>CM077094.1:75775101-77225309 GCA_039513925.1 Platanthera zijinensis
GGCCCGAGAGCAAGCCTCTGCTCCCACCATTAAAAATCAAAGCTCCGCCCTCCCTTTTAAAAATTCCACCCTCTGCTGAAGAAGTTATCACCCCTGTTTTAGAAAAAATCTCACTCCACCACCAATCTTCAAAAATAATTCAACTCCTCTATACCCCTCCGAACTTAATAGACAACGTCAAGATGATCAGTACTCCCGCTTCTTAGAGATCTTTAAGCAAATCCACATTAATCTTCCTTCCACGAGGCTATTTTGCAGATGCCGAAATACGCCAAGTATCTTAAGGACCTCCTCACCAACAAGAAGAAGTTAGAGAATCTTTCGCACGTCACGCTAAACGCCGAGTGCTCCGCTGTTTTTACAAACGGTTTGCCGAAGAAAATCAGTGACCCGGGTAGTTTCTCCATCCCTTGTGTCTTCGGTGATCTTTTTGTTAAACACGCGTTAGCCGACTTAGGCGCGAGTATAAACCTGATGCCCTTTTCGTTGTTTAAAAAGTTAGGGATTATTAGCCTTAACCCCACGCGTATGAGTATCAGATGTGCCGATAGATACGTAAAGTACCCCGTTAGGATATAGTGGAGAGCTACCCGTTCGTAGTATAACAGTCGACAAGTTCATCTGCTCGATGGACTTTGTCATTTTGGACATCGAAGAAGACATTGAGGTTCCCCCTGATCCCTTGGCCGCACCTTTCCTTGCCACCTCCAGAGACCATCATTGATGTAAGCCAATAGTAAGCTCTTCCTTCGAGTACGCGCGACGACGACAGTCACTTTTTCTATCACACGTTCGATGAAGAACACACCTAGCAAATGATGACTCATGTTTTTCGTAGACGTCGTGTGAGGATGAATTCTTCATGCCTTCCGCTGCTTGATTCCGAATCCTTCCTACTGTACTCTCTGACTTTGAAAAGAACTTCTGAATTTGTGTTTTTCTTCTTCTCTTCCCGATGATATCGCTGCTAGGGAAGTGATGAATTAATGAATCTTCTGATTGTCTTTATGAGTTTGAAATTTTTTTTCAGATTTTTTTCTTCCTCTTTTCTTCCCACTGAATCGCTACTTAAGAAGCCGTCTTGGACTACTAGCCCCACCCCTTTATTACGTTCATTATAAAAAAAGTTTATGAAGAATGATATTATTTTGAAAAAAAAAGAATCTCTAAATCCTCTTATGAAGAACCCCCTACCCTAGAACTTAAAGAACTTCCCTGAACACCCTAAGTATGCTTTCTTAGAAAAAGATTCCAAAGTTACCAGTTATCGTTTCGGCCTCGCTCTACTAATAGATACGCAAAACGATAAACTTCTTCTAGTTCTACGTAAGACGTCGCGGCTATTGCTTGGCAAATTTTGATATCAAGGGCATAAGACCATCTTTCTGTACCCATAAAATTTTAATGGAAGATAATTCGCATAACTCTATTCAACCTCAGCGCCGTATTAAACACCGAATATGAAAGAAGCAGTTAAGGGAAGTTTGGCGAGGTTATGATAATTATAGACGCAAGAATTATCTACCCTATTTGGACAGTAAGTGGGTTAGCCCGCGTTCAGGTAGTTCCAAAGAAGGGAGGGATAACCGTAGTCAGTGAGTAATGAGAATAATGAACTTAGATCACGGACGGTGACGGGTTGGCGTATGTGTATAGATTATCGTAAGTTGAATGACGCCACCCGCAAGGACCACTTTCCTTTGTCGTTTATCGACCAGATTTTAGAACGTCTCTCCACGGCCATAGCTTTTATTGTTTTCTCAATGGCCGCTCGGGATACTTTCAAATACCCATCTCTCCCCCGAGGACCAAGAGAAAACTACGTTTACTTGTCCCTTCGGCTCCTTCGCTTACCGAAGAATGCCATTTGGATTGTGCAATGCGCCAGCTCTATTCCAGCGATGTATGCTCGCAATATTTGACAAGTACGTAGAAAGCATTATGGAGGTATTTATGGACGATTTCTCCGTGTTAGGCGATTCCTTCGATAGATGTTTAGAAAACCTCGAAAAAGTTCTTAGAAACGATGCGAAGAAACTAACCTTGCCCTAAATTGGGGGGAAAAATGCCATTTTATGGTGAGGGAAGGGTTAGTTTTGGGTCATAAAATTTCTGCTAAAGGTATTGAGGTAGACGTTGCAAATATAGAAGTTATATGATATGTTGCCGCCGCCTACAAACATAAAAGCTATAAGAAGTTTCCTTGGCCACGCTGACTTTTATCGTCGTTTTATAAAGGACTTCTCATAAATCACAAAAGCACCCCTCCCCACCCTTAGAATAAGACGCTCCAGTCATTTTTGCTAACTCTTGCCTTTCTGCCTTTCGAATTAATTAAAGAAAAGTTAATTAACGCACTGATTATGATAGCTCCGCCTGTGTGGGACATTCCTTTCGAGATTATGTGCGATGCAAGTAGTTTTGCGGTGGGAGCCGTATTAGGTCAACGCATATCTAAAAACTTCCACCCCATCTATTACGCTAGTAAAACCCTCCACATCTGCACAAGAAAATTATACCCACAACCGAGAAGGAGCTCTTAGCTGTAGTATTCGCATTTGATAAATTCCGCCCTTACATTACACTTTCAAAAATCATTGTTTTTACGGGCCACTCAGCCCTCAAGTACCTTCTTGCCAAAATGGATGCCAAGCCTCGCTTGATTTGCTGGGTCTTACTCCTCCAGGAGTTTTACTTAGAGATCCATGATAAGCGAGGAGCCGAGAACTTGCCCGGCCGCCGACCATCTATCCAGATTAGATAACCCCTTTATAGAAAAATAAATGAAAAATCTTTTAATGATTATTTTCCTGATGAGAAGCTGCTTTTAGTTAAAACATCTACTTCTCCTTGGTTCGCGCACATCGCCAACTATCTAGTGGCCCGGGTGCCCAAAAGAGTTCACCTCTCAGCAAAAGAAGAAATTCTTTTATGAGCTGAAGAACTACTTTTTGGAAGACCTGCATCTTTTCAGAATCTGTGCGGATCAAGTGATAAGGAGATGTGTTTCTTATGATGAAGGAATTGATATTCTAAAACATTTGCATGAAGGTCCGACAGGTGGGCACTATCAAGCTGCTCGCACCGCTCACAAGGTGCTTTGCGCAGGTTTTTACTGGCCTGGCCTGTTTAAAGATGCGCAAGCCTTTGTGAGCAGGTGTGATAGTTGCCAACGGTCGGGCAACATTTCTAAAAAAATGAAATGCCGCAAAATTATTTCTAAGAGTGCGAAATCTTCGACCTCTGGGGAATTGTATTTGTTGGCCCCCTTCCTGCTAGCTTCGGAAATAAATATATTTTAGTTGTTGTTGATTATATTTCACGATGGGCTGAGGCCCAAGCTCTTCCTACGAACGACTCCCGAGTTGTAGTCACGTTTTTAAAAAAATTATTTTCTAGATTCGGTACGCCACGCGCAATCGTTAGCGATAGGGGTTCCCATTTCTGTAATGCGCAATTTTCAAAAATCCTTACCAAATACGGCGTTACACATAAGCTTTCCACTGCCTACCACCCCAAACTAACGGACAAGTCGAAGTAGTTAATAGAGAAATAAAAAGAATATTAGAAAAGACAGTTTCAACTTCTAGGAAAGACTGGTCAGCCAAACTTGACGATGCTCTATAGGCCTACCGAACAGCGTACAAAACCGACCTCGGATATACGCCATATCGGCTGGTCTATGGAAAATCATGCCATCTGCCCATAGAGTTAGAGCACCGCGCCTTTTGGGCCTTAAAATTTTTAAACTTTGATCCCCACTCAGTCGGTGACCTTTGAAAATTTCAACTAAATGAACTCGATGAGTGGCGCTCTTATGCTTATGAAAATAATAAACTTTATAAAGAGCAGACGAAGCATTTACACGATAAACACTTAAGGCACCCTAAAAACTTTAAGCCGGGCGACCAAGTCCTTTTATATAATTCTCATTTACGTTTATTTCCGGGCAAATTAAAATCTCGCTGGTCTGGCCCCTTTTCTGTTTTAGAAGTATTTCCTTATGGAACTGTTTTAATTTCTCACACCTGATAAGGGTAATTTCAAAGTGAATGGTCAGCGTCTTAAACTCTACTTTTCTGGTGATGATGATGTCAGTCCAAACATTATAAGTCTCTGCTTCACGAACTCTAACTTTGAACTCTTAATCTTTGTTAAAAAAATATTTTTATTTCTGGACAACAATATTTTTTTTGGACAATATTATTTTTTTTGATGCGTCGAGCTCAACGACGCTTTAACCAAAGGGCGCTCTTTGGAGGCAACCCAAGTTATCTTTTTCTGTTTTCTTTATTTTACAATTTTTGCCTCGGACGGCTCCGACAAGCTGAAGCTTCTGTGATCGCCTGCTCCAACGTTGATGAATCCATCACGAAGTCCAAAGAAGACATTCGGGGGAGCGGCATCAATCAGCTTTCACAGCAAATAAATCCGGGGAAGTACCTATCTTTCAATTCTGTCTTTCAATTCTGTACTTTATTTTTCTCTCCTTCTCCAATCCACTTCTTTTGTCATTGAGGACAATGTCGATTTTAAGCTTGGGGGAGGACTTCCTCCTTCATTTTTGCTTAGTGTAAAGACTTTTTCTTTCCTTTTTTTTATTCTTCTTAAATATTTCAAAAATAAAAAAAATGAATATCTTAAAATTCCAAAAAAAAGAGAAAATATTTCAAAAATCCAAAAAAAAGAGAATATTTCACAAAATAAAAAAAAAATGTGTTTTTGAATAGTTTAGATATTTTAGTATTTCGATAGTACCCCTAGTTTTTGTTTTGTTTTACTCAAAATCTCCTATAAACAACTTAGTTAATAATAATATTTCTAATCGTTCTTTTTAATTATGTTTCACAAGTAAAATGTTGGCCATGTTGTGTTTCTAATTCACAGTAGCATGTTAAGGTGAAATATTTTTCTAAAACTCGCATTTCTATTATGGTTTTTTGTTTTTTATTTCCTTTACTTTCTCAAAAATTCATCATCCACTACTTTCTTTTCGTTTTTGAATAATTTTTGTAAGGTCAACATTTGAATAGCGTAGTAGATGTGAACGACTCAAGTCACCTATTATTTCTATTTTCAAGTTAATTTCATCAATCTTCTTTTATTATCTAGGACTCGCTTTTTGAAAATTTTCAAACTTTTGTTTTAAATAAATTCAAAAGTGTGAAAATGATTTACGCCGTTTTTGTTTTCGTTTGAGCTTTCCTGCCAACCAAAAAACTTTTACCACTAGTTAGCCGTTTTTGAGCCTTTTTTCCGATTTCATTTGATAGCTCCTCCCTTCATTTCATTTTCACCAAATCCAAAATTTCCAACCTATCTAATCACACTAGCCTTTTTGAGTTTTATAAAATATTTTCATGATTTTGATAGGATATTTTGTGATTCTTGTGGGAGAAAGGTTTTCGAAAAAAGTATGCTCAAAAGTTATGTTTATTTCTGTTTGGCCAATTCAAAAGTAAAATAAAAATATTTATGGCCTTTGTTTTGAAAATAAAAAAAATGGAAAAAAGAAGAAAGAAAAAAATGTATATATATTTATGAAATTTTTTGTAACTCTTTGCTCTGGTTTAGTGTGATTTTAAGCCTTCACATTTATCTTTGAGTTCCACTCCTAATCATATTCCAAAACCAAACGTTTCTGTCCTATTTAAGTCCTTTTGATTCTCGCATTTGAATCTTATTTAACAACTAAGAAAAAAAGAAAAGTAAATCAGTGGTAGTTTTGGATTTAAACTTAGATTTTTGTTAATTAAATTGATATAATTATAATGCGTTGCTTGGATCCAGTAACAACTAAATGCATTTTTTTCATTTTTGTTGCTTTGCTTAAGTTTATTTAAAAAAACTTCGTTAAAATTTTGGATGATTTGTTTTTATTAAGTAAAGTTTATAAAAGTTTTACCATACCTAAATAATTGTTTTAGATTTACACTTCACATTTTCCCTACTGAGAATTTCGCATAGTACCTGTGTAGGCATAATTGGAACTTTTTGATTAGTCTTTTTTTATGATTATCTAGTTTTTATATTTTTTCTTGAGGACAAGCAAAGCTTAAGCTTGGGGAATTTGATAATACGTTTTGTAGCCAAAACTATTATCGTATTTTCTATTTTATATTGTACAAATCATGTCTATTAGAAGTTTATTTTTTATCATTTTTATGTAAATATTATTACTACTGACTTTTTTTTGTCTTTTTGAAGGTTTCCAGAAAATTGGTCAAAAATGACCTGACACGCCCCCTCTCACGCCCTCCCTAGGCCTGACCTAGGGCGTGTCACCCGATCCCGAGGACTCCTGCTGGAAGGGACGGGAAAACGAACAAAATCCCCCGGCTATCACGCCCCCCTGACACGCCCTCCCCGGGCGTGTCTCTAGGTGTGACCAAGGGCGTGTCTCCCTCTGCCGCAAAGCCTACCGCCGCATTGAATGCAGGTTCCGCCACAGCACGCAACAGTACTGTCACGCCCCCCGTCACGGGCGTGACCTGGGGCGTGACATCAACTTTTCCGACGACTGACGGATTTCCGACCAATGATTTCTATGCGACGTACGTGTCACGCCCCACCTACACGGGTGTTACCAAGGGCGTGTCAACCGACGTATAGAAGCAATCATCCCTTCCTCCAGAATCTAGAACCCGAGGTCAACTTCGTACATGTCATGCCCCCTGACACGCCGCCCCTAGGGCGTGTCGTAGGGCGTGACCAACCGAGAATTTTTCCTATAAATTCAGACCCCCCTTCCATTTCAGCAAGCTTTGGTTGAGAGGGGGAGGTGCTGCCCCTTTGTTCCTTGATCCTTTTTTATGCTTCTCTCTCTCTCTCTCTCTCTCTTTGTAATTTTGTTTTAACCCTAGTTTAATCTTTCCTTATTTATGCTTTCTTTGTAATCTTTAGTGTTGCTTAGTGCTAATTGTAGGGCTAGAATAAGATTTCAATTCCTTGCACTTGTAATTTCTTTTTCCATAGTGTAACTTGCCCCTTTTCATTAATAGAAGTGTTCTTTGTTTAGCTTGTTTCGTTTTATTCTTTACTACTCATCCCCCTCCTCCACTTCATTATGATTAACTAATCATCCTTGTACTCGATCTTGATGATCCGAGGTTCGAGCGATTAAGTTATGATGTTTTAATTAATCTTTTCATTTTAGGTTAGGGCCTTGAATTACTCTTGATTAATCACGGGTTGGAGGTATATTATCGATATATACTCTCCACCTTTGCTTTCATTCTGGGCTAGCCGAGAGGCCGATTGAATGAAGTGAGCATTCAAGAGTAAAGGGAGTTGTACGCACCCTCGAGAGAGGCAGACGTCCAAATCTCCCAGATTGGAGTAAAATCCAATAGTGGGGTTCAACGCGTTATATGAGTTTTAGGCCTCCGATTTAGACGAGAGTCGGTAGGACCTTCCTAAACTCAGTTGGGCACGAATTCGAGAGAATCGTGTTCAAGCTTTAGGAACCTCCATGGTCAAGGACCTTTATCCTATTAAGTTTCGATTTTTTAACGCATTTTCTTAATCGTCTTTAGCCGAGGTGATTCTTGATTGAGTGCATTTCCATTTAAAATTTTAAACCTTTCGTAGTAATCGATTTTCTCAGGCTCTTTAATTAACTGTAACAGCTCTCTTTCTAGCTTTAGCTTTAGTTTCTTTAGTTGCGCTTATTTTCTCAAAACCCTAGTTTTTTCGTCGATAAGATAATAGTCTTCGTGTGAGTAAGCATACTAAACAGTTCCCGGATTTCAATACGACACTTGTGTCCCCACGCTACAATTCGATAGGTATACATGCCTCATTGGATTGCTAGTTCGGTTGCGTTTATTTTCTTCGAAACCTAGCGCGCAATAGTAGCGCTAGAATATCTCCCCAATCGAGTAAACTCGTGGAGGTAGTCGTCTACGGTGCTATCTCCTTGAACCAACTTTTGGAACTCATTCTCTAGTGCGATCCTCTGCGCTGAGGGGAGGTATCGAGCCATGAACAGTCTCGAAAATTCCTCCATAGATACTTCGGCCAACAGCCTTCCCCTCAACTGGTGTAGCTCTAGAAATTCCAACCATAACCTTGCATCCCCATCCAATAGGAACGTCGCTATTGTGGTCTTTTTCCACTCTTCCGTTTCTGTTGCTGTCATCACCCTATTGACTCTTGAGAGCCAATCTTCAGCCTGGGTCAGGGTTACCGTTCCCGAGAACACAGGTGGATGGAAGCCCATCACATGCTTAAGTATCTCTCAGTTACTCTCCGAGGCAACTCCGGCTCCACTACCACCTGCTCAACCCTTCTAGGCTCCGCCGCTTGGAGCGGCACTTGCTCCACCGCAAGAGCAGGCTGCTGCACCTACCTTGCAGGTTGCGCGTTGATCATAGCAAAGACAGCTTCTGCCACCAACCTAATGGTCTCGGTAGACGGAAGTGTTGCAGGCGCTTCACTTTGTGCGCTGCTTACCTCGGAACCTGGCCGTTCGACGGTCCAACACCACTTCTGGTCACCTATAATCGTGCAAAACACCGATAAGCGACAAAAAAAACTATTGCAAACAGCAATTATAGGAACACGCAGGTTCCTCAAACATGTGTATTTTCATTCCTAAGTGGACATTCAAGGGTTCTTTTCATGTTATAATGATGACGCACACACATGTGCTCACCACCCCTAAAAATGAATTCGCCCACGAATTCATTTAAGTTTGACCGAAACCAATAGTCTGATACCAATTTTTAACACCCTATCCGTCACATGGCATATAACAGTAGGTCCGGCCGGGGCCCGACGCCATATACTACGGACAGACCGGTTGGTTACATGTTGAAACCATTCAACCAATTACACGTCCTACACAAGCACCTAGCGGAAGCATTAAAATTAAGTTGCAAGACAAAAGAACTCGGCCAAAGAGCATGAATGTCCACTACAATAACACCCGCAGGAATGTTTCAATACACAGAAATAGAAATGGCCTTAAGCCCTTACACAGTTTGCTTGACATAAAAGTGTTTTCATACTTCGGCTCGCAGGCCGGCCACACATGATTACAATGAAACACTCAAAATTAGGCCTTCGAGGGCCGGCTCAGCAACTTAGGCTTTAGCCCTCTATTTCCCGTTCGGCTCCGCAGCACCTGCAAGTCACAATCCACCTCCCGGTGGTAAACAAAAGAAACGGTCAGCTATGCTGACCAATTATAACGATCCCGCCCCTAAAATCGGGGCGGCGATGCTCTTTCCCTGCACTTTATTAGTATAGGCAATATAATAGTGTAAACACACTTCATCACAGGCGTAGGCTCGCACGGCCACACACCTTGTGCACACAGGGCACATTCACGGTGAACCGGCCAACGTCACGTCAATTCAAGCCATAGACGTTCCCGTTCCACCACCGCCCCATGGACGACCAATCATATAAGCATTTTGTCTTCATGGCCTTGGTCACGACAATGTAAGCCATAGACCGCCGAAGACTCTAATCCATGCCAACGGTCCCACCGAACGACATAGATTGGGTACGGTTCCGCCTGACCCGTGCTCATTCCGCAACGACAATTTAAGCCATATGCGCAGGTCAAGACTCACTGAGTCCCATTTCCGCCACAACAATCACATAACCTGGTTATGTTCACGTTGGCTCCCCGGCCATCGTGTTGGCAAAACTCGCTTTTGCCCAGTTATTCGGGTGCACCTTGGAGTTAATCTCCAAGGCTCTCTGCTGCAATCTACCACGTAGAAAACCCGAAAAACGCCCAAACATCCGGAGTCTTCCCCGGTTCATATGCAATGCAACATCACCGATCCGGCTCTACTTTTCCGGATAGGCTTCACACACAATGCCTATGCCCGTTTTCGCATACGGACTCTATACAAGGGGACTTCACAAATCTACCCCAAGGAACGCTCCAACTCTTCGCTCACTCGCGAGAGAGGGCTTCCTATGCAAAGGAAAAGAGGGCTTCACATGCCCTAGGATGAGAAATCGTTACCCTTGCGTTCTTCCGTGGCGCCATGAAAAATCAACAACGCGGTTGGAAAGAACCGCAACGGCGTCGCCTTAGCGGATCTGGACTCGGATCGCGATTCGGAGCTCCGATGCTCCACCGGTGGCCGGATCTTGGTCTCCTCCTCCACCTTGCTCTCCCCTCTCTCTAAAACTTAGAGAGAGATTCACTTGGATCAAATGAGGGATTCTAGCCCTAAATCCCGGCTAAAACCTCTCAGGAATAGCCCCCCACCGTTGGATCCAAAGCCAAGGAAAGGCCGTCAAATGAACGGCCACGATTAGGCCTGAAATTACAAAATCTTGGCCGAACACGGCAAGTTGCAACACGGTCGTGTGCATGAACCGCCGTGTCACCCATTCGCCGTCTCGACTGACTCAATAACCCGCACACGGCATTTGACACGGCCTCCGACACGCCCGTGTCGCATGCGATACGGCCGTGTCACGACCCGTGTCACCCCCGTGTGCAACGACCAACATTCTTAACCCGAAAAGGACACGGCTAGTGACACGGCACCAGACACGCCCGTGTCACATGTGACACGCTCGTGTTTGTGCCCGTGTCTTGGCCCGTTTGCACCACACTCGACGAGTGGCTGACACGCCCTGGGACACGCCAGTGTCCTAGGCCGTGTTCAGCCTCTCGACGATCGTCGACCCAAAAATTGAAGACCGCGCGGCCAACACTGAACCCGAGCACGACACGCCCTGGGAAACACCCCTGTCCCAGGCCGTGTCACCCCTGCCAAAACACATATTTGGCTCAAAACACCACCCGTCACCCGATTGAGTTTCGGGGCGTTACAACTCTCTCCCTCTTAAAAGAATTTCGCCCACGAAATTACTAAAGGAAAGAAAATGGAAAACTTTAAGAGGTACCTGAGTGGAATAACTCTGGGTACTCCTCTAGCATAGTTTGCTATCGTTACCAAGAGAGTTCCTCCCGACAGCAATTGTCCCACCGGACCTTAACCATCCGGATCTCCTTGTTACGGAGCCTCTTGACCTCAAAGTCTTCGATACGAACGGGCTTTACCCTAGTCGTCAACCCTTCGTCCACCAGCACTTGATCAACTGCGATCACCTGCGAAGGCTCTTGCACCGCCTTTCGCAATACAGAGATGTGGAAAACATCGTGTAGCCCACTTAACTCCTCCGATAGCCTCAAACGGTATGCCGCTTTGCCGACTCGCTCCAGAACCTCAAAAGGTCCAAGGTATCTTGGGCTCAGCTTCTTCAAGCATCTCACCCGCGAAACCCCCTTGAACGGCTTCACTTTCAAGTATACCCAATCGCCTACAGCGAACTCCACGTTCCGGTGCTTGGCATTGTAATACTTCGCCTGCCTGTCTTGAGCGATCAACAAGCGCTCCCGAATGATCCGCACCAACGAGGTAGCACTCTCCACCTCCTGCTTCTTGTACGACCTTGCCTCACCCGTTTCTAACCAAGACAACAGTGTGCGACATTTTCTACCATATAGGGCCTCAAAGGGCGCCATTTGGATACTCGCCTGGTAGCTGTTGTTGTACGCGAACTCCACAAAATACAGGTGGTCCTCCCAATGCTTCCCAAAGTCTAGAACACACATGCGTATCATGTCCTCAATCGTTCTATTGACTCTCTCGGTCTGTCCATCCGTCTGCGGATGGAAGGCTGTGCTGAACTTCAACTTTGTCCCCAGCATCTGCTGCCCTAACCTCCAATCATTTGACGTAAAATGCCCATCGCGATCACTCACAATGCTGCGAGGCACACCATGCAGTCTAACTATATTGTCCACATAAAGCTTCGCCAACTTCTCCACCGAGTCATCCTTCCTATGCGGAATGAAATGCGACACCTTAGTTAACCGATCTACGATCACCTAGATGGCGTCGTTCTCCTTCTGCGACCTTGGCAACCCATGCACAAAGTCCATAGATATGTCATCGAACTTCCACTCCGGTATATGCAAGGACTTCAAGAATCCTCCCGGCTTTTGGCACTCCGCCTTCACCAAGGAGAACGTTTGGCATTTAGCCACAAACAATGCTACGTCTTTCTTAAGCCCCGGCCACCAAAACAGCTTCTTGAGGTCACGGTACATCTTTGTGCTCCCTGGGTGGATTGAGTACTTGGTATGATGAGCCTCGTACATCAACTCCGCCCGTAGGTTACAACCGCTTGGGATGCACAACCGATGGTCCTTCCTTAACAACCCATCTTCCACCGAGAACTGGGAATTTGACCCATCCAATGCTGCCTCCATAAGCTCTTCATGGAGTCATCTGACTCAAATGCCTGTCGAACCCGGTCAGCCAGGTCATACTTAACCTCTGTCCAGTTCAACATTGCTTTGGTGCTCGTCTGCTTGTCAACGCAACAGATCTCAAGCTCCTCCAACTCCCGTATTAGCCGCTCATCATGCACCGACAACCAGTTGGCTTGGGCGGGAGCCCTGCGACTCAACGCATCAGCAACCGCATTGCCCTTCCTGGGTATATAATGAATCTTAAAGGTGTAGTCCCCCAGGAACTCCATCCACCTCCTCTGCCTCATGTTAAGATCCTTCTGATCCAACAGGAACTTCAGGCTCTTGTGATCGGTATATATATCGACCCTTACGCCGTATAGGTAGTGCCTCCACAGCTTAAGTGCAAATATCACGGCCGCCAACTCAAAATCATGGACCGGATAGTTCCTTTCATGCACTTTTAGCTGACGCGATCCATAAGCTATCACACTCCCATGATGCAACAGCACAAAGCCCAAACCACTACCTGAGGCGTCACTATAAACCTCGAAGCCCTCGGTCCCACTCGGCGAACTAAGCACTAGCTCCGTGGTCAACCGTCTCTTCAGCACCTCAAAAGCTTGCACGCACTCCTGCGTCCACAAGAATCTCTGATCTTTCCTTGTCAACTTTGTGAGAGGTAGAGCTATCCGCGAGAAGTTCTCTATGAAGCGCCTGTAATATCCGGCAAGCCCAAGAAAACTACGGACTTCCGCGACAGAAGACAATGCAGGCCATTCCCGTATCGCAACGATCTTCGCCGGATCTACCTCTATACCTTCCCCACTGACAATGTGACCAAGGAATGCTACTGAAGGTAGCCAGAACTCGCACTTGGAGAATTTCGCATACAGCTCATTCCTCCTCAAAGTCTCCAACACCAGATGCAAGTGCTTGAAGTGATCTTCTTCGCACTATAAGTACACCAATATATTGTCAATAAAGACGATCCCAAAGCAGTCCAGGAAATCTCGGAACATCCTGTTCATCAAGTCCATAAACACTGATGGCGTATTCGTCCATCCAAACGGCATGACCATGAACTCGAAATGCCCATACCTTGTGCTGAACGCTGTCTTCGGGATATCACACTCCCTGATCCTCAACTGATAGTACCCTGACTTCAAGTCCAACTTAGAATATACTGACGATCCGACTAACTGATCGAAGAGATCATCAATCCTCAGGATCGGGTACTTGTTCTTTTCCGTCAGCTTGTTCAACTCTCTGTAGTCGATACACAGCCGCATACTCCCGTCCTTCTTCTTAACGAAGAGGACCGGTGCGCTCCAAGGCGACAAGCTTGGACGCACAAAACCTTGCTCCATTAGCTCCTCTAGCTGAACTTTCAACTCTTCTATTTCCTTCGGCGCCAACCTATACGGAGCACGTGACGGGTTTGGCACCTGGCATGAGCTCGATGGTGAAATCAATCTCTCGCTGCGGTGGGGCCCCGGGAAGACTATCCGGGAACACATCGGGGTATTCACAAACCACTGGGAGGCTATCCAACATTGACTTTTGCTCCACAGCCCCCACTATTGCAAAGAACAGCTCTGCACCAGCACGAACTGCCTTTACCACCTGAAGAGCAGACATCAGCGTCTTGCTCGACCCTTGAGTCCCTCGAATATTGTCTCCCGTCCAACACCCAGCTTGACCTCCTTTCGGTCGCAATCAATCCAAGCCTTCTGCTCCGAAAGCCAATCCATCCCAAAGATAACGTCGAACTCTACTAGCGGCAGCAACGACGCTAGCAAGTCGAACACTTGGCTCCCTACGTGAACCTTCACAGCGCACACTCTGTCCGCATGCATCGAGAACCCATTCGGTAGAAGCACATCCAACTTGTCCTTCGCCATCGAAGAAGGGACTCCGATGCACGATATAAAATTTTCGGACAAGAAGGAGTGTGAAGCTCCGTATCGAACAGTGCCCGTGCCGGACTATCGCTAATCAAAACAAAGCCTATGCAAACAATATTAGGCTAACAAGCAATAGACAACAGTATTTAAAGTTAACTTGATATAAACTAACTCTTACCTGTCACCACGTCAGCTTGTTTAATGGCCTCCTGCTATCCCAAGTTGTACACTCTAGGTTGAGTTGGAGCATATTTGGACGCGGTTGACTCCACTGCCTTGCCCTTCTCTTCGTAAGTAGCTCCTTGTTTTCTCTTGGACTTTGGGCATCCGCTCCAGTAATCGCGGGCAAAATTCCCCGTCTTTCCACACGTGAAACAAGCGCCCGGGGTTCGATTGGTAGTTTCCCCCGAGGCACCTGTAGAAGAAGCTGGACCTAACATCCTAGCCTTCTTGTAGAATCTTCGATAGCCCGACTTCGATGTAGTCGGTGCCTTGAACTCTGATTTCTTCCCACCAGATTCCTTTTAGCTTGCACATTTCTCACGTCCTTCTCCAAGGACCGGGCCGAGTTTACCAAGGTTAGGAAACCCTGCTCCATAGGCCCCGACAGTAGCAACCTCAGCTCATCTCTTAACCCTTCATAGAAGTGGTTCGTATTTCGCTCCTCATCGGCAAAGGTAGCGCTTGCATATCTCCCCAATCGAGTAAACTCGTGGAGGTACTCGTCTACGGTACTATCTCCTTGCACCAACTTTTGGAACTCGTTCTCTAGTACAATCCTCTGCGCTGAGGGGAGGTATCGAGCCATGAACAGTCTCGTAAATTCCTCCATAGATACTTCGGCCAACAGCCTTCCCCTCAACTGGTGTAGCTCTAGACCTTCCCACCATAACCTTGCATCCCCATCCAATAGGAACATCGCTATTGTGGTCTTTTGCCACTATTCCATTTCTGTTACTATCATCACCCTATTGACTCTTGAGAGCCAATCCGCAGCCTGGGTCGGGGTTCCCGTTCCCGAGAACACCGGTGGATGGAAGACCATCACATGCTTAAGCTGTCTCTCAGTTGCTCTCCGAGGCAACTCCGGCTCCACCGCCACCTGCTCAACCCTTCTAGGCTCCGCCGCTTGGAGCGGCACTTGCTCCACCGCAGGAGCAGGCTACTGCACCTGCCTTGCAGGTTGCGCGTTGATCATAGCAAAGACAGCTTCTGCCACCAACCTAATGGTATCGGCAGACGGAGGTGTTGCAGGCGCTTCACTTGGTGCGCTGCTTGCCTCGGAACCTGGCCGTTCCGACGGTCCAGCACCACTTCTGGTCCCCTATAATCGTGCAAAACACCGATAAGCGACCAATAAAACTATTGCAAACAGCAATTATAGGAACACGCAGGTTCCTCAAACATGTGTATTTTCATTCCTAAGTGGACATTCATTGGTTCTTTTCATGTTATAACGATGACGCACACACATGTGCTCACCACCCCTTAAAATGAATTCGCCCACGAATTCATTTAAGTTTGACCGAAACCAGTAGTCTGATACAAATTTGTAACACCCCTATCTGTCACATGACATATTGCAGTAGGTCCGGCCGAGGCCCGACGCCATATACTACGGACAGACCGGTTGGTTACGCGTTGAAACCATTCAACCAATTACAAGTCCTACACAAGCACCTAGCGGAAGCATTAAAATTAAGTTGCAAGACGAAAGAACTCGGTCAAAGAGCATGAATGTCCACTACAATAACACCCACAGGAATGTTTCAATACACAGAAATAGAAATGGCCTTAAGGCCTTACACAGTTTGCTTGACATAAAAGTGTTTTTATACTTCGGCTCGCAGGCCGGCCACACATGATTACAATGAAACACTCAAAATTATGCCTTCGAGGGCCGGATCAGCAACTTGGGCTTTAGCCCGCTATTTCCCGCTCGGCTCCGCAGCACCTGCAAGTCACAATCCACCGCCCGGTGGTAAACAAAAACAACGGTCAGCTATGCTGACCAATTATAACGATCCCGCCCCAAAATCGGGGCTGCGATGCTCTTTCCCTGCACTTTATTAGTATAGGCAATAAAATAGTGTAAATACACTTCATCACAGGCATAGGCTCGCACAACCACACACCTCGGGCACACAGGGCACATTCACGGCGAACCGGCCAACGTCATGTCAATTCAAGCCATAGACGTTCTCGTTCCACCACCGCCCCTTGGACGGCCAATCATATGAGCATTTTGTCATCATGCCCTTGGTCACGATAATTTAAGCCATAGACCGCCGAAGACTCTCATCCATGCCAACGGTCCCACCGAACGACATAGATCGGGTACGGTTCCGCCTTACCCGTGCTCATTCCTCAACGACAATTTAAGCCATATGCGCAGGTCAAGACTCACCGAGTCCCGTTTCCTCCACAACAATCACATAACCCGGTTATGTTCACGTTGGCTCCCCGGCCATCGTGTTGGAAAAACTCGCTTTTGCCCAGTTTTCCAGGTGCACCTTGGAGTTAATCTCCAAGGCTCCCTGCTGCAATCTACCACGTAGAAAACACAAAAAACGCCCAAACATCCGGAGTCTTCCCCGGTTTATATGCAATGCAACATCATTTATCCGGCTCTACTTGTCCGGATAGGCTTCACACACAATGCCTATGCCCGTTTTCGCATACGGACCCTATACAAGGGGGACTTCACATATCTACCCCAAGGAACGCTCCAACTCTTCGCTCACTCACGAGAGAGGGCTTCCTATGCAAAGGAAAAGAGGGCTTCACATGCCCTAGGATGAGAAATCATTACCCTTGCATTCTTCTGCGGCGCCATGAAAAATCTACGCGGTTGGAAAGCACCGCAACGGCGTCGCTTTCGCGGATCTGGACTCGGATCGCGATTCGGAGCTCCGATGCTCCACCGATGGCCGGATCTTGGTCTCCTCCTCCACCTTGCTCTCCCCTCTCTCTAAAACTTAAAGAGAGATTCACTTGGATGAAATGAGGGATTCTAGCCCTAAATCCCGGCTAAAACCTCTCAGGAATAGCCCCCCACCGTTGGATCCAAAGCCAATGAAACGAACGGCCACGATTAGGCCTGAAATTACAAAATCTGGGCCAAACACGTTTTGCAACACCGCCGTGTGCATGGCCATGTAACCCATTCGCCGTCTCGAACGACTAGATTACCAGCACACGACATTCGACATGGCCTCCAACACGCCCGTGTCGCATGCGACACGGCCGTGTCACGACCTGTGTCTCCCCCGTGTGCAACGACCAACATTCTTAACCCGAGAAGGACACGGCTGGTGACACGGCACCAGACACGCCCGTGTCACATGTGACATGCCCGTGTCTGTGCCCGTATCATGGCCCGTGTGCACCACACTCGACCAGTGACTTACATGCCCTGGGACACGCCCGTGTCCAAGGCCGTGTTCAGCCTCTCGACGATCATCGACCCAAAATTGATTACCGCGCGGCCAACACTGAACCCGAGCACGACACGCCCTGGGACATGCCCGTGTCCCAGGCCGTGTCACCCCTGCCAAAACACATATTTGGCTCAAAACACCACCCGTCACCCGATTGAGTTTCGTGGCGTTACATGGTATCTGGTGAGTTCTCCCCAACTCTACTTCCAAATACCTGGCTGACTCCACCAAGGCTCTGAATCCAAATAACTTTGGTCCTAGCAATAGGATTCTCAACTCGCTACACAAACCATTATAAAATCTATCGACTATGGAATGCTTGCTTTCCAACTCAAAGCCTGGGTAGCGCCTTATTATAAGGAATTCCTCAAATATTAGTCCACTGAGTTCGTTCCCTGCACTACAAGCATGTTCAACTGCTTCCCCAATAGATTTCTAAATGCCCTTTGCTCCATCAAATCGCCCGATGTCGAGGCCACCTCAGGGACAGAGGGTTGCACATTCCTTCCATGTTGTGAATTGGTCACCGCGAACACTTCCTCAACTACCCTTCTTATGGTTTCCGTAGAAGGAGGGGTCTCAAGCACGTAGCTGGGTGCAATACTTTTCTTAGAAAGCATGCATTCAGACTGCCACGCGTCACTCCCGGACACCTATAATCGTGCAAAACACCAATAAGTGACCGAACAAAATTTCAAAAAGCAATTATAGGAACACGCAAATTCCTCAAACATGTGTATTTTCATTCCTAAGTGGACATTCATGGGCTCTTTTCATGTTATAATGATGACGCACACACATGTGCTCACCCCCTTAAAGTGATTTTGTCCACGAATTCATTTAAGTTTGACAGAAACCGGTCCTCTGATACCAAATTGTAACACCCCTATCCATCATATATCATATAACAGTAGGTCCGGCCGGGGCTCGACGCCATATACCACGGACAAACCGGTGGGTTACTAAATGAAACCATCCTTCTACTCAAAACGTCCTACACAGAGTACCCAGCGGAAGCAATTTATTAAGTTACAAAAGTAAGAACCCAGCCATAAGCATGAATGTCCACTAATAAAACATAGTAGGAATGAAATACAAAGTGCTTAAAGTACTGGCCTCATGGCCTTATAATAGTTCACTAAATTTAAAACAGTATCTTACAAACTTCGGCTTGCAGGCCGGCCACACATGAATTAAACAAGTAAACAAACAAGGCCTTCGAGGGCCGACTCAGCAACTTGGGCTTTGGCCCGCTATTTTCCACTCGGCTCCGCAGCACCTGCAAGCACAATTCACCGCAATAGTGGCAAACAAGAATAACTGTCAGCTAAAGCCGACCAAATTATAACGATTCCGCCCCCAAACTTGGGGCGGCAAAGCTCCTTACCTACACTTGTTAGTGTAACAAGCAATATAGAGAATAAACAAATATCATAGGGACAGGCTCACACGGTCACACACCCCGTGCTCTCAGGGCACTAACTCGATGAACCCGGTCAAAATTGCGGTCTCACCACCATCCCTTGGACGACAAATCTCGTGAGCATTTAGCCTTTCTGACCTAAGCCTAAGGATCGCACGACTGTGCCAGTGGCCAGTCCCTTTTTCAGGTATCTGTAACCAAACCACATAGCCCGGGTCTGTTTCGACTTTCCCATTGCTCACACCGCACTGTCAAACCTAAGACTCGCGTGCGAGCCAAGCTTCTCCTGGATCCCAAATTCGATCACACAAGCACTTAACCCAGTTATGTTCAAGGTTTGTTCCCAAGCCACCAAGATGGCAAAAATGCGTTTCCGCCCAGTTTTTCGGGTACGCCTTGGGGTTAATCCCCAAGGATCCCTGCATCAATCTACCATGTAGAAACCAAAAAAAAACTAAAGGCACAGAGTCTTCTCCGGCTAATCAATGCATAGAAAATCATCACAACTCACTGCACAGAGTCCATACTATGATTGTGGACACTAAACAAAGGGGACTTTACATATCTACCCCAAGGAATATCGCAACTCACCGCACACTCGCTGGAGTGGGTTTTACCTATACAAAAGAGGAAGAGATTCACATGCTCAAGATGAGAATCGTTACCCTAGCATTCCTCTTCGGCGCCATGGAAATCCACACGGATGAAAAGCACCGCGATGATCTCGCCTCCATAGATCTTGACTCGATTTATGATTTGGCGCTCCGAATCTCCTTCGGCGACCGGATCTTCCCTCCTTCTTCCTCCTTGCTCTCCCTTCTCTCTAGAACTTAGAAAGAGAAAGGTCAATGAAAAGTGAGGGTTTAAACCCCCAATCCCGGACTTAACCCTAGGATGGAGAGACCTGAGCCGTTAAATCCTAAAATAAGGAAACGAGCAGCCACGATTCGCCCTGAAAATAAACTTCCTGGGCCGACCATGGCTTGCGACACGCCCCGTGTCTAAGGCCGTGTGCCTCATTCGACGCCGAAACCATCGCATCCCTAAAAGAACACAGGCACTCGACACACCCGTGTCTGGATTAACACGCCCATGTAGATGGGCGTATTCCTCCATCGACACATGTCCAGCACCAACCCGAGGAGAACACGGGTATTCGACACGCCCGTGTAACATTTGACATACCCTTGTCGGACCCAAACACACCTAAGCTCAGGCCGTGTGTCTCCCCCGACACAACTCAGCTAACAACCTGAGTAGGACACGGCCTGGGACACGCCCGTGTTTCAAGCTGTGTTCTCTGTTCGACGATCGTCGACTGCAATTTTGTCGACCACACGGCCATCGCCGAACCCCAGCACGACACACCCCTGGTACATGACTGTGTCCCAAGCTGTGTCACCTCCACCAAATCCCAGACTTGGCTCAAAATGCCACTCATCCCTCTTTTGAGTTTCGGGGCATTACAGCTCTATCCCTCTTAAATAATTTCGTCCACGAAATTACCGAAAGGAAAAGTTACACAAAATCAAAAGCGGTACCTGAGTGGAATAACTCTGGGTACTGCTCAAGCATGGTCTGCTCTCGCTCCCAAGAGAACTCCTCCCGACCGCAATTGTCCAATCGAACCTTGACCATCCTGATCTCCTTGTTACGAAGCTGCTTGACTTCAGAGTACTCAATACGAATGGGCTTGACCCTCATCGTCAATCCTTCGTCCATCGGAACTTGATAAACTGCGATCACCTGCGAAGGAACTTGCACCGCCTTCCTCAACACTTGCACTGCGGTCCCTGGGTGAATTGAGTACTTGGTAAGATGAGTCTCGTACATCAACTCCACCCGTAAATTACCCATGCTTGGGATGCACAAACGACTGTCCTTCCTTAGTTGTCCATCTTCAACTATAAATTGGAAATTTGACCCATCTGAAGCTGCATCCATGATTTCCTTCATGCTGCTATCTAAATCCATAGCCTGCCAAATCCGATCAGCCAGATCATACCAAACTTCCGTCCAGATCAATAATGCTTTAGCATTAGTCTTCTTGTCAACACAAGATATATCTAACGCCTCTAACTCCCGAACCAACCGCTCATCCAGCATCGACAACCAGTTGGCTTGCGCGGGAGCTCTACAACTCAACGCATCCATAACTACATTGCCTTTCCTGGGAACGTAATGAATTTTAAATGTATAGTTCCCCAGGAACTCCATCCATCTCCGATGTCTCATGTTCAGATGCTTCGGATAATTCCTGTCGTGCACTTTCTGCTAATGCGAGCCATACACAATAACACTTCCATGATGCAGCAGCACACAGCCCAAACCACTGCCCGAAGCATCGCTGTTGATCTCAAAGCCTATTGTCCCACTCGGTAAACTTAGCACTAGCGCCATGGTCAACCGACTCTTCAACTCTTAAAAAGCTTGTGCACACTCGCGCGTCCAAACAAACTTCTGGTATCTTTCCTGGTCAACTTCGTGAGAGGTAACGCTATCCGCGATAAGTTCTCTACGAAGCGCCTGTAATAGCTGTCAAGCCCCAGAAAACTCCAGGCTTCCGCTACCGTAGACAACATAGGCCACTCCCGTATCATAACTATCTTCGCCGGATACACTGTAATCCCTTCACCACTGACTATGTGACCAAGGAACGCTACTGAGGACAACCAGAACTTGCATTTGGAGAACTTTGCGTATAGTTCGTTCCTCCTCAGCGTCTCCAAAACTAAATGCAGATGCTTGAAGTGATCTTCTTTGCACTGCGAGTACACCAATGTGTCGTAAATAAAGACGATCACAAAATGGCCTAAGTACTCCCTGAACGTCTTGTTTATCAGGTCCTTGAACACTGATGGCGCATTAGTCAGCCCGAGTGGCATGACCGTAAACTTAAAATGCCAATACCACGTGCTGAACGCTGTCTTTGGGATATCACTCTCCCTTATCCTCAACTTAGAGTAACCGGACTTCAGATCAAATTTTGAGTACATCGATGACCCAACCAACTGATCAAAAGATCATCAATCCTTGAGATCGGTTACTTCATCTTTTTCGTTAACTTGTAATGCTCTCTATATTCGATACAGAGCCGCAAACTTCCGTCCTTTTTCTTAACGAAAATGACTGGTGTGCTCCAAAGCGACGAACTTGGACGCACAAAGCACTGCTCCAACAACTCCTCTAGTTGAACCTTTAGCCAAGACATCTCCTTAGGCGCCAACCTATTAGGAGTGCGTGACATAGGTTTTGCACCTAGCACCAATTCAATTGTGAAATCGATCTCCCGCTGAGCTGGGGCTCCGGGAAGATTGTCCGGGAACACGTCGGGGTACTCGCACACTACTGGGATACTACCCAAAGTGGGCTTAGGATTTATAGCCTCCACTATCGTAAAGAACAGCTCTGCACTAGCACGGACTGCCTTGACCAACTGAAGAGAAAACATTAAAGTCTTGCTCGACGCCCTTTAGTCTCGCAAACATTGTCTCCCGCCCAACACCCAGCAAGACTTCCTTACGGTTGCAATCTATATATGACTTTTTCTCCGATAGCCAGTCCATACCGAAAAATACGTCGAACTCTACTAGCAGCAGTAACGATGCTAGTAAGTCGAACTCTTGACTTCCAATACAGATCTTTACGACACATACTCTGTTCGCACGCATAAAATACCCATTCGGCAGCAACATGTCAAATATGTCCTTCACAATTGAAGAAGGGACTCCGATGCGCGATATGAAACCTTCGGACAAAAAGGAGTGCGAAGCTCCCGTATCGAATAGTGCCCTTGTCGGACTATCGCGAATCAGAACAAAGCCTATACAAATAGAAATAAGTTAACAAGCACTAGGTAATTGTATTTAAAGCTAACTTGCTATAAATTTAAACCATACCTGTTACGACATCCTCTTGTTTGATGGCCTCCTACTAGCCCAGATTGTAGACTCTTGGTTGATTCGGAGAATAATGGGATGCGGTTCACTCCACCGCCTTGCCCTTTTCCTCGTAAGTTGCTCCCTGCTTCCTCTCGGACTTTGGACGTCCGCTCCAACAGTCACGGGCAAAATGCCCCGGCTTCCCACAAGTAAAACAAGCGTCCGATGCACGACCTTTAGTCACTCTTGAAGCACTAGAAGAAGGGGCTAGACCCGAAGCCCTAACCTTCTTATTCCACCTTCGAAAACCGGACTTCGATGTCGGCACCTTGAACTCTGACTTCTTAGCACCAGCGTATCCAACTGCTCCTGACATAGCTTTCTTTGTCGTCTGAGCACCCTCCCGCCAATCTCGGGCAAAGTGCCCTTTCTTGCCACAAGTATGACAAATGTAAATAGCTTTGCGAGTGGATGCTTTAGTCTTCTTTCTCAGCGTTCCGCGGTAGGCAGCCCTTAAAGGATCTGCGGGGTTAAGTATCCTACTCACTGGTATGTAACACCCCTATCCGTCACATGGCATATAGCAGTAGGTCCGGCCGGGGCCCGACGTCATATACTACGGACAGACCGGTTGGTTGCGCGTTGAAACCATTCAACAAATTACACGTATTACACAAGAACCTAGCGGAAGCATTAAAATTAAGTTGCAAGACGAAAGAACCCGACCAAAGAGCATGAATGTCCACTACAATAACACCCGCAAGAATGTTTCAATACACAGAAATAGAAATGGCCTTAAGGCCTTACACGGTTTGCTTGGCATAAAAGTGTTTTCATACTTCGGCTCGCAGGCCGGCCACACATGATTACAATGAAACACTCAAAATTAGGCCTTCGAGGGCCGGCTCAGCAACTTGGGCTTTAGCCCGCTATTTCCCGCTCGGCTCCGCAGCACCTGCAAGTCACAATCCACCGCCCGGTGGTCAAAAAAGCAACGGTCAACTATGCTGACCAATTATAACGATCCCTCCCCCAAAATCGGGGCGGCGATGCTCTTTCCCTTCACTTTATTAGTATAGGCAATAAAATAGTGTAAACACACTTAATCACAGGCGTAGGCTCGCACGGCCACACACCTCGTGCACACAAGGCACATTCACGGCGAACTGGCCAACGTCACGTCAATTCAAGACATAGACGTTCTCATTCCACCACCGCCCCTTGGACGGCCAATAATATGAGAATTTTGTCTTCATGGCCTTGGTCACGACAATGTAAGCCATAGACTGCCGAAGACTCTCATCCATGCCAACGGTCCCACCGAACAACATAGATCGGGTACGGTTTCGCCTGACCCGTGCTCATTCCGCAACGACAATTTAAGCCATATGCGCAGGTCAAGACTCACCGAGTCCCATTTCCGCCACAGCAATCACATAACTCGGTTATGTTCACGTTGGCTCCCCGGCCATCGTGTTTGCAAAACTCACTTTTGCCCAGTTTTCCTGGTGTACCTTGGAGTTAATCTCCAAGGCTCCCTACTGCAATCTACCACGTAGAAAACCCGGAAAATGACCAAACATCCGAAGTCTTCCCCGGTTCATATGCAATGCAACATCACCGATCCGGCTCTACTTGTCCGGATAGGCTTCACACACAAAGCCTATGCCCGTTTTCGCATACGGACTCTATATAAGGGGGACTTCACATATCTACCCCAAGGAACGCTCCAACTCTTCGCTCACTCGCGAGAGAGGGCTTCCTATGCAAAGGAAAAGAGGGCTTCACATGCCCTAGAATGAGAAATCGTTACCCTTGCGCTCTTCCACAGTGCCAAGAAAAATCTACGCAGTTGGAAAGCACCGCAACGGCGTCGCCTTCGCGGATCTGGACTCGGATCGCGATTCGGAGCTCCAATGCTCCACCGGTGGCCGGATTTTGGTCTCCTCCTCCACCTTGCTCTCCCCTCTCTCTAAAACATAAAGAGAGATTCACTTGGATGAAATGAGGGATTCTAGCCCTAAATCCCGGCTAAAACCTCTCAGGAATAGCCCCCCATCATTAGATCCAAAGCCAAGGAAACGAACGGCCACAATTAGGCCTGAAATTACAAAATCTGGGCCGAACACGGGTTGCAACACGGCCGTGTGCATGGCCGTGTCACCCATTCTCCGTCTCGACCGACTCGATAACCAGCACACGGCATTCGACACGGCCTCCGAAACGCCCGTGTCGCATGCGACACGGCCGTGTCACGACCCGTGTCACCCCCGTGTGCAACGACCAACATTCTTAACCCGAGAAGGACACGGCCTGTGACACGGCACAAGACACGCCCGTGTCACATGTGACACGCCCGTGTCTGTGCCCGTGTCATGGCCCGTATGCAGAACACTTGACGATTGACTGACACGCCCTGGGAAACGCCCGTGTCCCAGGCCGTGTTCAGCCTCTCGACGATCGTCGACCCCAAATTTGATGACCTTGCAGCCAACACTTAACCCGAGCACGACATGCCCTGGGACACGCCCATGTCCTAGGCTGTGTGACCCCTGCAAAAACACATATTTGGCTCAAAACACCACCCGTCACCCGATTGAGTTTCGGGGCGTTGCAACTCTCTCCCTCTTAAAAGAATTTCGCCCACGAAATTACTAAAGGAAAGAAAACAGAACAACTTTAAGCGGTACCTGAGTGGAATAACTCCGGGTACTCCTCCAGCATAGTTTGCTCCCGTTCCCAAGAGAGTTCTTCCCGACCGTAATTGTCCCACCGGACCTTGACCATCCGGATCTCCTTGTTACAGAGCCTCTTGACCTCAGAGTCTTCGATACGAACGGGCTTGACCCTAGTCGTCAAACCTTCATCCACCGGCACTTGATATACTGCAATCACCTGCGAAGGCTCTTGCACCGCCTTTCGCAATACAGAGATGTGGAACACATCGTGTAGCCCACTTAACTCCTCCGATAGCCTCAAACGGTATGCCGCTTCGCCGACTCGCTCCAGAACCTCAAAAGGTCCATGGTATCTTGGGCTTAGCTTCTTCAAGCGTCTCACCCGCGAAACCCCCTTGAACGGCTTCACTTTCAAGTATACCCAATCGCTTACCGCGAACTCCACGTTCCGGTGCTTGGCATTGTAATACTTCGACTGCCTGTCCTGAACGATCAACAAGCGCTCCCAAATGATCCGCACCAACGAGGTAGTACTCTCCACCTCCTGCTTCTTGTACAACCTTGCCTCACCCGTTTCTAACCAAGACAACAGCGTGCGACATTTTCTACCATATAGGGCCTCAAAGGGCGCTATTTGGATACTCGCCTGGTAGCTGTTGTTGTACGCGAACTCCACCAAATATAGGTGGTCCTCCCAATGCTTGCCGAAGTCTAGAACACACATGCGTAGCATGTCCTCCATCGTTCTATTGACTCTCTAGGTCTGTCCATCCTTCTGCGGATGGAAGGCTGTGCTGAACTTCAACTTTGTCCCCAGTATCTGCTGCACTAACCTCCAATCATTTGACATGAATCGCCCATTTTGATCACTCACAATGCTGCGAGGCACACCATGCAGTCTAACTATATTGTCCACATAAATCTTCGCAAACTTCTCCACCGAGTCATCCTTCCTATGCGGAATGAAATGCGACACCTTAGTTAACCGATCTACGATCACCCAGATGGCGTCGTTCCCCTTCTGCGACCTTGGCAACCCATGCACAAAGTCCATAGATATGTCGTCGAACTTCCACTCTGGTATAGGCAAGGACTTCAAGAATCCTCCCGGCTTTTGGCACTCCGCCTTAACCAAGGTGCACGTTTGGCATTTCGCCACAAACAACTCTACGTCTTTCTTAAGCCCCGGCCGCCAAAACAGCTTCTTGAGGTTACGGTACATCTTTGTGCTCCCTGGGTGGATTGAGTACTTGGTATGATGAGCCTCGTACATCAACTCCGCCCGTAGGTTACAACCGCTTGGGACGCACAACCGATGGTCCTTCCTTAACAACCCATCTTCCACCAAGAACTGGGAATTTGACCCATCCAATGCTGCCTCCATAAGCTCCTTCATGGAGTCATCTGACTCCAATGCCTGCCGAACCCGGTCATCCAGGTCATATTGAACCTCTGTCCATTTCAACATTGCTTTGGCGCTCGTCTGCTTGTCAACGCAACAGATCTCAAGCTCCTCCAACTCCTGTATTAGCCGCTCATCATGCACCGACAACCAGTTGGCTTGGGCAAGAGCCCTGCGACTCAACGCATCAGCAACCGTATTGCCCTTCCCGGGTACATAATTAATCTTGAAGGTGTAGTCCCCCAGGAACTCCATCCACCTCCTCTGCCTCATGTTAAGATCCTTCTGATCCAACAGGTACTTCAGGCTCTTGTGATCGGTATATATATCGACCCTTACGTCGTATAGGTAGTGCCTCCACAGCTTAAGTGCAAATATCACGGCCACCAACTCCAAGTCGTGGACCGGATAGTTCCTTTCATGCCCGTTTAGCTGACTCGATCCATAAGCTATCACGCTCCCATGCTGCAACAGCACACAACCCAAACCACTACCCGAGGCGTCACTATAAACCTCGAAGCCCTCGGTCCCACTCAGCGAACAAAGCACTAGCGTCGTGGTCAACCGTCTCTTCAGCTCCTCAAAAGCTTGCACGCACTCCTGCGTCCACAAGAATCTCTTATCTTTCCTTGTCAACTTCGTGAGAGGTAGCGTTATCCGCGAGAAGTTCTCTACGAAGCGCCTGTAATATCCGGCAAGCCCGAGAAAACTACGGACTTCCGCGACAGAAGACAATGCAGGCCACTCCCGTATCGCAACGATCTTCACCGGATCCACCGCTATACCTTCCCCACTGACAATGTGACCAAGGAATGCTACTGAAGGTAGCCAGAACTCGCACTTGGAGAATTTCGCATACAGCTCATTCCTCCTCAAAGTCTCCAACACCAGATGCAAGTGCTTGAAGTGATCGTCTTTGCACTGCGAGTACACCAATATATCGTCAATAAAGACGATCACAAAGCGGTCCAGGAAATCTCGGAACGTCCTGTTCATCAAGTCCATGAATACTTATGGCGCATTCGTCAGTCCAAACAGCATGACTGTGAACTCGAAATGCCCATACCTTGTGCTGAACGCCGTCTTCGGGATATCACACTCCCTGATCCTCAACTGATAGTACCCCGACTTCAAGTCCAACTTAGAATATACCGACGATCAGACTAACTGATCGAAGAGATCATCAATCCTAAGGATCAGGTACTTGTTCTTTTCCGTCAGCTTGTTCAACTCTCTGTAGTAGATACACAGCCGCATACTCCCGTCCTTCTTCTTAACGAAGAGGACTGGTGCACTCTAAGGCGACGAGCTTGGACGCACATAACCTTGCTCCATTAGCTCCTCTAGCTGAACTTTCAACTCTGCCATTTCCTTCGGCGCCAACCTATACGGAGCACGTGACATGGGTTTGGCACCCGACACGAGCTCGATGGTGAAATCAATCTCTCGCTACGGTGGGGCCCCGGGAAGACTATCCGGGAACACATCGGGGTATTCACAAACCACGGGGATACTATCTGAAAGTGAAGGGATAGATACTACTCTAGAGGGGGGGTGAATAGAGTTATCAAATTTTGCACAGACAAAACTTAATAGTCTACCCAACTCCCTTGGAGTGAAGTGCGGAATGAAAAGATTATAGATATTGATTTAACCTTAAAGCCTAACACAAGTGATGTGTACAAACACAAGCTAACTGTAATTACAGTTAAGCTTGGAAAAACCTAATCAGCAACTAGCAGCCTAGTTATATCTAATCACAGCCACAATGCAGGAATTAAACAATTGAATCCAGACAACACAAGGAGATTTATAGTGGTTCCCCAAACAACTTGGGTACGTCCACTCTTCTACCCACACGGTAGGAATCCACTCAGGTTTTTGATCAGGTGCCCTGCCACCAACAGAATCTGCTTCAGGTAGATTCAGAAACCCTTTAGACTTTTGATCAGGTGTCTAAAAACCAAGCACAGGTTTTTGATCAGGTGCCCTGCCACCAAGGGATACTTTTGAAGGGAGTAATAACCCTGTACAGGAGGGGGTAGAAGGTTAAGATGTCTTCTCTATTTTTCAATAGATTAGAGAAGCACAAAACTTGCACTGAGCTAGAATGCTCTAAAGAATCAAGGCTCCCCCTGGCTCAAAGATGTCCAGGTGAAGTCTTGCTTCAGTGCAGAAAACTCTTCAGAAAATTCTGAAGGAAAAGCTACAGGAAGAAAATAAATGACAAAAAGAAATCTCTTCAAGCAGCTATTCTTCTTCTTCTTCTTCTTCAAAGAATCTCTGAGTTTGAACTTCCTGAAAGCAGGAACAGAACTCAGGTTGAAGAAGAGATGAGGATCTTAACACTTCTCAGTTAGATGGAGTTTGCTGAGAGCAGAAAGCTTGAACGCTTGAAAGCTTGAATGAACACTGGTTGGCTATTAGCTTCTGTTAACTAGCTTGAATCCTTCAGCAAAGGGTTCTTTTTATAATCATCATCAAGCAACGGCTCTCTTCCATTTGAATTATTTGTCTTCTTCTGAGCCTTGAGACCTGGGCTGTAAATATCAAGAAGACAGAAATATCTCTGCAGCAAAAAACATTATATAAAAAGGAATAAACCTCTTTCTAAGAAGCTGCAGGCTTAAATCAAATAATCAGAAGGACTAAATAAAGTCACATCAGAAATAATCTCTTTATAGCAAAGAAGAAGACTTTTTAGTCCAACGGCTATAAAGGGCTGTCAGCAGATAAAGTAAGTTATAATGACAGCTAATAAGACAAACAACTTTATCTTAAAAGATTTGAACTCAGGCAAAAAGAATGAAGCAAATAATGCCTGGAAACTTTATCATACAGCTTGAAATAATGTGCCAGAAAATGTATTAAATTAATTAAATATAATAAATAAATACAAAATACAAAGGCAGGCAGAAAAGCGTCGAACGACCTTCGGAGATCGTCGACCGACGCACGGAGATCGTCGATCTATCGGGCAGATAGTCGAACGATCCAGATAGTCGACCTATCGAAGAAGATAGTCGAACTACCCCGGCAGATAGTCGACCTATCAGAACAGATAGTCGAACTACCAGATAGTCGATCTATCAGGACAGATAGTCGAACTATCAAGCGCACAGAGATAGTCGACCTATCAAGCAGATAGTCGACCTACCTCAGAAAACAGATAGTCGACCTATCAACAGATAGTCGACCTATCAACGCAGAACAGATAGTCGACCTATCAACAGATAGTCGAACTATCAGCGCAGAACAGATAGTCGACCTATCAACAGATAGTCGAACTATCAGCGTAGAACAGATAGTCGACCTATCAACAGATAGTCGACCTATCAGCGCATAACAGATAGTCGACCTATCAACATATAGTCGAACTATCAGCGCAGAACAGATAGTCGACCTATCAACAGATAGTCGAACTATCAGCGCAGACCAAGGCGTCGACCAACTGATAGACGATCGTCGATCAGTCGATAGACGATGGTCGAACGGCGTTCGACTATAGTCGAACGAAAAACCTACTTAACCAAATTCTCAATTTGGAAAAGCGAGGACTCTACAGCTAGACTCCTAACCATTGACCATAGATATTTCTTGGGTCAAGGAGCACAAAGGAGAGGACTAAACTCAAATCAAACTAGGGTACCAACAATCTCCCCCTATTTGAGTTAAGTCTCTCAAAAACTAAAAACAGCTAGCAATAGAATACTAAAAATAATTTCAGCAAATAGATAACAATAAACTGGCAGATTATCAATCAGATAGATAAATATAGCACAGCAATTAATTAAACTATTTAAGAATCTTTAGAGTCTGGTAAAGGATCAGAAGAACTAGAAACAAAAGAAATTTTTCTTAGAGGGTCATCTGATTCTTTCTTCGACATCTTTAGGTCCTGCGCACCAATGATCTTCAGTTCTGTAGTCCTAGGGACAACAGCTTCAGGGTGCTTTTCCATGTACTTTGACGGGTCAAACATCTCAGGATTTACCTGGAACTTTTCAAATTCTTTCTTTCTATAAGCTGACATGGTAGTAAAACCAGTTATATCTTTTCCTTTAGCTCTTGCTTTTCTTATCTGAGCTGCTCCTACAAGTTCTTGAAAGCGAGCCATCCTAAAGTTAGGATCGAGCTCAGGATTTTCATATACGGGCTCAGGAGAAGCAGCATCAGCTATTTTATCTAGATAAGACATTAAAGAATAATTAGCAGATAGGTTCTTGCTATATATTTTAAAACAAAGGTGAACTATTTACCTTTTGATACAATTTCCTCAGTCTGTACTGGAGAAGGAGATGCAATTCTCTTCTTTGGAGAAGAAGGTGGGGAAAAAGGTTGGTCTTTGTGCCACAGTCTCCTTCATTTGTCTTTGAGAACCATGAAATGATTTGCCTTGAGAGCTTTGATAACCTTGCCTTGGTTGGGGCTGAACAGACGCAGATTTTCCAGAGGAGGCAGTAGGATGAGCTGAAGGGTTCCCAGAGGCTCCTGCACCTGGAGGAGGAGGAGGACCTCTGGGAGTCCATCTTGAGACAGGACTATCATACCTCTTGGTTCTTTTCTTTTTTTTGCTAATTTTTCGAAAACCACATCCAATGCTGGAATTCCTTGGATTTAGGGTCAATGCCCTTCAAAATATAATACGGAATATCATTATCCTTGCAAGGAGGTGGAGGAGGAGCAGCTTTTCTTTTCTTTGCAGCAGATTTCTTTTTCTTTGACTTTTCAGAAACATGAGAATCATCATCATCATCAGAATGGGATGATGGAGGGTTCTCATAAGGATCATAGGCTTCTGAGACAGCCTTTTCTTTAAGCTTTGAAGCAGATTTCTCTTTTTCTTCTTCCATGGCATCCAGAGCCAGAAGGGAGTCTAAATCTAATCCTGGAGAGTCATCCCAGATGGATGACTTCTCAACTTGCAAATCTTTTCTTTCTCTTTTAAAGATAGAACTCTTAAATTCCATACTGCTCTTGCTTGAGCTTCTTCCAAACTCAGAACAGGAGAGTCAACTTTGACTTCCTCTTTCTCAGACTCATCTTCTTTATTATCTAAGAAGGATTCCAACTCAGGGTCTACTTGAGTAGCAAGAATACTTGGGTCAGCCTCAGAAACAACTGCTATGATTTGAGCAGCTGATGAGTCCCTATTTTATACTATATTTTGGACTCATCTAGGCCTATTTCCATGTCTTTGCACACCGTTTAGCGCCATTTGCACTCCTTTTGGTTCGCTACGGTTTTCCACGCCCTGTGCACCTTTTTAGCCCATTTCCGTGCTTGTGTGCATTTACTTTCTTGCTATGTTTATCACTGTTCGCTGTGGCTGCCGCGATCGATGCCCCGTGCAGTTTTCCTGCAGGTTTGGGGATCGTGAGGGCATTCGGGATAGGCGTTTCACTATTTTTGGCAAAGGAGTCAGTGGTCGTGCGTTTTTGCCCACGCACGACCATCGACCTCCTGGCGCACGATCACTGATCGTGCGCAGCCCGGTCTCATTTGTGAAACTCTGTCTTGAACCATCCGCACGATCACTTGCCATACCGCGCACGACCACTGCTCGTGCGCCGACGATCGTGCGCAGTCATACCCATTTTGCAAAAGTCTGTCTGGCTATTTCCGCACGATCATCAGCCTTGCCTCGCACGATCACTGATCGTGCGCTGCTGATCGTGCGCGACTACTGATTTTCTGATGCAGGTTTGCAGGTTGCTCACGCACGGGCGCTGACCTTGGTCGCGCACGATCACTGGTCGTGCGCCAGTGGTCGTGCGCGCTATTTATTCTGCAAGCTATAAATACGCTGTTCCGCGAATTAGGGCAGGACGATCATTACGGAACCTTCGCCGGTCCGCCGTTTCGCCCTCCAGCAAGTCCCATTCACCTCCACCTTCATCCATACCAACGGGAGGACCTTCTCCGGTGATTCCGAAGCATTTCGCAGCCTCCGGCGATCCTCCCGGCCCTTGAAGCATTCTTCTCCGAGCTTTCCACCAAGGAAGAAGACGAAGCACCCCTAGAGAACGGAGTTACAGGCCCTCGAGGTGACAGCTCGGTGGTACCGGAAGCCCTCCTCGGACTGCGCTTGGAAGCGGATTGACAACCCGCACCTCCGGCCAACAACCGCGGTGGATCTTCAATCTCTTGGTTGTGCATTTTCTCTCTTTCTCTTGTTGTATGAAATGCTTGTGCTTGTAATGGACATCAACTTCTAGCATTTTTGTTATTAGTTGTATTTCATCTTGCTCTTGAGATTTATTCTTCGATGCGCCTCGCTCCATCTCACTCCACTCCACACATTAGTTTCACTCAAGCTTGCTCCGCACTAATCACCTCACTCGCTAGATTTCGTCCACTCGCCAATCGAAGTACGGCATCGCGGCCGCTACATCCATCTCGCCTTGCGAAGCGGTGATCGCGACCCGCAAAGCTCTCGTTAGTGTAATCGGTCGTAAGACCACCAACCAAAGCCCCTTTCTTTTTCTGTTTATTTCATTTAACTCTCATAACGATAGTTTCAGAGTCTAAATCGTTCGACGCCAATTGCATTCCTCAAGAGACCGACATCCGGGGATTCATTCCCAACTTTATTACTTGAGCGACCGGTACGCTTGCCGTATTTTACGCGCATCAAGTTTTTGGCGCCGTTGCCGGGGAATGCAACTGTTGAACGATCACGATTTCTGGAATTATTGGTATAAGAGTTAGTGTTTTTTTTTATTTTCGTTTCTTTGTTTTGTTGCTTCAGTGGATGCAGGGACGTGCTGCAAGAGATCTCGTTGCTTACGATCCCGAAATCGAGCGAACTCTTCGTGCGCAAAGGCGTGCCGCTGCAATTGATCCAATCACAATGGGCGACCAGTTGAACAATGACAACGGAGTGCATGTTGGAGGTAATCTCAATGACAACCGGAACGGGGATGAGAACGAGGTAAACCCGCCGCATGTCCGAACCATGAGAGACTACACCACTCCCACTGTGGGGAGCATATATCCTGGGTTCGGACCGGCGATCACAAACCAGCAGTTCGAGATCAAGCCGGCAATTCTAAACATCATCCGGAACAATGCGCAGTTTTCCGGAATGGCCACTGAGGATGCCCATCTTCATTTGGCGGATTTTTCGGAAATCTGCGCCACGTTCCGCTATGCTGGGATCGCCGATGACACGGTCAAGCTCCGTCTGTTTCCCTTCTCTCTACGTGACAAAGCCAAGTCATGGCTTCATTCCCTTCCTCCTGGAACCGCCACAACATGGGATGCTCTCACCACGAAGTTCTTAGCCAAATTTCATCCAGTCGACCGTATTGTGAGCATGCGACGTGCCATCGCCAATTTCAGGCAAAACGACCAAGAAAGCTTAGCGGAGGTGTGGGAGCGCTTTAATGAATTGCTGCGGAAGTGCCCAAATCACGGTTTCCAAACGTGGAATCTCGTGGAGAGCTTCTACTTCTCCATCGAGCCTCAGCACCGCGCCATGATTGATGCCGCCTCTGGTGGAACAATTATGAACCTTGCTCCTGAGGATGCTTTGAGAGTTCTGCAGGACACCGCCACGCACAGCGCCTTCTGGACCGCAGGAAGGAATACCCCCCGTGGGACAAGTGGAATCTTTGCTGTGGAAGCATCAAGGCCCGCTGCTGCTGCTCCGGTGTTGGCCATCTCATGTCAAGGATGCGGAGGATCCGATCATCACAGCTTCGAGTGCCCTGGACCGGAGGTAACATATGATCCCGCCTTATCTAATGAAACAGTTAATTTTATTACTAATCAAAACAGGGGTGCGCCGTATGGAAATGCGTATAATCCGGGTGCGAGAAATCACCCGAACTTTTCGTGGAATCAAAACGCGCCGGGCCAACGATGGCAACCGGGGCAGCATCAAAATGATGCCGCCGCCTCCGGAAGCCAACCGCGGCCGCCACACCCGAATTACACCCAAGGCCCTCCCGCTGTGAAAACCAACTCTTTGGCTGAAATGTTTGAGAAATTTGTTGAAGTGTCCCATACTAATATGACTAACCAAGCCGCTTCTATGCGTAAGCTTGAGGCGCAGTTGGGCCAATTGGCTCAAATGGTCTCCGAGCGCACGCTTGGTACCCTCCCAAGCAACACAGAAAGAAATCCCCATGAACAAGGGAAAAGCTTGGGAGAGGAAAGGCTAGGGAACAACAACGAACTCGTGATTAATTGTATGATCAATGATGTGAAAACGACCGCACTTTGTGATTCCGGAGCATCGAGCAACATCCTCACTCTGCAGGATGTTGAGAAGATGCAATTACAAATTAACACCGATGACGGAAGTCACTCATTTTAGCTAATGGAGATGTAGTTGCTACCGAAGGCGGTGTGAGGAAAGTTGAGATCGAGGTGAATGGAAAACATTTTACTACTGATTTTCAGGTTATGGGACCTAAAGAAAACGACTCCATTCCAATACTTGGGGTCCCATTCCTGACGGCCAGTGGCGCATCCTTGGATTTTTCCAAAGGATGTGTCATTTGGCCGACCGATGCGTCCGCCATCGATGATATTTCCGCACACCCCTCCAACATTCAAAAATTGTTTTGCTAAGAAATGCAGGATCCAAGGAAAATTTGGGACTTCAAGTTTTGAACGCCGCCCGTTTGGACGAAATGATCAAGGAAGCACCTCCCGAGAAGACCGATGTAGAGCAAGTGGTAGTGACCGTGAAGGAGATCGAGTCAGTGGAAGACACGGCGATTGTTCCATGTCCCCCAAAAGCGACTGAAGACAATGACATTAGTAGTTTTATTCGGGAGAAATCCCTGAACAATTCAGTTTGTAATAATTCTAATGACTGTGTTAGGCGTAATGTTGCTTGGGCCGATCCGGTCGCCGTCGCGGTGCCGGACATGACGCCATTGATTTCAAAATCTGCGAAAACTGTGGAAAATCTGCGTGGAAGTCTCCCACGGTGGAGAAGATGAAGGAGGCTAGGCGCCTACGCGATAAGCGTTATTCCACCTTCCGGCGCGAGGAAGCGTATAAGCTGAGCAAGGGAAATCCCTCCCTCATGATTCCATGAAAAATTCTGCTCCCCCCTCGCACTCCACCGGAGAGACTCGCCCCAAATCGGCGCCGAGTTGATTGCTTTTTCGTCGCTCTGCTTAGACATTATTCTGTGTTTTATATTCTTGCACTTTTATTTTCTTTTTCTGCACGAACATTATTTGTAAACTGCTAAAACAGGTATTTGGTCCACCTTAAGGACGGTAAACAAAAGGGCTATCCGGGAGACAACCCATGCTCGGACCATTCGGTCCCCTTTCTTTTCTAATTTTCTATTTTTGTATTTTCTTGTCTTTGCCCAAATCGCAGGTTCAGCTTCTCTTTGGTGCGGCGCAGCAACTCCATCAACTCATAACGCCATCTTCCGGTATGCTCCCTCTGCGGAGCATAGGTACACTCTTCCCTGTAGACTTTATTCTAGTGCTATTTTGCATGTTGATCTTGTTTTCATTCAAGTTTGGGGGGAAGAGCCGCCTATGCACTCACGAGCACATTTCATTCGCACACCGGTAGATTTATTTATGCTTCATGTTTGTAGACTCCTGCTGTGCGCACACATTTGCACCCACATGAGCGCGCACTCTTACCACGCGCGCGGCTCGGGTTGAGTACTTATGTTGTGTAAGTTTTAAGATTGTGGTGCTGACGTAGGATTTTGTCGTACAGTAGTTCGAAACTCGTGCAGTGCTCCTAATCGAGTGCTCACGTTGTGTAGGAATTGTATAGAGCTAGTTTCTTCTCATGCTTGCATTTTATATTTTTTTTTCTATATTCGTAAATACTGTCTGTCCTACTCAACTTCTGAATCCGGAGTGATCTCGCGGTAGTGTAGGCATGTGTGTAAGCGTCGCTGGCTTTGTTTTGCTCGAGTCGGGAGGACGGATCACTTTTCTCGGTGGCTAAGAACTTGCCCCAAGCGACTTTCGAAGCATTGGTGCCCGGTTAGTCGAGCGTGAGCGTGACGTAGGCCATCATTTTGGCCCGGTTGATCCTTGCAACCCGTCCTAACATAGCCCTCGCTAGCCCCGTTGAGCCTACCTCCCCTTTTGATCAGCTCCACATGCAAGTCACCAAAGCCTCAAGCCACTCCTAGTCGCACACCCGCATTGAGCTCTTGTTTCGTTAATTTCTCGTTGGGTTGTTGTGATGGGCGGATTTTGTGAACGTGTGGATATGCCGCAAAGTTTATAAATGCTGAATTATTGAGAAAAGAAAAGAGAAAAGAAAAATATGACCAAGAAAAGAAAAGAGAAAAGAAAAAGTATAAATGAAAAAATCTGAAATTGAGAAATTTGTTTTATGGTAGGCGGTGCACCCACTCATGTTGTAAAAGCTAAGTTTGGGGGTGTGGTGCACTCGCATCTTGTTGTTAGCGAGAATTCTGATGTGTGCGAGCTCCGTTGGGTTGTGCGTAGCCTTCGTTTTCATCTTGTCCATCCATACCTACATCTACACCCAAGCCCCACTCTTCACCTCAAGTCCTACGGATTTACGCTCGAGTCAAACCCGCATCGTGGAGAAAGTGCGAACGGGCAAGCATATGGCCCCCGACATTGGTGGATTCCTTTGGAGGTGATCATGAGCCCCGGTCTTTGGCAATACCTCGCCATCCGACTTGCCTACTTTCTGCCTTCCCATGACCGTGCGATTCTCCGGAATTCATTCTTTGAGTAGTGACAGTATCTATTTACGTTTTTCGAAAATTATAAATTGCATTGCATGATTAGAAACTCTCTCTATTATATTTTTTACGCATGTGAGCTTCTCGGTTTCTCGTCCTACTGTAGGTTGTTAATTACTACGTCCGCTAGCCGTTTTAGAGCCCGCAACGTGATTATTTGCCGGGACGTGCAAATGGTTAAGTTTGGGGGTGTGATGAGTCCCTATTTTATACTATATTTTGGACTCATCTAGGCCTATTTCCATGTCTTTGCACACCGTTTAGCGCCATTTGCACTCCTTTTGGTTCGCTACGGTTTTCCACGCCCTGTGCACCTTTTTAGCCCATTTCCGTGCTTGTGTGCATTTACTTTCTTGCTATGTTTATCACTGTTCACTGTGGCTGCCGCGATCGATGCCCCGTGCAGTTTTCCTGCAGGTTTGGGGATCGTGAGGGCATTCGGGATAGGCGTTTCACTATTTTTGGCAAAGGAGTCAGTGGTCGTGCGTTTTTGCCCACGCACGACCATCGACCTCCTGGCGCACGATCACTGATCGTGCGCAGCCCGGTCTCATTTGTGAAACTCTGTCTTGAACCATCCGCACGATCACTTGCCATACCGCGCACGACCACTGCTCGTGCGCCGACGATCGTGCGCAGTCATACCCATTTTGCAAAAGTCTGTCTGGCTATTTCCGCACGATCATCAGCCTTGCCTCGCACGATCACTGATCGTGCGCTGCTGATCGTGCGCGACTACTGATTTTCTGATGCAGGTTTGCAGGTTGCTCACGCACGGGCGCTGACCTTGGTCGCGCACGATCACTGGTCGTGCGCCAGTGGTCGTGCGCGCTATTTATTCTGCAAGCTATAAATACGCTGTTCCGCGAATTAGGGCAGGACGATCATTACGGAACCTTCGCCGGTCCGCCGTTTCGCCCTCCAGCAAGTCCCATTCACCTCCACCTTCATCCATACCAACGGGAGGACCTTCTCCGGTGATTCCGAAGCATTCGCAGCCTCCGGCGATCCTCCCGGCCCTTGAAGCATTCTTCTCCGAGCTTTCCACCAAGGAAGAAGACGAAGCACCCCTAGAGAACGGAGTTACAGGCCCTCGAGGTGACAGCTCGGTGGTACCGGAAGCCCTCCTCGGACTGCGCTTGGAAGCGGATTGACAACCCGCACCTCCGGCCAACAACCGCGGTGGATCTTCAATCTCTTGGTTGTGCATTTTCTCTCTTTCTCTTGTTGTATGAAATGCTTGTGCTTGTAATGGACATCAACTTCTAGCATTTTTGTTATTAGTTGTATTTCATCTTGCTCTTGAGATTTATTCTTCGATGCGCCTCGCTCCATCTCACTCCACTCCACACATTAGTTTCACTCAAGCTTGCTCCGCACTAATCACCTCACTCGCTAGATTTCCGTCCACTCGCCAATCGAAGTACGGCATCGCGGCCGCTACATCCATCTCGCCTTGCGAAGCGGTGATCGCGACCCGCAAAGCTCTCGTTAGTGTAATCGGTCGTAAGACCACCAACCAAAGCCCCTTTCTTTTTCTGTTTATTTCATTTAACTCTCATAACGATAGTTTCAGAGTCTAAATCGTTCGACGCCAATTGCATTCCTCAAGAGACCGACATCCGGGGATTCATTCCCAACTTTATTACTTGAGCGACCGGTACGCTTGCCGTATTTTACGCGCATCAGCAGCTAAATCTTCTTTAATAATATCTGTAAAATTATGAATATAGATCTGCTAAATAAACAGAGATCATTCCTTCAAGGTATTCACAGACTATCAAATTAATAGACTCATCAACAAAACGAATGAAAGAGTTATCTTCATATTTAACCATCTCCCAGCAGTCATTCAGATAAGAAGTTATAATTCCTTCCAGGAATCTAACTATCATAGGAGAGGTTAGATCTTCTAAGCAGACTTTAACTGCAATCTCAGATAATAATATTCCATCTGCTATCTCTTTCTCAGACAAAACTGGAGCTAATTCTATCTCAGCTATTACAACATCTGGAGCTATTTCTATTTCAGCTTGAGCAGCCATGACTGAATCCTTTAAAGCTGGAGGAGAGGCAAGGAGGACTGAGACATCTTCATGGAACATCTCCCCCTGCCTGATTTCAGTGGCTACTGAAACCAGGCCCCTAGAGGAAGATAACTCAACAGATTTTGAAATGGATTGGATGGAGGCATAGTTAGACGGTCAATGGAGGCTGCAAGGGGAGCGATTGCCTCGTCAATCATGGTTTTGATTGACGGGGTAATCAGCTCCACAATGCGGGAGATAATCTCTGGAGAGATTTCAAAAGATGATGGATGAGAGGTGGATGGAGCAGCAGCAGATATGGTAGGGGTGCTGGGATGAGAAATAATGGGGACAGGGGATCGAACTGGAGATACAGCAGGAGAGTTAACAGGAGAATGAATGGGAGAATGAATTGGGGAATGAACGGGAGATACAGGAGGAGTAAGAATTCTCTCTGATCCTAACAAATCGAAGCTAGGAGCAGATATCCTAGTCAGATATGTAGGTAGAGGAGAGGCTGGAGGGGAAGAAGGAACAACCGTAGTTGTTTCAGGGGCAGCAGAGGAAGAAAGTCTTACTTCAACTGAAGTTGATGGTACTTCAGCTGAGACAGACGGCAATGCAGAGGAGGAGGAAGGAAGAGCTGAGCCAGCTTCAATAGGTTGAGGAGCGACTGATGCAGTCCTTGTGTCCTCAGATGGTGCTGGAGCAGATTTCACAAACGTCCTCTTCCACTTTGAGAACAGATGGGGATCCATCTTCTTGCTGGCATTGATGGTTGTTGCAGTTGAACTCAGCAGCTGGGGAAATCTTTCCTTCAGGAAAATACCTATAACCCTTCCTAGGGTAACTTCCTTCTTTCCATTCTTTTTCCTGATTAAATCAAACAGAACTGCAGCCCAATTGATCCTTTTCCGATTAACAATTGCACACATAAGTGCGAATTGCTGCCTTGTTATGTTATCATGGGCAGAGTGCTTGCCCAGAAGCACTTTTCCAACTATCTCATCCAAAAACTTGATTTTGAAAGGGAAGTTTACCTTGAGCAGCTTGGTGGGAATGCCCTCGGCATGTCCCAGCTCAACAAGCATCCTTCCGAACTCCTGAGCATCTTGCTCATAATCTTCGTCACCAATAACTAATCCAAACACATCAGATAGAACGGCCGGAGTCAGGATAACTTCTTCTCCGCCTATGGTACCAATCATCGATTCGTCTGAGGAGACGACGTGAAAGCCCATTCTTTAATTTCTGGAATGTTGATCTTAATTCTTTCTGTTGGAACCCTGGTTCTGATTTGGGCTAGGATCTCTATTAAGTTGTTTGAGTTTAGCTTATTTGTTTTTAGTAGTTTTTAGTTTGTGAAAGACTTAACCCAAATAGGGGGAGATTGTTGGTACCCTAGTTTAGATTTGAGTTAAGTCTTTCCTTTTAGATCTTGACCAAGATTTATCCATGGTCAAAATATCATTTTTGCTGCTAATATACCCTTTTTCATGGAGAGAGCAATCTCTACCATAGCCTTCTGCAGGTACTATCTACAGGAGTTAGCTGGATGACTCAATCAATATTCAAAGTCATCTCAGCTGAGTCCAAATCACATGTACTGCATCAACATAGGGGGGAGATTGCAAATGCCAGCAAGCAGCCAGCCAATCAAAGCTTTTCTTTATATATTTTATGCTTTGCAAATTTTTATTATTTTGCTAATAGGATCCTCACCCAAATAGGGGGAGATTGTTGGAACCCTGGTTCTGATTTGGGCTAGGATCTCTATTAAGTTGTTTGAGTTTAGCTTATTTGTTTTTAGTAGTTTTTAGTTTGTGAAAGACTTAACCCAAATAGGGGGAGATTGTGGTACCCTAGTTTAGATTTGAGTTAAGTCTTTTCCTTTTAGATCTTGACCCAAGATTTATCCATGGTCAAAATCTCATTTTTGAGTATTCTCTTTTCCAGTAAAATTCTGGCTAAGTCTTTTTTGGGTTCGACTATCGTCGAACGCCGATCGACTATCGTCGATCAGCCGTCGACGATCGTCTGTCTCTAGCCAGCTCGACGTTCTGCTAGATCGTCGAGCTCTGGTCGACTATCTCTTGATAGATCGACGTTTTCTGTCTTGCCCGAGTCGGTCGACTATATTCCTGATAGCTCGACTATCTCAGTAGGCCGTTCGACGATCTCTAAGGATCGGTCGACGCTTTCTGTTTTGTTTGAGTCGGTCGACTATCTGACTGATAGCTCGACGATCTCAGTAGGTCGGTCGACGATCGTCGAGGATCGTTCGACTATCTTCTGGTCTGCATATGTAATATTATATGCGTTTTATTTGTTGTATTTTCTGACATGTTTTATTATGGATTATTTAATTGATCTTACGCATATATCTCAAAGCAAAACGTGCTTCTATATTTATGCATAAGTCAATTCTTTCTGGCAATGTCTTTTGTCTTATTATCTGACTTTATTGTTGCAGCTGTCCTTTATAGCCGTTGGCTGTAAAGAGCTATTTCCGATGTGATTTATCAAACATCCTTTATGAGTCTATTTATTGCAGCTGCTGTAGTTTTCCCTTTTATAGGATATATCTGCAAGACTTGTTTTTGTGTTAATTGCAGCCCAGATTCAAGATCTGAGAAGAAGACAAAAGTCTTGCTCTAATAGAGCCGTTGCTGCCGCACCTATTTAAAGAGTTCTTTTGGAGAAAGAAAGGGGACACACGACACACACGAAACATACAAGAAGAAGACAGTGACCAGAAACACACAGACGAAGCTGTAGAACAAATGTGAAAGAAGACTGCTACCATCAACATTCAGCAGTCTTCAAGAAAGAAAAGATACAGCTGCTCACAGCAATATCTATCCAACTGTGAAGATATCTCTTCTGCTCTTCCTCAACCTGAGTGCTCCTGTTCCAGGAAGATACACTCAGAGTTTCTCTGAAGAAGAAGAAGAAATAAGGAAGCTGAAGAAGAACATCTAAATCCAGATCTCTAGTCTTCTTCAGGCCTTACTCCTTCAGAACCTCGTGACAGTATTCTGTCATAAGTTCTGAAGAGTCTCTTATGCTTCTCTAATCTGTTTTAAAATAGAGAAGACAATCTAACTCTCCTTCCCCCTCCTGTAAAGAGTTTGTTCACACCTCTTCAAAAGTGAACGTTGGTGACAGGGCACCTTATCAACAACCTGCTTGGTTTTTAGACACCTGATCAAAAGTCTAAAGGGTCTGTTTGATCTACCTGAATCAGATCATTGGTGGCAGGGCACCTTAGCAAAAAACCTGTAGTGGATTCCTACCAAGGTGGTAGAAGAGTGGACGTACCTATTGAGAGGGAACCACTGTAGCTCCTTGTGTCGTCTGGTTTGCTTGCTCTGTTTCTTTTGTGCTATGCTCTGTTATGTGTTTTAATTTTTAATTTTCCGCATTAACTCTTCCTAAAAGAAAATATAAGATCTTCCCTCACTTTCACTTTCAGACATTAACTTCTCTAAACCTTGATCCCTGCAGAGCTGGAGAACTTCCACTATTCCGGCATCGCAGCTACTGAATGCTTCAAAATCCACACTGAATCCTGCATCAAACTTGACGATGGCTAGAACAGCTTGGGAAACCGCCATTGAATCGCTGGAGAAACGCGAGAAGGAGGAGGAAGACGAAGGGGACGAAGCAGCAGAAAATTGCAAGCGGGAAAGCAGAATGCGAAAGGGCACGCTCCGTCGACGATAAAGCAAAAGATCTTTTGACCTAGGTCGACTATCGGCTTTATATCTGACCGGATATAGTCGGTCTATTAAAAAGATCTTGACCCGATGGTCGAACGGTCGTTCGACGATCGGCTCAGAAGCAGAGTAGTCGGACAATCGTTCGACTATTTCTGGCTTCTCAAACAACAGGCTATCGTCATCAAGAGATCGACGATGAGCCCAACCTGTTCGACGATGGTCGAACGTCGATCGACGATCTTCAAACAGATAAGCTATCATTAACCAGAGGTCGACGATAGGCTTAAACCGTTCGACTATCTTCGAACGTCGTTCGACTATCTTCAAACAGATTTCAACATAGGCAGATAAAGTCACACTTAGTCTCGTCCATTGATCATGCCTAGTTGAACTAAAAAGAACAGATGCTTCTGTTCATCTAAAGGCTTGGTGAATATATCACCTCTCTGAAACTCAGTGGATATGAACTCAAGACAGATCTTGTTCTTTTCCACACAATCTCTCAGGAAATGGTGCCTAATCTCAATGTGCTTCGTTCTAGAGTGGTGCACTGGATTTTGTGCAATTGAGATAGCACTGGTACTATCACACATGATCTTGGTGTTCTTGTGTGAGTAACCATAATCCACAAGCTGGTTTTGAATCCACAGGATCTGTGAACAACAACTAGCAGCAGCTATATATTCAGCCTCTGCAGTTGAAGTTGAGACAGAAGCCTGCTTCTTACAGAACCAAGAGACCAATCTCTCTCCCAGGAACTGACAAGTTCCTGAGGTGCTCTTCCTGTCAACTCTGCAACCAGCATAATCAGAATCAGAATATCCAATTAATTCAAACTCTGACTCAGCTGGGTACCAAAGTCCTAGATCTGGACATCCCTTCAGGTATCTCAGGATTCTCTTTAGAAGAATCAGATGAGATTCCTTGGGGTTGACCTGGAATCTAGCACAAAGGCATGTAGCAAACATTATATCTGGCCTACTTGCAGTTAGATATAATAGGGAACCAACAATGGCCCTATAGTTCTTTGGATCAACTGGCTTGCCGTGATCATCAGAATCAATAACTACATTAGTAGCCATGGGTGTAGGCATTGCTGAAGCATCAGCCATCCCAAATTTCTTTACCAATTCCTTGGCATATTTGGATTGGGAGATGAAGATACCATCAGCATCTTGCTTAACTTGGAGACCAAGAAAGTAAGACAGCACACCCATGCTACTCATCTCAAACTTGGAATGCATTAAGTTGGAAAACTTTTTGCACAGTTTGGGATCAGTGGAGCCAAAAATAATATCATCTACATACACCTGAACTAACAGGATTGTGTCCTTGTGATGCTTAACGAACAGGGTTCTATCAACTACTCCCCTAGTGAAGTTGTGCTCTAACAGGAAACTAGCTAAGGTCTCATACCAGGCCCTAGGAGCTTGCTTTAGTCCATAAAGAGCTTTCTGTAACTTAAAAACATGAGAAGGCTGAGTTGATGAAACAAACCCTGGTGGTTGTTCAACAAACACCTCTTCCTTAAGCTCACCATTTAGGAATGCACTTTTGACATCCATTTGGAACACCTTAAACTTCATGAAGGCTGCATAGGCCAAGAAGATCCTTATTGCTTCTAGCCTTGCAACAGGAGCAAAGGTTTGGTCATAGTCTATACCTTCCTCCTGTCTGTAGCCCTGAGCTACAAGCCTAGCTTTATTCCTTACTATGATTCCATTTGCATCTAACTTGTTTCTATACACCCACTTGGTGCCTATGATCAGTTGGCCTTTAGGTCTTGGAACCAAAGTCCAAACTTTACATCTCTCAAACTGATTGAGCTCCTCTTGCATTGCAATGATCCAGTGGGGATCTAGCTCTGCATCTTTAAAGGTGAGGGGCTCAACCTGTGAGAGGAAACAAGCATGCATCACATCCTGTCTTAATTGATGTCTTGTTTGCACACCAGCTGATATGTCTCCAATCACTTGAGATGTGGGGTGATCTCTAAGTGTGACAATATCAGCAGGTGGGATGTGATCTTCAGCAACAGTTGGGATTAATTCCTCAGGAGGAATTTGATCTACTGTTGGTGGAACAACAACAGCTTCAACAGCTTTAGCAATGTCTTCATCACTGTCTGATTCAGTGATCTGAAGAGTTGAAAGTTGAAGGATTTCTTGAGGGGCATCATGTACCTGCAAAGAACTGGAGGAAGGAGAATTTTCTTTCTCCTTGTAAAACATCTGATGCTCATCAAATGATACATGCACAGATTCTTCTATCTTACAGGTTGATTTGTTATAAACCCTATAAGCTTTGCTTACTCGGGAATATCCAAGCATGATTCCCATTGAAGCTTTTGCTTCAAACTTTCTAATATATTCTTTATTATTATTATGAATATACACAATACAGCCAAAAACTCTAAAGTAATTAATTTTTGGTTTCTTTCCTTTAAGCAACTCATAAGGAGTTTTACACTTAAGTTTGTGTATCAAACTTCTATTCAAGACATAGTTGGCTGTACTAACAGCTTCTGCCCAATAGGATAGAGGCATGTTAGCATCTGCCAACAATGTGCTAGCAGCTTCAATTAGTGTTCTATTCTTCCTTTCAACTACCCCATTTTGTTGGGGAGTTCTAGGAGCTGAGAAGCTATGTTTGATACCTTCTCTCTCACAGAATTCTTGCATGAGAAGAGAGTCAAACTCAGTACCATGATCACTTCTGATCAAGGCCACATGAGTAGAGTACTCAGTCTGCACACAAAGTAGAAAGTCTGTAAGGGCTTTGAAGTTATCAGACTTAGTTCTCAAAAAGAAAACCCAACTGAACCTAGAGAAGTCATCTACAATTACTAATGTGTAATACTTCCCTCCTAAACTCTGTACATTTATTGGGCCAAAAAGGTCCAAATGTAATAAATACAGGATTCCTAGGAGAATCACTTTTATTTACAGATTTAAAAGAATTCTTGGTTTGCTTGCCTAGCTGACAAGCCTTGCATAGGCTCTCCTTCTTGTAGGGGCAAGAAGGTAAACCTCTAACAAGGTTGTGCTTAGATAACCTAGATATATTTTTCAGGTTTACATGACTAAGCCTTTTATGCCATAGGGAATTATTATTAAGGGTTACTTCATTAAACAGGCAGATTTCAGAATGAGATGAATTAAAATCTACTAAATATATATTTCCTATTCTAATACCTACTAAAACAACATTATTATTTAAAGTAATATTGCAAGAGAAATTAGAAAATGAAACCTGGTAGCCAGCATCACATAGCTGGCTGACTGAAATCAGATTATGCTTTCAGTCCATTGACATAAGCAACTCTCTTGAATGTAACTGCTCCAATGGTGATCTTGCCATAGCCTTCTGTCTGACCACAGCTGGAGTCTCCAAAGATAACCTTTGGGCCGAGCTTAGCTTTGAACTTTGACAGTAGATCTTTATTTCCTGTCATATGCTTAGAGCATCCACTATCCAAATACCACTTGTTTTGAGTGATTGGATAGGCCTTCACCTGCAAGACAATTATTTAGACAGAGTGGACCCAGGTAACCTTGGGTCCCTTGTTTTTCACATAAGAAAAACTGGAAATATATGAAAATGCAGGCTGAGGGTGATAACCTAGTGGGTGAGATCTCCTAGGTGGGATTCTCCATGCTGATGATGGGTCAACAAACCTAGGGTTTCTATTCTCATTTAGGTTTCTATGGAATTGATTATATTTTGAAAATCATATTGAAAACGTCGATCGACGTTCGACGATGGGTGCTCAGATCGTCGACCTTCGTTCGACCATGGAGCTTCCGATCGTCGAGCTGCGTTCGACGCTTTTGCATTTCTTTGAAAAACTTCTTTCTCTTTTCTCTCTTAGCCTTATTTAATGTTTTATTTACCAGATTTACTTGCTCAGTGTTCTTCTTTCCACTAGCTGAAATGAAGTTCACTGGAGTTGAAAGGTTATTTTTAAGAAGGACTGGGGGTTCACTGGGAGAAGCTCCTAAGCCTAGTTTATCATTACCTGACCTAGTGTTAGTCATGCTGGTAATTTCTAACAGCTTAAGGCTTCTACCATTAAGGGATTCTTCTAATCTCTTAGACTTAGCTAACTCTATTTTAAGAAATTTGATTTCTTCACTACAAGTAGTGAGTTCTTCCTTTAACCTAATGTTTTCAGAGGCTATTGATTCTGAGTCAGCTAACCTATTTCTAAGTTCTTTTATTTCCTTTTCTGAGCTAATTAAATCTAAACATAAAGATTTAAATTCTACTTTAAATTCTTCTGAAGTAAAATCATAAGAAGAAAGTACCTCATCTTCTGTAGGCATCTCTTCATCAGAATCAGAACTCTCTGCAGCAGAGTGGTTGCTGCAGGCATCTATTGCCATTAGGCAAACTTCTTTTGCCTTCTTCTCTTCCTCATCTTCACTGGAGCTTGATGAGGAGGATTCTTCATCAGAATCACTCCAGGTTTCAGCAATGAAACCTCTCTCCTTCTTCTTGTTTTTGTAGGAGGATGGCTTGGAGTGCTTCCTGTGTTGTTCTTTGTCTTTTCTCTTTTCCTTGTTCTTCTCCTCTGGACACTCTGGCAAGATGTGTCCAGGCTTCCTGCAACCATAACATATAATTTCTTTAGCAGGAGAGCGATCATACCTTGGTTTGTCTTCATAACGTGAAGACTTCTTTCTGAACTCCTTTCTCCCCATTTTGAGAAATCTCTTGGCAAACAGTGCCATAAGTTCCTCATTAGATTGGCTGCCTTCAGAAACATCTGCAGCCTTAAGAGCTAGAGATTGCTCTTTTCTTGTTGGAGTGGGGGTCTTGGCTTCAGCTTCTGCTTCTCTGGTCTTCAGCACTTGCTCAAAAGACTTGAGCTTGCCGAGGAGAGCTTCAGTTGAGATCTCATTTGTACTTCTGGCTTCTTTGATGGGCCAGATTCTTAGATCCCATGTGCTAGGGAAGCACATAAGAATCTTATCATTGACCTCTGTCAATGATATGTCCTTGTCCAGGGTCCTCAGCTCATTGATGATTGAGCTGAGCCTGGTGTACATAGCTTCAACTGATTCAGCATCAGTTTTCTTGAAGTTCTCATACTGTGAGATCAGGTTGGACCTTCTGTCCTTCCTTTCATCAGCTGAACCAGCTACAATCTGGTTCAGTGTGTCCCACATGGCCTTTGCTGAAGAGCAATCAGCAACCTTCTGGAACACCTCATCAGACATTGTCTGAGCCAGTATGTTCATTGCTTTGGCATCAGCAATTTTGGCCTTCTTGTACTCATCATTATAATCTGGAGGAGGCACTGCACTCATATCAGATGATGAGGCAGTGGCAGCAGCAGGTGCTCTTGGGGGACCTGACAAAATAGAAGCAAAAATACTTTCATCAATAGAATTCATATAAAGTTTGATCCTTGCCTTCCAGATGCCAAACTTAGCTAAGTTGCATGCTGGAGGTCTGGTGCTTGAATAATCCTTAGACTGGGCCATGATAGTGAATATCTATAAGCTCTTGGTATCTATCAGGATCTTGTGACTTAGGTGTTAGCCTATTCAGTCAGTCAACCTCCCTCTGATACCAATTGAAAGTGAAGGGATAGATACTACTCTAGAGGGGGGGTGAATAGAGTTATCAAATTTTGCACAGACAAAACTTAATAGTCTACCCAACTCCCTTGGAGTGAAGTGCGGAATGAAAAGATTATAGATATTGATTTAACCTTAAAGCCTAACACAAGTGATGTGTACAAACACAAGCTAACTGTAATTACAGTTAAGCTTGGAAAACCTAATCAGCAACTAGCAGCCTAGTTATATCTAATCACAGCCACAATGCAGGAATTAAACAATTGAATCCAGACGACACAAGGAGATTTATAGTGGTTCCCCAAACAACTTGGGTACGTCCACTCTTCTACCCACACGGTAGGAATCCACTCAGGTTTTTGATCAGGTGCCCTGCCACCAACAGAATCTGCTTCAGGTAGATTCAGAAACCCTTTAGACTTTTGATCAGGTGTCTAAAAACCAAGCACAGGTTTTTGATCAGGTGCCCTGCCACCAAGGGATACTTTTGAAGGGAGTAATAACCCTGTACAGGAGGGGGAAGAAGGTTAAGATGTCTTCTCTATTTTTCAATAGATTAGAGAAGCACAAAACTTGCACTGAGCTAGAATGCTCTAAAGAATCAAGGCTCCCCCTGGCTCAAAGATGTCCAGGTGAAGTCTTGCTTCAGTGCAGAAAACTCTTCAGAAAATTCTGAAGGAAAAGCTACAGGAAGAAAATAAATGACAAAAAGAAATCTCTTCAAGCAGCTATTCTTCTTCTTCTTCTTCTTCAAAGAATCTCTGAGTTTGAACTTCCTGAAAGCAGGAGAACTCAGGTTGAAGAAGAGATGAGGATCTTAACACTTCTCAGTTAGATGGAGTTTGCTGAGAGCAGAAAGCTTAAAAGCTTGAAAGCTTGAATGAACACTGGTTGGCTATTAGCTTCTGTTAACTAGCTTGAATCCTTCAGCAAAGGGTTCTTTTTATAATCATCATCAAGCAACGGCTCTCTTCCATTTGAATTATTTGTCTTCTTCTGAGCCTTGAGACCTGGGCTGTAAATATCAAGAAGACAGAAATATCTCTGCAGCAAAAAACATTCTATAAAAGGAATAAACCTCTTTCTAAGAAGCTGCAGGCTTAAATCAAATAATCAGAAGGACTAAATAAAGTCACATCAGAAATAATCTCTTTATAGCAAAGAAGAAGACTTTTCAGTCCAACGGCTATAAAGGGCTGTCAGCAGATAAAGTAAGTTTATAATGACAGCTAATAAGACAAACAACTTTATCTTAAAAGATTTGAACTCAGGCAAAAAGAATGAAGCAAATAATGCCTGGAAACTTTATCATACAGCTTGAAATAATGTGCCAGAAAATGTATTAATTAATTAAATATAATAAATAAATACAAAATACAAAGGCAGGCAGAAAAGCGTCGAACGACCTTCGGAGATCGTCGACCGACGCACGGAGATCGTCGATCTATCGGGCAGATAGTCGAACGATCCAGATAGTCGACCTATCGAAGAAGATAGTCGAACTACCCCGGCAGATAGTCGACCTATCAGAACAGATAGTCGAACTACCAGATAGTCGATCTATCAGGACAGATAGTCGAACTATCAAGCGCACAGAGATAGTCGACCTATCAAGCAGATAGTCGACCTACCTCAGAAAACAGATAGTCGACCTATCAACAGATAGTCGACCTATCAACGCAGAACAGATAGTCGACCTATCAACAGATAGTCGAACTATCAGCGCAGAACAGATAGTCGACCTATCAACAGATAGTCGAACTATCAGCGCAGAACAGATAGTCGACCTATCAACAGATAGTCGACCTATCAGCGCAGAACAGATAGTCGACCTATCAACAGATAGTCGAACTATCAGCGCAGAACAGATAGTCGACCTATCAACAGATAGTCGAACTATCAGCGCAGACCAAGGCGTCGACCAACTGATAGACGATCGTCGATCAGTCGATAGACGATGGTCGAACGGCGTTCGACTATAGTCGAACGAAAAACCTACTTAACCAAATTCTCAATTTGGAAAAGCGAGGACTCTACAGCTAGACTCCTAACCATTGACCATAGATATTTCTTGGGTCAAGGAGCACAAAGTAGAGGACTAAACTCAAATCAAACTAGGGTACCAACACTATCCAATGTAAACTTTGGCTCCACAGCCCCCACTATTGCAAAGAAAATCTCTGCACCAGCACGAACTGCCTTTACCACCTTAAGAGCAGACATCAGCATCTTGCTCTACCCCTTGAGTCCCTCGAATGTTATCTCCCGTCCAACACCCAACTTGGCCTCCTTCTGGTTGCAATCAATCCAAGCCTTATGCTCCGAAAGCCAATCCATCCCAAAGATAACGTCGAACTCTACTAGCGGCAGCAACGACGCTAGCAAGTCAAACTCTTGGCTCCCTATGTGAACCTTCACGGCGCACACTCTGTTCGCACGCATCGAGCACCCATTAGGTAGCAGCACATCCAACTTGTCCTTCACCATCAAAGAAGGGACTCTGATGCGCGATATAAAATTTTCGGACAAGAAGGAGTGTGAAGCTCCCGTATCGAACAGTGCTCGTGCCGGACTATCGTAAATCAAAACAAAGCCTATGCAAACAATATTAGGCTAACAAGCAATTGACAACAGTATTTAAAGTTAACTTTCTATAAAATAACTCCTACCTGTCACCACGTCAGTTTGTTTAATGGCCTCCTGCTGGCCCAAGTTGTACACTCTAGGTTGAGTCGGAGCATAATGGGACGCGGTTGACTCCACCGCCTTGCCCTTCTCTTCGTAAGTTGATCCTTGTTTTCTCTCAGACTTTGGGCGTCCGCTCCAGCAATCGCGGGCAAAGTGCCCCGTCTTTCCACACGTGAAACAAGCGCCATGGGTTCGATTGGTAGTTGCCCCCGAGGCACCTGTATAAGAAGCTGGGCCTGACGTCCTAGCCTTCTTGTAGAATCTTCGATAGCCCGACTTCGACGTAGTCGGCGCCTTGAACTCTGATTTCTTCCCACCAGATTCCTTCTTAGCTTGCACATTTCTCATGTCCTTATCCAAGGACCGGGCCGAGTTGACTAAGGTTAGGAAACCCTGCGCCATAGGCCCCGATAGTAGTAACCTCAGCTCATCTCTTAACCCTTCGTAGAAGCGGTTCGTCTTTCGCTCCTCGTCGGCAAAGGTAGCTGATAATATGTTTTGTAGCCAAAACTATTATCGTATTTTCTATTTTATATTGTACAAATCATATCTATTAGAAGTTTATTTTTTATCATTTTTATGTAAATATTATTACTACTGACTTTTTCTTGTCTTTTTGAAGGTTTCCAGAAAATTGGTCAAAAATGACCTGACACGCCCCCTGTCACGCCATCCCTGGGCGTGAACAAGGGTGTTTCACCCGATCCCGAGGACTCCTGCTGGAAGGTAAAGAAAAACGAACAAAACGGCTGTCACACCCCCCCTAACACGCCCTCCCCGGGCGTGTCTCCAGGCGTGACCAAGGGCGTGTCGCCCTCTACCACAAAGACTTCTGCTGCATTGAATGCAGGTTCTGCCACGGCACGCAACAGTAGTGTCACGCCCCCCGTCATGGGCGTGATGTGGGGCATGACATCAACTTTTCCGATTACTGATGGATTTCCGACCAATGATTTCGACGCGACGTACGTGTCACGCCCACCCTACACGGCGTGACCTAGGGCATGTCAACCGACGTATAGAAGCAATCATCCCTCCCGCAAGAATCCAGAGCCCGAGGTCAACTTCGTACATGTCACGCCCCCTGACACGCCCCCCCTATGGCGTGTCGTAGGGCGTGACCAACCCGAGAATTTTTCCTATAAATTCAGACCCCCACTTCCATTTCAGCAAGCTTTGGTTGAGAGGGGGAGGTGCTGCCCCTTTGTTCCTTGATCCTTTTTTATGCTTTCTCTCTCTCTCTCTTTGTAATTTTCTTTTAACCCTAGTTTAATCTTTACTTGTTTATGCTTTCTTTGTATTGTTTAGTGTTGCTTAGTGCTAATTGTTGGGCTAGAATAGGATTTCAATTCCTTGCACTTGTAATTTCTTTTTCCATAGTGTAACTTGCCCCTTTTCATTAATAGAAGTGTTCTTTGTTTAGCTTGTTTCTTTTTATGCTTTACTACTCATCCCCCCTCCTCCACTTCATTATGATTAACTAATCCTCCTTGTACTCGATCTTGATGATCCGAGGTTCGAGCCATTAAGTTTTTATGTTTTGATTAATCTTTTCTTTTTAGGTTAGGGCCTTGAATTACTCTTGGTTAATCATGGGTTGGAGGTATATTATCGATATATACTCTCCACCTTTTTTTTCATTCTGGGCTAGCCGAGAGGCCGATAGAATGAAGTGAGCATTCAAGAGTAAAGGGAGTTGTACGCACCCCTCGAGAGAGGCAGACGTCCAAATCTCCGGGATTGGAGTAAAATCCAATAGTGGGGTTCACCGCGTAAAGCGAGTTTTAGGCCTCCAATTTAGACGAGAGTCGGTCGGACCTTCCTAAACTCAGTTGGGCAAGACTTCGAGAGAATTGTGTTCAAGCTTTAGGAACCTCCACGGTCAAGGACCTTTATCCTATTAAGTTTAGATTTTTTATCGCATTTTCTTAATCGTCTTTAGCCGAGGTGATTCTTGATCGAGTGCATTTCCATTTCTTATTTTCAACCTTTCATAGTAATCGATTTTCTTAGGCTCTTTAATTAACTGTAACAGCTCTCTTTCTAGCTTTATCTTTATTTTCTTTAGTTGCGCTTATTTTCTCAAAACCCTAGTTTTTCCGTCGAAAAGATAATAGTCTTCGTGTGAGTAAGCATACTCAACAGTTCCCGAATTTCAATACGACACTTGTGTCCCCTAGCTACAATTCGATAGGTATACTTTCCTCATTGGATTGCTAGTTCGGTTGCGTTTATTTTCTTCGAACTCTAGCGCGCAACAAGTTTTTGGCGTCGTTGCCGGGGAACAAACTTCCGTTGATATATTGAAAACACGAACCTATTAATTTTATCTCTTTTCTTTCTTATCCTCTTTCTTTATATTTTAAAATTCAAAAAAAAAGTTAGCACCGCTCTAAATAGTAACCAACTTCACAATTTTTCTACGCCACCTAATTCTCTCGAAAAGGGCAAAGGGCTTTAAGCGCCACTATCTTGTCTAGTACCTTACGAACCCTTCACGAGGTAGTCCTTGGGAAGTTCGGGAGTTAATCTATATAAAAAAATCTATTTAAAAAAAAAAAATCAAGAAACAAATCTATTTCAAAAAAACAAAAAGAAGAAAAAAATTCTAATCTAGCTTTCTTTCTAGTTTATCCTATTTCTCTTTCTTTTCTTCTTTTCTGTTCTTTTAGTGCATGACCCGTGGGAGTCCGTCAGTTATTTTGGACTTGGACCACGAAATTGAGCGTATGCTTCGGAGAAGATCACGATTTCAAGGTCCTACTATCCAAGTGCCGGTTGAGGACTCCGAGTCATTTGCTACTTTAAGAATGGAAGAACCCAATGTAGATGAGGTCATGCAAAGGACTATGTCCTATTATGCACGACCGAACCTCGAGGGAACAGAATCTAGTATAGTCCGCCCTGCTATAGCAAATAATAACTTCGAATTAAAGCCTAGCATAATTCAAATGGTGCAGCAATATGTGCAATTTGACGGACTTCAAGATGAAGATCTGAATGCACATATAGCTAGCTTTCTTGAAATTTGCGACACCTTCAAGATAAATGGTGTCACAAATGATGTAATCAGGCTGAGACTCTTCCCCTTCTCTTTAAGAACTAAAGCTAAGCAGTGGTTGAACACACTTCCTAAGAATATCATAACCACTTGGAATGAATTAACTAAAAAATTTTTGGCAAAGTATTTTCCGCCAGCTAAAACTGCAAAACTTAAGAACGATATCTCTGCCTTCGGACAAATAGACTCTGAAACCCTATATGAAACCTGGGAGAGATTTAAAGAATTATTAAGACGATGCCCACATTACGCGCTGCCTGTATGGTTACAAGTGCAGACGTTCTACAATGGGTTAAATCAAATTATGAAGCGAATGATAGACGCAGCTTCTGGCGGTACTTTAAATCATAAGACCCCGGAAGCAGCTCTTGAGCTTTTTGAGGACATGGCCATAAACACTTATCAGTGGAATGTACCTAGGTCCCGCCCGAACAAGCCTGCAGGTATCTATGAAGTGGACAACGTCTCCCAGCTCGCTCTACAAGTAGAAATCCTAAGCAAAAAAATCACGGAGATGACTGCTGCCTCCGCCCCTCAGGTATGGGAATCTACAACCCCTACTCCAGAACATTTAGATTATGTTAATAATATGCCTAGAACTGCTTTTAATAATTTTTCTGCTGCGAATTTTCATCCTCCTGGTTTTAATTTTCCGAATAGTTATAACCCTGCTTTAAGAAATCATCCGAACTTTTCATGGAGTAATCCATCGAATGCGATGCGCCCACCACCGCAAAATGATTTTTCTGCACCACCACCACCTCTTCAAAATTATCCAAAACCTCCAAGCTTGGAGGAATTACTTTCTAAATATATCACCACAAATGATGCTACTATAAGAACTTTAACCGGAAGCGTAAAAAGTCTAGAAAATCAGGTAGGACAGCTCGCGAAAATAATTTATGAGCAACCCACAGGGTCTCTTCCTTCCAATACTGAACCCAACCCGAGAGAGCAAGCGAAAGCTATCACTCTTTGGAGTGGGAAGCAAGTCTCTGGTATGGTAAGTGAAGAGCGCGAGGCAAGCTCTGCTCCCACCATTAAAAATCAAAGCTCCGCTCCCATTTTAAAAATTCCACCCTCTGCTGAAGAAGTTATCACCCCTGTTTTAGAAAAAAATCTCACTCCACCACCAATCTTCAAAAATAATTCAACTCCTCTATACCCCTCCGAACTTAATAGACAACGTCAAGATGATCAGTACTCCCGCTTCTTAGAGATCTTTAAGCAAATCCACATTAATCTTCGCTTCCACGAGGCTATTTCGCAGATGCCGAAATACGCCAAGTATCTTAAGGACCTCCTCACCAACAAGAAGAAGTTAGAGAATCTTTCGCACGTCACGCTAAACGCCGAGTGCTCCGCTGTTTTTACAAACGGTTTGCCGAAGAAAATCAGTGACCCGGGTATTTTCTCCATCCCTTGTGTCTTCGGTGATCTTTTTGTTAAACACGCGTTAGCCGACTTAGGCGCGAGTATAAACCTGATGCCCTTTTCGTTGTTTAAAAAGTTTGGGATTGTTAGCCTTAACCCCACGCGTATGAGTATCCAGCTTGCCGATAGATCCGTCAAGTACCCGTTAGGAATAGTGGAGGACGTCTAGTAAAAGTCGACAAGTTCATCTTCTCGGTGGACTTTGTCATTTTGGACATCGAAGAAGACATTGAGGTTCCCCTGATCCTTGGCCGACCCTTCCTTGCCACCTCCAGAGCCATCATTGATGTAAGCAATAGTAAGCTCTTCATTCGAGTAGGCGATGACGAAGTCACTTTTTCTATCACACGTTCGATGAAGAACACCCTAGCAAATGATGACTCATGTTTCTTCGTAGACGCCGTGAGTGATGAATCTTCCTACTGCCTCTCCGACTTTGAAAAAGAACTTTCTGATTTTTGTTTTTCTTCTTCTCTTCCCGCTGAATCGCTGCAGGGAAGTGATGAATCTTCTGATTGTCTTTCTGAGTTTGAAATTTTTTTTTCTGATTTTTGTTCTTCCTCTTTTCTTCCCACTAGATCGCTATAAGAAGCCGTCTTGGCTGCTAGCCCCACCCCTTATTACGTTCCTTATAAAAAAGTTTATGAAGATATTATTTTTGAAAAAGAAAGAATCTCTAAATCCTCTTATGAAGAACCCCCTACCCTAGAACTTAAAGAACTTCCTGAACACCTTAAGTATGCTTTCTTAGAAAAAGATTCCAAGTTACCAGTTATCGTTTCGGCCTACCTCACAGATACGCAAAACGATTAACTTCTTCTAGTTCTACGTAAGCATCGTCGGGCTATTGCTTGGCAAATTTTTGATATCAAGGGCATAAGACCATCTTTCTGTACCCATAAAATTTTAATGGAAGATAATTCGCGTAACTCAATTCAACCTCAGCGCCGTATAAACCCGAATATGAAAGAAGTAGTTAAGGGCGAGGTTATGAAATTATTAGACGCAAGAATTATCTACCCTATTTCGGACAGTAAGTGAGTTAGCCCCGTTCAGGTAGTTCCAAAGAAGGGAGGGATAACCGTAGTTAGTAATGAGAATAATGAATTAATCATGACACGGACGGTGACGGGCTGGCGTATGTGTATAGATTATCGTAAGTTGAATGACGCCACCCGCAAGGACCACTTTCCTTTGTCGTTTATCGACCAGATTTTAGAACGTCTCTCCGGCCATAGCTTTTATTGTTTTCTCGATGGCCTCTCGGGATACTTTCAAATAGCCATCTCTCCCGAGGACCAAGAGAAAACTACGTTTACTTGTCCCTTCAGCACCTTCGCTTACCGAAGAATGCCGTTTGGATTGTGCAATGCGCCAGCTATATTCCAGCGATGTATGCTCGCAATATTTGACAAGTACGTAGAAAGCATTATGGAGGTATTTATGGACGATTTCTCCGTGTTAGGCGATTCCTTCGATAGATGTTTAGAAAACCTCGAAAAAGTCTTAGAACGATGCGAAGAAACTAACCTTGCCCTAAATTGGGAAAAATGTCATTTTATGGTGAGGGAAGGGTTAGTTTTGGGTCATAAAATTTCTGCTAAAGGTATTGAGGTAGACGTTGCCAAGATAGAAGTTATTGATAAGTTGCCGCCGCCTACAAACATAAAAGCTATAAGAAGTTTCCTTGGCCACGCTGGCTTTTATCGTCATTTTATAAAGGACTTCTCATAAATCACAAAGCCCCTCACCCATCTCTTAGAAAAAGACGCTCCAGTCATTTTTGCTGACTCTTGCCTTTCTGCCTTCGAATTAATTAAATAAAAGTTAATTAACGCACTGATTATGATAGCTCCGGTGTGGGACATTCCTTTCGTGATTATGTGCGATGCGAGTAGTTTTGCGGTGGGAGCCGTATTAGGTCAACGCATATCTAAAAACTTCCACCCCATCTATTACGCTAGTAAAACCCTCACATCTGCACAAGAAAATTACACCATAACCGAGAAGGAGCTCTTAGCTGTAGTATTCGCATTTGATAAATTCTGCCCTTACAATACACTTTCAAAAATCATTGTTTTTACGGACCACTCGACCCTCAAGTACCTTCTTGCCAAAACGGATGCCAAGCCTCGCTTGATTCGCTGGGTCTTACTCCTCCAAGAGTTTTACTTAGAGATCCGTGATAAGCGAGGAGCCGAGAACTTGGCCGCCGACCATCTATCCAGATTAGATAACCCCTTTATAGAAAAATTAAATGAAAAATCTTTTAATGATTATTTTCCTGATGAGAAGCTGCTTTTAGTTAAAACATCTACTTCTCCTTGGTTCGCGCACATCGCCAACTATCTAGTGGCCCGGGTGCTCCCAAAAGAGTTCACCTCTCAACAAAAGAAGAAATTCTTTTATGAGCTGAAGAACTACTTTTTGGAAGACCCGCATCTTTTCAGAATCTGTGCGGATCAAGTGATAAGGAGATGTGTTTCTTATGATGAAGGAATTGATATTCTAAAACATTTGCATGAAGATCCGACAGGTGGGCACTATCAAGCTGCTCGCACTGCTCACAAGGTGCTTTGCGCAGGTTTTTACTGGCCTGGCCTGTTTAAAGATGCGCAAGCCTTTGTGAGTAGGTGTGATAGTTGCCAACGGTCGGGCAACATTTCTAATAAAAATGAAATGCCGCAAAATTATTTCTAAGAGTGCGAAATCTTCGACCTCTGGGGAATTGTATTTTGTTGGCCCCCTTCCTGCTAGCTTCGGAAAAAAATATATTTTAGTTGCTGTTGATTAGGTTTCACGATGGGCTGAGGCCCAAGCTCTTCCTACGAACGACTCCCGAGTTGTAGTCACGTTTTTAAAAAAATTATTTTCTAGATTCGGTACGCCACGCGCAATCGTTGGCGATAGGGGTTCCCATTTCTGTAAGGCGCAATTTTCAAAAATCCTTACCAAATACGGCGTTACACATAAGCTTTCCACTGCCTACCACCACCAAACTAACGGACAAGTCGAAGTAGTTAATAGAGAAATAAAAAGAATATTAGAAAAGACAGTTTCAACTTCTAGGAAAGACTGGTCAGCCAAACTTGACGATGCCCTATGGGCCTACCGAACAGCGTACAAAACCGACCTCGGATGTACGCCGTATCGGCTGGTCTATGGAAAATCGTGCCATCTGCCCGTAGAGTTAGAGCACCGCGCCTTTTTGGCCTTAAAATTTTTAAACTTTGATCCCCACTCAGTCGGTGACCTTCGAAAATTTCAACTAAATGAACTCGATGAGTGGCGCTCTTATGCTTAATAAAATAATAAACTTTATAAAGAGCGGACGAAGCATTTACACGATAAACATTTAAGGCACCCTAAAAACTTTAAGCCGGGCGACCAAGTCCTTTTATATAATTCTCGTTTACGTTTATTTCCGGGCAAATTAAAATCTCGCTGGTCTGGCCCCTTTTCTCTTTTAGAAGTATTTCCTTATGGAACTGTTTTAATTTCTCACCCTGATAAGGGTAATTTCAAACTGAATGGTCAGCGTCTTAAACTCTATTTTTCTGGTGATGATGATGTCAGTCCAAACATTATTAAGTTTTCGCTTCACGAACTTTAACTTTGAACTTTTAATTTTTGCTAAAAACAATTTTATTTCTGGACAACAATATTTTTGGACAATATTATTTTTTGATGCGTCGAGCTCAACGACGCTTTAAACAAAGGGCGCTCTTGGGAGGCAACCCAAGTTATATTTTTCTGTTTTCTTTATTTTACAATTTTTGGCCTCGGACGGCTCCGACAAGCTGAAGCTTCTGCGATCGCCTGCTCCAACGTTGATGAATCCATCACGAAGTCCAAAGAAGACATTCGGGGGAGCGACATCACTCAGCTTTCACAGCAAATAAATCCGGGGAAGTACCTGTCTTTCAATTCTATTTTTCAATTCTGTACTTTATTTTTCTCTCCTTCTCCAATCCCCTTCTTTTGCCATTGAGGACAATGTCGATTTTAAGCTTGGGGGAGGACTTCCTCCTTCATTTTTGCTTAGTGTAAAGACTTTTTCTTTCCTTTTTTTTATTCTTCTTAAATATTTCAAAAATAAAAAAAATGAATATCTTAAAATTCCAAAAAAAAGAGAAAATATTTCAAAAATCCAAAAAAAAGAGAATATTTCACAAAATAAAAAAAAATTTGTGTTTTTGAATAGTTTAGACATTTTGGTATTTCGATAGTACCCCTAGTTTTTGTTTTTGTTTTACTCAAAATCTCCTATAAACAACATAGTTAATAATAATATTTCTAATCGTTCTTTTTAATTATGTTTCACAAGTAAAATGTTGGCCATGTTGTGTTTCTAATTCACGGTAGCATGTTAAGGTGAATTATTTTTCTAAAACTCGCATTTCTATTATGGTTTTTTGTTTTATATTTCCTTTACTTTCTCAAAAATTCATCATCCACTATTTTCTTTTTTGTTTTTGAATAATTTTTGTAAGGTCAACTTTTGAATAGCGTAGTAGATGTGAACGACCCAAGTCACCTATTATTTCTATTTTCATGTTAATTTCATCAATCTTCTTTTATTATCTAGGACTCGCTTTTTGAAAATTTTCAAACCTTTGTTTTAAATAAATTCAAAAGTGTGAAAATGATTTAGGCCGTTTTTGTTTTCGTTTGAGCTTTCCTGCCAACCAAAAAACTTTTACCACTAGTTAGCCGTTTTTGAGCCTTTTTTCCGATTTCATTTGATAGCTCCTCCCTTCATTTCATTTTCACCAAATCCAAAATTTCCAACCTATCTAATCACACTAGCCTTTTTGAATTTTATAAAATATTTTCATGATTTTGATAGGATATTTTGTGATTCTTGTGGGAGAAAGGTTTTTGAAAAAAGTATGCTCAAAAGTTATGTTTATTTCTGTTTGGCCAATTCAAAAGGAAAATAAAAATATTTATGGCCTTTGTTTTGAAAATAAAAAAATGGAAAATAGAAGAAAGAAAAAAAATGTATATATATTTATGAAATTTTTTGTAACTCTTTGCTCTGGTTTAGTGTGATTTTAAGCCTTCACATTTATCTTTGAGTTCCACTCCTAATCATATTCCAAAACCAAACGTTTCTGTCATATTTAAGTCCTTTTGATTCTCGCATTTGAATCTTATTTAACAACTAAGAAAAAAAGAAAAGTAAATCAGTGGTAGTTTTGGATTTAAACTTAGATTTTTGTTAATTAAATTGATATAATTATAATGCATTGCTTGGATCAGTAACAACTAAATATGTTTTTTTCATTTTTGTTGCTTTGCTTAAGTTTATTTAAAAAAACTTCATTAAAATTTTGGATGATTTGTTTTTATTAAGTAAAGTTTATAAAAGTTTACCATACCTAAATAATTGTTTTAGATTTACACTTCACTTTTTCCCTACTGAGAATTTCGCATAGTACTTGTGTAGGCATAATTGGAACTTTTTGATTAGTCTTTTTTTTATGATTATCTAGTTTTTATATTTTTGCTTGAGGACAAGCAAAGCTTAAGCTTGGGGGAATTTGATAATACGTTTTGTAGCCAAAACTATTATCGTATTTTCTATTTTATATTGTACAAATCATGTCTATTAGAAGTTTATTTTTTATCATTTTTTTGTAAATATTATTACTACTGACTTTTTCTTGTCTTTTTGAAGGTTTCCAGAAAATTGGTCAAAAATGACCTGACACGCCCCCCTGTCACGCCCTCCCTATGCGTGACCTAGGGCGTGTCACCCGATCCCGAGGACTCCTACTGGAAGGGACGGGAAAACGAACAAAACGGCTATCATGCCCCCCTGACACGCCCTCCCCAGGCGTGTCTCCAGGTGTGACCAAGGGCGTGTCTCCCTCTGCCGCAAAGCCTACCGCCGCATTGAATGCAGGTTCTGCCATAGCACGCAACAGTACTGTCACGCCCCCCATTACGGGCGTGACCTAGGGCGTGACATCAACTTTTCCGGCGACTGACGGATTTCTGACCAATGATTTCGACGCGACGTACGTGTCACGCCCCACCTACACGGGTGTTACCAAGGGCGTGTCAACCGACGTATAGAAGCAATCATCCCTCCCTCCAGAATCCAGAGCCCGAGGTCAACTTCGTACATGCCATGCCCCCTGACACGCCCCCTAGGGCGTGTCGTAGGGCGTGACCAACCCGAGAATTTTTCCTATAAATTCAGACCCCCCTTCCATTTCAGCAAGCTTTGGTTGAGAGGGGGAGGTGCTGCCCCTTTGTTCCTTGATCCTTTTTTATGATTTCTCTCTCTCTCTCTCTCTCTCTCTTTATAATTTTCTTTTAACCCTAGTTTAATCTTTCCTTGTTTATGCTTTCTTTGTAATCTTTAGTGTTGCTTAGTGCTAATTGTAGGGCTAGAATAAGATTTCAATTCCTTGCACTTGTAATTTCTTTTTCCATAGTGTAACTTGCCTCATTTCAATAATAGAAGTGTTCTTTGTTTAGCTTGTTTCGTTTTATTCTTTACTACTCATCCCCCCTCCTCCACTTCATTATGATTAACTAATCCTCCTTGTACTCGATCTTGATGATCCGAGGTTCGAGCGATTAAGTTATGATGTTTTAATTAATCTTTTCATTTTAGGTTAGGGCCTTGAATTACTCTTGATTAATCACGGGTTGGAGGTATATTATCGATATATACTCTCCACCTTTGCTTTCATTCTGGGCTAGCCGAGAGGCCGATTGAATGAAGTGAGCATTCAAGAGTAAAGGGAGTTGTACGCATCCCTCGAGAGAGGCAGACGTACAAATCTCCCGGATTGGAGTAAAATCCAATAGTGGGGTTCAACGCGTAAAGCGAGTTTTAGGCCTCCGATTTAGACGAGAGTCGGTAGGACCTTCCTAAACTCAGTTGGGCACGAATTCAAGAGAATCGTGTTCAAGCTTTAGGAACCTCCACGGTCAAGGACCTTTATCCAATTAAGTTTCGATTTTTAACGCATTTTCTTAATCGTCTTTAGCCGAGGTGATTCTTGATTGAGTGCATTTCCATTTAAAATTTTAAACCTTTCGTAGTAATCGATTTTCTTAGGCTCTTTAATTAACTGTAACAGCTCTCTTTCTAGCTTTAGCTTTATTTTCTTTAGTTGCGCTTATTTTCTCAAAACCCTAGTTTTTCCGTCGATAAGATAATAGTCTTCGTGTGAGTAAGCATACTAAACAGTTCCCGGATTTCAATACGACACTTGTGTCCCCTAACTACAATTCGATAGGTATACATGCCTCATTAGATTGCTAGTTCGGTTGCGTTTATTTTCTTCGAACCCTAGCGCGCAACAGTAGCGCTAGCATATCTCCCCAATCGAGTAAACTCGTGGAGGTACTCGTCTACGGTGCTATCTCCTTGAACCAACTTTTGGAACTCATTCTCTAGTGCGATCCTCTGTGCTGAGGGGAGGTATCAAGCCATGAACAGTCTCGAAAATTCCTCCATAGATACTTTGGCCAACAGCCTTCCCCACAACTGGTGTAGCTCTAGAAATTCCCACCATAACCTTGCATCCCCATCCAATAGGAATGTCGCTATTGTGGTCTTTTTCCACTCTTACGTTTCTGTTGCTGTCATCACCCTATTGACTCTTGAGAGCTAATCTTCAGCCTGGGTCGGGGTTCCCGTTCCCGAGAACACCGGTGGATGGAAGCCCATCACATGCTTAAACTATCTCTCAGTTGCTCTCCGAGGCAACTCCGGCTCCACTACCACCTGCTCAACCCTTCTAGGCTCCGCCGCTTGGAGCGGCACTTGCTCCACCGCAAGAGCAGGCTGCTGCACCTGCCTTGCAGGTTGCGCGTTGATCATAGCAAAGACAGCTTCTGCCACCAACCTAATGGTCTCGGCAGACGGAGGTGTTGCAGGCGCTTCACTTTGTGCGCTGCTTGCCTCGGAACCTGGCTGTTCTGACGGTCCAACACCACTTCTGGTCACCTATAATCGTGCAAAACACCGATAAGCGACAAAAAAAACTATTGCAAACAGCAATTATAGGAACACGCAGGTTCCTTAAACATGTATATTTTCATTCCTAAGTGGACATTCATGGGTTCTTTTCATGTTATAACGATGACGCACACACATGTGCTCACCACCCCTTAAAATGAATTCGCCCACGAATTCATTTAAGTTTGACCGAAACCAATAGTCTGATACCAATTTTTAACACCCCTATCCGTCACATGGCATATAGCAGTAGGTCCGGCCGGGGCCCGACGCTATATACTACGGACAGACCGGTTGGTTACGCGTTGAAACCATTCAACCAATTACACATCCTACACAAGCACCTAGCGGAAGCATTAAAATTAAGTTGCAAGACGAAATAACCCGGCCAAAGAGCATGAATGTCCACTACAATAACACCCGCAGGAATGTTTCAATACACAGAAATAGAAATGGCCTTAAGGCCTTACACAGTTTGCTTGACATAAAAGTGTTTTTATACTTCGGCTCGCAGGCCGGCCACACATAATTACAATGAAACACTCAAAATTAGGCCTTCGAGGGCCGGCTCAGCAACTTGGGCTTTAGCCCTCTATTTCCCGCTCGGATCCGCAGCACCTACAAGTCACAATCCACCTCCCGGTGGTAAACAAAAGAAACGGTCAGCTATGCTGACCAATTATAACGATCCCGCCCCTAAAATCGGGGCGGCGATGCTCTTTCCCTACACTTTATTAGAATAGGCAATAAAATAGTGTAAACACACTTCATCACAGGCGTAGGCTCGCACGGCCACACACCTCGTGCACACAGGGCACATTCACGGCGAACCGACCAACGTCACGTCAATTCAAGCCATAGACATTCCCGTTCCACCACCGCCCCATGGACGACCAATCATATAAGCATTTTGTCTTCATGGCCTTGGTCACGACAATGTAAGCCATACACCGCCGAAGACTCTAATCCATGCCAACGGTGCCACCGAACGACATAGATCGGGTACGGTTCCTCCTGACCCGTACTCATTCCGCAACGACAATTTAAGCCATATGCGCAGGTCAAGACTCACCGAGTCCCATTTCCGCCCCAACAATCACATAACCTGGTTATGTTCACGTTGGCTCCCCGGCCATCGTGTTGGCAAAACTCGCTTTTGCCCAATTTTTCGGGTGCACCTTTGAGTTAATCTCCAAGGCTCCCTGCTGCAATCTACCACGTAGAAAACCCGAAAAACGCCCAAACATCCGGAGTCTTCCCCGGTTCATATACAATGCAACATCACCGATCCGGCTCTACTTGTCCGGATAGGCTTCACACACAATGCCTATGCCCGTTTTCGCATACGGACTCTATACAAGGGGACTTCACATATCTTGTTGGTACCCTAGATGTGATTTGGCTTATGTAATCCCTTTCCAGCCCCTCTTGATCCATATAAAGATATATGATCATGGTTAGACTTTGTTTAGTCTCCCTAGGGCAGTTTATAAACTGACCTAGAGCTTAGGTTAGAAGTTCTAGATGGTTTTGTAGATAAGGCTTTTCCGTTCGACCATCGTCGAACGAGGCCTCGCGATCGTCGATCAATGGTCGACGATAGCAGGGCTAGTGAATCTTTGAAGTCAAGACAATTATCGTCGACCGTTGGTCGACGATCTCAGAGCAAGCTTACTACGCTCTGACGGTTGGTCGACGATCTGTTATCTTCAGGTCGACGATCGTGTTCTTGCTTCACGATTTCTGTCTCGACAGATATTTGCCTTTGCTGGTCGACGATCTGTTTGCAGGTCGACGATCTTCGAACCCCTGTTCGTCGTTTTCTGTCTGATTTTATCTATTTATATTTATGCTATTCCTTGGTTTATTTCCAAGTGTGTTAGCTTGTGGTTAGAAAGATTCTTTAAAGTTATTTGTTGCTAAAATTATGGCTTAAATTCAAAATGAATTATTTACAAATTCTGTCAAACATAAATCACGGGATTCAGTATAAAGCATTTTGTCCTATTATACAAATTGCGTTGACTTTATCTTTCCAGCCTGTTTTCTAGCCGTTGGTACTATGTACTATTTCCAAGAAAGGTACGTCTTTATGCTGAGATTTCTTTCCCGCTTATTTTATTCCTTATTGGGACTGACAGAAAGTTAATAGGCCATTCTATTCCTATTGCTATATTCTATTTTAAGATAAACTGTTGCAGGGCTCAAGAATTAAAATCAATAGAGCCGTTCCAAAGAAAAACGTGAAGACATATTTAAAAGAGATTTCTGCTCTAAGAAAAGTTACAGTAACAGACACAGAGAAAAAAATTATTCATCCGCTCAAGCATCATCAGAGCACTTCTTCAACATCTCTTTACAAGAAGAAGAAAAGTTTTCCTGAAGCAAAAAGCCCAGAGCAATCATCTTCCATTCTCAAGTCTCCTGAGCAATCTGCTTAGAGTTTTTCAAAGACTTCAGAAAAGGCTCAAGATCTGCTTCAAGTGTTCCAGAATCTTAAGACTTGATAAAAATCAGTCTTCAGATTTCTGAGGATTTAGTTTCAGTTTATCTGAAACTCCTTCATCCTGAAGCAAAGGCTTTCCCTGGACTTCCACTGAGCCAGGGGGAGACTTTGATTCTTTAGAGAATCCACAAATCTTCTCTAATCTGTATTTAAAATAGAGAAGATAATCTAACCCTCTCAACCCCTTTGTAAAAAGAGTTTGTTCACATCTCTTCAAAAGTGAACACTGGTGACAGGGCACCTTATCAACAACCTGTGGTTGAGCATCCTTATCAAAAGCTCAAAGGGTCTGTTTGATCTACCTGAATCAGATCATTGGTGGCAGGGCACCTTAGCAAAAACCTGTAGTGGATTCCTACCAGGGTGGTAGAAGAGTGGACGTACCTATTTAAAGGGAACCACTATATATCCTGTGTCCATCTGGTCATCTTGTTTATTCATTTTATTCTGTGGCTGTGATAGAACTACCTAGGATTGTTAGGTGCTGTGATAGGCTTGTAGTTAACTGAAATTTCAGTCAACTTCTTCACTTGTGCACTTCACTGTGTTAGGCTCTTAGGGTTCAAGTATCAGATTTCCTATTCCGCAAATAAACTTCAAGGGAGCTGACTAAGTGTTCATAAAATTTTGAATACTCTATTCACCCCCCCTCTAGAGTAGTTTACAACTTATCCCCTCACTTTCAATTGGTATCAGAGGGAGGTTAGCTGTTCATACAGGCTAACACCTGAGTTAAAAGATCCTGTGATAAGTTGTTTCCTGATACCTTTCACAAACACTTTCACACATGGCCCAGTCTAAGGATTATTCAAGCACCAGACCTCCTGTATGCAACTTGTCCAAGTTTGGCATATGGAAGGCCAGGATAAGACTATACATGAATTCTATTGATGAAGATATTTTTTCTTCTATCTTGACAGGACCACCTGCTAGGCCTGCTGCTGCTTCCACATCTGCTGACCTCAGTGCTGTGCCACCACCTGACTACAATGAAACTTACAAGAAGGCAAAAGCAGCTGATGCTAAAGCAATGAATATCCTAGCTCAGACAATGTCTGATGAGATATTCCAGAAGCTGGCTGAATGTACCTCAGCCAAAGCTATATGGGATTCCCTCAACCACATAGTTGCTGGCTCAGCTGATGAGAGGAAGGACAGGAGATCTAATCTCACCTCTCAGTATGAAAACTTCAAGAAGGATGATGCTGAAGACATTGACACCATGTACACAAGACTCAGTTCAATAATAAGTGAACTGAGGTCCTTAGACAAGGAGATAACCTTGTCAGAAGTCAATGACAAGATCCTGATGTGCCTTCCCATCTCTTGGGACTCAAGGATATGGCCCATCAAGGATGGAAGAAACACTGTGGAACTCTCCACAGAAGCTCTGTTGGGAAAGCTCAGGTCATATGAGCAAACCTTAAAGAGTAGGGCTGCTGTAACTGAAGTGAAGACTCCTACTCCAATAAAGAAAGAGCATTCTCTAGCTCTTAAGGCTGCTGAGACTTCTGAAGGAAGTCAATCAAATGAGGAGTTACTGGCACTCATTGCCAAGAGATTCTTCAACATGGGAAGAAGAGACCTCAGAAAGAAGTTCTCCAAGCATGAGGACAAGCCAAGGTATGACAAAACTCCATCTAAAGAAATCATTTGTTATGTATGCAGCAAGCCTGGACACATTGCCCCAGATTGTCCAGAGAAGAAGTATAAGGAGAAGAAACATGGGAAAGAATACAGGAAGCACCACTCCAAGTCCTCATCACACAAATACAAGAAGAAGGACAAGGGATTTGTGGCTGCTACCTGGAGTGAAACAGAAGAGGATACCTGCTCCTCTAGCTCCAGTGATTCAGAAGAAGAAGAAGAGAAGAAAGCCAAAGAGGTCTGCCTCATGGCCATTGATGCCTGCAGCTCTCTGTCAGCTGCAGAGAATTCTGAAGAAGAAGGAGACAATGAAGAAGATTCCTTTATGGAGGACCAGGTAATCGACTCATTTGATTTCTCATCTCCTGAGTTCAAACTAAAATTTAAAACTCTATGTTTAGATTTACTATTATCTGAAAAGGAAATTAAGTCACTTAGATTAAAAATAATGGAACTAGACATGGAAGGTGTTGAAATAATCAGATTAGAAAAGGAATTAGAGAGCTCAAAAGAAGAAGTAACATTCCTAAAGTTAGAACTAGCTAAATCTAAGAGGTTAGAAGAACAATTAAATGGCAGAAGCCTTAAATTATCTGAAATAACCAGTATAGCAAACACTAGGGTTGGTAATGATAAACTAGGCTTAGGTGCTACACCTAGTGAACCCATCCTCCTCACAAAGGAGAGATTTAGCACTCCAGTAAAATTTGTTTCTGAATCAGGAATAAAGAATACTGAGGAAATTGAAAAATGCAAGAAAATTCAGAATAAGATTAAGAAAGAGAATAGGAAGAAAAAATTTCTAGCTTTACAAAAATCGTCGAACATTAATCGACGATCGTCAAACCAATCGTCGAACGACTATCGACGATCGCTGAACACCTTCACCAAGTATGATATCTTTGGTGCAGGAGATCGACGATCTCATTTTGAGTCGTCGACCAGTGATCGACGATCGTTGAATCCAGAATATAGCTATACTGGAAATGATCGACGATATGGCTTGCGATCGTCGACCATCGATCGACGATCTGGACTTAAGCTGGAAAATCATTTTCAAACTTCCAGAACTTCAAATCCTAATCACCACCCCAGGTTGTTTAATCCTTCAACTGAATGGATTATCCCACCTAGGAGATCACACCCTTTAGGATATAAATCAAAGCCTGCAAAATCTTTTATATCTAGTTTTTCTTTTGTGAAGAATACTGGACCCAAGGTAACCTGGGTCCACAATGTATAACTGTTCTTTCTGCAGGTGAAGACCTATCCAGTCATACATGACAAATGGTATCTGGATAGTGGATGCTCAAAGCATATGACAGGAAAGAAGAAGAACCTGTCAGGATTCAAAGCCAAGCTGGGACCAAAAGTTGTATTTGGGGATTCCAGCTGTGGACAGACTGAAGGGTATGGCAGCTTCACCATAGGAGCTGTAACCTTCAAGAAGGTAGCTTATGTCTCAGGACTAAAGCACAACCTAATCTCTGTAAGTCAAATGTGTGATGCTGGATACAAGGTATGGTTTACTGACACTGCCTGCAATATTTCTTTAAATAATACTGTGGTATTAGTAGGCATTAGAATTGGAAATGTTTATGTTGTAGATTTTAATTCCTCCAAATCTGAAATATGCTTATTTAATGAAGTAACCAGTAATAATACCCTTTGGCATAAGAGACTTAGTCATGTAAATCTGAAAAACATTTCTAGGTTGGCTAAATACAATCTTGTAAGAGGATTACCTTCTTGCCCCTACAAGAAGGAAGGCCTTTGCAAAGCTTGTCAACTAGGAAAGCAAACAAGAAATAGCTTTAAATCAGTTAATAAAAGTGATTCTCCCAGGATTCTGTACCTGCTACATTTGGATTTATTTGGTCCTATTGCTGTACAGAGTCTTGGAGGAAAGTCTTACACTCTAGTAATTGTAGATGACTTCTCTAGGTTCACTTGGGTATTCTTCTTGAGAACTAAGGCTGATAACTTCAAGGTTCTTACAGATTTTCTAAAGTGTATACAGAGTGAGTATTCTACTCAGATTGCCTTGATCAGAAGTGATCATGGTACTGAGTTTGAGTCTCTTCTTATGCAAGAATTCTGTGAGAAGGAAGGTATCAAACATAGCTTCTCTGCTCCTAGAACTCCTCAACAAAATGGGGTAGTTGAAAGGAAAAACAGAACCCTAATTGAAGCTGCAAGTACATTGTTGGCAGATGCTAACATGCCTCTGTCCTTTTGGGCTGAAGCAGTTAGCACAGCTAACTATGTATTGAACAGAAGTCTGATACATAAACTCAAGGGTAAGACTCCCTATGAATTACTTAAGCAAGTGAAACCTAAAATAGATTATTTTAGAGTGTTTGGCTGTGTTGCTTTTGTTCATAACAATAACAAAGAATACCATAGAAAATTTGAGGCAAAAGCTTCAATGGGAGTTTTTCTAGGATACTCTCAAGTAAGCAAAGCCTATAGGGTCCTTAATAAATCCTCTCTTAAGATAGAAGAGTCTGCACATGTCTCTTTTGATGAGACAGTCATGTACTATAAGGAGAAGGATTCTTCTTCTAATAGTACAGTGCAAGTCCTAGGAGTAAGTAAGGATTTGGAAGGTTTGAGACTCACACAGGAGAATCATCCCCAACAAACTCCTCAGGTTGCTCCCTCAGATTCTGAATCTGATGTAGATCTGCTTGAAGCTAAAGCACCTGCTCCAACAGTTGATCAAACTCCACATGAGGAATTAAATCTTGAAACTGTTGAAGATCAGATTCATTGTTGAACCTACTGATCTTGTCACACTTAGAGATCACCCTGTATCTCAAGTGATTGGAGACATTTCAGCAGGAGTCCAGACAAGACATCAACTCAACAAAAATGTGATGTTTGCTTGTTTCCTCTCTCAGGTTGAGCCCCTAACCATTAAAGATGCTGAGCTTGATCCCCACTGGATTATAGCAATGCAAGAGGAGCTTAACCAGTTTGAAAGATGTAAAGTTTGGACCTTGGTTCCAAGACCAAGAGGCCAACGGATCATAGGCACCAAGTGGGTGTTTAGAAACAAGCTTGATGCCCAAGGCATAGTAGTTAGAAATAAGGCTAGGCTAGTAGCTCAAGGCTATAGACAGGAGGAAGGCATAGATTATGATCAGACTTTTGCCCCTGTAGCTAGACTAGAAGCCATTAGGATTTTCCTAGCCTATGCTGCCTATAAAAGATTTAAGGTCTTCCAAATGGATGTGAAGAGTGCTTTCCTCAATGGAGATTTAAAGGAAGAAGTGTTTGTTGAACAACCACCAGGGTTTGTTTCATCAACCTTACCCACTCATGTGTTCAAACTCCAAAAGGCTCTCTATGGACTTAAGCAAGCTCCTAGAGCTTGGTATGAGACCTTAGCAAATTTTCTTCTAGAACACAAGTTTGTGAGAGGTGTAGTAGATAGAACCCTATTCATTAGACATCATAAGGACTCACAACTGTTAGTTCAAATCTATGTAGATGACATTATATTTGGCTCTACTGATCCCAAACTATGCAAGAGGTTCTCTGAACTAATGCACTCTAAGTTTGAGATGAGCAGCATGGGTGAGTTATCCTATTTCCTTGGTCTCCAAGTGAAACAGAGTGTTGATGGCATTTTCATTTCACAATCAAAATATGCCAGAGAGCTGGTTAAAAGATTTGGAATGTCTGATGCTTCATCAATGAGCACACCTATGGCCTCAAATGCAGTTATTGATTCTGATGTCAATGGCAAGTCTGTTGATCAAAAGAATTATAGAGCCATTGTTGGTTCCCTGCTGTATTTGACTGCAAGTAGGCCCGACATAATGTTTGCTACATGCCTATGTGCTAGGTTTCAGGTCAACCCAAAGGAATCTCACTTAACTCTCCTCAAGAGGATCTTGAGATACCTTAAGGGATGTCCTAACTTAGGACTGTGGTACCCAGCTGAGTCAGGATTTGAATTAATTGGATATTCAGATGCTGATTATGCTGGTTGTAGAGTTGACAGGAAAAGCACCTCAGGGACTTGTCAGTTCCTGGGAGAGAGACTTGTCTCTTGGTTTTGCAAGAAACAGGCATCTGTGTCTACTTCAACTGCTGAGGCTGAATATATAGCAGCAGCTAGTTGTTGTTCACAGATCCTGTGGATTCAAAATCAGCTAGTGGATTATGGGTACACACACTCAAACACAAAAATTCTATGTGACAGTACCAGTGCAATATCAATTGCTCAGAATCCTGTGCACCATTCCAGGACCAAGCACATTGAGATTAGACATCATTTTCTAAGAGATAATGTGGAAAAGAACAAGATAGTAATGGAATTTATATCCACAGACCTGCAAAGAGGAGATATTTTCACTAAGCCCCTTGATGAACAAAAGCATTTGTTCTTCCTGAACCAGCTTGGTATGATTAATGGTTCAGAGTAGTGAAAATTAAGATAGTTTTGTTTTCTGTCTAAAATCGTCGAACGACTGATCGACGATCTTCGACCAGGTCAGAACTATCGTCGACCAACCGTCGACGACAGCTCGTTCTGTAGTAAGGCAGAAATCGTCGACCAACTGGTCAACGATCTCTCCTTAGGTATCTATCGTCGACCAGTGGTCGACGACAGATTTTCTGTGTTGTGTGGAGAATCGTCGACCATCATATTTTGATCGACGATCGTGGTAATTGCTTATAGTCGGTCGATGTTTACCGATTTAGTCAAACATTGACTATCGTCGGTCTGTGTTCGACGACCGATTTTATTCCGGGATCGACGATCGCAGATTTATTTCTAATAGTCGATTTAGGTCTGAAGATCGTCGTCCTTCCGCTCCGTCTTTTCATATTCCTTCTTCTGGCTTAGAATTCGCTCTCGAACTCTAATCCCGCGCGATTCTCTTCTCCCCTGTTTCTGCTTCTCGATTCGCCATCTTCTCTCAAACTCTATGGCGATTCCTTCTGCTGTTCTCCTCGGAATGAAGTTCGACACGGGTTTCTGTGTCGACTTCGATTCCTTCTGCCGATGCGATCAACCAATCCAAGATATTCTGAAGCTATGTGAAGACCAAGGCCTCAAGAAATTCATGTCATCCGCACCTAAGATTAATATACCAGAAATTCGTGAATGGGTATACACCTCGTCCTCCAGCGACGAAGCAATGTCGGGAAAGATAAACGGCGAGGAGGTCACTCTGACTCCTGAAGTATTGACAGAGTTGTTTGGACTGCCAACAGGTACTGAGGAATATGAGCAAAGCTCAGAGGAATATGGCCGCATGCTCACTGTGATGGGCCATGCCGAAGGGATTCCGGCTAAGCTGCTGAAGATAAACTTGTCTCCAGAATACAAGTTTCTGGCAGACCTGGTAGGCAAGATCATTTTGGGAAAACATTCGGCGCATGACAATATCAACAGGCAACAGTTTGCCCTTATGTCGGCTTTGGTGAATAGGACGCAGTTAGCCTGGGGGAAAGTTCTATTTGACCTAATCAGGAGAAAGAACAACAAGAAAGAGGTAAATCTTGCCAGGGTACTGGGTGTGTTTCTATATGTGAAAGCACCCCTGCTGCTCGTTTCTGCACCCTCCGCAGTAAATGCCAGCAAGAGGTTGGACCCCTCGCTCTTCAAGAAATCTCAGAGGATTATCAAGAAGTCAGCCAGGGTTGATCCTAACCCTTCTTCAGACACAAGGGCTGATTCGGCCGCTCTCCCGCTTACTGGGGAAGGTTCAGCAATCCCTTCATCCTCCCTCTCTATCCCTGCATCCTCTTCTCCTGCATTACTCTCTACAACACCCGCAGTGCCACCACAACATGCATCATTCATTCCACCTGCATCTCCACACCAATCACCAACACCACATCATCTGGCAGCTTCAGCCAGTGTTGACATGGTGACTGCCACCATCCTCACAAACCTTTCTCAACATGAATCCCACACTCATGTTGATGATCACCCATCTCCACATGATTCCTTTGATCATGTGGCAGATCATCCTGCCTCCATTCCATCCACCTCTACATCATCAGCATTTCAGATATCCCCTGAAATGCTTGCACACCTTGTACAGCTCATCACTCCCTCCATCCAAAGCATGATTGAGGCTGCCAATGCCCCTCTCATTGCCTCCATCAACTCTCTCACTGATGCCATCAAATCCATCTCATCTTCTGCTGAGCCCCCTTCTGTAAGATGCATGACTCCAGTCCCCACTGAAGTCATGCAGGGGGAGATGTCTGTCGAAGTGGTCTCAGGTGATGCCCTGACCCTTCAGGACAATTCCTCTCTTCCCCTTCAAGAATCTGTAGATGTCGCTCAAGAAACTTCAGAGAAAGAACCAGAAGGTAAACTTTAAAACTCTTCCTCCAAAGGATATAATCAGGACTTCAATTTGACATTTGTGACTAACAAAGACATTCACTCCCTAGTGAATCTAGCTTCTGAGGAAGAAGTTCCTGAAAAGGAAAATGAAGAAGTCCCCATGGACGTTTGTGAGAATGTTGCTGCTCAACCTGATGGTATAGTTCTATTTAAGATTCTAATTAATTCAAACTCCATCTTTGAGTTAATTTCTTATCCCTTTCTTTTCATCTCAGCTGCTGATGATCTTACATCAGTATTGCAAGTTGATGCTGCCAAGTCCATTGAGTCTGATAAAGACTTGGAATCATTTCTTTCCTCAGACTGTGAGTTCTCACTCACATCCCCTCCTTTTGTTCCTCCTCTTCAAGAGAAAATGGTCCCTTATAGACCTGAGTACCTTGATGACCCCTTGGTCAAGGATACCCTTTTCTTTTCCTGTATGGCACTCCTCTTGTGCCTTGCAGAGGTGTCTATCCCGATGTCACTAATCATCTAGAAGGAATTATAACCTCCTTCCTAGATGCAAAGTGGTATCCTGTGTAGATCTTCAGGTAATCCTATCTATTACCTGTTGTTTGTTCACCTTGGGGGGAATATCTTATTCCCACTTGGTTGTTAACCTATCTCTCTTTGCATACAGGCACAACCATAAATGCTGCTGCTGCTGAAATCATCAACATCCCAGCTGATGCTGCTGCTGAAGTAATTGAAGATGTGCAAGATAGAGCAGACAATGCTCCCAAGATGACTGAATTGGACTCAAGTTCAGGTACTCTAAACATTGACCAATTTATAGACTTTGTGGCTGAAGGTATTGCCTCTGAGTACATTGAAGGGATGGCTAAATATCATCTGGATTCCCTAGCCATCTCTCTAGAGAAAGCATCTGCCCCTGCAGATATTGTCATCTTTTCTCCTCCCATCCTTACCTATCCTTTATCCACTCCTTCTATTGCAGAACTGGTCCCCAAGACAGTTCCTGAGTTGTACCCAGAATCAGAGCTATGGAAAAGTGCTCCAAATGTTGATCTGGATGCTCTTCTTAGGCAAGATGCCATTGAAGAAGCTAGAGAAAAAGAAGAAAAAGAAAAGAAAGACAAAGCTGAACTTACTGCCAAAGATCCATCTGAACTAAACTTTGATGATTATGCTGGGAAAGACTCATCTCATTCTGATGATGATGATGATGACTCTGATGATTCGGACTCCTCTAAGAAAAGAAAAAGAGCTGCTTCCAAGAAAAGAAAAGCCCCTGCTCCTTCTACTGCAAATCCTAACAAGGATGTTCCCTATTACATTCTGAAGGGAATAGATCCTAAGAGCAAGGAATTCCAACCCTGGATGAGATTGTCAAAGAATCAGACAAAAGAAAATAAGAGAAGAAAGAGATATGACTCTCCAGTTCAAAAATTCCCCCCCAGAGGTCCTCCTCCACCTCCTGGTGCTGGAGCCTCTGGAAGTATCTCTTCTGCTCCAATTGGTAAATCAGCCAGTTCCAATCCCTCTCAGTCTTATCAGAGAAGAAGTAGACAAGGCCAGGGAAGCCAAAGTGGTTCAGGACAAGGAAATAAAAGAAATGACAATGCTCCCGTAGAACAAATAAAGGAGATGACTTATCAACAACCTACATTCTCTCCTCCTCCTTCTCCTAAGAAGTTAGTCCCAGAAAGGAAACCTTCTCCTCCCAGGAAAGGTCCCTCCTCCTCTTTAAAGAAACATGCTGCAGCTGATTCAAAAGGAAAAAGAGTAGTCTTTTCAGAAAATTCTCTCAAAAAGTTCATTGAACTTGCACCTCCTAGATCTCTCTATGCTCAAACTGATCCTAAGAAGACTGTGCAGATTCCTCTCGATTCAAGCAAACTTGCTACAGCTCTTCAAAGGAATATGGAGATTGCAGCTCATACAGATTCTGATAGACCTCCCTCTCCATCAGACAAAACTGAAGCTGAAAGGATTGCCTCTATGGCAAGATTCAAAGAGTCTATTGCACTTAGCATGATGGAGAGAGCCAAATCTCAAGGACTGGATCCTACAGCTTACTCAACAATGTCAGAATTCAGAGAAAGGGAACTGAGCAGAATTCAAGTCAATCCAGAAGCCTTTGACGCTGAGGAATACATGAGACTACATCCTGCTGCAGTTCTACCGAGTTATGCTGAAAAGAAAATCATAGGAGAGCATGATCTAATGTTATCTAAAAGACAAGCAGCAAACCCTAACAGAGAAATCATTTTCAAACCAGCTGCAATGCCCAAAAACTCATCTGATGCTAAACATGCTGATAAATCTGCTTGATACATTCCATTTTTGCTGATTTATGCTTGTGATATTTTCTGTGTATTGCCTGTGTTTTATCATTCTGGTTAATCTTTAGAAGTGTTGTTGTCTGCTTTAGCTTTTAAATTGGATTGGATAACATAACCCAAATAGGGGGAGATTGTTGGTACCCTAGATGTGATTTGGCTTATGTAATCCCTTTCCAGCCCCTCTTGATCCATATAAAGATATATGATCATGGTTAGACTTTGTTTAGTCTCCCTAGGGCAGTTTATAAACTGACCTAGAGCTTAGGTTAGAAGTTCTAGATGGTTTTGTAGATAAGGCTTTTCCGTTCGACCATCGTCGAACGAGGCCTCGCGATCGTCGATCAATGGTCGACGATAGCAGGGCTAGTGAATCTTTGAAGTCAAGACAATTATCGTCGACCGTTGGTCGACGATCTCAGAGCAAGCTTACTACGCTCTGACGGTTGGTCGACGATCTGTTATCTTCAGGTCGACGATCGTGTTCTTGCTTCACGATTTCTGTCTCGACAGATATTTGCCTTTGCTGGTCGACGATCTGTTTGCAGGTCGACGATCTTCGAACCCCTGTTCGTCGTTTTCTGTCTGATTTTATCTATTTATATTTATGCTATTCCTTGGTTTATTTCCAAGTGTGTTAGCTTGTGGTTAGAAAGATTCTTTAAAGTTATTTGTTGCTAAAATTATGGCTTAAATTCAAAATGAATTATTTACAAATTCTGTCAAACATAAATCACGGGATTCAGTATAAAGCATTTTGTCCTATTATACAAATTGCGTTGACTTTATCTTTCCAGCCTGTTTTCTAGCCGTTGGTACTATGTACTATTTCCAAGAAAGGTACGTCTTTATGCTGAGATTTCTTTCCCGCTTATTTTATTCCTTATTGGGACTGACAGAAAGTTAATAGGCCATTCTATTCCTATTGCTATATTCTATTTTAAGATAAACTGTTGCAGGGCTCAAGAATTAAAATCAATAGAGCCGTTCCAAAGAAAAACGTGAAGACATATTTAAAAGAGATTTCTGCTCTAAGAAAAGTTACAGTAACAGACACAGAGAAAAAAAATTATTCATCCGCTCAAGCATCATCAGAGCACTTCTTCAACATCTCTTTACAAGAAGAAGAAAAGTTTTCCTGAAGCAAAAAGCCCAGAGCAATCATCTTCCATTCTCAAGTCTCCTGAGCAATCTGCTTAGAGTTTTTCAAAGACTTCAGAAAAGGCTCAAGATCTGCTTCAAGTGTTCCAGAATCTTAAGACTTGATAAAAATCAGTCTTCAGATTTCTGAGGATTTAGTTTCAGTTTATCTGAAACTCCTTCATCCTGAAGCAAAGGCTTTCCCTGGACTTCCACTGAGCCAGGGGGAGACTTTGATTCTTTAGAGAATCCACAAATCTTCTCTAATCTGTATTTAAAATAGAGAAGATAATCTAACCCTCTCAACCCCTTTGTAAAAAGAGTTTGTTAACATCTCTTCAAAAGTGAACACTGGTGACAGGGCACCTTATCAACAACCTGTGGTTGAGCATCCTTATCAAAAGCTCAAAGGGTCTGTTTGATCTACCTGAATCAGATCATTGGTGGCAGGGCACCTTAGCAAAAACCTGTAGTGGATTCCTACCAGGGTGGTAGAAGAGTGGACGTACCTATTTAAAGGGAACCACTATATATCCTGTGTCCATCTGGTCATCTTGTTTATTCATTTTATTTTGTGGCTGTGATAGAACTACCTAGGATTGTTAGGTGCTGTGATAGGCTTGTAGTTAACTGAAATTTCAGTCAACTTCTTCACTTGTGCACTTCACTGTGTTAGGCTCTTAGGGTTCAAGTATCAGATTTCCTATTCCGCAAATAAACTTCAAGGGAGCTGACTAAGTGTTCATAAAATTTTGAATACTCTATTCACCCCCCCTCTAGAGTAGTTTACAACTTATCCCCTCACTTTCATATCTACCCCAAGGAACGCTCCAACTCTTCGCTCACTCACGAGAGAGGGCTTCCTATGCAAAGGAAAAGACGGCTTCACATGCCCTAGGATGAGAAATTGTTACCCTTGCGTTCTTCCGTGGCGCCATGAAAAATCTACGCAGTTGGAAAGAACCGCAACGGCGTCGCCTTAGCGGATCTGGACTCGGATCGCGATTCGTAGCTCCGATGCTCCACCGGTGGCCGGATCTTGGTCTCCTCCTCCACCTTGCTCTCCCCTCTCTCTAAAACTTAGAGAGAGATTCACTTGGATGAAATGAGGGATTCTAGCCCTAAATTCCGGCTAAAACCTCTCAGGAATAGCCCCCCACCGTTGGATCCAAAGCCAAGGAAACGAACGGCCACGATTAGGCCTAAAATAACAAAATCTTGGCCGAACACGGGTTGCAACACGGCCGTGTGCATGGCCGTGTCACCCATTCGCCGTCTCGACCGAATCGATAACCAGCAGACGGCATTCGACACGGCCTCCGACACGCCCGTGTCGTATGCGTTACGGCCGTGTCACGACCCGTGTCACCCCCGTGTGCAACGACCAACATTCTTAACCCGAAAAGGACACGACCAGTGACACGGCACCAGACATGCCCGTGTCACATGTGACACGCCCGTGTCTGTGCCCGTGTCATGGCCCGTTTGCACCACACTCGACGAGTGACTGACACGCCCTGGGACACGCCAGTGTCCTAGGCCGTGTTTAGCCTCTCGACGATCGTCGACCCAAAAATTGATGACCGCGCGGCCAACACAGAACCCGAGCACGACACGCCCTGGGAAACGCCTGTGTCCCAGGCCGTGTCACCCCTGCCAAAACACATATTTGGCTCAAAACACCACCCGTCACCCGATTGAGTTTCGGGACGTTACAACTCTCTCCCTCTTAAAAGAATTTCACCCACGAAATTACTAAAGGAAAGAAAATGGAAAACTTTAAGAGGTACCTGAGTGGAATAACTCTGGGTACTCCTCTAGTATAGTTTGCTACCGTTACCAAGAGAGTTCCTCCCGACAGCAATTGTCCCACCGGACCTTGACCATCCGGATCTCCTTGTAACGGAGCCTCTTGACCTCAGAGTCTTCGATACGAACGGGCTTTACCCTAGTCGTCAACCCTTCGTCCACAGGCACTTGATCAACTGCGATCACCTGCGAAGGCTCTTGCACCGCCTTTCGCAATACAGAGATGTGGAAAACATCGTGTAGCCCACTTAACTCCTCTGATAGCCTCAAACGGTATGCCGCTTCGCCGACTCGCTCCAGAACCTCAAAAGGTCCAAGGTATCTTGGGCTCAGCTTCTTCAAGCGTCTCACTCGCGAAACCCCCTTGAACGGCTTCACTTTCAAGTATACCCAATCGCCTACCGCGAACTCCATGTTCCGGTGCTTGGCATTGTAATACTTCACCTGCCTGTCCTGAGCGATCAACAAGCGCTCCCGAATGATCCGCACCAACGAGGTATCACTCTCCACCTCATGCTTCTTGTACAACCTTGCCTCACCCGTTTCTAACCAAGACAATAGTGTGCGACATTTTCTACCACATAGGGCCTCAAAGGGCGCCATTTGGATACTCGCCTGGTAACTGTTGTTGTACACGAACTCCACCAAATACAGGCGGTCCTCCCAATGCTTCCCAAAGTCTAGAACACACATGTGTAGCATGTCCTCAATCGTTCTATTGACTCTCTCGGTCTGTCCATCCGTCTCCGGATGGAAGGCTGTGCTGAACTTCAACTTTGTCCCCAGCATCTGCTGCCCTAACCTCCAATCATTTGACGTGAAATGCCCATCGCGATCACTCACAATGCTGCGAGGCACACCATGCAGTCTAACAATATTGTCCACATAAAGCTTCGCCAACTTCTCCACCGAGTCATCCTTCCTATGCGGAATGAAATGCGACACCTTAGTTAACCGATCTACGATCACCTAGATGGCGTCGTTCTCCTTCTGCGACCTTGGCAACCCATGCACAAAGTCCATAGATATGTCGTCGAACTTCCACTCCGGTATAGGCAAGGACTTCAAGAATCCTCCCGGCTTTTGGCACTCCGCCTTCACCAAGGCGAACGTTTGGCATTTAGCCACAAACAACGCTACCTCTTTCTTAAGCCCCGGCCACCAAAACAGCTTCTTGAGGTCACGGTACATCTTTGTGCTCCCTGTGTGGATTGAGTACTTGGTATGATGAGCCTCGTACATCAACTCTGCCCGTAGGTTACAACCGCTTGGGACGCACAACCGATGGTCCTTCCTTAACAACCCATCTTCCACCGAGAACTGGGAATTTAACCCATCCAATGCTGCCTCCATAAGCTCCTTCATGGAGTCATCTGACTCAAATGCCTGCCGAACCCGGTCAACCAGGTTATACTGAACCTCTATCCAGTTCAACATTGCTTTGGCGCTCGTCTGCTTGTCAACGCAATAGATCTCAAGCTCCTCCAACTCCCGTATTAGACGCTCATCATGCACCGATAACCAGTTGACTTGGGCGGGAGCCCTGCGACTCAACGCATCAGCAACCGCATTGCCCTTCCTAGGTATATAATGAATCTTGAAGGTGTAGTCCCCCAGGAACTCCATCCACCTCCTCTGCCTCATGTTAAGATCCTTCTGATCCAACAGGAACTTCAGGCTCTTGGGATCGGTATATATCGACCCTTACGCCATATAGGTAGTGCCTCCACAGCTTAAGTGCAAATATCACGGCCGCCAACTCAAAGTCGTGGACCGGATAGTTCCTTTCATGCACTTTTAGGTGACGCGATCCATAAGCTATCACACTCCCATGCTGCAACAGCACACAACCCAAACCACTACCTGAGGCGTCACTATAAACCTCGAAGCCCTCGGTCCCACTCGGCGAACTAAGCACTAGCGCCGTGGTCAACCATCTCTTCAGCACCTCATAAGCTTGCACGCACTCCTGCGTCCACAAGAATCTCCGATCTTTCCTTGTCAAATTTGTGAGAGGTAGAGATATCCGCGAGAAGTTCTCTACGAAGCGCCTGTAATATCCGGCAAGCCCGAGAAAACTACGGACTTCCGCAATAGAAGATAATGCAGGCCACTCCCGTATCACAACGATCTTCGCCAGATCTACCGCTATACCTTCCCCACTGATAATGTGACCAAGGAATGCTACTGAAGGTAGCCAGAACTCGCACTTGGAGAATTTCGCATACAGCTCATTCCTCCTCAAAGTCTCCAACACCAGATGCAAGTGCTTGAAGTGATCTTCTTCGCACTGTAAGTACACCAATATATCGTCAATAAAGACGATCCCAAAGCAGTCCAGGAAATCTCGGAACATCCTGTTCATCAAGTCCATAAACACTGATGGCGCATTCGTCCGTCCAAACGGCATGACCGTGAACTCGAAATGCCCATACCTTGTGCTAAACGCCGTCTTCGGGATATCACACTCCCTGATCCTCAACTGATAGTACCCTGACTTCAAGTCCAACTTAGAATATACTGACGATCCGACTAACTGATCGAAGAGATCATCAATCCTCAGGATCGGGTACTTGTTCTTTTCTGTCAGCTTGTTCAACTCTCTGTAGTCGATACACAGCCGCATACTCCCGTCCTTCTTCTTAACGAAGAGGACCGGTGCGCTCCAAGGCGACGAGCTTGGACGCACATAACCTTGCTCCATTAGCTCCTCTAGCTGAACTTTCAGCTCTGCCATTTCCTTCGGCGCCAACCTATACGGAGCACGTGACACGGGTTTGGCACCTGGCACGAGCTCGATGGTGAAATCAATCTCTCGCTGCGGTGGGGCCCCGGGAAGACTATCCGGGAACACATCGGGGTATTCACAAACTACGGGGAGGCTATCTAACATTGACTTTGGCTCCACAGCCCCCACTATTGCAAAGAACAGCTCTGCACCAGCACAAACTGCCTTTACCACCTGAAGAGCAGACATCAGCGTCTTGCTCGATCCCTTGAGTCCCTCGAATGTTGTCTCCCGTCCAACACCCAGCTTGACCTCCTTCCGGTCGCAATCAATCCAAGCCTTCTGCTCCGAAAGCCAATCCATCCCAAAGATAACGTCGAACTCTACTAGCGGCAGCAACGACGCTAGCAAGTCGAACTCTTGGCTCCCTACGTGAACCTTCACAGCACACACTCTGTCCGCATGCATCGAGAACCCATTCGGTAGCAGCACATCCAACTTGTCCTTCGCCATCGAAGAAGGGACTCCGATGCACGATATAAAATTTTCAGACAAGAAGGAGTGTGAAGCTCCCGTATCGAACAGTGCCCGTGCCGGACTATCGCTAATCAAAACAAAGCCTATGCAAACAATATTAGGCTAACAAGCAATAGACAACAGTATTTAAAGTTAACTTGCTATAAACTAACTCTTACCTATCACCACGTCAGCTTGTTTAATGGCCTTCTGCTATCCCAAGTTGTATACTCTAGGTTGAGTCGGAGCATATTTGGACGCGGTTGACTCCACTGCCTTGCCCTTCTCTTCATAAGTAGCTCCTTGTTTTCTCTCGGACTTTGGGCGTCCGCTCCAGCAATCGCGCGCAAAATTCCCCGTCTTTCCATACGTGAAACAAGCGCCCGGGGTTCGATTGGTAGTTTCCCCCAAGGCACCTGCAGAAGAAGCTGGACCTGACGTCCTAGCATTCTTGTAGAATCTTCGATAGCCCGACTTCGATGTAGTCGGTGCCTTGAACTCTGATTTCTTCCCACCAGATTCCTTCTTAGCTTGCACATTTCTCATGTCCTTCTCCAAGGACCGGGCCGAGTTTACCAAGGTTAGTAAACCCTGCTCCATAGGCCCCGACAGTAACAACCTCAGCTCATCTCTTAACCCTTCATAGAAGCGGTTCGTCTTTCGCTCCTCATTCGCAAAGGTAGCGCTTGCATATCTCCCCAATCGAGTAAACTCGTGGAGGTACTCGTCTACGGTGCTATCTCCTTCACCAACTTTTGGAACTCGTTCTCTAGTGCAATCCTCTGCGCTGAGGGGAGGTATCGAGCCATGAACAGTCTCGTAAATTCCTCCATAGATACATCGGCCAACAGCCTTCCCCTCAACTGGTGTAGCTCTAGACCTTCCCACCATAACCTTGCATCCCCATCCAATAGGAACGTCGCTATTGTGGTCTTTTGCCACTCTTCCGTTTCTATTACTGTCATCACCCTATTGACTCTTGAGAGCCAATCTGGAGCCTGGGTCGGGGTTCCCATTCCCGAGAACACCGGTGGATGGAAGCCCATCACATGCTTAAGCTGTCTCTCAGTTGCTCTCCGAGGCAACTCTGGCTCCACCGCCACCTGCTCAACCCTTCTAGGCTCCGCCGCTTGGAGCGGCACTTGCTCCACCGCAGGAGCAGGCTGCTGCACCTGCCTTGCAGGTTGCGCGTTGATCATAGCAAAGACAGCTTCTGCCACCAACCTAATGGTCTCGGCAGACGGAGGTGTTGCAGGCGCTTCACTTGGTGCGCTACTTGCCTCAGAACCTGGCCGTTCCGACGGTCCAGCACCACTTCTGGTCACCTATAATCGTGCAAAACATCGATAAGCGACCAAAAAAACTATTGCAAACAGTAATTATAGGAACACGTAGGTTCCTCAAACATGTGTATTTTCATTCCTATGTGGACATTCATGGGTTCTTTTCATGTTATAACGATGACGCACACACATGTGCTCACCACCCCTTAAAGTGAATTCGCCCACGAATTCATTTAAGTTTGACCGAAACTAGTAGTCTGACACAAATTTGTAACACCCCTATCGGTCACATGGCATATAGCAGTAGGTCTGGCCGAGGTCCGATGCCATATACTACGGACAGACCGGTTGGTTACGCGTTGAAACCATTCAACCAATTACAAGTCCTACACAAGCACCTAGCGGAAGCATTAAAATTAAGTTGCAAGACGAAAGAACCCGGCCAAAGAGCATGAATGTCCACAACAATAACACCCACAGGAATGTTTCAATACACAGAAATAGAAATGGCCTTAAGGCCTTACACAGTTTGCTTGACATAAAAGTGTTTTTATACTTTGGCTCGCAGGCCGGCCACACATGATTACAATGAAACACTCAAAATTAGGCCTTCGAGGGCCGGATCAGCAACTAGGGCTTTAGCCCGCTATTTCCCGCTCGGCTCCGCAGCACCTGCAAGTCACAATCCACCGCTCGGTGGTAAACAAAAACAACGGTCAGCTATGCTGACCAATTATAACGATCCCGCCCCCAAAATCGGGGCAGCGATGCTCTTTTCCTGCACTTTATTAGTATAGGCAATAAAATAGTGTAAACACACTTCAACACATGCATAGGCTCGCACAACCACACACCTCGTGCACACAGGGCACATTCACGGCGAACCGGCCAACGTCACGTCAATTCAAGCCATAGACGTTCTCATTCCACCACCGCCCCTTGGACGGCCAATCATATGAGCATTTTGTCTTCATGGCCTTGGTCATGATAATTTAAGCCATAGACCGCTGAAGACTCTCATCCATGCCAACGGTCCCACCGAACGAAATAGATCGGGTACGGTTCCGCCTTACCCGTGCTCATTCCTCAACGACAATTTAAGCCATATGCGCAGGTCAAGACTCACCGAGTCCCGTTTCTTCCACAACAATCACATAACCCGGTTATGTTCACGTTGGCTCCCCGGCCATCGTGTTGGAAAAACTCGATTTTGCCCAGTTTTCCAGGTGCACCTTGGAGTTAATCTCCAAGGCTCCCTGCTGCAATCTACCACGTAGAAAACCCAAAAAATGCCCAAACATCCGGAGTCTTCCCCGGTTCATATGCAATGCAACATCATTGATCCGGCTCTACTTGTCCGGATAGGCTTCACACACAATGCCTATGCCCGTTTTCACATACGGACTCTATACAAGGGGGACTTCACATATCTACCCCAAGGAACGCTCCAACTCTTCGCTCACTCGCGAGAGAGGGCTTCCTATGCAAAGGAAAAGAGGGCTTCACATGTCCTAGGATGAGAAATCGTTACCCTTGCGTTCTTCCGCGGCGCCATGAAAAATCTACGCGGTTGGAAAGCACCGCAACGGCGTCGCCTTCGCGGATCTGGACTCGGATCGCGATTCGGAGCTCCGATGCTCCACCGATGGCCGGATCTTGGTCTCCTCCTCCACCTTGCTCTCCCCTCTCTCTAAAACTTAGAGAGAGATTCACTTGGATGAAATGAGGGATTCTAGCCCTAAATCCTGGCTAAAACCTCTCAGGAATAGCCCCCCGCCGTTGGATCCAAATTCAAGGAAATGAACGGCCACGATTAGGCCTGAAATTACAAAATCTGGGCCAAACACGGGTTGCAACACGGCCGTGTGCATGGCCGTGTAACCCATTCGCCATCTCGACCGACTAGATTACCAGTACACGACATTCGATACGGCCTCCAACACGCCCGTGTCGCATGCGACACGGCCGTGTTACGACCCGTGTCACCCCCGTGTGCAACGACCAACATTCTTAACCCGAGAAGGACACGGCTGGTGACACGGCACCAGACACGCCCGTGTCACATGTGACACGCCCGTGTATGTGCCCGTGTCATGGCCCGTGTGCACCACACTCGACCAGTGACTTACATGCCGTGGGACACGCCCGTGTCCAAGGTCGTGTTCAACCTCTCGATGATCATCGACCCCAAAATTGATTACCGTGCGGCCAACACTAAACCCGAGCACGACACGCCCTGGGACATGCCCGTGTCCCAGGCCGTGTCACCCCTGCCAAAACACATATTTGGCTCAAAACACCACCCGTCACTCGATTGAGTTTCGGGGCATTACATGGTATCTGGTGAGTTCTCCCCAACTCTACTTCCAAATACCTGGCTGACTCCACCATGGCTCTGAATCCAAATAACTTTGGTCCTAGCAATAGGATTCTCAACTCGCTACACAAACCATTATAAAATCTATCGACTATGGAATGCTTGCTTTCCAACTCAAAGCCTGGGTAGCGCCTTATTATAAGGAATTCCTCAAATATTAGTCCACTGAGTTCGTTCCCTGCACTACAAGCATGTTCAACTGCTTCCCCAATAGATCTTTAAATGCCCTTTGCTCCATCAAATCGCCCGATGTCAAGGCCACCTCAGGGACAGAGGGTTGCACATTCCTTCCATGTTGTAAATTGGTCACCGCGAACACTTCCTCAACTACCCTTCTTATGGTTTCCATAGAAGGAGGGGTCTCAAGCACGTAGCTAGGTGCAATACTTTTCTTAGAAAGCATGCGTTCAGACTGCCACGCGTCACTCTCGGACACCTATAGTCGTGCAAAACACCAATAAGTGACCGAACAAAATTTCAAAAAGCAATTATAGGAACACGCAAATTCCTCAAACATGTGTATTTTCATTCCTAAGTGGACATTCATGGGCTCTTTTCATGTTATAATGATGACGCACACACATGTGCTCACCACCCCTTAAAGTGAATTCGTCCACGAATTCATTTAAGTCTGACAGAAACCGGTCCTCTGATACCAAATTGTAACACCCCTATCCATCACATATCATATAACAGTAGGTCCGGCCGGGGCTCGACGCCATATACCACGGACAAACCGGTGGGTTACTAGATGAAACCATCCTTCTAATCAAAACGTCCTACACAGAGTACCTAGCGGAAGCAATTTATTAAGTTACAAAAGTAAGAACCCAGACATAAGCATGAATGTCCACTAATAAAACACAGTAGGAATGAAATACAAAGTGCTTAAAGTACTGGCCTCATGGCCTTATAATAGTTCACTAAATTTAAAACAGTGTTTTACAAACTTCGGCTCGCAGGCCGGCCACACATGAATTAAACAAGTAAACAAACAAGGCCTTCGAGGGCCGACTCAGCAACTTGGGCTTTGGCCCACTATTTTCCACTCGGCTCCGCAGCACCTGCAAGCACAATTCACCGCAACAATGGCAAACAAGAATAACTGTCAGCTAAAGCTGACCAAATTATAACGATTCCACCCCCAAACTTGGGGCGGCAAAGCTCCTTACCTACACTTGTTAGTGTAATAAGCAATATAGAGTGTTGGTACCCTAGTTTGATTTGAGTTCAGTCCTCTCCTTTGTGCTCCTTGACCCAAGAAATATCTATGGTCAATGGTTAGGAGTCTAGCTGTAGAGTCCTCGCTTTTCCAAATTGAGAATTTGGTTAAGTAGTTTCTTCGTTCGACCATAGTCGAACGCCGTTCGACTATCGTCTATCGACTGATCGACGATCGTCTATCAGTTGGTCGACGCCTTGGTCTGCGCTGATAGTTCGACTATCTGTTGATAGGTCGACTATCTGTTCTGCGCTGATAGTTTCGACTATCTGTTGATAGGTCGACTATCTGTTCTGCGCTGATAGTTCGACTATCTGTTGATAGGTCGACTATCTGTTCTGCGCTGATAGTTCGACTATCTGTTGATAGGTCGACTATCTGTTCTGCGCTGATAGGTCGACTATCTGTTGATAGGTCGACTATCTGTTCTGCGCTGATAGGTCGACTATCTGTTGATAGGTCGACTATCTGTTCTGCGCTGATAGGTCGACTATCTGTTGATAGGTCGACTATCTGTTCTGCGTTGATAGGTCGAATATCTGTTGATAGATCGACTATCTGGTTTCTGAGGTAGGTCGACTATCTGCTTGATAGGTCGACTATCTCTGTGCGCTTGATAGTTCGACTATCTGTCCTGATAGATCGACTCTCTGGTAGTTCGACTATCTGTTCTGATAGGTCGACTATCTCCCGGGGTAGTTCGACTATCTTCTTCGATAGGTCGACTATCTGGATCGTTCGACTATCTGCCCGATAGATCGACGATCTCCGTGCGTCGGTCGACGATCTCCGAAGGTCGTTCGACGCTTTCTGCCTGCCTTTGTATTTTGTATTTATTTATTATATTTAATTATTTAATACATTTATTGGCATATTATTTCAAGCTGTATGATAAAGTTTCCAGGCATTATTTGCTTCATTCTGTTTGCCTGAGTTCAAATCTTTTAAGATAAAGTTGTTTGTCTTATTAGCTGTCATTATAATTCACTTTATCTGCTGACACCCCTTTATAGCCGTTGGACTGAAAAGTCTTCTATTTGCTATAAAAAGATTATTTCTGATGTGACTTTATTTAGTCCTCTGTTATTTGATTTAAACCTGCAGCTTCTTAGAAAGAGGTTTATTCCTTTTTATAGAATGTTTTGCTGCAGAGATATTTGTGTCTTCTTTGATATTTACAGCCCAGGTCTCAAGGCTCACAAGAAGACAAATAATTCAAATGGAAGAGAGCCGTTGCTTGATGATGATTATAAAAAGAACCCTTTGCTGAAGGATTCAAGCTAGTCAATAGAAGCTAATAGCCAACCTGTGTTCTTTCAAGCGTTCAAGCTTCCTGCTCTCAGCAAACTCCATCTAACTGAGAAGTGTTAAGATCTTCATCTCTTCTTCACCTGAGTTCTCCTGCTTTCAGGAAGTTCAAACTCAGAGATTCTTTGAAGAAGAAGAAGAAGAAGAATAGCTGCTTGAAGAAGTTTTCTTTTTGTTATTTATTTTCTTCCTGTAGCTTTTCCTTCAGAATTTTCTGAAGAGTTTTCTGCACTGAAGCAAGACTTCACCTGGACATCTTTGAGCCAGGGGGAGCCTTGATTCTTTAGAGCATTCTAGCTCAGTGCAAGCTTTTTGTGCTTCTCTAATCTTTTGTAAAATAGAGAAGACATCTTAACCTTCTTCCCCCTCCTGTACAGGGTTATTACTCCCTTCAAAAGTATCCCTTGGTGGCAGGGCACCTGATCAAAAACCTGTGCTTGGTTTTTAGACACCTGATCAAAAGTCTAAAGGGTTTCTGAATCTACCTGAATCAGATTCTGTTGGTGGCAGGGCACCTGATCAAAAACCTGAGTGGATTCCTACCGTATGGGTAGAAGAGTGGACATACCCAAGTTGTTTGGGGAACCACTATAAATCTCCTTGTGTCGTCTGGATTCAATTGTTTAATTCTTGCATTGTGGCTGTGATTAGATATAACTAGGCTGCTAGTTGCTGATTAGGTTTTTCCAAGCTTAACTGTAATTACAGTTAGCTTGTGTTTGTACACAACACTTGTGTTAGGCTTTAAGGTTAAATCAATATCTATAATCTTTTCATTCCGCACTTCACTCCAAGGGAGTTGGGTAGACTATTAAGTTTTGTCTGTGCAAAATTTGATAACTCTATTCACCCCCCCTCTAGAGTAGTATCTATCCCTTCACTTTCAATTGGTATCAGAGGGAGGTTGACTGACTGAATAGGCTAACACCTAAGTCACAAGATCCTGATAGATACCAAGAGTTTATAGATATTCACTATCATGGCCCAGTCTAAGGATTACTCAAGCACCAGACCTCCAGCATGCAACTTAGCAAAGTTTGGCATCTGGAAGGCAAGGATCAAACTTTATATGAATTCTATTGATGAAAGTATTTTTGCTTCTATTTTGTCAGGTCCCTCAAGAGCACCTGTTGCTGCCACTGCCTCATCATCTGATATGAGTGCAGTGCCTCCTCCAGATTATAATGATGAATACAAGAAGGCCAAAATTGCTGATGCCAAAGCAATGAACATACTGGCTCAGACTATGTCTGATGAGGTGTTCCAGAAGGTTGCTGATTGCTCCTCAGCAAAGGCCATGTGGGACACACTGAACCAGATTGTAGCTGGTTCAGCTGATGAAAGGAAGGACAGAAGGTCCAACCTGATCTCTCAGTATGAGAACTTCAAGAAGACTGATGCTGAATCAGTTGAAGCTATGTACACCAGGCTCAGCTCAATCATCAATGAGCTGAGGACCCTGGACAAGGACATATCATTGACAGAGGTCAATGATAAGATTCTTATGTGCTTCCCTAGCACATGGGATCTAAGAATCTGGCCCATCAAAGAAGCCAGAAGTACAAATGAGATCTCAACTGAAGCTCTCCTCGGCAAGCTCAAGTCTTTTGAGCAAGTGCTGAAGACCAGAGAAGCAGAAGCTGAAGCCAAGACCCCCACTCCAACAAGAAAAGAGCATCTCTTGCTCTTAAGGCTGCAGATGTTTCTGAAAACAGCCAATCTAATGAGGAACTTATGGCACTGTTTGCCAAAAGATTTCTCAAAATGGGGAGAAAGGAATTCAGAAAGAAGTCTTCACGATATGAAGACAAACCAAGGTATGATCGCTCTCCTGCTAAAGAAATTATATGTTATGGTTGCAGGAAGCCTGGACACATTTTGCCAGAGTGTCCAGAGGAGAAGAACAAGGAAAAGAGAAAAGACAAAGAACAACACAGGAAGCACTCCAAGCCATCCTCCTACAAAAACAAGAAGAAGGAGAGAGGTTTCATTGCTGAAACCTGGAGTGATTCTGATGAAGAATCCTCCTCATCAAGCTCCAGTGAAGATGAGGAAGAGAAGAAGGCAAAAGAAATTTGCCTCATGGCAATAGATGCCTGCAGCAACCACTCTGCTGCAGAGAGTTCTGATTCTGATGAAGAGATGCCTACTGAAGATGAGGTACTTTCATCTTATGATTTTACTTCAGAAGAGTTTAAGTTAGAATTTAAATCTTTATGTTTAGATTTAATTAGCTCAGAGAAGGAAATAAAAGAACTTAGAAATAGGTTAGTTGACTCTGAATCAATAGCCTCTGAAAACATTAGGTTAAAGGAAGAACTCACTACCTGTAGTGAAGAAATTAAATTTCTTAAAATAGAATTAGCTAAGTCTAAGAGATTAGAAGAATCCCTTAATGGTAGAAGCCTTAAGCTGTTAGAAATTACCAGCATGACTAACACTAGGTCAGGTAATGATAAACTAGGCTTAGGAGCTTCTCCCAGTGAACCCCCAGTCTTGCTTAAAAATAATCTTTCAACTCCAGTGAACTTCATTTCAGCTAGTGGAAAGAAGAACACTGAGCAAGTAAACCTTGTAAATAAAACATTAAATAAGGCTAAGAGAGAAAAGAGAAAGAAGTTTTTCAAAGAAATGCAAAGAGCGTCGAACGAAGCTCGACGATCGGAAGCTCAATGGTCGAACGAAGGTCGACGATCTGAGCGCCCATCGTCGAACGTAGATCGACGTTTTCAATATGATTTTCAAAATCACAATCAATTCCATAGAAACCTAAATGAGAATAGAAACCCTAGGTTTGTTGACCCATCATCAGCATGGAGAATCCCACCTAGGAGATCTCACCCACTAGGTTATCTCCCTCAGCCTGCATTCTCATACATTTCCAGTTTTTCTTATGTGAAAAACAAGGGACCCAAGGTTACCTGGGTCCACTCTGTCTAAATAATTGTCTTGCAGGTGAAGGCCTATCCAATCACTCAAAACAAGTGGTATTTGGATAGTGGATGCTCTAAGCATATGACAGGAAATAAAGATCTACTGTCAAAGTTCAAAGCTAAGCTCGGCCCAAAGGTTATCTTTGGAGACTCCAGCTGTGGTCAGACAGAAGGCTATGGCAAGATCACCATTGGAGCAGTTACATTCAAGAGAGTTGCTTATGTCAATGGACTAAAGCATAATCTGATTTCAGTCAGCCAGCTATGTGATGCTGGCTACCAGGTTTCATTTTCTAATTTCTCTTGCAATATTACTTTAAATAATAATGTTGTTTTAGTAGGTATTAGAATAGGTAATATATATTTAGTAGATTTTAATTCATCTCAATCTGAAATCTGCCTGTTTAATGAAGTAACCCTTAATAATAATTCCCTATGGCATAAAAGGCTTAGTCATGTAAACTTAAAAATATATCTAGGTTATCTAAGCACAACCTTGTTAGAGGTTTACCTTCTTGCCCCTACAAGAAGGAGAGCCTATGCAAGGCTTGTCAGCTAGGCAAGCAAACCAAGAATTCATTTAAATCTGTAAATAAAAGTGATTCTCCTAGAATCCTGTATTTATTACATTTGGACCTTTTTGGCCCAATAAATGTACAGAGTTTAGGAGGGAAGTATTACACTTTAGTAATTGTAGATGACTTCTCTAGGTTCAGTTGGGTTTTCTTTCTGAGAACTAAGTCTGATAACTTCAAAGCCCTTACAGACTTTCTACTTTGTGTGCAGACTGAGTACTCTACTCATGTGGCCTTGATCAGAAGTGATCATGGTACTGAGTTTGACTCTCTTCTCATGCAAGAATTCTGTGAGAGAGAAGGTATCAAACATAGCTTCTCAGCTCCTAGAACTCCCCAACAAAATGGGGTAGTTGAGAGGAAGAATAGAACACTAATTGAAGCTGCTAGCACATTGTTGGCAGATGCTAACATGCCTCTATCCTATTGGGCAGAAGCTGTTAGTACAGCCAACTATGTCTTGAATAGAAGTTTGATACACAAACTTAAGTGTAAAACTCCTTATGAGTTGCTTAAAGGAAAGAAACCAAAAATTAATTACTTTAGAGTTTTTGGCTGTATTGTTATATTCATAATAATAATAAAGAATATATTAGAAAGTTTGAAGCAAAAGCTTCAATGGGAATCATGCTTGGATATTCCCAAGTAAGCAAAGCTTATAGGGTTTATAACAAATCAACCTGTAAGATAGAAGAATCTGTGCATGTATCATTTGATGAGCATCAGATGTTTTACAAGGAGAAAGAAAATTCTCCTTCCTCCAGTTCTTTGCAGGTACATGATGCCCCTCAAGAAATCCTTCAACTTTCAACTCTTCAGATCACTGAATCAGACAGTGATGAAGACATTGCTGAAGCTGTTGAAGCTGTAGTAGTACCACCAACAGTAGATCAAATTCCTCCTGAGGAATTAATCCCAACTGTTGCTGAAGATCACATCCCACCTGCTGATATTGTCACACTTAGAGATCACCCCACATCTCAAGTGATTGGAGACATATCAGCTGGTGTGCAAACAAGACATCAATTAAGACAGGATGTGATGCATGCTTGTTTCCTCTCACAGGTTGAGCCCCTCACCTTTAAAGATGCAGAGCTAGATCCCCACTGGATCATTGCAATGCAAGAGGAGCTCAATCAGTTTGAGAGATGTAAAGTTTGGACTTTGGTTCCAAGACCTAAAGGCCAACTGATCATAGGCACCAAGTGGGTGTATAGAAACAAGTTAGATGCAAATGGAATCATAGTAAGGAATAAAGCTAGGCTTGTAGCTCAGGGCTACAGACAGGAGGAAGGTATAGACTATGACCAAACCTTTGCTCCTGTTGCAAGGCTAGAAGCAATAAGGATCTTCTTGGCCTATGCAGCCTTCATGAAGTTTAAGGTGTTCCAAATGGATGTCAAAAGTGCATTCCTGAATGGTGAGCTTAAGGAAGAGGTGTTTGTTGAACAACCACCAGGGTTTGTTTCATCAACTCAGCCTTCTCATGTTTTTAAGTTACAGAAAGCTCTGTATGGACTAAAGCAAGCTCCTAGGGCCTGGTATGAGACCTTAGCTAGTTTCCTGTTAGAGCACAACTTCACTAGGGGAGTAGTTGATAGAACCCTGTTCGTTAAGCATCACAAGGACACAATCCTGTTAGTTCAGGTGTATGTAGATGATATTATTTTTGGCTCCACTGATCCCAAACTGTGCAAAAAGTTTTCCAACTTAATGCATTCTAAGTTTGAGATGAGTAGCATGGGTGTGCTGTCTTACTTTCTTGGTCTCCAAGTTAAGCAAGATGCTGATGGTATCTTCATCTCCCAATCCAAATATGCCAAGGAATTGGTAAAGAAATTTGGGATGGCTGATGCTTCAGCAATGCCTACACCCATGGCTACTAATGTAGTTATTGATTCTGATGATCACGGCAAGCCAGTTGATCAAAAGAATTATAGGGCCATTGTTGGTTCCCTATTATATCTAACTGCAAGTAGGCCAGATATAATGTTTGCTACATGCCTTTGTGCTAGATTCCAGGTCAACCCCAAGGAATCTCATCTGATTCTTCTAAAGAGAATCCTGAGATACCTGAAAGGATGTCCAGATCTAGGACTTTGGTACCCAGCTGAGTCAGAGTTTGAATTAATTGGATATTCTGATTCTGATTATGCTGGTTGCAGAGTTGACAGGAAGAGCACCTCAGGAACTTGTCAGTTCCTGGGAGAGAGATTGGTCTCTTGGTTCTGTAAGAAGCAGGCTTCTGTCTCAACTTCAACTGCAGAGGCTGAATATATAGCTGCTGCTAGTTGTTGTTCACAGATCCTGTGGATTCAAAACCAGCTTGTGGATTATGGTTACTCACACAAGAACACCAAGATCATGTGTGATAGTACCAGTGCTATCTCAATTGCACAAAATCCAGTGCACCACTCTGGAAAGAACAAGAGAACATATTGAAGCAACACACTCTTGAGATTGAGATTAGGCACCATTTCCTAAGAGATTGTGTGGAAAAGAACAAGATCTGTCTTGAGTTCATATCCACTGAGTTTCAGAGAGGTGATATATTCACCAAGCCTTTAGATGAACAGAAGCATCTGTTCTTTTTAGTTCAACTAGGCATGATCAATGGACGAGACTAAGTGTGACTTTATCGGCCTATGTTGAAATCTGTTTGAAGATAATCGAACGAGGTTCGAAGATAGTCGAACGGCTTAAGCTTATCGTCGACCTCTGGTTAATGATAGCTTATCTGTTTGAAGATCGTCGATCGACGTTCGACCATCGTCGAACAGGTTGGGCACATCGTCGATCTCTGGATGACGATAGCCTGTTGTTTGAGAAGCCAGAAATAGTCGAACGATTGTCCGACTACTCTGCTTCTGAGCCGATCGTCGAACGACCGTTCGACCATCGGGTCAAGATCTTTTTAATAGACCGACTATATCCGGTCAGATATAAAGCCGATAGTCGACCTAGGTCAAAAGATCTTCTGCTTTATCGTCGACGGAGCGTGCCCTTCGCATTCTGCTTTCCCGCTTGCGATTTTGTGCCGTTTCGTTCTCTTCGTCTTCCTCCTCCTTCTCGCGTTTCTCCAGCGATTCAATGGCGATTTCCCCAGCTGTTCTAGCCGTCGTCAAGTTCGATGCAGGATTCAGTATGGATTTTGAAGCTTTCAGCAGTTGCGATGCCGGAATAGTGGAAGTTCTTCAGCTCTGCAGGGATCAAGGTTTAGAAAAGTTAATGTCTGAAAGAATTAAGATTAACATTCCAGAAATAAAGAATGGGCTTTCACGTCGTCTTCCTCAGACGAAGCGATGACTGGTACCATAGGCGGAGAAGAAGCTATCCTGACTCCGGCCGTTCTTTCTGATGTTTTTGGTTTAGTTATTGGTGACGAAGATTATGAGCAAGACGCTCAGGAGTTTGGAAGAATGCTGGTCGAGCTGGGACATGCCGAGGGCATTCCCACCAAGCTGCTCAAGGTAAACTTCCCCTTCAAGATTAAGTTTTTGGCTGAAATAGTTGGAAAAGTGCTTCTGGGCAAGCACTCTGCCCATGATAACATAACAAGGCAGCAATTCGCACTTATGTGTGCAATTGTTAATCGTAAAAGGATCAATTGGGCTGCAGTTTTGTTTGATTTGATCAGGAAAAAGAATGGAAAGAAGGAAGTTACCCTCGGAAGGGTTATAGGTATTTTCCTGAAGGAAAGATATCCCCAGCTGCTGAGCTCTACTGCAACAACCATCAATGCCAGCAAGAAGATGGATCCCCATCTGTTCTCCAAGTGAAAGAGGACGTTCGTGAAATCTGCTCCAGCACCATCTGAGGACACAAGGACTGCATCAGTCGCTCCTCAACCTATTGAAGTTGGCTCAGCTCTCCTTCCTCCTCCTCTGCATTGCCGTCTGCCTCAGCTGAAGTACCATCAACTTCAGTTGAAGTAAGACTTTCTTCCTCTGCTGTCCTGAAACAACTACGGTTGTTCCTTCTTCCCCTCCAGCCTCTCCTCTACCTACATATCTGGCTAGGATATCTGCTCCTAGCTTCGATTTGTTAGGATCAGAGAGAATTCTTACTCCTCATGCATCTCCAGTTCATTCCCCATCCCCTGCTCCTCTCTTGCTCGATCCCCTGTCCCCATTATTTCTCATCCCAGCACCCCTACCATATCTGCTGCTGCTCCATCCACCTCTCATTTCATCTTTTGAAATCTCTCCAGAGATTATCTCCCGCATCGTGGAGCTGATTACCCCGTCAATCAAAACCATGATTGACGAGGCAATCGCTCCCCTTGCCGCCTCCATTGACCGTTTGACTGCCTCCATCCAATCCATCTCAAAATCTGCTGAGCCGTCTTCCTCTAGGTGCCTGGTTTCAGTAGCTACTGAAATCAGGCAGGGGGAGATGTTCAATGAAGATGTCTCAGTCCTTCCTGCCTCTCCTCCAGCTGAAATAGAAATGGCCCCAGATGTTGTCATGTATGCCCAGGAAGAGATAGCTCCAGCCAGGAAGAAATAGCTCCTGCTGAGAATGTTTTAGCTCCAGTTTTGTCTGAGAAAGAAATTGCAGATGGAATATTATTATCTGAGATTGCAGTTAAAGTATGCTTAGAAGATCTAACCTCTCCTGTGATAGTTAGATTCCTGGAAGGAAATTATAATGCTTATCTGAATGACTGCTGGGAGATGGTTAAATTTGAAGGTAACTCTTTCATTCGTTTTGTTGATGAGTCTATTAATTTGATAGTCTGTGAATGCATTGAAGGAATGATATCTGTTTATTTAGCAGATCTATATTCATAATTTTACAGATATTATTAGAGAAGATTTAGCTGCCCAAATAATAGAAGTTGTTTCTGAGGCTGTACCAAGTATTTCCGATATTCAAGTTGACCCTGAGTTGGAATCCTTCTTGGATAATAAAGAAGATGAGTCTGAGAAAGAGGAAGTCAAAGTTGACTCTCCAGTTCTGAGTTTGGAAGAAGCTCAAGCAAGAGCTGCATGGAATTTAAGAGCTCTATCTTTAAAAGAGAAAGAGAAAGATTTGCAAGTTGAGAAGTCATCCATCTGGGATGACTCTCCAGGATTAGATTTAGACTCCCTTCTGGCTTTGGATGCCATAGAAGAAGAAAAGGAGAAATCTGCTTCAAAGCTTAAAGAAAAGGCTGTCTCAGAAGCCTATGATCCTTATGAGAACCCTCCATCATCCATTCTGATGATGATGATGATTCTGATGTTCTGAAAATCAAAGAGAAAGAAATCTGCTGCAAAGAAGAGAAAAGTTGCTCCTCCTCCACCTCCTAGCAAGGACAATGATACTCCGTATTATATTTTGAAGGGCATTGACCCCAAATCCAAGGATTTTAAGCATTGGATGTGGTTTTCGAAAAATCAGCAAAAAGAAAGAAAAGAACCAAGAGGTATGACAGTCCTGTCTCTAGATGGACTCCCAGAGGTCCTCCTCCTCCTCCCCGTGCAGGAGCCTCTGGGAATCCTTCAGCTCATCCTTCTGCCACCTCTGGAAAATCTGTGTCTGCTCAGCCCCAGCCAAGGCAAGGCTATCAAAGCTCTCAAGGAAAATCATTTCATGGCTCTCAAAGACAAATGAAGGAGGCTGTGAGTCAAAGACCAACTTTTTCCCCACCTCCTTCTCCAGTTCAATCTGAGAAAAGTATTTCGAAAGGTAAATAGTTTATTTTGTTTTAAGTTATCTAGCAAGTCCCTTTTGCTAAGTTCTCTAATGTTTTTATCTAGATAAAATAGCTGATGCTGCTTCTCCTGAGCCCGTATATGAAAATCCTGAGCTCGATCCTAACTTTAGGATGGCTCGCTTTCAAGAACTTGTAGGAGCAGCCCAGATAAGAAAAGCAAGAGCTGAAGGAAAAGATATAACTGGTCTTACTACCATGTCAGCATATAGAAAGAAAGAATTTGAAAAGTTCCAGGTAAATCCTGAGATATTTGACCCGTCAAAGTACATGGAAAAACATCCTGAAGCTGTTGTCCCCAGAGCTACAGAACTGAAAATTATTGGTGCTCAGGATCTCAAATGTCAAAGAAAGAATCAGATGACCCGCTTAGAAAAATCTCTTTTGTTTCTAGTTCTTCTGATCCTTTACCAGACTTTAAAGATTCTTAATAGTTTAATTAACTGCTGTGGTATATTTATTTATCTGATTGATAATCTGCCAGTTTATTGCTATCTATTTGCTTAAATTATTTTTAGTATTCTATTGCTAGCTGTTTTTAGTTTTTGAGAGACTTAACTCAAATAGGGGGAGATTGTTGGTACCCTAGTTTGATTTGAGTTCAGTCCTCTCCTTTGTGCTCCTTGACCCAAGAAATATCTATGGTCAATGGTTAGGAGTCTAGCTGTAGAGTCCTCGCTTTTCCAAATTGAGAATTTGGTTAAGTAGTTTCTTCGTTCGACCATAGTCGAACGCCGTTCGACTATCGTCTATCGACTGATCGACGATCGTCTATCAGTTGGTCGACGCCTTGGTCTGCGCTGATAGTTCGACTATCTGTTGATAGATCGACTATCTGTTCTGCGCTGATAGTTCGACTATCTGTTGATAGGTCGACTATCTGTTCTGCGCTGATAGTTCGACTATCTGTTGATAGGTCGACTATCTGTTCTGCGCTGATAGTTCGACTATCTGTTGATAGGTCGAATATCTGTTCTGCGCTGATAGGTCGACTATCTGTTGATAGGTCGACTATTGTTCTGCGCTGATAGGTCGACTATCTGTTGATAGGTCGACTATCTGTTCTGCGCTGATAGGTCGACTATCTGTTGATAGGTCGACTATCTGTTCTGCGTTGATAGGTCGACTATCTGTTGATAGATCGACTATCTGGTTTCTGAGGTAGGTCGACTATCTGCTTGATAGGTCGACTATCTCTGTGCGCTTGATAGTTCGACTATCTGTCCTGATAGATCGACTATCTGGTAGTTCGACTATCTGTTCTGATAGGTCGACTATCTCCGGGGTAGTTCGACTATCTTCTTCGATAGGTCGACTATTTGGATCGTTCGACTATCTGCCCGATAGATCGACGATCTCCGTGCGTCGGTCGACGATCTCCGAAGGTCGTTCGACGCTTTCTGCCTGCCTTTGTATTTTGTATTTATTTATTATATTTAATTATTTAATACATTTATTGGCATATTATTTCAAGCTGTATGATAAAGTTTCCAGGAATATTTGCTTCATTCTGTTTGTCTGAGTTCAAATCTTTTAAGATAAAGTTGTTTGTCTTATTAGCTGTCATTATAATTCACTTTATCTGCTGACACCCCTTTATAGCCGTTGGACTGAAAAGTCTTCTATTTGCTATAAAGAGATTATTTCTGATGTGACTTTATTTAGTCCTCTGTTATTTGATTTAAACCTGCAGCTTCTTAGAAAGAGGTTTATTCCTTTTTATAGAATGTTTTGCTGCAGAGATATTTGTGTCTTCTTTGATATTTACAGCCCAGGTCTCAAGGCTCACAAGAAGACAAATAATTCAAATGGAAGAGAGCCGTTGCTTGATGATGATTATAAAAAGAACCCTTTGCTGAAGGATTCAAGCTAGTCAATAGAAGCTAATAGCCAACCTGTGTTCTTTCAAGCATTCAAGCTTCCTGCTCTCAGCAAACTCCATCTAACTGAGAAGTGTTAAGATCTTCATCTCTTCTTCACCTGAGTTCTCCTGCTTTCAGGAAGTTCAAACTCAGAGATTCTTTGAAGAAGAAGAAGAAGAAGAATAGCTGCTTGAGAAGTTTTCTTTTTGTTATTTATTTTCTATTTCCTGTAGCTTTTCCTTCAGAATTTTCTGAAGAGTTTTCTGCACTGAAGCAAGACTTCACCTGGACATCTTTTAGCCAGGGGGGCCTTGATTCTTTAGAGCATTCTAGCTCAGTGCAAGCTTTTTGTGCTTCTCTAATCTTTTGTAAAATAGAGAAGACATCTTAACCTTCTTCCCCCTCCTGTACAGGGTTATTACTCCCTTCAAAAGTATCCCTTGGTGGCAGGGCACCTGATCAAAAACCTGTGCTTGGTTTTTAGACACCTGATCAAATGTCTAAAGGGTTTCTGAATCTACCTGAATCAGATTTTGTTGGTGGCAGGGCACCTGATCAAAAACCTGAGTGGATTCCTACCGTGTGGGTAGAAGAGTGGACGTACCCAAGTTGTTTGGGGAACCACTATAAATCTCCTTGTGTCGTCTGGATTCAATTGTTTAATTCTTGCATTGTGGCTGTGATTAGATATAACTAGGCTGCTAGTTGCTGATTAGGTTTTTCCAAGCTTAACTGTAATTACAGTTAGCTTGTGTTTGTACACAACACTTGTGTTAGGCTTTAAGGTTAAATCAATATCTATAATCTTTTCATTCCGCACTTCACTCCAAGGGAGTTGGGTAGACTATTAAGTTTTGTCTGTGCAAAATTTGATAACTCTATTCACCCCCCCTCTAGAGTAGTATCTATCCCTTCACTTTCATAGAGAATAAACAAATATCATTGGGACAGGCTCACACGGCCACACACACCGTGCTCTCAGGGCACTAACTCGATGAACCCGGTCAAAATTGCGGTCTCACCACCATCCCTTGGACGACAAATCTCGTGAGCATTTAGCCTTTCCGACCTAAGCCTAAGGATCGCACGACTATGCAAGTGGCCAGTCCCTTTTTCAGGTATCTGTAACCAAACCACATAGCCCGGGTCTGTTTCGACTTTCCCATTGCTCACACCGCACTGTCAAACTTAAGACTCGCGTGCGAGCCAAGCTTCTCCTGGATCCCAAATTCGATCACATAAGCACTTAACCCAGTAATGTTCAAGGTTTGTTCCCAGTACACCAAGATGGCAAAAATGCATTTCCGCCCAGTTTTTCGGGTGCGCCTTGGGGTTAATCCCCAAGGATCCCTGCATCAATCTACCGCGTAGAAACCCAAAAAAAACTAAAGGCACAGAGTCTTCTCCGGCTAATCAATGCATAGAAAATCATCACTGATCCAGGTCAACATGTCCGGGTAGGCTTCATACACCATGCCTATGTCCATACTATGATTCTGGACACTAAACAAAGGGGACTTTGCATATCTACCCCAAGGAATATCGCAACTCACCGCACACTCGCTGGAGTGGGTTTTACCTATGCAAAAGAGGAAGAGATTCACATGCTCAAGATGAGAATCGTTACCCTAGCATTCCTCTTCGGCGCCATGGAAATCCACACGGATTAAAAGCACCACGATGATCTCGCCTCCATAGATCTTGACTCGATTTACGATTTGGCGCTCCGAATCTCCTCCGGCGACCGGATCTTCCCTCCTTCTTCCTCCTTGCTCTCCCTTCTCTCTAGAACTTAGAAAGAGAAAGGTCAATGAAAAGTGAGGGTTTAAACCCCCAATCCCGGACTTAACCCTAGGATGGAGAGACCTGAGCCGTTAAATCCTAAAATAAGGAAACGAACAGCCACGATTCGCCCTGAAAATAAACTTCCTGGGCCGAACATGGCTTGCGACACGCCCCGTGTCTAAGGCCGTGTGCCTCATTCGACGCCGAAACCATCGCATCCCGAAAAGAACACGGGCACTCGACACACCCGTGTCTGGATTAACACGCCCATGTAGATGGGCGTGTTCCTCCATCGACACATGTCCAGCACCAACCCGAGGAGAACACGGGTATTCGACACGCCCGTGTAACATTTGACATACCCTTGTCGGACCCGAACACACCTAAGCTCAGGTCGTGTCTCTCCCCCGACACAACTCGGCTAACAACCTGAGTAGGATACGGCCTGGGACACGCCCGTGTTTCAAGCTGTGTTTTCTGTTCGACGATCATCGACTGCAATTTTGTCGACCACACGGCCATCGCCGAACCCCAGCACGACACACCCTTGGGACACGACTGTGTCCCAGGCCGTGTCACCTCCACCAAATCCCAGACTTGGCTCAAAATGCCACTCATCCCTCTTTTGAGTTTCGGGGCATTACAACTCTATCCCTCTTAAAATAATTTCTTCCACAAAATTACCGAAAGGAAAAGTTACACAAAACCAAAAGCGGTACCTGAGTGGAATAACTCTGGGTACTGCTCAAGCATGGTCTGCTCTCGCTCCCAAGAGAACTCCTCCCGACCGTAATTGTCCCATCGGACCTTGACCATCCTGATCTCCTTGTTACGAAGCTGCTTGACTTCAGAGTACTCAATACGAATGGGCTTGACCCTCATCATCAACCCTTCGTCCATCGGAACTTGATAAACTGCGATCACCTGCGAAGGAACTTGCACTGCCTTCCTCAACACTGATATCTGGAATACATCGTGTAGACCACTCAACTCCACCGATAGCTTTAGACGATAAGCGCTTTGCCGATCCGCTCCGGAATCTCAAATGGTCCAAGGTATCTTGGGCTCAGCTTCTTCAAGCATCGTACCCGTGAAACACCCTTTAACAGATACACCCAATCGCCAAATGCAAACTCCACGTTCCGATGCTTGGCATTGTAGTATTTACCTTATCTATCCTGAGCAATCAGCAAACGCTCTCGAATGGTTCGCACCAATGAAGTGGCGCTTTCCACCTCTTGCTTTTTGTACATCCTTGCCTCACCCGTTTCTAACCACGACAACGGCGTGCAATATTTTCTACCATATAAGACCTTTAAGGGAGCCATTTGGATGCTCGCTTGGTAGTTGTTGTTGTATGCAATTTGCACCAAATACAGATGGTCTTCCTACTGCTTTCTGAAGTCCAGGACGCACATGCGAAGCATGTCCTCCATCGTCCTGTTGACCCTCTCGGTCTGCCCATCCGTCTGCGAATAAAAGGCTGTGTTGAACATCAACTTAGTTCTCAGCATTTGTTGCACCAACCTCCAATCATTGGACGTAAAACGCCCATCTCTATCACTCACGATGCTGTGAGGCACACCGTGCTGTCTAAAAATGTTATCCACGTAAAGCTTCGCCAGTTTCTCCACTGAATAATCCTTCCTATGCGGAATAAAGTGCTACACTTTTGTAAACCGATCTACGAACACCCAGATGGGGTCGTTTCCCTTCTTCGACCTTGGAAAACCATGCACAAAGTCCATCGAAATGTCGTCGAAATTCCACTCCGGAATAGGCAAAGATTTCAAGAAACCCCCTGGCTTTTGGCACTCTGCCATCACTAAGGCACAAGTCTGACACTTAGCCACAAATAGAGCAACATCCTTCTTGATTCCTGACCACCAGAACAACTTCTTCAGACCTCGGTACATCTTCGTGCTCCCTGGGTGAATTGAGTACTTGGTATGATGATCCTCGTACATCAACTCCGCCCGTAAATTACCCACGCTTGGGATGCACAAACGACTGTCCTTCCTTAGCAGTTCATCTTCAACTGTAAATTGGGAATTTGACCCATCTGAAGCTGCATCCATGATTTCCTTCATACTCCTATCCAAAACCATAGCTTGCCAAATCCGATCAGCCAGATCATTCCGAACTTCCGTCCAGTTCAATAATGCTCCGGCGCTAGTCTGCTTGTCAACACAAGATATATCTAACACCTCCAAATCTCGAACCAACCGCTCATCATGCATCGACAACCTGTTGGCTTGGGTGGGAGCTTTGCTACTCAATGCATCCGCAACTACATTGCCTTTCCCGGGCACGTAATGAATTTTGAATGTATAGTCCCCAAGGAACTCCATCCATATCCGCTGTCTCATGTTCAGATCCTTTGGATAATTGCTCTCGTGCACTTTCTGCTGCCCCAAATTGTAGACTCTTGGTTGAGTCAGAGCTAAGTTGCTCCCTGATTCCTCTTGGACTTTAGACGTCCGCTCCAACAGTCACGGTCAAAATGCCCCGGCTTCCTACAAGTAAAACAAGCGTCCGATGCACGACCTTTAGTCGCTCTCGAAGCACTAGAAGAAGGGGCTAGACCCGAAGCCTTAACCTTCTTATTCCGCCTTCGAAAACCGGAATTCGATGTCGGCACCTTGAACTCCGACTTCTTAGCACCAATGTCTCCAACTACACTTGACATAGCTTTCTTTGTTGCCTGATCACCCTCCCGACAATCTCGGGCAAAGTGCCCTTTCTTGCCACAAGTATGACAAGTGTAAATAGCTTTGTGAGTGGATGCTTTAGTCTTCTTTCTCAGCATTCCGCAGTAGGCAACCCATAAAGGATCTGCAGGGTTCAGTATCCTACTCACTGGTATCTGGTGTGTTCTCCCCAACTCTACTTCCAAAGATCTAGCAAACTCCACCAAGGCTCGGAATCCCAATAACTTTGGTCCTAGCAATAGGATTCGCAATTCGCAACGCAAACCATTATAAAATCTATCGACTATGGACTGCTCGCTTTCCAACTCAAAGCCTGGGTAGGGCCTTATCATAAGGAATGCCTGCAAATATTCGTCCACTGAGTGCACTCCCTGTGTAACATCCCATTTCCGACCAGACCCCTAGGAGAGGTTTTTTCATGACCAAGTCATGACAAAACCCTAGGAAGCCCAAGGAGGCCAGGTGACCCGGGCTCAAGGTGAAAATCACCTTGGTCAACAAATAGTAGGTCAGAAATTTGCTTAAAACTTGATTAGGGCTCGGGCATTGAGTGCGTCGAGTGCACTCAACTCCATAAGCTGAACGACGTCGAGTGCACTGACTACACTTAATGCCATCTTTCTTAGGATGGATGGCGTTGAGTGCGTCGAGTGCACTCAACTCCATAAGCTGAACAGCGTTGAGTGCACTAATTGCACTCAATGTCATCTTACTTGGGATGAATGGCATTGAGTGCACCAAGTTCACTCAACGCCATTAGCTGAACGACATTGAGTGTACTGACTGCACTCAACGCCATCTTGTTTAGGCTGTATGGCGTTCAGTGAGCTTAGCTCACTCAACGCCGTCGGCCGGATGGCATTGAGTGAGCTGAGCTCACTCAATGTCGTAGGCTGAATGGCGTTGAGTGAGCTGAGCACACTCAACGCCGTAGGCTGGATGGCATTGAGTGAGCTGAGCTCACTCAACGTCGTAGGCTTGATGGCGTTGAGAGAGCTGAGCTCACTCAACGCCATTTTACTTAGAATTTTTCTGTCTATTTTAGCTTGTTTGCTTGTTCAGCTGAACCGGACCGTTTCGGGAAGCAGGCCAGGATATCTTAAAATTAGTCGTTCCTCTATTAAAACCTAATTAAGTCTTATTTAAAAATATTGACCGGTCAAATGGAGGTAGTCCACGTGGCCGCCGGTTATGAAGATTAATAAGGTTTTAGCCATGGCCGAGAACCGGATTTCATGGCCTCCTTCCCCTCCTCTTTTATGGCTGTATTCAACTCCTCTAGGGAAGAGGAGGAGCTTCCAGTCGTTAGTTGGCAAGATTGAGCCATATTCATCCCCCCACCACCGTGGCCGAAATTACGTTAAAGGACCATTAATGGCCACCATCGGTTAGACCCCTCCCTCCCCCATCTTACTGATTTATAAGCTTCACAAGAATCCAAGCCTTCGTTTCCACACTTTCCCCAAAGGAGACGAGAGATTTCTTTGTGCAATTAAAGAGCTCCGACAACACCTCCACCGCTAATGGCTTTCTGTTGATCGGCATGCCTCCAACCCGCGAATAAGGTCCTCCCCTTCTCTCTATCTACGGGTAGATCTTAGAATTCTTTAGGGTTAAGAATCGGGATCAACTGAGTCCGATCGGGAAGAGCTTCTTTTGGGTTCGCTGGAAAATACCTCTCCGGCGGCCGGGCTGCCGCCCGGCGGTGACCACCACCTCAAAAGAGGTGGCAGTGGCCGGCCAGGGAGGAGGCCGGGTGGCCAGGAAATGAGCTTCAATAGGCTCCACGTTTGACCAATCTCAACCCTTGGCTAGAGGAAGAAGATGACCAGGAGCCCCACGATTTGCTTCAAGATCTATGCTGGATCTGGATTTATTAATTCTTATTATTTAAATTTCTGTCCTGTTTACTGGGTGATTTTAAATTAAATATTAAAAATACCTAGAGGTTAGATCAGGAAAAACTGTTAACATTCAAATTGTAGATCTGAGTCTACTGTATTTTAAAATTAATTTGAACTAATATGGAGTCCGGGTAAGACCACGACACTCATTTTGGTGAGATCTATACATGGGATTGAACTGGGAATGATTTGAGTGCCCCCATCAATCCAGCCATCCAAATGACTTGAAATTTTGGATGGGGGACACTCTTAGCTATACCCACAATATATCCAAAAATGGGAATTTTTGGATATAATTTTTCATTAGTTTTTGTAATCATTTAATAATCCATGTATGAATTAATTACAGGGTCAAATGACCTCAAATGTCTCTAAAGTTTTGGTCGATGATTCCTAGGGTTATTATTTAACCCTGATAAAAATTTCAGCACAATTGGGTTTGATATGATTAGGTTTTGGTGAGGCCAAAATTTGGTCCTTTAAGGAGAAAATTAGGGCAAGGGATTTTTGGGGCATGGTGGGGCCAATTCTCACCCAAATGGGTTGGGATTTTGGCCACAGCCCCATGTTCAATGAAAACTCCCCCTCGTGGAATTTTCGATGAATATGGGTGGGTGTGCCCTAGGACCCTAGTTCACACATTAAGGATTGAACTATGGGGTTTGTGAATGACATGGTATGATGTTCTTATATGGACTTAGAGTTTAGTCCATGTGGTTCTAGGGTGAAAATATTCCCTAGGGAGGAGTTTGGTAGTATTTGTACTTAGGCACATCACTTAATCCACTTTGTATTAAATTAGGCCTTTACACCTTAAGGAATAATTGAAGGATCACATGATCTTGAGTTTCCATGTGAGGATGGTAAGGGTTATGTTTATATTCATATTAAACTTTGAATCATGTTTTATAGTATTTGGTTAAGCTTGCAAATAGGTTCTTTTATAAAAGTGCACAATCATAGATTCCCTTGAAGAATTAATTATGTAACACTTTAAATTTGGATTTGAATTAAATTGTGTTAATCATGTTTTAAGGTTATAAAAAAGCTCTGGAAATTTTATTATGAATTTTGGATTATTATTTTGGATACTTCATTCATAATTTAGCAAGTTGTATTATTTACTTAGAAATTTATTATAAGTAACCACTTATTGGAAGTTAATAAAATTTAGTCAGAGGATCTTTTAATATATTATAAAGCTCTGTGAATTTTTATGGAATTTTTTGAAGTATATTTATAGGGGTTGCTTCACTAAGTATTGTTTCCCATTAAAAATTAGTTGAAATTATTTTGGTGTCTAATAAGCCAGAAACATTATGGTTTTTGGTCAATGATACTTTCTGTACATTATTAAGATTCAGTAATTTTTCTATAATTTTCTGATAAATAATTTCAGTACTTCCTTCTTTACGTATGGTTAATGGAATTATATTTGATAAATTAATTAGAGGCTAAGTCCTTTCTATAAAATCATGGAAATTTGTATTTATTGATATCTCTTTGTTATTTAGTGATCATAATTTTTGGGTGGCCATTACTTGAGAAAATCATGTAGTTCATGTTTAAAATTACCCATGACCAATCTTTAGGGAAAATTAATTAAATATCAGATTAATTAGGAAAATTATAATTTTCTGGATTTAGGCTAGTTATGTTATGATAGATCTCCAGTAAATAATTTAAGGCTTTTGGATGAGTACTTGAGGGACCTCCTGTCACGATCATCATATAGTATAGGTTGGTCTAAATAGCGTAAAACAGCGCGAGTAGTGATAGCATGTGCATTGAACATAGAGGATGAGATTGATAGTTCATGGGATCTGAAATGAGCTGTTATGTGATATGAGGAGTCACGATGAGGAGAGAGAAGGCTGGTTAGTGTTAAGTGGTGCTCGGGATCGACAAAAGGTCGTCTTTCCTGAGGAGAGGAAGGGCCAAAACACACCAGGGTTAGATCCAGTATAACCTAAAAAGGGAGTGAGAATTAGGTATTAACCAATAACAATAAGTGCCTTGCAAAAGGGAACTTTGGGCTTCCACACATCGTAGTTCCTAGTGCCCTCGAGAACCCTTCACGGGGTATTCCTTGGGCAGTCCTAGGCTAACGTAAACAGTAGGAATAATAAAGTAAAAGAGCAATTAGTATAACTAGGGTTTCACATTCACACACCCCGGTTGCTAGGGAGGATGAATAAGTTGGTTTGATTTCCTTCCAGACAGTAGCTTCGGAAGATAGGTGCAAGGAAGGGACAGTCCGGGAAGCTGGGGGCTCGAGGGTTTGAATACAGAATAAGGTGGTGTGTCTTCGGTATTTGACAGTCGTTCACACCGGCGTCGGTATGTTGACTCGGTGGTGTGGGACACTTAGCCAAAGAAAGTCTGGTGGATATAGCCAGCACTAGTACGCGGATACTCTAGGTTGTGTTCTTCTAGGGCATACGAAAGGGCTAGGCCCGGTAGTGTGGATACCTGCCTAGGAGTGGGGGCCCGACCCACTGTCTCTGTTTGCCACTACGGGGGTTCCTGGGAGTGAAGCTAGCTGCCCGAACAAGGGGAACTAATGGTCTGTGTGCATAGAGTCGTGTGCGTGATTTGCACTTACATGAATCATGGCATAACATTTCACTAACTCATATTTGCATACAACCGACACCCCAGCTTATAAATTGGTATGAGACTTTTTATACGATGGGAGCCTTGCAAATGACTCCTTAACTTATAAGTTTGTTTGAGCATTCATATAAGTTAAGGTTACTTATATAATTTCTACTTGTCTTTTCATATATATACTGCTTTACTACGTGTTTACTTTACTGCTCGCTATTGTAGAACTGCAAGATCTACCTTTCATACTTAGTTGTTTATACAATATATTTACTGCTAGATTAGTTCCATTGCCACCTGCTTTGCTTACTCTCCACCATTATAGCTTCCATTTCCTCCTCTCCGCTCGGTACTTAGGAGCCATGGGGGAGGGGTAGGGGATGATAGGACTTAGTCTTTATGATAAATGGTTTTCGAACCACAATATTATAGGAGCTCTGGATGGGAGACAGGGACCAGCAGCCTAGGCACCAGCACAAGCGGAGTACGGTGTGCATGGAGGTGGGCCAGTCTAATTCTGGAGCACCTGTGACCATTTCAGTGAGTGTTTAGTATTATCTCATAGCTTTCGCGAGTGATATGTAGTGAGGATTTGATGTACTGGGCTTAAGCCCGTTTATATTTCATCTGTACTACTCTTTTGCAGTACTCTATTTTCTTACTTTTATGGACTTGTTGTTATTTCCATTTACCTATGATCCTGTGGACTTGATTATATTCAGTGTATACTTACTTCTCTCTCTTTTGTGATTGAAAAGGCCGGCAGAATTTGCGTTTTGTAGTGGCGGCCTTCTCGAGTGTCGCTGCAACCGCAAAGCGTAAATTCTTGGCATAAGACCCCGATGGTTTAAGGAAAAAAATGGGGTCTTACAAGTGGTATCAGAGGAGACCTCGATTGTAAGAGAAGTAGTCAACAAAAAACCTTGGGCCAGCCCCGTGCGAGCTTAGTTTGCGGACAAACAAGTAGCGGAAGCAGTGGTGTGCCTATAAGGGAAATCACATATAAAGTTTAATCTTATCCCTTTCTTATATTCCATTCATACGCTGTCTAACAAATGAAATTTTTCCTTGTAGCTTGGGACGAACCCTACTCCACAGTAGGGGACACCTCATGCTCCGAATGTGGTCCCACCTCCGCCGGCTCCAGCTCCGTTCCAGAAGATTGAGATGGGGCAAACACTGACGACCATTTTGGAGGCCTTCAGAGCTCAGCAAGCCACGACTCCACAGCCAAACCCCGAGGACAACTGCGTGAGTGTCTTCCGGGGACTTTTCCCTCCATCCTACCTGGGGACTGAGTTGGCAGTACGCACGGAGAAATAGTTGGATACCATCTATGAGATGCTTGTGGGGATTCGATGCCCCACTGAGGAGGCTGTTTCTTTGGCAGTCTTTTGCCTGGTGTCACATGGGAAGAGGTGGTGGAAGTCACAGCTGGACACTACCTTTGCGGGTATGTATTGCGCAGATATTACTTGGGAAGAGTTCAGAGCAGCACTCCTGGGACATTTCCTACCTTAGTCGGCGAGGGACGAGCTGAAGGATAGGTTCCTGCCATTGAGACAGGGGAACATGACGGTGCTGGAGTACTATCAGGAGTTTACTCACCTAGCCTGCTATACGGACGCTTATCAGTTGTATGACGTTGGCTATGCCAGGAGGTTTTACAAGGGACTACATGATGACGTGAGACATGCCCTCCTCTTCCTCTCAGAGCGGAGCTTGGCCAGGATTCTGGAGATGGCCAAAAAGAGAGAAGCAGATCAGCTTACAGTCAAGAGCCGGAAGAGACCAACTGACATTGTAGTGATAGGAGGTCGCAAAGACCGTCCTCGAGGCCAGGTTATTAGGGAGAGAAGGAACGGGGATCAACCTCGTTAAGAGATTTGGTAGGAGCAGATGAGTTAGGGGGTATTGGCCCCCCAGCCTTTATAGATGGTGGAGATGCCAAGGACAGTGGAGCAGGCACCGGTATGCTTTCAGTGCAATAAGCCGGGGCATATCAAGTGGAACTATCCTATGAGGCGAGCACCCCCACCAGCACTTTAGGGGGCCCCACCTCCCCGGCAGATTGGCGGCTGAGGACATGATCGAGGATGAGGATATCAGGGCCGAGGCCACATGATAGAGAGGGAGCAGGTGTATGCTCTAGACTTGACACAGCCTCGGAACCCAGAGCAGGTTATCATAGGTATGGTAGTACATTTAAATTTTTCTCTTCCTTCCTAGGAACTAGTTTTCTTAGACATAACCTAGTTAGAAATTAAGAGAAGACAAACTATAACTAGAATACTAAGACACTTAATTACCTCAGGCATAGTTTTCATCAGCGGCAAGCCCGCTAACACGCTCTTCGATACTGGTGCTTCGCACTCCTTTGTATCGGAAGATTTCGTGAAAGGACTGGCAGGCGTGGAGCAGTTCACCGGAAAGATAATGAGGGTGTGCCTACCCGATGGATCAGAGCTAATGACCTCTGCTCATTGTAATATGGAGGCGAAGATTAGCGGGAAGGCGTTTGAGGCACCAGCGACGATCCTAACGATTCCAGACTATGATCTGATTCTGGGCATGAATGGCTGTACTAGAACTATGCCCAGATTGACTGCTTGGCGAAGAGGATCACCGTGAGGCACGGGGACTCCCTCATTATTATCGAAGGTATTCTACCACCCCCTATATGTTATTATCATCTGTGCAGGCCATAAAAGGCCCATCCTCAGGGGGAGTAGGTTTATCAGGTTCTTTTTGAGGCAGTCATGGACAAGGACTCCATTTCAGATATTCCAGTAGTACGAGACTTTGCCGATGTATTTTCGTAGTAGCTACATGGGCTACCCCCGCACCTAGAGAAGGACTTCCAGATTCAGGTCGTACTGGGGGCTAAGCCAGTATCCAGAGCTCCCTATCGAATTGCCCCGAAGGAGTTGGTGGAATTCTGAAGCCAACTTCAGGAGTTAGTGAAGGCCGGGTTTGTCCGGCCTAGCTCTTCACCATGGGAAGCTCCGATGTTATTCGTCAAGAAGAAGGACGGAACTCTTCGGCTGTGTATAGATTACCGGGCCCTAAACAGGTTGATGGTTCGGAATACTTATCCCTTGCCAAGGATAGACGTGCTATTTGACCAGCTGGAGGGAGCCCATTGGTTCTCAAAGCTGGACATGAGATCGAGGTACCATCAGCTTCGCATTCGGTAGGAGGACATCCTGAAGATGGCCTTCAGTAGTAGATATGGATTGTACGAGTTTACCGTGATGCCTTTCGGGCTCACGAATGCACCATCCACATTCATGACCTTGATGAACCGGGTGTTCAAAGAGTATCTAGATGTCTTCGTTATTGTATTTATCGATGACATCCTTATCTATTCGAGGTCGGAGGAGGAGCACGCGAGGCATCTTGCCTTGACTTTGGATAAGCTATGAGAGCATAAGATGTATGCCAAGTACAGCAAGTTCCAGTTCTGGCTAAAGGATGTGGCCTTTTTGGGCCATGTCATCAGTGGAGCAGGTTTGGCAATAGATCCGGCAAAGGTCCAGGTAGTATGGGATCTGCAACCATAAAAGACGGCCTCGGATGTTAGAAGTTTCCTAGGACTTGTAGGTTATTACCAGAAGTTCGTAAATGGGTTCTCTTAGATTGCCCTCCCTCTTTCTTCTCTGACAAAGAAGGTGACTCCTTTTATTTTGACGCCACGATGCGAGTTTGATTTTCAGGAGCTGAAGGATCGTCTTACCTCAGCTCCCATCCTAGCTCTTCCTTCAGGGAAGGAAGGATTCTAGGTGTATATTGATGCTTCCTATCAAGGGATGGGTGTCATTCTGATGAAGAGCAGACACGTAATAGCCTATTCCTCCCGTCAGCTGAAGAAGCATGAGCAGTACTACCCCATGCACGACTTGGAGATGGCGGCAGTTGTTTTTGCTCTTAAGATCTGGCGACACTACCTTTATGGAGTTCACTGCGACATCTTCTCAGACCACAAGAACTTGAAATACGTTGACACATAGAAGGAGTTAAACATCAGGCAGAGATGCTGGGTGGAGTTTCTGTCGGACTATAAGTATACCATGCACTAATATCCCGGGAAGGCAAACGTGGTCGCAGACGCTTTGAGCCGGAGAGCGAGTACGTCAGGAGTAGGCCCGCAGCTGATGGCCTTGGAATTGGTTAAGTCATTCGAGGAGATACAGTTATCACTAGTGTCTGAGGATGACCCGGAGTTATACTTGGAGTACCTGGGATTTTTGATTACGACTAATGATATTCGGGACCGCATCAGAGATGGGCAAAAATGGATGTGAGAGCTGAGCCGATATTCAAAGCCTTGAAGGAAGGCAATGCTACAGATTACTCCCTGAGGGATGGGCTCCTGTGTTTCAGAGGCAGGGTCTACATACCGGTAGGAGGCCAGATCCGGGAGGACATTATGACGGAAGCTCACTACAGCCAATACTCGGTGAACCCGAGGATCACCAAGATGATAAAAGATTTGAAGAGGACGATGTACTTGCCGGGCATGAAGAAGGACATTACGTACTTTGTGATGCACTATGAGGTCTGCCAACTCGTAAAGATAGAGTGTAATAATCCGGCTGGCTTCCTGAAGCCACTTCCAGTGCCGGAGTGGAAATTTTAGGATATAGCCATGAACTTCATACATGGTCTAACTCGATCCCGTGCGGGAAATGACTTGATCTGGGTGATAGTGGATAGGCTAACGAAGGTGGCCAGATTCATTCTAGTGGCGAAGGACGCTCTGGTTAGTGTATTAGTACGGAGGTTCATTGAGTAGTTTGTGCGTTATCATGGGGTGCCCAAGACTATCGTTTCAGATCAGTATGGGTGGTTTACATCAAGGGAGTGGAGGTCAGTTCAGGATCATCTGGGTTTGCGGTTGACATTCAGCACAACCTTTCATCCTCAGACCGATGGGCAGACAGAGCGCACCAATCATACATTGGAAGATCTTTTGTGCCTGTGTATTTTGGATCGCGGCGAGCCTTGGGAGAGATTGTTAACGCTGGTCGAGTTTTTGTACAACAACGCCCATCAGTCTAGCATAGGCATGGCTCCATACGAGGTGCTGTATGGACGGAGGTGTAGGACCCCACTATCATGGGTTTTGGATGAGGATCCGTAGGCACTAGGCTCATAGTTTTTGGGGGATACCGATGCTCAGATTAGATTGATCTGGGACAGGATGTTGTAAGCCCAGAGCAGGCAGGGCAAATAAAATGATGTGAGGCATCATCAGGTGGAGTTCTAGGTGGGGGACCGAGTTTTCTTGAAGATACGGCCAATGCAGGGAGTCTCGTGGGTTCGCGGGCGGAAGAAGCTCAGTCTGAGGTATGTGGGGCCTTACAGAATCCAGGAGCAGATCGGCCCCTTGGCTTATAGACTGAAGCTACCACTGGAGCTAGAGGGATTGCATGACGTCTTCCACGTCTCCTCACTACGGAGAGCTCTACTACTCCCTGAGAAGCTTATTTCCACAGCAGACGGCCCAGTTGCCTCTGATCGATCAGTCAACTTGGAGCCGATCAGGATCGATGACACGGCAATACGGGTCATGCGGCATAAGAAGGTTCCATTAGTCAAAGTTCTGTGGAGCAATCATGGGCAGGTGGAGCATACCTGGGAGCAACGAGACTTGATGCAGCAAAAGTATCCGGAACACTTCGAGTCAGGTACACCTTAAACCGTAGGGATGTTATAATTTCTTCTATTCTAGTAAAAACCCCGTAGGCTTAACCTTAATTTCGGGGACGAATTTTTTTTTTTTATATATTAGGATTTGTAACATCCCATTTTCGACCAGATCCCTGGGAGAGGATTTGTTATGACCAAGTCATTAAAAAACCCTAGGAAGCCCAAGGAGGCCATGTGACCCGGGCTCAAGGAGAAAATCAACTTGGTCTGTAAATAGTAGGTCAGAAATTTGCATAAAAAAGGATTTGGGCTCGTGCGTTTAGTGCGTCGAGTGCACTCAACACCATAAGCTGAACGGCGTTGAGTGCACTAACTGCACTTAATGCCATCTTTCTTAGGCTGGATGGTGTTGAGTGCGTCGAGTGCACTGAACGCCATAAGCTGAACGGCGTTGAGTGCACTAATTGCACTCAACGCCATCTTACTTGGGATGAATGGCGTTTAGTGCATCAAGTGCACTCAACGCCATAAGCTGAACGACATTGAGTGCACTGACTCCACTCAACACCATCTTATTTAGGTTGTATAGCGTTGAGTGAGCTGAGCTCATTCAATGCCATCGGCCTGGATGGCGTTGAGTGAGCTGAGCTCCCTAAACTCCGTAGGCTGGATGGCATTGAGTGAGCTGAGCTCACTCAATGCGGTAGGCTGAGCTAACTCAATGTGGTAGGCTGGATGGCGTTGAGTGAGCTGAGCTCACTCAACGCCATTTTACTTAGAATTTTTCTGGCTGTTTTAGCTTGTTTGCTGGTTCAGCTGAAGCAGACCGTTTCAGGAAGCGGGCCAGGATGCCTTAAAATTAGTCGTTCCTCTATTAACACTTAATTAAGTCTTATTTAAAAATATTGACCGGTTAAATGGAGGTAGGCCACGTGTCCGGCGGTTATGAAGATGAAGAAGGTTTCACCCATGGCCGAGAATCGGTTTTCATGGCCAGTAATGGCACTTGATTCCATGGCCTCCTTCCCCTCCTCTTTTATGGCTATATTCAACACCTCTAGCGACGAGGAGGAGCTTCCAGCCGTTACTTGGATGGATTGAGCCATATTCATCCCCCACCACCATGGTCAAAATTACCTTAAAGGACCATTAATGGCCACCGTCGGTAAGACCCCTACCCTCCCCCATCTTACTGATTTATAAGCTTCACAAGACTCCAAGCCTTCATTTCCACACATTGCCCAAAGGAGACGAGAGATATCTGTGTGCTGTTGAAGAGCTCCGGCGACACCTCCACTGCTAATGGCTTTTTGTCGATCGACATGCCTCCAGCCCGCAAATAAGGTCCTCCCCTCCTCTCTCTCTACGGGTAGATCTTTGAATTCTTTAGGGTTAAGAATCCGGCTTAACTGAGTTCGATTTGGAAGAGCTTCTCTTCCCTATTTTTCCCGCAAAATATATATATATATCTTTCGGGTTCGCCGGAAAACACCTCTCCGGCGGCCGCGCCGCCGCCCGGCGGGGACCACCACCTCAAAGGAGGTGGCGGTGGCCGGCCAGGGAGGAGGCCGGGTGGCCGAGAAATGATCTTGGAATAGGCTCCAAGTTCGACCAATCTCAACCCTTGGCTAGAAGAAGAAGATGACCAGGAGCCCCACGATTTGCTTTAAGATCCGTACTGGATCTGGATTTATTAATTCATATTATTTCAATTTCTATCCTATTTACTGGGTGGTTTTAAAGTAAATATTAAAAAAACATAGAGGCTAGATAAAGAAAACCTGTTAACATGAAAATTGTAGAGTTATGAGTCTACTTTATTTTAAAATTTATTTGAACCAATTTGGAGTCCTGATTAAGCCACAACACTCATTTTGGTGAGATCTATGAATGGGATTGAACTGGGAATGATTTGAGTGCCCCCATCAATCCAGTCATCCAAATGACTTGAAATATGGTATGGTGGAGACTCTTAGCTATACCCACAATATATCCAAAAATGGGAATTTTCGGATATAATTTTTCTATAGTTTTTGTAAAAATTTAATAATCCATGTATGAATTAATTAGAGGGTCAAATGACCTGAAATGTCTCCAAAATTTTGGTGACTGATTTCTAGGGTTATTAATTAACCCTGATAAAAATTTCAGCCAAATTAGGTTTGATATGATTAGGTTTGGTGAGGCCAAAGTTTGGTCCTTTAAGGAGAAAATTAGGGCAAGGGATTTTTGGGGCATGGTGGGGTCAATTCAAACCCAAATGGGTTGGGATTTTGGCCAGAGCCCCATGGTCAGTGAAAACACCCCCTCATGGAATTTTAGATGAATTGGGGTGGGTTTGCCCTACGACCCTAGTTCACACATTAAGGATTGAACTATGGGGTTTGTGAAGGACATAGGATAATATGTTCTTATATGGACTTAGGGTTTTGTCCATGTGGTTCTCGGGTGGAAATAGTCCCTAGGGAGGAGTTTGGTAGTATTTGTACTTAGGCACATCACTTAATCGACTTTGTTTTAAATTAGGCCTTTACACCTTAAGGAATAATTGAAGGATCAAATGATCTTGAGTTTCTATAAGAGGATGGTAAGGGTTATGTTTATAGTCATATTAACATTGAATCATGTTACATAGTATTTGGTTAAGCTTGCAAATAGGTTCTTTTATAAAAGTACACAATCATAGATTCCCTTGAAGAATAAATTATGTAACACTTTAACTTTGGATTTGAATTAAATTGTGTCAATCATGTTTTAAGGTTATAACAAAGCTCTGAAATTTTATTATGAATTTAGGATTATTATTTTGGATACTTCATTCATAATTTAGCAATTTGTATTATTTACTTAGAAATTTAGTATGAAGTAACCACTTATTAGAAGTTGATAAAATTTAGTTAGAGGATCTTTTAATATATTATAAAGCTCTGTGAATTTTTATGGAATTTTTTGAAGTATATTTATAGGAGTTGCTTCACTAAGTATTGTTTCCCACGAAAACTTAGTTTAAATTATTTTTGTGTCTAGTAAGCTAGAAAAATTATGATTTTTGGACAATTATTCTTTCTGTACATTATTAAGATTCAGTAAATTTTCTATAATTTTCTGACGAATAATTTCAGTACTTCCTTCTTTACATATGGTTAATGGAATTATATTGGATAAATTAATTAGAGGCTAAGTCATTTTTGTAAAATCATGCAAATTAGTATTTATTTATATCTCTTTGTTATTTAGTGATCATAATTTTTGGGTGGCCATTACTTGAGAAAATCATGTATTTCATGTTTAAAATTACCCATGGCCAATCTTTTGGGAAAATTAATTAAATATCATATTAATTAGGAAAATTATAATTTTCTGGATTTAGGTTAGTTATGTTATGATAGATCTCCAGTAAATAATTTAAGGCTTTTGGATGAGAACTTGAGGGACCTTCTGTCACGATCATAATATAGTATAGGTTGGTCTGAATAGCGTATAACAGCGTGAGTAGTGATAGCCTATGCATTGAACATAGAGGATGAGATTGATAGCTCATGGGATTTGAAATGGGATGTTATGTGATATGAAGAGTCACGATGAGGAGAGAGGAGTCCTGTTAGTGTTAAGTGGTACTCGGGATCGATGAAAGGTCATCTTTCCTGAGGAGAGGAAGGGCCAAAACACACTCTGGTTAGATCCAGTATAACCTAAAAAGGGATTGGGAAGTGGGTATTAACCAATAACAATAGGTGCCTTGCGAAAGGGAACTTTGGGCTTCAGCCCATCGTAGTTCCTAGTGCCATCAAGAACCCTTCACGGGGGATGCCTTGGGCAGTCCTGGGCTAACGTAAACCGTAGGAATAATAAACTAAAAGAGCAACTAGTATAACTAGGGTTTCACATTCACACACCCCGGTAGCTAGGGAGGTTGAATAGGTTGGTTTGATTGCCATCCAAACGGTAGCTTCAGAAGATAGGTGCACGGATGGGACAGTCCCGGGAGCCGGGGGATCGAGGTTTTGAATACAGAATAAGGTGGTGGGTCTTTGGTATTTGACAGTCGCTCACACTGGCGTCGGTATGTTGACTCAATGGTGTAGGACACTTAGCCAAAGAAATTCTAGTGGATATAGCCAACACTAGTACCCGGATACTCTAGGTTGTGTTCTTCTAGGGGCGTACATAAGGGCTAGGCCCGGTAGTGTGGATAACCGCCTAGGAGTGGGGGGCCCGACCCACTGTCTCCATCTGCCACTACGGAGGTTCCTAGGAGTGAAGCTAGCTGCCCAAACAGGGGGAACTAAAGGTCTGTGCGCATAGAGTCGTGTGCGTGAGTTGCACTTGCATGAATTATGGCATAGCATTTCACTACACTCATATTTGCATACAATTGACACCCCAACGTATAAATTGGTATAAGACTTTTTATACGATGGGAGCCTTACAAAAGACCCCTTAACTTATAAATTTGTATGGGCATTCATATAAGTTAAGGTTACTTATATAATTTCTACTTGTCTTTTCATATATATACTGTTTTACTACGTGTTTACTTTACTGCTCGCTATTATAGAACTGCTGGACGTACCTTTCATACTTAGCTGCTTATACAATTTATTTACTGCTAGATTAGTTCCACTGTCATCTACTTTGCTTACTCTCCACCATTGTAGCTTCCCTTTCCTCCTCTCCGCTTGGTGCTTAGGAGCCGTGGGTGGAGGGGTAGGGGATAATATGACGTAGTCTTTATGACTAATGGTTTTTGAACCACAACATTATAGGGGCTCCGAATGGGAGACAGGGACTAGCAGCCTAGGGACCAGCACCAGCAGAGTACGGTGCACATAGAGGTGTGCTAGTCTAGTTCTGGAGCACCTATGACCAGCTCATTGAGTGTTTAGTACTATCTCATAGCTTCTGCAAGTGATATGTAGTGAGGATCTGATGTACCGAGCTTAAGCCTGTTTATATTTCATTTGTACTAGTCCTTTGCAGTACTCTGTTTTCTTACTTTAATGGATTTGTTGTTATTTCCATTTACCTGTGATCCTGTGGACTTGATTATATTCAGTTTATACTTATTTCTCTCTCTTTTTTGATCGAAATGGCCGGCAAATTGGCATTTTATAGTGGCAGCCTTCCCGAGTGTCGGTGCCACCACAAAGCGGCAATTCTGGGCATAAGACCCTAGTGGTTTAAGGAAAAAAATGGGGTCTTACACCAAGCACTACAAGCATGTTCAACTACTGCCCCAATGGATCTCTAAATGCCCTTTGCTCCATCAAATTGCCCGGTATTGAGGCCACCTCAGGGACAGAGGGTTGCATATTCCTTCCATGTTGTGCGTTGGTCACCGCGAACACTGCCTCAACTACCCTTCTTATGGTTTCCATAGAAGGAGGGGTCTCAGGCACGTCTCTGGGTGCAATTCTTTTCTCAGAAAGCATGCGTTTAGATTGCCACGCGTCACTTCCGGACACCTATAGTCATGTAAAACACTGATAAGTGACCGAGCAAAATTGCAAAAAGTAATTATAGGAACACGCAGGTAAATCAAACATGTGTATTTTCATTCCTAAGTTGACATTCATGGGTTCTTTTCATGTTATAATGATGATGCACACACATGTTCTCACCACCCCTTAAAGTGAATTCATCCACGAATTCATTTAAGTCTGACCGAAACAGATCCTCCGATACCAAATTGTAACACCCCTATCTATCACATTTCATATAGCAGTAGGTCCGGCCGGGGCCCGATGCCATATACCACGGACAGACCTACACATAGCACCTAGCAGAAGCAATTTATTAAGTTGCAAAAGTAATTACTCAGCCACAAGCATGAATGTCCACTAATAAAATCCAGCAGGAATGAAATACAAAGTGAAAGTGAGGGTAAGATCTACCTTTACTCTAGAGGGGGAGGGGTGAATTGAGTATATTAAAATAATTTTCCAGATAAAAATTATTTGTAGTGGAAGACTTAATTTAAGTATAGGTGTAATGTGCTTTTAGTAAATAAAACTAAGAAAACAATAAACAAAATCACAGCACACAGCAAAGCAAAAACATAGCAATCCAGAGACATAAGGATCTATAGTGGTTCCCCAATCAACCTGGGTACATCCACTCTTCTACCACCCTAGGTAGGAATCCACTGCAGGAATAGCTGATCAGGTGTCCTGGGCACCAATGAGCTTTTGATAAAGTGCTCAAAAACCAAACCCATATTTTTATCAGGTGTCTTGCCACCACTGAGTTTTGATCAGGTCCCAGAAACCAACCACAAATCTTTTGAAGGGAGTTTTCAGTAACCCTTTTATAACAGAATAAAGAAGGAAAAGAAAAGAGTTTGTTGTTCTTCTCTATCAACAGTCTAAGAGAAGACTAGTGGATGATGTTTTCAAATCTCCCCCTGAGATCTGCAATTGTTAAGGAAGAAGAGCTTTGCTTAGGGTGATAGGTCTTCAGTAACTTTAGATCTCTAGGAAGAGATGATTTCAGCAGTTGCCGAAAAGTGATGTTTCTGAAGTCTTTGATGAAGAAGCCTTGAACAATTGAGTCAGGAAGATCTTGAAGGAATAGAATAGAAGAAATCTTTTCTGATTGATGATCTTCTTCACAGTATTCTTCCTTGTGTTCTGTATGAATTCTAACTCAGTAATTCGGTAGACTTGTGTCTCAAAATTCTTGATTGATATCTCTTGTTTTTTTTTCTCTAATTATCCTCTAGAGATATACTGAAAATCTGTCTTTTTGATAGCCGTTAACCAGTCATAAATAACTGCCTTAAAAGAAATTTGACTCTGGAGGAAAGTCCTAAGAGACATTCCATTTTATCTTTCCTTGAAACTTGCTCCAGATTATTTGAAACGGCTACAGAATCCTTTGAAATAAATGCTGATAATAAATCAGATTGAATACCATAACTGTCTGATTTTGAATTCCTGAAATCGTCGATCTCTTCAGAAAATCATCGATCTAAGATCAACTATCGTCGAACTGAGCTCAGAGACTGGATCTAGACTTGTAACAGAAATCATCGACCTGAGCTCAACTATCGTCGAACTGAGCTAGGAGACTTGGAATATTGCTAGAGACAAAATCGTCGATTTGAGCTCGAAGATCATCAAACCGAGTTCGACGACTCGTTGAACTGAGCTCAGAGATAGTCGAACTGAGTTCGACGTTTCGTTGACCTGAGCTCGACGAAAATTGTCCTAGTCTTCAGCACTTGAATTCTGATCTTAGAAGGTCTTGGGGGCAGCTTCCAAACCTAAGTTCTAACCCTTAGACTCATTCTAATTGACCTTTAAGACTATAGAATAAGGTCAAAACAATTTCCTAAGAACATAGTGATCCTTGCCCAAATTAGTAATAGGGTGTTCCAACTATCTCCCTCTATTTGGGTTAGGATTACTATTTACAAGAAAAATAGGAAATAATAAGCATACAAACAGAATTCAAAAGAAAAAACAACAATGCAGAGAAAGGAAATGCAGCATTGCAGAAGCACAGACATTATCATAGCAGACAGTAAGAATTTAGATATATTGTCAGCTTACACATTTACTTCTTTTCATTGCCCTTCTTGTATAAGATTTCTCTGTTAGGTTTGATAGCTTCCTTCTTGGATCTCATGTCATCAGCAGCACCTAGAGAGGTTTGAGATTTGTTCCTGGGAACCACAGCCTCTGGGTGTAGCTTCATATAACTTTCTGGATCAAAGAACTTTCTGGATGAGTATCTTTCTAGTTCTTTCTTTCTTTGCTCAGATAAGGTTGTGATGTTTGAAGAGTCTTTCCCTTGTTCTCTTGCCTTCTTAATCTGATCCAAGGTAGCTAGCTCTTTCATTCTGGCAAACAAAGAAAGTGGATTATTTTCAGGGTCTTCAAAAGGGATTGGAGGTTCATATCTATTCATAGTATAACCATAAGGAGGAGTTCTTGAAGCAACAGTGTCTTTCAGCTTATATGGGAAAGGACCAGAGGTTGAGTCAATGGGTCCTTGTTCTTCCCTTTGATATGGATGTTGTCTTGATTGACCTTTGGAGTATACTCTATAATCTCTTTGACTTCCTCTGTGCTGACCTCTCCTTGATTGATAACCTCTTTGATAATATCCTCTTGGTTGAAATCTATCTGAAGGTTGAGAAGTGGTTTGTTTTGCAGCAGATCCAAATTGAGAAGCAGAACCTCCACCAGTACCTGCATCTGGAGGAGGAGGAGGAGGAGGAAAATGAGAAGATTCTTTATCATACTTAACAATCTTCCTCTTTTTCTTCATAGCCTGAGCTGGTTCTTTGAATATTGCATCCAGGGTTCTGAGATGGGGCAGTCATGCAGAATATAATAAGGAATATTATTGTCATCTTTCACCTTTTCTGGAGGTACCCTAATTAATGCTTTGCTTCTAGCTTTCCTCTTCCTTGCAATAGTTGCAGAGGAGTCATAAGAATCAGTTTGCAATTTGTCACTTTCTGAACTCTGAGGATTGTCATATAATTCATCAATCCTTTTAAGGTATTCTTGTTGTTGTTTTGATTGTACAATAGTAGCAATAGTGACAGAAGTAGCACTGACAGATATAATAGTAGAAACCATTGGGGCAGTAGGAGCAGCAGATACAGACACTTCAAAAGCAGAAACTGAAACTGAGATAACAACATCAGAGACAGCAGGTTCTTCAATATGAATAGCAGACTCATCATCCTCTATCATCAGTAAGTCAGCAGCACTACCAGAACAGACTACATCAACAGCAACAGCAGCAACACCCATATTATCAATAGAAATAGTACTTTCCACAGCCTTAAGAGATTTGATATATGCCTAAATCAGGCAGGGCTCATAGCTTGCAATAGGCACAATGGCCTTAGTTAGATCTTCCACTTCCTGAGCTGATAGACAGCTGAAGTGAAGAGTATCAAAATCTGATAACAGTGACCTGAGGTCAACTGTTAGAACTAGTACTGGAGCATGAACTATAAACTCTGGCAGGAAATCCTCTGATGCAGCAGGCACCATCTCTTTTTCATATGGCATCTCCCCCTGCCTAGATTCAGTATAGACTGGATCAAGGCACCCCCACAGAAGGGACTGCCTGAGGAGGAGAAAGAGAAGATAGCCTGGTAGATAGCTCCTGGATGGATTTCAGGAGTGGAGCCATGGAGGTGTCCAGCAGGACTGTTAGCCTGGGAGCCAACATCCCATACAGCCTATTTGCTAGAGCAGAAAGTTCAACTTGCTCAAGTGAAACTTGAGTAAAGGTAGAGGATAGTGTGTCAGAGATTGGTGGTGAAGGGGCTGCAGAAGTTGTAGTAGAAGAGGTGGATGGTATGATGGAGGGTTGAGAGATTGGAATGGTGGAGATGGAAGTTATTAGAGTGGAAATGGATGGGGTGAAGGATGGTTGTGCAAGAATGTCTTGGAGAAGTTGTTTGTAACGCCCCCAATTTTTTCTGTATTTATTTAATTCTCCTTTGGCGTTACTCGGACGCATTTTTTTCCCGGCTCGTGCCATTGTAGAGTACCTCGTTAGGTGTTCTTAGAAGTTATAGCTTGCTATATGGTTTCCCCAGCTAGCCGGCGTCTGTTTTGGAGGCCCAGCTGAGCCTCTTAGGGAATTCTTGTGCTTTGGCTTCGGGCAAGGTTAGCTCAAGTGTGTGATCGTCGGAGGTTGTGTCCGACTTCGTGGATATTTTCGTAACCCGAGTGTTTAGCTATGAGGTGGATTCGGTCAGAATTCGAGAGCGTTATGTTTCGCGTCGTTTCGACAGTCGCTAGATAGCGGATCGTCAATTTTAATTATAAATGTATGTTTTCTGTTTCCTCTTTTTGGTCGGTTTAGTGGTTTAGCGTGCCGGTGCGTAAATGTGCATGCGCTCGTGCATGCGAAGGCCTTTTAATAGAGTTCGGGTGCGTGTCTAGTTATGCATTAACTTATGCATGAGTTAGTGCGAATGTGTATTAGGGTGGGTGTATTAATATTTTTATAAGTATAATACATTATATTATACTTTATATTATAAGTATAATACATTATATTATATAATAGGTTAGATTATAATACATTATAATAGGTTAGATTATTATAATACATTATAATAGGTCAGATTATTATAGTACATTATAATAGTTAGGGCTGCCATTCGCCCACCATTCAGCCGCCCAGCTTAAAAAAATAGAGGTTGAACTGCTCCTGTTCGTGGAAGAGAAGAGACGGACACCGACCGCTGCTCCGACCGCCGATCCCCCCCACCCCCCCCCGCCCAGATCCGCTTGAAATCCATGTTTGAGGTCGGATCCGTGCTCCTCTAGTCGCGTTCTTCATTCCGAGGTAAACCTCGTGTGTTTTCACCCATGTTTTTTGTCCGATCAGTAGGTTAGGTCTTCCCATTTTTTTGGGTTTTGATGGTGTTGTTCTTCTCGATTTGTATGTCCAGGATTTTTATGTGTTCCTTGCGATTTCCGGCCGATCGGAAGGTGGTGCTGCCGAAATTTTTGTGGTCGGCGGGTTGAGAAGAGGGGGGTTATTTGAATCCTCCTAGTGCAAGGCAAGTACTCACTTACCATAGCAATTCTTTTTTTTCTTCCTCTTCGATAGATCCTTAGTTGTATGGATCGTTCAATTTGTAGTTGGTTGGACTTGATTGGGTGCCGATTTCACTCATTGGGTATGTGGTTTTAAGGTTCACATTGTTTTTGTTCTTTTTTTTCGCTAGGGATCTTGCCCGATAGGTTATAATCCGAGTGCCCTTGTTTTCAAGTTTTGATCATTCATGAGATAAATAGTGGTTTGCGGGTTTCTTTGGGTGTAAACCATTATTGTGGTTTTGTTATAATTAGTTTCAAGAGTTTTATTAGAGTTGCTCCATGGTGACTCTAAAGTAGGATTGGTATCAAAACCACCCAATCCTCTTGTCACTTTATTTTGTGTGTTAATCCTCTCGTTTGAAATTAGTGTCAAGCCTCCTTCTAATGTTTGGTGTCAAACCACCCAAGTAAATTGGTTATGAGTTGTATAAAGCTAAATGTTTATGGTTTGTAGCAAGTTAACTATTAGGGTTTTGTACCAAGCTAATTTATATAGGTTTAGTTGAAAAATCGAGCTACTTTGTTATATTTAATATCGCATTATTGGTAATCATTTAGTATCAAACTACCTATATAAATTTAGTATCGTATCACTTTCAATTTATTTGTGTCAAACTGCTTGCTTGGAAAAACTCGATGTTTAGTCCGCCGGCATATAAGACTCTTAGGTGGGTTGCTCTAGATTGTTTAGGGTTCAGTGTGACTTCTTGGTGGTACATGGAACCACCAGCCAGGGTTTTCCCGAGTCACTTAGTACTGGAGTAGGATGTGGTTTTGAGGTGGGTCGGGCCAGTACTGCCACCGTGGTTTTACTTCTTGTCTTGTTAAGACATTCTGGGCTGTTTGGTTGAGTTGGACTGATGCCACCACCATAGCACCTTGGAGATATTTAGGCCTGATAGACTTGGTTGGACATGTTGCCACCAGCTTAGGCTCTTGTTACTGAATTTGTCCACCTCCAGTACTAGGTGATTCTTTCCGCACTAGCCCTATGTTAGGATGTTATTGTTATTGTGGTAATCCTTCTTGCAGAGATTCTTGGAGCTTGGCTTCATTCGTGCACCTGGTGCACCCCTTTTTACTCACTTTTGATGAGTATTTTTCTTACCTGTTTTTCTTACCTCACTTTTCCTGCACTTGTTTACTTCATTTCTACTTGTCCTTACCTGATCTTAATTCCTGTTTGAATCTATTGCATCTTTGCTTTTCCTTTTGATAGTTGCTTTGCTGAGGTGTTCTTTTTCTGAATACCTCAGGTACGGGTATTTAGCCGACTGTGCGGCTAGTTTGTTCCTGGAGATTTTCTAGCATTTCAGCTGCTACTGTGGTTCTCAATTCCTCTTGTTCGGGAGGTAGTTTTCTTTAGACTTGTAGTATAGACATACCTACTCATCATTGGGTTCGTGTCAGATGTTGACGCCCACTGGTGGTTTCTCTTTTAGATACTTTGCACTTGCTTACACTGTTAGTTTTACTGCTTTCGGATATATTAAACTTGCTCTTGGGATGATTTATGTTAGGATGCTAGTTACTTTTAAACCCTAAAAACACTATTAAGTATATATAGCTCATGATCTGCATGTTTTACTAAACTCATACATTACTTTTAATGCAACGTAAAAAGGTCATTATATATATATATATAAATTAAATCTAGGTTCTTGCATAGTATAAGATGTCCCCTGGGGACACTTATGCGATCTCTCTTAGGATGTCAAAAAGCCAATTAAACAAAGTATTTTCCGCTACGTATAAGTATAGTTTGAACTGTGGACTAAATGATCCACAGAGTCGAGGGATACGACCTTAAAAATATAATCGATTTTCCAATTAATAAACTCATGAATTTTTCATAAAGAGGGTAGTTAGTGATTCGCCTGAGCGTAGACAGTTATCCCCTGCTCGACGTGGCATCACGACACGCGTTTTCTCGTACTCTGATAAACATTTAAATTCGGAGAAAATGCGGGTTATGACAGTTGGTATCAGAGGGAGGTTGCTTGACAAATTGTTGGGCAACCTTTCCCTGTAAGTATTAGGTGTATAGAGTCATATCATACACACACCGATATATCATCAGCACGTCTTGGCTGAAGCACGAACACTATACTCATAGCATGACATGAAGTATACGAGACATATTATGTAGTATGGGATGCATAATATGTGTTTGTATATGGATCCACCATAGGAGGCAACATGTGAGGGTTATGTAGTATGGGATGCATAACCTCACCACATGAATGCGGCTAGCACGTTTTCTTTTTCGTTGCATGGAAATGTTATGTAGTATGGGATGCATAACATTTTCATGTGTACGCCGCTCATAACATGCATTAGGGCCTTTTTAGAATGCATAGCACAATCATGCATAGCATAACATTGCATAAGCACAATGTGCCAAGCTAAAGATTTTGCAGGATGACATATGTACACACATGGTTTTGAGTCAAAAAGAATATAAATACATGCATTCATGGTCTAGGCACCAGAGTTAGTATGATGGTGGTAAACCATCTTAGGTTAAGCATGATATCATTTTGTAAATATATATATATATATATATATAACCCCAGAGCAAGTTGGCAGTTAAAGCAAGTACTTATGTAGGTTTGTCTATACCTGTTTGTTTTGTCCTAGTAGTTGAACTAGGTTTCGATTATTGTGGTGTTTGCTCGTATAGCATAGCGCCTAAGCGTATAGTGTCGAGGTGGACTCCCCAATCTGAGGGTGAGTCGTCAGGCACGTAGAGAGAGGCGGCGATTGTAGAACTACGCCAGTGCATGGAGACCATGGCGGGTCAGGTAGTGGCAATGCAAGTTCAGTTGCAGGAATTGTTGGCTGCAACCTTAGGACGACAGCCTGGAGAGCCAGCCCCCGCTATGGTGGAAAATGAGAGCGAGATCAGCAAATTTAATAAGAATGCTTCTGGATTGTTTGCTGTTGAAGAGTGCAGAGTAAAAGGCTTCTTGGGTGGCCTCCCAAGTGACATTCAGCAGTACTCTAATACTTACCAATTCGAGACTGATGTAAGGTCAGTGGAAATTGCTCTTAAAGTTGAGACTATGGGCCATGCTAAGGATAGAGACATGATGCTAAGGAAGGATAAAAGGAATACCGATGAGGGTTAGACCTTCCAAGTATCCGTTGATGTTTAAAGGAAAAGGAGTAAGGAAATGTGTAGCTTCTGTGGCCGATCAGGCCACCCCTTTGAAAGATGTTTTAAGCAAACGAAGGCTCAAAAGAAGGACCAAGTTCAGGAGGTTCAGAAGACCCCCAAAGGAGATCTGGTGTGTACCTCGTGCAAGAAGAAGAGGCATGAGGTGGCCCATTTTTGGGATAAGGGTAAGGTCTGCTTTTAGTGTGGGCAAAAGGGGCATGTTAAGGCAAGGTGCCCGCAATTTCAGCCTGCGTTTCAGCCTGCTCCACCTCAAGTTTTGCCTCAGGTGAAGTACTTGGTCAAAGGAAAGGGTAAGCTGATCGCGTCGATCGAGGAAGAAATTCAGTCTTCGAACCAAGTGATTTCAGGTTAGGTTATAACTTGTTTTATCTTCTTCCTGGTTTGTCGTTTGTTCGTTTAGTTGTGTACGCTATTTGTATAGGGAAGTTTAAGGTAAAGAACAGTTAGGCGCGTGTTCTTTTGGTTTTGTCGCTACCCACCCGTTCGGGTCTAGGACCTTGGTAGAGTGTCACGGTTTGACCCTCTGTCGGATTGGTGACATGTTTTGTGTCAAGTTTTCCTTCTGATGATTCAGTGGTATCAGGCCAAGTTGTTCAGTTAAGTCTGAATCAATTGGGTGATTGTCTAGTGGCTTTTGATTTAAAAGTGATAGACCGGGAAGTTTTTGATGTGATTTTGGGCATGTATGGGTCGTCTGGGCATGACGTTATTATCCGGTGCAAAATTTAGCGCTTGGACCTCAAGATGGACGACGGTCGACCCAAGGGTGAATAGAGTGATCCGTGTTTTGCTTCTCCAGTTATCTTCTGCGGTTTGTGCTTGGAAGCCGTTAGCTTCGGGATGTTTGTTTGTTTGGGTTTAGTTTTTAGAAACCGGTGTTTGTTGTCGCGCTTAGAGGAGATTCCCTTGGTGTGCGAGTGTTCGGATGTCGTCCTAGTTAATTTTCCTCCTGTGTGGGGCGTAGAGTTCGTCCTAAATCGGGACCTTTTATGATTGTGTTTTTTAGGTGACGTTTTTGGGTATTCTCTTAATGTCGTAAAATATGCCCATCCTTGTCCTTAGTGTTGCCTGCCTTGATGAGCCTCAAGATGTGTGCTAGTTTGTGCAGGTTTGCATTTTTGGTTTTGTCGTATGGTTTGGCAAGTGTACTCTCAGCCTTTATGGATTTGATGAACCGCGTGTACAAGGACTTCCTGGATAAGTTTGTGGTCGCGTTCATCGTCGATGTTTTGATTTATTCCCGCGATGCTGTGGAGGGTGACCGACATCTGCATTTTGGTTTATCTGCTTTAAAGGACCATAAACTATTCGCCAAATTTAGTAAGTGCAAGTTTTGGTTACCTCGGGTTTCTTTCTGGGTCATGTGGTTAGGAAGGACAGGATTTATGTCAACCCAGAATAGATTGCTGCTATTATAAGATGAGATTTCAGCCGATCCAGAGAAAAATAGCTGTGGTTATGGAATGGGCTAGGATTTCAATCAAAGCATGAGAATGCAGTTTTGTTTGAAGCAATAAGCGCGAGGAAGCTTTTCAAGAATTAAATATTTGAGTATGCACTGCTCTTACAGGTTGAAGTATGTCTTCACTCAGAAAGTATTAGCGGGAATGGTTAGGGTGTGTTGTTTATTTTCAGGTCAAGATTTGATACTATCCGAGCAAGCTAACGTAGTAGCCGGCGCCCTAAGTAGAAAGACCTCGAAATTTTCAGATCTCGCCGCTAAATTTGTTGATAAAAGAATTTCTTTTAACAGGCATTTCAGTGAGAAGTTATATCACGCCAAGTAGTTGGTGGGGATCTAGCCTTCATGGACTTCTTTTACAAGGCTTCATCAAAAGTACAATCCTGATTTACTGTACCTTTGTAATAGAACGGATAAGGGGAATTTACCGCTACGAAAAAAATTTGTATCCCCAATATCGAAAGTATACGAGTTGAATTGTGTAGTGAGGCGCATGGTGTCAGTGTTGCGTACCACCCATGTCCTAACTAAGATGTATTAGGACTTGAAGCAGATTGCTTTGTGTTTGTTTCTGAGTGTTCCACCTGCTAGCATGTTAAGGCCGATCATGGAAAGCCTGGTTGCAAGTTGACTCAATTGGAAATCCCGACTTGAATGTGGGAGAGCATCTCGATGGATTTTATTTCAGGCTTGCCGAGATCTCCGAGAGAATTTGATTCAGTCTTGGCTATGGTTGTCAGATTAGCGAAGTGTGTTCACTTCGTACCTTAAGAGATGGATTACCCCTTGAAGAAGTTTGTTGAGCTGTATCTGAATAAAGTCATCCGGTTGCTTGGAGTTTCTATAAGAAACATATCAGACCGAGACTCTAGGTTTACGTCTCGTTTCTGAAAGAGTTTGCAAGAAGGTTTGAGTACTGATTTGAGACGTTCTACCTCTTATCATCCGCAGTAAAATTGTCAGGCGGAGCGAGTTAACCCGATCGTGGAGGATACAATCAGATGTTGTATTTTTGACCACGGAGGAGCGTGGGATGAGCGTTTGAGGCTGATAGAATATGCGTGCTATAACAGTATCAAGAAAGCCGGCAAGTGGCTCCTTTTGAGCTCTGTATGGGAGGCGCTGCAGGAATCCCCTGTTTTGGACTGAGGTTGGTGAGAGGTCATTGTTGGGCCCGGATGTCCTTGAAGAAATGGATGTTACTGTGAGGCTTATTCGAGAGAAGCTCCAGATAGCCCAAGAGCGATATGAGAAGAACGCCAACCGGCGTAGATCTGAATTGGTATTTGCTGTGGGAGACTGGGTATTTATTAAAGTTTCCCCGATGATTGAAATCAAGAGGTTTGGTAAGAATCGGAAGTTTGACCCAAGGTATGTGGGGCCATTTATAATCGTTGAGCGAATTGGTGTGACAGCTTATAGGCTGGATTTGCCCGCAAACTTTCCTGGCGTGCGCAGTGTTTTTCACGTTAGTCAACTGCGGAAGTGTGTGCTAACTGATAGGCAGGTTTTGGATTTTGTGTCTTAGTTAGAGCCGAATCTTTCTTATGTTGAGATGCCTGTCCGCGTTTTCGGATACTCAAGATCAGGAGTTGCGGAGAAAGTCAATCATGGTGGTCAAAGTTTTACGGAGGAATCAGGGCGTGGAAGCGCGACTTGGGAATTAGAGTCGGCTATGAGGGAGGCTCACCCTCATTTGTTTCCCTGATTGTGCTCGGTATGTTTGTTATTCTTTTTACTAACTTTTGGTTAGTTCTGTTCTTTTCCTTCTATGATAGAACTTTGTGCGTAAAGTTTCGGGGCGAAACTTTCTTTTAGGGGGAGTGACTGTAACGCCCCCTATTTTTTCTGTATTTATTTAATTCTCCTTTGGCGTTACGCGGACGCATTTTTTTTCGACTCGTGCCGTTGTAGAGTACCTCGTTAGGTGTTCTTAGAAGTTATAGCCTGTTGTATGGTTTCCCCAGCTAGCCGGCGTCTGTTTTGGAGGCCCGGCTGAGCCTCTTAGGGAATCCTTGTGCTTTGGCTTCGGGCGAGGTTAGCTCAAGTGTGTGATCGTCGAAGGTTGTGTCCGACTTCGCTGATATTTTCGTAACCCAAGTGTTTAGCTACGAGGTGGATTCGGTCGGAATTCGAGAGCGTTATGTTTCGCGTCGTTTCGACGGTCGCTAGATAGCGGATCCTCAATTTTAATTATAAATGTATGTTTTTTGTTTCCTCATTTTGGTCGGGGTAGTGGTTTAGCGTGCTGGTGCGTAAATGCGCACGCACTCATGCGTGCGAAGGCCTTTTAATAGAGTTCGGGTGCGTGTCTAGTTATGCGTTAACTTATGCATGAGTTAGTGCGAATGTGTATTAGGGTGGGTGTATTAATATTTTTATAAGTATAATACATTATATTATACTTTATATTATAAGTATAATACATTATATTATATAATAGGTTAGATTATAATACATTATAATAGGTTAGATTATTATAATACATTATAATACATTATAATAGGTCAGATTATTATAGTACATTATAATAGTTAGGGCTGCCTTTCCCCCACCATTCAGCCGCCCAGCTTAAAAAAAAAGAGGCTGAACTGCTCCTGTTCGTGGAAGAGAAGAGACGGACGCCGACCGCTGCTCCGACCGCCGATCCCCCCGCCCAGATCCGCTTGAAATCCATGTTTGAGGCCGGCTTCGTGCTCCTCTAGCCGCGTTCTTCATTCCGAGGTAAACCTCGTGTGTTTTCAGCCATGTTTTTTGTCCGATCAGTAGGTTAGGTCTTCCCATTTTTTTGGGTTTTGATGGTGTTGTTCTTCCCGATTTGTATGTCCAGGATTTTTATTTGTTCCTTACGATTTCCGGCCGATTGGAAGGAGGTGCTGCCGAAATTTTTGTGGCCGGCAGGTTGAGAAGAGGGGGGTTATCTGAATCCTCCTAGTGCAAGGCAAGTGCTCACTTGCTATAGCAATTCTTTTTTTTTTCTTCCTCTTCGATAGATCCTTAGTTGTATGGATCGTTCAATTTGTAGTTGGTTGGACTTGATTGGGTGCCGATTTCACTCATTGGGTATGTGGTTTTAAGGTTCACATTGTTTTTGTTCTTTTTTTCGCTAGGGATCTTGCCCGATAGGTTATAATCTGAGTGCCCTTGTTTTCAAGTTTTGATCATTCATGAGATAAATAGTGGTTTGCGGGTTTCTTTGGGTGTAAACCATTGTTGTGGTTTTGTTACAATTAGTTTCAAGAGTTTTATTAGAGTTGATCCATGGTGACTCTAAAGTAGGATTGGTATCAAAACCACCCAATCCTCTTGTCACTTTCTTTTGTGTGTTAATCCTCTCGTTTGAAATTAGTGTCAAGCCTCCTTCTAATGTTTGGTGTCAAACCACCCAAGTAAATTGGTTATGAGTTATATAAAGCTAAATCTTTATGGTTTGTAGCAAGTTAACTATTAGGGTTTTGTACCAAGCTAATTTATATAGGTTTAGTTGAAAAATCGAGCTACTTTGTTATATTTAATATCGCGTTATTGGTAATCGTTTAGTATCAAACTACCGATATAAATTTAGTATCGTATCACTTTCAATTTATTTGTGTCAAACTGCTTGCTTGGACAAACTCGATGTTTAGTCCGCCGGCATATAAGACACTTAGGTGGGTTGCTCTAGATTGTTTAGGGTTCAGTGTGACTTCTTGGTGGTACATGGAACCACCAGCCAGGGTTTTCCCGAGTCACTTAGTACTGGAGTAGGATGTGGTTTTGAGGTGGGTCGGGCCGGTACCGCCACCCTGGTTTTACTTCTTGTCTAGTTAAGACATTCTGGGCTGTTTGGTTGAGTTGGACTGATGCCACCACCACAGCACCTTGGAGATATTTAGGCCTGATAAACTTGGTTGGACTTGTTGCCACCAGCCTAGGCTCTTGTTACTGAATTTGTCCACCTCTAGTACTAGGTGATTCTTTCCGCTCTTGCCCTATGTTAGGATGTTATTGTTATTGTGCTAATCCTTCTTGCAGAGATTCTTGGAGCTTGGCTTCATTCGTGCACCTAGTGCACCCCTTTTTACTCACTTTTGAAGAGTATTTTTCTTACCTGTTTTTCTTACCTCACTTTTACTGCACTTGTTTACTTCATTTCTACTTGTCCTTACCTGATCTTAATTCCTGTTTGAATCTATTGCATCTTTGCTTTTCCTTTTGATAGTTGCTTTGTTGAGGTGTTCTTTTTCTGAATACCTCAGGTACAGGTATTTAGCCGACTGTGCGGCTAGTTTGTTCCTGGAGATTTTCTAGCATTTCAGCTGCTACTGTGGTTCTCAATTCCTCTTGTTCGGGAGGTAGTTTTCTTTAGACTTGAAGTATAGACATACCTACTCATCAGTGGGTTCGTGTCAGATGTTGACGCCCACTGGTGGTTTCTCTTTTAGATACTTTGCACTTGCTTACACTATTAGTTTTACTGCTTTCGGATATATTAAACTTGCTCTTGGGATGATTTATGTTAGGATGCTAGTTACTTTTAAACCCTAAAAACACTATTAAGTATATATAGCTCCTGATCTGCATGTTTTACAAAACTCATACATTACTTTCAATGCAACGTAAAAAGGTCATTTTATATATATATATAAATTAAATCTAGGTTCTTGCATAGTATAAGATGTCCACTGGGGACACTTATGCGATCTCTCTTAGGATGTCAAAAAGCCAATTAAACAAAGTATTTTCCGCTACATATAAGTATAGTTTGAACTGTGGACTAAATGATCCACAGAGCCGAGGGATGGGGCCTTAAAAATATAATCGATTTTCCAATTAATAAACTCATGAATTTTTCATAAAGAGGGTAGTTAGTGATTCGCCTGAGCATCGGCAGTTATCCCCTGCTCGACGTGGCATCACGACACGCGTTTTCTCGTACTCTGATAAACATTTAAATTCAGAGAAAATGCGGGTTGTGACATTGTTGGTAGGAGGTAGAGGGTGATGGGAGATCAAGAGGTGAGGAATGGGAATCATCCATTAGATTGAAAGATGGAATGGATGAGGCAATGTCGAGGGATGGATAATAATATAGGGGATGGAAAAGAACTTCTGTTGTTGTTGGTGGTGGTGAAGGAGTTGAAAGTGGAGATGAGATGGTGATGGGGGAGGAGATTGAGATAGTGATAGTGGAAGAAGGAATGGAAGAAGAAACAATGGGTGAAAATTGTGGAGATGAGGAGGAGGCAGGCAGTTCTTCCAATGGGGCAGTTGCCTATGGGGAAGTGACTTGAGCAGTCCTGGTGCCTGAAGATGAGATTGCTGCAGGAGCTCTGCTTGGTTTTGCAATCTTCCTATCCCATTTAACAAATAGGGCATAGGATAGCCTCTTAGAGGCATTAATGTGCATCCCACTGGACACAAGCAGCTGTGGGCATCTGTTATGCAGAACAGTCCTAGGATCCTCCCAAAGTTAACAAAATTTTTGTTCACCTTTTTCTTGATTAAATAAAGGAAAATCTCTCCCCAATTGAGATGTTTCTTATCTACTACAGCAGCCATCAAACAGAATTGATACCTAGAAATGGTATCATGAGCAGAGTGCTTGTCTAATAGCACTTTTCCCACAACATCAGCTTAGAATCTGTATTCAATTGACAAATTGTTTTTGAGCAGCTTGTTAGGGTTTGCTGCAGAATGACCCATTCTATCAAGCATATTTGCAAACTCTTCTCCAGATAGTTCAACAGAATCATTTCCAGTGATTGGTTGAAAAACTTCGGTCAGGAGGGCAGGTGTTAGAGATACCTGAGTCCCGGCAATAGTACCCACCACAGTATTCTGATCCAAATTGTGAGCCGTGTACACCCATTCTTTGATCTCATCCGCAATAAGTTTCATCCTTGTTGTCATAATATGCACCAACTGCAGTTCTTTGAACAGTTCAAGAATGTCTTTGAATACTTGGTCGCTGCCTTCAAATGAGTCCCTATCTATGTCGTATCTAGTATCGAATTTCATGGCGGCAAGAACTGCAACTGCAACAGCCATTGTTTACCTGTAAAAATGAAACAAACACGACCAAGTGCAAAGAAGTTTGGAGGGAAAGAAAAGTTCTGCAGAGAGAATGAAAGTGCAAAAGGAAAACGACGGCCGAAAAATGAATTTTATATTAGTGTTCGACGCGAGAAAGGAAAAATCGTTGAACTCCGTTCGACGATCTGGGCTTCTAAAGAAATCTGAAGAGTCTTCAACATCGTCGATCTCTGTTCGGCGATATTAGAGAGCGTCGATCTCCGATCGACGATCTCTGACCAAAAGAAGATAGCCTAGCGCTATCAAAAGGCGCTGAACTCCGGTCGACGATTTTGAAAAACGTCGATCTCCATTAGACGATCTTTGGTAAAATCGTCGAGCGCAGTTTAGAGATCAGAAACAAATTATAGACACTAGAAAAATCAAGTTTTTAACCTAGTCTTGATCGATTTTAGGGTTTTAAAATCTTGGATCTTATTTTAAGCTTCCTCAATGTAACATTCCTAACTGATTTAGGAAGAAGGTGTGTTTCTTTTCATCAAATGGTTTGGTGAAAATGTCTCCCCTTTGCAAATAAGTTGGGATATAATGAAGTTCAATTTTATTTTTCTAAATATTATCCCTTAAAAAGTGATGCCTAATCTCTATATGTTTTGTCCTACTATGGAGGACTGGATTTTGTGCTATAGAAATAGCACTAGTGTTATCACAAAAGATTTTTGACCTTTCTAAGTTGTAACCATAGTCTAGGAGTTGGTTTTGAATCCACAAAATCTGTGAGCAACAACTACCTGCTGCCATGTATTCAGCTTCAGCAGTTGAAGTGGACACAGATATTTGTTTCTTACAGAACCAGGAGACAAGACTGTCATCAAGGAACTGGCAAGTTCCACTGGTGTTTTTCCTGTCTACTCTACATCCAGCATAATCAGCATCTGAAAATCAAGTTAATTCAAATCCTCAGTCTTTTGGATACCAGAGACCTAGATTTGGACAACTTTTCACATACCTAAGAATCCTTTTTACTAATGTTAAGTGGTGTAAGACCCCCTTTTTTTTTCTTTTTCAACCACCGGGGTCTTAGCCCAGAACTGCCGCTTTGCGGTGGCACCGACTCACGGGAAGGTAGCCACTACAAAACGCCAATTCTGCCGGCCCTTTTCGATCGCAGAATGGTAGCTTAATAAAGTAATAGCAAGTCCACAATAATCACATGTATATAATTAAATCTCCACAAAGGGAGAGTCCATAATAGTAATAAAAATCAGAGTACAAAAGGAGGGCTTGTGCCCAGTACATGTAATCCTCACTACAAGTCACTCGCGGAAGCCAAACCAAAACTAAAACTAAGCGTCACCGTAACCGTCACTGAACCGAGAGCACCCAAGCTGGACTGGCCCATCTCCACCGACTCTATACTCTGATGTTGCTGCATCTCTGGGTGCTTCTTCCTTTTCGGCCTGTCGTCGCCGCCTCGCGATCCACGTCTGCGTCTACGTCTTCGGCCTCCTGGCTGCTGAGCTGGTGGGGTCCCACCCATCAAGGGGCATTTGACCTGTGTATGTCCCGGCTGGTGACAATGGTAACACGGTCGCGGGGCCAACTCTATCAGGAACTGCAATAGCCATGACCCTTCCATATGGTACACCTAAAAATATTGTGGTTCGGAAACCGTTAGTCATAAAGACTAAGCCCTATCATCCCCTACCCCTTCCCCCATGGCTCCTAGGTACCGAGCGGAGAGGACGAAAGGGAAGGACATGAAGGTGGAGATTAAATCAAATAAACAGGTGACAGCGGACCTATGCTAGCAATTCTATAGTAAATACGATAGAAACAGAAAGTAAAAAATGTAACCTTAACTTATGCGCGGAAACGCATAAGCCAAGGGATCTTTTGCAGGGCTCCCATCGTATAGAGTGTCCCATACCACTTATACGTTGGGGTGTCGGTTGTCAAACAGCAAGGAATGGCAAGTAAATGAGAGAACAAGAAATATAACCATTGATTTATAGGGATTACCCCTATAGACCAAGGGGTCGTTTTGCAGGGCCTATCGTATAAAACGTCCCATACCATTTTATACGTTAGGTGGCATGTTTATGCTATGACACACAATTATGCTATGAAATGCACAAGCAAGTGCAACACACCCACCGACTCTATGCGCACAGACCTTTAGTTCCCCCTGTTCGGGAGGCTAGCTTCACCCCCAGGAACCTCCGTTGTGGCAAACGGAGACAGTGAGTCGGGCCCATCACTCCTAGGCGGGTTACCACACTACCAGGCCTATCCCTTCCGTACGCCCCTAGAAGAACACAACTTAGAGTATCCGCGTACTTGTGCTGGCTATACACACCAGGCTTTTCGCCGAGTCAACGTACCGCTGTCGGTGTGATCGATCGCCTAGTACCGATGACCCACCACTTATATGCACATGCAACCATGACAATTATTATATTTGTACAAGTTCTTATATTATCGAGCCTCCAGCTCTCTAGGCTACTAAGCCTATACCAAGTCCCCGAGCATCCCGCTCCCTGGACTTCCAAATTACCAACCAAACCATAGTCATTACTAGTGGGCCCTTAGACTATGGACCTACTCTACCCATTCCATACTAATTCTTCTTCCTAAGTGTATAAGTGTAGGTGTGAGGTACAACTATTACTTGGGTTACTCTTGATCATCTTATTCCTACCATTTAAGGTTGACCTTAGACTTTCCGAGGGTTACCCGGTGAAGGGCTCGCAGCGGTACTAGGAGCTATGATGGGGTGAATCCCAAAAACTCCCATTCCAAGGCACTTATTATACTTGATTGGTTCCCTTATCCCATTCCCTTCTCGCATTACAGTGGGCTATTCCTAGGGTGACTTGACTCTTCCTCTTCTCGGGGAGGACGGTCTTCGGTCGAACCCGAACACTACATATCGCTAGTCAATCTCACACCTTACCCATCCTAACTTCCAATAATGAACTTGATTTAACTCATCCTGTCCAAACCAACAAACTATCAAAAATTCCATCTCCAAGTTCATTACCCACTCTAGCTCCGCTTCTGCAGTTTTACTAAACGCAGACCGTCCTAATCTTTATGAGGTATGCAAGGGGTGGTCCTCCCAACTGTCTTCCAAATCCCATATAATATTTACTGGAGGTCTACCATGACCTAATTAGTCTAAATCCAGAATTTAATAATTTTCCTATTTCATTTGGCATTTAATTTATTTATTCTAATATCCCGACTGCCCTTGTATGAACATAAAGTGCACTAATGAGCCAATAATAAATCATCATAAAATCAGTAAAAATCATATGAGACATTTAAACAACAATTCCAAGTTTTGAGAAATTCCAGAAATGTTTATGCCTATATTTCCTAATTTACCATTTTAGACCACTTTTACTATATCATGAAGGAAGTACTATAAATATTTATCCAAAAATCCCAAGAAAATTATGTAAGCTATATAGTGACCTAAAACCATCATAAACCAAGTACCATAATTTTTCTCCATCATTTGAACTCTGAATTTATTTTAAAGTAAGATATTAATTTTCATAACTTAATGAAGGAGGTACTGTTTTTATCCATCTAAAATTCCAGAGAAAATTACTAGGTGACTATCATAATTTGAAACACCCACTGATCAAATTTCATAATTTTCCAATCAATAATTAAGCACTATTTGTATTTTTGACTGTATATCACATTTAGCACATTAAAGAATAAAGTACCCAAAATATTCAGATAAAATTTCCAAGAAAATTACAGAAGATATAATATGCTATAAGATGCCTTAATCCAAGATTTCATAATATTCCAGTGAACAGAAATTCCATAATCATCAAAATAAATATCCAAGGCACCATTAGAATTGTAAATGAAGTACTGTATAAATTAATCCAAAAATCTCAACAAAATTTATTATATCTATTTGGACCATGTTGGAACACCCTAATTTGGATTTGGGTCAGGATCACTATGTCTTTCAGTTTATTAGATCGACCCATCATGTATAGCTAAGGGTCATAAGTTGTGAGGCTCTCAGAGATTGAAGAAATCAGCCAAGAGAAATCAGTCAGAGAAAACAGAATTCAACATTAAGCTTAGGTCGACGATCGTCGAGCTCCGATCGAAGATCGTCGAGCTTAATCTTTGCTGTAACGTCGAGCTCTAGTCGACGCTTTATCTCAAGCTGCGGTCGACGTTTTATCTAAAGCTCAGGTCGACGCTTTCCAAGCTCAACTATGCTGGAACGTCGAGCTCCGCTCGACGCTAACATATGCTGGAACGTCGAGCTCCGGTCGACGTTCTCCGAGCTCCGTTCGACGATTTCTGTCACAGACCAACTCCAATATCTGCCAGCTCAGATCGACGATAGTCGATCTCCGTTCGACGTTTTCTGCCAGAAATCTGAATGCAAGTTTCCAGACGGATTTTCTGGATATCTTTTGTCCTATTAAAGACAGCTGTTATTATTCCAATACAGCTATATTAAAGGACTATTACAGGAATGTTTTTATGAGTATTATAGCCGTTGGAGTATTCAAAAGGAAGCAGTAATTAATACTGAATTCAAATGTCCGTTGCTCTTTATCAGAATATATACTCAGAGGTTTAGTAAATCAATATAGTGAAACAGAGAGAGAATACAGTGAAAATAAGATACAGGAATCAGAGTTCCAGGAAGAACTCAACTCCACCTGTACAACAAAGTTCTCTTCTCAGATCTGCTGTTCCAGGAAGCCTGAAGAGACAACTTCTCTACATCAGTCTGAAGGCTTACTGGAAGATCATCATCAAGGCTTCATTATTTACTCTCCAAGACAACTCACATTTCAGCCATTGCTGAAATCATCATTTGCTGGAGCAGTCATCCATTGAAGGCCTATCACCCTGTGCAAAGCTTCCACTCCAGAACCATTCTACTTCTCAGGGGGAGCTTTGACATCAACAATCCACTTGTGCTTCTCTCATTTGATTGAGAACAGAGAAGACATCTTCACCTTTTTCTTTATTCTTTTCCCGCTGTAAAAGGGTTCTTGAACTCCCTTCAAAAGTTCTGTTTGGTTCTGAGAGCCTTATCAAAACTCAGTGGTGGCAAGACACCTGATCAAAAAATCTAGCTTTGGTTTTTGAGCACCTGGTCAAAAGCTCATTGGTGTCAGGACACCTGATCAACTCATCCTGAGTGGATTCCTACCAAGGGTGGTAGAAGAGTGGACGTACCCAAGTTGTTGGGGAACCACTATAAAATTCTTGTGTCGTCTGGATTGCAATTTTTATTTCTTGTAGTCTTGTTGTGTGTGTTATTGTTCTAATCTCTAGGATAGATCTGACTTTCAATTGGTATCAGAGGGAGGTTGGTTATACAACAACTAAACCATCATAGGTTGGTTGTTTATACAGGCTAACACCTGAACCAAAAGATCCTTCTTTTGATCAATCCTAGTTAGATTAATTACTCTGCTTTTTCTTTCACATAGCAAGAATATGGAATATTCTAGCACCAGACCTCCTAAGTGCAACATAAACAAATTTGCACTTTGGAAGACAAGAATTAAATTATATATGACCTCTATTGATGAAGATATTTTTCCTTCTATTATGACAGGTCTCCCAAACTCAGCAATAACAACTAAAAAGGCCAGGCTAGCTGATGCCAGAGCCATGAATATCCTAGCACAGTCATTATCTGATGACTTGTTTCAGGAAGTTGTTGAATGCACAACAGCTAAGGAGATATGGGATTCCCTCCATCAAATGGCTTCTGAACCCGTGGATGAAATATCAGAAAGAAGCCACAGCATATCATTTGAAGAAGGAGAATCAATATCCCTAGATGTTATTTGGGATGTATCAGATGATGAATCATCATTTGAAGATGAAGAGGAGGAAGCAAGGGCCAAAGTATTCTGCTTAATGGCCATCAATGCCTCATGCAGCAATTCAGATGCTGAACAAACAGAAGGAAAATCAAAACCTGAAAAGGTTCAGGTAATATCTAATTCTGTGTTCAGTTTAGTTAATTTAGAACTTCAATCTTGTTGCCAAGTTTTAATAAAACCTAAGAAGGAAATCAAACTTCGCAGAGAAATGTTTTCAAAACATTTTAATGAGTTCAAATCTGAGAACTCAGTTTGCTTTTTCATAAATTTGTTTTATAAACATAAGGATAAATTATTTAGAATATTTTTAAATCCTTCCACCATTTGGAACAAATTTATTAGGAAGTATTTCTTTTTCTTAAAGCTGATTATATTTTTTTGATATTTTGTTCAAAATTATTTTAGGATCTTTGTATGTGAATTCTTTGTCAGATACTTTATATTTCTTATAGATCTTTTTCTAAATTCATCTAGATTGAGTCTTCTACTCTAGTTGCATTGGTCAGCAGTGATCATGACACTGAGTTTGAATCTCTTCTGATGAAAAGAAATTCTATAGGAAGGAAGATATCAGACTTTGTTTTTCAAATCCAGAATCCTAATAAAATTTGCTGAACAAATATCATTTTTCTGCTAACATATTCTTTTTCAAGGAGAGAGCAATCTCTACCATAGCTTTCTGCAGGAACTCTATATAAGAGTTAGCTGGATGACTCAATCAAGATCCAATTTTCAAAGTCATCTTAGCCTCCTCCAATCACAGTTACTGCATCAACATAGGGGGAGTTTATAGTGCCAGAAGCAGTTAGCAACAGAAGCCAGAATTGCAAAGTTTTTCTTTTTATGCCTTATGCCTTGTAATATTTACTGTAATATTTTCATTTTCATGTAAATAGTAATCCTAACCCAAATAGGGGGAGATTGTTGGAACACCCTAATTTGGATTTGGGTCAGGATCACTATGTCTTTCAGTTTATTAGATCGACCCATCATGTATAGCTAAGGGTCATAAGTTGTGAGGCTCTCAGAGATTGAAGAAATCAGCCAAGAGAAATCAGCCAAGAGAAATCAGTCAGAGAAAACAGAATTCAACATTAAGCTTAGGTCGACGATCGTCGAGCTCCGATCGAAGATCGTCGAGCTTAATCTTTGCTGTAACGTCGAGCTCTAGTCGACGCTTTATCTCAAGCTGCGGTCGACGTTTTATCTAAAGCTCAGGTCGACGCTTTCCAAGCTCAACTATGCTGGAACGTCGAGCTCCGCTCGACGCTAACATATGCTGGAACGTCGAGCTCCGGTCGACGTTCTCCGAGCTCCGTTCGACGATTTCTGTCACAGACCAACTCCAATATCTGCCAGCTCAGATCGACGATAGTCGATCTCCGTTCGACGTTTTCTGCCAGAAATCTGAATGCAAGTTTCCAGACGGATTTTCTGGATATCTTTTGTCCTATTAAAGACAGCTGTTATTATTCCAATACAGCTATATTAAAGGACTATTACAGGAATGTTTTTATGAGTATTATAGCCTTTGGAGTATTCAAAAGGAAGTAGTAATTAATGCTGAATTCAAATGTCCGTTGCTCTTTATCAGAATATATACTCAGAGGTTTACTAAATCAATATAGTGAAACAGAGAGAGAATACAGTGAAAATAAGATACAGGAATCAGAGTTCCAGGAAGAACTCAACTCCACCTGTACAACAAAGTTCTCTTCTCAGATCTGCTGTTCCAGGAAGCCTGAAGAGACAACTTCTCTACATCAGTCTGAAGGCTTACTGGAAGATCATCATCAAGGCTTCATTATTTACTCTCCAAGACAACTCACATTTCAGCCATTGCTGAAATCATCATTTGCTGGAGCAGTCATCCATTGAAGGCCTATCACCCTGTGCAAAGCTTCCACTCCTGAACCATTCTACTTCTCAGGGGGAGCTTTGACATCAACAATCCACTTGTGCTTCTCTCATTTGATTGAGAACAGAGAAGACATCTTCACCTTTTTCTTTATTCTTTTCCCGCTGTAAAAGGGTTCTTGAACTCCCTTCAAAAGTTCTGTTTGGTTCTGAGAGCCTTATCAAAACTCAGTGGTGGCAAGACACCTGATCAAAAAATCTAGCTTTGGTTTTTGAGCACCTGGTCAAAAGCTCATTGGTGTCAGGACACCTGATCAACTCATCCTGAGTGGATTCCTACCAAGGGTGGTAGAAGAGTGGACGTACCCAAGTTGTTGGGGAACCACTATAAAATTCTTGTGTCGTCTGGATTGCAATTTTTATTTCTTGTAGTCTTGTTGTGTGTGTTATTGTTCTAATCTCTAGGATAGATCTGACTTTCAGACCATAACATCACTCTACCCAAATTTTTGCTTGATTTGTAGTTCATTTAATAGCTTAATAATCCAAATTAAGGTTGGTGACCTAAACTAGGGTTAGGGTTTTAGGTGGGCTAAAGGTCTCCAAATACCCTAAAATTTTGTCCAAAGAACTATACTGGCCCTATGGTTCTCTCCACCAAATTTCAAGTCAGTTCAAGGTCATTTGACCCCATGACCTTCACAACCCTACAAATCCCCATTAAGGGACCTACCCTATGGTTCTTGGGATACCCTACACCAAACCGCTCCAAACTCCTTTGTAGGGTGTGTCATGCCCTAAAAAGTCAGTGACCAAAATATCAGCCCCTGTGGAAGCGATATGGCCACTCAAACACCAAAGGGGTGTTTGATCCTAAATTATCCTATAAGGATCCTCCTTGGGTTGAACCGAACCCTATTCAAAACATCTCCAAATGAGATGAAATTTTTACCAGAACCTTATGATAAACCCAGGGACCACTCACCAAAATTTGGGAGGGTTTGGAAATCATTTAGCCATCTAATTAAATTAAGCTAGGATTATTGAATTTTTCTAAAAACTATAGAAAAAAATTCTTCAAAAATTCTCATTTTTGGATAGCACTTAGATATAGGTAAGAATAGGCCATACCCCAAATTTCAAGTCATTCTGATGAATGTATCGGAGTGGGGAATTTTGTTAAGGTCAAGACAGCCCTATGGACAGACCTCACCAAAAAGGGTGTTGTGCTCTAACTAGGACTTCAAATTGAGTGAAATTAATTTTGTATTAAAGTAGACTTCAAGGGCTACATTTTCTATGTTGACCATTTTTCCTGTAGGAGCCTCTAAGTAGTTTTCCCAAATTATTTAAAGTGACAGATAATTTCATTCAGAAATTGTTTTAAAAATTGAATCTAATTTCATGGCACTGTTCATCTTCTCCTACAGCCCGAAACCAGAGTCCTGAAACTCATTTTCATGTAGCTTTTCCAAAGCTATTTCCCGGCCATCCAGCCATCTCCCTGGCCGGCCACCACCACCTCTGTTGAGGTGAGGGCTATCGTCGGGCGGCGGCACGGCCACCGGAGAGGCGGTTTCCGGCGAACCCGACTACCATTTATTTTTGAAAACCATGGAAAAAACCTCGCTCAATCTTGCTCCTTTGAGCTCGATATCTCTCCTAATGATTTCTAAGATCTATCCATAGAAGAAAGAGTAGAGGAGGACCTTATTCATGGTTTGACGGCGAGATGGACGTTGGACTGTCATGTCGCGATGGAGGCGTCGTCGGAATTCTTCTACAGCACCGTACAAGCTCCAAATCCGTCGGGTAAGGGTGGAAACTCCATCTCTGAGTCTAGGGAGCCTTTTTAAAGGGAAGAAAGGAGGGAGGGGAAAGGTTGAAACGTTCACGGCCATTAATATTTCTTCTTAATAACGTTTCGGTTATGATGCAGGGAATTGAATTGCTGGAAACGAAAAGATGTTTGCTAGATGGCGATTTCCTATTGGACCAACATTTCCTTATTTATTTATATAATTACAGAAGGAAAATGGCCCATAAATACTCCTGGTGTAACTTCCCATAATCAGAATTGATTACGACGTCGGTTACCGAAATTTCCAGTTTGGCTGACGTTTCGGCCTTGGTCACGGGCGTGACACATAGGTCACGGGTGTGACAGGCCCGGATAGCCAATTCTGGGATCGACGATCGTCGAACTGAGATCGACGATCGTCGAAGGGTGGTCACGGGCGTGAAACCTGGGTCACGGGCGTGACCGGCCCGTGTGGCCAATTCTGGGTCGACGACCGTCGGACTGCGGTCGACGATCGTTGAAGGATGGTCACGCCCTAGGTCACGGGCGTGACAGTTGGGTCACGGGCGTGACAGGTCCGAGCTGCAAATTCTGGGTTTGACGATCGTCGATTTGAGGTCGACGATCGTCGAAGGGTGGTCACGCCCTAGGTCACGGGCATGACACAAAGGTCACGGGCGTGACAGGGTCATGAGGCAAATTCCGCGCTCGGCGATCGTCGTGCTGAGATCGACGATCGCCGAAGGGGGTCACGCCCTTGGTCACGGGCGTGACACCTGGGTCACGGGCGTGACAGTGCCGGGTTGAAAATTCTACGCCCGACGATCGTCTCCCTGGGATCGACGATCGTCGAAGGAGTCACGCCCTAGGTCACGGGCGTGACGGGTCGGTCACGGGTGTGACCAACCCGTGACCCGAAATCTCGGTCGATTTATTTCAATTTTTGGGCTTCCTAGGGTTCTGTCACGACCAACCGACTCCTAGGGGTCTAGCCGGAAATGGGATGTTACAAATCCCAATAAACAAAACAAATATTTCGTCCCCAAAATCAAGGTTAAGCCTACGAGACTCTAATAGGGAAAAGGAAGCTTGTAACATCCCATGAAAGTTGAAAGATCTACATCTCTGCGTTACGTTTGTAGTGTGCAGTTTTGATTTTTAAGACCCTTTCGTCCAATTGTCAAGGTATACACCCCAATATTCTTGAAATTTTCGGTCTTATTGGTTTAAAATAGGAACGCAGATTGATTGTCCAGAGGGGTTTGTGAGGTATACCCGACCGAAAAGTTCTGGATACCTTTGTCGCATCGAGTCCTGTGGCTCCCATGTATGCTCCTCCTGCGCATGCTTGTAGAACCTTGACTAACGGAACCTTCTTCCGACGCAAGGTCCGTACTCTTCTACCATCGATCCGAATCGGCTCCAAGTGAACTGGCTAGTTGGAGGCTACCGGTCCATCTGTGGTCAAAATCTGCTGCTCCGGGCGTAGTAAAGCCCTCCTAAGTGAAGAAACGTAGAATACGTCGTGCAGAGCTGCCAGCTCTGGTGGCAACACCAGCCTGTAAGCTAGGGCCCGATCCGCTCCAGGATCCTGTAAGGGCCCATATACTTAGGGCCGAACTTCTACCTCCGACCACGCACCTGTGAAACTCCATGCACGGGCCGGATCTTAAAAAACACTCGGTTCCCCCACTTGAACTCATCTTTATTGATCGGAATGAATCTGTCCATCATCGTCAACCGATCGACGATGACTCAAGTCGAGTCGTTTCCCGTCCGTGATCGGGGAAGTCCGTGAATAAAACCCATCGCGATGTCCTCAAATTTCCCCTCCGGGGGTACATGTTCTGAGATACATCATCCTTATGATGATACAACCCAGCGATTAAATCTTTACCTTCTCAGATATCCCGTATCTTGTTACCCGTCACCTAATTTCACGTGATAATAGTTAATTCTCGTAATTATTCCGTCTTATTACTACGTCATTGTCTTGGTAACGCTATGGGTCATCATTCCAAACATTTTTTTTTTACAAAATCTTATGTTTGCCCGAATAACGTTGAATTATATCGACTTCCATCTCACTATATTTGTTAAGCCACTTTCCCTAAACTAGGTCCAAGGGAACCCAATGCCAATACTAATTTGCCCAATAAACAAAAGTTTAGCCCCCAATAAACAAAGATAAGCCCCTACATATCTTGGGATAAGTATCTTTGATATTACCCTGTTACATCCATCCTAGTTGGGTGCACAATTCCTAGGGCATCAATCTTCGACTTGGGGGTCCACTCTGAAACTCGTTAATATACTCCATGCTTTAAACTCTCTGAGTCACATTTACGACAACTTAATCCGGGTCAAAATGTTCCCAATCTCACATGGGTATCTTCCGAACTTGAATTCCTATCTGACCCTCAGTGTTTGTCTCGGTGGTTGCCTCTAGGTAATTTTGTTACCGGTATTGAGGATTAAGACTACTTGTCTTTTACCATTCTGCTAATGTACTATTGGTCTCAATTCTCCTTAAAGTAGTCTACCTATCCGAATAGTCGTTGATTGGGATAGCAGGGACACCTGAGTTTTCGTCTTAGGTAGTCATTCTCGTGCTAAACTCCTCCTTTATTCTCTTTGGGTACCTCCTTACCTTAACCAAATTCATACCCAAGGTCTATTTTGAAATAGGGCATACTATAAGTTGTCCTGGCTAGTCACGAGTCCTAGTTGGTTGAGTCTAAATCGTTGGTTAGAGGATGATAAGATGAGATCTTCGCAGCTGGAGGTGTTCCCTACTGGGGGCAGGGTAGGCCACAGGCTACAAAGAAGGATTTCAATTAACGACGAAGTGGAATTTCACATGTGATTTCCCTTATGGGCACACCACTGCTTCCGCTGCTTAGTTTGTCCCCAAACTAAACTCGAGCGGGGGTGACCAGGGTTAGTGGACTACTACTTTTCCGATCGAGGTCTCCTCTGATACCACTTGTATGACCCCCTTTTTTTCTTTTTCAACCACCGGGGTCTTAGCCCAGAACTGCCGCTTTGCGGTGGCACCGACTCACGGGAAGGTCGCCACTACAAAACGCCAATTCTGCCGGCCCTTTTCGATCGCAGAATGGTAGCTTAATAAAGTAATAGCAAGTCCACAATAATCACATGTATATAATTAAATCTCCACGAAGGGAGAGTCCACAATAGTAATAAAAATCAGAGTACAAAAGGAGGGCTTGTGCCCAGTACATGTAATCCTCACTACAAGTCACTCGCGGAAGCCAAACCAAAACTAAAACTAAGCGTCACCGTAACCGTCACTGAACCGAGAGCACCCAAGCTAGACTGGCCCATCTCCACCGACTCTGTACTCTGTTGTTGCTGTATCTCTGGGTGCTTCTTCCTTTTCAGCCTGCCGTCGCTGACTCGCGATCCACGTCTGCGTCTACGTCTTCGGCCTCCTGGCTGCTGAGCTGGTGGGGTCCCACCCATCAAGGGGCATTTGACCCGTGTATGTCCCGGCTGGTGACAATGGTAACACGGTCGCGGGGCCAACTCTGTCAGGAACTGCAATAGCCGTGACCCTTCCATATGGTACACCTAAAAATGTTGTGGTTCGAAAACCGTTAGTCATAAAGACTAAGCCTTATCATCCCCTACCCCTTCCCCCATGGCTCCTAGGTACCGAGCGGAGAGGACGAAAGGGAAGGACATGAAGGTGGAGATTAAATCAAATAAACAGTTGACAGCGGAATGCTAGGTAAATACGATAGAAACATGACTTAGGCATGGCAGATCGTATAGAATCAATTATAAACAAGTAAATGAACAAGCGGACCAACCTATGCGTTAGCAATGCAATCAATTATATGAAATAGCAAGTACCGATAGAAAGGCTAGAGGAAGTGGCAAACGGAGACAGTGAGTCAACCTTACACTTATGTACGCCCCGGTAAAACAGCACTAAGCCACCAGGGATCTTTTGCAGCGGTATGCCACATCGTGATAAGAGTGTCACCAACTGAGCCACTTGATATATATCAAGGGTTCGTCAGTGGTTGCTCAAGACAGCAAGGAATGTGCAAGTAAATACCAGAAGTCCAGAGCCCAACAAGATCAATATAAGCCGGTATTGATTTGATAGAGGATTGACTGCCTCTATAGAACCAACCTCCTGGGGTCGTTTTGCAGGGACTAATCGTATGCAGACCTGGTTAAAACGTGCCGGCGGCCGTCCTTGCCCATACCATTTTATAACGGTTAGGCTGGCAGTAGTTTAGTGCTATGCAGGCCGTACACAATCTATTGCTATGAGAATGCACCAAAGCAAGATGCAACACAACCCACCGACTCTGCATGCAGACCAGGCAGACGGCTTTAGTGTTCCAGGCCCGCCCCCTGTTACCAGGGAGGCTCAGCCTATCACATCAAGCCTGCAGGGCACCCCAACCTCAGCGTTGTGGATCGAACCCAGGACGAGACCCTTTACCACAGACAGCTGCAGATCAGTTGAAAGAACTCCCCCGGGCCACTCCGTAGTGCGGGTCGAACTCATCTAACTACCAGGACCTAGCCCTTCCGTAGCGCCCCATAGAAGAACACAACCTAGAGTATCCGCGTACTTGTGCTGGCTATACACACCAGGCTTTTCGCCGAGTCAACGTACCACTGTCGGTGTGATCGATCGCCTAGTACCGATGACCCACCACTTATATGCACATGCAACCATGACAATTATTATATTTGTACAAGTTCTTATATTATCGAGCCTCCAGCTCTCTAGGCTACTAAGCCTATACCAAGTCCCCGAGCATCCCGCTCCCTAGACTTCCAAATTACCAACCAAACCATAGTCATTACTAGTGGGCCCTTAGACTATGGACCTACTCTACCCATTCCATACTAATTCTCCTTCCTAAGTGTACAAGTGTAGGTGTGAGGTACAACTATTACTTGGGTTACTCTTGATCATCTTATTTCTACCATTTAAGGTTGACCTTAGACTTTCCGAGGGTTACCCGGTGAAGGGCTCGCAGCGGTACTAGGAGCTATGATGGGGTGAATCCCAAAAACTCCCTTTCCAAGGCACTTATTATACTTGATTTGTTCCCTTATCCCATTCCCTTCTCGCATTACGGTGGGCTATTCCTAGGATGACTTGACTCTTCCTCTTCTCGGGGAGGACGGTCTTCCGTCGAACCCGAACACTACCTATCGCTAGTCAATCTCACCCCTTACCCATCCTAACTTCCAATAATGAACTTGATTTAACTAATCCTGTCCAAACCAGCAAACTACCAAAAATTCCATCTCCAAGTTCATTACCCACTCTAGCTCCGCTTCTGCAGTTTTACTAAACGCAGACCGTCCTAATCTTTATGAGGTATGCAAGGGGTGGTACTCCCAACTCTCTTCCAAATCCCATATAATATTTACTGGAGGTCTACCATGACCTAATTAGTCTAAATCCAGAATTTAATAATTTTCCTATTTCATTTGGCATTTAATTTATTTATTCTAAGATCCTGACTGCCCTTGTATGAACATGAAGTGCACTAATGAGCCAATAATAAATCATCATAAAATTAATAAAAATCATATGAGACATTTAAACAGCAATTCCTAGTTTTGAGAAATTCCAGAGATGTTTATGCCTATATTTCCTAATTAACCATTTTAGGCCACTTTTACTATATCATGAAGGAAGTACTATAAATATTTATTCAAAAATCCCAAGAAAATTATGTAAGCTATATAGTGAGCTAAAACCATCATAAACCAAGTACCATAATTTTTCTCCATCATTTGAACTCTGAATTTATTTTAAAGTAAGATACTAATTTTCATATCTTAATGAAGGAGGTACTGTTTTTATCCATCTAAAATTTCAGAGAAATTTACTAGGTGACTAACATAATTGGAAACACCCACTGATCAAATTTCATAATTTTCCAATCAATAATTAAGCACTATTTGTATTTTTGACTGTATATCACATTTAGCACATTAAAGAATAAAGTACCCAAAATATTCAAATAAAATTTCCAAGAAAATTACAGAAGATATAATATGCTATAAGACGACCTAATCCAAGATTTCATAATATTCCAGTGAACAGAAATTCCATAATCATCAAAATAAATATCCAGGGCACCATTAGAGTTGTAAATGAAGTACTGTATAAATTAATCCAAAAATTTCAACAAAATTATATTATATCTACTTGGACCATAACATCACTCTACCCAAATATTTGCTTGATTTGTAGTTCATTTAGTAGCTTAATAATCCAAATTAACGTTGGTGACCTAAACTAGGGTTAGGGTTTTAGGTGGGCTAAAGGTCTCCAAATACCCTAAAATTTTGTCCAAAGAACTATACTGGCCCTATGGTTCTCTCCACCAAATTTCAAGTCAGTCCATGGTCATTTGACCCCATGACCTTCACAACCCTACAAATCCCCATTAAGGGGCCTACCCTAGGGTTCTAGGGCTACCCTACACCAAACCGCTCCAAACTCCCTTGGAGGGTGCTTCATGCCCTAAAAAGTCAGTGACCAAAATATCAGCCCCTATGGAAGCGATATGGCCACTCAAACACCAAGGGGGTGTTTGATCCTAAATTATCCTATAAGGATCCTCCTTGGGTTGAACCCAACCCTATTCAAAACATCTCCAAATGAGATGAAATTTTTACCAGAACCTTATGATAAACCCAAAGACAACTCACCAAAATTTGGGAGAGTTTGGAAATCATTTAGCCATCTAATTAAATTAAGCTATGATTATTGAATTTTTCTAAAAACTATAGAAAAACATTCTCCAAAAATTCTCATTTTTGGATAGCACTTAGATATAGGTAAGAGTAGGCCACACCTTAAATTTCAAGTCATTCTGATGAATGGATCGGAGTGGGGAATTTTGCTAAGGTCAAGACAGCCCAATGGATAGACCTCACCAAAAAGGGTTCTGTGCTCTCACCAAGCTTCCAAATCGAGTGAAATCAATTTTGAATTAAAGTAGACTTCAAGGGCTACATTTTCTATGTTGACCATTGTTCCTGTAGGAGCATCTAAGTATTTTTCCCAAATTATTTAATGTGACAGATAATTTCATTCAGAAATTGTTTTAAAAATAGAATCTAATTTCATGGCACTGTTCATCTTCTCCTACAGCCCGAAACCAGAGCCTCGAAACTCATTTTCCTGTAGCTTTTCCAAAGCTATTTCCCGGCCATCCAGCCATCTCCCTGACCGGCCACCACCACCACCACCTCTGTTGAGGTGAGGGCTATCGTCGGGCGGCGGCACGGCCGCCGGAGAGGCGGTTTCCGGCGAACCCGACTACCATTTATTTTTGAAAACCATGGAAAAAACCTCACTCAATCTTGCTCCTTTGAGCTCGATATCTCTCCTAATGATTTCTAAGATCTATCCATAGAAGAAAGAGTAGAGGAGGACCTTATTCATGGTTTGACGGCGAGATGGACGTTGGACTGTCATGGCGCGGTGGTGGCGTCGTCAGAATTCTTCTACAGCACCGTACATGCTCCAAATCCGTCGGGTAAGGGTGGAAACTCCATCTCTGAGTCTAGGTAGCCTTTTTAAAGGGAAGAAAGGAGGGAGGGGAAAGGTTGAAACGTTCACGGCCATTAATATTTCTTCTTAATAACGTTTCGGTTATGATGCAGGGAATTGAATTGCTGGAAATGAAAAGATGTTTGCCAGATGGCGATTTCCTATTGGACCAACATTTCCTTATTTATTTATATAATTACAGAAGGAAAACGGCCCATAAATACTCCTGGTGTAACTTCCCATAATCAGAATTTATTACGACGTCGGTTACCGAAATTTCCAGTCTGGCTGACGTTTCGGCCTTGGTCACGTGCGTGACACATAGGTCACGGGCGTGACAGGCCCGGATAGCCAATTCTGGGATCGACGATCGTCGAACTGAGATCGGCGATCGTCGAAGGGTGGTCACGAGCGTGACACCTGGGTCACGGGCGTGACCGGCCCGTGTGGCCAATTCTGGGTCGACGACTGTCGGACTGCGGTCGACGATCGTTGAAGGATGGTCACGCCCTAGGTCACGGGCGTGACAGTTGGGTCACAGGCATGACAGGCCCGAGCTGCAAATTCTGGGTTTGACGATCGTCGATTTGAGGTCGACGATCGTCGAACGGTGGTCCCGCCCTAGGTCACGGGCGTGACACAAAGGTCACGGGCGTGACAGGGTCATGAGGCAAATTCCGCGCTCGGCGATCGTCGTGCTGAGATCGACGATCGCCGAAGTGGGTCACGCCCTTGGTCACGGGCGTGACACCTGGGTCACGGGCGTGACAGGGCCGGGTTGAAAATTCTGCGCCCGACGATCGTCTCCCTGGGATCGACGATCGTCGAAGAGTCACGCCCTAGGTCACGGGCATGACGGGTCGGTCACGGGCGTGACCAACCCGTGACCCGAAATCTCGGTCGATTTATTTCAATTTTTGGGCTTCCTAGGGTTCTATCACGACCAATCGACTCCTAGGGGTCTAGCCGGAAATGGGATGTTACAAGTGGGACTCTCTAGGGCTTACTTTGAATCTAGCACATATGCATGTAGCAAACATTATGTCAGGTCTACTAGTTGTAAGGTACAATAAAGAGCCAATCATTGCTCAATATGTTGTCTGATCAACAGGTTTCCCATGTTCATCAGCATCTAATACAATATTAGTAGGCATATGTGTTTTCATACATGATGCTTCAGACATAACAAATTTCTTAACCAATTCCTTTGCATACTTGGTTTGAGAAATAAATATACCATCAGCATGCTGTTTGACTTGCAATCCTAGAAAGAAGGAAAGCTCACCCATGCTACTCATTTCAAATTTTGAATGCATTAGTTTAGAGAACTTTGTGCACAAATTTGAATTAGTAGATCCAAAGATAATATAAACTATATGGATTTGTACTAGTAGGGTATTGGCCTTATGGATTCTAATAAAAAGAGTTTGGTCTACTCTACCCCTTATAAAATCATTTTTCAGAAGAAAGCATGCTAAGGTCTCATACCATGCTCTAGGAGTTTGCTTGAGCCATATAATGCTTTATGCAATTTGAAAACATGATCAGGATGAGTTAGAGAGATAAAACCTGGGGGTTGTCTAACATGGACTTCTTCCTTGATGTCTCCATTGAGAAATGCAATTTTTACATCCATCTGATAGACCTTGAATCCTTTGTGAGCTGCATAAGCTAGGAATATTCTTATGGCCTCTAACCTTACAACTGGTGCAAAGTTCTGGTCATAGTATATTCCTTCTTCTTGAGAGTATCCTTGTTCAACTAGCCTTGCCTTGTTCCTTAAAATGATTCCTTGATCATCCAGCTTGTTTCTTAACACCCACTTTGTTCCAACAATGGAGTGATCCATAGGCCTTGGCACTAGCTCCCAAACTTCATTTCTTTCAAATTGATGTAATTCCTCTTGCATTGTAATGATCTAGTGTGGATCTTGTTCGGCATCTTGTATGGATTGAGGTTCAATTTGAGATAGAAAGCGGGTGTGCATCAGGTTTTGGTTGACCTGATTTTTGGTTTGCACACCAACTGAGATGTCTCCAATCACTTGGGAGATTGGATGATCTCTTGATGTTACTAAATCAACAGGGGGTGTTGATTGTTCACCAAACGGTGTTGTTGTTTCCTCTTGTGGAACAACAACTGGCTCTTCAAGATGATTTTCTCCAAGATATTAAGCATCCTCTTCATCTTCACTGCTCTCATCCTTTTTTGTTGTATCTTTTTCTACAATATGTAACCTATCCAAATTTTCTGAAAGAGAGTGTACCTGCAAAGGTTCTATGGTAGAAGTATTCTTCTCCTTGTAAAACATGTTAGTTTCATCAAAAGATACATGTACAGATTCTTCAATTTTAAGAGAATATTTGTTATACACCCTATAAGCTTTACTGATCATGGAGTATCCCAGAAACACTCCTTCATCAGCTTTAGCTTGAAATTTTGCTATATACTTCTTGTCATTATTGTGTATGTAACAAATGCAACCAAATTTTTTTAAATAATCTACTTTAGGTTTCTTCCCTTTGAGTAATTCATAGGGAGTCTTGCCCTTCAGTTTATGTATCAAACTTCTATTCAACACATAGTTTGAGGTGTTCACTGCCTCTGCCCAAAAGGATAGAGGGAGATGAGCATCTGTCAACAATGTAGTAGCAGATTCAATAAGGGTTCTATTTTTCCTTTCAACTACCCCATTTTGTTAAGGAGTTCTAGGAGCTGAGAAAGTGTGCCTGATCCCTTCACTCTGACAGAACTCTTGCATAAGAAGAGAATCAAACTCTGTCCCATGATCACTTCTTATCAGGGAAATATGAGTATTGAACTCAATCTGTATGCATTTGAGAAACTCTGTCAAACACTTAAAGTTATCAGACTTCTTCCTCAGAAAGAACACCCATGTGAATCTAGTGAAGTCATCTACAATCACCAAAGTGTAAGATTTCCCTCCTAAGCTTTGTACTGTAATCGGTCCAAAAAGATCCATGTGTAACAGATACAAGATCCTAGGTGAATCACTCTTGTTAAGTGACTTAAAACTATTTTTAGTTTGCTTGCCTAATTGACAAGCCCTACAAAGTCCTTCCTTCTTGTAGGGGTCAGAAGGTAGTCCTCTAAAAAGATTGTCCTTGGATATCCTAGCAATAGTTCTAAAGTTTACATGCCCTAATCTCGTATGCCATAAATCATTTGGCTTGCAAATCGAATTGAATAAGCAAATATCTATCTTAGTTGAAAGAAAATCTACGAGATAAATGTTACCTTTCCTTTTACCTGTTAACACAGTTGTGTTATCCTCTGATTTGATTTTGCATGATGATTTGTTGAATGTCACCTGGTAGCCTTCATCACATAGTTGACTGATGCTGATTAAATTATGCTTCAGTCCTTCCACATAAGACACCTTTTGAATGTGACTGAGCACCATATCCTTTTGTTTGTCCAAAGTTTGAATCTCCAAAAATTACTTTGGGTCCAAGTTAGGCTTTGAAGGATGTGAGATTCTCCTTGCTTCCTATCTTGTGCTTTGAACACCCACTATCCAGATACCATTGTTGGTTCATTGCTGGATAGGTCTTCACCTGCACCTAAACAACTTATCTATTTTTGACCAAGTTTACCTTGGGCCTAGGTTGATAAACTTTAAATTCTGAAATAAAAGATATCCCTGGCTGACTCTTATAACCTTCAGGATGATATCTCCTTGGAGGTATTATCCATTCAGTATAAGGATTAAAGTTTTGGGATGTAGGACCTCTAGGATTGAAGTTTGATTTGCCTTTAAAAAAAATTTCAAAACTCTAAGCTCTGTTCGAGGATTTCAAGCTGAGTTCGACGATCTTGGGTCAGATCGTCGAGCTCCATTTGAAGATCGCTTATGCCCGAGTTCAGAGTTCAAAGATCATCGACCTGAGTTCGACGATTCACCTTGAGATCGCTGAGCTCTGTTCAACGATCGTCGAGCTCTGTTCGACATTTTCCGTTGAACTTTAGTTTTCTTAGGCAGATCAGAGTTCTTCTTAGCAACCTCTACAACTCCCTTCCCTTTATCTGAGATAAACTTGATTGGGGTTGTTAACACTATAGGTTGGCTGGATCAAGCACCCAAGCCCAGTGTACTATTAATTCTAGAGTTCACTATGCTTGTGATGTCCATCAGTCTGATGCTTCTCCCATCAAGGGATTCATCAAACTTCTTTGCCTGGGATAGTTCACTTTTCAGTTAAGCTATCTTCTCCCCACAGCATTCTAACTCCTTAGAGAGTTTGAGGTTGTCTGATTTTTAAGTGCTATGTTCAGACACTTGATTTCTGAGAGAGATAATCTCTTTCTCAGACTTTAGCATGTCTAACCAAAGTGCTTTAAATTAAAATTTTAAGTCCTCTGAATTAAAATAAAAGGAATCTATTACCTGGTCTTCTTCATCTTCATATTCAGATTCCGATTCTGATTCATGTTCTGCATCAGAATAATGTTGGGAGGCATTGATAGCCATCATGCAGAACTCCTTCTCTTCAGCATCATCTTCATCATCACTTGAGCTTGATGAAGCCTCTGACTCTTCTTCAGTTTCACTCCAGGTTTCAGCTACAAATCCATTCCTGGTGTGTTTGTTTTTGCTGGAGGAGGATTTGTCATTGTTGTTTCTCCTGGAGTCCTTGTCTTTTCTCCTATCTTTCCTGTCCCTCTTGTACTTATTCTGATTTTCTGGATAATCAGGCACAATGTGGCCTGGTTTCCTGCATCAAAAATAAATAATTTCTTTATTATTGGATTTGTCATACCTTGGCTTCTCATGCCCTCTGGATGACCTCTTTCTGAAATCTTTCCTTGCCATCTTATAGAATCTTTTGGCTAGTAAGCTCATCAATTCTTCATTGCCTGTGACCTTGTCTTTAGGCTGATCTTCTGTAGCATGGAATGCTATTGTCTTTTCCTTCCTGATTGCTGGAGAAGCAACCTTTTGTTCTTCCGCTCTATTCTTGATGAGTAGCTCATAAGACTTGAGCTTGCCCAATAAAGCTTTAGTAGTAATCTTAGTTAGGCTTCTGGCATCCTTGATTGGCAAGATCCTTGAGTCCCAAGTGCTGGGGAAGCACATTAGGATTTTGTCATTGAGTTCAGTTAGTGAAATCTCCTTGTCCAATGTTCTTAACTCACTGACTATTAGGTTGAGCCTATTGTACATGTCAGCAACTGACTCAGTTTCTCCCTTTTTGAAATTCTCATACTAGGTTGTGAGATGGGATCTTCTGTCTTTCCTTTCATCAGTAGATCCTGATACAATTTCTGACAACTTGTCCCATATTTCTTTTGCTAAATTACATTCAGCCACTTTCTGAAATATTTCATCAGACATAGTCTGAGCCAGAATATTCATTGCTTTGGCATCTGCAACTTTCCACTTCTTAATTTCTGCATCTGTTCCTGAAGGAGGTGGAACATCACTTATACTTGTAATTACTGGGGGTCTTGGACACACTATCAAAATAGAATTGTAGATGTCCTCATCAATAGAATTCATATATAATTTTATCCTTGCCTTCCAAAGTGCAAACTTAGAAAGGTTGCACACTGGAGGTCTGGTGCTAGCATAATCTTTGTTCTGTGCCATGGTTTTGTATGAATATAAATATAATACAAATAATAACCCTCTATAGAAGATTGATCTTATCAGAGATCTTTTGGTTCAGGTGTTAGCCTGTATTTACAATCAATCTAATGAAGATTCAGTTGTTGAGTAACCAGCCTAGCTATGATACCAATTGAAAGTGAGGGTAAGATCTACCTTTACTCTAGGGGGGGTGAATAGAGTATATTAAAATAATTTTCCAGATAAAAATTATTTGCAGTGGAAGACTTAATTTAAGTATAGGTGTAATGTGCTTACAGTAAATAAAACTAAGAAAGAAATAAACAAAATCACAGCACACAGCAAAGCAAAAACATAAAAATCCAGAAGACACAAGGATCTATAGTTGTTCCCCAGTTAACCTGGGTACATCCACTCTTCTACCACCCTAGGTAGGAATCCATTGCAGGAATAGTTGATCAGGTGTCCTGGGAACCAATGAGCTTTTGATAAGGTGCTCAAAAATCAAACCAAGATTTTTTGATCAGGTGTCTTGACACCACTGAGTTTTGATCAGGTCTCAGAAACCAACAACAAAACTTTTGAAGGGAGTTTTGAGTAACCCTTTTACAGCAGAATAAAGAAAGAAAAGAAAAGAGTTTGTTGTTCTTCTCTGTCAATAGTCTAAGAGAAGACTAGTGGATGATGTTGTCAAAGCTCCCCCTAAGATCTGCAATTGTTCAGGAAGAAGAGCTTTGCTTAGGGTGATAGGTCTTCAGTAACTTTAGATCTCCAGCAAGAGATGATTTCAGCAGTTGCTGAAAAGTGATGTCTCTGGAGTCTTTGATGAAGAAGCCTTGAACACTTGAATAAGGAAGATCTTGAAAGAATAGAATAGAAGAAATCTTTTCTGATTGATGATCTCCTTCACAGTATTCTTCCTTGTGTTCTGTATGAATTCTAACTCAGTAATCCTGTAGACTTGCGTCTCAAAATTCTTGATTGATATCTCTTGTTTTTTTTCTCTAATTATCCTCTGGAGATATACTGAACATCTGTCTTTTTGATAGCCGTTAACCAGTCATAAATAACTGCCTTAAATGAAATTTGACTCTAGAGAAAAGTCCTAAGAGACATTCCATTTTGTCTTCCTTGAAACCTTCTCCAGATTAGTTGAAACGGCTACAGAATCCTTTGAAATAAATGCTGATAATAAATCAGATTGAATACCATAACTGTCTGATTTTGAATTCTTGAAATCGTCAATCTCTTCAGAAAATTGTCGATCTGAGCTCAACTATCGTCGAACTGAGCTCAGAGACTAGATCTAGACTTGAAATAGAAATCATCGACCTGCGCTCAACTATCGTAGAACTGAGCTCAGAGACTTGGAATATAGCTAGAGACCGAATCGTCGATCTGAGCTCGAAGATCGTCGAACCGAGTTCGACGACTCGTTGAACTGAGCTCAGAGATAGTCGAACTGAGTTCAATGTTTCGTCGACCTGAGCTCGACGAAAATTATTCTAGTCTTCAACACTTGAATTCTGATCTTAGAAGGTCTTGGGGCAGCTTCCAAACCTAAGTTCTAACCCTTAGACTGTAACATCCCATTTTTCTAATTAGACCCCCCTTAGGAGTGACTTGAGCATAACTAGGTCATATGAGTTAACCTAGGTGAGCACAGGAGACCAAGTGACCTAAAAACCTAGTTGAGACCCACTTGGTCTGCAAATAGTAATTTTCAAAACTCTGATTTTGGGTGGTCTAGTAGGTTTATTGTGACTCTAAAAATTCCCTTAGACCTAATGTGGGCCCAATGAGTCACCAAGGACCCACTTGGGTCAACCATAGTGGTCAATTTGACCAAATTAACCCCAAGCCCAAATCAAGTCAAACCTAGCCTATATGGGCTAACCCAACCTCAAACCACCCTCCCCCTTAGGCTAACTCTTGCATGATTATTTTTGTATGATATTTGGCTGCCTATATCCTAGGGAATTGACCAAGTCAACATTGGTGACTAGGAGAGAGAGAGAGAAGCCTAAATTTAGAGAAATAAAGAGGAGAGAGAAAGTGTTTAAAGAGGCCACTTATGGTGGAAGGTGAACCACTCCGTTCATGATATTTCCTAAGGGAATTATTAACCTTAGTGGGCTGCCAATAGGTTGAGGGAGATGAGCAAATTCGTCCATGATAATTAGGAGAGAGAAAAAAAAATATCATTCTCATGAATAATGGAGGAGAGAGAAAAATTTGGAGGAAGAGTATTCATGACCAAGAGTCTCTCTCTCCACCATCAAGCCTTGATATTATTCCCCATTCAACTCCCTTGACTCTTGGGATGAAAATAACATCAATTGCCTTGATGTGAGGAGAGAGAAAAGGGGAGTTTCTTTTTAATTGAGGAGAGAGAAAGAGGAAAAGAGAGAGAGGAGTTATGGAGGGAGACCATGAGCCACCCCATTCACCTCCCCAAGCCCCCATTCATTCTTCATGATCCTTGGGAAGAGATTCCCATCATTTTCTCATCAGCCACCATCAATGGAGGAGCCCAACCACCATGGCCGAACATCCCTTCACCTCCCCTCCCATGAAAAAAAAAATATAAAACCTCATTTGCAGCCACCTATTCTCATTTTTGGCTATTCCATCTCCCTCAAAGCATCCATGGCAGTCAAAATATCATATAAGATCGATGGTTTTGGTGGGGGAACGAGGGATCGGACAAGTTCGCCGGAGAGTAAAAATGCCATGACAAACCGCCGCCGCCGCCATCGTCGCCGAACCCCAAATAAGTTCCTCCTCCTCTCCTTCTCTCATGCTTAGATCCTAGGAATGCTTAGAAATCGATTTCATGCCCAAATGAACCGGAGCCAAGTTTTGAAATTTCAGAAAATTGCCATTTTTCGGGAGCTTTTGAAGCTCTCGGCTAGGGCGGCGCCGCCACCTCCGGCCGCCCTAGCTCCGGCCGTGGATAGCCCCCACCACCGGGAACAAATGGGTGATGTTTCCCGGTGGTGGCGCTGCCTCAGGCCGCCGGAATAAGGCCCGAAAAAACCACCTGTGCGGGCTTGTTTTCTGTCCAAATCGGAGAAGATGAACAGTTGTCGTCGGATGCGCTTTAAGATTCGTGCAGGATCAAATAAACACTTATAAACCCCTATTTTTCGGATTTTCTGTATTTAATAAAACAGTTTCACTATAAATTAAATTTAGGCCCTTTATGGGCACCACATGAAAAAGATTACAACATGAAAGTTGTAGGTATTTTAAATACCTACAATTTGATATGCAGTGGTGAAAAATTGGATGAGGGGACTGCCCTGTAGAGCCTTTTTAGTAAGGCTATGTCCTACAACTAGGGCAGATTTCTTCTAAAAATTATTTAGGCCCTTTAGGGGCATGTTCATCAAAAATGATCAACATAAATATTGTAGGAATTTTTATTATCTATAGTTTTATATGTAATGGAAAATTTTAGGACAAGTCTTTTGACCTATAGGGCCATTATTCTAGGGTAGGTCCTACAAATAGGGCAGATCTTTGGAAAATTTGCCACACCTAATCCTTGGTCCAAATGCTTTTAAATTTGGACAGGGACTCAATATCACCTAGACCTAACTCCTGTAAAAATTGGAGACCATTTGGGATAGTGTAACTTAGGGTACTGCCCTAAACCTAGAAAAGCTAGGGTAAGGTAGTTGAAGGGTCAAATGACCTCCAAACCCTCCCAAATTTTGGTGAGGTGTCCCTGGTATAGGTATCTAGTTCTGGTTTAAATTTCAACTCATTTGGTTGAGTTTTGATTAGGAATCCTCTAAACCCTAGTTTTGACCTAGTAGAAGGAAGCTTAGTGAGAAGGTTCCTTGCACTCTGGTATGATCATCGCACCTCAACAGAGGTTGAAATTTTGACCACTGGTTTATTTTGGTCCTAAGATTATCCTTAGGGAAGATGGGATGATTTAGGGTAAGTTTACCCTATGGCCCAGGTTAAAACCCTAAAGGTGGACTTTGGGGGTTTGTGAAGGACATAGGGGCAAATGCCATTGTATGGCCTTGAGATTTAGTGGAGAGGTTGTTAATTAGTTTGTAACTCTCTGGTTGTAATGTTAGAGAATTTTGATGTAGGTAGCTACCTCAAAACTTAAACCCTAGTTTTAGGGTAGAAGGGATTTTAGGTCAAAACAGTATCTTAAACTCTTTTAAAAGCCATGAAATTGGGGTAGTGTGTTTTTAGGATAGTTAGGACCCTTGGATAATTATACTAGAATTTTTGGATAGGTATTTCTAGTACTTCATTCATGAATGTGGGTATAGCCCTTTTTGATGTTTTATTTATTAAAGATTTTTAATCCAAATAAGGCCCCCTTGAAACTCTGGAATTAGATGTTTATGGCCAGTAGAAATGCCCATGAATTTTAGTTCAATTTTATGTTGATTAAATATAATAGTTCCTTCACAAGTATTATTAAAGGGCTCTATGTTTTAAAAATATTTTATGGCATATATAGTCTCTGGAAAATTATGAAAGTTAGTAAAAAGTGTTTTTAAATCATTATAAATCAGTGGGATTTTCCTATGAATTTTTGGAGTTATGGATTTAGTACTTGATTCACAAGTATGCTAGATTAGGATTTTAGAAAATGATTTATTATAAATTAATTTCCAGCAGGAAAATTATGAAACTTTTATAGTACTGTTTTCATGGTATTTCTAATATCCTGTAATTAATCCAATTTATTTGGAAGAGAATTTGATGTAGTTTATTCATTAGACATGAAGGAAATGAATTATTGCAAAAATAAGTTTAGGCCCCTTAGACCATAGGGAAAATTGCCAAACCTTGGATATGTCATTTTTAGATACATTAATATTTGTCTTAAATTTATTATGATTTATAAATGACAGAAAAGTATACTCCTTGTTCAAATTTGGAAGACCTTGGATTTTAGTAAAATTAATTAATTAATAGATTAATTGAGAAAATTTTTATAACCGGGAATTTATTCAATTATGTTGTGATAGGACCCCAGTAATTAACTTAGGCTATTCGGATGAAAACACAAAGGACATCCTATCATAGACATCACTTAGTATAAGGTGGTCTGCATTTAGTAATTTTGGAAAATGAGTAACAAGATAAGATTTGGGTTAGCATAAGGACGGCTTGTGTTGGTTGGATTTAAAGAAAGAGGATGGATCTCCATAGGAGGTTTCAAGTGCGGTGAGGAATAGGTTGATGCGCTCTAGAAGGTGCGCGGGACCGACGAAAGATCGCCGTCCCCGTAGGAGTGAAGAGTCAAGTCCACCCTAGGGTTAGTTCGATGCAATTTATAGAGGGAACGGGTAAGGGAAAAACAACCAATAACAATAAGTGCCTTGCGAAAGGGAACTTCGGGCCGTAATGCCGCCGTCTTGGTTCCTAGTGCCCCTTGAGAGCCCTTCACGAGGTATGCCGGGGGCAGTCCTGGGCTAACGTAAATCTTAAAACAAACGAAAGAGTAATTAGCCTAATAGGGATTCACATTGCACACACTCATTCGTTAGGGTTGGTAATGGTTAAGTCGTCCCGAGGTGTTCAAGGGGGCGCCGTCCCGTGGTGTTCTAAGGGATGAAGTCTGGAGATGAGCCGGACGATTTAGTCCGGGGAAGTTGGTCTCGGATGTGGTTTATACGGACGGTTTAGTCCGGGAGTTTGACACTTTAAAATTGTTATATATTAAACGGCTGCATGTGCATAAAAATAGGAAAGATTAAGGTGGTGGGTTTTCGATATCGGGGAGTTCGATTGCACCGACACCGATATCGTTGACTCGGCAAGGTGACTAGCACTTAGCCAAGGTTAAGTCCGGCGGACCAGTCGGCAAGAGTACGCAGGAGTCCTCCTCGTGCACCAGGCGTTAAGGGCGTACGATAGGTCAGACCAGTGGTGCTTTTACTGGTTTTGAGGTGGGCGAGGCCCAACCCACCGCTTCCGTTTGCCACTACGGGAGTATCCTGGGAGTTATCTCCAGAAAGGGGGAACTAAAGGTTTGTGTACACAAAGTTGTGTGTGTGAGTTGCACTGCTTGAACATCATAACCCACCATATAGCTGCATGTCATAATCATTCATAACAACCTTGACACCTAAAATATAAGTGGAATGGGACGCTTATACTTTAGAACTTGCAAAACGACCTCTTGGTCTATAAGCTTGTGTGGGCAAGTTTATAAATTAAGGTCAATTTGTTATATGTATATCTGCTGCTTGATAACCGACACCCCAACGTATAAGCGGTATGGGACGCGTTATACGATGGGAGCCTTGCAAAAGATCCCTTGGCTTATGTGTACTCATATAAGCGAAGGTTTAATTTCTTACTTACTTCCTTTCTGTTATACCTATTACAACACTTAAGATAAATTGCTCCCCATTTACACAACTGCTAGTTAGGTCCACCGTCATCTGTTTTGATATTATTCTCCACTTTCTTGTCCTTCCCTTTCTTCCTCTCCGCCCGGTGCCTTAGGGGTGGGGGACGATAGGGCTTAGTCTTTTAGACTAATGGTTTTCGAACCATATCATATTAGGGGATCGCGGAGCCCAGCATGGAGGAGCAGCTCAGGAGGCCGGTACGCTTGGAGATGGGACAGTCTAGCACTGGAGTCCAGACTACGGGGACTGTGAGTCCCGGCCCTTCGTAGAGTTTTAGTTTTGTTTCCGCTTTTGAGTGATCTTGTAGTGAGGATTTAATGTACCGGGCATGAGCCCTTTTATTTCCAGACTATTTATGCTCTGATGATTTTCTGTGGACACTCCCTTCGTGGAGTTTTATTTTATGTGATATTCTCTTTTGGTGGACTTGCTTCTCTCTTGCTTGCTACTTATTGTGATCGAAAAGGCCGGCAGAATCGGCGCGTTGTAGTGACGACCTTCCCGGGTGCGAAGGTGTCACCGCAAAGCGGCGGTTCTAGGCATAAGACCCCGGGTTTGCAAAAAAAAAAGGGGTCTTACATAGACTCATTCTAATTGACCTTTAATACTATACAATAAGGTCAAAATAATTTCCTAAGAACATAGTAATCCTTGCCCAAATTAGTAATAGGGTGTTCCAACACAAAGTACTAAAAGTACTGGCCTTATGGTCTTACAATAGTTCACTAAATTTAAAATAGTGTCTTACAAACTTCGGCTCGCAGGCCAGCCACACATGAATTAAACAAGTAAACAAACAAGGCCTTCGAGGGTCGGCTCAGGAACTTGGGCTTTGGCTCACTATTTTCAACTCGGCTCCACAGTACTTGCAAGCACAATTCACTGCAATGGTGGTAAACAAGAATAAGGGTCAGCTACAGCTAACCAAATTATAACGATTCCGCCCCCAAACTCGAGCGGCAAAGCTCCTTCCCTACACTTGTTAGCGTAACAAGCAATATAGTGAATAAACTCAACATCACAAGTGCAAGCTCACACGACCACACCTAAGGCACTAACTCGGTGAACCCGGTCAAAACCGGGGTCTCACCACCATCCCTTGGATGGCAAATCTCGTGAGCATTTATCCTTTCAGACCTAAGCCTAAGGCTCACATGACTATGCGAGTGGCCAGTCCCTTTTTCAGGTATCTGTCACCAAACCACATTGCCCGGGTCCGTTTCCACTTACCCGTTGCTCACACCGCACTGTCAAACTTAAGACGAGCGCACTGGCCAAGCTTCTCCCGGATCCCAAATTTGATTACACAAGCACATAACCCAGTTTTGTTCAAGGTTGGCTCCCAGGCCACCAAGATGGCAGAAATGTGTTTCCGCCCAGTTTTTCGGGTGTGCCTTGGGTTAATGTCAAAACCCGCATTTTTCCCAACAATTTAAGTATATCAGAGCAAGGCAAAAATACATGTCGTGATGCCACGCCGTGTAGGGGTTAACTGCAGACGTTCATGCAAGACTCCAAACTCTACAGTTTTAAAAGAAAACATAAATTATTATGAATGAAATCCAGTTTAAGTTATGATGATAGCCGTATCCCTCGGCTTAGTGGATCATCTAGTCCACGATTTAAAATATAATTTATACGCTTGCGGAAGATACTTATTTAATTTGACTCTAACATCCTACGTGAGAATAAATGTCCCCGTGGAACAACTCATGCTAAACAGACTCTAGATTTATAATAAGTATAGGAAAAGTCTTTACGCTAAACAAAAAAAAGTGACTTAGTTTTAAAAGAGATTGCATGGATGCTTTACTAATAATAGGTCTTCATAAGCTTAAAAATATCTTGTATACAGTCCTAGCAATAAATCATCCCAGAGAGCAATTAATTTAAACCAAACATAAGATAATCATATCAGCTAGCAAGTGTCAAGGTTCAACAATCCTGTGCACATCAACAACCTGACACGAACCCATGGTACCAAGTATGTCTGAAAGTAGGAAAAGAAAACTGAAAGAAGAAGTACCTCGCTATGGCGGGTGGAAAAACCACAGCCGACATTGATGTGCAAGGGCTCCAAAAACGGCTCCGCTACTTGCTAATGCTCCGAACCTAAGGCATTCCAAAGACTAAACACCTCAGTAAGAGGGAGAAATGGCGACAGAGAAGTAAGCAAAATAAAACAAAGGTCAAACGGTGTACCAACCCAAGACCAACAGTACTGAAGTAAAGCATCGAACAGGAAAAGAAAGAAATACATATGTGAATCGTCACGTACTCCAACAAATACATCAGATTTCCCAAGGTAAAAAGGGAACAAAAATAATTAAAAACATAAGGAAGAAATTTAACTACCTTTACAAAGCACCTGTGGTCGACTCTACCAAAAAAAACACGGGCGAGGTGGTCACTCAACTCTTACACACCCCTCACGAATAATTTATCCGCTTAACTGCGAGGGAGTCTCATACTATCCACCATACACCGCAAATGCCAAAAACCCGGTCGACTTCCATAAGGTACAATAAAGGATTCATACAATATGAAATTGGTTTTATCCACTAACTCCTGCAATTTTAGAAACCCAAAGAAAACACAACACATATATATCTCGAGATTTGGCTTGTCAGATTCTACTTAACACTTCTAGTTTCAAGACATGGTTGATACCCTTAGGAATGATTTACAATCCTAAATAACTATAATCCGTTCAATAACGAAATCTAAGGCATTTAAAGCCATCAATAAGATACTTCAAGAACGATCAAACATATCCGGACAAAATCGAGTTCACCATGACAAAACGTTACAACCTTATGTGATCATTGAGAAGGTTTATCTTAAAAATAATTTGGAAGAATAAGTATAGAAAATTTTAAGGAACTTGAAAACATAGCCGTTACCATCAAATCAGACAAGGAGAAATGAGGGGAAACCACCACTTCCCTTGGTTTTACCGGAAAGGTCCTCTGAATCACTCCATGTCGTAGATCAGGGCAAAAGAACACGGGAGGAGTTGAAATCTAAACAAAAATGATCAAAAAGGAGGTTAGGGCCGAAAAACCCTAACGAGAAAAATCAAGGAATGGGGAAAATTTTACCACGATAACGTAGCTCTCGGCGAGAGCATTCCGGATCTATGTTCGGTTAAAGATTTTGAGCACCGGAGTATCGTCGGCGGCCACCGGAAGATTCACGAAAAAGAAACTCTCTCTCTCTCTCGCTCGCTGCACTGGTTCGGGAGAAAAATAACTGAGAAGATGGAGTTTGGTTCTAAAACTTAAGTCCAAGAATATATATTTATATATATTTATGTTTATAAAATTTTTTGTTAATAACGGGTTATTTCGAGCAGTTTCGCGGGAATAAAAAATAGAGGTCTAGTATGGCTCCAAATCGCAAAATGCCCAACATGAAAGTTGTATTAATAATCATGTCAAACAAATTTTATGTTGACCATTTTTTCGTACGACACCGTTTTGAACATCAAAACAGTGCCCGAACTCTGGCTGCACATGACTACTCGAGAGAAAAGGGTCTACTCGAGAAAGAGAGCAAAGTTCTCGAGAGAAACGTATAATACTCGAGAAATATCACTAGAACTCGAGAAAATTCAATATTTCTCGAGAATAAAACAATAGTACACAAGATAAATCAGTAGTTCTCGAGTATATCAAAGGTTCTCGAGAAGAAATCAATAATAAAGCTTATTTACAAGAAGCTTCGGAAACACCAAAAATAGTGGTCTAAGATAGCTTCCAATCGAAAAGTGGTCAACATGAAAGTTGTATATCTCGTCGAGAGGAACAAATTTTTTGTTTACCATTTTTTGTCACGACGCCATTTTGACCCTCAAAAAGGCATCCGAGAGAAATCTGAAACGGGCTACTTGAGAAGAACCATAGCTACTCGAGAAGACTCAGAACGGAAACCCAAACGCGCGCTGAATTAAACGAAACTTACACCAAAGGTGAACACTGACGCTAAGAATATAACGGCGAAGTCAAAATTAAAATCCAATGAGCCATTCCCGAGATATTAATCTTCAAAGTGTACGGCAAACATAAACAATCCAAAACTTCAATCGCGCGCCGAGACTCCAAAAATGCTCGGATTTGGACGAAACATGACGAGCAAGTCCAAAATTACATAACTTAAATTCCAAATGCAAAATTTTTTAATTACAAAAATTATTCAAGAAATTGGCCGACTCGACCAAACAGACGCGAAAATGCCTTAACGGCGTTGCGTCGTCAACTCGGCGTTAAAAGTAACGCCATGACGTCATAAATTTGACGTTGCCCATTTAAATAAAATCATCGAAAAATCAGGGGCATTACAGTCACTCCCCCTAAAAAGAAGTTTTGTCTCGAAACTTAACACAACTCCAAAACTAAATCAAAATGATAAAATCAAATATAACTGCAAACATAACGACATACCCGAAACTAAGAGAAGAGGTGCAGATGAGATTCTCTCATTGCTGATTCAAATTCCCACGTCGTGCTCTCGATGTCTTGATTTCTCTAAAGAATCTTGACCATAGGGATGGTATTTCTTTGCAACACACCCTCTTGAGAATCAAAAATACGAATAGGTTCTTCCACATACGTAGGGTTCGGCTGAATATGGGGCATCGAGTCGAGGACTTGACGATCATTACGAACACACTTCCGCAACTGGCTCACATGGAACACATCATGGACACCAGGGAAGGTTGCAGGAAACTCCAGCCTATATGCTGAAACTCCGACGCGTTCAAGAATCTAAAAAGGTCCCACGTACCGGGAGTCTCACTTGTGGTTCCTTCCAAACCTTTTAACGCCAGACATCGGAGAAACCTTCAGAAAAATCAAGTCTTGATGTAGGCCTCTACAGTAGACGCACTAAGGACTAGGGGAATAAAGCGGACGCCTCACTAAATCCACTATTGCACTCACACAAGCTTTAACCGCAGCGCACTCGCAAGTAAAATATCTTAGTTTATCAACGCACGGTAGCCACGCTGCTGAAAGGTTGAACAAACGACTATTGGTCGATGTTCTCCCAAGGCAAAGGGACCCACCCGGTCCGGACAAGCGAGGTTGTACCAAAAGAGTCTACCAAAAAGTGCGATCGAGAAATGGTAGTTCTCTCCCAACAAAACTACGGGGTTCGCCAAACCCTTTCGAAAAACAACGCGATTAAGAGAGGTGCAAATCAAAAGGGAAACCACGAAGAATCTAACGATTCAAATCCAAAGCAAAAAATCATTCCAACCACTAGAATACCAAGAGGGAATCACACTTGAGTGGAGAGGTCCGTTACCCAAGTCGGAATAGATGATTCCGACTACCTTCAAAGGATCATTCTTCCGCGGTTCCGCTGGAGTTGCGCCAGATGGAGAGATAGTTCGTCTGTCTTGGCCGCTTCACACCGGTACCCAGATTCCACGTCGGAGAAGGAAACCTCTTCTCGAGTAGCACTCCAAGAGGAGAAGAGTGGTCGGCTTCCTTGTTCTTCCAGGTGGTGCTCGGGTGATGGAGTTATGGTGGTCGGCCGGCTATGGAGGTGGGACTCCGGTTGGTTAGTAGGAGGAGAGGAGGCGGCTAAGGGAGAGGGTGGAGTAGGGCTGCCGGATTTGGGGAAGGTTGAGGAGGGTGGTGGCGGATTGGAAGAGGAAGGGGAGGAATGGGTTGGCCGAATGTTGAGAGGGGGAGAGATAGAAGGAGGGGGCGGCTAAGAGAGGTCGAGAGAGATGGAGAATAATAGGAAAGATTAGGGTTTAAGTTTTCTTCATTCACTAAAGCATAAACAAAACACTACATGCCTATATATAGGCATAACTCCAAGTCTTGGCTATATGTAGCCCAAATTAAAATGACACACTCCAAGGCTACATGCAGCCCAAATAAAAATAATATACTCCAAATAAACAATTAAAACTTGCTAAAAGAAAAATGCTCTCAAGCTAAGAAATAGAAGAAGTGCAGCTAGATATTTGTCTTGCGCCGAGGGCGGAGATTATATTGTTGCTCCATATGAACGCCATAGCGATGAGAGTCCTTTGTTGGAGACGAAGGAGGGTCGCCTGTTAGCGTGCAGTCATCAATAACTTGGGGGGCCGTCGTCTCCACCAATCCTCCCCCGCTTGAAAGGACTCATCACCGATGAGTTGGATTGAAGATACTGTCGTAGAAGAACACCATCCAACAGAGCGACCTCCGCTTCCGGAAGCCAAGAGTAATCAGAGGCGGGGCGATCACGCCAACGAATCAAGTAGCGGCGCACATCGCCATCTTTAGTGGGAAACACATCATCCTGGAGAATCCTGTCTGGCAAAAACGCTGTCTCGGCAAACCTCGGAAAAGCGTTAGGCAGCAAAGGGGGAAAATCTATATCATCAACATTTAGCCTACCTCCATTGGAGACCGGCGGAGAGAGAGATCCCTTACCCCACTCAACCCCATACCCATGAGATTCTGTAATGGAACTAAACGAACAGGAAGATAATTCTAGTGTCGGAGCAATATATGGCATTAAATCCGAAACACTAAAAATAGGGGAAATACCCCAATCAGTTGGTAATTCCAAAAGAAATGCATTGTCTCCTAACCTCTTTAAAATCCAAAAAGGTCCCGCTCGCCAATCCGCTAACTTTTTTAAGGTTCCCGTAGGCAACCGTTCAGGGATGTGACGCACCATGACTAAATCGCCTACTTTCAAGTGAGACACTCTCTTATGTGCGTTGGCATTAACTTGATAAGATGCGTATTGAGTGGTAAGCGTTTCATTTATGTGCTTGTGCAGATCATGGATGTGAGAGGAAAAATCCTTTGCAAATTGACTTGACTTAAAATATTGCGGTAACGGAATCAAGTCAAGTGGCACGGGTGCTTTATAACCATGCACGACCTCATTTGGGGATAAACCCGTAGACCTATTTTTGGAATTATTATACGCTAACTAGGAATGAGGGAGGATAAGGTCCCATGTACCCTTGTGGTCTCCAACAAGGAATCAGAGCAAACTACCTAAACTTCTATTTACAACTTCGGTTTGCCCATCCTTCTGCGGGTGGTAAGCTGAAGAGAATAGAAGTTTGGTGCCCATAATCCTCCACAGGGTCTTCCAAAAATAACTAGTAAACTTCACATCCCTATCGGTAACTATAGATTTTGGAACGCCACGATAGCCAACTACCTCTTTAAAATACAATTGTGCAACGTGTGACGCATCGTTGGTTTTATTGCACACGATAAAATAGGCCATTTTGGAGAAACGGTCTACAACAACTAAGATAGAGTCGTGACGTCTAAATGTGTTGGGAGGCCGAGAATGAAATCCATGCTAATGTCTTACCAAGGGATAGAAGGAATCAGAAGAGGGGTATAAAGCCCCGCATTTTTTTTGTTCCCCTTAGCACATTGGCACGCTCGACAACTTCCCACGATTTTAATAACCATGTCCTTAAGACCGGGCCAATAGAACTTATCTTCAACTAACGTGATCGTCTTGTCACGGCCGAAATGTCCACCTAGTCCTCCGCTATACAGTTCCCACACTATGAAGTGTCGTAGGGAGGAACGGGGGATGCATAGCTTCGCATGGTTAAATAAATAACCGTCACGAATATAAAAAGAAGTAATGGTTGTAGGCAAGTCGTCCTGAGTGGTGAAATAGATATCCTTGAAATCTGGACAGTGGACGTATTCATCCTTAATCTATCGAAGCCAATCACCTTACCTTCTAGCGTGGATAATAATAACGAAACACGACTGAGAGTGTCGGCTACGCAGTTGAGAGTTCCTTTAAGGTTCTTGAAAATGAAAGTGTACTCCTGGAGATAGGAGACCCACTTGGCATGCCTAGGACTAACCTTAGTTTGAGAGTTAATAAATCTTAGCGCTTCATGATCGGATTGGATGACAAACTCCTTAGGAAGTAAATAATGCCGCCAATGTTTGAGGCATCTAATGACCGCGTAAAACTCCCGATCGTAATTGGAATAATTTAATTTTGGACCCGCCAATTTCTCGCTAAAATACCCCACAGGGTGGCCTTCCTGGCTCAATACTCCGCCAATTCCCACTCCTGACGCATCACATGACAACTCGAAAACTTTGGTAAAATCCGTTAGTCGCATGAGGGGGGCTTCCGACATGCGCGCTTTAATTAATTGGAACGCTCTAGCAGCCGAGTTCGTCCATGTAAATTCACCCTTTTTCATGCACTCGGTGATGGGGGCCATAATGCTACTAAAATCCTTAATAAATCTCTGATAGAAAGTAGCGAGCCCGTGAAAACTCCTAACATCCTGAATGTTGGCGGGCTCGGGCCAATATCTAATGGCTTGCACCTTCTTGGGATCTACATGAATCCCCTTCGAACTAACGATATACCCGAGGAACTCAACCGAGGACACATGGAAAGTGCATTTCGTAATATTCACAAACAACTTCTCCGACCTCAGCGTGGTAAGGATGGTTTTTAAATGTGACTCGTGATCAATCGTGGAGGTGCTAAAAACCAAGATGTCGTCAAAATATACCACGATGAATTTTCCCATATAGGGTTGGAAGACAAGGTTCATCATCCTCGAAAATGTGCTCGGCGCATTGGAAAGCCCAAACGGCATAACTAACCACTCGTAGAGCCCTTCCTTAGACTTAAATGTGGTTTTCCACTCGTCCCCTTCCCTAATTCGGATCTGATGGTAGCCACTCCTAAGGTCCAATTTCGAGAAGATCGTGGCACCGGCTAGCATGTCCAATAAATCGTCCAAGCGAGGGATGGGAAACAGGTACTTAATAGAGATCTTATTTATGGCTCTACTATCCACGCACATCCTCCAAGAGCCGTCTTTCTTGGGGGAAAGTAAGGCGGGAACGGCACACAGACTCATGCTGTGGCGAATAAAACCCTTTTGCAATAATTCCGAAATCTATGTTTCCAACTCTAAGTGTGCGGAGGGGTTTAGACGATAATGCGGGAGGTTGGGCAATAAGGAGCCCAGAATGAAATCAATGGCATGCTTGATATCCCTCATGGGGGGTAACTCAGACGGTAGCTCGTCCGGGTACACGTCCACAAACTCATCTAAGAGTTTTCGCAGTGCCGGCGGAAAATTCTCAAACGTTGATGTATCTTCCTTAACTTACAGACACTCTAATGCATAGAGGACACTGTCTACAAAGGTAGTACGCCTCAATTCTTTCTTCCCAATCAGACTCAATGTTTACTTCTCGACCGGGACGGCCGTGTCCTTGGAGGGGACCGAAAGATCCTTTGGCGGAGCGGGTTTAAAGATAATGGTTCGGCCATTAAATTTAAACTCGTAAGTGTTGGCTCGACCAAAGTGGGTAACGTCATGATCATACAACCAAGGGAGACCCAGCAAAACGTGACAAGCATCCATAGGGATGACGTCACACCAAATCTGCTCAGAATAAGCTTTTATGGTAAGGAGTACCAAACATCGCTTCGACACTGGGAGGGACGACTTGTTTACCCATGCCACCTTATAAGGGTGAGGGTGTGGCTCGGCAGCAAGTGACATACGCTTCACCGCGGCTTCAGAAATAACGTTCAAGCAACTACCGCGATCGATGATCAACCAACACCATTTTTCACCACTCTTAAAATTCAACGTGAAAATGTTCGTCCTATTCCAGTCATCTAATGCTCGTAGGGTCGCCAGGATACACCGTATAACCATCATATGGGAGTCATCCTCTATATCACTAGGCACTCCGCCTGACTCGCTCTCTTCTCCCGCCTCGTATATAAGGTCGTCTGACCCACTAGTGGAATCTAAAAGGGCTAACGGTTTGGGTTTAGTAGGACAATCACGAGCATAGTGTCCTTGGATCCCGCAAGCGAAATAGGTGACATTTGTTCTGTTGACCCTACCCACTGGGACTCTCTCACCAGAGGGGTTTCTATTATTCCTAGCTATTACAACTATGGAGGTCGAGTCGGGGGACTGATATTTTCCTTTGTCCTTATAGGTGGAGGTGGGTGGCGGTCCTAAGATGGACTTGCCCTTTTGGAACGAGCGAGTCTTACCCTTAAGAACATTATGCTTCTTGATGAGTCCAAATTTTATACTTAATTTCGGACTCATCTGGGCTCATTTGCATGTCTTTGCACTACCATTTAGCGCCATTAGCACTCCTTTTGGTTCGCTACGACATTCCACGTCTTGTGCACTTTATTAGCCTATTTCTGTGTGTGTGTGTAGTTCCCTCTAGCTATGCATTTTATTAATATCTGTGACTACCATGATCGACAACCCGTCCAGTTTTCCTGCTGGTTCGGGGATCGTGTGAGCGTCCGGGATAGGGCTTTCCCCATTTTTTGCAAAGGAGTCAATGGTCGTGCGTTTTTCCCACGCACGACCATCGACCTCTTTGGCGCACGATCATCAGTCGTGCGTAGTCTTGCTTCTCTTGTAAAAGTTCTGTCCCGCCATATCGCATGTTCACCAGCTATACTGCGCACGATCACTGCTCGTGCGCTGCCGATCGTGCGCATTCACGACCTATTTTATGCCATCCCTATATCCGCTATCGCACGAGCACTGACCATGCCTCGCACGATCACCGATCGTGCGCCTTTGCTCGTGCGCTTATTTCTCTGACTTCTTCGGCAAGCTGCAGGTTTCCAGGTGTGCTGCGCACGATCGTCGACCGAACAGCGCGCACGATAAGTGGTCGTGCGCCACTGATCGTGCGCGCTCCATTCTGTTTCGCGCCTATAAATACCGCTCGCGATTTTAGGTCGAGGAGCGACTTTTTGAGCGCCTTTTTTCCGCCATTTTCAGCAGAGCTCACCTCCTTCTCCACCACCCACTATAGGGAGGATCTCCGGGCAAGCTTACAATGCCAAATAAAATCTGGAGCATCCTCTCGGCCTCCTCCTTCATTCACGAGCTTCAAGAAGATCTCGACCTAGCTTTCACCAAGCTTGAAGCAGTTTGTGCCATCCTCCACCAGCTTGTCACACAAAGAAGGCGGGTCCATTGGGAGTGAGAGACAGCCTCCTCTACCCCAGAAGAAGTTGAGGACCGAGCTTGGATGCGGATTGACAACCCGACGATTCCAACCGTGAATCCTCAATAAGACTTCGGAGCCGGTCGATTTCGCATACTCACCTGCTCTTGTATTGATAGCATAGTAGATTTCTTGGTATTGATGAAGTGTATTTTGACTGTTAGCATGTTTAGTTAATCATGTCTATGTTATTTAGTATTCCTGCTTATCTATTTGAGGTGTGCTTGTGTAGTGTGGATGTGTTTTGTGCCGCACTAGCAATTGCTAGTGGCGTGCTTCGTGAAGCAGTGCATAGCGGCCTGCATAGTAGGATTTCCTCCATTCTCTCCACCTAATCTGCTAGCCTACTCTTCCATCCGCCTAGCGATTCGGTGCATAGCGGCCTGGCTAGCCTTCCATCCCGCCTAGCGAAGCATCGTATAGCGGCGTTGCATAGGAGTAGTTGTTAGAGTTTTATTTTCTTTTTCCGTAACAATCAAAACCCCCATCGTTACCGCCGACCTAAGGAATTCAATCTCAAGTCCTCCTCGAAATTAACTCCCCCTTACAGTGTTCCTTGTGAGATCGATACTTGGGAAAACTCGCCCATTTTATATTACTTGTTCGACCAGTTCACTGCCACGATCTTTAGCATCAAGTTTCTGGTGTCGTTGCCGGGGAACACAGTCGTATGAGTTTTTGGAGAGGGAGATTGTAGATCAAAGCCCTTTTTCCATTTGTTCATTCCATGTTTTCTTTTTCTTTGTTTTAGTTTTTTAAAATTTACTATTTATTTTTCTTTGTTCCTCTTCTAGTTTTAATTTTTCAGTAGCAGACATTCCTTTCCTTTTATTTACTAGTGTGTAGTTAATTCTTTGCTTAGAAAATTCTTATGGTGAATTCTTTCTTGCTGCATAATGTATTCTTATTTGAATATCCGTTGCTGATGGTGCGAGGATTATAGACATGGTAGTGATGTGTTCCCCACTGAAGATTGGGAGCATAATTCTCGTGGTTCTGTGTATGGAGCACCGTCTTCCTGTGGTACTTCATACACCCAACCCAGGTCTTATGGTCACTCCTCTTCTACGCATTCACCTTTTTCTTATTCCTCTCTGGTTCCACCTAGACCGAGGAGTACTGGAAAATGATGTTTGTGTTGTCGCAACACCGATCATGTGTTGAAGGATTGCGCAGAATTTCAGCGCCAATTGGAGGAGGATGACGAGCCGGATATCCGAATAGTTCCATCCCCCTCTCAATTGGTTGCTCCTGCTGATTCGGACGATGATTTTGCAGTACCACCATGTTATTTTGGCGGTGCTGCAGATCGGTGTGATGATATTGTGGTATCGTCTCCCCCTATGCCTTCTTCCCAACTTTTTGTGTCACCACCGGAGGAACCCGAACATGTTTTCTCTGATGTTGTTGTTCCTCCGTCTTCTTTGCAAGAATTATCTACTCCATTTTCTTGTGAGTTGGCTGATGATGTTGTGCTCGATGGTGATGTTGAGTCTGAGGTTGCGTCATGGTGTGACGAGGACATTATTCTCATTAATGGAGAGTATTACGTCTTGGAACATAATGCCGCACCGAGGTGTGTTGATGAGGAGATCCTTTCGGATGAGGAAGTTTCCACTTCCTTGTTGGATGAGGGGATCCAAACCACCACCGAGGACCTCCTATTCTCAGATCCCCATCGTCATGACGCATATGATGCCGACGATGATCATTGTTTGGAGCCTACTGGGAGTGAGACCGGGACCACTCCCCCAATTAGTTCCTTATGTTCTTCGTCTCCTTTATTTCTTGATCCCCTTTCTATCTCTGAGCCCGTGCAGAGTTGAGTCTTCGCAGGTGCCTCAGGAGGACTTGGAGATTTTTGCTCGAGTCGTGGATGATAGCATCCTCTTTCACGAGGAGGGTGATTCCTCCTCTATTGAGGAAGCTCCATTCACTGCTTTCTCCTCCTACCGTATCCCTGTAGTGGATGATACCTTGCAGGGCAAGGATTTTTTGTGTGAGTTGAGTGAGGACCAGGCCACCTCCTCATCTTATATTCTGTTTCCTCTACTTGCAGTTTGCAAGTATTATTATTCAGGTAGAGGGGTTACTGTTCTATCACCGTATCGGTACCCGTTAACGACACAGATATTAGGACAGTTGCATGTTCATTTTTCTTTTTATAGGCCCATTAGCAAGAACTGTATAGAATTTAATAAGTCGTGCTGGGATGACAGTAACCCCAATAGTTATCTTATATTTTCTGCATTTTATTTTTCATGTCTCATTTTAGTTTTAGTATTTCTTTTTGTATATTTTTCTTTTGTTTTTGCGGAGTTCACCCCTGCAGGTATTCATGGAAACTACGCATTGGCGGGGTTGTGATTCTTCGTTTGGCGGGCCTACTTCTACTTTTCATGCGTCTTCTGGTATGCTCACTAGCTGAGCATTAGGTAACCTCTTCCCTTAGCTCTTTTTGATTTAAATTTCTATATCCTATGCTATGCTGCTTTGTTTAAGTCTGGGTGAGAGCTATTGTTTGTTACCTTTTGCACGTGCACATTTCATGTGCATACTAGAAGCTTTTATAGTTTTATTTTGATTAGTTCACTACATTGCACACCACTGCACCCACATGAGCGTGTGCTTAGCTGTTACCGTGCCACGAGTTAAACTTGTGTTTTTGTTAGATTTGGGAAAATTATGGTGCTTGCTTAGGATTGTGAGACGGAGTAAAATGTTGACCTTGCTGTGTTTCTAGTCAACTGCTCTCGTCTTGTGTAGAAATTCGTGTAGAATTAATTTTTCTTTATGCTTATAGCTTTATATTTTTTTTCATTTGCGTGAAGAACTTTTTATTCTACTCAAAAGTTGTGAATCCGGTGTGAATCAAACGGTAGTGTAAGGATGTGTGTAGCCGTCACTAGACTCATTTTGCTCGAGTCGGGATGAAGGATTATCTTTTTCTGTGGCTAAGAACTTGCCCCAAGCTACTTTCGAAGCATTGGTGCATGGTTTTTTTAGCGTGAGCGTGATGTAGGCCATCATTTTGGCCCGGTTGAGCTTTGTACCGTTCCTAACATCATATCCTCGCTAAGCCCCGTTGTGCCTACCCTTCTTTTGATTCAGATCCACCATTATTTCACCAAAGCCTCATAACCGATCCTAGTCGCACACCCAAGTCGATCTTAGTGTTTTATATTTTCATGTTTGGTTGTGATGTGGTGTTATTATTTGTGAAAATGTGGAAGTGCTTCCAAGTTATATCTGCTGAAATTAGGAAAATAAAAAGATGAAAAATAAAAGAAAATGATTTAAAAAAAAGTGAAAATGAAAAGTGAAAAGAAAAAGTTTGATTGAAAATCTTTTTGGAGATGATTTTGATTTGGAGTAGGCGGTGCACACACCCATGTTGCAAAAATCAAGTCTGGGGGTGTGGTGCACCTGGTTATATTGTGGGGTGCTGAGGGATTCTTTTAGGCTAGCTCATTTGGGTTAGGTGTATAGCCTATCTTTTTATCATTGTTTACCTCACCGTAACCCAAGCCCCGTGATTATCCTAAAGTCCTACAGATTTGCACTTGAGTCTAACTAGTGCCATAGAGAGAGTGTGAACGGGCAAGCGTATGGTCCCCGACATTGGTGGATTCCTTTGGAGGTGATCCTGAACCCCGATCTTTGGCAAAGCTCACCATAGTGGTCAGTCTACTTTCTTCCTATGCGTGATCAGTTGATTCACCGTGATTCTATTTTTGAGTAGTAATAAAATGTTGATACACATTGTGAAAAATATAAACTATTTTGCATACTTAGGAATTTCTTCTATTGTATTTTTATGCACGCGAGCATGCGACTTCGTATGGTACTCCGTATTTCAATTTCTATGTCAGCTAGATTATTTTACCTGCCTGCTTAGATTGTGTTTGCTCGGGACGCGCAAACAGTTAAGTCTGGGGGTGTGATGAGTCCATATTTTATACTTAATTCCGGACTCATCTGGGCTCATTTGCATGTCTTTGCACTACCATTTAGTGCCATTAGCACTCCTTTTGGTTCGCTACGACATTCAACGTCTTGTGCACTTTATTAGCCTATTTCTGTGCGTGTGTGTATTTCCCTCTAGCTATGCATTTTATTAATATCTGTGACTACCATGATCGACAACCCATCCAGTTTTCCTGCAGGTTCGGGAATCGTGTGGGCGTCCGGGATAGGGCTTTCACCATTTTTTGGCAAAGGAGTCAATGGTCGTGTGTTTTTCACACGCACGACCATCGACCTCTTTGGCGCACGATCATCGGTCGTGCGCAGTCTGGCTTCTCTTGTAAAAGTTCTGTCCCGCCATATCTCACGGTCACCAGCTATACCGCGCACGATCACTTCTCATGCGCTGCCGATCGTGTGCATTCACGACCTATTTTATGCCATCCCTGTCTCCGCTATCGCACGAGCACTGACCATGCCTCGCACGATCACCGATCCTGCGCATTTGCTCGTGCGATTATTTCTCTGACTTCTTCAGCAAGCTGTAGGTTTCCAGGTGTGCTGCGCACGATCATCGACCAAATAACGCGCATGACCAGTGGTTGTGCGCCACTGATCGTGCGCACTCAATTCTGTTTTGCGCCTATAAATACCGCTCGCGATTTTAGGTCGAGGATCGACTTTTGGAGCGGTGTTTTTCTGCCATATTCAGCAGAGCTCGCCTCCTTCTCCACCTCCTACTATAGGGAGGGTCTTCGGGCAAGCTTACAATGACAAATAAACTCAGGAGCATCCTCTCGGCCTCCTCCTTCATCCACGAGCTTCAAGAAGATCTCGACCAAGCTTTCACCAAGCTTGGAGCAGTTTGTGCCATCCTCCACTGGCTTGTGAAACGAAGAAGACGGGTCCATTGGGAGTGAGTGACAGCCTCCTCTACCCCAGAAGCAGTTGAGGACTAAGCTTGGACGCGGATTGATAACCCGATGATTCCAACCGTGAATCCTCAATAAGACTTCGGAGCCGGTCGATTTCGCATACTCACCTCCTCTTGTATTGATAGCATAGTAGATTTCTTGGTATTGATGAAGTGTATTTTGACTGTTAGCATGTTTAGTTAATCATGTCTATGTGATTTAGTATTCCTGCTTATCTATTTGAGGTGTGCTTGTGTGGTGTGGATGTGTTTTGTGCCGCACTAGCAATTGCTAGTGGAGTGCTTCGTGAAGCAGTGCATAGCGGCCTGCATAGTAGGATTTCCGCCGTTCTCTCCACCTCATCCGCTATCCTACTATTCCATCCGCCTAGCGATTCGGTGCATAGCGGCACGGCTAGCCTTCCATCCTGCCTTACAAAGCATCGCATATCGGCGTTGCATAAGAGTAGTTGTTAGAGTTTTATTTTCTTTTTCCGCAACAATCAAAACCACCATCGTTACCGCCGACCTAAGGACTTCAATCTCAAGTCCTCCTCGAAATTAACTCCACCTTACTGTGTTCCTTGTGAGATCGATACTTGGGAAAACTCGCCCATTTTATATTACTTGTGCGACCGGTTCACTGCCGTGATCTTTAGCATCACTTCTCTATGTCTAAGGCAGTGTTGAATGTGACGTGCAAGTCGGTGTGATCGTAACGCAGAAGTTTTCCTTGGATGTCGGGGTTCAGTCCCTTACGAAACATGGAGAGGGTGACTTCGGGCATCTCTTTCACGTCACACCTAACCATCATGTCCTTCAGCAGGCTCATGTACTCAGAAACCGACCTAGTCCCTTGTTTAAGGGTAGCTAAATAATCGAACATCTGTGTTCGGTGGTATGTGGGGACGTACTGCTCTGTAAGCCTAGCCTTCATGTCATCCCAACCAATGGGCAACACACCGTTCTCGAATCTCAAACGGCGTTCCTCATTTAGCCAAAACATTTTTGCACGACCTAACAAATTCATCCTTGCTACTCGCACCTTATCCGCGTCGTTCAAAGCATACCACTCGAAATAAAATTCGATCTCCATGACCCAGTCCTGGAAGACTTGGGGGTCTCCCAATCCATTATAGGATGGTGGCTTGACTCGGACGGCCCGAGTAAGATCAAACTCGTATGGTGCTCGAGGAGCATGCTCATTAGGACGGTGGGGGTAAGGATTGTTATTTTCTCCCACCCGTTGGTGAGCGGGTTGATTACGGGGTGCCCCTTGTTGTAATCCCATTACGTGAAGTGCCTCCCTAATAGCCGTCATCTGCTCCGTGAAATCCTGACGGAGTTCCTCAATATCAGTGAAGGCACGACCCTCACCCCGGTCATCATCAATATTAGAAGACGACGGAGGATATTCCGTACCTAGCCTAGTGCGCAGGCACAAGTGAAGATAACAGACTTTGATAGACCACAGAAGGATTTAATCCCGCTTGGCGATTAAACAAAAATAAATTTTTTATTTATTTTCTTACTGGAAATAAAATGAGGGTTATTAAAAAAAATTTGGATTTTTATGCTAATAAATAAGAAATCTACACCGCTATTGGCAGACCAGAAATAATATTTTTGTGTGATTTTTGACAAAAAACGTGCATGCAGAAGTGCAGGCTAATGTGAAAAAAAACAGGCGAGGGTGCCAATTAAAAAATTGACAAGAACCTCCCTCTGATACCAAATTGATGTAGGCCTCTACCGTAGACGCTCTAAGGACTAGGGGAATAAAGTGGACGCCTCACTAACTGCACTATTGCACTCACAGAAGCTTTAACCGCGGCGCACTTGCAAGCAAAATATCTTAGTTTATCAACGCACGGTAGCCACACCGTTGAAAGGTTGAACAAACGACTATTGGTCAATGTTCTCCCAAGGCAAAGGGACCCACCCGGTCCGGACAAGCGAGGTTGTACCAAAAGAGTCTACCAAAAAGTGCTATCGAGAAATGGTAGTTCTCTCCCAACAAAACTACGGGGTTCGCCAAACCCTTTCGGAAAACAACGCGATTAAGAGAGGTGAAAATCAAAAGGGAAACCACGAAGAATCTAACGATTCAAATCCAATGCAAAAATCGTTCCAACCACTAGAATACCAAGTGGGAATCACACTTGAGTGGAGAGGTTCGTTACCTAAGTCAGAATAGATGATTCCGACTACCTTCAAAGGATCACTCTTCCGCGGTTCCGCCGGAGTTACGCCGGATGGAGAGATAGTTCATCCGCCTTGGCTGCTTCACACCGGTACCCAGATTCCACGTCGGAGAAGGAAACCTCTTCTCGTGTAGCACTCAAAGAGGAGAAGAGTGGCCGGCTTCCTTGTTCTTCAAGGTGGTGCTCGGGTGGTGGAGTTATGGTGGTCGACCGGCTATGGAGGTAGGGCTCGGGTTGGGTAGTAGGGGGAGAGGAGGCGGCTAAGGGAGAGGGTGGAGTAAAGCGGCCGGATTTGGGGAAGGTTGAGAAGGGTGGTGGCGGATTGGAAGAGGAAGGGGAGGAATGGGTTGGCCGAATGTTGAGAGGGGGAGAGAGAAGGAGGGGCGGCTAAGAGAGGTAGAGAGAGAGGGAGAATAATAGGAAAGATTAGGGTTTAAGTTTTCTTCATTCACTAAAGCATAAACAAAACAATACATGCCTATATACAGGCTTAACTCCAAGTCTTGGCTATATGTAGCCCAAATTAAAATGACACACTCCAAGGCTACATGCAGCCAAAATAAAAATAATATACTCCAAATAAACAATTAAAACATGCTAAAAGAAAAATGCTCTAAGGCTAAGAAATAGAAGAAGTGCAGCTAGATATTTGTCTTGCGCCGAGGGAGGAGATTGTAGCGTTTCTCCATACGAACGCCATGGCGACTCGAGTACTTTGTTGGAGACGAAGGAGGGTCGTCCGTTAGCGTGTCGTCATCAACAACTTGGGGGCCGTCGTCTCCACCAAGTCTCCAACGGCAAACTCCAGATCGACCCTTCGTTGATTAGCATAATTCTCATAATGCTCTTGAGATATACGGAGCTTTTCTCGAATATGAGTCACAGCACACTTCATCTCCTCAAGGGCTTCCGGACCTAGCAACGGTCTCTCACCAACTTCAGCCCAAAACAAAGGAGTTTTACAACGCCTCCCATATAAGGCCTCAAACGGGGTAATCTACAAACTCTCTTGATGACTATTATTATAAGCAAACTCCATGAGTCTTAGACGCTCATCCCAAGCACCACCATGATCCAAAATATAATACCTGATCATGTCCTCTACGATCTGATTTACTCTTTCCGTCTGACCATTCGTCTGCGGAAGATAGGCGGTGGAATACCTTATATCAGTACCCAACCCCTCCTGTAAACTCTTCCAAAAGTGAGACGTAAATCTGGAGTCCCGATCTGATACAATGCTAACAGGCCTCTATGTAACCTGATGACCTCTTCAAGATATAGCTCAGCTATCTTCTTCAACGAATACCCAATCATAAATGTAACAAAGTGAACACACTTTGTCAATCTGTCGACTATCACCCAAACAGAGTCATGCCCATGGGGAGATTTTGGTAGACCGGTGATAAAATCCATTTAAATACTCTCCCATCTCCAACTTGGAATATTAAGCAGTGTCAATTTACCACCAGGCCTTCTATGATCAGCCTTGACACGCTGACACGTATAATATTCTGATACAAACTTTTCTATATCGCTCTTCATCCCTGACCACCAAACAATTTGCTTTAGATCATTATACATCTTAGTGGAACCAGGGTGATAGGCTACACTGGAACCATGAGCTTCAGCACAGATCTTAGCTCGAATGTTACGAAAGGCGGGGACGCAAAATTTACCCCGATACCTCAAGGTATCCAACTGATCCAAGGAGAAATCAGGTAGCTCTCCCTTCACAGTTCTATTTCAGAGGTTCAACAAATCAGGATCATCCATCTGGTGTGCTCGAGTAATGGAAATCCAAGAGGGTTCTTTCGCTTCCAAACTAGCCGGCACAGTACGACCCCAACCTCAATATCCATCAACAATAATTCTCTTCTACTAAGGACTGTACCGATAGATTAAAAATTTTAGCGGTCTTTCTCCTCAAAGCATCGGCTACTACATTAGCCATTCCTGGATGATAAAGAATTTCCACTTCATAATCCGACACATATTCTAACCACCATTGCTAGCGCAGATTTAGTTCCTTCTGAGTGAATTCGTACTTCAAACTCTTATGGTACGTATAGATCTTGCACAGCGCGCCATACAATTAGTGTCACCACAGCTTCAGCGCATAAATTATGGCAGCAAACTCCAAATCGTGCGTAGGATAGTTTCTCTCGTGAATCTTTGGTTGCCTCGATCCATACGCGATCACCTTACCATCTTGCATTAAAACACAACCAAGTCCAATGTGTGATGCATCGACATACACAGTATACTCAACTCCTTCAGTGGGTAAGGTTAAAATACACAGTCTCTTCTTCAACACTTGGAAAGTCTCTTCACACTTGTCACTCCAAATGAATGAAGTATCCTTCTGAGTAAGTCTAGTTAGAGGAGCAGATAACACCGAAAATCCTTTAACGAATCTTCTATAATAGCCAGTCAGGCCTAAGAAGCTGCTAATCTTCTTAAGTGTAGAAGGTCTCTCCTATTATATCACGACAGAAATCTTGGTCGGGTCTACAGAAATACCATCCTTGCTTACAACATGACCCGGAAAGGACACCTGAGGTAGCCAGAACTCACATTTGCTCAACTTCGCATATATCTTATGCTCCCTCAGGGTCGACAAAACCAAACACAGATGCTGAATATGATCCTCAACATTGCGGGAATACACCAAGACATCATCTATGAACACAATAACAAATCGGTCCAAGAAATCCTTAAACACACTATTCATCATATCCATGAATGCAGAGGGTGCATTGGTTAAACCAAAAGACATCACCAAAAACTCATAATGTCCATGCCGTGAACGGAAAGCAGTTCGGGGAATATCGGCCTCACGAATCCTCAACTGGTGGTATCCTGAGCGAAGATCAATCTTTGAAAATACCAAGCTACCACGCAATTGATCGAACAGATCATCAATCCTTGGCAGGGGATATCAATTCTTAACGGTCACCTTATTCAATTTCCTATAATCGATGCAAAGCCTCATCGATCCATCCTTCTTCTTTACGAACAAAACCGGAGCACCCTATAGAGAAGAACTTGGTGTAATAAAACCACACCTCAACAACTCATCGAGCTGAGTACGCAACTCATCCAACTCACGCGGATCCATACGGTTTGGTTCCGTAGAAATTGGGCGAGTACCTGACTCGAGGTCTATCACAAACTCTATCTCCCTTTCAGGAGGAAGTCCTGGAAGGCTTTCAAGAAAGACATCTGGAAACTCTCGTACCACCGAGACATCCTCAAGACGTCTTGTAACAAAAGCTATTTCTAGAGCAGAAATAGAAACTAAAAACTCCTCGCAACCAGACTCTATAGAGCGACAAGCACGTATCACAGAAATGACAGGTGAAACTCTGTCCTGAAATCCATAGACGCTCATAGGTTGGCCGTCGTCCATCCTGAAATCCAATCTTTTAGCCTTGCACTGGATGACCGCATCATACTTGGACAGCCAGTCCATTCCCAAAATCACAACAAAATCAGCAAGGTCTAAAATCATCAGATCCGCAAAGGCCAGAAAATTGCCAAGATGAATAGGGCATCTCAGAACTCCTTGATTAGATATCACCGAATCACCAGAGGGAAGCTTGACGTTGAATGAGTCTCTTAAATTATCCATATCCAGGTGATGTTTATCAACAAACCTCCGGGCCACAAAGGAATGGGTGGCACCCGAATAGAAAAGAACACACGCCCACCTATTCCGCACCTTAAACTCCCCTAAAACTATAACATACATAACTAAATTAACGATAACTAGGGCAACAACGATAAATAATAAGGATATTTTAAACTTGGGCTAACCTGATATCACTTGTGTAGAGGTTTGAGCTTCCTCGCTGATCATCACATTCACCTTTCCTTTTCCTTTATCCAGGGTTGGTGGCGGCGACAGAGCTTGAAGTGGGGAAAGCTGTTGTGGGGACTGAGCCTAGGGGAACGAAGATTTCTAGTGTCCCTTCTGCCCGCACTGGAAGAATGTCCTTTCTTTCATCCAGCACCGACTCACATCATGACCCTTCCTTGCACAGAACGAGAACACTAGCTCTCCCTTGGGTGCACCTTAGATGGCGTGCACCTGCTGCTGCTTCAGGGTGGCAGTCCTCTTGAAACACCTTTCGTAAGGGTGGCTAGGACGACCACAGAAACTACACACTTCCTTACCTTTCTTCTTCGAAGAAGGGCCATATGCCCTGGAGCTACCATCCTCAACACCTTTCCTTTTCTCTTTCATCACCGCAGCACCGCGGTTCTTGGCGTTTTCAATCGCTCCAACCTTCAAGGCGGATTCCACTGCATTAGCATAAACTTCTGCTCTATAAGCGCATGCCAAATGTTGGACATCGCTTCTTAGTCCTCCAAGGAATCGCTTCACTCTACCCTCCTCCGAAGCTACCAAATCGGGGGCAAATCTGCTCAACTTGCTAAACTCAATCTCGTACTCGCTCATGGTTAGTTGTCTCTACTTTAGATGTAGGAAGTCATTCATCAGGCGGTCCTGCTCGACCGAGGGTAGAAACTTCTTCAGCAGCATCTTCTTAAACGATTCCCAAGAACAGCCTTCCTTCATAGTATCCCTTTCCCGAATCCACAAACTCTTTGCCAGGCCCTTTAACTAATAGGCTGCAATCATCACCTTTTGGGCTTCTAGAATTCTGGAATACAAAAACATCTCCTCGTGGAGATGATCCAATCATCTAAAACCATAAAGTTGGCACTCCCATCGTAGGTGGGAGGTCCCAATCGTTGGAAGTGCGATATGAAATTCATTTCTGCTGGTATCGTCACTGGGTCTACCAAAGGGGCAGGAGAATCGGGTATAGCTTGGCCCAAGGCAGTCTCTTGCACTAAAGGTTGTTGCGCTGCAGCGGCAGACAACAAAGACTGAATTTGTAATTGCATCGCAACCAATTGTCTCGATAGAGCCTCATTGCTCTGACGCAGAACCTCGATGATCGCATCACTTTGCAGTCCTGATGCCTCACACTCTGACTGGGGGGTCGACCTCATTGCAATAAGTTTAGGTGGCATTTCTAAAAAAACAAACACTCAATTAACATCCTAGATTATTACTAGGGAAAACAAAATTTGTTCAGACCAAACTTAAAAGACACTTGCTTAAGTTACAACTTGCAATGGGAGTTTATAATGATGTTATGTCCTACTTAGGATGATATCCGATCATCCTGTTGACTCATGTGCCTATGATATGAATGTATGGATTCTTTATTCTTATTTAAAATCATATGTGTACATATGTCATCATGTAAACCTTAACTTAGCACGCGCTTCTTATGCGATGATATGCAATGTTTGTAGTGTTATGCATTCTAAAAAGGCCTTAATGCATGCATTAGCGGCGTACACATGAAATATTATGCATCCCATACTACATACATCGCATGCAACGAGAAAAAAAATGTGCTAATGGGCATCCATGTGATGGTGGTTATGCATCCCATACTACATAACCGTCACATGTTGCCTCCGACAGTGGATCCATATACAAACACATATTATGCATCCCATACTACATAATATGACCCGTATACTTCTTATCATGCTATAAGTGTAGTGACTATGCTTTGGCTAAGATGTATTGATGACACATCGGTGTGTGTATGAAATGACACTATACAACTGACACTAATAAGAGAAGGTTGCCCGACAAGTTGTCAAGCAACCTCCCTCTGATACTAACTGTCACAACCCGCACTTTTCCCAACAATTTAATTATATAAGAGCAAGGGGAAAATACGCGTCGTGATGCCATGCCGTGCAGGGGATAACTGCAGACGTTCAGGAAAGACTCCAAACTCTACAGTTTTTAAAAAAACATATATTATTATGAATGAAATCCAGTTTAAGTTATAATGATAGCCGTATCCCTCGACTTAGTGGATCATCTAGTCAACGATTTAAAATATTATTTATACGCTTATGGAAGATACTTATTTAATTTGACTCTAACATCCTATGTTAGAATAAATGCCACCGAGGAACAACTCATGCTAAACAGGCTCTAGATTTATAATAAGTATAGGAAAAGTCTTTACGCTAACCAAATAAATACTGACTTATTTTTGAAATAGATTGCATGGATGCATTACTAATAATAGGTTTTTATAAGCTTAAAAATATCTAACATGCAGTCCTAGCAATAAATAATCACAGAGAGCAAGTAATCTAAACCAAACATAAGACAATCACATCAACTAGCAAGTGTCAAGTTTCAACAATCCTGTGGGCATCAACAACCTTACACGAACCCATGGTACCAAGTATGTCTGAAAGTAGGAAAAGAAAACTGAAATAACAACAACCTCACTACGGCGAGGGGAATAACCACAGCCGACACTACTGCTGCAAGGGCTCTAAAACCGGCTCCGCTACTTGCTAATGATCCGAACTTAAGGCATTGCAAAGACAGAACACCTCAGCAAGAGGGACAAATGGCAGTATAGAAGTAAGCAAAATAAAACAAAGGTCAAACGGTGTACAAACCTAAGACCAACAGTACTGAAGTAAAGCATCGAACATGAAAAGAAAGAAATACTTACGTGAATCGTCACGTACTCCAATAAATACACCAGATTTCCCAAGGTAAAAAGGGAACAAAAATAAGTAAAAATATAAGGAAGAAATTTAACTACCTTTACTAAGCACCTATGGTCGACTCTACCCAAAAAAAACACGGGCGAGGTGGTCACTCAACTGGACACACCCCTCACGAATAATTTATCCGCTTAACTGCGAGGGAGTCACATACTCTCCACCATACACCGCAGATGCCCAAAAACCTGGTAGACTTCCACAAGGTACAATAAAGGAGTCAGACAACACGGAAGTGGTTTTATCCACTTAATCCTGCAATTTTAGAAACCCAAAGAAACCACAACATATATATATCTCAAGATTTGGCTCGTCAGATTCTAATTAACACTTCTAGTTTAAAGATATGGTTGATCAACCCTTAGGAATGATTTACAATCCTAAATAACTATAATCCATTCAATAATGAAATCTAAGGCGTTTAAAGCCATCAATAAGACACTTCAAGAACGATCAAACATATCCGGACAAAATCGAGTTCACTATGACAAAACGTTACAACCTCATGTGATCATTGAGAAGGTTAGTCATAACAATAATTTGGAAGAATAAGTGTAGAAAATTTTAAGGAAAATGAAAACATAGCCTTACCATCAAATCAGACAAGGAGAAACGAGGGGAAACTACCACTTGCCTTGCTTTTGCCGGAAAGGACCTCTAAATCACTCCACGTCGTAGATCGGGGCAAAAGAACACGGGAGGATTTGAAATCTAAACAAAGATAACCGAAAAGGGGGTTACGACCAAAAAACCATGATGGTCGCGGAACAGAGACCGACTGTGGGTGGTTCGAAATGGTCAGATTCCGCGGTCCGAGTTAGAAATATCGAGTTTTCTAACGAGAGGAGGCAAGTGCACCTATCGCAAGTAGTACTCCGTATTCGGGAAAATACCAAGGTCGTATTATTCTCGGGGATGCGTTGATTATATCTACTCTTCCAGGAACACTATTATCTTACTATCAGTAAGGTGGGATTTTTTTAGATTAATTAAAACGGAAAGAAAGAGAGCTGAATTTTGCTAAGTTAGTTCGATGACGGGTTAACGCTCGACATCGAATCGGATTAAGACTAAAATAATTCTCAACAATTATTGAACTTTGTTTTTAAATTAATAAAAGGCACTTGGCCCAGGGGGTTCCAAAAATATGAGCTCACTTATCTCTAGGAATATTGCTCACCTAAACATTAAGACTATTCGACCGATCGTTTGACCGACGAAGGATTCCTCTTAATGCCCGCTTTACGCTAAGAACCCCGCTATTGGGTGGGGAACCCAATCCGGCAAAACTACTCTTCTCCTCTTTCGAGGGGGTGTACGCAGTTCTCTTTACCCAAGGAGATCGGTCCATATGTGCAGCCTCTCGGCGTCGCGTATGGATAACGGAAATAGAGCCCAGACATCGATTATGTGGTCCTATGCGTCGTTAACCCGAGGCAAACCTTAAGTCCTTAAATTAAAATTAAAATAAAGTTTTTTAATTATTTCAAATCATTTTATATGTCCCAATGCTCTTCGATGCCAAAGGCTAAAAGAGATTAGCCACTCATCGGTATGGGGACGGCTTTATGGTTTTTAGCGAAACGTGAGTTTGAAATTAAGCACTAAACAATTATAAGAGGAAACATAAAAAAAACAGGATATTTAGATATATTGAAGGAAAGCTAATTGATGCAGGCACTCACGCACACTTCAAAACCATAAAGAAAGTAAATAAAGCAAGCCCTACTCGAATGAGTAGGGGGAAATAAATGCAAGTACAAGTCCTACTCAAAACTGAGTAGGCGGTAAATTAAAGCAATGTGCCATTTAACTCTTAACGAGTAGACGGAAATAAATGCATAAATAAAAAGAAACTAAGTTACAAAAAATGAAAATTACAAGTCCCACTCAAATGAGTGGGCAGTAAATTAAAGCAGAGCGCCGTTTAACTCTTAACGAGTAGGCGGAAATAAATGCTCACACACTCTACATAATTGAATAAAGCATTAAACAAAGCATTAAAAGTTATCCTCAAACACTCACACACACTTCATAATTGAAGAAAGCATGAAAAGTTATTCTCTTACACTCTCACACACTTCATAATTGAAGATAGCATAAAAGAAAGCATGAAAAGTTATTCTCTTACACTCACACACACATAAGAATAACATGAGAACAAAAGTTATCTAAAAATTAAAACTACAACTTTTCTACCCTTAGAACTTGCCAAAAACAAATAAAAAGGTGAAATAAAAATTGTTTGAACACTTGAAATTAAAAACAAAGTTGAAATTAATGTTGTTGAAAAATTAAAACGTTTACATTTTCATCCATAGGATTTCGTAGAAATGATTAAAAAGCGAAAAGAAAAATTAAAGGACCAAAACAGGTTTTACAATCCTAAAGCAAATCTAAGTAAAAAAAACAAAAACACCTTAAGACCACTTTTACAACTTCATAGGAATGAAAATATAACCCTTTAGAAAGTTTTCAATACAACTTTGATTCTTTAAAAAAGAAGACTTAAACTAAATTTTGCCATTATAACGGCTCGAATTTTTTGATAAAGGCCTAAAATAAAGCCTAACATTACAACATATTGCATGAAAAATTAAGACAAGTTATACTCATACACGCACACACTTTCTTAAAGAGGAAAAACAAAGATGAATTAAGGATAAAAAGGAGAAAGAGAGTGAGCCAACCAAATTTCATTTTCATTCCATGTAGAAAGAGAAAAAAACAACATTTTATTTATGATAAAAAAAGCCATTACAAAATATTACAAAGCAAAAGGAAAAGCTAAAACAAACATAAGAAGGAAGAGAGAGAAAGTCTCCTTACATGAAGATGAAAGTGCACCAAGGGCAGCCCACAAAAGACACTAAATTTGGCTCAAAAAAGTGAACCCTTGGGCATTACAGAAAACTCTTATTTATAGGAAAAATTTCGGGTGTGACACGCCCTAGGTCACGAGCGTGACAGGGGGCGTGTCACAGCTGCCGTGTTTGACTTGGAGACTTCGGCGAGCAGGCACCGTTCTGGAAGGTTCGGGAAGGTGACACGTCATCGTCACGGGCGTTACCAGCATGTCACGGGCGTGACAGAAGGGGGTGACTGGCTATTTAATTGAATAGGTCCGTCGATTTGACGGCAAAGTTGACTCGAGGCTCCACGTGGCAGTCACGGGCGTGACCTGTATGTCACGGGCGTGACAGGAGGGCATGACACAGCTGGCAGTTCTGATCTCAGTATCGTTGACTGTTGAAAAAGCGTTGAGTGTTACCATCGACACGGGCGTGACATTCTTGGACACGGGCGTGACATGATGGCGTTGACTGCCGAACAGTAAAATCGTTGAGTGTCGACCTTGTCGAAGTCGTTGAGTGCTTATCACGGGCGTGTCGGGCATTTTCACGGGCGTGACAGGTCAAAATTTGACTTTTTTTGAAAATTTTCTTAAAATTAAATAAACTAAGTTAGAAGTAAAATTTTACAAATATGAACAATTTATTGAAGTAAATTGACTAAAAACAAAGGAAATAAGGAAAAATTGACTTAACTAATATACCTAAAAATAGGTATAAATACAACTTATCAAATACCCCCATACTTAAGCTTTTGTTATTCCAGAGCAAAAGTTTGAGGTGAACTTATAAGGAATAATAAAAAACCCTAAGTTCTGCTACCGCTAAATTAATTATAAGAGAGATCAAATTAAATATACGTGGTATAAGAGTTAAGTCCTAAAATCATTTAGATGATTTAAACATGGCAAAAGTTTTGGCCAAAAGACTTCTTGATGTAATCAAATAGAAAGCAATAATTGTATTGGTTAGATTAACAGAAAATAGTTTGGAGTTATACGAACTTTAGCTTATAGGAGTTTTACCGGAAATAATGCAAATTACGAATTATGCTCTCAAAAAGATTTTTGAATTAATTCTAAAGTCATGAAATTGGCTAAGGGGGGCTGATGTTGGTTTATGAAGGTGCTTGGATTTTGAGGCGAGGTTATTATTATTATTATTATTTTCGAACCTCCATTTTTTTTTTGATTTGGATGTTAAAGGAAAACGAAATCTTATTTTCCTTAACATAAATTTTTTCTTCTTCATAAATAAAAATAACCGAATGTATATGTGTTAGAGTAATGAATTTTATCCTCTTACTCTGTAACGTATAATCTTTTAATTTATTGGGTGCCTATGTTTACGGAATGAAATCTTATTCCCATTGACATAAGATCTTTTACTTTTTGGGGAAATATTTTTATCATACCAAGTAGGTTATGATAGGTAAGGGGAGAAAAGAGAACTAGATTTTTAATTAAAAAATAATTTAGAGCAACCTTTATAAATTGTACGTTCTAATTTTTCAGAAAGCTAAAAGCAAGCATAATTGAATTCTATAGTCGTTATTTTCTAACATGGTACACGTGCTCCTATCTATGAAAAATTAGAAGTAGTGCCTAAAGCGAGTCCCCTATTTTTAACAAAGTATAATAAATTCTTTAAAACTTAACCCCAGCTATTTAGATTTTTCAATCTATAATTAACAAACGAATAATGAACAAAGAATTAATCAAAATCGCATATAAATAAACTCAAAACTAAATTTTTGGATAGCAAGAAACTTAAGAATGAGATGTTTGATTTATTTGTTTCATAACTTACATAAATTTTTTAAATTTTTTGAAGTTATGCTCTTTTTTTTGTATTTTTGTATTTATATCTTTAATATATACATACTAAAGAAAAAATAAAAAAATGCGAAAATAAAATTTTTTGGATTTTTAAGTTTTGCGAACAAAATTTTTTTTTTGTATTTTTAAGTTTTGTGAATTTTTTTGTATTTTTATGTTTTGGCAAAATTTTTTTGTATTTTTAAGAAAAGTTTGGGAAGAAAAGTTTGGGAGAGGGGAAAGAAAGAGGGAGAGGGGAAAGAAAAGTTACTTACAAGGATGAGAGAGAAAAAGGGAGAGGGGAAAGAGAAAGAAATAAAAAAAAAACTTAAAAAAAACTTACAAAAAATATTTACAAGAATACTTACAAAAATAATATTTACAAAAATAAAAACTAGGTAGCCGCGAGATGACTCGTTATGTGGATGGCTCGATGAGCCGGATCTCGCGGACCGAGTTAAAAATAAGTCAAAGTTTCAAAAATGAAACTTCAACATTTAAAAAAAAAAAATTTAGATTTTTGTGTTATATATATATTTTTTTATTATTTTTGAAGTTTTATTTTTTAATTTTTTTTTGTTTTGTTTTTGTAAGTGAAAAAGAAAGTACGAAAAATACGAAAACACCCCCATACTTAGATCCAACATTGTCCCCAATGTTGTATGCTAAGCATGAGGAACAAGACAGTAGGTATATGTACAAAAAAGGAAAAAGAGGGGGCAGAAAACGTCCCTGATCCGCGCTCGGGGAAGCCCATTAGAAACCCTGCAATTATTAGAAAAATAGAAAACATGATAAATAAATGCGTAAAGATAAGCGTGGGGTGCCTCCCAGGAGCGCTTTGTTTATAGTCGCGTAGCTTGACTATAGTGGCGGGTTTATAAGTCGAGGTGGGATATGGTTTCGCTATACTCGATCACTGGGTCACCCGCTATGTAAGTCTTTAATCGATGACTGTTTACTTTAAACGAGCCTTTTTCCGGGTGGGAGACGAGTACGGTCCCATATGGAAAAACTTCTTCTACTAAGAAGGGACCGGACCAACGAGATTTTAGTTTGCCAGGAAAAAGTTTAAGACGAGAATTATAAAGAAGGACTAGATTGCCCGGAGAAAATTTTTTGGGGGTTTTAATTTTTCGATCGTGATAGAACTTAGAACGCTCCTTATAGAACTTATTGCTCTCGTAAGCGTTCGCACGCCATTCATCGAGCTCGTTTAGTTGCAATTTTCTATTCTGAGCGGCTAAGTTAGAGTCGAGGTTTAAGAGTTTTAATGCCCAAAGTGTGCGGTGCTCCAGTTCTACGTGTAAATGGCACGCTTCGCCATAGACTAATCGAAACGGAGCACAACCGGTAGCGGTTTTGTACGCAGTACGATACGCCCATAACGCGTCGTCAAGCTTAACGGACCAATCTTTCCTATTAAGTGAAACGGTTTTTTCTAATATGTATTTTATCTCTCGATTTACTACCTCAACTTGGCCACTTGTTTGCGTGTGGTAGGGGGTGGAAAGTTTGTGCGTGACTCCGTATTTAGCTAACGTCTTAGCCATTAGAGCGTTACAGAAATTTGTTCCCCTATCACAAACAATAGCGCGAGGCGTGCCAAAGCGAGAAAATAATTTTTTTAGAAAGGTAACGATGACTCGCGCATCGTTGGTGGGGAGACCTTGCGCTTCCGCCCACCTTGATACGTAGTCGACCGCCATTAAAATATATGTATTTTTATAAGAAGAAGGTAGGGGGCCTACAAAATCTATGCCCCATAAATCGAAAACTTCGCATTCTAAAAACATATTCTAGGGCATCTCGTCGCGACATGAGATGTTACCCGACCGCTGACAGCTATCGCATGCACGCACAAAATTGTGCGCGTCTTTGAAGAGAGTGGGCCAAAAGTAGCCCGCCTCTAGCGCCTTCCTAGCGGTTCGGTTGGCTTGATAGTGCCCCCCGGCTGGAACCTCGTGGCAGTGCCTCAATATTTGTGTGCACTCTACTCCCGCGACGCATCTTCGAACCGTTTGATCCGCGCAGATACGGAAAAGAAATGGGTCCTCCCAAAAGAAATTTTTCAAGTCGGAAAAGAATTTCTTCTTTTGCAAACTTGAGAATTCTTTTGGAAGTACCCGCGCGACTAAGGAGTTCGCAAAATCTGCGAACCAAGGCGAAGATGACGAAGACGAACGAATGGCGAGAAGGTGTTCCTCGGGGAATCTGTCATTTATTTCAAATTCGACGAGCGCTTCCGCACCCGGATTTTCTAAACGGGAGAGGTGGTCTGTCACTAGATTCTCTGCGCCCTTCTTATCTCGGATCTCCAAGTCAAACTCTTGTAGGAGGAGAATCCATCGAAGAAGGTGGGGCTTCGCGTCGGTTTTAGCTAATAGATATTTAAGGGCGGAGTGATCGGTAAAAATGATAACTTTAGATAGCGTAATGTACGAGCAAAACTTATCGAAAGCGAAAATGATGGCTAAGAGTTCCTTTTCCGTCGTCGTGTAATTCACTTGTGCGGAAGTGAGCATCTTGCTAGCGTAATAAATAGGATGAAAATGTTTTTCTACACGTTGGCCAAGAACGGCGCCTAAGGCAATATCACTAGCGTCGCACATGATTTCGAACGGAAGGGACCAATTAGGGGCCACTAGAATTGGAGAATTGATAAGTTTTTGTTTGATAAAATTAAAAGCAGACTCGCAATCGCTACTAAAGACAAAAGGTGATTCCTTTTCCAAGAGGTGAGTAAGCGGCTTTGTTATTTTTGAAAAATCTTGAATGAAACGCCTGTAAAAGCCCGCGTGGCCTAAGAAACTCCTAATAGATTTTATGTTAGTCGGCTGAGGAAGTTTTTCTATTACTTCTACTTTGGCCTTATCGACCTCTATCCCCTTAATCGAAATCTTATGGCCGAGGACCAAACCTCCTCGAACCATAAAGTTACACTTTTCCCAATTTAAAACAAGATATGTGTCCTCGCATCGCTGGAGGACACGATCGAGATTTCGAAGACAATCCGGGAATGAGCATCCAAATACAGAAAAGTCATCCATAAATACTTCCATAATATCTTCTACTAGCTCGCCAAAGATTGCCAGCATACATCTTTGGAATGTAGCTGGCGCATTGTAGAGGCCAAATGGCATCCTTCGGTAGGAGAAGGTGCCAAAGGGGCAAGTAAAAGTTGTTTTCTCTTGGTCCTCGGGGGAAATGGGGATTTGGAAAAACCCCGATAAACCGTCGAGAAAACAATAATATGGATGACTGGAGAGACGCACGAGAATCTGGTCAAGGAATGGTCGGGGGAAATGGTCCTTGCGGGTGACATCATTAAGTTTGTGATAATCGATGCACACACGCCAACCCGTAACAGTACGGGTTGGGACAAGATCGTTGTGCTCATTCGCCACTACGGTCAGACCGCCCTTCTTGGGCACGACATGAATGGGACTAACCCACGCACTATCAGAAATGGGATAAATAATCCCCGCATCTAATAATTTAATTATCTCAGTTTTCACGATGTCTTTTATGTTTGGGTTAAGACGTCGTTGCGGCTGAATGGTTTTGCGGCAATCATCGTTTAAGAAAATTTTGTGAGTGCAGAAAGAAGGGTTAATCCCCTTAAGGTCAGAAATTTGCCACGTAATTGCGTGGCGATGTTTAATCAAAACCTTCAATAAATCGGAGGTCTCCGAATCGCTTAAATACGAAGAAATGATTACCGGGAGTGTATCATTTTCCCCCAAAAAGCCGTATTTTAGGGATTCGGGTAATGGTTTGAGATCTAGGGTGGGTGGTTCTTCTAGTGAGGTTTTAGTGCTAATGTCTTTTGAACCAATTGGTTCAGAAGGCATATCCGTAGATGCGTGCTCATGGCAATAAAAATTTTTGAGCGAAAAAATATTTTCGTTTAAAAATTCGGACTCGAAAACCGAAGAAGAACAATCTCCATAAAAAGAATCAAAAGAGTAGCAGAAATTGTCGCTCGGCGACGAGTCTTCCATTGAGGAGTTAATAGAAAAAGTAACTTGGTCGTCTCCTACCCGAAGGAGAAGCTGACCATTACTTACATCGATTAACGCATGTGAGGTCGCGAGGAAAGGGCGACCAAGTATTATTGGTACCTCGGCGTCTTCCTCGATGTCCAAGATGATGAACTACACTGGGAAGGTGAACTTGTCTACTCGGACAAGGACATCCTCAACAACCCCGATGGGGAACCTAACCAAGCGATCCTCAAGTTGGATGCGCATATTGGTAGGAGCAGGAGTACCCAAACCTAAACGCAGGAAGTGCGAGAATGGCATCAGATTAATGCTCGCGCCTAGGTCTGCTAAGGCATATTTTACTAATACATTGCCAAAAAGGCACGGGATAGAAAACTGTCCCGGGTCATTTTGTTTTGAGGCCAATTTACTAGTAAGAGCCGCCGAGCAGACAGCATTGAGAGATATATGCGAAATTTCCTCGAGTTTGAGTTTATTAGAAAGTAGTTCATTTAAAAATTTCGCATATTTAGGCATTTGCGAGATAGCCTCGCAAAAAGGAACATTAATATGAATTTGTTTAAGTAATAAAATAAATTTTTCATATTGCGCGTTCACTCGCTCGTTATCTAACTTATGCGGGTAGGGCAACGCCTTGTTTAAAATAGTTTTGTCGTTAAAAATCGGTAAGGGTTGCGTAATAGAAGAAGAGGGAAGAGGGGTCATAGGTGAAATATGTACCTGAGGATCGATCCGTTTTGGGTCGACCACCTACTTACCGCTACGGAGGGTTATAGCGTTGGTAGTTTCCCTTGGATTGGGCTCCGTGTTCCCTGGCAGTGCCCCTAGAGCGCGTTCCGACATAAGTCGCGCCAGCTGTCCAACCTGGATTTCTAAATTTTTTAGCGATCCGGTGATGCTCCGGATATTGGACTTGTTGTACGCGACATAACGATTAAAAATTTTCTCCACCGGGGATGGCTTCATAGGAGGGGGAGGAGGAAACGTGGGAGCAAAAGGAGGGGGAGGGGGCGCTGCACGTTGTTCGGGTTACTCCATGAGAAATTCGGGTGGTTCCTCAAACCCGGATTATAGTGGCTACTATAAGGGTTGTTTTGAAAGGAGGTACGCACCGGATTTCCCATGTAGTCCACGAACTCGTCGACTACGCAGACGTTAGAGGGGGGAAGAAAACAAGGCGGAGTGGAGGAGGCAACAGACATCTCCGCCACCTGCTTAGTTAGCCATTCGACTTGAAGGGCTAGCTGAGCAGTGGCATTCACTTCATAAAGGCCCACCTGCTTATGGCACGCCCGCGGGACATTCCATTGATAGGCATTCATAGCCATCTCTTCGAAAAGGGCCTGGGCGGCCTGGGGGTCTTATTATTCAGAGTGCCCCCGGCAGCCGCGTAAATCATTTGACGCGTATGACTGTTCAGTCCGTTATAAAAAAATTTGTACCTGCAACCACGTTGACAGCGCATGGTACGGGCACCGGCGGAGAAATTCCTTAAAACGCTCCCAAGTCTCATAAAGAGACTTGGAGTCGATTTGCGTAAAAGAAGAAATGTCCGCCCGCAATCTTGCAGTTTTTGCGGGCGGAAAATATTTAGTAAGGAATTTCTCCACCAACTCCGCCTAGGTCGTGATGGATCCCCGCGCGAGGGAGACCAGCCACTCCTTGGCTTTGGACTTAAGGGATAAGGGAAAAAGGTGCAAACGAATGGCGTCATCAGTGAGGCCATTAATCTTAAAAGTATCGCAAATTTCCAAAAAATTAGACAAGTGATTATTCGAGTCCTCATCCGGCTGTCCGTCGAACTGCATGACATTTTGGATCATTTGTATAACACTTGACTTAATTTCAAAATTATTGTTCGCCACAGCAGGCCGAACAATACTGGACCCCGTATCATCCAAGTTGGGTCGAGCGTAGTAAGACATCGTACGCTCGGCCGCTTGGGCATTATTTGGGTCGTCCATAGAAGAGAAAGAGGGTTCTCCGGTGGATTCTGCGGGGTCTAAAAAGGGAATTCGACGGAGAGATCGGATACGCGCAAGAGAGCGGTCGATCTCGGGGTCGAATTCAAGATTTTGAGAACTCGAAGGTTGTCCACGGGTCATACACCCTAAAAAAACAACGAAAGGGGGAAGGATTTTTTTTTTGTATAAAATTTTTTATTTGAAAATAAAGTAAAATTAATAGAGTCCCGGATTCAATATAACAACCGTGCTCCCCGGCAACGGCGCCAAAAACTTGATGGTCGCGAAACAGAGACCGACTGTGGGTGGTTCGAAATGGTCAGATTCTGCAGGCCGAGTTAGAAATATCGAGTTTTCTAACGAGAGGAGGCAAGTGCACCTATCGCAAGTAGTACTCGGTATTCGGGAAAATACCGAGGTCGTATTATTCTCGGGGACGCATTGATTATATCTACTCTTCCAGGAACACTATTATATTACTATCAGTAAGGTGGGATTTTTTTAGTTTAATTAAAACGGAAAGAAAGAGAGCTGAATTTTGCTAAGTTAGTTCGATGACGGGTTAACGCTCGGCATCAAATCGGATTAAGACTAAAATCATTCTCAACAATTATTGAACTTTGTTTTTAAATTAATAAAAGGCACTTGGCCGTGCGGGTTCCAAAAATATGAGCGCACTTATCTCTAGGAATATTGCTCACCTAAACATTAAGACTATTCGACCGATCGTTTGACCGACGAAGGATTCCTCTTAATGCCCGCTTTACGCTAAGAACCCCGCTATTGGGTGGGGAAACCAATCTGGCAAAACTACGCTTCTCCTCTTTTGAGGGGGCGTACGCAGTTCTCTTTACCCAAGGGGATACGTCTATGCGTGCAGCCTCTCGGCGCTGCGTATGGATAATGGAAATAGAGCCCACACATCGATTATGTGGTCCTATGCGTCGTAAGCCCGGGGCAAACCTTAAGTCCTTAAATTAAAATTAAAATAAAGTTTTTTAATTATTTCAAATCATTTTATATGTCCTAATGCTCTTCGATGTCGAAGGCTAAAAGGGATTTGCCACTCATCGGTATGGGGACGGCTTTATGGTTTTTAGCGAAACGTGAGTTTGAAATTAAGCACTAAACAATTATAAGAGAAAACATAAAAAAACAGGACATTTAGATATATTAAAGGAAAGCTAATTGATGCAGGCACTCACGCACACTTCAAAACCATAAGGAAAGTAAATAAAGCAAGCCCTACTCGAATGAGTAGGGGGAAATAAATGCAAGTACAAGTCCTACTCAAAACTGAGTAGGCGGTAAATTAAAGTAATGTGTCATTTAACTCTTAACGAGTAGGCAGAAATAAATGCATAAATAAAAAGAAACTAAGTTACAAAAAATGAAAATTACAAGTCCCACTCAAATGAGTGGGCGGTAAATTAAAGCAGAGCGTCGTTTAACTCTTAACGAGTAGGCGGAAATAAATGCTCACACGCACACACTCTACATAATTGAATAAAGCATTAAACAAAGCATTAAAAGTTATCCTCAAACACTCACACACACTTCATAATTGAATAAAGCATAAAAGAAAGCATGAAAAGTTATTCTCTTACACTCACACACACTTCATAATTGAATAAAGCATAAAATAAAGCATGAAAAGTTATTCTCTTACACACACACACACATAAGAATAACATGAAAACAAAAGTTATCAAAAAATTAAAACTACAACTTTTCTACCCTTAGAACTTGCCAAAAACAAATAAAAAGATGAAATAAAAATTGTTTGAACACTTGGAATTGAAAACAAAGTTGAAATCAAAGTTGTTGAAAATTAAAACGTTTACATTTTCATCCATAGGATTTCGTAGAAATGATTAAAAAGCGAAAAGAAAAATTAAAGGACCAAAACAGGTTTTACAATCCTAAAGCAAATCTAAGTAAAAAAACAAAAACACCTTAAAACCACTTTTACAACTTCATAGGAATGAAAATATAACCCTTTAGAAAGTTTTCAATACAACTTTGATTCTTTAAAAAGAAGACTTAAACTAAATTTTGTCATTATAACGGCTCGAATTTTTTGATAAAGGCCTAAAATAAAGTCTAACATTACAACATATTGCATGAATAATTTAGACAAGTTATACTCATACACACACAAACACACTTTCTTAAAGAGGAAAAACAAAGATGAACTAAGGATAAAAAGGAGAAAGAGAGTGAGCCAACCAAATTTCATTTTCATTCCATGTAGAAAGAGAAAAAAACAACATTTTATTTATGATAAAAAAGCTATTACAAACTATTACAAAGCAAAAGGAAAAGCTAAAATAAACATAAGAAGGAAGAGAGAGAAAGTCTCCTTACATGAAGATGAAAGTGCACCAAGGGCAGCCCACAAAAGACACTAAATTTGGCTCAAAAAAGTGAACCCTTGGGCATTACAGAAAACTCTTATTTATAGAAAATATTTCGGGTGTTACACGCCCTAGGTCACGGGCGTGACAGGGGGCGTGCCACAGCTGCCGTGTTTGACTTGGAGACTTCGACGAGCAGGCTCCGTTCTGGAAGGTTCGGGAAGGTGACAGGTCATCGTCACGGGCGTGACCAGCATGTCACGGGCGTGACAGAAGGGCGTGACTGGCTATTTAGCTGAATAGGTCCGTCGATATGACGGCAAACTTGACTCGGGGCTCCACGTAGCAGTCACGGGCGTGACCTGTATGTCACGGGCGTGACAGGAGGGCGTGACATAGCTGGCAGTTCTGATCTCAGTATCATTAACTGTTGAAAAAGCATTGAGTGTCACCATCGACACGGGCGTGACATTCTTGGACACGGGCGTGACATGATGGCGTTGACTGCCGAACGGTAAAATCGTTGAGTGTCGACCTTGCCGAAGTCGTTGAGTGCTTGTCACGGGCGTGTCGAGAATTGTCACGGGCGTGACAGGTCAAATTTTGACTTTTTCTTAAAATTTTCTGAAAACAAAATAAACTAAGTTAGAAGTTAAATTTTACAAATATGAACAATTTATTGTAGTAAATTGACTAAAAACAAAGGAAATAAGTAAAAATTGACTTAATTAATATACCTAAAAATAGGTATAAATACAACTTATCAAACCCTAACGAGAACACTCAAGGAATGGGAAAAAATTTACCACGATAGCGTAGTTCTCAGTGAGAGCTTTCCGGATCTATGTTCGGTTGAACATTTTGAGCACCGGAGTCCCGTCGGCGGCCACCAGAAGATTCATGAAAATGAATCTCTCTCTCTCGCTCGCTGCACTAGTTCGGGAGAAAAATAACGGAGAAGATTAAGTTTGGTTCTAAAACCTAAGTCCAAGAACATATATATATATATAATTATGTTTATAAATTTTTTTGTTAAAAACGGGTTATTACGAGTGGTTTTGCGGGAATCAAAAATAGAGGTCTAGGATGGCTCCAAATAGAAAAGGACCCAACATGAAACTTGTAGATCTCATCGAGACGACCTTATTTAATGTTGACCATTTTTTGTATGACACTGTTTTGACCCTCAAAACGGTGCCCGAACTCTTACTGCACATGACTACTCGAGAGGAAAGGGTCTAAATGAGAAAGAGAGCAAAGTTCTCGAGAGAAACGTATAATACTCGAGAACTATCACTAGGACTTGAGAGAATTCAATATTTATCAAGAATAAAACAATAATACTCAAGAAAAATCAGTGGTACTCAAGTAGATCAAAGGTTCTCGAATAGAAATCAATAATACAGCTTATTTACGAGCAGCTTCGGGACAACTTAAAACAGGGGTCTAAGATGGCTTCCAATCAAAAAGTGGTCAACATGAAAGTTGTAGATCTAGTCAAGACGAATAAATTTAATGTTTACCATTTTTTGTCATGACGCCATTTTAACCCTCAAAAAGGTTTCTGAGAGAAATCTGAAACGGGCTACTCGAGAAGAAACATAGCTACTCGAGAAGACTCAGAATGGAAACCCAAATGCGCGCCGAATTAAACAAAACTCACACCAAAGGTGAACACTGACGCTATGAATTAACAGCAAAGTCAAAACTAAAATCTGACGATCCATTTACGAGATATTAATCTTCAAAGTGTACGGCTAACATAAACAATCCAAAACTTCAATCGCGCGCCGAGACTCCAAAAATGCTCGGATTGTGACGAAACTTAACGAGCAAGTCCAAAATTACTTAACTTAAATTCCAAATGCATATTTTTCCCATTACAACAAGGATTCAAGGAATTGGCCTACTCGACCAAACAGACGCAAAAATGCCTTAACGGCGTTGTGTCGTCAACTCGACGTTAAAAATAACGCCATGACGTCATAAATATGACGTTGCCCATTTAAATAAAATCATCGAAAAATCGGGGGCATTATAGTTAATACCCAAGGATCCCTGATGCAATCTACCTCGTAGAAACTCAAAAACAACCAATGGCACGAAGTCTTCTCCGGCTAATCAATGCATAGCAAATCATCAACAATCCAGACCAATATGTTCGGGTTGGCTTCACACACCAAGCCTATGTCTGTACTACGATTCAGGACTCTAAATAAGAGGGACTCTACGTATCTACCCCAAGGAACACCACAACTCACCGCACACTCGCGGGAGAGGGTTTTCCCTATTCAAAAGAAGAAGAGCTTCACATGCTCAAGATTAGAATCGTTACCCTAGCGTTCATCTTCGGCACCATGGAAATCTACACGGATGAAAAGCACCGCGATGATCTCTCCTCTGTAGATCTGGACTCGGTTTGTGATTTGGCACTCCGAATCTCCTCCGGCGACTGGATCTTCCCTACTTCTTCCTCCTTGCTCGCCCTTCTCTCTAGAACTTAGAAAGAGAAAGGTCAATGAAAAGTTAGGATTTAAACCCCCAATCCTGGACTTAACCCTAGGATGGAGAGGCCTGAGCCGTTAGATCCCAAAATAAGGAAACTTACGGGCATAAGTCGCCCCTAAAATAAACTTCCTGGGCCGAACACGGCATGCGACACGCCCGTGTCCAAGGGTGTGTGCCTCATTCGACGCCGAAACCGTCGCGTCCCGAAAAAAACACAGGCACTCGACACGCCCGTGTCAGGATTGACACGCCCGTGTCACCAAGTACACGCCCGTGTAGATGGGCGTATTCCCCTAAAAACAAGGGTCTAGCACTAACCCGAGGAGAACACGGGTATTCGACACGCCCGTGTCACATTTTACACGCCCGTGTCAGACCCGAACACGCCTGGGCTCAGGCCGTGTCTCTCCCGCAACACAACTCGGCTAACAACCCGAGTAGGATATGGCCTGGGACACGCCCATGTCTCAGGTCGTGTTCGCTGTTCGATGATCATCGACTGCAATTTCGTCGACCACACGACCATCCTCGAACCCGAGCACGACACGTCATTGGGACACGCCGTGTCTCAGACCTTGTCACCTCCACCAAATCCCAGACTTTGCTCAAAATGTCACTCGTCCCTCTTTTGAGGTTCGGTGCGTTACAAAGTGACTGTTCTTGATGTAAATGTTAAGATTCCTAAGAGTTAGCAGAAATGACTAAAGATGAAATCATCTTGGCTGCAATAGATATGAGGGCACATAACATAATAGTTAGTGTCATAGATGACTCTTCTTTTCAAAATCTGGTACACTGCAAAACCTCAAAGGAAATATGGGACACTTTTGTGATATATATGGAAGGTACTAAGGAAGTTAAAGACAATAGGAAGTCTATTCTCACTCAAGAGTATGATGTTTTCTAGCAGATAAAGAAGGAGACCATAGCTAGCTGCTATGAATTGTTTTTCAGAATTGTAAATGAGTTAAGGACCTATGGTCAGGGCTTTAGTAACTATGAGCTAAATGATAAGTTTCTTAGGTCTCTTACTAGAGACTGGGACACGAAGATATGTGTCATTAGAGAAGTGGCAAAGCTGGCAGACAATCCACCCTCCACTTTATTTGGGAAGTTGTTGTCATACGAAATGCAGCTGACTCCAAGGAAGGAGGAAGAGAAGACTAGCAAAGCTCAGGAAAAAGAATCAACAATGGCCTTCAAGGCAGATAGTACTAAGAGGAGAAATGAGAAGAATCCTTCTCTACCAAGAAGGCAAGCTGAGTCTGATGATTCAGATCAAGAGACGTCAGAATGTAATATGTCTGATGAAGAATTTGCTGCTTTCTCAAGGCAATTCATGAAGCTGATGAAGAATAAGGGGTGGAGGAGCAGACCATCTTCTTCCTGATAACACAAGGAGGACTACTACAAAAGTTGGAAGAAACCTTACAAGGAAAGTAGGTATGACACAAAACCTAGTAAACGTGTTTCTAATAAGTTATTTTATTTTGTTGCAGCAAGCCAGGGAATGTTGTGGCTGAATGTCCTTTGAAGAAGAAGGAGGCTGATGAGAAATATCATCAACATAAGAAGGGCAAGAAGGAGAAAACCTTCATTGCTAAGAATGAGAAAAGCTGGACTTACTCATCCTACTCAATGTCAGATGATTAACATGAAGCCTATATTAGGCTAAAGGATAGATTAGATGGGGATTATTGCTAGAATCAGCCTGGTCTATCTAAGGTACACTCTCCATTCAGCACTTCAACTAAGTCAAGTTATAATACTGGTTCAGGTTCAGAAGAATCTTCTTCTAAGGATGAATATGATTCTTTATCTGAGAATGATATCAATCAAGTGATTGATAAGTAAGGTAAACTTCTGGAAGCCTTCAAAAGAAGTAAGCAACTGACTAAAAAGCAGGCTCAAGAGATTGCATCTCTACAGCTTGCTGCTTCCTAGTATTTTGAAACAGCAGTCATGTAAAATTTGAAAATAAGGGAAGTTAGTAAGTTGAAGAATATTACTTTTATACAGATAGGCACCATAAAGTATAAGAATGATCTTATTAGGGAACTAGAAGAAATGCTCCAAAGGGAGAAGATAGTTGTGACATGTTTTCCTAATCCCAACTCAGTGTTTCCCATTATTGACTCCTTCAACTCTTAGAGAAACACGAGAGGAGGTGGTTTCAAGGGAAACACCAAAGCTATCTCTTTCGAAGGAAAGGGAAAAGCTCCAGCTAAGCCATCCATTTCTTTTAAGAGGGTAATACTGTAACATCCCATTTCCAACTAGACCCCTAAGAGTGGTTTTGTCATGACAAAACCCTAGGAAGCCCAAGAAAGAGTCAAGTGGACCGCGTGGTATGGATAGGGCCACTATGGTCTGCACTTAGCAGATTTCTAAACCTTGGTTAAAGGTGATCATGGGGCTTCACCAAGACTCCAAGACCCCACCCATACCCTTATAACCCTAGAAGGGGGTCAATGGGTCACTAAGGACCCATGGAGAGCAATCAAAGGACCTAAGTTGACCAAAGTCAACTATAACCCTAGCCAGGTCAAATTGACCTACACAAGGGTCCATTGCAGTCTATTAGCCAAATATACCCCACCCATACCTCCATAACCCTAGGTAGGGGTCAATGGGTCACTAAGGACCCATGGAGGGTAGTCAAGGGAGCTAAGTTGACCAAAGTCAACTCTAACCCTAAATAGGTCAAATTGACCTACACAAGGGTCAATTGCAGTCCCTTAGCCAAATGGACCCCACCCCTACCCTCATAGGCCTAGTGAGAGGTCAATAGGTCACCAAGGACTCATTGGGACCAATCATAAAGACTAGGTTGACCAAAGTCAACTCTTGACCTAAAATGGTCAAAGTGCCCTAGTTAAGGGCCAAGTGATCTCCAAGGGCCAATCCAACCCCACCTTGACCCTAGGGGAGGCTAATGGGTCACCAAGGACCCATTAAAGAAATCTCAAGGACCAAATTGACCTAGTTGGGCCCTTGTCCAACTTTGGGTCAAGTTAGCCCAAATGGGCTAACTCAAGCTCAAGCCCATTTCAATTGGGCTAACCATGACTTAAGTGACCAAATGGACTTGTGGGCTGCCATGGGACATGTAGGAGCAAAAAATTCAGGCTTGGTGACTAGGAGAGAGAAAGTCACCCATGGAGGAGAGAGAAAGAGAAGGAAGAAGAAGGAAGGAGGACTTTGTGCTCCTCCTCCCCCCTCCCCAACCTCCCCATTCATTTCAGAAGGACAAGGGGGAGTGCAGCAGCCATTGTGGACTGGTTAGAGCAAGCTCCACCCCCCTACCAACCTAGCCGCCAAAATTGACTTAGGCCAAAAATGGCACATGGCAATTCAGCCACCTAACTCCCTCCTCTCCCTCTTTAAAAGCTTCAGTGAGGTCCAAGGAGTATTTCCCACTCTTTTCCTGAAGATGCCGAGCCCTTTCCTCCATTTATGAACAAGTCGACCACCATCGGCCACCACCATGCCAATCCGGCGATCAGCACGGCTACAGCCGCCACCACAGGTCCTCCTACACTCCTTCTCTCATGGGTAGATCGTAAGGATCATTAGGGCCGAGGTTAGGGCTCAATTGAGCTCAATTAGATTTTCAAATCCATGGAAATTCCATGGAAAATGCACTTGTCGGGATCGCCGGAACAGTGCATCCCGGCGGCCGTGCCGCCGCCTAGAGATAGCCCCGACCACCACGAAGGTGTCGGCGGCGGTGGCAGGCCGGGGAGGTGGCCGGAGCGCCGGCGGCAGCCGCTGGAAGTTGACCCAGGCAGGAGAAATCCTGGTCGTTGGCGCGCAGGGACGATGACGGGATGCCGTTCACGATGCGTCAAGATTCGTGCTGGGTCAGATCAGAAATTATAGCTTAAGAATATTTAATTTATTTCATTCTGTCACAGAGTTTGTATTATTTGATTTTAATTATTAAAAATCGCTAGAGCAATTTTCAGAGAAAATGGTCAACAAATGAAAGGTAGCCCTATGGGTCTACTTTCAAACAAAAGTAGTTTGAACCAATTTGGGTGACTGGTTTGACCAGGGCACTCATTTTGGTGGGGTCTATACAAATGACTAGGCAGTCATTAAACTAGTTGCCGACACTTCATCCTTTGTCCAAATGGTCTGAAATTTTGGAAGGGAGTCACCGTACCCTATATATAGATCTTGACCAAAAATGGTAATTTTTGGGAATAATTTTCCTATAGTTTTGTAAATAATTTTATTATGCTAGGGTAAATTAAATTATGGGTCAAATGAAGTCCAAATTCATCCAAATTTTGGTGGAATGTATATGAGGTCAATATAGACCTCCGGTTAAAATTTCATTAAGTTTAGAGTTGATTTGAATGAGAATCAAGCAAACCCTAGCCTTGCCCTAAGAAGGGCATTTTGGTCCAAAATGTAATTTTGGGTTTTGAGTGTTCAATTCACCTCAACAGAGGTTCAAAATTGGGACACTGACTTGGCATGGCTTTATACACCTTCCAATGAAAACTTGGGGGCATTGGAGTTGATTTGGCCCAAGATCCTAGGTCAAACCCTAAGGAAGGGCTTTTGTACCTTGTGAAGGACATATGGGCATAACACCTTGTATGACTATGAAACTTTGTAGGGATGGTTTTAGGGTAACTATAACCCTCTGGTAAAAGTCTTAGGGTGTTTTTGAAAGTTTGGGACCCACAAAACCCTAACCCTAGTTTAGGGCACAAACTTTGTAGGGTTAGAATAGGCTAGTTAAACTCTTCCAAATAAGGTGAAATTTTGGTATAATGGTAATAAGGATATTATTAGTCTCTTGTAATTTATTTGGGAATTTTTGGATAATATTTATGGTACTTCATTTGAAATACAAGGGATGCCTCAATTTAATAAACTAATTATTATGGTCCCTCTGACCCTTGGGAGGTCATGAAAGTTTGGCAGAGGATGTTTTGAATCATTATAAGCTTATATAAATTTTATGTAAATTTTTGGATACTTATTTGAGGTACTTACTTCACAAGCTTGTTAAATGATTTAATTATTCAATAATTTAACTTAGTCCATATACTGATAAATAAATTATGAAATTTTGCCTAAACCATTTAAATGCCATTAGATTCATACTTGAAGTTTCTCTGAATTTTTGGAAGCAATATAGTATTTTATATTTCTTTAAATGCATTTTTAAGGATTAAAATTAAATAATGATTTGGGGATAATACCTTGCTGAAAAATTTAGAAATTTTGGAAGATGAGTTATATCCTTATTTTGAATAACATATAAAAATTGTAGAATGATATCTTGACTGAAAATGGTACTTCATGTTCATTATTGGAGATTTTAGTCAATAGAATAATTAAATAAATTATTAAATAAATAAGGAAAATTTTGGAACTCTGGATTTAGGGCTTAAAGGTCATAATGGACCTCCATTAATTATTATAAGAGTATTGGATAATTATTTGATGTACCTCCTATTTTACATGAAGTTTGACATGGTGGTCTGCATTTAGCAATTTTGGAAAACTGTATATTAATTTCTTTGAAGCTTATCACTCCTTAATCACTGATGATATTTGACCCAGAGCATTTATGGGCCCTTGCAATCATGTTAGAATTATCCTTGAATTTTTAGAAATAATATTGCCCTGTTTATTATTTTTATGAATTATTGCAATATACCATTTAAATAAAAAATCAGTGGCCTGAACCTTGCTGAAAAACTAAGAGATTTTGTAACTTAGGTTAAATGATAATATTAAGTATAACATAAATCTGGGGAGATTTTATCTTGTCAAAATTTGGTACCTTCAGCTCAGTCTTGGAGACTTTGGCCACTATAAATATTTAATAATTCCTAGATAAATAGGAAAATTGTAAAACTTTGGATTTGGGCAATAAAGGTCATAATGGACCTCCATTAATTATTATAGGAGTATTGGATGATTACTTGATATACTTCCCATTTTACATAACATTAAACCTTGGTTGTCTGCATATAGTAAATCTACAGAAATAATCTGGAGTACAAGTTAGGCACATAAGTCAAAAATTAGTGGTTATAGGAATGAGTTCATCACTCAGGGTTAGATGAGCTAGGGATGGGTTTGACTAAAAGTTAGGTGGTGTTTGGGATCGACGAAAGATCGTCTTCCCCGTAGAGTAGAAGGTCAAAATCACCTTAGGTATAGTTTACTGTAATATGAAAATGAAATGGGTCAAACCTAAGTTGTAGGCATAAAGTAAATAGAGGAGTAGGTAGTAAACTTAGGATTTCACACTCTCACACCACTGTGTCCCGAGAGATAGTTTGGGTTACTCGGGCAATAAGCCCAGTGGTTTAGGTAATGGGCATGGTAGCCCGGCGATCTTCGGCTCGGTTGTAGATTATGACGGACGGGAAAGTCCGGTGAGCTTTGGCTCGGTTGTTGGTTATGACGGACGGGATAGTCCGGGGAGCTTCGGCTCGGTTGAAGATTATGACGGACGAGTTAGTCCGGGGAGCTTCGGCTCAGTTGTAGATTATGACGGACGGGTTAGTCCGGTGAGCTTTGGCTCGGTTGTTGGTTATGACAGACGGGATAGTCCAGGAGCTTTGGCTCGGTTATAGATTATGACGGACGGGTTAGTCCGGGGAGATTCGGCTTGGTTGTAGATTATGACGGACGGGTTAGTCCGGGGAGTTTCGGCTCGGTGGTTGATTATGACGGACGGGATAGTCCAGGAAGATTCGGCTCGGTTATTTGTTGGACTCATAACAATTGCATGTGCATAAAAGGTATAAGGTGGTGGGTCTTCGATTTTGGGGAGTTCGTTGCACCGACACAAATATCGTTGACTCGGCAAGTGTGGTTTTACACTTCGCCAACAAAAGTCCGGTGCGCCAGCCGGCAAGAGTACGCAGGCGTCCGCTTAGTGCACCAAGCGTTGCGGCGTACGATAGGTCAGACCGGTAGTGCAAATACTGGTTTTGAGGTGGGCGAGGCCCAACCCACCACTTCCGTTTGCCACTACGGAGGTATCCTGGGAGGTAACGGCTCCGAAAATGGGAACTAAAGGTCTGTGTACACAGAGTCAAGTGGGTGAGTTGCACTTACATGTTCACATCATAGCATATTTGCATTTCATAGCATAACCATTGCATATAACCTGACACCTAATGTATAAGCGGTATGGGCTATACATTAGGCCTTGCAAAACGACCCCTTGGCCTATAAGTTCGTGCGAGCGTGCTTATAAGTCAAGGTTCTCCTTCAGTATTATTTATATGTTATGCCTGCTAGTAAAACCGACACCCTATCGTATAAATCGGTATGGGACTTTTTATACGATAGGAGCCTTGCAAGAGATCCCATAGCTTATATGTTTTCACATAAGTTAAGGTTTCTTATTTAGATTTTGTATAATTATTATCACACTTAACACTGTTAGTTTAGTTCCGCTGCCATCTGCAATTTGACATTCTCCACCTTCATGTCCTTTCCATTCCTTCTCCCCGCTCTGTGCTTTGGAGCCATGGGGGAAGGGGTGGGGGATGATAGGACTTAGTCTTTTAGACTAACGGTTTTCGAACCACATCATTTAAAGGACCACGGAGCCCAGCATGGAGGGGCAGCCCCAGAGGTCGGCACGCTTGGAGATCAGACAGTCTAGCACTGGAGTCCAGACAGCAGGGACTGTGAGTCCCGAACACCAGTAGTTGTATTAGTTTTGCTTCCGCGATGAGTGATTTGAAGTGAGAACTTGATGTACCGGGCATAAGCCTGAGATTTTCATTATATGTACTATCTGTGGACACTCCCTTCGTGGAGTTTATTTTTCTATATATGTGATTTCTGTGGACTTGCTTTTATACTTATGCTACAGTAGAGATCGATTTGGCTGGCAGAATCGGCGTCTTGTAGTGACGACCTTCCCGGGTGAGAAGGTATCACCGCAAGGCGGTGGTTCTGGGCCTAAGACCCCGGTGTCGAAAAAGAAAAAAAAAATGGGGGTCTTACAAATACTCCCTACTAACATGTATGACCAGGACTCTATGTATAGTCACTGGAAAAATGTGAATTCTTCCTGGAAGGATTCTAATGTTTCAACCAATGTAAGGAGAAAAGAAATTGGAATGACTGCCTTCAAGGCTGCTCATGAGGAAATACAAATGACCCATCCTGGACCATTTGTCTTTGGTGTTCCAGCCCTTTTTCTTAAGAAGGGGGTAGTGGCCAAACTTCATACTCAATCAGCAAAGACTCAGACTGAAGGTCAGTCTTATAGCAAGCCTTATTTTGGTGTTTCTGATGCCATCAGAAGCATGATTTATGCAAAGAAAATTGCTGCAAATAGGACTCAAAAATAGCCAATTAAAGCTATTGAAAGACTCTCCTTCAGCTAGATAGTTGCTGAAAGAAATCTGAAAAAGTCTACTGATGTTCCTTCTGGAAAAGTTGATGTTGTTAACATGGTCATTAGGCTAGCTCAGAAAAGAAAGTATAACCATCATGAATGCTGGTGCTGTCATAACCTGTATTTTCTCAACATTTAAATTATATCAGAGTAAGTGAAAATATGCATCGTGATGCCATGCCATGTAGGGGATAACTGCAGGTGCTCAGGCAAGACTCCAAACTCTACAATTTTATATGAAATCCATAAGTTATTAGGTAAAAACCAGTTTAAATTGGATGGTTGTATCCCTCGGCACTGTGGATCAACTAGTTCACGAGTTAAAGTATAGTTATACACTGTGGAAAATATTTTTGTTATGTTGATTAACACCCTGCATGAGTATAAACATCCCCAAAGAATAACTCATGACATGCAAGACTCTAGATTTATTATAAGTATGAAAATAGTATTTGTATTAGCTAGGAAATAGTATTTTAGTTTTAGAAATATGAGATGTATGAAGTACTAGTAGTTATGCTTTTATAAGTGAAAATACCTAACATACAACCTAGCATAAAACATTCCTAGAGAGAAAGTAAAAAACAACCACAAAAGGTAAAACTAGCAGCTTAGCAAAGTATTCAGCAATTCAAAAGAAAACCTCCAGTGGGTGTCAACAAACTGACATGAACCCACTGGTCAGTATGTGTGTCTGTACTAATAAGAAAACAACAAAGAACTACCTCTCGAGGTAGAGGAAAACCTCTGCAACACTGTAGTCCACTAGCAAACACCAAACCAAGCCGCTCAACCGACTACTGCTATGAACCTCAGGCATTCAAAGAAAGAACACCTCAGCAAGAAAAATACAAGTGGCAAATAAAACTACCAGTAAATAAGAGAGTAGTAAGATTACTAATCCAAACCTGAATAGCCGTCAAAACACAACAATTTAACAAGAAATTAAGAATGAAAGAATTAACTTATAAGGATAAAAGTAATGAAATTTGCACCAAGTGCAAACGGAGCCATACTCCGAGAACATCTGCGAGATCAGGCAGAAATTGCATAAGTTTAATCCTCAAAACGAGGCAAAGGCTCAATAAAAACGTGAATCATTAACACCGAAATGCAACCAGATCTGAGTCGGGACCAACCGGTCAAACCCGAACTAACTTACCCAAACGTCCCAAAAATAAGACTGCGGTGATGGCCATCTTGTCCAACACAACTCAATATCCTAAAATCAAGACCCAAACATACCCGGGTGGAATGATTCACGAAACTAAGCCCACGAAACCAAACCCATACCCCAAACACCCGTAAAACCCATACTCGACAAATTAAGCAGAAACTAGACGATTCTAACTTGGCAAAACTAAGCCTTTAGAGATACACGACAAATCAGTGAAATGACACGAGTCAAAGGGAAAAGCGTCGAGTACACTCGATGTCGCGTCGAGTATAGTCGACGCCGCGTCGAGTACACTCGACGCCGCGTTGAGTACACTTGATGCCGCGTTGAGTACAGTCAATGCACTCGACGCCATAACTCAACACACTTAACACTTAAACACAGTAGCAAAAACAGGCGATGGCGTTGAGTGAGGTCAACTCACTCAATGCTTTACCACTTAGCTGCCAAAAATTAGATGATGGGTTTGAGTGAGTTCAGCTCAATCGATGTTGTCAATAGTTTAACACAGATTACAGAGATAAAGCGACGGCGTTGAGTGAGTTTAGCTCACTCAACGCTGTAACGCCTTCTATATAAGCGACGACGTTGAGTGAGTTCCGCCCACTAAATGTTGTCAACACTTTCTACTTATTTTACAGATTAAGAGATGGCATTGAGTTAGCTCAGCTCACTCAACGCTGTCAACACTTTTATACTTTACTTACTGATTAAAGTGACGGTGTTGAGTGAGTTAAGCTCACTCAATGCTGTCGACGCTTAAAACATAGCTTCTAAAATTTATATAGTGATGTTGAGTGTGCTAACCTCACTCAACGCCATATTGAGTTAGTACCACTCACTCAATGCTTTTAACTTAGCTTCTAAGACTTCTCAGCAAGGCGTTGAGTGCATTCAACATACTCAATGCTTTTATACTTTGGCTATAAACTGAACTTCTACACAAAGATTACAGTCAAAGCTTTGAGTGTAATCTAGGGTTTAGGGTATGTTGAATGCACTCATAAAGAAGTCTTGGGTTTAGGCTAGCACTCACATTTACCAGAGCTCATTACCAACTAAGAATAAGCCAACTTTGTCATCTTGGCTATGACATTGATGAGTCCGATTTTTATAGGGTTTTTCGGACTCATCTATGCTTGTTTTCTCACTCATGCACTGAATTTCAACTAGATATCGGTTATATTTGCATCATTCTATTATCGACCACTTTGTGAACTATTTTAGCTGGTGGGTTTACAATTATACATTCATTTGTTGGGGGCAAGCACATGGTGCTTCCCCTGGTTCTTTCTTGATGCTTTGTTGTTTTTCTGTGTTGTTGGATGGTCCTCCTTTGCTGTATTTTTGTTACATGCAGGTGGTCAGTTTTCCTCATTTCAAAATTCTCATTTGTGGAAAATACACAGTCGTGTGTTTTCTTAGCGCACGGTTACTACTGATCGTGAATTTTTTGCAAGTTTCTCTTGAGGATTGACCGGCCCGTGTGATTCCTTCACGCACGGTTTCTTCAGGACCATGCGTGAAGGAAACACACGATTTTCTTGTAGCTTTGGTTTAGGCCATTCTGTGGTTAATAGTGTGTTTTCCTTCACGCATGGGCGGAAGCACCCATGCACTAGGATAACGAAAGATTCCACCTGTTTGCCTGCGATTTGTGCATTCTGTTGTTACCCGTGCGATTTCCTTAGCGCGCGGGCGGAATCGCCCGTGGGTGAGTAAAACGTACGGGTTAATGCTTCTTCTTCAGGCATTTTCTGAAAGTTAATATCGCACAGTTTGCGCACGATCGTGCTCCAAACCGTTCCTGACCATTATTTCTGACTTTTACTATTTAAGCCGCAGTATCTTCTGGACCGGATCCAACTCCGCTTCCCCCGCCATTTCCGCTCCTTTGAGCGGGAAATCATCCCTCAAGCCGTCATGCTCTCTCTCCTCCGTGGGAAGCTCCTCTAGCCACTATTCTCCTCCGAAGAGCTTGCAAAAGATCCGTATCTAACCACCATTGCCATCTATGACCTACAAGCCACCATTCAAGTTCCTTGCTGCTGCACTTGCGAAGTTCTCCATTCAGATCATACTTAACAACTCAACACAGAGATGACGGGTTAGAAGAAGGAAGTGACAACCCTTCTAGATCCCGGAACGCCTTTCGAAGACCGAGCTAGGACGAGGATCGACAACCCTCGCTTTCGGCCGTGAATCTTGGAGATCTTTCGTCTGCTCGGTTGTATTCCTTCACTTTTTCTTAAGCTTGTTATGTTCTGAACTTGTGCTAGTGAGATTGTTACTTGATAACACTGTATTTTGCTTGAGGTTTCAGCAAGGTTTGGTAGTGATATTGTGATCTTGGCTTGTGTAGTAAACTTCAGTTCTGATAGTGTGGATTGTGTTTGAGCCGTTCTAGCGATTGCTAGAAGCGCGCGCTGCGAAGAGGTGTTTACGACCCTCATTAGTTTGTTCATCTACGTTATTACTCATTAGAGTGTTACACCCATGCGACACGGTGATGTCGACCCTCACTAGTTTAATCATGCTTAACGTAGGAAGCCAAAACCAAACCCCCTTTTTTTCATTGTTGCACTTACACTCGTTTTTAAAAAAGTGAAGTTCATGCTCCCTACTTGCACTCCGCGTGAGATCGATATCTGGGGAAGCTATTCCTCATCTTTATTACTTGACCGTGATCGGTAAACTTACTGGGAGCGCATCAAGTTTTTCGCGCCGTTGTCGGGGAGTGCAATCAATGTGTGCACTTTTTATTTTTGTGAATTTTGATTGTCATTTGTCCGTTCTGTCCTCTTATCTACTATTTCTTTTCTTTCTGTTCAATTTTTACAGTGGATAATTCAAAATGCAGGAACCTCAGCTAGCCTCCAACCATGATGAGGATAATTTTGAGCTATCAGCAGAGCTAATCGAGTTTATCTCGCAGCATTGTGTGTTTCAGGGGCTCCCTGAAGAGAATGTCGAGAATCATATTACTAGCTTTCTGGAGCTTTATGCCACCTTTTGCAATGCTGGGGACGTGCAGGACAAGGCTATGATTAGGATTTTCGCGTTTTCTCTTGCTGGAAAAGCTAGTTTATGGTATAGAGAAATTGCCCAGAGCAAGCCAACTTCCTGGAAGTGCGTCGAAGTCCAATTTCTCAAAAAGTACTATTCACATGCGCAGTTGATGCAGGACAATTTAGATCTGGTGACATTCGTGCAGTGCCCTGGCGAATCTCTCAGCGAGGCCTGGGAAAGGTTTCGTTTGCTGCAATCTAGATGTTCAGTTCAGAACGTGTTTGTGATGCCATTCTTACAAAAATTTTATTTCGGTATTCAAGAACAGTTTTGATACCTATTTGACACTGCGGCTGGAGGTGCACTCTTTAATAGGGCTATGACTGACACTTGGTAGATCGTAGATGACGTAGTGTGCTCCAACAGTTTGTGGAGGATGCCTTCTATTCCTGAAACCAGTGGATACTCTCAATTTATAGATAGCGACGTCAGGGAAAACGAGCAGCTTATCCGTCGTTTTATGGACTAGGTTGGAAAGTGGAGTCAAACTCAAGCAGTGATACTGCAGCGGTTACAAGATATTATTTCTGCCGTTGGAAAAAGGGTAGAATTTTAGGTATGTCATCCAGCCGAGACAGCTAATTCTATGAACCTCAGAAGCGGTGGGCTGGTGGATAATCGTGCATGTCAGGAGGACCAACCCTCTGAACACGGGTATAAGACGAGTACTGATGAATCCCCCAAGGAACCCTCGGTGGCTATTTAACATGAAGCCCAACCCCGGCAGAAAAAGGCCTCAATTTCCGCATAGGATGCAAAATATAAGGAAAGAGAGGCAGAAGAGAAAGTTTCAAGACATTCTGAAGGGTGTTCAAGTGAACATTCCCATGGTCAATTTGCTGACATAGGTGTCGCGCTATGCAAAGTATTTGAAGGATCTTTTGGCTAAAAATCGGGCTTCCGAGTTATGCGACAGCATTTCGACCTGGTAAGATTCCCCCACTTTTGCGGTTGGGGAGGTGCCCGTTATACAAAAAGATCAAGGGAGCCTCATGATTGAGTGTACCATTGGGCCATCCGCACTTAGTTACGCATTGTGTGATTCCGGGGCGTCCATCAACGTCATGAAATTATCCCTCTTCCGTGAGATGGGCTCTGGTAAACTTCGGCCCACTGATATCATTTTGCAGCTGACTGATCGATCAAAGAAGAAACAGGTTGGAGTGGTTGAGGATCTCACGGTTTTAGTTAATGGGTAGTCCTTTCCAGACAATTTTGTTATTCTTGATATTGAGGATGCGGATGCGATGCCGATTATTCTGGGGCGTCCATTCCTTGCCACTGCTAGATCCATCATTGATGTGGAAAAGGGCTTGCTGACGATGCGCCTAGGATCAGAGAAGACTGTTTTTGATATGTATAAGGCATCCAGAAGGGATAGCCGTGCGGAGCTAGGTGTTATGGAGGTTGACGACGGTCAAACTTTTCCACCTGAAGAGGTGGAGGGTGAGTTTTATGACCCTGGCATAAAGATTCAGGAAGGATCGAGCGAGGCACAGGTGGGATACCCCGAGCTTTTGGAGGAATCACCATTTGACTCAGATGGATCTCGTGAGCTAAAGTCGCTTCCTAGTACTCTAAAGTAAATCATTCTAGGGGACAAAAAAACTCATCATGCCATCATTTTAGCTCTTCTTATAGCTTATCAGGAAGTCCGTCTTGTTGAAGTGCTAAAGTCACATAGAAAGGCCTTTGGGTCGAAAATTTCAGATGTCAAAGGGATTATCCCCATGATTTGCATGCACGAGATATTACTAGAGGATGATTTCAAGGTCACAGCTCAACCGTAGTGTAGATAGAACCCTATATTGTAGGAGGTTGTGAAGAATGAGGTTATTAAGCTTTTGGCTGTCGGTATTATTTATCCCATAAGCGACAGCGAATTGGTGAGTCCCGTGCAATCTGTGCCCAAAAAGGGAGGAATCACAGTCGTGCGAAATGAGAACGGCGAGCAGCTTGCTACGAGGCCTGTCATGGGGTGGAGAGTTTGTATTGATTATCAAAATCTTAATGCAGTAACCAGGAAAGATCATTTCCCTCTGCCATTCATGGACCAGATGCTGGAAAGATTGGTCGGGCATGATTACTACTACCTCCTTGATGGCTACTCGGGCTACTATCAGCTAGCAATTTCCCCTGAGGATCAGGAGAAGACAACGTTTACCTGCCCTTCAGGGACCTTTGCTTTCAGGCGGCTACCTTTTGTGTTGTGCAATGGGGTAGCTACCTTCCAGCGATGCATGACTGCAGTTTTTCGTGAGATGGTTGGGGATTTCTTGGAGGTATTTATGGATGATTTCTCCTTGTTTGTAGATAGCTTTGAAGAGGCGCTACACCGTCTTGCTTTGGTCTTGCAACATTGTGAGGATACAAATATAGATTTTAACTGGTAGAAGTGTCATTTCATGGTGCGTGAGGGGATCGTTTTGGGGCATAAGGTTTCTCAGCGGGGGTTGGAGGTTGATCAGGCGAAGGTGGAGGTGATTAGAAACTTGCCCCCTCCATAGACACTTCATGGCATCCGTAGCTTTTTGGGGCATGTTGGATTCTACCGGCGCATTATTCAAAACAGGTTTTACAATCCTAAAGCAAATCTAAGTAAAAAAACAAAAACACCTTAAAACCACTTTTACAACTTCATAGGAATGAAAATATAACCCTTTAGAAAGTTTTCAATACAACTTTGATTCTTTAAAAAGAAGACTTAAACTAAATTTTGTCATTATAACGGCTCGAATTTTTTGATAAAGGCCTAAAATAAAGTCTAACATTACAACATATTGCATGAATAATTTAGACAAGTTATACTCATACACACACACACACACACTTTCTTAAAGAGGAAAAACAAAGATGAACTAAGGATAAAAAGGAGAAAGAGAGTGAGCCAACCAAATTTCATTTTCATTCCATGTAGAAAGAGAAAAAAAACAACATTTTATTTATGATAAAAAAGCTATTACAAACTATTACAAAGCAAAAGGAAAAGCTAAAATAAACATAAGAAGGAAGAGAGAGAAAGTCTCCTTACATGAAGATGAAAGTGCACCAAGGGCAACCCAAAAAAGACACTAAATTTGGCTCAAAAAAGTGAACCCTTGGGCATTACAGAAAACTCTTATTTATAGGAAATATTTCGGGTGTTACACGCCCTAGGTCACGGGCGTGACAGGGGGCGTGTCACAGCTGCCGTGTTTGACTTGGAGACTTCGGCGAGCAGGCGCCGTTCTGTAAGGTTCGGGAAGGTGACAGGTCATCGTCACGGGCGTGACCAGCATGTCACGGGCGTGACATAAGGGCGTGACTGGCTATTTAGCTGAATAGGTCCGTCGATTTGACGGCAAACTTGACTCGGGGCTCCACGTAGCAGTCACGGGCGTGACATGTATGTCACGAGCGTGACAGGAGGGTGTGACATAGCTGGCAGTTCTGATCTCAGTATCGTTGACTATTGAAAAAGCATTGAGTGTCACCATCGACACGGGCGTGACATTCTTGGACACGGGCGTGACATGATGGCGTTGACTGCCGAACAGTAAAATCGTTGAGTGTCGACCTTGCCGAAGTCATTGAGTGCTTGTCACGGGCGTGTCGGGCATTATCACGGGCGTGATAGGTCAAATTTTGACTTTTTCTTAAAATTTTCTGAAAACAAAATAAACTAAGTTAGAAGTAAAATTTTACAAATATGAACAATTTATTGTAGTAAATTGACTAAAAACAAAGGAAATATGTAAAAAGTGACTTAATTAATATACCTAAAAATAGGTATAAATACAACTTATCAAACCCTAACGAGAACACTCAAGGAATGGGGAAAAATTTACCATGATAACATAGTTCTCAGTGAGAGCTTTCCGGATCTATGTTCGGTTGAACATTTTGAGCACCGGAGTCCCGTCGGCGGCCACCAGAAGATTCATGAAAATGAATCTCTCTCTCTCGCTCGCTGCACTAGTTCGGGAGAAAAATAACGGAGAAGATTAAGTTTGGTTCTAAAACCTAAGTCCAAGAACATATATATATATATATATATATATATATATATATATATATATATATATATTTATGTTTATAAAATTTTTTGTTAAAAACGGGTTATTACGAGTGGTTTGCGGGAATCAAAAATAGAGGTCTAGGATGGCTCCAAATAGAAAAGGACCCAACATGAAACTTCTAGATCTCATCGAGACGAACTTATTTAATGTTGACCATTTTTTCGTATGACACCATTTTGACCCTCAAAACGGTGCCCGAACTCTTACTGCACATGACTACTCGAGAGGAAAGGGTCTAAATGAGAAAGAGAGCAAAGTTCTCGAGAGAAACGTATAATACTCGAGAACTATCACTAGGACTTGAGAGAATTCAATATCTATCAAGAATAAAACAATAATACTCGAGAAAAATCAGTGGTACTCAAGTAGATCAAAGGTTCTCAAATAGAAATCAATAATACAGCTTATTTACGAGCAGCTTCGGGACAACTTAAAACAGGGGTCTAAGATGGCTTCCAATCAAAAAGTGGTCAACATCAAAGTTGTAGATCTCGTCGAGACAAATAAATTTATTGTTTACCATTTTTTGTCACGATGCCATTTTAACCCTCAAAAAGGTTTCTGAGAGAAATCTGAAACGGGCTACTCGAGAAGAAACATAGCTACTCGAGAAGACTCAGAATGGAAACCCAAACGCGCGCCGAATTAAACAAAACTCACACCGAAGGTGAACACTGACGCTATGATTTAACGGCAAAGTCAAAACTAAAATCTGACGAGCCATTTCCGAGATATTAATCTTCAAAGTGTACGGCTAACATAAACAATCCAAAACTTCAATCGCGCGCCGAGACTCCAAAAATGCTCGGATTGCGACGAAACTTAACGAGCAAGTCCAAAATTACTTAACTTAAATTCCAAATGCATATTTTTCCCATTACAACAAGGATTCAAGAAATTGGCCTACTCGACCAAACGGACGCAAAAATGCCTTAACGGCGTTGTGCCGTCAACTCGACGTTAAAAATAACGCCATGACGTCATAAATAAGACGTTGCCCATTTAAATAAAATCATCGAAAAATCGGGGGCATTACAGTTAATACCCAAGGATCCCTGATGCAATCTACCTCGTAGAAACTCAAAAAAAACCAAAGGCACGAAGTCTTCTCCGGCTAATCAATGCATAGCAAATCATCAACGATCCAGACCAACATGTTCGGGTTGGCTTCACACACCAAGCCTATGTCCGTACTACGATTCAGGACTATAAATAAGAGGGACTTTACGTATCTACCCCAAGGAACACCACAACTCACCGCACACTCGCGGGAGAGGGTTTTCCCTATGCAAAAGAAGAAGAGCTTCACATGCTCAAGATTAGAATCGTTACCCTAGCGTTCATCTTCGGCGCCATGGAAATCTACATGGATGAAAAGCACCGCGATGATCTCTCCTCTATAGATCTGGACTCGGTTTGTGACTTGGCACTCCGAATCTCCTCCGGCGACTGGATCTTCCCTACTTCTTCCTACTTGCTCTCCCTTCTCTCTAGAACTTAGAAAGAGAAAGGTCAATGAAAAGTTAGGATTTAAACCCCCAATCCTGGACTTAACCCTAGGATGGAGAGGCCTGAGCCGTTAGATCCCAAAATAAGGAAACTTACGGGCATAAGTCGCCCCTAAAATAAACTTCCTGGGCCGAACACGGCATGCGACACGCCCGTGTCCAAGGCCGTGTGCCTCATTCGACGCCAAAACCGTCGCGTCCCGAAAAGAACACAAGCACTCGACACGCCCGTGTCAGGATTGACACGCCCGTGTCACCAAGTACACGCCCGTGTTGATGGGCGTATTCCCCTAGCAACAAGGGTCTAGCACAAACCCGAGGAGAACACGGGTATTCGACACGCCCGTGTCACATTTTAAACGCCCGTGTCAGACCCTAACACGCCTGGGCTCAGGCCGTGTCTCTCCCGCAACACAACTCGGCTAATAACCCGAGTAGGATATGGCCTGGGACACGCCCATGTCTCAGGTCGTGTTCGCTGTTCGACGATCATCGACTGCAATTTCGTCGACCACACGACCATCCCCGAACTCGAGCACGACAAGCCACTAGGACACGCCGTGTCTCAGACCTTGTCACCTCCACCAAATCCCAGACTTTGCTCAAAATGTCACTCGTCCCTCTTTTGAGGTTCGGTGCGTTACAAAGTGACTGCTCTTGATGTAAATGTTAAGATTCCTAAGAGTTATGCAGAAATGACTAAAGATGAAATCATCTTGGCTGCAATAGATATGAGGGCACATAACATAATAGTTAGTGTCATAGATGACTCTTCTTTTCAAAATCTGGTACACTGCAAAACCTCAAAGGAAATATGGGACACTTTTGTGATATATATGGAAGGTACTAAGGAAGTTAAAGACTATAGGAAGTCTATTCTCACTCAAGAGTATGATGTTTTCTAGCAGATAAAGAAGGAGACCATAGCTAGCTGCTATGAATTGTTTTTCAGAACTGTAAATGAGTTAAGGACCTATGGTGAGGGCTTTAGTAACTATGAGCTAAATGATAAGTTTCTTAGGTCTCTTACTAGAGACTGAGACACGAAGATATGTGTCATTAGAGAAGTGGCAAAGCTGGCAGAGAATCCACCCTCCACTTTATTTGGGAAGTTATTGTCATACGAAATGCAGCTGACTCCAAGGAAGGAGGAAGAGAAGACTAGCAAAGCTCAGGAAAAAGAATCAACAATGGCCTTCAAGGCAGATAGTACTAAGAGGAGAAAAGAGAAGAATCCTTCTCTGCCAAGAAGGCAAGCTGAGTCTGATGATTCAGATCAAGAGACGTCAGAATGTAATATGTCTGATGAAGAATTTGCTGCTTTCTCAAGGCAATTCATGAAGCTGATGAAGAATAAGGGGTGGAGGAGCAGACCATCTTCTTCCTGATAACACAAGGAGGACTGCTACAAAAGTTGGAAGAAACCTTCCAAGGAAAGCAGGTATGACACAAAACCTAGTAAACGTGTTTCTAATAAGTTATTTTATTTTGTTGCAGCAAGCCAGGGAATGTTGTGGCTGAATGTCCTTTGAAGAAGAAGGAGGCTGATGAGAAATATCATCAACATAAGAAGGGCAAGAAGGAGAAAACCTTCATTGCTAAGAATGAGAAAAGCTGGAATAACTCATCCTACTCAATGTCAGATGATTAACACGAAGCCTATATTGGGCTAAAGGCTAGATTAGATGGGGATTATTGCTAGAATCAGCCTGGTCCATCTAAGGTACACTCTCCATTCAGCACTTCAACTAAGTCAAGTTATAAGACTGGTTCAGGTTCAGAAGAATCTTCTTCTAAGGATGAATATGATTCTGTATCTGAGAATGATATCAATCAAGTGATTGATAAGTAAGGTAAACTTCTGGAAGCCTTCAAAAGAAGTAAGCAACTGACTAAAAAGCAGGCTCAATAGATTGCATCTCTACAGCTTGCTGCTTCCCAGTATTTTGAGACAGCAGTCATGTAAAATCTGAAAATAAGGGAAGTTAGTAAGTTGAAGAATATTACTTTTATACAGATAGGCACCATAAAGTATAAGAATGATCTTATTATGGAACTAGAAGAAATGCTCCAAAGGGAGAAGATAGTTGTGACATGTTTTTCTAAGCCCAACTCAGTGTTTCCCATTATTGACTCCTTCAACTCTTAGAGAAACACGAGAGGAGGTGGTTTCAAGGGAAACACCAAAGCTATCTCTTTCGAAGGAAAGGGAAAAGCTCCAGCTAAGCCATCCATTTCTTTTAAGAGGGTAATACTGTAACATCCCATTTCCAACTAGACCCCTAAGAGTGGTTTTGTCATGACAAAACCCTAGGAAGCCCAAGAAAGAGTCAAGTGGACCTGGTGGTGTGGATAGGGCCACTATGGTCTGCACTTAGCAGATTTCTAAACCTTGGTTAAAGGTGATCATGGGGCTTCACCAAGACTCCAAGACCCCACCCATACCCTTATAACCCTTGAAGGGGGTCAATGGGTCCCTAAGGACCCATGGAGAGCAATCAAAGGACCTAAGTTGACCAAAGTCAACTATAACCCTATCCAGGTCAAATTGACCTACACAAGGGTCCATTGCAGTCTATTAGCCAAATATACCCCACCCATACCTCCATAACCCTAGGTAGGGGTCAATGGGTCACTAAGGACCCATGGAGGGTAGTCAAGGGAACTAAGTTGACCAAAGTCAACTCTAACCCTAAATAGGTCAAATTGACCTACACAAGGGTCAATTGCAATCCCTTAGCCAAATGGACCCAACCCCTACCCTCATAGGCCTAGTGAGAGGCCAATAGGTCACCAAAGACTCATTGGGACCAATCATAAAGACTAGGTTGACCAAAGTCAACTCTTGACCTAAAATGGTCAAAGTGCCCTAGTTAAGGGCCAAGTGATCTCCAAGGGCCAATCCAACCCCACCTTGACCCTAGGGGAGGCTAATGGGTCACCAAGGACCCATTAAAGAAATCTCAAGGACTAAATTGACCTAGGTGGGCCCTAGTCCAACTTTGGGTCAAGTTAGCCCAAATGGGCTAACTCAAGCTCAAGCCTATTTCAATTGGGCTAACCATGACTTAAGTGACCAAATGGACTTGTGGGCTGCCATGGGACATGTAGGAGCCAAAAATTCATGCTTGGTGACTAGGAGCGAGAAATTCACCCATGGAGGAGAGAGAAAGAGAAGGAAGAAGAAGGAAGGAGGACTTTGTGCTCCTCCTCCCCCCTCCCCAACCTCCCCATTCATTTCAGAAGGACAAGGGGGAGTGCAGCAGCCATTATGGACTGGTTAGAGCAAGCTCCACCCCCTACCAACCTAGCCGCCAAAATTGACTTAGGCCAAAAATGGCACATGGCAATTCAGCCACCTAACTCCCTCCTCTCCCTCTTTAAAAGCTCAGTGAGGTCCAAGGAGTATTTCCCACTCTTTTCCTGAAGAAGCCGAGCCCTTTCCTCCATTTCTGAACAAGCCGACAACCACCGGCCACCACCATGCCAATCCGGCGATCAGCACGGCTACAACCGCCACCACAGGTCCTCCTCCACTCCTTCTCTCATGGGTAGATCGTAGGGATCATTAGGGCCAAGGTTAGGGCTCAATTGAGCTCAATCAGATTTTCAAATCCATAGAAATTCCATGGAAAATGTGCTTGTAGGGATCGCCGGAATAGTGCATCCCGGCGGCCGTGCCGCCGCTTGGAGATAGCCCCGACCACCACGAAGGTGTCGGCGGCGGTGGCAGGCCGGGGAGGTGGCCGGAGCGCCGGCGGCAGCCGCTGGAAGTTGGCCCAGGCAGGAGAAATCCCGGCCGTTGGCGCGCAGGGACGATGACGGTATGCCGTCCACGATGCGTCAAGATTCGTGCTGGGTCAGGTCAGAAACTATAGCTTAAGAATATTTAATTTATTTCATTCTGTCACAGATTTTGTATTATTTGATTTTAATTATTAAAAATAGCTAGAGCCATTTTCAGAGAAAATGGTCAACACATGAAAGGTAGCACTATGGGTCTACTTTCAACCAAAATTTGTTTGGATTAATGTGGGTGACTGGTTTGACTAGGGCACTCATTTTAGTGGGGTCTATACAAATGACTAGGCAGTCATTAAACTAGTTGCCCACACTACATCCTTGGTACAAATGGTCTAAAATGTTGGAAGGGAGTCACCCTATCCTATATCTAGACCCTGCCCAAAAATGGGAATTTTTGGGAATAATTTTCCTATAGTTTTGTAAATAATTTAATTATGCTAGGGTAAATTAAATTATGGGTCAAATGAAGTCCAAATTCATCGAAATTTTGGTGGGATGTATATGAGGTCAATATAGACCTCTGGTTAAAATTTCATTTAGTTTCGAGTTGATTTGAATGAGAATCAAGCAAACCCTAGCCTTGCCCTAAGAAGGGCATTTTGGTCCAAAATGTAATTTTGGGTTTTGAGTGTCCAATTCACCTCAAAAGAGGTTCAAATTTGGGATACTGACTTGGCATGACTTTATACACCTTCCAATGAAAACTTGGGGGCATTGGAGTTGATTTGGCCCAAGATCCTAGGTCAAACCCTAAGGAAGGGCTTTTGTACATTGTGAAGGACATATGGCCATAACACCTTGTATGACTATGAAACTTTGTAGGGATGGTTTTAGGGTAACTATAACCCTCTGGTTAAAGTCTTAGGGTGTTTTGGAAAGTTTGGGACCCAAAAAATCCTAACCCTAGTTTAGGGCACAAACTTTGTAGGGTTAGAATAGGCTAGTTAAACTCTTCCAAATAAGGGAAAAGTTTGGTATAATGGTAATAAGGATATTATTAGTCTCTGGTAATTTATTTGAGAATTTTTGGATAATATTTATGGTACTTCATTTGAAACACAAGGGATGCCTCAATTAAATAAACTAATTATTATGGTCCCTCTGACCCTTGGGAGGTCATGAAAGTTTGGCAGAGGATGTTTTAAATCATTATAAGGTTATATAAATTTTATGAAAATTTTTGGATACTTATTTGAGGTACTTACTTCACAAGCTTGCTAAATGATGGAATTTTTCAATAATTTAACTTAGTCCATATACTGATAAATAAATTATGAAATTTGGCATAAACCATTTACATGCCATTAGATTCATACTTAAATTTTCTCTGAATTTTTGGAAGCAATATAGTATTTTATATTTCTTTAAATGAATTTTTAAGGATTAAAATGAAATGATGATTTGGGGATAAAACCTTGCTAAAAAATTTAGATATTTTGGAAGATAAGTTATATCCTTATTTTTCAATAACATATAAAAATTGTAGAATGATATCTTGACTGAAAATCGTACTTCATGTTCATTATTGGAGATTTTAGTCAATAGAATAATTAAATAAATTATTAAATAAATAAGGAAAATTTTGGATCTCTGGATTTAGGGCTTAAAGGCTATAATGGACCTCCATTAATTATTATAAGAGTATTGGATAATTATTTGATGTACCTCCGATTTTACATGAAGTTTGACATGGTGGTCTGCATTTAGCAATTTTGGAAAACTGTATATTAATTTGTTTGAAGCTTATCACTCCTTAATCACTGATGATATTTGACCCAGAGCATTTATGGGCCCTTGCAATCATGTTAGAATTATCCTTGAATTTTCAGAAATAATATTGCCCTGTTTATTATTTTTATGAATTATTGCAATATACCATTTAAATAAAAAACCAGTGGCCTGAACCTTGCTGAAAAACTAAGAGATTTTGTATCTTAGGTTAAATGATTATATTAAGTATAACATAAATCTGGGGAGATTTTATCTTATCAAAATTTGGTACCTTCAGCTCAATCTTGGAGACTTTGGCGACTATAAATATTTAATAATTCCTAGATAAATAGGAAAATTGTAAAACTCTGGATTTGGGCAAGAAAGGTCATAATGGACCTCCATTAATTATTATAGGAGTATTGGATGATTACTTGATATACTTCCCATTTTACATAACATTAAACCTTGGTGGTCTGCATATAGTAAATCTATAGAAATAATCTGGAGTACAAGTTAGGCACATTAGTCAAAAATTAGTGGTTATAGGAATGAGTTCATCACTCAAGGTTGGATGAGCTAGGGATGGGTTTGACTAAAAGTTAGGTGGTGTTTGGGATCGACGAAAGATCGTCTTCCCCGTAGAGTAGAAGGTCAAAATCACCTTAGGTATAATTTAATGTAATATGAAAATGAAATGGGTAAAACCTAAGTTGTAGGCATAAAGTAAATAGAGGACTAGGTAGTAAACTTAGGATTTCACACTCTCACACCCCTGTGTCCCGAGAGATAGTTTGGGTTACTCGGGCAATAAGCCCAGTGGTTAAGGTAATGGGCATGGTAGCCTGGCGAGCTTCGGCTCGGTTATAGATTATGACGGACGGGATAGTCCGGTGAGATTTGGCTCGGTTGTTGGTTATGACGGACGGGATAGGCCGGGGAGCTTCGGCTCGGTTTTAGATTATGACGGACGGGTTAGTCCGGGGAGCTTCGGCTCGGTTGTAGATTATGACGGACGGGTTAGTCCGGTGAGCTTTGGCTCGGTTGTTGGTTATGACGGACGGGATAGTCCGGGAGCTTCGGCTCGGTTGTAGATTATGACGGACGGGTTAGTCCGGGAAGCTTCGACTCGGTTGTAGATTATGACGGACGGGTTAGTCCGGGGAGTTTCGGCTCGGTGGTTGATTATGACGGACGGGATACTCCGGGAAGATTCGGCTCGGTTATTTGTTGGACTCATAACTATTGCATGTGCATAAAAGGTATAAGGTGGTGGGTCTTTGATATTGGGGAGTTCGTTGCACCGACACCAATATCGTTGACTCGGTAAGTGTGGTTTTACACTTCGCCAACAAAAGTCCAGTGCGCTAGCCGGCAAGAGTACGCAGGCGTCCGCTTAGTGCACCAAGCGTTGAGGCGTACGATAGGTCAGACCGGTAGTGCAAATACTGGTTTTGAGGTGGGCGAGGCCCAACCCACCGCTTCCGTCTTCCACTACGGAGGTATCCTGGGAGGTAACGGCTCCGAAAGGGGGAACTAAAGGTCTGTGTACACAGAGTCGAGTGGGTGAGTTGCACTTGCATGTTCACATCATAGCATATTTGCATTTCATAGCATAACCATTGCATATAACCTGACACCTAATGTATAAGCGGTATGGGCTATACATTAGGCCTTGCAAAACGACCCCTTGGCCTATAAGTTCGTGCGAGCGTGCTTATAAGTCAAGGTTCTCCTTCAGTATTATTTATATGTTATGTCTGCTAGTAAAACCGACACCCTATCGTATAAATCGGTATGAGACTTTTTATACGATAGGAGCCCTGCAAGAGATCCCTTAGCTTATGTGTTTTCACATAAGTTATGGTTTCTTATTTAGATTTTGTATAATTATTATCACACTTAACACTGTTAGTTTAGTTCCGCTGCCATCTGCAATTTGACATTCTCCACCTTCATGTCCTTTCCATTCCTTCTCCCCACTCGGTACTTAGGAGCCATGGGGGAAGGGGTGGGGGACGATAGGACTTAGTCTTTTAGACTAACGGTTTTCGAACCACATCATTTAGGGGACCACAGAGCCCAGCATGGAGGGGCAGCCCCGGAGGTCGGCACGCTTGGAGATCGGACAGTCTAGCTCTGGAGTCCAGACAGCAGGGACTGTGAGTCCCGAACACCAGTAGTTGTATTAGTTTTGCTTCCGCGATGAGTGATTTCTAGTGAGGACTTGATGTACCGGGCATAAGCCCGAGATTTTCATTATATGTACTATCTGTGGACACTCCCTTCGTGGAGTTTATTTTTCTATATATGTGATTTTTGTGGACTTGCTTTTATACTTATGCTATAGTAGAGATCGATTTGGCCGGCAGAATCGGCGTCTTGTAGTGACGACCTTCCCAGGTGAGAAGGTATCACCGCAAGGCGGCGGTTCTGGGCCTAAGACCCCGGTGTCGAAAAAGAAAAAAATGGGGGTCTTACAAGTAGTATCAGAGGGAACCTCGATCAGATCAGTAGCAGTCCACTAACCCTGGGACACCCCCGCTCGAGTTTAGTTTGGGGACAAACTAAGCAGCGGAAGCAGTGGTGGGCCCATTTGGGAAATCACATGAAAATTGTCCACCTTTAGTTAGACATGTGCGATTACTTATACTTGACTTCTATTATGCAGCCCCCAGCGCAGCCAACACCACAAGGCGGAGTTCAGCAGACTCCGACTGTTGCACCACCTCCCCCGGTCCCCACTCCATTCCTACACTCGGAGATGGGTCAAACGCTGACAGCAATTCTAGATGCTTTCAGGGCTCAGCAGGTTCCGGCTCCGCAGCCAAACCCGGGGCAAATTGGCTGAGCATCTTTCGAGGACTCTCTCCTCCATCCTACTTGGGGACAGAATCCACCATACGGACAGAAGAATGGCTAGATATTATGTACGAAATGCTGACTGGGATACGGTGTCCCTGGGAGGAGAGGGTGGCCTTGGTTGTCTCCTGCCTAGAGTCCCATGCCAAGAGGTGGTGGAAGACGCTGCTGGACACAATGTTTGCTGATAGGGAGGTTGCGGAAGTTACCTGGGAAGAGTTCAGGACCGCGCTGCTGGAGCATTTTGTTCCACAGTCGGCCAGGGATGAGTTGGAGGAGCGGTTCTTATAGTTGAAGCAGGGAACCCGGACAGTGGTGGAGTACCATCGGGAGTTTGACCATTTGGCTCGATATGCAGATTCTTACCAGCTGGACGAAGCGGGATACATCAAGAGATTCTATAAGGGCTTGCGGGAGGACTTGAGGGAGGCTTTGTTGTTTGTATCTGACAGGCCTATCTCATGGATTTTGGAGATGGCAAAGAGGATTGAGGCCGATTGACACACCACTCGGGGCCGGAAGCGGCAAGCGGAGGATCAGGGCCGGAGAGCCTGAAATGATCAGCGGCAAGGTGCTATACCAGGTGGAAGAAGGACAGAGGACCAGCCTCGTCAGGAAGTGAGGAAGGAGCCGAGGGAGCCGGTGGTAATGGCTCCTCAACCTCTTCAGATGAGGGAGGCACCAAGACCTGGGGGCATGACATTTCCCCCACCAGAATGCTACAACTGTCATCAGATAGGACACATTCGGAGAAACTGCCCCATGAGGGGAGCACCTTTACCAGCACCCCAGGATGCCCCGCATGCCCAACAGTTTAGAGGACAAGTACGTGGTCGATGATGTGGTTTCCAGGGTGCAGATCGCAGGCAGCAGAGGGAGCAAATTTATGCACTGGATTTGGCTCAACCCCAGAACCCGGAGCAAGTAATCACTGGTACGTCAGAAAATTGTAAACTTATTTCCTCATGACCTTTAAGTTTATATAGAAGTGATAATCAAGGGAAGAAAACCATAGCTAGATTCTAAGACATTTAACTTTCCCCACCCCCAGGAATAGTTTACATCAGCGGTAAACCCGCTTATACGCTATTTGATACGGGTGCTTCACACTCGTTTGTATCGGAAGCCTTCGTAGAAGGGTTGGAAGGCGTGGAACGATTCACGGGTCTGGTGATGAGGATACGATTACCCGACGGATCAGAGTTGTTCACCTCTGCCCACTGCAATATGGAGGAGGAGATCGGCAGAAGAATATTTGAAGCTCCAGCGATGATCATAAAGATGCCAATCTTTGATTTGATCCTAGGAATGACGTGGTTGAACTGGAATCATGCTCAAATTGACTGCACATCCAAGAGAGTTACCATGAGGCATGGAGATTCCTACCTCGTCATTGAAGGTACTAGATCTATTCCCCCTCTCATGCTGTCATCTGTACAGGCCGTCAAGGCTCACTTATAGGGGGAAGAAGTGTATGAGGTAATATTTGAAATGACTGAGGCCAAGGTCTCCACCTCGGGTATTCCGGTGGTGCGAGATTTTGCCGACGTATTCCTAGAGAAACTGCCTGGGCTACCCCCGCACCGGGAGCAGGATTTCCGGATACAGCTGGTGCCGGGGGCTAAGCCGGCAGCTAGAGCCCCTAACCGGATGGCCCCGAAAGAGTTGACAGAGTTTCGAAGCCAACTCCAGGAACTGGTGGAGGCTGGATTTGTCCGACCGAGCTCTTTGCCTTGGGGAGCCCCAGTCTTGTTCGTTAAAAAGAAAGACGGAACACTGAGACTGTGCATCGACTACCGAGCACTAAACCGATTGACAGTCCGAAATACATATCCACTGCCAAGGATAGATGAGCTGTTTGACCAGCTAGAAGGTGCGCATTTCTTTTCCAAATTGGATCTAAGGTCGGGCTACTACCAGTTACGAATCCAGGAGGAGGACATTCCAAAGACTGCTTTCAGTAGCAGATATGGGCTATATGAGTTTACCGTGATGCCCTTTGGGCTCACAAATGCTCCGTCGGCATTCATGAGCCTCATGAACTGGGGTTTCGAGGCCTACTTGGATGTGTTCGTCATAGTATTCATAGACGACATCCTGATCTACTCTAGGATGGAAGAGGAGCACACTCGGCATCTGACACTGACTCTGGAGAGACTACGGGAGCACAAGCTCTATGCGAAGATCAACAAATGCCAGTTTTGGTTGAAGGAGGTGGCTTTCTTAGGCCATATCATCAGTGGTGCTGGGTTGGCGGTAGACCCGACCAAGATCCAAGCAGTCCGGGACTGGCCACAGTTGAAGACGGCCACAGATGTACGAAGTTTCCTAGGACTCGCCGGTTACTACCGGAAGTTCGTAGAGGGATTCTCTCGTATCGCCCTTCCACTCACATCTCTGACAAGAAAGGATTTGCCCTTTATCTGGACCCCACAGTGTGAGGCGGCTTTTCATGAGCTAAAGGGGCGACTCACTTCGGCTCCTATACTTGCTCTCCCTTCAAGGAAAGAAGGATTCCAGGTCTACACTGATGCCTCCTACCAGGGCATGGGTGCAGTGCTTATGCAGAATGGCCATGTGATAGCTTACGCTTCTCGGCAGCTGAAGAAGCACGAGCAAAACTACCCAGTCCATGACTTAGAGATGGGAGCTGTCATCTTTGCACTAAAAGTCTGGCGTCACTATCTGTACGGTGTCCACTGCGACATATACTCCGACCATAAAAATTTGAGGTATGTGGACACGCAAAAAGAGCTGAACATCAGACAGAGACGATGGGTGGAATTTTTGGCAGACTACCAGTATGAGATGCACTACCACCCGGGAAAGGCGAATGTGGTAGCAGATGCACTGAGCCGAAAGACCGCAAATGCCGGAGTAGGAACACAGTTGATTGCTTTGGAGTTAATTCAGATGTTAGATAAGATGCAAATATCCCTGGTGACCGAGGATCACCCTGAGTTATACCGAGAGTATCTTTCATCATTAATCGCCACTGATGACATTCGAGAAAGGGTCAAGGATGGACAGAGGCAGGATACCCATCTAGAGCCGATATTCCGGACCTTAGAAGCAGGCACTGCGGGAGATTACACACTGAGGGATGACTTAGTATGCTTTAGAGGACGGGTCTACATACCAGAGGGAGGCAAGGTCCGGGAGGATATCATGATGGAGGCTCATTGCAGTCGATATTCGGTACACCCGGGGATTACGAAGATGACTGCAGATCTGAAGAAGACTATGTTCTGGCACGACATGAAGAAGGATATCACCTACTTCGTGACCCATTGCAAGGCATGCCAGTTAGTGAAGGCGGAATGCAGAAACCCCGCAGGATTATTACAGCCACTCCCAGTACCAGAGTGGAAGTTCGATGATATCGCCATGGACTTTATACACGGACATCCTCAATCAAGGATAGGGAATGATTCGATCTGGGTGATTGTCGACCGGCTGACAAAGGTAGTAAGGTTTATTCCAATCAGGAAGGATGACTCTGTGGGCGTGTTAGTCCGAAAGTTTGTGGAGCAATTCGTCCGCTATCATGGCATACCCAAGTCGATTGTGTCAGACCGAGATGGACGATTTACATCTAGGGAGTGGAGGTCAGTGCATACTTACTTAGGCACTCGACTAACATTCAGTACGGCTTTGCACCCTAAGACGGATGGACAGACTAAACGAACCAACCGGACTCTGGAGGATTTACTACGACTCTGCATATTAGATCGCGGTGAACCTTGGGAGAAGTTGTTACCGCTGATCGAGTTCTCATATAATAACAGCTACCAGTCTAGTATAAAGATGGCTCCTTATGAGGCGTTGTATGGACGGAAGTGCAGGACTCCGCTGTCATGGATACAGGACGAGGACCCTAAGGCATTGGATTTGGAGTTTGTCGAGCACACCGAGGCTCAGGTGAGATTGATACGGGACAGGATGCTAGAAGCACAGAGCCGGCAGGCTAAGTATTACGACGCTCGGCACCGTCAGGTGGAATTCCAGGTGGGAGATCAGGTGTTCTTGGAGATCCGACCAATGCATGGAGTTACTCAGGTACGCGGACAGAGGAAGAAGCTTAGCCCAAGATACATGGGGCCTTATAGGATCCTAGAGCGGATCGGTCCCTTGGTATACAGGTTGGAGCTGCCACCGGAGCTGGCGAGTCTGCACAACGTATTCCATATATCCTCTCTTAGGAGAGCTCTACTACGCTCAGAGCAGCAAGTTAAAACCATAGATGGACCGATAGCATCTGATCAGTCAGTTCACCTAGAACCGGTCCGGATTGACGACAAGGGGGTACGAGTTTTACGCCACAAGAAGGTTCCGTTAGTCAAGATCCTGTGGAGAAATCACGGAAGAGAGGAGCACACATGGGAGCCCCAGGACTTGATGCGACAAAGATACCCGGAACTCTTCAGTCAGGTATTCCTCACAACCACTCAAGATGTTCAATTTACCTTCCTATTTTAAACTAGTAGAACTGAAATTTCAAGGATATGGGCTAAACTTTTGTTTATTGGGGTCTAGACTTTGCCAATTGGGGGATTTGGTCTTAAACATGACTATCACCTTTAAACCTCATATAATCAAACATGGTGTCGTGATGTAAACCTTTCAACTCTCATGGGATGTTACAAGCTTCTTCCTTCCCGATAGGAGTCCCCGTAGGCTTAACCTTGATTTCGGGGATGAAATCTTTGTTTTGTTTATTGGGATTGGTAACATCCCATTTCCAACTAGACCCCTAAGAGTGGTTTTGTCATGACAAAACCCTAGGAAGCCCAAAAAAGAGTCAAGTGGACCTGGTGGTGTGGATAGGGCCACTATGGTCTGCACTTAGCAGATTTCTAAACCTTCGTTAAAGGAGATCATGGGGCTTCACCAAGACTCCAAGACCCCACCCATACCCTTATAACCCTAGAAGGGGGTCAATGGGTCACTAAGGACCCATGGAGAGCAATCAAAGGACCTAAGTTGACCAAAGTCAACTATAACCCTAGTCAGGTCAAATTGACCTACACAAGGGTCCATTGCAGTCTATTAGCCAAATATACCCCACCCATACCTCCATAACCCTAGGTAGGGGTCAATGGGTCATTAAGGACCCATGGAGGGTAGTCAAGGGAGCTAAGTTGACCAAAGTCAACTCTAACCCTAAATAGGTCAAATTGACCTACACAAGGGTCAATTGCAGTCCCTTAGCCAAATGGACCCCACCCCTACCCTCATAGGCCTAGTGAGAGGCCAATAGGTCACCAAGGACTCATTGGGACCAATCATAAAGACTAGGTTGACCAAAGTCAACTATTGACCTAAAATGGTCAAAGTGCCCTAGTTAAGGGCCAAGTGATCTCCAAGGGCCAATCCAACCCCACCTTGACCCAAGGGGAGGCTAATGGGTCACCAAGGACCCATTAAAGAAATCTCAAGGACCAAATTGACCTAGGTGGGCCCTAGTCCAACTTTGGGTCAAGTTAGCCCAAATGGGCTAACTCAAGCTCAAGCCCATTTCAATTGGGCTAACCATGACTTAAGTGACCAAATGGACTTGTGGGATGCCATGGGACATGTAGGAGCCAAAAATTCAGGCTTGGTGACTAGGAGAGAGAAAGTCACCCATGGAGGAGAGAGAAAGAGAAGGAAGAAGAAGGAAGGAGGACTTTGTGCTCCTCCCCCCTCCCCAACCTCCCCATTCATTTCAGAAGGACAAGGGGGAGTGCAGCAGCCATTGTGGACTGGTTAGAGCAAGCTCTACCCCCCCTACCAACCTAGCCGCCAAAATTGACATAGGCCAAAAATGGCACATGGCAATTCAGCCACCTAACTCCCTCCTCTCCCTCTTTAAAAGCTTCAGTGAGGTCCAAGGAGTATTTCCCACTCTTTTCCTGAAGAAGCTGAGCCCTTTCCTCCATTTCTGAACAAGTCGACCACCATCGGCCACCACCATGCCAATTCGGCGATCAGCACGGCTACAACCGCCACCACAGGTCCTCCTCCACTCCTTCTCTCATGGGTAGATCGTAGGGATCATTAGGGCCGAGGTTAGGGCTCAATTGAGCTCAATCGGATTTTCAAATCCATGGAAATTCCATGGAAAATGCCCTTGTCGGGATCGCCAGAACAGTGCATCCCGGCGGCCGTGCCGCCACCTGGAGATAGCCCCGACCACCACGAAGGTGTCGGCGGCGGTGGCAGGCCAGGGAGGTGGCCGGAGCGCCGGCGGCAGCCGCTGGAATTTGGCCCAGGCAGGAGAAATCCTGGCCGTTGGCGCGCGGGGACGATGACGGGATGCCGTTCACGATGCGTCAAGATTCGTGCCGGGTCAGATCAGAAACTATAGCTTAAGAATATTTAATTTATTTCATTCTGTCACAGATTTTGTATTATTTTATTTTAATTATTAAAAATCGCTAGAGCCATTTTCAGAGAAAATGGTCAACACATGAAAGGTATCCCTATGGGTCTACTTTCAAACAAAAATGGTTTGCACTAATTTGGGTGACTGGTTTGACCAGGGCACTCATTTTGGTGGGGTCTATACAAATTACTAGGCAGTCATTAAACTAGTTGCCCACACTTCATCCTTGGTCCAAATGGTCTGAAATTTTGGAAGGGAGTCACCGTACCCTATTTCTAGAGGCTTCCCAAAAATGGGAATTTTTGGGAATAATTTTCTTATAGTTTTGTAAATAATTTAATTATGCTAGGGTAAATTAAATTATGGGTCAAATGAAGTCCAAATTCATCCAAATTTTGGTGGGATGTATATGAGGTCAATATAGACCTTCGGTTAAAATTTCATTAAGTTTGGAGTTGATTTGAATGAGAATCAAGCAAACCCTAGCCTTGCCCTAAGAAGGGCATTTTGGTCCAAAATGTAATTTTGGGTTTTGAGTGTCCAATTCACCTCAACAGAGGTTCAAAATTGGGACACTGACTTGGCATGACTTTATACACCTTCCAATGAAAACTTGGTGTCATTGGAGTTGATTTGGCCCAAGATCCTAGGTCAAACCCTAAGGAAGGGCTTTTGTACCTTGTGAAGGACATATGGCCATAACACCTTGTATGACTATGAAACTTTGTAGGGATGGTTTTAGGGTAACTATAACCCTCTGGTAAAAGTCTTAGGGTGTTTTTGAAAGTTTGGGACCCACAAAAACCTAACCCTAATTTATGGCACAAACTTTGTAGGGTTAGAATAGGCTAGTTAAACTCTTCCAAATAAGATGAAATTTAGGCATAATGGTAATAAGGATATTATTAGTCTCTGGTAATTTATTTGAGAATTTTTGGATAATATTTATGGTACTTCATTTGAAACACAAGGGATGCCTCAATTTAATAAACTAATTATTATGGTCCCTCTGACGCTTGGGAGGTCATGAAAGTTTAATAGAGGATGTTTTGAATCATTTTAAGCTTATATAAATTTTATGAAAATTTTTGAATACTTATTTGAGGTACTTACTTCACAAGCTTGCTAAATGATGGAATTTTTCAATAATTTAACTTAGTCCATATACTGATAAATAAATTATGAAATTTGGCCCAAACCATTTACATGCCATTAGATTCATACTTAAATTTTCTTTGAATTTTTGGAAGCAATATAGTATTTTATATTTCTTTAAATGAATTTTTATGGATTAAAATGAAATAATGATTTGGGGATAAAACCTTGCTGAAAAATTTAGATATTTTGGAAGATGAGTTATATCCTTATTTTTAATAACATATAAAAATTGTAGAATGATATCTTGATTGAAAATCGTACTTCATGTTCATTATTGGAGATTTTAGTCAATAGAATAATTAAATAAATTATTAAATAAATAAGGAAAATTTTGGATCTCTGGATTTAGGGCTTAAAGGTCATAATGGACCTCCATTAATTATTATAAGAGTATTGGATAATTATTTGATGTACCTCCAATTTTACATGAAATTTGACATGGTGGTCTGCATTTAGCAATTTTGGAAAACTGTATATTAATTTGTTTGAAGCTTATCACTCCTTAATCACTGATGATATTTGACCCAGAGAATTTATGGGCCCTTGCAATCATGTTAGAATTATCCTTGAATTTTCAGAAATAATATTGCCCTGTTTATTATTTTTATGAATTATTGCAATATACCATTTAAATAAAAAATCAGTGGCCTGAACCTTGCTGAAAAACTAAGAGATTTTGTATCTTAGGTTAAATGATTATATTAAGTATAACATAAATCTGGGGAGATTTTATCTTGTCAAAATTTGGTACCTTCAGCTCAATCTTGGAGACTTTGGCCACTATAAATATTTAATAATTCCTAGATAAATAGGAAAATTGTAAAACTCTGGATTTGGACAATAAAGGTCATAATGGACCTCCATTAATTATTATAGGAGTATTGGATGATTACTTGATATACTTCCTCTTTTACATAACATTAAACCTTGGTGGTCTGCATATAGTAAATCTACAGAAATAATCTGGAGTACAAGTTAGGCACATAAGTCAAAAATTAGTGGTTATAGGAATGAGTTCATCACTCAGGGTTGGATGAGCTAGGGATGGGTTTGACTAAAAGTTAGGTGGTGTTTGGGATCGACGAAAGATCGTCTTCCCCGTAGAGTAGAAGGTCAAAATCACCTTAGGTATAGTTTACTGTAATATGAAAATGAAATGGGTCAAACCTAAGTTGTAGGCATAAAGTAAATAGAGGAGTAGGTAGTAAACTTAGGATTTCACACTCTCACACCCCTGTGTCCCGAGAGATAATTTGGGTTACTCGGGCAATAAGCCTAGTGGTTTAGGTAATGGGCATGGTAGCCCGGCGAGCTTCGGCTCGGTTATAGATTATGACGGACGGGATAGTCCGGTGAGCTTTGGCTCGGTTGTTGGTTATGACGGACGGGATAGTCCAGGAGCTTTGGCTCGGTTGTAGATTATGACGGGCGGGTTAGTCCGGGGAGCTTCGGCTCGGTTGTAGATTATGACGGACGGGTTAGTCCGGGGAGTTTCGGCTCGGTGGTTGATTATGACGGACGGGATAGTCCAGGAAGATTCGGCTCGGTTATTTGTTGGACCCATAACAATTGCATGTGCATAAAAGGTATAAGGTGGCGGGTCTTCGATATTGGGGAGTTCGTTGCACCGACACAAATATCGTTGACTAGGCAAGTGTGGTTTTACACTTCGCCAACAAAAGTCCGGTGCGCCAGCCGGCAAGAGTACGCAGGCGTCCGCTTAGTGCACCAAGCATTGAGGCATACGATAGGTCAGACCGGTAGTGCAAATACTGGTTTTGAGGTGGGAGAGGCCCAACCCACCGCCTCCGTTTGCCACTACGGAGGTATCCTGGGAGGTAACGGCTCCGAAAGGGGGAACTAAAGGTCTGTGTACACAGAGTCGAGTGGGTGAGTTGCACTTGCTTGTTCACATCATAGCATATTTGCATTTCATAGCATAACCATTGCATATAACCTGACACCTAATGTATAAGCGGTATGGGCTATACATTAGGCTTTGCAAAACGACCCCTTGGCCTATAAGTTCGTGTGAGCGTGCTTATAAGTCATGGTTCTCCTTCAGTATTATTTATATATTATGTCTGCTAGTAAAACCGACACCCTATCGTATAAATCAGTATGGGACTTTTTATACGATAGGAGCCCTGCAAGAGATCCCTTAGCTTATGTGTTTTCACATAAGTTAAGGTTTCTTATTTAGATTTTGTATAATTATTATCACACTTAACACTGTTAGTTTAGTTCCGCAGCCATCTGCAATTTGACATTCTCCACCTTCATGTCCTTTCCATTCCTTCTCCCCACTCGGTGCTTAGGAGCCATGGGGGATGGGGTGGGGGACGATAGGACTTAGTCTTTTAGACTAACGTTTTTCAAACCACATCATTTAAAGGACCACGGAGCCCAGCATGGAGGGGCAGCCCCAGAGGTCGGCACGCTTGGAGATTGGACAGTCTAGCACTGGAGTCCAGACAGCAGGGACTGTGAGTCCCGAACACCAGTAGTTGTATTAGTTTTGCTTCCGCGATGAGTGATTTGTAGTGAGAACTTGATGTACCGGGCATAAGCCCAAGATTTTCATTATATGTACTATCTGTGGACACTCCCTTCATGGAGTTTATTTTTCTATATATGTGATTTCTATGGACTTGCTTGTATACTTATGCTACAGTAGAGATCGATTTGGCCGGTAGAATCGGCGTCTTGTAGTGACGACCTTCCCAGGTGAGAAGGTATCACCGCAAGGCGGCGGTTCTGGGCCTAAGACTCCGGTGTCGAAAAAGAAAAAAAAATGGGGGTCTTACAAATACTCCCTACTAACATGTATGACCAGGACTCTATGTATAGTCACTGGAAAAATATGAATTCTTACTGGAAGGATTCTAATGTTTCAACCAATGTAAGGAGAAATGAAATTGGAATGACTGCCTTCAAGGCTGCTCATGAGGAAATACAAATGACCCATCCTGGACCATTTGTCTTTGGTGTTCCAGCCCTTTTTCTTAAGAAGGGGGTAGTGGCCAAACTTCATACTCAATCAGCAAAGACTCAGACTGAAGGTCAGTCTTATAGCAAGCCTTATTTGGGTGTTTCTGATGCCATCAAAAGCATGATTTATGCAAAGAAAACTGTTGCAAATAGGACTCAAAAATAGCCAATTAAAGCTGTTGAAAGACTCTCCTTCAGCTAGATAGTTGCTGAAAGAAATCTGAAAAAGTCTACTGATGTTCCTTCTGGAAAAGTTGATGTTGTTAACACGGTCATTAGGCTAGCTCAGAAAAGAAAGTATAACCATCATGAATGCTGGTGCTGTCACAACCTGTATTTTCTCAACATTTAAATTATATCAGAGTAAGTGAAAATATGCATCGTGATGCCATGCCATGTAGGGGATAACTGCAGGTGCTCAGGCAAGACTCCAAACTCTACAATTTTATATGAAATCCATAAGTTATTAGGTAAAAACCAGTTTAAATTGGATGGTTGTATCCCTCGGCACAGTGGATCAACTAGTCCACGAGTTAAAGTATAGTTATACACTGTGGAAAATATTTTTGTTATGTTGATTAACACCCTGCATGAGTATAAACATCCCCAAAGAATAACTCATGACATGCAAGACTTTAGATTTATTATAAGTATGAAAATAGTATTTACATTAGCTAGAAAATAGTATTTTAGTTTTAGAAATATGAGATGTATGAAGTACTAGTAGTTATGCTTTTATAAGTGAAAATACCTAACATACAACCTAGCATAAAACATTCCTAGAGAGAAAGTAAAAAACAACCACAAAAGGTAAAACTAGCAGCTTAGCAAAGTATTCAGCAATTCAAAAGAAAACCTCCAGTGGGTGCCGACAAACTGACATGAACCCACTGGTCAGTATGTGTGTCTGTACTAATAAGAAAACAACAAAGAACTACCTCTCGAGGTAGAGGAAAACCTCTGCAACACTGTAGTCCACTAGCAAACACCAAACCAATCCGCTCAACCGACTACTGCTGTGAACCTCAGGCATTCAAAGAAAGAACACCTCAGCAAGAAAAATACAAGTGGCAAATAAAACTACCAGTAAATAAGAGAGTAGTAAGATTACTAATCCAAACCTGAATAGCCGTCAAAACACAACAATTTAACCAGAAATTAAGAATGAAAGAATTAACTTATAAGGATAAAAGTAATGAAATTTGCACCAAGTGCGAACGGAGCCATACTCCGAGAACATCTGCGAGATCAGGCAGAAATTGCATAAGTTTAATCCTCAAAACGAGGCAAAGGCTCAATAAAAACGTGAATCATTAACACCGAAATGCAACCGGATCTGAGTCAGGACCAACCGGTCAAACCCGAACTAACATACCCAAACGTCTCAAAAACAAGACTGCGATGGTGGCCATCTTGTCCAACACAACTCAATATCCTAAAATCAAGACCCAAACATACCCGGGTGGAATGATTCACGAAACTAAGCCCACCAAACCAAACCCATACCCCAAACACCCGTAAAACCCATACTCGACAAATTAAGCAGAAACTAGACGATTCTAACTTGGCAAAACTAAGCCTTTAGAGATACACGACAAATCAGTGAAATGACACGAGTCAAAGGGAAAAGCGTCGAGTACTCTCGACGTCGCGTCGAGTATAGTCGACGCCGCGTCGAGTACACTCGACGCCGCGTTGAGTACACTTGATGCCGCGTTGAGTACAGTCAATGCACTCGACGCCATAACTCAACACACTTAACACTTAAATAGAGCAGCAAAAACAAGCGATGGCGTTGAGTGAGGTCAACTCACTCAATGCTTTATCACTTAGCTGCCAAAAATTAGATGACAGGTTTGAGTGAGTTCAGCTCAATCGATGTTGTCAACGCTTTAACACAGATTACAGAGATAAAGCGACGACGTTGAGTGAGTTTAGCTCACTCAACGCTGTAACGCCTTCTATATAAGCGACGACGTTGAGTGAGTTCCGCCCACTAAATGTTGTCAACGCTTTCTACTTATTTTACAGATTAAGAGATGGCATTGAGTTAGCTCAGCTCACTCAACGCTGTCAACACTTTTATACTTTACTTACTGATTAAAGTGACGGTGTTGAGTGAGTTAAGCTCACTCAATGCTGTCGACGCTTAAAACTTAGCTTCTAAAATTTATATAGTGACGTTGAGTGTGCTAACCTCACTCAATGCCATATTGAGTTAGTACCACTCACTCAACGCTTTTAACTTAGCTTCTAAGACTTCTCAGCAAGGCGTTGAGTGCATTCAACATACTCAACGCTTTTATACTTTGGCTATAAACTGAACTTCTACACAAAGATTACAGTCAAAGCTTTGAGTGTAATCTAGGGTTTAGGGTATGTTGAATGCACTCATAAAGAAGTCTTGGGTTTAGGCTAGCACTCACATTTACCAGAGCTCATTAACAACTAAGAATAAGCCAACTTTGTCATCTTGGCTATGACATTGATGAGTCCGATTTTTATAGTGTTTTTCGGACTCATCTATGCTTGTTTTCTCACTCGTGCACTGAATTTCAACTAGATATCGGTTATATTTGCATCATTCTATTATCGACCACTTTGTGCACTATTTTAGCCGGTGGGTTTACAATTATACATTCGTTTGTTGGGGGCAAGCTCATGGTGCTTCCCCTGGTTCTTTCTTGATGCTTTGTTGTTTTTCTGTGTTGTTGGATGGTCCTCCTTTGCTGTATTTTTGTTACATGCAGGTGGTCAGTTTTCCTCATTTCAAAATTCTCATTTGTGGAAAACGCACAGCCGTGTGTTTTCTTAGCGCACGGTTACTACTGATTGTGAATTTTTTGCAAGTTTCTCTTGAGGATTGACCGGCCCGTGTGATTCCTTCACACACGGTTTCTTCAGGACCATACGTGAAGGAAACACACGATTTTATTGTAGCTTTTGTTTTAGGCCGTTCTGTGGTTAATCGTGTGTTTTCCTTCACGCATGGGCGGAAGCACCCATGCACGAGGATAACGAAAGATTCCACCTGTTTGCCTGCGATTTGTGCATTCTGTTGTTACCCGTGCGATTTCCTTAGTGCGTGGGCGGAATCGCCCGTGGGTGAGTAAAACGTACGGGTTAATGCTTCTTCTTCTTCAGGCGTTTTCTGAAAGTTAATATCGCACAGTTTGCGCACGATCGTGCTCCAAACCGTTCCTGACCATTATTTCTGACTTTTACTATTTAAGCCGCAGTATCTTCTGGACCGGATCCAACTACGCTTCCCCCGCCATTTTCGCTCCTTTGAGCGGGAAATCATTCCTCCAGCCGTCATGCTCTCTCTCCTCCATGGGAAGCTCCTATAGCCACTATTCTCCTCCGAAGAGCTTGCAAAAGCTCCGTATCTAACCACCATTGCCATCTATGACCTACAAGCCACCATTCAAGTTCCTTGCTGCTGCACTTGCGAAGTTCTCCATTCAGATCATACTTAACAACTCAACACAGAGAAGACGGGTTAGAAGAAGGAAGTGACAACACTTCTAGATCCCGGATGCCTTTCGAAGACCGAGCTAGGACGAGGATCGACAACCCTTGCTTTCGGCCGTGAATCTTGGAGATCTTTCGTCTGCTCGGTTGTATTCCTTCACTTTTTCTTAAGCTTGTTATGTTATGAACTTGTGCTAGTGAGATTGTTACTTGATAACACTGTATTTTGCTTGAGGTTTCAGCAAGGTTTGGTAGTGATATTGTGATCTTGGCTTGTGTAGTAAACTTCAGTTCTGCTAGTGTGGATTGTGTTTGAGCCGTTCTAGCGATTGCTGGAAGCGCGCGCTGCGAAGAGGTGTTTACGACCCTCATTAGTTTGTTCATCTACGTTATTACTCATTAGAGTGTTACACCCATGCGACGTGGTGATGTCGACCCTCACTAGTTTAATCATGCTTAACGTAGGAAGCCAAAACCAAACCCCCCTTTTTTCATAGTTGCACTTACACTCGTTTTTACAAAAGTGAAGTTCATGCTCCCTACTTGCACTCCGCATGAGATCGATATCTGGGGAAGCTATTCCTCATCTTTATTACTTGACCGTGATCGGTAAACTTACCGGGAGCGCATCAAGTTTTTCGCGCCGTTGTCGGGGAGCGCAATCATTGTGTGCACTTTTTATTTTTGTGAATTTTGATTGTCATTTGTCCGTTCTGTCCTCTTCTCTACTATTTCTTTTCTTTCTATTCAATTTTTACAGTGGATAATTCAAAATGCAGGAACCTCAGCTAGCCTCCTGTCACAACCCGCATTTTCTCCGAATTAAGAATTATCAGAGTAAGAGAAAACACGCGTCATGATGCCACGTCAAGCAGGGGATAACTGCTGACGCTCAGGCAAATCCAACTACAATCTTTATGCAAGAAAATCATGTGCTTAATGAATGGAAAATCAGTTATGTTTAGAGTCCGTATCCCTCGGCTCAGTGGATCATCTAGTCCACAAAAGAAAACTATATTTAAACACTGCGGGAAAATACTTTAATTAGGTTTTACACCCTAAAGAGCGCATAAGGGTCCCAAGAGAACCACTCATGCTATGCAAGACACTACACTTAGTTTATATAATATATATAAGAAAACGGTTTTCGTACGTGATTTGGAAAATAGTGATTAAGTTTACAAAACATGCTGATCATGAGCTTCATTTATAATAATAATTATAGTTTAAAAATAACTAGCAACCTAGCATAAAACCTTCTCAAAGCAAGTAGACTATCTCCAGAAAAAAAATGGTAGCAGCAATAGTATATATCTAGTACAAGGTAAAAACTACTAGTGGGCGCCAACAACCTGACACGAACCCACCAGCACATATATATGTCTGTAAGAAAGTACTGAAAACAACCTCACAAACAAGGTAAACAAAACTCCAAAGTCCGGGAGTCCACCAACAACAACACCTCCAACTAGCCACCAGACTGGCTACAGCTCAGAACCTGAGGCATTCCAAAAGAAAACAGAATACCTCAGTAAGCAAAAATCAAGGTAAAACTGCATGAAAGAGTCAACCAAAAGGACAAAATAACAGAAAACATGCAGTAGAAAGAGTCACAACTGTCCAAAACAGGACGACAAGAAATGCACAACGTGCAAAGAAACAGCAACGACCCAGCCCAGGAACAACATCCTGCAGGGCCTACTAGGCTGCCAAGAGCCAGAATGCTGCAAACTACCAAAGAAGAAACTTCTAACACCCTAAACTGTGGGAAGTGATAGTAGCAAAAACAACAACGAGGAACCGGATCGAAGGCAAATGCAGTCCCCCAATCCACCATGTCCAAGTCAAAAGTTTGAGGGTCAACACGTGAAAACACAAGGGACCTTCCACCCGACATGCCCAGCCCGTACCTGGAGCAAGAAATCCATGGGTGGCCTTGGCTATATCACACAACTCCACCCCCATAAAGAGCTACAACCACCACTACTATCCACGACCCACGATTCGGCCTTTAGGAAAAATAAAGAAAACGGCCGACAAGGAAAACCCAGAAATACAACTGGAAATCCACTAGGAAATGAAACACAAGGTAAAGGAAGAGTGTTGAAATAAACCAACACGACTAGGCGTTGAGTGAAACCCACTCAGTGCCTACCTAAACTTTGGCGTTGAGTGAGCTAGCCTCACTCGCCTCCAAAATAATACCACTACCCACAAGCCCACTAAAGAATGCGGAGCTCGACGACAGTCGAACGACCAAGGCAGAAGATCCAGAACTCGAGTAGTTGCCTGCCACTTGAGTATCTAAACTCCCGCACTCGAAACCATCTAAATTCGCCTAGCAACAAAAAGTATACAAAGCGCACGATCAGTGACGCACGATCAGTGGTCGTGCGCACTCATCGGCTGATGATCGTGCGAAGCGAACCTGGAAAACCTGACAGAAAACCTAGCAATTGCGCACGATCAGTGTCGCACGATCAGTGGTCGTGCGCACTGTTGTCAGCGCTCGTGCGATTGCCCGAGACAGAACTTTGGAAACTGAAAGACAGCCGCGCACGAGCAGAGGCACACGACCAGTGGTCGTGCGCCCTAACGGTTGATGACCGTGCGCGACTAACCTCTACCGTTTGGAATTTTCCGAACGATACCGGAACGCGCACACGACTCACGCCACTGCAGTAGCAGTAGACAACTATCAACGTCGCACGCTACTACCATTCAAACTATGCCTAACCATTCGAATAATACCTTAACGAAGGAAAATTGGCAACCACACCCCCCCTCCTAACTCTCCCTCTCGGCTACACCCGAACCAGAGCAACAATCAAAAATAAAGGAAAACAACGGCTCCATGCCGACAATTCGGATTCCAAACATCACAACATAGGGGGGTTTCAGTAGGAAGAACTAAGCCCTATAGTTAGCGAGAAAATGAGAACAACAAGGCCTCTAACCTGGGCTAACCGGGATTTCAATTTCAGCAAATAAAATCAAAGAAAACACTTGGCAAGGGAAAAAATACCACTTGCCTCAATTCACAACGAAGCTTTGGACTGCTTTCCTCCTCTTCGCACGGATCAAAACGGCCGCAACACCTAGAACAAAAACTCGGCCATTAATGGCGGAAAACTTCCAAAACCGAAAATTCCAATCCTTCCAAAACTCCACGAAAATCGAATTTCTTACCGCAAGAATGAAGGTCTCGACGATAGCAATCCGAATCCACTCTCGGAATCGAATTCCGTCCACAAACGCTCCGGGAATCGGCGTCCGAAGGCAAGGTAGGCGGTTTCTCCGTTTCTCTCGTACAAGGGGCCGGCGGTTTCTTACGGGGAAGGTGAAGATGGCGGTTCCTTCTCATTCTATAAATATATATATATATATATATATATATATATATAATTATATAATTATATTATTAATTACAAAATTACATAAAGCACCAAATCGACGCGAAAACCGAACTACCTCGGAATTCGACGAAATTCGCACCGTAGCTAAATACCCACGCTACGAACGCAACAGCGAAGTCGAAATTAACTTTCGATGAACAGAACTCGAGTTACACCCAAACAAAGCCAAACACAAACATCCCCCCGAGAGGCCACACCGGGTCACCAAAACGACTCGGTTTGCTAGGGAGATCTTGCCAACAGGCTACCAAACAGGGCACTCAATTCTAAGGAGCTAAACCGTACTCCACACATGGCACAAGCCACGGAAACGCGTCATCGTAACGCCAGACGAGAATAAAAATAATCGCTGAAAAAACGGGGCGTTACAGTCACTCCCCCTAAAAGAAAGTTTCGTCCCGAAACTTTACGCACAACCCTCCTACAAAAGAAGGAAAAGTAACAAACAGAAGTTACAAAGGGAAACATACCGATCAAATCAGAGAAACAGGTGAGGGTACGCCCTCCTCATGGCCGACTCTAGCTCCCAAGTCGCGCTCTCCAAATCCTGATTTTTCCATAGAATCTTCACCATCGGTATGGACTTCTTTCGCAGCACACGCTCTTGAGTATCCAAAATACGAACTGGCACCTCAACGAAAGAGAGGTTGGGCTCTAACTTGGGCACAACATCCAAGAGTTGCCCACTGCTGCGCACACACTTCCGCAATTGGCTAACATGAAAAACATTCTGAACACCAGGGAAGTTCGCTGGCAAAACCAATCTATATGCAGACACACCAATCCGCTCCAAAATCTCGAACGGTCCCACATACCTTGGGTCCAATTTCCGATTTTTACCAAATCTCTTCACACCAACCATTGGAGAAACCTTGAGGTATACATGATCCCCTACTAAAAACTCCAAAGCAGACCTACGCCGATTGGCGTTCTTTTCATACCTCTCCTGGGCTAAACGAAGCTTCTCCCGAATAAGCTTTACGGCGACTTCCATCTCTTCCAGAGCATCAGGACCCAACAAAGGCTTCTCACCAGCCTCAGCCCAAAACAACGGAGTCCTACAGCGCCTCCCATACAAAGCTTCGAACGGAGCCATCTGCAAGCTTTCCTGATAACTGTTATTGTAAGCAAATTCCATGAGTCGCAGACGCTCATCCCACGCTCCACCGTGGTCTAAAATATAGCACCTGATCATATCCTCAACAATCTGATTGACCCGCTCCGTCTGCCCATTGGTCTGAGGGTGGTACGCAGTAGAATACCTCAGATCCGTACCCAAACCCTCCTGCAGACTCTGCCAAAAACGAGAAGTAAACCGGGAGTCTCGATCAGAAATGATGCTAACCGGCACACCGTGGAGTCGGATGACTTCATTCAAGTACAACTCCGCTATCTTCTTCATCGGGTAATCAATCTTATAAGGCACGAAGTGAGCACACTTCGTCAATCTATCCACTATAACCCAAACAGAATCATATCCTCTCGGGGATTTTGGCAAACCCGTAATGAAGTCCATAGATATACTCTCCCACTTGCAAGTCGGGATATCTAGCGGAGTCATCTTACCACCAGGCCTCCCATGATCGGCCTTCACACACTTGCAAGTGTGACACTCAGCAACATATCGGGCTATATCTCCTTTCATACCATACCACCAAGCAATTTGCTTTAAGTCACGGTACATCTTCGTAGATCCTGGATGGTAGGCAACGCTGGAACCATGAGCCTCACTGCAAATCATACTCTTAATGTCCCCAACAGCGGGAACGCAAAACCTGCCGCGGTACTTCAAAGTACCCGCATCATCAATAGAAAAATCTGGCAACTCTCCCTTCTCTGTCCTGGTAAAAAGGTGCAACAGATCCGGATCGTCCTTCTGATGCAGTCTAGTCAAAGAAATCCAGGACGGCTCTGCCACTGACAAACTACTCTGCAAACCACAGCATCCCACTGAAATATCCATAAGGAGGAACTCCTCAACTAATCGATCGGCGGAGAGGTTAAAGATCTTTCCTGTCTTTCGGCTCAGGGCGTCGGCCACCACATTGGCCTTGCCCGGATGATACTGGATTTCTATATCATAATCCGCCACATACTCAAGCCACCGCCGCTGACGCAGATTCAACTCTTTCTGCGTGAACACGTACTTCAGGCTCTTATGGTCAGTAAAAATCTTGCACTGAGCCCCATAAAGTAAGTGCCTCCACAACTTCAACGCATAGATAACCGCTGCAAACTCAAGGTCATGCGTTGGATAATTCCTCTCATGAGTTTTCAGCTGCCTTGACCCATAAGCGATTACTTTTCCATCCTGCATTAATACGCATCCCAGTCCTATATGCGAAGCATCCACATACACATCATAATCCATGCCCTTAGTAGGAAGGGTCAGAACGGGAGCAGTACACAATCTCCTCTTTAACTCCTGAAAAGCTTCTTCGCACTTCTCGCTCCAAACAAAAGCCACATTCTTCTGAGTCAGCTTGGTCAACGGTGCGGCTAGAGAAGAGAAACCCTCCACGAATCTCCTGTAATAGCCAGCCAACCCTAAGAAACTTCTGATCTCCTTAGGAGTATTCGGCCTACTCCAATCCGTCACTGCTGCAATCTTTTCTGGGTCAACCGAGATCCCATCCTTGTTCACCACGTGGCCTAGAAAAGAAACCTGAGGCAACCAAAATTCGCACTTGCTCAACTTGGCGAATAACTTGTGGTTCCTCAACTCCGATAGGACCAAACGCAAATGCTGCTCATGCTCCTCAGCACTGCGAGAATAAACCAACACGTCATCAATGAAGACCACAACAAACTTGTCTAGGAAATCCTTGAACACCCTGTTCATCATATCCATGAAGGCTGATGGTGCGTTGGTCAGACCAAACGACATCACCAAAAACTCAAAGTGCCCATGCCTCGACCTAAACGCAGTCCGTGGAATATCTGCCTCACGGATCCTGAGCTGATGATAGCCCGAACGAAGATCGATCTTGGAGAACACCGTGCTACCACGCAACTGGTCAAATAAATCATCGATCCTCGGCAGAGGGTACCTGTTCTTGATAGTGACCTTGTTCAACTCTCTATAGTCGATGCAAAGTCGCATCGACCCATCTTTCTTCTTTACGAACAAAACAGGAGCACCCCAAGGCGACGAACTCTGCCTGATAAAACCTTTAGCCAACAACTCATCTAACTGAATTCGCAACTCCTCTAACTCACGAGGGGCCATCCGGTACGGCGCCTTAGCAATAGGACGCGTACCCGGCTCCAAATCAATAACAAACTCCACATCCCGCTCAGGAGGGATACCAGGAAGATCATCAGGAAAAACATCGGCGAAACCACGAACAATAGGAATCTCCTCCAAGCGTGGCACGCTAACAACGGTTCCAACCGCCGAGACTAAACAAACACAACAATCAGAAAGAAACAATCTCTGAACACATACCGCAGATAGAACAGGAGAATCCTGACACGGATCAACATACACGCTGCCGGGCTGACCGTCGTCCCTGATGAAGTCCAAGCGCTTTCCTTTGCACTGAATGACCGCATCATACCGAGAGAGCCAGTCCATGCCCAAAATGACATCGAAGTCCTCTAGATCAATCATCTTCAGATCCGCCTTCGCAAGAAAATCCCCCAACAATACCGGGCAATCCAAAATACCCAAATCTGACAACACAGATTCACCAGAGGGAAACTTGACATGGAAGGAATCCCGAACACGATCTAGAGACAACCGATGACGCTCCACAAAGGCTCTAGCCACGAACGAGTGGGTAGCGCCGGAGTCAAACAGAACACGCGCCTAGCGGTTCTTCACCTTAAATTTCCCTATAGGAATGCACAAAGCTAAGGAACTAGCACAACAGTACCGCAAACAATCTAGCAACTAAACTACCAGGCTAGAAAGAAAAACAACCAACTACTAACCTGAGATCACCTGGGTCGAAGTCTGAGCCTCCTCGGAAGAAATCACGTTCAGCTTCCCTTTTCCCTTGTCCACACGCTGAGGTGGAGGTAATGCCTGCAATGGAACTGCAGGAAGAGCTGACTGGACCTGAGGACACCTCGACTTAACGTGACCCTTCTGCCCACACTGATAGCAGACTCTATCCCTGGACCAACACTGGGCTGCATCATGCCCGGATCGCTTGCAAACTGAACAGGAGACATCTCTCCCAGTAGCACCCTGAATAGCATGAACCTGCTCCTTCTTCTGAGCTGCCGCCTTCTTGAAACACCTCTCAACAGGATGGCCTGACCGGCCACAAAAACTGCACACCACCCTGCTCCTCTTTCCCGGAACAGCATCGGGTACCAGGGGTTTCTTCTCCTCTACCAACTTCCTCTTATCCTTCCTCAACTGCTGGCCTCTGCTCTTCGCCGTCTCAATGGCCTCAACCTTAAGAGCAGCCTCTACAACTCCAGCATAAGTCACTGACCCATAAGCACTGGCCAACTGCTGCACCTCACTCCTCAAACCACCGAGGAATCGCTTAACTCGATCAGCCTCAACGCTGACCAATCCAGGGGCAAAACGGCTCAACTTACTAAACTCTATCTCATACTCACCCACCGTGAGCTGCCTTTGCTTCAGATAGAGGAAATCATTCATGAGGCGGATCACGCTCGACCGAGGGTAAGAACTTCCTCAACAGCATCTCCTTGAACATCTCCCACGAGCATCCGCCTACCAAGCTCTCCTTCTCTCTCAGCCACCAACTCTTAGCCAACCCTTTGAGCTGATAGGTGGCTAACATCACCCTCTGATCATCTGAAATCCCTGAGTACGAGAACATCTCCTCCATGGAGATCAGCCAGTCGTCTATCACCATGAAATCTGCCTTCCCATCATAAGTGGGAGGGCTCAGCCTCTGAAACTACGAGATGAAGGCCATCTCTGCTGGCACCACCACTGGAGGCCTCAAGGGTGCAGGAGGAGGAGGAACAGCTAACCCCCCTGCAGGAACTTGCGCACCCTGAGCCTGCCCTGCCACAACCGCAACCAAAGACTGAATCTGGGCTTGCACCTCCTCCAACTGCCTACCCATAGCTTCGCTACTCTGACGCAGACCCTCGATCACCGCATCATTCTGAGCTCCAGAAGATTCACCCTCAGACAGGGGAGTCGATCGAGTCGCAGGACGCCTAGCCATCCTAGAAATCAATACAACGCAAATTAGATCCAAATCCCACGACTAGAACCGACTACCAGTACAGACAATACATATGTAGATATAGACTTAAAGATGCTAAACTTGCTCTGAGAGTTTATCTTCTTCACAATAATTAGATGATATGCCCTATCCTAGGATGGTTAACCACCACCTCACTAACTCTTGTGCCTAGATCGGATGCATGAACTTATGTTAGTTTGAAAACTCATGTGTGTACATATGTCATCCTGCAAATCTTTAGCTCGACGCGTTGTGCTTATGCAATTTTATGATATGCATGTTTGTGTTATGCATTCTAAAAAGGCCCTAATGCATGATATGAGCGGCGTACACATGAAAATGTTATGCATCCCATACTACATAACATTTCCATGCAACGAAAAAGAAACGTGCTAGTCGCAGTCATGTGGTGAGGTTATGCATCCCATACTACATAACCCTCACATGTAGCCCCTAGGTGGATCCATATACGAACACATATTATGCATCCCATACTACATAATATGCCCCGTATACTTCATGTTATGCTATGAGTGTAGTGTTCGTGCTTTTGCTAAGACGTGCTGATGACATATCGGTGTGTGAATGACATGATGCTGAACTACTAAAAGCATCCAAGGAAGGTTGCCCAACTAACTTGTCAAGCAACCTCCCTCTGATACCAACTGTCACAACCCGTATTTTCTCCGAATTAAGAATTATCAGAGTAAGAGAAAACACGCGTCATGATGCCACGTCAAGCAGGGGATAACTGCTGACGCTCAGGCAAATCCAACTACAATCTTTATGCAAGAAAATCATGTGCTTAATGAATGGAAAATCAGTTATGTTTAGAGTCCGTATCCCTCGGCTCAGTGGATCATCTAGTCCACAAAAGAAAACTATATTTAAACGCTGCGGAAAAATACTTTAATTAGGTTTTACACCCTAAAGAGCGCATAAGGGTCCCAAGAGAACCACTCATGCTATGCAAGACACTACACTTAGTTTATATAATATATATAAGAAAACGGTTTTCGTACGTGATTTGGAAAATAGTGATTAAGTTTACAAAACATGATGATCATGAGCTTCATTTATAATAATAATTATAGTTTAAAAATAACTAGCAACCTAGCATAAAACCTTCTCAAAGCAAGTAGACTATCTCCAGAAAAAAATGGTAGCAGCAATAGTATATATCTAGTGCAAGGTAAAAACTACTAGTGGGCGCCAACAACCTGACACGAACCCACCAGCACATATATATGTCTGTAAGAAAGTACTGAAAACAACCTCACAAACAAGGTAAACAAAACTCCAAAGTCCGGGAGTCCACCAACAACAACACCTCCAACTAGCCACCAGACTGGCTACAGCTCAGAACCTGAGGCATTCCAAAAGAAAACAGAATACCTCAGCAAGCAAAAATCAAGGTAAAACTGCATGAAAGAGTCAACCAAAAGGACAAAATAACAGAAAACATGCAGTAGAAAGAGTCACAACTGTCCAAAACAGGACGACAAGAAATGCACAACGTGCAAAGAAACAGCAACGACCCAGCCCAGGAACAACATCCTGCAGGGCCTACTAGGCTGCCAAGAGCCAGAATGCTGCAAACTACCAATGAAGAAACTTCTAACACCCTAAACTGTGGGAAGTGATAGTAGCAAAAACAACAACGAGGAACCGGATCGAAGGCAAACGCAGTCCCCCAATCCACCATGTCCAAGTCAAAAGCTCGAGGGTCAACACGTGAAAACACAAGGGACCTTCCACCCGACATGCCCAGCCCGTACCTGGAGCAAGAAATCCATGGGTGGCCTTGGCTATATCACACAACTCCACCCCCATAAAGAGCTACAACCACCACTACTATCCACGACCCACGATTCGGCCTTTAGGAAAAATAAAGAAAACGGCCGACAAGGAAAACCAAGAAATACAACTGGAAATCCACTCGGAAATGAAACACAAGGTAAAGGAAGAGTGTTGAAATAAACCAACACGACTAGGCATTGAGTGAAACCCACTCAGTGCCTACCTAAACTTTGGCGTTGAGTGAGCTAGCCTCACTCGCCGCCAAAATAATACCACTACCCACAAGCCCACTAAAGAATGCGGAGCTCGACGACAGTCGAACGACCAAGGCAGAAGATCCAGAACTCGAGTAGTTGCCTGCCACTTGAGTATCTAAACTCCCGCACTCGAAACCATCTAAATTCGCCTAGCAACATAAAATATACAAAGCGCACGATCAGTGACGCACGATCAGTGGTCGTGCGCACTCATCAGCTGATGATCGTGCGAAGTGAACCTAGAAAACCTGACAGAAAACCTAGCAATTGCGCACGATCAGTGTCGCACGATCAGTGGTCGTGCGCACTGTTGTCAGCGCTCGTGCGATTGCCCGAGACAGAACTTTGGAAACTGAAAGACAGCCGCGCACGAGCAGAGGCACACGACCAGTGGTCGTGCGCCCTAACGGTTGATGACCGTGCGCGACTAACCTGTACCGTTTGGAATTTTCCGAACGATACCGGAACGCGCACACGACTCACGCCACTGCAGTAGCAGTAGACAACTATCAACGTCGCACGCTACTACCATTCAAACTATGCCTAACCATTCAAATAATACCTTAACGAAGGAAAATTAGCAACCACACCCCCCCCCCTCCTAACTCTCCCTCTCGGCTACACCCGAACCAGAGCAACAATCAAAAATAAAGGAAAACAACGGCTCCACGCCGACAATTCGGATTCCAAACATCACAACATAGGGGGGGTTTCAGTAGGAAGAACTAAGCCCTATAGTTAGCGAGAAAATGAGAACAACAAGGCCTCTAACCTGGGCTAACCGGGATTTCAATTTCAGCAAATAAAATCAAAGAAAACACTTGGCAAGGGCAAAAATACCACTTGCCTCAATTCACAACGAAGCTTTGGACTGCTTTCCTCCTCTTCGCACGGATCAAAACGGCCGCAACACCTAGAACAAAAACTCGGCCATTATTGGCGGAAAACTTCCAAAACCGAAAATTCCAATCCTTCCAAAACTCCACGAAAATCGAATTTCTTACCGCAGGAATGAAGGTCTCGACGAGAGCAATCCGAATCCACTCTCGGAATCAAATTCCGTCCACAAACGCTCCGGGAATCGGCGTCCGAAGGCAAGGTAGGCGGTTTCTCCGTTTCTCTCGTGCAAGGGGCCGGCGGTTTCTTACGGGGAAGGTGAAGATGGCGGTTCCTTCTGTTGGGATTTGTCTCCACAATGCCTCAGATTTGTAGGAGGTCAGACCTTGAACTAAGATGAATTAAGGTGTATTTGATGCTGTGTTTAAGTTGTATGTGTGCAGGTTCTGATTGCCAAGTGTAGACCAATGTCAGTCTATAATGGGTCACCAAACACAGGACCATACAATGTAATTCCTCATTGTGTGATCCAAAGTGTTGGCCCATGTATAGCCTCTCTATTGGGATACACTTCCTTCATGCACTTGGATTGATGGACAGAAGCATTGGAGCAAATTTCCCCTTAGAATTTTCCTAAGTCTTTTATACTCGAGTATTTCCTTGTAATACACGAGTAAGTATTTCCTGATACTCGAGTATATACTCTGATACTCGAGTATATCTCCTGATACTCGAGTAAGTATATTGATACTCGAGTAAGTGCTTTATGATACTCGAGTATATACTCTGATACTCGAGTAAGTATGTTTATACTCGAGTAAGTATTTTCTGATACTCGAGTAAGTCTGTTGATACTCGAGTATATTTTCTGATACTCGAGTAAGTCTGTTGATACTCGAGTATATCTTCTGATACTCGAGTAAGTCTGTCTATACTCGAGTAAATATTTTCTGATACTCGAGTAAGTCTGTTGATACTCGAGTATATCTTCTAATACTCGAGTAAGTCTGTCTATACTCGAGTAAGTGTTTTCTGATACTCGAGTAAGTCTGTTGATACTCGAGTATATCTTCTGATACTCGAGTAATTTCTTCCATACTCGAGTAATTGACTCTGATATAAACATTTCTCAGTTATATTTTCTATACTCGAGTTTAGCCTTTTTGATACTCGAGTATATCGTCTTGATACTCGAGTATACCTTTCTATTACTCGAGTATACACCTCTGATACTCGAGTATACCATTCTTGATACTCGAGTAATTCTTTCTTCTCTCCTGTAATTCTCTCTTTCTATACTCGAGTATACTGCCTCTTGCTACTCGAGTAATCCATCTCTCCATACTCGTGTATATCCTCTATTACTCGAGTATCGCAGTCAACTTCTCCAGAATTATTCTAAGTCCTTTTTCATCATAAGTATTTTGAATCTGTCAAATCTGATTGGTCCACGTGTCATCATTAATCAACGTTATGACCGTTGGAACCCACCTATAAATAGTCTTTTCAGAATTGACTTATTATCAAGAGATTACAGAGATATATTTTTAAGGAAAGAGAAAATTCCGTGAACCCTAATTCTCACGCCGCCGCCAGTGTTGCTCACGGGAAAAAACTTTGGATCGCCGATCTTCGTCTTCAACGACTTTCTCTCCAGCGATCCAGACAAAGTGAATCACTCGATCTCGCCGAGCCTCAAATATTTCAGATCTCTCTTCTCGATCGAGGTGGTTCTAGTTTTCAGACTCGTGGATCTCTCTCAGGTCATCTTCAACCTTTTTCTGATCAAGCCGAAGTTCCTGAAGAAGAAGACCGTCAAAGATCCAGATCTGAGATTGTTGTTTTGATTTTTATTTTCAAACCAAATTTCATTGTAGGAGATTCTTCTCCGAGACTTGTAGGAAGTTCTGTCTTCCGAGTTTTTGTAGATCCGTTTTGGGATCGAGATTTGCAGGAACGTGGTTCCGAGGTGTAGGATTGTTTTCAATCCGAGATAGTGGAGTAGCCGAGTCTAGTAATTTGCTAGATCGGTGAGGAAAGTGGACGTACCCAAGATTGGGGAACCACTATAAATCTCTTGTCTTCTGTGATTGCTTGATATTTGCTGTGTTAGTTTTTAATTCCGCATTTGACACGCAACTCACCTATTCACCCCCCTCTAGGTGATTTAGGCTAACAACTTAGACCTCTCAATTGGTATCAGAGGGAGGTTGATCGTTAAAAGGTTAACACCTTGATCTTATCCTTCTAAGTTGTGTCTTGTAAAGTATCAAGCATGAGTAAGACCAAGGATTTTGCTAAACTCCCTATCTGCACCAAGAACAACTTTCCTATGTGGAAGGAAAGAGTAAAGTTCTTCATGGAAGCAGTAGATCCCCGGATCTTCATGATTGTTGAAGAAGGTCCCCACATTCCTATGACTGCATCCACCATAGATCCCACCAAGCAAGTTCCCAAGAAGCTGATGGATCTAGACAAGGATGAGATTGCACTTGTCTCTCTGGACAAGAAGGCTAAAAATATTATAGCAAGTGCAGTCGACGATTCAATGCTGCAGAATCTAATTCATTGCCAGTCTGCCAAGGAGATGTGGCAATCCCTTGTGACTCTAATGGAAGGTACAGAAGAAGTGAGGGATGATCGGAGATCCCTTCTGAATCAAAAGTATGAAGCCTTCCGGCAAGGTCATAAGGAAGCCATAGCTGACACCTTTGAGAACTTCTTCAAAATAGTAAATGGCCTAAGAGTGTATGGCCGTGTCTTCACCAACGGGGAACTCAATGACAAATTCTTAAGATCCCTAACCAAGGAATGGGATAATAAGGTATGTGCCATTCGGGAGTTTGGAAGGTTAGCTGAGACAGACCCGCAGAATCTGTTCGGAAAGCTTATGTCTTACGAGCTGCAAATCAACTCAAGAAAAGCTGAAGAAGAGACGAGCAGGTCTGCATCCAAGGAGAAATCTGTCGCTCTAAAGGCAGATAGCTCAAGGAAGATAAAGGCTAGCTCTCCTGCCCCAGTTCCTGAAGCTGATGAAGAAGAATCATCTGAGCCTAGCTCATCTGGCTCAGAACTATCTGATGGAGAGTTCTCCCTACTCTCAAGGCAGTTCAAGAAATTCTTGAACAAGAAGAAGCAATGGAGAGGCAAGGATGCCTCATATAGAAGATCACGACATGACAGTGATCATCGGAAGAAAGGCTCAAGTAGCCATGACAGGTATAATCCTAAACCGAACAAACAGATTTCTACTGACATCATTTGTTACTGTTGCAATAAGCCAGGTCACGTCATCGCTGATTGCCCTCACAAAAAGAAAGAGGGTGGAAGAAGAGAGGAAAAGAAATCCTCACACCCCAAGAAGAGGACAGAGAGAAGCCTAGTAGCCAAGAAGGGCAAAACTCTCAGCGACTCTGACTCATCTGAGTCGAGTGAAGAAGAGGAAGCTTACTTTGGGCTCATGGCTCATTCGGATGATGAACAAGTCCCCCAGTTTACTGGGGAGGTAAAATCTCACACTCCTCTCTCTGATTCTGAAAATGACAATGAGCAAGAGGGATATTCCTCTGAAGATGAATCTGAACTCATGGGACAGTATAAGGAACTACTCACCGCTTACGAGAAATGTCGTAGAATGGTGAGAAGTCAAGCCAAAGAGATCAATTCTCTACAGGCTAGTGAGAGCAACTTGAGAGAAGAAGTCAATAGGACTAACTCTCTTCAAGAGAACCTAAATGAAGCTATGGAGGAATACAATAAAGCTCTCAAGCACCTCGACCTTAAAGAGGAAATCATCAAAGAACTGGAAAAAACAACTCGAGGCTGAAAAGAAGCTTGTTGAGAGTTTCTCTAAGCCTAAGACAGTTCTTCCAATCGTTGCTGAATTCTCTGCTAAGGCCAAGGGTGCTGGTTTAGGCCACATTGGGTCTTCTAGTAAATCCTCTAGGAGAAACAAGGCCAAGAGGAAGAATAAGGCTGCCCGGAAGGCTCTAGCTGAGGAAAAAGGGAAAGCTCCCTTGGAACCTGTTGTGTTCAAGAAAGTTATCTTTCCCACGAACGAACTCGATTATGAGTCCACCTATGGACACTTTTCTAGGCCGATCCCTGAGAAGCCTAAGTCAAGATACCAAGGTTGGACTCGTCCTCGTAACTTTGGCGAGAGTGTCTTCAAGGCACCTTATGAGGAGATTCAGCTTCAAAGCTATGGACCTTATGCTCATGGTCATAACTTTAAGAAGACACCAAAAGTAAAACCCGTTGTAGAAAAGCCTATGAAAGAGAAGACTTCATGCAACTGCAATCATCATGAAGCCTCTTCCTCCAAAAGTAAGGGTCCTGCCAGACCTTCATTCCAGAAAGTCAAGCAGGACTACACAAGGCAAAGATACAACAGGTTCAACTGTTGGTGTTGTGGCAGAATTGGTCATTTTGCCAGTGATTGTTGGTTCAATCCTGAAAATGCTGCAACCCCTAAGGTTAGCAACGTGAGAGTGACCACTCATAAGGCTAATACTCGTAGGGGGAGTATTCTAACTCGAGACCAAGGACCCAAACTTGTTTGGGTTCCTAAGGCTAAATGATTGTAATTGCAGGTATGTCCAAAGGCCACCAAAATGCCAATCTGGTACTTGGACAGTGGATGTTCTCGGCATATGACCGGGACAAGGAGCCTACTATTGAACTACACCTCAGTCTGCGACGGACCAAAGGTCATCTTTGGAGGTTCAGATCGAGGAATCACTAAAGGCTATGGTATGATTTCTAACGGTAGCGTATCCTTCTCGAATGTAGCCTATGTTGAAGGATTGGAACACAATCTCATCAGCATAAGCCAACTATGCGACAAAGGATACGTAGTTGAATTTCATGCTGACAAGTGTTTGATAAAATCGGTTAACAATATGGAAACTATTTTATCAGGCACTCGAAGCAGAAATATTTTCTGTTTAAATTTTATTTGTATAGACTCTTCGACACCAGTGTGTCTTTTGGCAAAAAGTAGTGCATCTCTCGCTGACCAATGGCACAAGAGACTAGCACATATTAATTTCAAAACTATTAATAAATTATTCTCTCAAAACTTAGTGCGTGATGCACCCAAGGTCAAGTGCGTTACGGACAGTCCTTGTCACGCTTGTATCAAAGGCAAGCAAACAAGAAGCTCGTTCAAAAGCATAATAGGCAAGGATTCCAATAGAAGTTTACAGCTTCTTCATATGGACTTGTTTGGTCCACTGCAGGTTAGAAGTTTGGGAGGTAAGGAATATACGTTGGTTATTGTGGATGATTACTCGCGCTTTGCGTGGGTGTTCTTTCTGAAACACAAGTCAGATACCTTCGGCATTTTCACTAACTTTGTCAGGCAAATCCAGAATGAATACAACTGTTCCGTAGTCAAAATCAGAAGTGACAATGGAACGGAATTCAAGTCTGGAGCCATGACAGAATTTTGTGAAAGTCAAGGTATCTTTCATGAGTTTTCCTCTCCCCGCACTCCACAGCAAAATGGAGTGGCTGAGAGAAGGAACAGAACACTCATAGAGGCTTGTCGGACCATGTTGAGTGATGCCTCACTTCCGGAGTATTTCTGGGCTGAAGCCGTCAACACCGCTTGTCACGTGCAAAATCGAGCACTCATCAACAAAGACCATGATAAGACTCCTTACGAACTTCTAAAAGGCAGGCAACCAACCATTTCATACTTTAGAATCTTTGGTTGTAAGTGCTTCGTACTTAACAATGGCAAGTATCACACTACAAAGTTTAGCGAGAAAAGCTTTGAAGGTATTTTCGTAGGTTATAGTAGCCATAGTAAGGCCTATAGAGTTTTCAATAGAAAAACTCTGGTTGTGGAAGAGTCGATACATCTTGTATTTGATGAGACGAGTCTGTTGCAAAGCAACTCGTCTAGTGTGCCTATTGTAGATGCAGGTACAAAGTTGAAAGAACTCAGCTTGGATGAACCCATTAAAGATAAAGATGAGACGTTCATCAAGATCCCCTCTACAACCACCTTTGGAGAGGGAGATGATCAAGATGAAGAAGACATCCCAGCTGAAGATATAACTCCAGTGGCTGAAGAGATCCCAGATGCAAGGACTTTAGAGTTCAGACACTTGAAGGATCATCCTGCTGACCAAATCATAGGAGATCCTCGGGATGGTGTCAGAACTCGTCGAGGTACAACTAACGAGAATTTACACTTAAGCTTTCTCTCACAGGTTGAACCAAAGAAATTTGAGGAAGCCAACTCCGACGCATCCTGGATTCTAGCCATGGAAGAAGAATTAAATCAGTTCAAAAGATGCAAAGTCTGGACACTTGTTCCTAGACCCAAGCATAAGAACGTCATCGGGACAAAATGGGTCTACCGGAACAAGATGGATGAAGACGGAACAATTATAAAGAATAAAGCCAGACTTGTCGCCAAGGGATATCGTCAAGAGGAAGGGATCGACTTCGACCAAACTTATGCTCCAGTAGCAAGACTGGAGGCAATCAGGTTATTTCTTGCCTACGCTGCACTTAAGGGCTTTACCGTCTATCAAATGGACGTGAAGTCCGCCTTCCTAAATGGTGATATTAAGGAAGAAGTGTACGTAGAGCAACCCCCAGGTTTTGTTGATCCAACCCTTCCTAACTATGTGTATTTATTACAAAAAGCACTATATGGTCTTAAGCAAGCTCCTCGAGCTTGGTATGAGACGCTATCTACCTTTCTTCTTGAGAACAAGTTCACGAGAGGAAAGATAGATAAGACATTATTTCTTAGGGAAATAAAAGGCAAGATTTTGCTAGTGCAAATCTATGTCGACGACATCATTTTTGGCTCCACAGACAACAACCTCTGCAAGAAGTTTTCTAAACTTATGCAAGGGAAGTTTGAAATGAGCAGCATGGGAGAGCTGAAGTATTTCTTAGGGCTACAAGTGAAACAATCTGAGGATGGAATTTTCATCTCTCAGACCAAGTTCACCAAAGAGCTGCTTAAGAAATTCGGAATGGAGAATGCAACCTCTATGAGGACTCCAATGGCCTCAGCTATGTCTCTGGACAAGGATGAGAAAGGGAAACCTTTTGATGAAACCAAGTACAGAAGCATAATTGGGTCTTTGCTCTACCTTACTGCGAGTAGACCAGATATAATGTTCTCGACATGTGTATGTGCTAGATTTCAGGTGAACTCTAAGGAATCTCACTACATCGCTGCAAAGCGAATCTTGAGATACCTCAAAGGAACACCAAATCTTGGCTTATGGTACCCAAGAAGTAATGATAGTGAACTAATTGGATTTTCAGATGCAGATTTTGCAGGAAGCAAAGACGACAGGAAAAGCACCTCCGGGACTTGCCAATTCCTCGGAAGGAGACTCATTTCCTGGAGCAGTAAGAAGCAAAACTGTGTAGCCATCTCAACGGCTGAATCAGAGTACATCTCTGCAGGGAGCTGTTGTGCACAGCTTTTGTGGATCAAGAATCAGTTTGAAGATTACAACATGAAGTTCCAGAACATTCCACTGTTCTGTGACTCTTCCAGCGCAATTGCAATAGCCAACAACCCAGTCTCCCACAGCAGGACCAAGCACATAGAGCTTCGCTACCATTTCATCCGGGAGCATGTGGAATATGGAGATATAGATCTACAGTATGTCTCCACAGACAGGCAAGTTGCAGACATATTCACCAAGCCGCTGGATGAGTCCAAGTTTTCATTCTTCAAAACTGAGCTTGGACTGCTTAACAAAGAAGACCAATGATGGACTCAGAAATTTAGAAGAGGTCAGAAATGTTGGATACTCTGAGGTACATTTTTCTTTTGCTTAGTGAAAATTCCTTCAAGAAATTTGAGACTCGAGAATAGTTACATTTACACGAGTGAAATAGTGAATACTCGAGTAACAAGTCAAAAATACTCGAGTAATCAAATCAATACTCGTGTATGCACTCCTTATACTCGTGTATGAAAAGTCGTCAGAATTTAATACTCGTGTATTGAACTTCATATACTCGAGTAATCAGATTGATACTCGAGTATGAATTTCTTATACTCGAGTATGGAAAAATCCGTCTAAACTTAATACTCGTGTATACTCAGTCCATACTCGAGTATATGTTAAGGATTACTCGTGTATGCCGTAAACTCCTCTCGTGTAATCGAATTTCTCTGGAATTTTTCAAAATCTCTATTCGCACAACTAATTTGCCGCCTCTTCAGGTATGTCTTTTACTTAATTCGTTTTTAAACCTAATTAGAATTATTTATATATATATTCAAAACGACAAAGTCCTTTCCACTTCTCATTCACTCGAGTAGCCGTCGGCTGTTCGTATTCCCGAAACCCTGTTCTTCATCTTCCGTCGCCGCAGATTTCCGTCTTCCTCAGTGCAGAATCGCTGATGGCTCCTCCCTCCTCTAAGTTTGGAATCGGCTCGGAATTAGTAACTGATGGCATTGAAGATATCTCCGATGATTTCAAGAACCTTCTGATTCTCCTCGACACGGCCGGATTAACTTTCGTTCTTCAAGAACCATGCCGCCTTTTGCTGTCTGATGTTGAAGAGTTCTACAAAAACTTGAAGATTAGGCACAATGGTACAGTTCTGAAATCAAAGGTAAGGGGAGTTGATGTTCGGTTAGATAAAACCTCTGTCGCCACTCTGCTTCGGATGCCGGTGGTCGACGAAGAAGATGATTTAGACAAGGCAGATGCCGACCGCACCTCCTTATTCTGTGGTCGAGATCCAGAAGGTGGAAGTGAAACTCTGAACCGCTCTCTGTTCAATCCAGAAGGGAAGTTTCTAGTTGACATCATTGCCAAAATCCTCTGGTGCAAGACTTACTCCATTCGAGATGTATCACAAAATCTTTTTGATGTTATGCAAGCTATTATCTGCAGGAAGAAGTTTCAATTTGGAATGATGATACTAGATAAGATCAAAGAAAGCGTCAAACATCCCAGCTTTGCCAGGATTATCTCCCTCCTCCTCCATGAGATAAATCCTACAGTGTTTGACTTCTCTAAAGGGACTCCTCTTCACCACATGAAGAAAGTCTCAATATCATCCATTCAGAGGTATGACCTCAAGATCATGAACCCTGCCCAAACCTCCAGACAGCAAGCTGTCATCAGGACCCCATCTCCTCCTCAACATCAAATTGCTGACACTCTGGGTGCAGCAATTGAGGGGGAGCCTGCCTCTTCTCTACCTCAGAATCAGGTCTCTTCACAATCAGTAATTCCAGAAACAGAAGAAGTAAGAATTCCTACTCCTCCAATCTCTCCTCCTCCAGCAGATATTCAATCAGCAAATGCAGACTCAGAGATTCCAGACTCAGCAGCCCTTTTGTCTACAGCTGAGGATATCAACAAATTCATTGATGAGCTCAGCTCAGATGCCCCTCTCTTCCAAAATGACTCAGCTGCTAAGTCTCCAGTTCAGTCTCCTGCAAGAACTCCAGCTCCAACTCCTGAAAGATCTCCAGTCCATTCTCCTGAGAATGAGCCTAGTACATCAGCTCATATTCTCCTGTCTGATGATGAGATGTCTCCAGATCCTGTGGAGGCACCTCTGAAGAATTTGGATTTCTCCATGCCCTCTCTCCTACCCTCAGAAGAAGATGTTGAACCAGTTCCATTCAAGAGAGCAGTCAGCTCTGTGGTAATTTCAGAAATCCCTCCTTGGACTGCTTCTGCTTCTACCTCTGCCCTTGCTCCTGCTGCTTCAGCTCCTGAACCAACCTCAGCTCCCTCCTCTTCATCCTCAGATTTTATCAGTAAGATAGAGCTTATGCTAAAAGAACAGAGAGAATACTTTGATGCTTCTCTGCAATCAGTAACATCCAAGGTCTCTGCTCTTGAAACAGAGATGAGCAGAGGCTTTGCTGAGATTCAAGCAAATACTGATGAGTTAAAAAGGCTGTTTCAAATTGGAGGCAAAGCCATAGACCACACCATTACAAGCATTGGTGAACTAAGAAATCAGGCTGAGACAGTAGCTCACAACCAGCTTAAGCTAGATGAGAGAGCTGAACTGAATGTTGTTAAAGTGTGTAATGAAGTGAGCACCTTCAAAGATGAAGCCATTGCAAAGCTAAACATAGATATCAGCAAGGGGGAGAAAGTTGTAAAAGAACAAGTGGACAAACTAAATGAGCAAGCTCAAATAGCTGTAAAGGAACAAGTTGAAACTCTCTCTAAACAGGCTCAAACAACAGTGGATGAAATTGTGAAGGAAATGAAAGCAGACATTCTCTCTCAACTACAATCTGTAAAGTTTTATACATATGATACTGCTGTGTGGCTGCATAATATGAACTTCCCCAATGCTCAGCTCAACCCAGCCATCATTCCTCATCACCTAAATCCTCTTGAAGAGCAACCCTCTGCAGATGCCCCTGTCCAAGCTACCATTCCAGAAAGTGGTGTGCCAGTCTTCTCTCCTAGACCTGAAGGTGATCTGACTGAGCCTCCTCTTAACTACTCTGACTTGTGGCAAGATGATTTTGTTTCCAGTTCTCAAGGTCCATCTAAAAGGAAAAGAAAGTATGGTGAAGGTACTTCTGCAAGTCGTTCTGAACCCAGAAGAGATCCAGCAGTTGTTCACTCAGAGGTCTGGAGTCCAACCTCCAAATCCCTTATTCTTGATACCCTGAAATTAGTGACAGATCTTGGTGAAAACAGAGACAATCATTACAGCTATTCAGAGTGGAAAGCATATGAAGCTTCTCAGATTAAAATCAGACTCCATGACAGAAACTGGGGACACAACAACCCTGCTGCTCCTCCCAGGCCCAGAACCTATTTCCCAAAGCCTTACAGCTACCTGGAGAGGCAACAGCTCAAAAGGGAAAGGATGCACAAGGATGCTCCTTCTTGAGTGGATCTGAGAAAGTGGACTTGGACTATTTTGTTTATGTGTTTTAAAAACACTGCCTCATATATATATATTTAATTCTGATTATGGCCATATTTTGTTTACTCTGCTTTAGTTAAGCTTATTCTCCTGTTATATGCTTGCTGTTCTTTTACTCTTAAGTAATTCACCTTAGTATAGAGAGTGCTGACATCTACAAATAGGGGGAGATTGTTGGGATTTGTCTCCACAATGCCTCAGATTTGTAGGAGGTCAGACCTTGAACTAAGATGAATTAAGGTGTATTTGATGCTGTGTTTAAGTTGTATGTGTGCAGGTTCTGATTGCCAAGTGTAGACCAATGTCAGTCTATAATGGGTCACCAAACACAGGACCATACAATGTAATTCCTCATTGTGTGATCCAAAGTGTTGGCCCATGTATAGCCTCTCTATTGGGATACACTTCCTTCATGCACTTGGATTGATGGACAGAAGCATTGGAGCAAATTTCCCCTTAGAATTTTCCTAAGTCTTTTATACTCGAGTATTTCCTTGTAATACACGAGTAAGTATTTCCTGATACTCGAGTATATACTCTGATACTCGAGTATATCTCCTGATACTCGAGTAAGTATATTGATACTCGAGTAAGTGCTTTATGATACTCGAGTATATACTCTGATACTCGAGTAAGTATGTTTATACTCGAGTAAGTATTTTCTGATACTCGAGTAAGTCTGTTGATACTCGAGTATATTTTCTGATACTCGAGTAAGTCTGTTGATACTCGAGTATATCTTCTGATACTCGAGTAAGTCTGTCTATACTCGAGTAAATATTTTCTGATACTCGAGTAAGTCTGTTGATACTCGAGTATATCTTCTAATACTCGAGTAAGTCTGTCTATACTCGAGTAAGTGTTTTCTGATACTCGAGTAAGTCTGTTGATACTCGAGTATATCTTCTGATACTCGAGTAATTTCTTCCATACTCGAGTAATTGACTCTGATATAAACATTTCTCAGTTATATTTTCTATACTCGAGTTTAGCCTTTTTGATACTCGAGTATATCGTCTTGATACTCGAGTATACCTTTCTATTACTCGAGTATACACCTCTGATACTCGAGTATACCATTCTTGATACTCGAGTAATTCTTTCTTCTCTCCTGTAATTCTCTCTTTCTATACTCGAGTATACTGCCTCTTGCTACTCGAGTAATCCATCTCTCCATACTCGTGTATATCCTCTATTACTCGAGTATCGCAGTCAACTTCTCCAGAATTATTCTAAGTCCTTTTTCATCATAAGTATTTTGAATCTGTCAAATCTGATTGGTCCACGTGTCATCATTAATCAACGTTATGACCGTTGGAACCCACCTATAAATAGTCTTTTCAGAATTGACTTATTATCAAGAGATTACAGAGATATATTTTTAAGGAAAGAGAAAATTCCGTGAACCCTAATTCTCACGCCGCCGCCAGTGTTGCTCACGGGAAAAAACTTTGGATCGCCGATCTTCGTCTTCAACGACTTTCTCTCCAGCGATCCAGACAAAGTGAATCACTCGATCTCGCCGAGCCTCAAATATTTCAGATCTCTCTTCTCGATCGAGGTGGTTCTAGTTTTCAGACTCGTGGATCTCTCTCAGGTCATCTTCAACCTTTTTCTGATCAAGCCGAAGTTCCTGAAGAAGAAGACCGTCAAAGATCCAGATCTGAGATTGTTGTTTTGATTTTTATTTTCAAACCAAATTTCATTGTAGGAGATTCTTCTCCGAGACTTGTAGGAAGTTCTGTCTTCCGAGTTTTTGTAGATCCGTTTTGGGATCGAGATTTGTAGGAACGTGGTTCCGAGGTGTAGGATTGTTTTCAATCCGAGATAGTGGAGTAGCCGAGTCTAGTAATTTGCTAGATCGGTGAGGAAAGTGGACGTACCCAAGATTGGGGAACCACTATAAATCTCTTGTCTTCTGTGATTGCTTGATATTTGCTGTGTTAGTTTTTAATTCCGCATTTGACACGCAACTCACCTATTCACCCCCCTCTAGGTGATTTAGGCTAACAACTTAGACCTCTCACCTTCTCATTCTATAAATATATATATATATATATAATTATATAATTATATTATTAATTACAAAATTACATAAAGCACCAAATCGACGCGAAAACCGAACTACCTCGGAATTCGACGAAATTCGCACCGTAGCTAAATACCCACGCTACGAACGCAACGGCGAAGTCGAAATTAACTTTCGACGAACAGAACTCGAGTTACACCCAAACAAAGCCAAACACAAACATCCCCCCGAGAGGCCACACCGGGTCACCAAAACGACTCGGTTTGCTAGGGAGATCTTGCCAACAGGCTACCAAACAGGGCACTCAGTTCTAAGGAGCTAAACCGTACTCCACACATGGCACAAGCCACGGAAATGCGTCATCGTAACGCCAGACGAGAATAAAAATAATCGCTGAAAAAACGGGGCGTTACACCTCCAACCACGATGAGGATAATTTTGAGCTATCAGCAGAGCTAATCGAGTTTATCTCGCAGCATTGTGTGTTTCAGGGGCTCCCTGAAGAGAATGTCGAGAATCATATTACTAGCTTTCTGGAGCTTTATGCTACCTTTTGCAATGCTGGGGACGTGCAGGACAAGGCTATGATTAGGCTTTTTGCGTTTTCTCATGCTGGAAAAGCTAGTTTATGGTATAGAGAAATTGCCCAGAGCAAGCCAACTTCCTGGAAGTGCGTCGAAGTCAATTTCTCAAAAAGTACTATTCACATGCGCAGTTGATGCAGGACAATTTAGATCTGGTGACATTCGTGCAGTGCCCTGGCGAATCTCTCAGCGAGGCCTGGGAAAGGTTTCGTTTGCTGCAATCTAGATGTTCAGTTCAGAACGTGTTTGTGATGCCATTCTCACAAAAATTTTATTTCAGTATTCAAGAAAAGTTTTGATACCTGTTTGACACTGCGGCTGGAGGTGCACTCTTTAATAGGGCTATGACTGACACTTGGTAGATCGTAGATGACGTAGTGTGCTCCAACAGTTTGTGGAGGATGCCTTCTATTCCTGAAACCAGTGGATACTCTCAATTTATAGATAGCGACGTCAGGGAAAACGAGCAGCTTATCCGTCGTTTTATGGACTAGGTTGGAAAGTGGAGTCGAACTCAAGCAGTGATACTACAGCGGTTACAAGATATTATTTCTGCCGTTGGAAAAAGGTTAGAATTTTAGGTATGTCATCCAGCCGAGACAGCTAATTCTATGAACCTCAGAAGCGGTGGGCTGGTGGATAATCGTGCATGTCAGGAGGACCAACCCTCTGAACATGGGTATAAGCCGAGTACTGATGAATCCCCCAAGGAACCCTCGGTGGCTATTTAACATGAAGCCCAACCCCGGCAGGAAAGGCCTCAATTTCCGCATAGGATGCAAAATATAAGGAAAGAGAGGCAGAAGCGAAAGTTTCAAGACATTCTGAAGGGTGTTCAAGTGAACATTCCCATGTTCAATTTGTTGACATAGGTGCTGCGCTATGCAAAGTATTTGAAGGATCTTGTGGCTAAAAATCGGGCTTCCGAGTTATGCGACAGCGTTTTGACCTGGTAAGATTCCCCCACTTTTGCGGTTGGGGAGGTGCCCGTTAAACAAAAAGATCAAGGGAGCCTCATGATTGAGTGTACCATTGGGCCATCCACACTTAGTTACGCATTGTGTGATTCCGGGGCGTCCATCAACGTCATGAAATTATCCCTCTTCCGTAAGATGGGCTCTGGTAAACTTCGGCCCACTGATATCATTTTACAGCTGACTGATCGATCAAAGAAGAAACAGGTTGGAGTGGTTGAGGATCTCACGGTTGTAGTTAATGGGTTGTCCTTTCCAGACAATTTTGTTATTCTTGATATTGAGGATGCGGATGCGATGCCGATTATTCTGGGGCATCCATTCCTTGCCACTGCTAGATCCATCATTGATGTGGAAAAGGGCTTGCTGACGATGCGCCTAGGATCAGAGAAGACTGTTTTTGATATGTATAATGCATCCAGAAGGGATAGCCGTGTGGAGCTAGGTGTTATGGAGGTTGACGACGGTCGAACTTTTCCACCTGAAGAGGTGGAGGGTGAGTTTTATGACCCTGGCATAAAGATTCAGGAAGGATCGAGCGAGGCACAGGTGGGATACCCCGAGCTTTTGGAGGAATCACCATTTGACTCAGATGGATCTCGTGAGCTAAAGTCGCTTCCTAGTACTCTAAAGTAAATCATTCTAGGGGACAAAAAAACTCATCATGCCATCATTTTAGCTCTTCTTATAGCTTATCAGGAAGTCCGTCTTGTTGAAGTGCTAAAGTCACATAGAAAGGCCTTTATGTCGAAAATTTCAGATGTCAAAGGGATTATCCCCATGATTTGCATGCACGAGATATTACTAGAGGATGATTTCAAGGCCACAGCTCAACCGTAGTGTAGATAGAACCCTATGTTGTAGGAGGTTGTGAAGAATGAGGTTATTAAGCTTTTGGCTGTCGGTATTATTTATCCCATAAGCGACAGCAAATTGGTGAGTCCCATGCAATCTGTACCCAAAAAGGGAGGAATCACAGTCGTGCGAAATGAGAACGACGAGCAGCTTGCTACGAGGCCTATCATGGGGTGGAGAGTTTGTATTGATTATCAAAATCTTAATGCAGTAACCAGGAAAGATCATTTCCCTCTGCCATTCATGGACCAGATGCTGGAAAGGTTGGTCAGGCATGATTACTACTGCCTCCTTGATGGCTACTCGGGCTACTATCAGCTAGCCCTTCAGGGACCTTTGCTTTCAGGCGGCTACCTTTTGGGTTGTGCAATGGGGTAGCCACCTTCCAGCGATGCATGACTGCAGTTTTTCGTGAGATGGTTGGGGATTTCTTGGAGGTATTTATGGATGATTTCTCCTTGTTTGGAGATAGCTTTGAAGAGGCACTACACCGTCTTGCTTTGGTCTTGCAACATTGTGAGGATACAAATTTAGATTTTAACTGGTAGAAGTGCCATTTCATGGTACGTGAGGGGATCGTTTTGGGGCATAAGGTTTCTCAGCGGGGGTTGGAGGTTGATCAGGTGAAGGTGGAGGTGATTAGAAACTTGCCCCCTCCATAGACACTTCATGGCATCCGTAGCTTTTTGGGGCATGCTGGATTCTACCGGCGCTTTATTTAGAACTTATCATCTATAGCTAAGCCCTTATCTAATTTATTGGCAAAGGATGTCAGGTTTGTGTTCAATGATGAATGCAATTAGGCATTTAATTGCTTGAAGTATCAATTGGTTTCTGCCCCGATCCTCTCATCCCCAGATTGAACATCGCCGCTCGAGTTGATGTGTGATGATACTGATGTCGCGGTGGGTGCAGTGTTGGGGCATCATAAAAATAATATCTTTCATACTATAGCCTATGCGAGTCGGACAGTGAACGATGTGCAACTGAATTATACCACGACGAAGAAGGAGTTTTTAGCTATCATTTACGCCTTCGAGAAGTTCAACTCCTTTTTAATTCTCTCTAAGGTGGTGGCTCATTTTGATCATGCGGCCATTTGCTTTCTCATGCACAAGAAAGATGCTAAGCCGCGGCTCATGCATTGGATTCTTTTACTGCAAGGTTATGATATTGAAATCCGAGATCGCCGTGGAGTTGACAATGTGATTGCATGTTCACCATTTCTTTTATTGCCCCTACGCTGTGGTATGCTTACTTTGCCAACTTCTTTGCAAGCAAGGCGCTGCCACCACATTTAACGTATCAACAAAAGAAGAAGTTTTTCTCAGACGTCAAGTACTATCTTTGGGAAGATTCTCTTTTGTTCCACACATGCGCTGACGGGGTTATCCGACGTTGTGTCCCCGAGCAGGAAGTTAATGAGATTTTGAGGCATTGACATGATCGGGAGGCCGGCAGGCATTTTGGTGCCGCTCGGACTGCTCGTAAGGTTCTTCAGTGCAGTCTATTTTGGCCTACGTTATTCCATGACTCGTATAGACATGTCAAAGAGTGCTACGAATGTCAGCGCACTGGGAACATTGCCCGACTTGACGAAATGCCCCTGAACAGTATGCTTGTTTGCAAGTTATTTGACGTATGGGGGATTGATTTTATGGGTCCCTTCCCCATATCACATGGGAAGTAGTACATCCTTGTTGTGGTGGATTATGTGTCGAAATTAGTGGAGGCGGAGGCGGTTGCATCAAATGATGCTCGTACCGTGCTCCACTTCCTTCATAAAAATATCTTCTTTTGCTTTGGCGCGCTGAGAACCATTATTAGCGACGGGGGTAGCCAGTTCTACAACCAGCAGTTCGCACAACTGTTAAAATGGTTCGGTGTTTACCACAAGGTTGCTTTGGCCTACCATCTCCAAACATGCGGGCAAGTGGAGATTTCCAATACGGAACTGAAGCGGGTTTTAGAAAAGTCTATCCACTCTAATCGGAAGGAGTGGGAAAATAAGGTGGATGATGCTCTATGGGCTTACAGCACCACGTTCAACATGCCGATAGGGATGTTACCCTTCCAATTGGTATATGGAAAATCTTTCCACCTTCCTGTTGAATTTGAGCACAAGGATTTGTGGGCCACTAAATTACTCATCGTGGACTATAAAGAGGCTTCTAACAAGCATCATGGTCAGCTTTGTGAGCTCGATGAGTTCCGCTTGGGTGCTTATGAGAACACGAGCATATATAAGGAAATAACCAAGCACTGGCATGATAGAAATATCTCGCCCAAGGAATTCAAGTCGGATGATCAGGTTCTTTTGTATAATTCACGTCTGCGACTATTTCCCGGGAAGTTAAAATCCAGATGGAGCAGTCCTTACACGGCGGTGAGTGCTTCTGCATACGTCGCGATTGAGATACGGGATGATAAGGGCAACACTTTCAAAGTAAATGGGCACCGCTTGAAGCAATTTGAGGGGAGGATTGTCGATAAAGACATATAGTGCATACAGCTGCAAGACCTCAATGGAAGTTAATTTCTTTTAGTTGTTTTGCTTATATTTGTGGTTTGGAATTGGTTCTACTTATGTTTTGAACATTATATATAACTGTTAATACAGGTATTTGGTCCATCTTAAGGACGGTAAATAAAAGGGCTTATGGGATAAAACCCAATGCTACTGCTTGCTTTAAATTTGTGTAATTTAGTTTGTGTGCTTATTTGTGTATACCTGTCTGCTTGGTTAGAGATATGCTTTTTACAGGTGGATTTTGTTTTGGTCGTGGGCTTATTGTTGGAGTTTAACACCAATCTTCTGGTATGCTCATTTGTTGAGCATGGGTAACCTCTCCCTCAACTTTCATTTCTTTAATTTTATTGAAAATGTTTGATATGTTGTTTAGAGTAAGTATGGTGGCGGAGAGTTATGCGCGTTACCTTTACACATGCACTACTATCGCTTGCATACCACAAGTGTATTTTCTTTTTATGTTTTTATTTTATCATGACAGCATTGTGCACCTATACCGCATGAGAGTGTTCTTAAACAAGCACTCTGGTCGAGTCAAACGTGTTTCTTTTGTGTCAACTTTAAGATAGGGTGCTGGCTTAGGATTTTAAGATAGAGTAGCTCGAAACTCATGCAGTGCTCCTAATTGAGTACTCATGATGTGTAGAAATAAATAGATTCAATTTTTCTTTATGCTCGTAGTTTATACTTTTCTGCATTTGTAAATACTATTTGCCTTGCTCAAAGCCGTGGAATCTAGAGCAATCGAACGGTAGTGTAGGAATTTGTGTAGCCGCCACTAGCCTCATATTGCTCGAGTCAGGAGGAAGGATCATCTTTCTCGGTGGCTAAGAACTTGCCCCAAGCTACTCTCGAAGCATTAGTGACCGTTTAGTCGAGCGTGAGCGTGAGGTTGTAAATCATTTTGGCTAGTTTGAGCTTTTTGTACCTAGTCCTAGCTGCTAACCGTTGCAAGCCAAATTTATGCCTACCCCTCCTTTGTTTCAGCTCCACTTTCATTCACCAAAGCCTAAAGCTAACCCTCCTATCATAACCAAATCTTTGAGCTTGATCGGATTTATTATTTTGATGAGTTGTGGTATGTGGAATTCATGTGATGTGGTGATGAATTCATAAAATTTTAATTGCTAAATGTGGGGATTGCTAAAAGAAAAAAAAAGAAAAAAAAAGTGAAAAAGAAAATCCAAATGAATTACACTGAGAATTGGTATCCCCATCTTGTTTATCAGTTTTTGCTCGGGTTAGGCCGTGTGCATACCCGGTTTTCAAGCTAAGTCTGGGGGTGTATCAGACGTGTATCTCAAAGTGGCTGTTTTGGTTTAGCTTATTGTTCGCTCGCTTTGGTTGCGTGTAGCCTCTAAGTTTTCATTGACTACCAAATCTTAGCCTAATCCCCATTCAATCCTACAAGTCCTACTGATTCACGCTTGAGCGTAACTAGCGTCGTGGAGAGAGTGTGATCGGGCAAGCGTATGGTCCCCGACATTTGTTGATTCCTCTAGAGGTGATCCCGAGCCCCTAGTCTTTGGCAATACTCAACTCAGTGGCACACCTACTTTCTTCCTACATATGACCGAATGATTCTCCAGCATTCCTAATTTGAGTAAGCTACAATATCTATTTACACCTGTCGAAATTTATAAGCTTTATAACATAATTAGAAAGTTTGTCTATTATATTTTCTATGCCCATGCAGTTTTCCTTTTCTCGTTTTACTTTATTTAAAATTACTAAGCAAGCTAGCTATTTTCGAGTCCACGGAGAGATGATTTGCTCGGGATGAGCAAATGTTTAAGTCTGGTAGTGTGATGAGTCAAATTTTTATAGGGTTTTTCGGACTCATCTGGGTCTTGTTTTCTTACTCGTGCACTGCATTTCAACAGGATATCGGTTATATTTGCAACGTTTGGTCATTGACCGCTTTGTGCACTATTTTAGCCCGTGGGTGTACAATTGTACATTTGTTTATTGGGGGAAAGCACAAGGTGCTTCCCATGGCTCTTTCTTGCTACATTGTTGTTTTTCTGTGCTGCTGGAGGGTCCTCCTTTGCTATATTTTTGTTGCTTGCAGGTGATCATTTTTCCTCATTTCAAAATTTTGATTTGTGGAAAATGCACGGTCGTGCATTTTCTCAGCGCACGGTTACTTCTTATCGTGTGTTTTCTATAAGTTATTCTGGAGGATTTACCGGACCCGCGCGCGAAGGAAACACACGGTTTTCTTGTAGCTTTTGTTTTAGGCCGTTTTGTGGTTAATCGTGTGTTTTCCTTCATGTACGGGCAAAAGCACCGTACGCGAGTTAAACGCACAATTCCACCTATTTTCTTGTGATTTGTGCATTCTTTAGTTACTCGAGAGATTTCCTTAGCGTACAGGAGGAATCGCCCATGCGTGAGTAAAATGCACGTGTCAACGCTTCTTCTTCTTCAGGCATTTTCTGAAAGTTAATATCGCACGGTTTGCGCACAGTTGTGCGCCAAACCGTGCGTGACCTTTATTTCTAACTTTTACAATTTAAGACGAAGATTTCTTCTAGACCGGATCCAACTCTGCTTCCCCCGCCATTTCCGCTCCTTTGAGCGTAAAATCATCCCTACAGCCGTCATGCTCTCTCTCCTCTGTGGGAAGCTCCTCCAGCCACTATTCTCCTCCGAAGATCTTGCAAAAGCTCTGTATCTAACCACCATTGCCATCTCTGACCTACAAGCCACCATTCGAGTTCCTTTCTCCTGCACTTGCGAAGTTCTCCGTTCAGATCCTACTTAGCGACTCAACACGAAGAAGACGGGTTAGAAGAAGGAAGTGTCAACCCTTCTAGATCCCGAATGCCTTTTGAAGACCGAGCTAGGATGAGGATCGACAACCCTCGCTTCCGGTTGTGAATCTTGGAGATCTTTCGTGTGCTCGGTTGTATTCCTTCACTTTTTCTTAAGCTTGCTATGTTCTGAACTTGTGCTAGTGAGCTTTTAACTTGATAACACTGTTCTTTGCTTGAGGTTTCAGCAAGGTTTGGTAGTGATATTTTTATCTTGGCTTGTGTATTAAACTTTAGTTTTGCTAGTGTGGATTGTGTTTGAGCCATTCTAGCGATTGCTGGAAGCGCGCGCTGCGAAGAGGTGTTTATGACCCTCATTAGTTCGTTCATCTACGTTATTACTCATTGGAGTGTTGGACCCGTGCGACGCGGTGATGTCGACCTTCACTAGTTTAATCATGCTTAACATAGGAACCCAAAACCAAACCCCCCTTTTTTCATAGTTGCACTTACACTCGTTTTTCCAAAAGTGAAGTTCATGCTCCCTACTAGCACTTCGCGTGAGATCGATATCTGGGGAAGCTATTCCTCATCTTTATAACTAAACCGTGATCAGTAAAATTTCCGGGAGCGCATCAGACATTTCATTCCACAAGTATCAGTGCCATATAAAGAAGTCACGTGACCAAGAGGTCATCTTGACAGGCACTAGGAGTGGGAATGTGTATTGTTTAAATTTTCTTTGTGTAAATTCAGATTCTCCCATATGCCTACTTGCAAATGAGAAAGTCTAACACTATGTCAAACGAAACAAGAGGCTAGCTCATTAAAATTATAAGTCCATAGGCAAGCTCTTCATTAAAGACCTAGTTTTGAATGTTCCTAAAATAAAATGCACTAAGGAGAGCATTTGCTCTACATGTCAAAAAGTCAAGTAGACCAAAGCATTTTTCAAAAGCATTGAAGCTAAAGACTCTGTGAGGTGTTTATATCTCATGTATTTGGACTTTTTTAGTACTATGCCAGTTCATAGTCTAGGTAAGAAAGTCTACACATTTGTGGTTATTGGTGACTATTCCAAATTTACTTGGGTTTTATTTTAAAGGAAAAAGATTGAAACTCCTGATGTCTTCAAGACATTTGTTAAATAAATATAGAATGAATTAAACAGTTCTGTGGTCAGAATCAGAAGTGATCATGGAACTAAGTTTCAATCTAAATGCATGACAAAGTTTTGTGAAGAACTTGGGATTAAGCAAGAGTTTTCCTCTCCAAGAACACCCCAGCAAAATTTGATTACTAAGAGGAAGAATAGGACATTACTGAAGTTTAAGGACATTACTGAATGAAACAACTCTCCCAGAATCTTTTTGGGCTGAGGCAGTAAATACTGCTTATTATGTCCTCAATAGGGATTCTATCACCAAGAGCCGTAAAAAGATTCCTTATGATATATTGAAGGGCAAAAAACCAAACCTTGCATATCTCATAATTTTTGGGAGCCAATGCTTTGTGCTTAATAATGGGAAATCCTATATAAATAATTTTGCAGCCAAGTCCTATGAAGGGATCTTTGTTAGGTTCATCAATCATAGTAAACCCTATATGATCTATAACTTGATAAGTCGATTTGTAGAGGAGATAGTTAATGTTATGTTTGAAGAATCAAACATGATTAATAATGAGTTGTCAAGCTTCTTTTTTAGTCTTGCAGGCATAGAAGTTATCATGGATAAACCGACTATTAAGGAAGCTGAACCTGTAGTCCAAGACAAATATGAAAGTGTGTGGATTCCATAAGAAGCACAAGGCACACAGGTAGTGGTTGATGTTCATTATGATGGAGACTTTGGAGCACAGAATGCTGAAGGAAGACTGCGTCCAGCTGTTAGGCATTTGAAGGATCATCCAGGCCACCAGATTATTGGTGATGCAAGTCAAGGTGTGGTGACAAGGAGTAGATGTCTCAAAATAGCAATGTACTCTTGTTTCTTATCACAAGTAGAGCCCAAAAAGTTTGAAGAGGCAAACATAGATCATTTTTTTATTGTAGGTGTGCAAGAGGAACTGAATAAGTTTAAGAGGTGTAAGGTCTGAAAACTGGTTCCCAGACCACAAGTACATGATGTCATTAGAACCAAGTGGATCTATAGGAACAAACATGATGAAAATGGCATTATAATCAAGAATAAAGCTAGGCTACTAGCTTAGGGGAACAGATAGGAAGAAGGTATTGACTTTGATCAAACCTTTGCCCATATAGCAAGATTATAAGCCATTAGACCGTTCCTTGCATATGCTGTATACCAAGGATTCAGAGTCTATTAAATGGATGTCAAGTTAGCTTTCCTGAATGGAGACTTGAAGGAAAAGTCTATATTGAACAACCTCTAGACTTTTCTGGCTACAAAGAAGACAGAAAAAGCACATTAGGCTCCTATTAGTTTTTGGGAAAATACTAGTCTCGTGGAGAAACAATAAGAAAACAAGCGTTCTATTTCTACTGTAGAATCAGAATATATAGCTGCAGGGAGCTGCTGTGCATAGTTGCTGTGGATATAACATCAACTTCAGGATTATAACATTCAGTTAAGTAAAAGTTCTTAATTCTATTACTCAGCTAGTGCAATCTCTATATCTAAGAATCTTGTCTCACATAGCAGGACTAAGCACATAGAGATTAGATATCACTGTAACGCCCCTGATTTTTTTCTGCGATTATTTAATTCTCGTTTGGCGTTACGATGACGCATTTCCATGGCTTGTGCTCCATTTGTGGAGTGTGGTTTAACTCCTTAGAACTGAGTGCCCTATTCTGTAGCCTGTTGACAATATCTCCCTAGCAAGCCGAGTCGTTTTGGGTGACCCGGTGTGTCCTCTCGGGGGAATGTTTGTGTTTGGCTTTATTTGGGTATAACTCAAGTTCTGTTCGTCGAAAGTTAATTTCGACTTCGCCGTTGTGTTCGTAGCATGGATATTTAGCTACGATGCGAATTTCGTCGAATTCCGAGGTGGTTCGGTTTTCGAGTCGTTTTGGGTGTGTTATTAGTAAAAACAATTTAGAAACCCTTTTAAATTAAGTGAACCAACAGTTTAGGCAGCGGTTAGGGCCGAATAGGCGTGTACTTTTATTATAAAAGCCTTGTTAAGAAGTGGCGGACCCACTTCTCCTTCCTCCTTCCCGAGACCAGACCGAAACAGTCGCCCTCCTGTTTGCGGAAAACGGAGGAAAACCGCTGGCCTGCTTCCCCTTCGGACAGTGATTCCGGGCTTGTTCGTGGACGGATTTCGATTCCGAAAGCGGCGTTGTCTTGCTCTCGCTCAGATCTTCATTTCGACGGTAAGATATTTGATTTTCGTGGAGTTTTAGGAGACTTGGATTTCCGGTTCTTGTGGTTTTCCGCCATTAATGTACGGTTTGCTTGTTAGGTGCTTCTCCTTCTAGTGCAGAACGAAGAGGAGGGAAAGCCGACCAAGCTTCGCCGGAAATCGAGGCAAGTGGTATTCTTGCCCTTGCCATTGTTGTCCTTTTGAATTTTGGAATGTTTCCTGGTTAGCCTTAGAGTAGAAACCATGCTTATTCTCTTATTATCTTGCTAAGTTTTAGGGCTTAGATTCTCCTATGAGCCCCCTCCTTGGGCTGTTTGCTCCTCGTGCTAGTTGTGTTCACCATTTAGACTCCAGATTTGTAGTTCTAGTTGGGTGCCTTTGCGGGTGGAGCCGAGAGAGAGAGTGAGGGAGGTTGTTGTGCTAGGGCTCTGGTTAGAACTAGTCTTAGTAGACTCTCGAGTTTTGGTGTTGAGTGTGGTGCACACACTCAAAGCCAAAAGCCGCCCGGACTTGGCGTTGAGTGTGGTGGACACACTCAAAGCCATAGTTCGGTTTGTTCTTTGCGGCTGAGCGGTGGGGTGATTGAGTGAAAATTTTCGTCTATGTCAAAATCGACGGGAATCACCAAGTGACTCCCGCCGATTTCGACGTGTATCGTCAGTGATTCCCACCGATCGGTGAGAATCATCCTTGATTCCCGCCGATTCAGCGAGAATCATTCTGGATTCCCGCCGGTCGTCGTGAATCATCCTGCATTCTCGCCGATTCGGAGAGAATCGTCCTGCATTCCCGCCGATTCGGCGAGAATCAGTCGGCATTCCCGCCGACCATCTCTTGTTGGCGTTGGCTTAGGGTTCCCCTGCGGAAGTGAACTTTGGCGTAGAGTGAGTCGACCTCACTCAACGCCAAAGCTATTTTGGCGTTGAGGGAGGTAGACTCACTCAACGCCGCTGTTAGGTTTTGTGGTTTTGCTGAAGGCGTTGACGGAGTGGACCTCACTCAATTCCATGGCTGTTCTGGCGCTGATTGAGGCTAACTCACTCAACGCCAAGGTCTGGTTAGGCACTGAGTGGATTCCACCCAACGCCGAGCCTTGTTGAGTAACTTCAACACTGTTTCTCTTTCCTCGATTTATGTTCCCGAGTGAGTTTCCTTGATTATATTTGTAGTTTCCTTGTCGTCCATGTTTTCTTTCCTAAAGGCCGAATCGTGGGATATGGATAGTAGTGGTGGTTTGAAGCTCTTCATGGGGGAGGTGTTGTGTAATCTAGCCAAGGCCACCCTTATTCTTCTATCTTGCTCCAGGTACGGGCTGGGCAAGGGGGTGGAAGGTCCCTTGTGCTTTATCATGTAGACCCCTGAGCTTGTTGGCATGGAAATTGGTGGTTGGGGGGACTGAGTTTGCCTCCAACCCGGATCCACGCTGTTGTTTTTCTACTACCATCTCCCACAGCTTAGGGTGTTAGAAGTTTCTTCCTTGGTAGATTGCAGCACTTTGGGCTCTTGGTAGCCTAGTAGGCCATGCAGGATGTAGTTCCTGGGCTGGGTTGTTGCTGTTTCCTTGCACGTAGTGCATTTTCTTGTCGTCCTATTTTGGACAGTTGTGACACTTTCTACGGCATGTTTTTCAGTTACTTTTTCCCCTTGGTTGACTCTTTCATGTAGATTTTACCTTGTTTTGCTTGCTGAGGTATTCTGTTTTCTTTTGGAATGCCTCAGGTTCTGAGCTGTAGCTAGTTGGGTGGCTAGTTTGTAGTGGTGGTGTTGGTGGTCTCTTGGACTTTGGAGATCCGTTTGCCTTATTGGTGAGGTAGTTTTCAGTACTTTCTTACAGGCATACATATGTGCTAGTGGGTTCGTGTCAGGTTGATGGCGCCCACTGGTAGTTTTTACCTTTGTACTTGATATATTACTTATGCTGCTACCATTTTCTGGAGATAGACTACTTGCTCTGAGGAGGATTTATGCTAGGTTGCTAGTTATTTTTAAACCATAATTATTCTTATAAGTAAGCTCATGATCAGCATGTTTTATAAAACTAAATCACTATTTTCCAAGCAGCGTATAAAGATTGTTTTCCTATATATAATATCAATTAAATGTAGAGTCTTGCATAGTATGAGTGGTTCTCTTGGAACTCTTATACACCCTTTAGGATGCTAAACCTGAATAAAGTATTTTTCCGCAGCGCATAAGTATAGTTTTTTAACTGTGGACTAGGTGATCCACCGAGCCGAGGGATACAGCCTCTAAAATATAACTGATTTTCTAATCATTAAGCTCATAATTTTCTTTCATAAAGAGTAGCAGTTGGTTTTGCCTGAGCGTCAGCAGTTATCCCCTGCTTGACGTGGCATCATGACGCGCATTTTCTCATACTCTGATAATTATTTAATTCGGGGAAAATGCGGGTTGTGACAATCACTTTATAAGATAGCATGTGGAATATGAGGATATTAGTCTTGAGTTTGTCCCAATAAAAAAGCAAGTGGCTGATATCTTCACCAAGCCACTAAATGAAGTAAAGTTCAATGCCTTCAAGTTTGAGTTGGGTATATTGAACCTTGTGTAGCTTCAGTTGCTCTTCATGTTATTTTGTTGCAGGAACTACATCATCTTCCTGGTTGTGAAAACAAGAAAATTGTATCATGGCTGGAATGTCTAAGGTTTTGGTAGTAGATGCTCTTGTTTAAGGGGAGCAAGTTCAGGACCAGTTGATTATCTGTCTACAGAAAAGGGAGAAGATAATCAAAAATGGCAAGCTTATCCCTCTGGTTGAAGAGGTCAAAATGGGGGAGAAGGCTATGGTGACTAGGTGTCAATGCAACAAAATAAGGGGAGAAGGTGGTGTTCTCATGCAAAGGGTAAAGGTGAACCTTGCAGCAAAGCAGGGGGGGGGGGGTAAGTGATGCTCACTACACTAGCAGAAAAATGGGAGAGTTGTAACTCTTAACTATCTTGTGTTGCAAGCTGGTGTATATTATTGTTGTATTTGTTAGTGTATATCATTAATAAAAGTCAAGTAGTGTTTTGACTTCTTTAAATCGGGGGAGATTATTAGGTCCATTTATCCCAATGTCCTAGATTTGTAAGAAATCAAACAAGTCAATGCTATACACATAGTTGTATTTGATGTATGTTTAAGTTCATGCATGCAGGTTAGTCTATGTCATATTGATTGGACAGGTGGTCCAAGTGACATTGACAGGTGGAATCAAGAAGCTGACTGGAAAGGTAGGAAATTGCCTAATTCCACATGCGTTGAGTGAAGCAAGCTCACTCAACGCTAGATGAACCAGAAGCCTGTGATAGTGAAGAAAAATGACAAAGTCCACAAGAGTTGAGTGAAGTCAGTTCACTCAATGCCATACAGCTAATAGCGCTGAGTGAAATCAGGACAGTCAAAGCCCAGTAAGTTGTAGTGTAAAAAATGACTAAGTCCATAGGCATTGAGTGAAGCCAGTTCACTCAGCGCCATACATCTAACATCACTGATAAAGGGCAGGCAGTCAAAGCTTTAAGGTTTGGCAAGGCAAAAAAGTCGCTGAGTCCACATGAGTTTAGTGAAGTCAACTCACTCAATGCCATATATCCAAAAGTATTGAATCTTTCTAGTTTTGTCAAATCCAAAGCAAATCTGTCATATAAAATTGGTTAAGTTCAGAAGCGTTGAGTGAAGCCTGATCCCTCATTGGCATTCATTCATAGCCTTGGAAGAAAGCAAGATAATTCTACCAAAGTACAAAAGCATTGACTGAAGTCAGCTCACTCAACGCCAAAGGGAGAATGCGTTGAGTGTATTCAACACACTCATTGCCTTCATGTAGAGCAGAATATTTCTAAGTTATGAATCATTGAGTGTAGTCAACACACTCAATGACTTCATGTAGAGTAGAATTTTTCTATGTCCGGAATCATTATGTGTAGTCAACACACTCAACGCCTTCATGAAGAATAGAATTTTTCTAAGTTCAGAATCGTTGAGTGAAGTCAGTTCACTCAATGCTCTCAATGCCAACAATACAGAAAGGGTTGAAGATCAAGCTAAGGTAAAAAGCATTGAGTGAAGCTTATACACTCAATTCTCTCAATGCCTGGACAAGATGAGAAGTTAACTAAGTTAAAAAGCATTGAGTGGAGCTTACTCACTCAATGCCTAACAGATAAAGAAATTTCCTTAAATCTAGATTCGTTGAGTAAAGCTTGTTCACTCAACGCAATCAACACATGGGTACTTTTGTGAAATTTTCTAAGTCTAGAATGGCTGACATCATCAAAGTCAACAAAAAGTCAACAAAGTTCAAATTGACAAAGGAAGAGCTGTAATCTATTACTAATTTCATCGTTAGTCTCATTCTGTGAAACTATGGATATAATCAGCTGATTAAGCAGCGACACGTGTCAATCATCTCGCTGGATGACGGGATTATAAATAGAGGATGAGATCTGGATCATATTAACTTTCTTAGAGATCAATTCATTTCGAAATAGAGGAGAAGGACTTCGTCTTCTTCCCCTGCCATTATTGTAGAGACAGGATCAACAATTCAACAAATCTAAAGGGTCTCTAAGTTAGCAGCTGCAATCAATATATGCAACAACAGGATCAGATGATTTATCTTAGTAAGAAGAACTAGTTAAGGCAAGCCCTAACTGAAGTTGCGTCAAGATCCAATTTGAGCCAAATCTGAAGATCAACCTCTGGATCATTGAAGATGTTTACTGTTCAGGGTTTTCTCAGGACAGAAGGAGAGGCAGAGCAATGTAATTTCTGCAAATTCAAGTTAGCTGATTGAAGACCATCATTCTTAATCTTACTCCCTTTCTTTAGTAAGATCATGAGATTAATTCCCTCACTAGCAGCAGATACTTGAAGAACATCAACCTTATTACTGTATGGAAGATAGAGCTGAGATTCACTCAGCTCAGGAATAAATTGACTAACAGATTAATTTCTATTGAGTCAAATCATTATTTCTATTCAAATTCTGTAGGATCTGTTCAAGATATGTGTTGTAAGCCTAGTTTATAAAGGCTAGGAGTTAGATCTGGTGAGATCAGTATTGTAAGCCAAAGAAATAAAGGCTGAGTGTAGGATCTGGGATAGATCTGAGTGGTAGGTTCTAAACTTGGATCTGTATCTAGCAGGGCTGTTTTCACAGCCTGTGTTGTAGGGCATTTGTGCCTATATTAGATGATCAGTTGATTATTGAGTTGGTGGGTTGTGTTCCTGTGTTGTAAGTCTTAGTGGAGATTGAATGATCTTGTGGGATCCTTTTGTAATCTCTGAGGAGTGAAGTTTTTGGAGAAGTGTCTTGTCTAACAGTCTGTTAGAAAGGCGGGAGGGATAGTGAATGTACCTATACACTGGGGAACCACTATAAATATCTAGTGTGTTGTGTGTGAATGTTTGAAAGCTGAACTAAACAATCACAACCTGACTAAAATCAATTAAAGGCTTAAATAACTTAAAGAGATTCAAAAAGACCTTAATAACCTATTTACCCCCCCCCCCCTCTAGATTATTAACTACCCTTGTAATCACACACTTTCAGTAAGGGGGCGGGGTCTTACAATATAAAGTACTATCAGATCATTCCATTCTTCCCCATGCCTTGATTGGACAATTTCTAATCATTTGACTATTAAAAACTGTCGAGGATACAAAAGAAAAATTAGGGCAATCGAATCATGAAAAACAACAGATGGTGAAATCTTCTGATGTAGAGTAAGATCTATCTGAAGTGTTTCTTAAAGTGCAAGGAGGAGTTAATCAATACAACTCCAGTTAGGTCTTCTTTTTGTTGAAGAAGAAGATTTAGAAGAACAACCATGGATGACTCTACCTGATGACTTTATTTATTCAGGGGTTATTTCAAGAAAATGGCTTTCACAATAAAGTCAATTGAAGACTCAGATACATCATGGTCTATTTTATAGAGTCTTTATTTGTAATTACTTATAAACATTCATCAATAGGATCTATTATTAAATCTATGTTGTAGGGCTTAAATCACAGACTTATCGAGTATAGGACTTGGTGATAAGTATGAGGTAAGATTTCTGTGTAGATCTGAGGTAGGAGACCTATCATAACCCGCAATTTCCTTCACATTAAATAATTCCTTAGAGTAAGAGACAAAGTGGTTGTGATGCCAAGTCGTGCATGAGATAACTGCAGACGCTCAGGCAAGAACCTACTCCTAATATTTTCCATGAGATTTAAAAATTGTTACGATTAAAATATAGTTTGAGTTTAAGTTTGGGATCACCGTGTCCCTCAACTCTGTGGATCAACTAGTCCACAGGTAAAAATATACATATATGTTGTGGAAAGATTGTAGGTTTGATTCATTTATGTCCTACATGTGCATAAAGACCCAATAAGCAACTTATGAAATCCACACTTCTAGATTTAATATAAGTACGAAAAGAGATTTTACCTTCTTTAAATTAGGGTGACGTTAGGTCAAAAGGGATGTCTTGAGTATACATAAAATTGTAGGTCTTTTATACTTGGAGAATAACTAGCATACATCATAACATAAAACTTCCCCAAAGTGCAAGTAGAAAAACCAACAAGCAAGTAATGGCACAAAGCCAACAATTAATCTAACATTCACTAACAAAACACTATGGGCATCAACAACCTGACACAAACCCACAGGATCATAGTAACTCCAAACAAGAAAGGAAACAACGACTACCTCATGAAGGTGAGGGGGTAAACCATAGATACTAACACCAATATTAATGCCTGAAGTCACCAACTCAAACTGCTCAGACCTATACTTCTCCGAGCCTAAGGCATTCAAAAGAAAGAAAACCTCAGCAAGATTATACAAATGGCAGTGAAGAAACCGAAATCAAACAATCAACTAGGTAAGAGGGTTACCAACCCAAATAGATTAGCTGCCAAACCACAATATATGAATAATAAAATAGTAATTAGGAAAGAATTCATATAAGTTTAAGTATGTAAGGTTACACTCTATGCAATAAAGAGTTATGCTTCATTAACATCTGTAAGTGTATGCATATAAACGTATGCATATATATAAAAGAGGCTGATCCGCTTTAAAACGTGAATCCTTAACCCCAGTAAAAGAAATACGGTACTGAGGCGGTAGCTACCTGTCCAACACAAACCATTAGACTAAATAACTCAAAAGGTACTGCTGCGGTGACCATCTATCCAACACAAACCAGCAGTCCATAAGAAGAAAAAAAACCCATCAGGTGTAGTGATTCACAAAAGGGCACTGAGGTGGCGGTCCTTTATCCACTTCCAACCAAAGCCCGCAATAAGACCTACAAATATACTAATAAACAAAAAGAAACACAAGACGGTCAGGTTGCCACAACGACGAAAAGTAAGAAAGTCCAAATATCTTTATAGAGGTACACTTGACGAATTTACCGAAAGTCTCACATAATTGACCTGCCAAATTAGGTTAGACTCGTCGAATTGACTGGACGAATAAGGTCAGACTAGACGAATTGACTTGATGAATAAGGTCAGAATTGACGAATTGACTCGATGAATAAGGTTAGACTCTAAAAATTGACTCGATGAATAAGTTTAGAATCAATGAATAGACTCGACGAATAAGGTCACACTTGACAAATTGACTCAATGAATAAGTTCAGACTCGACGAATTGACTCGACGAATAAGGTCAGACTCGACGAATTGACTCGGTGAATAAGGATAGACTCGATGAATTGACTCTACAAATAAGGTCAGACTCGACGAATTGACTCGATGAATAACGTCAGACACGACGAATTGACTCGACAAAGAAGGTCAGACTCGACGAATATAACTTAGTTACTAGACTAACAACTAACTACAAGGAAGTTCTAAACGGATTCGACTCTTAAAGAAGGCATTCAGTGAATTCGTTGGATGCACCCGACGAATTACACTCGCAATCCCGATTATTTTTGTTTGACTCGATTGAAAGTTTTCAGAAGTAAAGATGGCAGTTTGAAAAGACTTACTAAGGTATAATAATAATGTAGAACTAATGAAAAGAATGATGCAAGGTGGCAAACCACCACTTGCCTCAAATTTTCGAAACTCGTACTCCCAAGCACTCAACTTTAAGAATCGCCCAAAAGAACTCCTCAACAATGATCTCTGAATGCTTTTGGGGAAAAAAGGGTTAGGCTACTACCTCATACCCCAAAAATACTTTAAATCTAGAATACTTACAGCACACTCAAAGTGCGCGGCAAGAGCTTTCCGTATCTATATTCCGCTAAAGATTTCAACTACCAGAGCTTTTAAAATGGCGGCTGGAAGGTCCAAGGTGAAAAGTCGTCGTTCTCTTCTCTCCGCTCTCAGGACCAAAGCTTTGGGGAGGATGATGAATAGTGGTTTGAGTTATGAATGTAAATAAATAAATATATATATATATATATTATAATATAATTAAAATGAATTGGAAATACTTTAAACGACGAGAGTGGCCATACCACATCGGTTTTCGATGAAAATCGCATAAATACTAAATGTCGGTGCTACAAATCCAACTGTGAAGTCGAAATCTAAATTCAACGATCCAAAGTTGAGATATAAAATTACCGAAGTTAAACCACAATAATCCTTTTAAAATACACTGAGACTCCAATTGAGGTCGGATCGGCACGATACTTTTCATGCACGACTAAAATTAAATACATTAATTTCCTAAAGCTTAAAACCCCAATTCCAATAAGTTTAAAAACTGGCTGACTTGCCCCAACGAATGACATCACGCACTAATGACGACACACCATTAACAATGCGCCAACGTAACGCCCTTACATCATTAATACATCACTAAAGAGATTAAAATAATTATCAAAAATTCATGGGCATTACAAGCACTCCACCTAAAAAAAGTTGTCTTGAAACTTGATACGCAAATCGAATCTTAAACAGAAAAGAAATAACCAAAGGTTATCAGATGGAAATAGTTACCAATGGAAACAAGGAGAAAAGATGATGATGAGACTCTCTCATAGCTAATTCCAACTCCCTGGTCGCACTCTCAATGTATTGGTTTCATGACCTTGGGTATCATCTTCCTCCGCAACACTCAATTATGTGTCTCTAGAATACGTAAAGGCTCTTTGACATAGGAAAGATTAGGCTACAACTGGGCACTGAGTCAAGGACTGTCGATCACTAAGCACGCACTTCACAACTGACTCACATAAAACCCATCATGAACACTAGGGAAAGTAACATGCAACTCCAACCTATAAGTTGACACTCTAATGCGCTCAACAATCTGGAAAGGTCCCATATAGCTTGGATCGAATTTTTGGTTCCTTCCAAATCGCTTAGTGACTGGCATGGGAGAAACATTCAGAAAAACCATGTCCCCAACTGTGAACTCCAAATCAACCCTTCACTTATTATTATACTTTTATAATTCTCTCGAGCTATGCGAAGCTTTTTACGAATATGCATTACCAAAATACTCATTTCTTCTAAGGCTTTTGACCCAACAATGGTCTCTCACCAACCTCTGCCCAAAGCAAGGGAGTTCGACAATGCCTCCCATATAAAGCCTCAAAGGGGGCCATCTGCAAACTTTCCTGATAACTGTTATTATAAGCAAACTCCATCAGTCCAAGACGCTCGTCCCATGCTATAACGTGGTACAAGATATAACATTTGATCATATCTTCCAAAATATTATTAAATCTTTCAATTTGAACATTGGTCTGCAGATGGTAGGCGATTGAATACCTTTGGTCAATGCCTAACACTCCTTGCAAGCTCTGCTAGAAACGCGACGTAAACCTAGAGTCTCTATCTAACACAATACATGTAGGCACTCCATATGTAACGTCCCATTCCTGCTAGACCCCTCGTGCGTGTTTTGAGTCTAGAAAGCTGACAGAAGATCGGGGTGCACCAATAACAGGCGTCGAGTGATACTTTACTAGTAAGGAAAATTTTACTTAGAAGTATTCTGCACTCAACCACGCATTGAGTGTGTTGGGAGGTCTCAACGCCATTCCAGTTTAACTCAGAAAAACTATTCTGGATCAACAAGGAATTGAGTGCATTGAGTGGTCACAATGCCATTCCAGTTTAACTTAGAAAGATTGTTCTAAATCCACCAGCCGTTGAGTGAGTTGAGTGGTCTCAATGCCATTCCAGTTTAACATAGAAATATTGTTCTGGATCAACGAGGCATTGTGGGAGTTGAGTGGTCTCAACGCCATTCCATTTTAACTTAGAAATATTTCTGGACTCAAAAAGCGCCGAGAGCGTTAAGTGGTCTCAATACCATTCTACAAGGCGTTGAGTGAATTGACTTAGAATATTTCTACACTCTAAAAGCATCAAGAACGTTGAGTGGTCTCAACGCCATTCGATGAGGCATTGAGTGATTTGACTTAGAATATTTCTGGACTCAGAAAGCGTCGATGGCGTAAAGTGGTCTCAATGCCATTCGATGAGGCATTGAGTATTTTAACTTAGAATTGTTATTGATACTATAGGAATGTGTGAACTCGACGCCATTATATGAAACACCGAGTGCGTTGAGTAAACTTAGAGCCATTCGATAAATTGTAATTTATACTCGACAATCCCGACGCTTTAACTTAGACAGATTCTGGGGGCATTGAGTGAACTCGACATCACTCAACGAGGCTTCAAGTGATCACGACGAATCTCGACGATTTGTCGAGTGTGTATGGTATACACAATGATTTTTATATAGAATATTTTCGGCCGACTGTGTTGCAGATTCATGTGTACGGGCTGAACCGGGTTTTTAAAAAATGTGCTAATTGACTTATTAGTACCCTGTCTTTTCGACAAGACTTAATTTAAATAATATTGGGCGGTCCAATACTAGGGTGACATATGGCAGGCGGTTTAACCCTAATTCTTCCTATAAAAGGAGACTTACAGAAAACCCTAGCCATCACTTCACTTCTGTCGAATCGTTACCTGCTCCAAAACCGTCGGAAGAGGGAAAGTCATCGGTGACAGATTTTGCTGGATGAAAGACTTCTCCTTTTCGTAAAGAACAACACCAATGAGGAAGAAGATGCTGCCAAGAAGAGTGACGATATCTATGGACGAAATTGAGTTGAGATTCATACCCTCTCTCTTGGTTCTAGATCTATAGTTATTATCTAGGAGAGATGTCGAATCAAAAGAGTTTGACTTGTGATATGAAGATCTCCTAGGAAGAGACCATGATAGGACATTGTCCTAAGGATTTGATGTCTTCAATTTCTCCTCTCTTCTTTGTGAAGATGATGGACTTGGTTTTGTGAAGAGGAATGGTCTATTGAGGGTGAATAATGGAGGAGGAAGATCTGTTAGTGGTTTTGAACAAAAGGCTAAAGGAAGAAGATGAACTTATGTCATTCGTTTTTCTTTAAGATGCTGGCAGAAATCTGTTTTCTGCACGCAGCTGACTTTGAGGCCGATTTCGACTATGTTACGGCCAGATCTAGGTTATTGACTAAACTCGGAAGTCCTAGTCCTTTGAAAGGACTTTCCAATAGATGGTTACACATTTTAATATGAGTCGTATAACCTTAGTAATATCCAGTTGAAGTTGTTGTAAAGTGATGTCTTTAGTACATGTTGTTCTCTGGTTAGTGTAGAACCGAGTTTGGATTTGGTAGAGAGTGTCACAACCCGCATTTTTTCCGAATTTAAGTAGTATCAGAGTATGAGAAAACACGCGTCATGATGCCACATCGAGCAGGGTATAACTATCGACGCTCAAGCGAACACCATCTAACTAGACTATGAAAATTCATAAGTTTAATGATTAGAAAATCAGTTATATTTTAAAGGCCGTATCCCTCGGCTCAGTGGATCATCTAGTCCACAGTTTTAAAAAAACTATACTTATACGCAGCGGAAAATACTTTATTCACATTTGACATCCTAAAAGAGTGCATAAGTGTTCCCAGAGGACAACTTATACAATGCAAGACCCTACATTTAATTTATACTATATATAAGAAAACGATCTTTTTACGTTGTTTGGAAAGTAGTATATGAGTTTTATAAACATGCTTATCATGAGATATACTTATAATAGAGTTTTTAGGTTTAAAACTAACTAGCAACCTAGCATAAATCATCCCAAGAGCAAGTAGACTAACTCCAAAAAAGGTAGCAGCAAAAAGATAACATATCTAGTATCAAGGTAAAACTACAAGTGGGCGCCAACAAACTGACACAAACCCACTAGCAAGTATATATGTCTGTAAGAAAGAAACCTAAAACTACCTCACAAGACCAAGGAACTGATCTCTACAGTACAAGAGACAACCAGCAACTGCACAGCAAAACTAGCCACTTAATCGGTTACTATCCAGAACCTGAGGCATTCAAAGAAGAAAAAAATACCTAAGCAAGCAAAAACAAATAAACTGTACGCAAGTGTTAATTTAAATGATAAGCAAAAAGAGTAAACATGACAATAACAATCAAACACCGTCCAGGGTCAGACAAAAAGAATTTTCACTAAGTGCGAGAAAACAACAACAACCCTGCTAAAATCTTGCAGAGGCTATAAGGCTACTATGCGCCCAAAAATGTTGAAATCTACTAAGAAAGAAGCATCTAACATCCTAAATTGTGAGAGATGGCAGTAGCAAAAACAATGCGGATCCAGGTTGGAGGCAAACTCAGTCCCCCAATAACCATTTCCAAGAAACAAAGCTCAAGGGTCTACATGTGAAAGCACTAGGGACCTCCCACCCCCTTGCCCAGCCCGTACCTGGAACAAGATAAAAAAAGGTTGGCCACAGCTAAATTACACAACACCACCCCCCATGAAGAGCTTCAAACCACCACTAATAACCACAACCCAAGATTCGGCCTTTGAAAAAATATAGCGGACAAAGAACCTCAAAATCAAGGAATTCACTCGAGAGAGAAAATAAAGATAAGGGGAAAGTGTTGAGATAGCTCAACACGGCGTTGAGTGAGCAGCCCTCACTAAACGCCAGACAGGATCTGGCGTTGAGTGAGCCTTACTCTCTCAACGCCAGACAGAATCTGGCGTTGAGTGAGCATCACTCTCTCAACGCCAGACACACTCTAGCATTGAGTGAGCATCACTGTCAACGCCAGACACATTCTAGCATTGAGTGAGCATCACTCTCTCAATGCCAGAAAAAATCAGGCATTGAGTGAGCATCACTCTCTCAACGGCAGACAGAATCTGGCCTTGAGTGAGCATTACTCTCTCAATGCCAGACACACTCTGGCGTTGAGTGAGCATAACTATCAATGCCAGACAGAATCTGTCGTTGAGTGATCATCACTCTCTCAATGCCAGACAGAATCTGGTATTGAGTGAGCATCACTCTCTCAATGCCATACACACTCTGGCGTTGAGTGAGCATCACTGTCAACGCCAGACAAAATCTGGCGTTGAGTGAGCATCACTCCCTCAATGCTATATAAAATCTGGCATTGAGTGAGCATCACTCTCTCAATGCCAGACACATAGTCGCTACTCACTGAAGGCTGGCGTTTAGTGGACTTGGTCCACTCAACGCTAAAAAAGCCAGCTGACCAAAAGGATTGGCTGCGGCATTGAGTGAGTCCCCCTAAGTCAACACCTAAACAGCCATGGCGTTGAGTGAGGTCGACTCACTCAATGCCAAAACACTTAGCCGCACGGAAAAAAATAAACAAAAAGGCTATGACGTTGAGTGTGTGCACCACACTCAACTCCAAGCCCAAACAGACTAGGCATTTAGTGTGTGCACCATACTCAACGCCAAGCCCAAACGTACCAGGCGTTGAGTGTGTGCACCACACTCAATGCCAAGCCCAAAGAGACCAGGCGTTGAGTGTGTGCACCATACTAAATGCCAAGCCCAAACGGAACTTTTGCAAAAATATTTAATCTAATGCTACCTAACCTACCCGGGTACGACCACCATACAGGAAGGTCAAATCCAACACTCATCTTCACTACTCTCAGCACCCGAACTGGGCAAACCATAAAAGCAAGGAAGGATTAAGAAATAGGCTATTAGAATGAAAATTCTTAATAGGAGAAATTTCTGTAGGCTTAAGCAAGTATCGGCCATAATTAAAAAACAAAGTTGGACATTTAGAAAAAGTAAATCTGGAATGTATACTTGACAGTAAAAAGGCAAGGATGAAGAAATTCTACTTGGCAAGGGCAAAGGGCATCACTTGCCTCGATTTCCAGCAAAGCTTGGTCGGCCCCTTCCCTCACTCTCGGATCTAGCCGCAAAGCACTAAGCCGAGAAATCTGGAGATTTCGGGAGGAAGAAGGGTCAAGCCCAGAATTTCAAACCTCTAAAACGATTACGAAAACTAGAAAACTTACCCTAGGAACGTAGATTTAAGCGAGAGTAATCAAAATCCGCTTTCGAAATCGAATTCCATCCACAGACGCTCCCGGAATCGCCGACTGAAGGGTATTAGGTCCGGCGTTTTCTCTGTTTCGCACGAACAGGCGGGCAGTTCTTCGAAGACGATAGTGAACAGTCACTATTTTAATTTAAGGCTGACTATATATAAGAAGCGGCTAAATGACATCCAAACTTCTTCCTAGCAACCGCCGCCTGCCACTTATAAGATCTCACTCAAACCGCAGCCACCCTTTCGAGCCTAGCACAAACCGCTAACCACGATCGGCCCAAAAACAAAATTAATAAAAACTTATCACTAGCCGCCAGCCATGCTGCCACCTTCCTAAATAAATAATAATATACGTATTAAATAGTATTATTTTACATAAAATACAAAACGACGTGAAAACCATAAATCCTCGAAATTCGATGAAATTACCACCGTAGCTAAATATCCATGCCACAAACACAACGGCAAGGTCGAAATAAATTTTTGACGAAAAGAAATCGGGTTATCTCCACCCGAAGCCAAAACACAAGCATCCCCCGAGAGGCCTCACCGGGTCACCCAAAACGACCCGGCTTGCTAGGGAATCTTGCCAATAGGCTACAAAATAGGCCACTCAGTCCAAAGGAGCTAAGACCACACTCCACAGATGGCACAAGCCAAGAAAACACGTCAACGTAACGTCAAATGAGAATTAAATAATCGCAGAAAAATCGGGGGTGTTACAGTCACTCCCCCTAAAAGAAAGTTTCATCCCGAAACTTTACATACACTACTTCTACTTATAGAAGGAAAGTAGCAAATAAGAGCTACTAGTAAGAAAACGTACCAATCAAATCAGGGGAACAGTTGAGGGTGAGCCTCCCTCATAGCCGACTCTAGCTCCAAAGTAGCGCTTTCAAAATACTGATTCTTCCATAGAACTTTCACCATTGGGATCGACTATGTCCGTAGCACCCGATCTTGAGTATCTAAGATGCGGACCACTACCTCAATATATGAAAGATTAGGCTCCAACTTGGGCACTGTAATGCCCCCGATTTTTCTGTGATTATTTAATTCTCGTTTGGCGTTACATCAATGCATTTTCTTTGCTTGTGCCATTTGTGGAGTTGGTCTTAACTCCTTAGGAGTGAGTGGCCTATTTTGTAGCCTATGGGCACGTTTTCCCTAGCAAGCTGGGTCATTTTGGGTGACCCGGAGTGGCCTCTCGGGGGTGCTTGTGTTTTGGCTTTGGGTTGAGATAACCCGAGTTTTGCTCGTCGAAAGTTGATTTCAACTTTGCCGTTGTGTTTGTAGCGTGGATATTTAGCTACGGTGTGAATTTCGTCGAATTCCGAGGATGTTCGGTTTTTGCGTCGTTTTGTATTTCATGAAAAAAAATACTATTTGTTAAGCATTTTATTATCTAATACTTTAGAGAAGTGTTTGGCGGTTATACTATGTATTATTTTATATTATTTAATTGATTAGCTAATTAGGTTAATCGGGTGCTATATATAGAAAAGGTTAGATTTTTTAAAAAATAAACCGCTCCTGTTCTTCTTCCCGAAACCAAACCAGTCTGCGCCTGTTCGCGAAAAGAAGAGGAGAAACCGCCAAACCTGCTCCCCTTCGGACGCCGATTTCAGGAGCGTTTGTGGACGGAATTCGATTCCGAAAGCGGATTTGGATTGCTCTCGCCTAGACCATAATTCCTACGGTAAGAAATTAAATTTTCGTGGTGTTTTTAGGGGTCTCAAAATTTCTTGGGTTGTTCGTTTCCTCCATTAAAGCTCTTGATTTCTGGTTTAGGTGTTGTTGTTGCTGGTGCCGAGTGAGAGTAAGGGAGGCCGACCAAGCTTTGCATGAAATCGAGGCAAGTGGTGCTCTTGCCCTTGCCATGTAGTTTTTTTTGTTCCTTGCTGTTAGTTAATCTTCCAGATTTCCTCCTGCTAAAAATGCCCAGCTCTTCCCAAAAATCATAACCAAGCCTGTTGAATACTTCATGTTTAGTTTCTTTTCTCAAACAGCATTGTCTTCCTATTTTTATTCCTGATGTTGAATTACCTTATTCTTGGGTGGGGAGTAGAGTAATGTGTGTTGGAGTTTACTTTTCTGTGCAGTAGTTGTAGCCGGGTAGAGGAGAAAAGCTTTAGTTTTATTTTATGCAAAAAAACATTGTCTTGGTTAGGCTCGGGTTTGGATGAATTAATGCTTGCCTGCATAGTGGCTATAGCAGAAGCCTCTCCTTTCCTTTGTATAGATGATTAGAATGTTTCTGGGCTAGATGTAATGGTCTGGAGTGTTATTAAGGGTGCATGAATATAATCATAGCTTTTCTGTCTTTTGGCGTTGAGTGAGTCGACCTCACTCAACGCCATGGCTGTCTAGGCGTTGAGTGAGGCGGACTCACTCAACGCCGCCCCCAATCCGCACGGTTATGTCGGATGGCATTGAGTGAGTGGGCCTCACTCAATTCCATGGCGGTTTAGGCATTGAGTTAGGCGGACTAACTCAATGCCGCAACCCATTCTTGCGGTTAAGTATTTTGGCGTTGAGTGAGTCGACCTCACTCAACGCCAAAATAGTTTTGGCGTTGAGAGAGGTGGACTCACTCAACACCACAATTATTTTTTGCGGCCAAGTGCTAAGGCATTAAGTGAGTGAACCTCACTCAACGCCGTGGCTATTTTGGCTTTGAGTGAGGTTAACTCACTCAACGCCACCGTCTGTTTTGGCATTGAGTGAGGTAACCTCACTCAACGCTACTGTCTGTTTTGGCGTTGAGTGAGGTTAGCTCACTCAATTCCACAGCCAGTGTTGCAGAAGGCGTTGAGTGAGTTAACCTCACTTTACGTTGTAACTGTTTTGGCGTTGAGTGAGGTTACCTCACTCAACGCCACTATCTATTTTGGCGTTGAGTGAGGTTAAATCACTCAACGCCACAACAAGTGTTGCAGAAGGCGTTGAGTGAGTGAACCTCACTCAATGCCGTAAATGTTTTGGCGTTTAGTGAGGTTACCTCACTCAACGCCACCGTCTGTTTAGGCGTTGAGTGAGTGGAGCTCACTCAACGCCATGCCGTGTTGAGCTATCTCAACGCTTTTCCCTTACCTTAATTTTCTCTCCCGAGTGAATTACTTGATTTTGAGGTTCCTTGTCGGCTATATTTTTTTCCAAAGGCCGAATCGTGGGTTGTCGTTAATAGTGGTGGTTTGAAGCTCTTAATGGGGGTGGTGTTGTGTAATTTAGCCCTGGCCACCCTTTTCTTTTATCTTGCTCCAGGTATGGGCTGGGCAAGGGGGTGGGAGGTCCGTAGTGCTTCCACATGTAGACCCTTGAGCTTTGTTTCTTGTAAATGATGATTGGGGGACTGAGTTTGCCTCCAACCTGGATACACGTTGTTTTTGCTACTACCATCTCTCACAATTTAGGATGTTAGACGTTTCTTCCTTTGTAAATTGCAACATTTTGGGCACATGGTAGCCTTGTAAACCCTGTAGGATTTTTGGGCAGGGTTGTTGTTGTTTCCTCACAAATAGTGTTTTTTCTTTTTGCCTTGCCTTGGACAATGGTTCTCATTACAGTTTACTTACTCTTCTGGCTTATCATTTAGAATAACATTTCCGTACAGCTTATTTGTTTTTGCTTGCTGAGGTGATATTTTCTTCTTTGAATGCCTCAGGTTCTGGATAGTAGCTGATTAGGCGGCTAATTGTGCTGTGCTGTTGCTGGTGGTCTCTCGTACTGTAGAGATCATTTCCTTGGTCTTGTGAGGTAGTTTTATGTTTCTTTCTTACAGACATATATACTTGTTAGTGGGTTCGTGTCAGTTTGTTGGCGCCCACTGGTAGGTTTTCCTTGATACTAGATATGTTATCTTTTATCTGCTATCTTTTCTGGAGATAGTCTACTTGCTCTTGAGATGATTTATGCTAGGTTGCTAGTTACTTTTAAACCTAAAAGCACTATTATAAGTATATCTCATGATCAGCATGCTTATAAAACTCATATACTACATTCCAAACTACGTAAAAAGGTCGTTTTCTTATATATAGTATAAACTAAATGTAGGGTCTTGCTTAGTATAAGTTGTCCTCTAGGGACACTTATGCACTCTTTTAGGATGTCAAATGTGAATAAAGTATTTTCCGCTGTGTATAAGTATAGTTTTTTCCTAAACTGTGGACTAGATGATCCACTGAGCCAAGGGATATGACCTTTAAAATATAACTGATTTTCTTATCATTAAACATATGAATTTTCATAGTCTTGTTAGATGGTGTTCGCCTGAGCGTCGACATGTATCCCCTACTCGATGTGGCATCACGATGCGTGTTTCCTCATACTTTGATACTTCTTAAATTTGGTGAAAATGCTGGTTGTGACAGTTGGTATCAGAGGGAGGTTACTTGACAAGTTAGTCGGGCATCTTTCCTTTTTGATTGCATTAAAAGTTTAGCATCATGTCATTCACACACCGATATATAATCAGCACGTCTTAGCAAAAGCACGAACACTACACTCATAGCATAACATGAAGTATACGGGGCATATTATGTAGTATGGGATGCATAATATGTGTTCGTATATGGATCCACCATAGGGGCAACATGTGAGGGTTATGTAGTATGGGATGCATAACCTCACCACATGGCTGCGACTAGCTCGTTTTCTTTTCGTTGTATGAGAATGTTATGTAGTATGGGATGCATAACATTTTCATGTGTACGCCGCTCATAACATGCATTAGGGCCATTTTAGAATGCATAGCATAAACATGCATAGCATAACATTGCATAAGCACAACGTGCCAAGCTAAAGACTCGCATGATGACATATGTACACACATAATTTTTTTGTCAAAAATAATATAAAGTAATGCATTCCCGTTCTAGGCACAAGAGTTAGTATGGTGGTGGTTAACAATCCTAGGTTAGGCATAACCATAAATTCTTATAAAAATAAACTCGCAGAGCAAGTTTAGCAGCTTTAAGTTCATATTTATGTATGTATTGTCTGTACTTGTAGTTAGTTGTAGCTATTGTACTAGGATCTTACTAATGTTGTTATGATTTTCGGATGGTGAGACGCCCTTCGACTAGATCGACTCCCCTTTATAAGGGTGAGTCATCTGGAGCGCAGAATGATGCAGTGATCGAGAGCCTGCGACAGAGTAGCGATTCCTTGAACAGGAAGATGGCGGAGATGCAGGCCCAGATCCAGTATCTGGTGGCAGTTGTGGCAGGACAGACTCAAGGACTGCAAGGCCCTGCAGGGGGGTTAGCTGTTTCTCCTCCTCCTGCGCCCTCGAGACCTCCAGTGGTGGTGCCAGCAGAGATGGCATTTATCTCGCAGTTTCAGAGACTTAGCCCTCCTACTTATGATGGGAAGGCAGATTACATGGTCATAGATGATTGGCTGATCTCCATGGAGGAGATGTTCTCGTACTCCAGTATTTCAGATGATCAGAGAGTGATGATAGCCACCTATTAACTTAATGGTTTGGCTAAGAGTTGGTGTCTTAGAGAGAATGATAGCTTGGTAGCTGGTTGCTCTTAGGAAGCATTCAAGGAAATGCTGCTGAGGAAGTTCTTGCCTTCGGTCGAGCGTGACCGTCTTATGAACGAATTCCTCCACCTGAAGATAAGACAACTCACGGTCGGTGAGTATGAGATAGAGTTCAGCAAATTGATCCGGTTTACTCCTGGGTTGGTTAGTGTTGAGGCTGATCGAGTTAAGCGATTTCTTGGTGGCTTGAGGAGCGAGGTTCAGCAGTTGTGTAAGACCCCCTCCCGGAACACAAAACATGGCACAAGAGTGGTCTTATGCCCAGAACAACCGCCTTGTGGTAGTACTAGCACTCGGGCTAGCCTGTACCACGGGACGCCTACTCTGCCGGCTACAACCAATATCAGAAAATAACTGCCAACCCAACCATAATAAAATGAAAGTCAAATCCACACCAATCATATGTCCATAATATTATAAATAAAGAAGCTACAGCAAGCTTCTAATATCAGAGTACGAGAACAAAATTGCCCCGAAGGGCTACAACAAAATCTCTCTCTCACTCACATCTGTAACCGACGGTAGCGACGGTACCGTCCCTTCAGGCCCTGTCACCCTGGCCTGGCTGTCCCTCTGCATAGCTTGCTGCTCCACCTGCGGGGTTTCCTCCTAAAAAGGAAGACGTAGCAACCGTTAGTCAAAAAGACTAAGTGGTTTTACATCCGCTCCCCCGGCGACTCCTCGACACCGGGCGGAGAAAGGAACAAGTACAATAAATATATATCAGTAGTACAAGCAGGTGAAGTATGTGTACATATCATAAATAGTAATAGAAACAGTATACAAATGAACAAGGTCTTATTTTACAAATCTACAATCTACAGCAGCAAGAGAGTATATATCTAGAACAGTAAGTAACTCAACTTATATGGGTGCCCATACAAGCATATAAGTTGAGGGTCGTTCAGCAGAAAGTAACTCATCGTATAGGAGTGCCCATACAAACTTATACGATGAGGGTCTTGTGTATGTAATGAAGTGCAATGCTATGTATGCAATGCAATGACACACCCATGATCAAGCACATGCAATCGCTATGTCGACACAGACTTATAGTTCCCACTATTCGAGCAGGTAGCTAACCTCTCAGGCATCAACCGTCGTGGCCAAACGGTGACAGTAGAGCGGGCATCTCGACAACTAGGCTGGTCTCCACACTACCTGGCCTAGGCCTCCGTATGCCTCAACGCTAAGAACACAACAGCGGAGCTCACATGCGTACTACGGCTCAGCGGGTTCTCTCGGGTAAATATGCACCAAGATCCTAGCCCCGACTGGCCTATGGTATGACACGGAAGGAGCCTCGGAAATGAGCACGAGGACCAAGCCCAATCGTTCACTTGGCACGGAAGGAGCCTCGGGACGTGAACACCGAGGACCAAGCCCAACCGCCCATGGTCTAACTGTCAACTCCCATCGGTGTGACGATTGGCGAGCCCGTAGACCTGCCACACTATCCTTAACCCGGGATTACGACACCGCGTGTCGACTCACACCGCATGCAATTCCACAATTCGTGGCATGGAAGGAGCCTCGGAGAAAGCATGAGGACCAAGCCCAACCATCAAACAAATACGGATGGAGCCTCGGGACGTGAACACCGAGGACCAAGCCCAACCGTCCAATTTTATCCAACTCAACCTCATTCCCATTAGTGACGGTCAACACCGCACTTGTTAAATTCCACAATGCTACCCGAAGGGAGATGACATTCTAAGCATTGGACTATCCATTCCCTTCCATCAATTCATTATACATCAGGGCCATAGTTTAATCATTTACAAATCCTTCCACATGAATTCAACATATTATAGATAATGCGCATAATGGTGATCTACCAAATATAACAAAGCCTTTCATTCACTTAGGCATGATTCACAACTCGGCATAGGAATTCAAGTCCTCAAACATCAACCTTCACATTACCTCGGTGATTAACACAAAATAATTCACCCAACCTCGAGATGGATTGCAACATCTATTCCATGGAATCCAAGTTCATATTGTAATCACCTAGAATTATATGTAATCTGGTCAGCAACTTTGACTGAGGATTCCCGTGGCTACAGGTATCGCCTGAAAACGTGCAACCACTCGTTGGAAAGGTAATTTCAAGGGCTACGACTTTCGTGTTTAGTCAAAAGCCCAGATCTGGTCACATCATACCAGAAATCCAACTCGAAGTCTGCTGCGTACAGGATACAGATTTCCTGGGCATTAACTCCCAACCGCAGCGGATTCAAACGGAATTTCCTGTGTCTACAGGTATCGCCTGAAAACGTGCAACCACTCGTTGGAAAGGTAATTTCAAGGGCTACGACTTTCGTGCTTAGTCAAAAGCCCAGATCCGACCCTTTCTTGCTTAAAAGTAGCCAAGAAGGTCGCTGCGTGTAGAACACAGATTCTGCACGCATCTTGAAGCGAAGTGAACGACATCCGTTCATCTTCCTCCTCAAGCGATTTTCGCTAAATCACAACCAGAAGTTCCTCCACCCTTATTCTCCCTCTTGAGGCCATTTCCTCTTCACGAGACCACCCCTATCATCACTTTGAAGCGAGGAGAGGTTGAAGATGACTAAGCTTTAGAACACAAGTTCTAGCATGGCCTTCCTAGAAAGCTTCATCTCACACATCAAGACTCTTTTGAGTCGATGTCTCGCCTAAGAATAGCTATAGATCTAGCACCAAGGGAGAGGGGAGGAAACTCACCTCATTTCCGGCGTTTCCTCCGTTGCCGGCCACGGATCGCGTTACCCTTCTCCGCGGCATCCTTGCCTTCGTTAGTAGTGTTCTTCCACGGAAACGACGGAGCTTTTCCTCCAGAATCCGGCCCCGGCGACCCGCGATATCCTCCTCTTCCGCTCCTGTCGGCTTTGCATAGTGACGGCTCGGCAAGAATTATCTGATCCGATGGCTAGGGTTTGGTTTACTCCCTTTTATATTACATATTAGGTTAAGTCCCTTCTGCCACGTGTCACTCTCTAATTGGACCGCCCAAATTATGTTTCATTTGAAGTGACTGGTCCAAGGATCATTCAGCACAAATCCCGGAGTCTGGTTCGGTCCGCCTGTACAAGCCGGTGAATCTGTCTGGGCGTAGAAAACGCACAAGTCAAATTCGGCGGGAATCAGCCAGTGATTCCCGTCGATCGGCGAGTATTAGCGGGTCATTCTCGACGAATTTGTTGAGTATCAACAATGATACTCGACGATTTTCCCTTAGCCGTTTTATCGTACATCCTGTCGTTGTGTGCGTTGAGTATTAGTTGGCAATACTCGACGGTCGGTGGGTATCACCGGGTATTCTCGGCGATCGGTGAGAATCGTCAGGCATTCTTGACGATTTTCCCTTAACCTACTGCAGTTCTGAGTCCGGCGGGTATCGACCACCGATACCCATCGAATCGGCGAGTATCAACCTCCATTCTCGACGATCGAGGAGCATCAACCTCCATTCCCGTTGATTTTTACTTGGCCGAGTTCCCTCTTCTCGGCTACTGGTTGGGGTATCCTTGAACCCAACCCTACACTTATTCAATGCACCTGACACCTCGCGTCAGTGCACCCCGAGCCCAAGTTGAGTCTCTTGACTCAGAACACGTGCGAGGGGCCTAGCGCGAATTGGGACGTTACAAATCCTATAACAAAATAAAAAGATTTCGTCCCTGAAATCAGGCTGAGGTCGTGGGGAGTAAAGCATACAGAAAACAAAATATGCTTTTAAATAAAATTACCTGAAGCAAACAACTCCGGGTAGCGTCTTTGCATCAAATCCATTGGCTCCCATGTGAATTCCTCTTTCCCATGATTAGACCATAGCACTTTTACCAAGGGGACAATTTTGCGGCGCAAGGTTCTTATCTCATTATCAACGATCCGCACCGGCTCCAGTCGCACAGATCTGTCAGACGCCACAGTACCATCAGTTGTGGGGATGTATTGTTCGGGCCATAACAGCGCCTTTCGAAGCGACGATACATGGAACACATCGTGGAGATTCTCTATCTCGGGCGATAGCACCAGCCGGTAGGCCAAAGGGCCAACCCTTTCCAATATGACATAGGGCCCAACATACCGTGGACTGAGCTTCTTCACTCCTCGCACTCGTGACACTCCATGCATCGGCCGGATTTTTAGAAACACCTTATCACTCACTTGAAATTCCACCATAAGATGCCTTGCGTTGTAATACTTCGCCTGCCGACTTTGAGCCTCCAACATGCGATCCCTTATCAGCCTAACCACCGCATCAGTGTCATCTATGTACTCAATTCCCAAAGTCTTCGGGTCTTCATCTTGCACCCAAGACAAGGGGGTCCTACACCTCCTTCCATATAGGGCTTCATGGGGCGCCATGCCAATACTAGCTTGATGGCTATTGTTATAGGAGAATTCCACCAAGGGCAAGAGTCTTTCCCACGGCTCTCCCCTATCTATCACACACAACCTCAACAGATCTTCCAATGTTCGGATGGTCCGCTCAGACTGTCCGTCCGTCTGAGGATGAAATGCGGTACTGAAGGTAAAACGTGAGCCCAAATACGTCTGTACCGCCTTCCACTCCTTGGAGGTGAAACGACCATCACTGTCCGAAACTATCATCTTGGGTACGCCGTGATACCGTACAAATTGTTCCACAAACAGGGGTACCAAGACATCCACATGAGCCTCCTTCTTCATAGGAATGAACCGGGCAACCTTCGTCAGGCGATCAACGATCACCCACACTGAATCATTCCCCGAGCGGGAGCGAGGTAGCCCATGTACGAAGTCCATGGATATATCCTCGAACTTCCATTCGGGGAATGGCAATGACTGCAACAGGCCACCAGGGCTCCTACATTCCGCCTTCACTCTTTGGCAGGCTTCACAATGCGTGACAAAGTACCGGACATCTTTCTTCATCCCTGGCCAACACATCGTCTTCCGTAAGCCGGCGTACATCTTTGAAATTCCTGGGTGCACGGAATATTGAGAGCAATGTGCTTCTCTCATAATATCCTCCCGGATTCTGCCACCTTTGGGAATGTAGAGTAGGCCGCGAAAGTAAACGAGGCCGTCCTTTACTGTGTACTCGTCGGTAGTCCCGTCTTCGATTAACTTTATTGCCGGGGCCAAAGCCGCATCCAATCCTTGCTCCACTCGGATCCGGTCTCGGATATCACAAACTATGCTCATGCTGGACAGGTACTCCGTATATTTCGAAGAAGCCTTAAATATTAAGGTGATGTCCATCTCCTCGATCATCCGTGCCAACTCCATGCTCATCAATCGAGATTCTGGGTTCGAGCCGGGTACTTTCCTACTCAACGCATTGGCTACCGAGTTTGCTTTTCCAGGGTGGTAGTTCAAGGTGAACTCATAGTCGCATAGAAACTCTAACCACCGTCGTTGTCTTAAGTTCAATTCCTTCTGGGTATGGACGTACTTCAAATTTTTATGATCCGAGAAGATTTCGCAGTGGACGCCGTATAGATAATGCCTCCATACCTTCAAGGCGAACACCATCGCTCCTAGCTCTAAATCATGCACCGGGTAATTGATTTCATGCTTCTTCAATTGTCTTGAAGCATAAGCAATTACGTGCCCGTGCTGCATCAACACTGCTCCCAACCCCTGATAATACGCGTCTGTGTAAACTTGGAATCCTTCCTTCCCAGACGGAAGGACATAGATGGGGGCGGAGGTAAGTCTATCCTTCAATTCCTGGAATGCCGCTTCACACTGGGGTGTCCACTCAAATGGCACTCCTTTCTTTGTCAAGGAAGTAAGCGGGAGGGAAATCTTGGAGAATCCTTTTACGAACTTGCGGTAGTATCCGGCAAGTCCAAGAAAACTCCTCACATCGGCCGCTGACTTCAAAGGTGACCACTCCTTCACGGCACGCACCTATACCGGATCCACAGCTAGTCCAGCCCCACTGATTACGTGACCCAAGAAAGCAACTTCCCTAAGCCAGAATTCACACTTGCTAAACTTGACGAACAGGGCGTGCTCCTTTAACTTCTCATGTACCAAGGCCAAATGTCCGGCATGTTCTTCCTCCGTCTTCAAGTAGACCAGGATGTCATCAATGAACACAATGATGAAGACATCTAAGTAGGGCTCAAACACTTTATTCATCAAGCTCATGAAAGCTGATGGGGCATTGGTGAGTCCAAACGGCATCATAGTGAACTCATATAAGTTGTACCTTGAGCTGAAAGCCATTTTCTGTATATCATCCTCCTGTATTCTAAATTGGTAGTACCCCGAGCGCAAGTCTAGCATGGAGAACCAATGCTCTCCCACCAGTTGGTCGAACAACTCATCGATCCGAGGTAACGGGTAGGTGTTCCGTACTATCAGTCGGTTGAGTTCCCGATAGTCTATACATAAACGCAGGGTTCCATCTTTCTTCTTGACGAATTGAACAGGGGCTCCCCAAGGCGATGAGCTGGGGCAAACAAACCCTGATTCTACTAACTCCTGCAATTGCACTCTAAACTCCTCAAGTTCTTTTGGGGCCATCCGATAAGGGGCCTGGAGACAGGCTTAGATCCTGGTACAAGCTTAATCTGAAAATCCACTTCTCTATGCGGGGGTAACCCTGGCAATTTCTCGGGAAATACCTCAGGGAAATCCCGTGCTACCCGCACATCCTTCACATCTACCTTCATCTCTTTTAGTTTGAATCGTATCATGTAGACTTCATCCCCTCTCATATGAGCTTTCAAGGTCTGGATTGAGGATAACAATATTCGTGGTGCGAAATTTATACCTTGGAAGACTACATCAGTATCCCCATATCTCAAATAGATACGCTTCTCCGCACAGTCGATTCTTGCATGGTGCCAATCCAGCCACGCCATACCCAGAATGAGGTCGAACTCTGGTATTCTCAAAATTGTGGCAAGGGTATCAAAGGTATTTCCCCCAATGGTTATCTCTAACTCACACTTCGCGGTTGCCGTCATCTCAGATCCGTCTGGGCGGCATACTCTTCGAGCAATACCAGTGAAATATTGCACTCCGTGTATATCATTGATGAAGTCTTCTGACACGAATGAATGTGAGGCACCGGTGTCAAATAACGTATAAGCCGGTTTACCGCCGACCATCACGGTGCCTAAGTGTCATTAATAATACTCAAGCTAGACGTCTAGTATATCTCAAGCAACTAGAGGATATTAATAGAAGAAAAATGACTAATTCAAATAGTACCTGCAATCATCTCTTGAGGGTTCCACTCTTGAGTCATGTCCAGGGCATACATCTGATCTCGAGCGGGTCCGGGGTTTCTTCCTCGTGGTACTCATCCTCGACCACGCACATACCCTCTCCCCTACGGGGCTGCTGGAGGGAGAGCGAAAGGCGCATCTCCAAACAGTTGCGGGCAGTAGCGTCGAATGTGGCCCGGTTGGTTGCATTCAAAGCACACCCTATCCTGCCTTCCGCCGTATTGCTGAAACTGTGGAGGTGGAGGTAATGTTGGCGGTTGTGTAACCGGGCGCTCCTCTCTAAAGTTCTGGGATAAACGCCCGCCACCCCTCCGATATCCTCTTCCTCTTTTATTGTCAAATCTCCTTCTGTTGCTAGGGCCTACTTCCATCACGCCTTCCGCTGGCCTCTTACCACTTCCCAAGTGGTCCGCTTCCAATCTCTTTGCCATATAAATAATCTCCGCCAGACTAGAGTCCGCTATAAACAATAGGGCTTGCCTTAGGGGATCTCGCAAGCCTTTGTAGAATCGTTTGGCGTACCCTCTATCATCCAGCTCATAGGAGTCGGCGAATCTAGCCAGGTGCTGAAACTCCCATTGGTACTCCGTCACCGACATGGACCCTTGCTTTAGTTGCAAAAATCTCTCTTCCAGACCATCCCGAGCGGCCGAGGGGATGAAATGCTCTAAGAAGGCTTCGGAGAATTTGCTCCAACTAATGTCCGTGTACACTCTTCCACGAAAAGTGGAGCCCATGAGGGACTTCCACCACCTTTTGGCGTGCAGCTCTAAGAGTGTCACCACAAGGGTCACCGCCATCTTGTTTGGACATCTTATTCCTGCCAACAACTCTTGTATAGTGTCGAGCCACTCTTCCGTACGCACTGTCGAATCTGTCCCAATATAAGCAGGAGGGGAGAGAGCTCAGAAAACGCTTAACCAACTAGATCCCGGACCCTATTGTTGTACAGGTGTCTGCTGAGATTGGGACCTAAAGGCGTCCAGAATAGCTGTGAGCGTCTGCCCCAGCTCTGATTGTTGGAATTGTGTAGGTACGGACGGGGCGAGGGTGCCCCTTACTGGCTCAACATGTTCTGGGATCTACACATAAGGTACAAACCTAGAGTTAGGTTGGCTAATCTAAGGTTAAAGATGGACAACTTAGTGTGAATTACATATGGGCACACCACTGCTTCCGCTAAGTCATCTTGTCCCCAAACTGACCAATCAAACGGGGGTGGCCCCATTGTTAAGTGACTTTCGCCTTGGAGGATCGTAGCAAGCTGATACCATTTGTAAGACCCCCTCCCGGAACACAAAACACGACATGAGAGGGGTCTTATGCCCAGAACAGCCGCCTTGCGGTAGTACTAGCACTCGGGCTAGCCTGTACCACAGGACGCCTACTCTGCCGGCTACAACCAATATCAGATAATAACTGCCAACCCAACCATAATAATATGAAAGTCAAATCCACACCAAGCATATGTCCATAATATTATAAATAAAGAAGCTACAACAAGCTTCTAATATCAGAGTACGAGAACAAAATTGCCCCGAAGGGCTACAACAAAATCTCTCTCTCACTCAAATATGTAACCAACGGTAGCGACGGTACCGTCCCTTCAGGCCCTGTCACCCTGGCCTGGCTGTCCGTCTGCATAGCCTGCTGCTCAACCTGCGGGGTTTCCTCCTAAAAAGGAAGACGTAGTAACCGTTAGTCAAAAAGACTAAGTGGTTTCACATCTGCTCCCCCGACGACTCCTCGGCACCGGGCGGAGAAAGGAACAAGTACAATAAATATATATCAGTAGTACAAGTAGGTGAAGTATGTGTACATATCATAAATAATAATAGAAACAGTATACAAATGAACAAGGTCTTATTTTACAAATCTACAATCTACAGCAGCAAGAGAGTATATATCTAGAACAGTAGGTAACTCAACTTATATGGGTGCCCATACAAGCATATAAGTTGAGGGTCGTTCAGCAAAAAGTAACTCATCGTATAGGAGTGCCCATACAAACTTATACGATGAGGGTCTTGTGTATGTAATGAAGTGCAATGCTATGTATGCAATGCAATGACACACCCATGATAAAGCACATTCAATCGCTATGTCGACACAGACTTATAGTTCCCACTATTCGAGCAGGTAGCTAACCTCTCAAGCATCAACCGTCGTGGCCAAACGGTGATAGTAGAGCGGGCATCTCCACTACTAGGCTGGTCTCCACACTACCTGGCCTAGGCCTCCGTACGCCTCAATGCTAAGAACACAACAGCGGATCTCACATGCGTACTACAGCTCAGTGGGTTCTCTCGGGTAAATATGCACCAAGTTCCTAGCCCCGATTGGCCTATGGTATGACACAGAAGGAGCCTCGGAAATGAGCACGAGGACCAAGCCCAACCGTTCACTTGGCACGGAAGGAGCCTCGGTACGTGAACACCGAGGACCAAGCCCAACCGCCCAAGGTCTAACTGTCAACTCCCATCGGTGTGACGATTGGCGAGCCCGTAGACCTGCCACACTATCCTTAACCCGAGATTACGACACCGCGTGTCGACTCACCCAGCATGCAATTCCACAATTCGTGGCATGGAAGGGGCCTCGGAGAAAGCACGAGGACTAAGCCCAACCATCCAACAAATACGGATGGAGCCTCGGGACGTGAACGCCGAGGACCAAGCCCAACCGTCCAATTTTATCCAACTCAACCTCATTCCCATTAGTGACGGTCAACACCGCACTTATTAACTTCCACAATGCTACCAGTAGGGAGACGACACTCTAAGCATTGGACTATCCATTCCCTTCCATCAATTCATTATACATCAGGGCCATAGTTTAATCATTTACAAATCCTTCCACATGAATTCAACATATTATAGATAATGCGCATAATGGTGATCTACCAAATATAACAAAGACTTTCATTCACTTAGGCTTGATTCACAACTCGGCATAGGAATTCAAGTCCTCAAACATCAACCTTCACATTACCTCGGTGATTAACACAAAAGAATTCACCCAACCTCGAGATGGATTGCAACATCTTTTCTATCGAATCCAAGTTCATATTGTAATCACCTAGAATTATATGTAATCTGGTCAGCAACTTTGACTGAGGATTCCCGTGGCTATAGGTATCACCTGAAAACGTGCAACCACTAGTTGGAAAGGTAATTTCAAGGGCTACGGCTTTCGTGTTTAGTCGAAAGCCTAGATCTGGTCACATCATTCCAGAAATCCAACTCGAAGTTTGTTGCGTACAGGATACAGATTTCCTGGGCATTAACTCCCAACCGTAGTGGATTCAAACAGACTTTCCTGTGGCTACAGGTATTGCCTGGAAACGTGCAACCACTCGTTGGAAAGGTAATTTCAAGGGCTACGACTTTCGTGCTTAGTAGGAAGCCCAGATCCGACCCTTTCTTGCTTAAAAGTAGCCAAGAAGGTCGCTGCATGTAGAATACAGAATCTGCACGCATCTTGAAGCGAAGTGAATGGCATCCGTTCATCTTCCTCCTCAAGCAATTTTCGCTAAATCGCAACCAGAAGTTCCTCCACCCTTATTCTCCCTCTTGAGGCCATTTCCTCTTCACGAGACCACCCCTATCATCACTTTGAAGCGAGGAGAGGTTGAAGATGACAAAGCTTTAGAACACAAGTTCTAGCATGGCCTTCCTAGAAAGCTTCATCTCACACATCAAGAATCTTTTGAGTCGATGTCTCACCTAAGAATAGCTATTGTTTTAGCACCAAGGGAGAGGGGAGGAAACTCACCTCATTTCCTGCGTTTCCTCCGTTGCCGGCCACGGATCGCGTTACCCTTCTCCGCGGCATCCTTGCCTTCGTTAGCAGTGTTCTTCCACGGAAATGGCGGAGCTTTTCCTCCAGAATCCGGCCCCAACGACCCGCGATATCCTCCTCTTCCACTCCTGTCGGCTTTGCACAGTGACGGCTCGGCAAGAATGATCTGATCCGATGGCTAGGGTTTGGTTTACTCCCTTTTATATTACATATTAGGTTAAGTCCCTTCCGCCACGTGTCACTCTCTAATTGGACTGCCCAAATTAGGTTTCATTTGAAGTGACCGGTCCAAGGATCATTCAGCACGAATCCCGGAGTCCGGTTCGGTCCGCCTGTACAAGCCGGTGAATCTGCCTGGGCGCAGAAAATGCACAAGTCAAATTCGGCGGGAATCAGCCAGTGATTCCCGTCGATCGGCGAGTATTAGCGGGTCATTCTCGACGAATTCGTCGAGTATCAACAATGATACTCGACGATTTTCCCTTAGCCGTTTTATCGGACATCCTGTCGTTATGTGCGTTGAGTATCAGTTGGCGATACTCGACAGTCGGTGGGTATCACCGGGTATTCTCGGCGATCGGTGAGAATCGTCAGGCATTCTCGACGATTTTCCCTTAACCTACTGCAGTTCTGAGTCCGGCGGGTATCGACCACCGATACCCGTCGAATCGGCGAGTATCAACCTCCATTCTCGACGATCGACGAGCATCAACCTCCATTCCCGTCGATTTTTACTTGGCCGAGTTCCCTCATGTCAGCTACTGGTTGGGGTATCCTTGAACCCAACCCTACACTTATTCAATGCACCTGACACCTCACGTCAGTGCACTCCGAGCCCGAGTTGAGTCTCTTGACTCAGAACACGTGCGAGGGGCCTAGCGCGAATTGGGACGTTACAAGTTGACCAGTGGATATGGATCAGAGACTTATGCAGGGGTAGTGGAGGCTGCTCTGAAGGTAGAGGCAATTGAGACCGCTAAGAGTAGACTCCAGTAAATGAGGAAGGACAAGAGGAAGTCTGTTGAGGAGAAGAATCCCCAGGTACTCGGTGCTACTTTGGGAAAGAAGATCAAGGTGGTGTGTAACTTCTGTGGCTGGACAGGCCACCCTATTGAGAGGTGTTTCAAGAAGGCAGCAGCTCAGAAGAAGCAGCAAGTTCAAGCTATTCAGGGTGCTCCTAGGAGGAATGTTTCCTGTTCTGTTTGCAAGCGACCCGGGCATGATGCTGCCCAGTGCTGGTCCAAGGATAAAGTCTGCTCTCAATGTAGACAGAAGGGTCATATCAAGACAAGGTGTCCTCAGGTCCAGCCTATTCTTCATACAGTTCCACTTCAGGCATTACCTCCGCCTGAGTGTGTGGACAAGGGTAAAGGAAAGCTGAACGTGAACTCTTTCGAGGAGGCTCAAGCTTTGACTCAGGTCATCTCAGGTTAGTTGTTTTTCCAGCCTGAAAGTTTTATTTACTAGAATGGTTAAAGTTTTGTTTTGGTAGTTCCTTAGCTGTATATACTCCTATAGGGAAATTTAAGGTATAGAATCGTTGGGCGCGTGTTTTGTTCGACTCCGACACTTCCCACTCGTTTGTGGCTAGATCCTTTGTGGAGCGATATCGGTTGATTATAGATCAAGTTCTTGATACCTTCCGTGTAAAGTTCCCTTCTAGTGAATCTGTGTTATCAGATTTGGGCATCCTAGATTGCCCTATTTTGTTGGGAGACTTTCTTGCAAAGGCAGACTTGAAGATGATTGATCTAGAGGACTTCAATGTTATTCTGGGCATGGACTGGCTGTCTAAGTATGATGCGGTTATTCAGTGCAAAGGGAAGCTCTTGGACTTCATCAAGGACAACGGTTAGCCCGGAAGCGTGTATGCTGATCTGTGCCAGGATTCTCCTGTCATTTCTGCGGTATGTGCTCAGAAGCAGTTTCATTCTGATTGTTTTGCTTGTTTAGTATCGGTGGTTGGGACTGGGTTAGTGCACCACGCTTGGAGGAGATTCCTGTTGTTCGTGGTTTCTCTGATGTTTTTCTTGATGACCTTCCTAGTCTTCCTCCCGATCGGGATGTTGAGTTTGTGATTAATTTGGAACCGGGTACGCGTCCTATTACTAAGGTGCCGTACCGGATGGCCCTACGTAAGTTAGAGGGGTTGCGAGTCCAGTTGGATGAGTTGTTGGCAAAAGGATTTATCAGGCAGAGTTTGTCGCCTTGGGGTACTCCTATTTGTTTGTAGAGAAGAAAGATGGGTCGATGCGGCTTTGCATCGACTACGGGGAGTTGAACAAAGTCACTATTAAGAACAGGTACCCTCTGCCGAGGATCAATGACTTATTTGATAAGCTGCGCGGTAGCACGGTGTTCTCCAATATCGATCTTTGTTCTGGCTATCATCATCTCAGGATCCGTGAGGAAGATATTCTACGGACTGCGTTTAGATCGAGGTATGGACATTTTGAGTTCTTGGTGATGTCATTTGGTTTGACCAACGCACAATCAGCCTTCATGGATATGATGAACCGGGTGTTCAAGGATTTTCTAGACAATTTTTTGTGGTTTTCATCGATGATGTGTTGATCTATTCTCGCAGCGCTGAGGAGCATGAGCAACATCTGCGCTTGGTTCTATCGGAGTTGAGGGATCAAAAGTTATTCGCCAAGCTAAGTAAGTGCGAATTTTGGTTTCCTCAAGTCTCGTTTCCGGGCCACATGGTGAACAAGGATAGGATCTCGGTCAACCCGGAAAAGATCGCAACAGGGATGGATTGGAGCAGGCCAGGCACGCCCAAGGAGATGAGAAGCTTCCTAGGGTTGGCCGGCTACTACAGGAGGTTTTTGGAGGGTTTCTCTACCCTGGCTGCACCTTTGACCAGGTTGACTCAGAAGAACGCAGCCTTTGTTTGGAACGAGAAGTGCAAAGAAGCCTTCCTGGAGCCAAAGAATAGATTGTGCACTGCTCCCGTTCTGACCCTACCTACTGAGGGTGCGTAGTATGATGTGTACGTGGATGCTTCGCATGTTGGTCTGGGTTGCATGTTGATGCAGGCTGGAAACGTGATTGCGTATGGGTCAAGACAATTAAAGACTCATGAAAGAAATTACCCTACGCATGACCTTGAGTTTGCAGCGGTGATTTATGCGCTAAAGCTATGGAGGCATCTACTTTATGGTGCTAATTGCAAGATCTTCACAGATCATAGAAGTCTAAAGTACGTGTTGTAGGATCTTGTGGCGCCCTTAGAGGGGGGGGTGTGAATAAGGGATTTTTTAAATTTTAACAAACTATTTATAAAATACGAAATTAGATGTAAATTTTGAGACACACCAATGAAATGAAAAACAAGATTTTATTTCTCCAAAATATATATGTAAAATTATTTCAATAAAGCTTGAAATCAAGGCTTACAATGATAATAGATTTTAGCTTTTTCACCGGTCCTTCTCCCAAGGACCGATAGGCTATAGTCAATATCTCCCTAGATATGGCTACTAGCCTCCCCCTAAATCAAACCTATGATCTAGACGCTGCACATAAGGCGGCGATTTACTCCTAAGCCTCACAAAAACCTAGACACCACACACAGGGCGATGATTTGCCCCTAAGCCACACAAGGAATTAGACACCACACATAAGGTGGTGATTTTTCCTTCCCAATTATAAAGATAAAAAGTGAAAATGAAAGTACAATAGTAAAACTTAAAAATTCCCTCAAAATCACGAGGTCTGAAGAGGATGATGAACCGATGAGAAGATCTCCAATCTTTAACGCACGGTCGTATCTCCTTCGCTCTTGAGATTTCAACGGACCAAGGGAGTTCGTTTGGAAACGGAGATGAAGGCTCTGAAAATTCTCTTGGAAAACTAAGCTCTGCACAATCAATCCCTTCCCTGAAATTTTTGGCCGTATATATCACTTCATGCTATCGTCGGCGGTAGCGTTAACGACCCGCGATAGTGATAACTCTCTGTTGCTTGACACGTGGCACACGTCGCGCGGATTTTCAGATCTGAGTGAAGAACGTGACGATCGTGGGATATCGCTCGGCTACATCGGTATCGCCCCGCGATATTGCTCAACCGCGACTTTGTGTGCGGCATCGAGTGGATCAAGGCTGACGTCAGCAGTAACTGTCCACGCTATCGCCCGCGGTAGCGTTATCGCCAACGATAGTGCGATTTTCCTTTTCTTCAATGCTATGCTCAGCCATTCCTTAGTACTTGAAAAATCTGTTATCCCTGCACATTTAAAACACATACCAGGATCAAATACATCCGTGATTTGTTATTCTCAAACTAAGAAGTGTGAAATGCATGCTCCAACAATCTCCCCCTTTTAATAATAACAAATCCACTGAGAAAGAAATTGTGTGAGACCAATAGAATGTGAAACAATTCAGATAATCATTATGAATCAAAGTGCACAAATAGTTATAATAAACTCCCCCTATAATAAAGACTAGTTTCTCCCCCTATATTCTTCCCCTGTTTAAAAGAAATAATTTCTCCCCCTAAATGTACTAATCAATTTATTTCGTACTTAATCTCCCCTTTTGTTATTAGCAAAAGACGGTGGGATATATAAAAAAAATGAGTTTCAAATGCGGAAGCTGAAATAAGTGAGAGAGTAATAAATTAGTCATAGAATTTGGAAATATGAGGAGTAGAATAACGACATTAATAACCCTGGAATAGTATTACCATAAAATTTGGAATTTTATCAGGAAAAAATGTTTTGTTGTGGAGAAAATTAATTTAAGAGTTGAAGTTAAACATTGAAAATTTGTCAGGCCAAGATATCAAAAACATTAGAAACGATGAAATAGAAGAGAAAAACTATTTTCGGTCCAATTCTCATGAGAAGAAATTTTATAAATGATAATGACGTGTACATGTGAAGAGTGATGTAGTTTACAGATTCCTTAAGAAATAGGTTACATGAAGGTTTGCAATATTATAATACAAGAAACTCACATATAACTTCATGGCATAATGATTTTGAAAAAGTGGCCAAGTTTGTTTGCACAAGACACTTTACAATCCTTTTCAAGGTGCTCAAACTCACAATGCTCATTAAGACTTATCAGGAGGGTGAGTAGAGCTTGATTGGAATATCCTAGTCATTTTTATTTGTTTTTTTTTCATGCATTTTTTTTAGAAACTGTGACTTAGGACTCCGAATTCACTTGTATTGCAAACTTGATAAGACATATTTTGTTTTTGAAAATGGCCATCAGTTTTGAAGATCAATATGAATGAAGTATACATGAAAGGTTTAGTGATGTATTCGAAACTTTGAAACAAACCAATATCATGTAATAAGAAGCTTAAGTATGTGTAACTATCAGCTCGTGTCAGTGGAAGCACATTATCAATCATAAAATGTTACTCATACTTAGAGGCATGCGGAAACAAGTCTATTCAAGTTCTAGTCATCAAAGGTATAGAAAGATATCAAGAGCAAGACAAGTTAAAAAAATGTTTAAAGAACTTATAAATTAATAATCACACATTTAATAGGTATTGTATTCTGATAATCATCCAAAAATTAGGGTGTTGAAAAGGTGTCAAGATATTAGGGATTTTTGCCTCTAAAATACAATATCGCCAGCGTTAGCGATAACGCGGAGCGATAGCAGTTTTTGATATAAAAGGCAAAAAAAACTGAGTGGGCTGACACTTATCCTCATTTCAAGGACCCTTAACTTTTTGGCTTCGTCTTCTTCAGCAGAAACCCTCAAAACTTCAAAAAGGTAAGTTTAGATCTCTCTTTAATATTGTGATTTTCTAAAAAAAAACTATAGATCTGGTTTATAGATGATGAAAGAAGATAGATCTTGCAAAAAATTTTTTAGTTTTGGTCATACATTTTATTTTGAAAGAATTTTGAAGAAAACACTGGATTTTTATGCAAAAACTTTACAAAAATGAATAATAGGAGGTAGATCTGTGAGATTTATTTAATTTTAGAAAGTTTAATGCAATGGCAAGAGGAGATCTACATGAAATTGCTAATAGGAGTAGTTTGCACTGTCGCTAGGCGATAACACTGTCGCCGGCGATAGTAAAGGAATTTGTTGAAATCAATGTCTTGACTGAATGTGATGTTAACATAATAATTTCAGGAAATGGCATCCTTATCCCGTGCAAGAAAAAGCACCAGCCGCAACCCACATGCTTCATATCAAACATACCCGGGAATTGAGAATGCGTCGGTTGGTGTTGCGAAACTTTTGGATGAAACATTGCCACCGCATATATATGAACTACTTGTGGAGTCAGGTATAATGTCTCTCATTATACCCAACCTTTTTAGCTCCATTTTTGTAAGGGATTTCTATAACAATTTGGAAGACCCAAAATATACGGGGTTGAATGGAGGTGTAAGGTCTCGAATCCAAGGAGTGGAAATAGATATTACTCATGCTGATTTAAAACGAGAATATAATCTTGCCACTTGTGAGGAAAATTTTATGGATATAGTGGAGAATTACCGAAAGGATCGTGATTGGAGTATATTGAATCAAGTCCTTCACGGAAAGGAAAATAGGAGTTTGATTCAAGACGTCTCATCACTTTCTCGTGATGCATTTGTGATTCAAGATATATTAAGAAACACGGTTATGTTGTAGGCCGGGGACAGAACGAAGATCACGGCTCAATTGAGCTTAGTGACTTACTATGTATTAGAGAGAGTCAAGTTTGATGTGGAGGATTTTGTGTTATCCATCATACGATATACGTACAAAATGAAGCATCCCCTTAGGAGGAAACTGAATACACTTCCTTTAGGAAGTGTTATTCAAAAGGTCGTATATCAGAAATATGATTGGATAGATCAAGGGTTCTACATTGATGATTGTATCCCGACGATACATACCGTAGAACCAGCTAGATGTCCATCTCCAAGGGCTGCCTCGTCATCAAGAAAACCACTCCAAAGAGGAGGGTCTTTGTGTGAATCTATTGACAACCTAAGAGAGACGGTGGAGGAGATGAAAGAGGAACAAAAGCGTAGCCATTCCGGTTTTCGAAAATTCATGAAGTTTCTAATAAAGGGGTTGAAACTAAAGCCAACTCCGGAAGAAGAATGAGAATGGGGGAGTCCAGTCGAGGATCCTCCACGACATTCGATAAGGCGGACGCGAAGGCCTAGAGAACTAACTCCGACTTCCAGTGAAGATGTGAATGTGTCTACTGAGGAGAACATGGATGAATGACTTTTTATTGTCAGTGATGTAATATTTTGATGTTGACTGAATCTGGGATATCGCCGGCGTTAGTACTGTCGCCTGGCGATAGTGAAAACTCTATTAATTTGGGTGTTTGATGTTTGTATTGACTTTTTCAGTGTTATCTTATGTGTTGCCCAATTTTACGTTATGTTTTGTTGGTTATTGGAAAATTTTTGATTAATTGTAATTAACTATATGACATATATATACGATTTCTAATCTTAGGCCTATTTTATAGAAAAAATCTCGGAATTAAAACAATTTTGATTTATAATTCTAAGATTCTAAGTTCTAATCTTAACCTTAAAAAGCGTGAATCATTAAGCGGTTTTGTGAAAATATCTGCTATTTGATAATCTGTTCCAATAAAATTTATTTTAATATGTCCTTTCTTTAGGTGATCCCTAATAAAATGATGACGAACATCTATATGTTTGGATCTATAATGTAATACAGGATTGTTCGTTAAATCGATAGCACTTTTGCTATCACATTTTAATTCAACATTATTTTGGTGTATGCCAAAATATTCTAGTGTTTGTCTCATCCAAAGTGCTTGAACACAACAACTACTAAGTGTAATATATTCGGCCTCAGTAGTGGAGAGTGCAACAGAATTCTATTTCCTACTCGACCAAGAAATAAGTGTTGGGCCGATAAAGTGACAAGTGCCACTTGTGCTCTTTCGAAATAATGAACACCCCGCATAATCAGAATCAGAGTATCCATGTAAAATAAAAGAGTCATTATGAGGATACCATAAGCCTAGTTTAGATGTTCCTATAAGATATCTAAAAATATGTTTCACCGCTTTTAAATGTGATTCTTTTGGATTAGCTTGAAATCTAGCACATAGACAAACGACGAACATAATATCAGGCCTAGAAGAAGTTAAATATAATAACGACCCAATAATACTTCTATAAAGGGTTTGGTCAATTGAAATACCACTTTCATCTTTTACTAATTTCAATGAAGCACTCATAGGAGTATTGGCATGTTTAAGGTTTTCAAATCCAAATCTCCTTAACATATCATGAATGTATTTAGATTGATTAATAAAAATGCCATCATTTCTTTGTGTAATTTGAAATCCTAAGAAAAAAAAAGTTCTCCTACCATGCTCATTTCAAATTCATTTTTTATAATTTGAACTACTTCATTACATAACTCTTCATTAGTGGCTCCAAAAATAATATCATCAACATAAATTTACAAAATAACTAAATCATGTTCAATTTGCTTAATGAAGAGTGTAGAATCGGCACTTCTTATTTTATAATCATGCTTTAATAAGTATTGAGTTAAACGATCATACCAAGCACGAGGTGCTTATTTTAACCCATAAAATGCTTTTTCTAATTTATAAACATAATTTGGATATTTTTCATTTATAAAGCCAGGGGGTTGTTCTACATAAACCTCTTCTTTTATATACCCGTTTAAAAATGCAGTTTTGACATCCATTTGATATAATTTAAATCTTTTAAAGCAAGCAAATGCAAGAAATATCCTAACCGCTTCTAATCGAGCAATGGGTGCAAAAGTTTCACCATAGTCTACCCCTTCAATTTGTGCATAACCTTTTGCAACTAATCTTGCTTTATTTATAACAATTCTAGAATCACTATCCAATTTATTTTTAAATATCCACTTTACTCCAACTAAGGGATGATCTTTGGGTCGTTCTAAAAGATTCCAAACCTTATTACGTTCAAATTGATTAAGCTCTTCATTCATAGCTAAAAACCAAAATTCATCATTTAAAGCGGTGGAAACATCTTTTGGTTCTATTTCAGAGACAAAGCAAAGGTTTGAAAATAAAATATGTAAAGAAGAACGAGTACTGACCCCTTTTTGTGGATCTCCAATTATAAGCTCCTTCGGATGATCCTTTGAAAATATCAATTCACTTGGAGGCACATATTCTTCTCCTTCTTCTTCTTTTTCTTCTTCTTTTCCTTCTTCATTCCTTTCATATTCTTCATCATCATTTTCCTTCAAAGGAAGGGGTTTATCTTCTTTTCCTGTAGTTTGTTTATCTACACATGGAACAAACTCATCAAACCTCACATGAATAGATTCTTCAACTATTTTCATTCGTTCATTAAAAATTCTATAAGCTTTACCAGTTGAAGAATACCCAATAAAAATTCCTTCATCACATTTTTCATCAAATTTTCCTAAGGAATCTTTAGAATTTAAAATAAAACATTTACAACCAAAAACTTTGAAATAAGAAACATTTGGTTTTTTATTAAAAATTAATTCATAAAGAGTTAAGTTTAAAATAGGGCGAAGCATTATTCTACTAATTACATAACATGTAGTATTCACCGCTTCAGCCCAAAAAGATTTTGGTAAATTAAATTCAGATAACATCGTACGGGTTAGCTCTTGAAGAGTTCTATTTTTCCTCTCCACTACACCATTCTAAACTTTTCAAATTCCGATTCCAGTTGAAACAGCTTCGAGTCCTTCACCTGCGAGGTACCTTCATGAGTAACTTCAAGTAAATTCCAAATTTCATAAGCATTATTGCAAGCACAAGTTCTATTAAATTCAGTCCTATCTAATGCACAAAATAATGCATTCATGGCTTTTGCATTATTTTTGCACCTTAGCTTATCCTGATCATCCCATTTATCTTTTGGTTTTTCCATTTCTACATCTCCTACTGTATAAGTGGGATGAGCATAATTAGTCTCTACCATATTCCAAACTTCAATGTCAAGAGAAATAAGAAAACATTTCATCCTAGTTTTCCAGTAATTATAATCAGATCCAGTGAATAACAGAGGTCTACTAATTCCTTGCCCCTCAGAGAAAGCATGGTCATGCTGCGCCATAATTCCTAGTGGTGAAGCCGTATTAGAAATAACCACCTCTGATACCACTTGTAGGATCTTGTGGCGCCCTTAGAGGGGGGGGGGTGAATAAGGGATTTTTAAAATTTTAACAAACTATTTATAAAATACAAAATTAGATGTAAAGTTTGAGACACACCAATGGAATGAAAAATAAGATTTTATTTCTCCAAAATATATATGTAAAATGATTTCAATAAAGCTTGAAATCAAGGCTTATAACGATAATAGATTTTAGCTTTTTCACCGGTCATTCTCCCAAGGACTGATAGGCTATAGTCAATATCTCCCTAGATATGGCTACTAGCCTCCCCCTAAATCAAACCTATGATCTAGACGCTGCACACAAGGCGGTGATTTACTCCTAAGCCTCACAAGGACCTAGACACCACACACAAGGCGGTGATTTGCCCCTAAGCCACACAAGGACTTAGACACCACACACAAGGTGGGGATTCTCCCTTCCTAATTATAAAGATAAAAAGTGAAAATGAAAGTACAATAGTAAAACTTAAAAACTCCCTCAAAATAACGAGCTCAGAAGAGGATGATGAACCGATGAGAAGATCTCCAATTTTGAAAGCACGGTCGCATCTCCTTCGCTCTTGAGATTTCAACGGACCAAGGGAGTTCGTCTGGAAATGGAGATGAAGGCTCTGAAAATTCTCTAGGAAAACTAAGCTCTGCACAATCGATCCCTTCCCTGAAATTTTTGGCCGTATATATCACTTCATGCTATCGCCGGCGGTAGAGTTAACGCCCCTCGATAGTGATAACTCTCCGTTGCTAGACACGTGGCACACGTCGCGCAGATTTTCAGATCTGACTGAAGAACGTGACGATCGTGGGATATCGCTCGACTACATCGGTATCGCCCCGCGATATTGCTCAACCGTGACTTCGTGTGCGGCATCATGTGGATCAAGGCTGACGTCAGCAGTAATTGTCCACGCTATCGCCCGCGGTAGCGTTATCGCCAACGATAGTGCGATTTTCCTTTTCTTCAATGCTATGCTCAGCCATTCCTTAGTACTTGAAAAACCTGTTATCCCTGCACATTTAAAACACATACCAAGATCAAATACATCCGAGATTTGTTATTCTCAAACTAAGAAGTGCGGAACGCATGCTCCAACACGTGTTCACGCAGAAGGAGTTTAATCTGCGCTAGCGGCAGTGGCTAGAGTATGTGGCCGATTATTATGTGGAGATCCAGTATCATCCTGGTAAGGCCAATGTGGTGGCCGACGCTCTGAGCCGGAAGACGGGGAAGATCTTTAATATCTCCTCCGATCATTTAGTGGAAGAGTTCCTCCTTATGGATATCTCAGTGGGATACTATGACATGCAGAGCATTTTTGCAGTAGTAGAGCCGTCTTGGAATTCTCATACTAGGTTGTACCAGAAGGATTATCTGGACCTTCTGCACTTATACCTCAAGACCGAGAGAGGGGAGTTGCCAGATTTTTCTATTGATGATGCGGGTACTTTGAACTACCGCGGCAGATTTTGCATCCCCTCTGTTGGAGACATCAGCGTTATGATATGCAGAGAGGCTCATGGATCCAGTGTTGCCTACCATCCAGGATCTACAAAGATGTATCATGATTTGAAGCAAATTGCCTGGTGGAATGGGATGAAGAGTGATATAGCCCAATTTATTGCAGAGTGCCACACTTGCAAGCGTGTGAAGGCCGATCACGGAAGTCCTGGTGGTAAGTTGACTCCGTTAGAGATCCCGACTTGGAAGTGGGAAAGTATTTCTATGGACTTCATTACGGGCTTACCGAAATCTCCAAAGGGATTTGATTCTGTTTGGGTTATAGTGGATAGACTGACGAAGTGTGCTCACTTCGTGCCGTATAAGATTGATTATCCGATGAAGAAGATAGTAGAGCTGTACTTGAATGAGGTCATCAGATTGCACGGTGTGCTTGTTAGCATCATTTCTGATCGAGACTCCCGGTTTACTTCACGCTTTTGGCAGAGTCTGCAGGAGGGTTTGGGTACAGATCTGAGGTATTATACTGCTTACCACCCAATGAACAATGGGCAGATAGAGCGGGTGAACCAGATAGTTGAGGATATGATCAGATGCTATATTCTAGACCCGGTGGAGCGTGGGATTAGCGGTTATGACTTATGGAGTTTGCATACAATAATAGTTATCACGAGAGCTTGCAAATGGCTCCGTTTGAAGCTTTGTATGGGAGGCGTTGCAGAACTCCCTTGTTTTTGGCTGAGGAAGGTGAGAGACCCTTGTTGGGTCCGGATGCGCTCGAGGATATGGAAGTCGCAGTGAAGCTTATTCAAGAAAAGCTTAGTATAGCTCATGAGAGATATGAGGTGATTGCCAATCGGTGTAGGTCTGACTTGGAGTTTTCTGTAGGGGACCTTGTGTTTCTTAAGGTTTCCCCGATGGTTGGTGTTAAGAGGTTTGGTAAGAACTGTAAATTGGACCCGAGGTATGTGGGTCCGTTTAAGGTTGTTGAACGAATTGGCGTGTCAGCATATATGTTTGATTTGCCAGCAAACTTCCCAGGTGTTCATAACGTATTTCATGTAAGCCAATTGCGAAAGTGTGTGCGTAGTAGTGGGCAAGTCTTGGATGTTGTGCCCCAGTTGGAGCTTAATCTCTCTTTTGTTGAAGTGTCGGTCCGCATTTTGGATACTCAAGATCGGGTACTGCGGAGGAAGTCCATCCCGATGGTCAAAGTTCTATGGAAGAATAAGGATTTGGAAAGCGCGACTTGAGAGTTAGAGTCGGCTATGAGGAAGGCTCACCCTCAACTGTTACCCTGATTTGCTTGGTACGTTTTCTTCCTAGTAGCTCTTGTTTGCTACTTTCCTTCTATAAGTAGAAGTAGTGTATGTGAAGTTTCGAGGCGAAACTTTCTTTTAGGGGTAGTGACTGTAACGCCCCCGATTTTTCTGCAATTATTTAATTCTCGTTTGGCGTTACATCGACGCATTTTCTTAGCTTGTGTCATCTGTGGAGTGGGTCTTAACTCCTTAGGACTGAGTGGCCTATTTTGTAGCTTATGGGATAGTTTTCCCTAGCAAGTCGGGTCGTTTTGGGTGACCCGGAGTGGCCTCTCGGGGGATGCTTGCGTTTTGGCTTCGGGTGGAGATAAACCAAATTTTGCTAATCAAAAGTTGATTTCGACTTCGCTGTTGTGTTCGTAGCGTGGATATTTAGCTACGGTGCGAATTTCGTCGAATTCCGAGGATGTTCGGTTTTCGTGTCGTTTTGTATTTCATGAAAAAAAACAATACTATTTATTAAGCATTTTATTATCTAATACTTTAGAAGTGTTTGGCGGTTATACTATGTATTATTTTATATTATTTAATTGATTAGCTAATTAGGTTAATCGGGTGCTATATATAGGATAGGTTAGATTTAGAAAAAAAATAAACCGCTCCTGTTCTTCTTCCCGAAACCAAACCAGTCTGCGCCTGTTCGCGAAAAGAAGCGGAGAAACCGCCAAACCTGCTCCCCTTCGGACGCAGATTCTGGGAGCGTTTGTGGACGGAATTCGATTCCGAAAGCGGATTTGGATTGCTCTTTCCTAGACCTTCATTCCTACAGTAAGAAATTCAATTTTCGTGGTGTTTCTAGGGGTCTCGAAATTTCTTAGGTTCTATGTTTTCGCCATTAAAGCTCTAGATTTTTTGTTTAGGTGTTGTTGCTGCTGGTGCCGAGTGAGAGTAAGGGAGGCCGAGCAAGCTTCGCTGGAAATCGAGGAAAGTGGTGCTCTTGCCCTTGCCATGTAGTTTTTCTTGTTCATTTTATTCCTTGCTATTAGTTAATCTTCCAGATTTCCTCTTGCTAAAAATGCCCAGCTATTCCCGAAAATCATAACCAAGCCTGTTGAATACTTCATGTTTAGTTTCTTTTCTCAAATAGCCTTGTCTTCCTATTTTTATTCCTGCTGTTGAATTGCCTTGTTCTCGGTTTGGGAGTAGAGTAATGTGTGTTGGAGTTAACTTTTCTGTGCAGTAGTTGTAGCCGGGTAGAGGAGAAAAGCTTTTGTTTTATTTTATGCAAAAAAACATTGTCTTGGTTAGGCTCGGGTTTGGATGAATTTATGCTTGCCTACATAGTGGCTGTAGCAGAAGCCTTTCCTTTCCTTAGTCTAGATGATTAGAATGTTTCTGGGCTAGATTTAATGGTCTGGAGTGTTATTAAGGGTGCAGGAATATAATCATAGCTTTTCTGTCTTGTGGCGTTGAGTGAGTCGACCTCACTAAACGCTATGGCTGTCTAGGCGTTGAGTGAGGCAGGCTCACTCAATGCTGCCGCCAATCCGCACCGTTATGTCGGATGGCATTGAGTGAGTGGGCCTCACTCAACTCCATGGCGATTTAGGCGTTGAGTGAGGCGGACTCACTCAACGCCGCAACCCATCCTTGCAGTTAAGTATTTTGGCGTTGAGTGAGTCGACCTCACTCAATGTCAAAACTATTTTGGCATTGAGAGAGGTGGACTCACTCAACGTCAAAGTTATTTTTTGCGGCCAAGTGCTAAGGCATTGAGTGAGTGAACCTCACTCAACGCCATGGCTGTTTTGGCGTTGAGTGAGTGAACCTCACTCAATGCCATGGCTGTTTTGGCGTTGAGTGAGGTTAACTCACTTAACGACACCATCTGTTTTGGCATTGAGTGAGGTTACCTCACTAGACGCCACTGTCTATTTTAACGTTGAGTAAGGTTAGCCCACTCAACGCCACAACAAGTGTTGCAGAAGGCGTTGAGTGAGTGAACCTCACTCAACGATGTAAATGTTTTGGCGTTGAGTGAGGTTACCTCACTCAACGCTACTGTCTGTTTTCATGTTTAGTGAGGTAAGCTCACTCAATGCCACAGCCAGTGTTGTAGAAGGTGTTGAGTGAGTGAACCTCACTCAACGTCGTAACTGTTTTGGCATTGAGTGAGGTTACCTCACTCAACGCCACCGTCTATTTAGGCGTTGAGTGAGTGGAGCTCACTCAATGACATGCCGTGTTGATCTATCTCAACGCTTTTCCCTTACCTTGATTTTCTCTCCCGAGTGAATTCCTTGATTTTGAGGTTCCTTGTCGGTTATATTTTTTTCCAAAGGCCGAATCGTGGGTTGTGGTTAGTAGTGGTGGTTTGAAGCTCTTAATGGAGGTGGTGTTGTGTAATTTAGCCGTGGCCACCCTTTTCTTTTATCCTGCTCCAGGTATGGGCTGGGCAAGGGGGTGGGAGGTCCCTAGTGCTTTCACATGTAGACCCTTGATCTTTGTTTCTTGGAAATGGTGGTTGGGGGACTGAGTTTGCCTCCAACCCGGATACGCGTTGTTTTTGCTACTGCCATCTCTCACAATTTAGGATGTTAGACATTTCTTCCTTTATAAATTGCAATGTTTTGGGCACATGATAGTCTTGAAAACCCTGCAGGATTTTTGGGCAGGGTTGTTTCCGTTTCCTCGCACATAGTGTTTTTCCTTTTTTCCTTACCTTGGATAGTGGTGCTTGTTACGGTTTACTTACTCTTCTGGCTTATCATTTAGAATAACATTTCCGTACAGCTTATTTGTTTTTGCTTGCTAAGGTATTCTTTTCTTCTTTGAATGGCTCAAGTTCTGGATAGTAACCGATTAGACGGCTAGTTGTAATGTGCTGTTGCTGGTGGTCTCTCGTACTGTAGAGATCATTTCCTTGGTCTTGTGAGGTAGTTTTATGCTTCTTTCTTACAGACATATATACTTGCCAGTGGGTTCGTGTCAGTTTGTTGGCGCCCACTGGTAGTTTTACCTTAATACTAGATATGTTATCTTTTTGCTGCTACCTTTTCTGGAGATAGTCTACTTGCTCTTGGGATGATTTATGCTAGGTTGCTAGTTACTTTTAAACCTAAAAACACTATTATAAGTATATCTCATGATCAACATGCTTATAAAACTCACATACTATTTTCCAAACTACGTAAAAAGGTCGTTTTCTTATATATTGTATAAACTAAATGTAGGGTCTTGCTTAGTATAAGTTGTCCTCTAGGGACACTTATGCACTCTTTTAGGATGTCAAATGTGAATAAAGTATTTTTTGCTGCGTATAAGTATAGTTTTTTCCTAAACTCTGTACTAGATGATCCACTGAGTCGAGGGATACGGCCTTTAAAATATAACTGATTTTATAATCATTAAACTTATGAATTTTCATAGTCTAGTTAGATGGTGTTCGCCTGAGCGTCGACAGTTATCCCCTGCTCGACGTGGCATCACGATGCATGTTTTCTCATACTCTGATACTTCTTAAATTTGGAGAAAATGTGGGTTGTGACAGGCACATCATCCAAGACTTGCCCACTGCTTCGCACACACTTCCTTAATTGGCTTACATTATAACATCCCATTTCCGGCTAGACCCCTGGAAGTGGTTTTGTCATAACAGAACCTTAGGAAACCCAGGAATTGAAGATTATCGACAAAAATTTCGAGTCAAGGGGTGGTCACGCCCTTGACTGACCCGTCACGCCCGTGACATAGGGCATGACCCCTTCGACGATCGTCGACCTCAGGAAGACGATCGTCGAGCTCAGAAATTTCAAAATGGGCCTGACACGCCCGTGACCTTGGAATGGCGTTGAGTGAGCTAAGCTCACTCAACGCCGTGGGCTGGATGGCGTTGAGTGAGCTTAGCTCACTCAAATCCATAAGCTGGATGGCGTTGAGTGAGCTTAGCTCACTCAAAGCCATAAGCGGGATGGCATTGAGTGAGCTTAGCTCACTCAAAGCCATAAGTTGAATGGCATTGAGTGCACTGACTACACTCAACGCCATCTGGTGTCGGCAGGATGGCGTTGAGTGAGCTGAGCTCACTCAACGCCGTAGACTGGATGACGTTAAGTGAGCTTAGCTCACTCAATGCCGTAAACGGTCAGGAGGGATGGCATTGAGTGCGTTGATTGCACTCAACGCCATAAGCTGAACGGCGTTGAGTGCACTGAGTACACTCAATGCCATTTGGGCTATCTGGATGGCGTTGAGTGAGCAGAGTTCACTCAACGCCATAACCGGGATGGCGTTGAGTGAGCTAAGCTCACTCAACGCCATCGTCTAAAAGAACATATTTTGGGTGGTGTTGAGTAAGCAGAGCTCACTCAACACCATAGTACGGATGGCATTGAGTGAGCTGAGCTAACTCAACGCCATAGTCTGGAATGGCGTTGAGTGAGAAGAGCTCACTCAATGCCGTAGCTTGATGGCGTTGAGTGAGCTGAGCTCACTCAATGCCATTATACTTAGAATTTTCTGGCATTGTATTTATGGCTGGGTGCTGGTTTAGTTGAACCGGGCCGGTCTAGGAGTGAGTTATTTTCTCCAATAAGACCTGATAAGTCTTATTTCATTTAAGTTGACCAGTCATGCTGTGCCACGTGGACCGCCTGTTTTGAAAAAGGGCGGTTACAGCTATGGCCGAGAGCTAGGCTTCATGGCCATCAATGGCATTTGATGTCATGGCCTTCCCTCTTCCCCTGAACCGGCTGGATTCAACTCATCTCAGGGAGAGGAGAAGTTTCCAGCCCTCCTCCAGCTGTCACAGAGCTGTTTCAGCTCCCCTCCATCATGGCCGAGCCAAGCCATTATGGGCCATTAATGGCCACCAGCTTTTGGACGTTCCCCCTCCTTGTCCAAGCTTTTAAACACCTTCAGAGGCCCAAGGGGATTTTTTCCCAGCTGTTACCTGAAGTTTTCGAGCCTCCCCTTGCTGTTGAAGAATTCCGGTGACGCCACCAGCGTGCAAATGTCTTCCCGACGGTCTGCACGCCTCCAGCCCGCGAACAAGGTCCTCCCCTCTCTCTTCTTCTGCGGATAGATCTTAGGATTCAATAGGATTGAGAATCGGGCTCAACTGAGTCCGATTAGAGCTTTCATTTTCATGGATTTTCCATGAAACTCGCGTGTTCGGGCTCGCCGGAAAAAGCCCCTCCGGCGGCTGCGCCGCCGCCCGGCGATGGCCGCCACCTCAACGGAGGTGGTGGTGGCGGTGGCCGACCAGGGAGGAGGCTGGATGGCCGGCAGCTGCTCTTGGAAGTAGTTCAAAGTCAGGCAGATCATGGCCTTTGGCTGGAGGAAGAAGACAAGTCTAGAGCCCTTAGATCTTGCTTCAAGAACTGTGCTATGTAATTAGATTTTATTTTATAAGCAATTTCTGTATGGAAATAACAGTCACTTTACAAAATTTTGGAAAAATACCTAGAGGCTCCTACAGGAAAAGTGGTCAGCAACAATATTATAGCTCTATGAGTCTAAGAAATTTTAAAATTTGTTTCAAGCATTTTGGGCCAATGGATAGACCTCAGCACTCATTTTTGTGAGGTCTACCCATAGGGCTGTCCTGACCTTAGAAAATTTCCCCACTCCAATCCACTCATCAAAATGACTAGAAATTTGGGGTGTGGCCTAGTCTTACCTATATCTAGGTGCTATCCAAAAATTAGGATTTTTGGAAAATGTTTTTCTATAGTTTTTAGAAAAAAACTCAATAATCCTAGCATAATTTAATTAGATGGCTAAATGACTACCAAACCCTCTCAAATTTTGGTGAGTGGTCCCTGGGTTTATCATAAGGTTTTGGTAAAAATTTCATCTCATTTGGAGATGTTTTGTATAGGTTTTTATTCCACCCTAGGTTGATCCTTATAGGATAATTTAGGATCAAACACCCCCTTGGTATTTGAGTGGTCATATCACCTCAACAGAGGCTGGTATTTTGGTCATTGACTTTTTAGGGCATGACACACCCTCCAAGGGAGTTTGGAGTTGCTTGGTGTAGGGTAGCCCAAGAACCCTAGGAAAGGTCCCTTAATGGTGATTTTTAGGGTGGTGAAGGTCATGGGGTCAAATGACATTGGACTGACTTAATATTTGGTGGAGAGAACCATAGGGCCATTATAGTTCTCTTGACAAAATCTTAGGGTCTTTGGAGATAGTTAGGCCACCTAAAATCCTAACCCTAGTTTAGGGCACCAATCTTAATTTGAACTAATAGGCTTACAACTGAACTTCAAATCAAGTAAAATTTGGGCAGGGTAATTTTCTGATCTAAATGGCCATGTTATAATTTTGTTGAGATTTTTGGGTCAATTTATACTGTACTTCATTCACAACTCTTATTGTGCCCTAGATATTTATTTTGATGGTTCTGAAATTTGTGTTCATTGGAAAGTTATGAAATCTTGGATTAGGGCATTTTATAGCATGTTATACCTTCTGTAATTTTCCTGGAAGTTTATCTGATTATTTTGGGTACTTTATTCTTTAACGTACTAATTGTGATATGTAGATAAAAATACAAATGATGCCCAATTACTATTTTAAAAATTATGAAATGTGGTCAGCGGGTGTTTCGAACCATGATAGTCACCCTATAATTTTCTCTGGAATTTTTAGATGATTAAAAACAGTACCTCCTTCACTAAGTTAGGAAAATTAGTATCTTACATTAAAATAAGTTCAGAGCTCAAATATTGGAGAAAAATTATGATACTTGGTTTCTGATGGTTTTAGGTCACTATAAATCTTCTATAATTTTCTTGTGATTTTTGGATATATATTTATGGTACTTGCTTCACAATATGGTAGAAGTGGCCTAAAATAGTAAATTAGGAAATATAGGCCCAAACCCCCATGAAATTTCTCAAAATTTTGAATTACTGCTTAAATGCCTTATAAGACTTTTACTGATTTTATGATGATTTATTGTTGGCTCATTAGTGCACTTCATGTTCATACTAGGGCATTGGGAGGCTGAGAATAAATAAATTAAATGCCAAATGAAAAAGGAAAATTATTATTTTCATAGATTTAGCTATATTATGTAACGATAGACCTCTAGTAAATATTATAGGAGATTCGGAAGACAATTTGGAGTACCCCCCCCCCCTTATACTCCTCACGTATCTTAGGATGGTCTGCATATAGTAAAACCACGGAAACTGAACTAGAGTGGATAATGAACTTGGGGAGATGGAATTTTGGTAGTTGCTGGTTGGATAGGGCAAGCTAAGTTTAAGTTCATTATTGGAAGTCAAGATAAGTAGAGTGTGAGATTGGCTAGGGTTAAGTGGCGTTCGGGAATGACGAAAGATCGTCCACCCCGGGTAGGAGTGGAAGAGTCTTAATACGCTAGGGCTAGATCTAAAGTAACTTAAAGAGGGATCGGGTAATGGGTAACAACCAATAACAATAAGTGCCTTGCGAAAGGGAACGGTGGGCTTCAGCTACCATCATAGTTCTTAGTGTGATGTAGGCCACGAGTTTCGACACCGTAACGGCTAAGGGGTTCACACGCTCGCTTAATTATAATTACTATTACGCTCACACGAAGAATAAACATAGCCACTACGCAAGTTGCCACAATTAATTTAATAGAATTCGGGGGGTTCGCTAGGCCCCTTAAGATAATATCAAGGCTATAGGCCAAGATCCTCTCAAGCGAAATGAACCCACAAGGTTCGGTCGAGCGTACGTTGTACCAAAAGAGACACCATCGAAAATAAGGATTCGGATAACGGGTGGTTCTCTCCCAACGAAAATAAAATGAGTGCCGCCACGCCTCACGACTTCAAAAGGGAATCAATAACAATAACAATAATTTAATAGATATTATCCACGAAAATTCTACCAATCACAAATCACACGATATGCTAAATGCCCAAAGAAAAGATCTAAGAGAGAAACACACAAGAGTGGAGACGTTCGTTACCCAACCGGAATGGATGATTCCGATTTAACTCTCTTTGGATCGCTCCGTTCCGGATCCACCGAAAGCGTGCCGGTTGGAGGGAAACTCCAAGTTCTTCGTTGCCTTCCGACGCCGTTGAAGTTTCACAAGATTCACCTCAAGCTTTGGCCGATTCTTCTCTTGGATTAGAAGATGGGGCTGATTTGGATCTCACCAAAGGAATCGGTTTTTAGTAAGGATAGGTTTATGGATGGTGTTGGGATGGAGGTAGTTAGCCAGGAGAATGAAAGGGTGTGTCGGTTTTGTGAGGGGATGGATGTGGCCGAGATTTTGATGGCAAAGGGAGAGGGCTCGGTCAAGGATGAAGTTGATGAGGGTCGTTTTTTTTGGTGGGATGCCAAGGGTGGCCGGCGGATTTGAATGGAGGGGATGGCTTTATCGTTTTGGGATGAGGATGGGGAGGCGGCTAGGGGTAACCCTTGAGTAGAGTAAGGTGATAGAGGGAAGGGAGGTGGAGAGGAGGTGGCCGAAGCCTTAGAAGGGGAGGAGGGAGGCCGGCGGCCAAAGAGGGAAAGAGAAAGGAAGGGGGCGGCCAAGAGGAAGAGGGAAGAGGAGAAGGTAATTCCAAAATCTGAAATTAGGTTTTAATTTTTCATTCAAATCTACTCAAAATCCAATACAACATAGCCTTATATAGGCTTTACAAAGACAAGGGTTATAAGCACCCCAAATGTGGCTAAACAAAGGCCAAAATGAAATGACAAATAATTAAAACTTTGGCTAAACATAGGCCAATTAAAAACATAATTATAAAATCTGAAATAATAATTTAAATGACGCGGCGATGGCGGTGGATGTCGCGGCAAAGTTCCAACATTAAAATGACGCGGCGATGGTGGTGGATGTCGCGGCAAAATTTCAACATTCCGACTTGCGGCACGGTCATAAAGATCTTCAAGCTCCATATGGCGACAAACAACGGCACCAACAAGTAAATCATCATCTCAAGGCGGCGAGGGAACATCAAGTGTGAGCCGGCACCAACATCAACCGGGTAACCATAGTCATCCGGAAGGGGATCTTCTGCAGCAACATGACGCAGATCTATGACATGTACCGGGTCACCATCATCGTCCAGAGGGGGACGCTCCAAATCAACAAGCCGGGGGATGACGGCGCCATCAATCCTCCCCCTCTCAAAAATACTCATCACTGATGAGTAGTACCGTGTATGAACGTCGAGGAAGAGGAACCTGCAAGGCAAAAGTGGTCTTGGGGGGACCTCAAAGACGCATTAGCCAAATAAGAACAAGGAATTTCCACAACATCAATCCACATACCTCCGATGGAGACCGGGGACGAAAAGGATCCAGAAGAACTATTACCACCCACCCCAAGAGAAAGCATAGTGGAAAATTTAAACGGAGAGTTAGACTTTTCAAGGGGCATAGAAACATGACGCGTAAAGTATGAAAAGTAGAAAATAGGAGCGATGCCCCAATCAATGGAAAATTCTACAAGAAATGTCATGCTACTAAATTTCCATAAGATTCGCAAATAATGGACTGGCCGGTAAATAAATATTTCTGAGGTGCCCGGAGGCATCCGTTCAGGGACGAGACAAACCAAAACCAAATCACTTATATAATGGTAGGATACTCTCCGATTCCAACAAACAATCTTAGAACTGTGTGGGGAGAACCCATGTGCAACGTGACTTGCTTTAACAGTGGGCAGTAACGGGACCAAGTCAGGTGGCACGGGTGCCAATAAAGCAGTGGTGAAATCAACGCCATACAATGTCGTAGTTTTAGATTTATACTTAAATTTAAATTTTAAAACGTCATGAATAAAAGCTAACGGGAAACAGTCATCACTATATATAGAACGGGGCGCTCCCGGATTTGACATTACGTGCGGGCAACACAACATAACATTCGCAACTACATTCACTAGCGTGTGCGTGCACGGGTCATCAAAAGACGGGGGATAAATGCGTGCGACCAGGCTTGGCAAATAAGTTTGTCGAGGGGACATCACGTCATAAGGCACCATCGCCAAGGTACCACTAGTAATCCAATTCGAAACCTCAAAACACGGATTTGACTTCCAATAAAGATCATCCGGTCGCAACCCAATAAAGTCGTAAGAAAGTTCAAACAGTGGATTCGCTCTTACAGAAAATTCATCTGACATGTCTTCTAAATCATGTGGGTAATCATGTATTTCAGATTCAGTGATCGGATCATAGATCGGCAACGCTACAACGAGATCAGGCGTTACAAACGGTAGAGAGTTAAAATCACATTCAAGTTTAGGTAAAGGAGTTAGCATTAGGGGATGCTCATCCGGTTCCACTTCAATATCGTATTCCAAAAGTTTAACTCCTTTACTAGAACAATCTTCCAACGCATCAGTCCTGACATCAGTTACAGTGAAAATCTCAGAAATGGGCACTTCGATACGTCTCGGACTAGAAATAGCAAGCTCATGTCCGAACAGATCGTCAAATGAATCACGACTGGGTAAGCTCTCAGCAGACTGTAACTCTTCTGACTTAGCTAGAATATCAATCGTCTTAGGATCATCAAAAGGCTCCACAACAGTCAAAGGGGATGGCTCCAAAATGTCATCGAAAGGGAGTGGAGAGGGTTCCTCAAATGAGAAATCCTCATCCAAGCCACTCGGGTAACCAATCTCCTCATCGTCACTCATGTTGTCAACATTAACAGCATCGGCCTCAGTGACGGGCGTACTCGTAATCGCAAGCTCAGATACCATTTTCACGCTGATAGGAACACTCTCATAAATAGGAAAGGGTCTAGTGCCCAGGCGGGGAGAAATAAAATCATGAGACGTCCTCATACGGGAGTACGAGGGAACATGCTGGTTCGATGTAGGCAAAATCTTGGGCGGCGACTCACTCAGATAATCAGTAGACGGAGAACGACAGTATGGAGGGTAATACGCATCCGTTAATAAATTCTTCATAATATGCCAACCTATACGTGGGTCGATAGAGGGCATTCCTAAACGTCTTTCCTTATTGAGCCAGAAAGTATGGGCTCGACCAAATAATTGCAGTCTCGCAACGGGAATCCTGTGGGGATCCACAATACGATGCTCAAAATAATGCTCCATGTCGTTCACCCAACATAGAAACACTCGCGGTCCACCTAGCCCATCATATGTCGGAGCAGGAATCCTAACACGCCTAGAGGTGCGTGGTGTAACTTGATTAGCCTTTAGTTGGCCAATCAACCCCTTAATCTCTTCCACTACCGGGCAATGGACTGACTTTCTAACTTTCATGATGGAACCTAAAGATTTCATTCGGGAAACGTGAACATCGTAGGCCATTTTTTTTGTTTTAATTTTCAGCGGGAAAATGGGGATAGACTACTCGGATTAAGTGCACAAATACAAAGAAATATAGTCTGGTTCTATTTAATTTTCAATGATCGATTTGTTCCCGCTAATATTTCAAAATACTATATATATATATTTTTTGATAGCCTTGCTGGCAAAAATATGGAGATTATTAATAAATTTTTTATTTTTGAATTTTGCTGAAAAAATAAAAATATAGGCCGCTATTGGCAGACCAACTATAAAATTTTAAAATAACTTAATAAAAATAATGACTTAATGAAAAATAATTTTTTTTGGATTTCTTATTAAAAATAAGATAGAGAATTTCCAGAATTTTTTTTTTTTAGATTTTGAGAAAAATTTGAAATTTAGAATTTGAAATTCGAAATTTGAAATTATGAATTTTGAAATCTTGAAATTTGAATTTTGAAATTTGAAATTTGAAATTTGAAATTTGAAATTTCGAAATTTGAAATTCAAAATTTGAAATCTGAAATTTGAAATTTAAAATTTGGAATTTGAAATTCGAATTTTGAATTTTAAATTTTGAAATTTGAAATTTGAAATTTTGAATTTTGAATTTTGAATTTTGAATTTTGAATTTTGAAACTCGAAATTCGAAATTTGAATTTTAAATTTTGAAATTTGAAATTTGAAATTTTGAAATTTATATTTCTTTAGCCTACCTAAAAATAGAACGATGGTGCCGATTAGTAAATCGACAATAACCTCCCTCTGATACCAAATTGATGTAGGCCACGAGTTTCGACACCGTAACGGCTAAGGGGTTCACACGCTCGCTTAATTATAATTACTATTACGCTCACACGAAGAATAAACACAGCCACTACGCAAGTTGCCACAATTAATTTAATAGAATTCGGGGGGTTCGCTAGGCCCCTTAAGATAATATCAAGGCTATAGGCCAAGATCCTTTCAAGCGAAATGAACCCACACGATTCGGTCGAGCGTACGTTGTACCAAAAGAGACACCACCGAAAATAAGGATTCGGATAACGGGTGGTTCTCTCCCAACGAAAATAAAATGAGGGTCGCCACGCCTCACGACTTCAAAAGGGAATCAATAACAATAACAATAATTTAATAGATATTATCCACGAAAATTCTACCAATCACAAATCACACGATATGCTAAATGCCCAAAGAAAAGATCTAAGAGAGAAACACACAAGAGTGGAGACGTTCGTTACCCAACCGGAATGGATGATTTCGATTTAACTCTCTTTGGATCGCTCCGTTACGGATCCACCGAAAGCGTGCCGGTTGGAGGGAAACTCCAAGTTCTTCGTTGTCTTCCGACGCCGTTGAAGTTTCACAAGATTCACCTCAAGCTTTGGCCGATTCTTCTCTTGGATTAGAAGATGGGGCTGATTTTGATCTCACCAAAGGAATCGGTTTTTGGTAAGGATAGGGTTATGGATGGTGTTGGGATGGAGGTGGTCAGCTAGGAGAATGAAAGGGTGTGTCGGTTTTGTGAGGGGATGGATGTGGCCGAGATTTTGATGGCAAAGGGAGAGGGCTCGGTCAAGGATGAAGTTGATGAGGGTCGGTTTTTTTGGAGGGGATGCCAAGGGTGGCCGGTGGATTTGAATGGAGGGGATGGCTTTATCGTATTGGGATGAGGATGGGGAGGCGGCTAGGGGTAACCCTTGAGTAGAGTAAGGTGATAGAGGGAAGGGAGGAGGAGAGGAGGTGGCCGAAGCCTTGGAAGGGGAGAAGGGAGGCCGGCGGCCAAAGAGGGAAAGAGAAAGGAAGGGGGCGGCCAAGAGGAAGAGGGAAGAGGAGAAGGTAATTCCAAAATCTGAAATTAGGTTTTAATTTTTCATTCAAATCTACTCAAAATCCAATACAACATAGCCTTATATAGGCTTTACAAAGACAAGGGTTGTAAGCACCCCAAATGTGGCTAAACAAAGGCCAAAATGAAATGACAAATAATTAAAACTTTGGCTAAACATAGGCCAATTAAAAACATAATTATAAAATCTGAAATAATAATTTAAATGACGCGGCGATGGCGGTGGATGTCGCGGCAAAGTTCCAACATTAAAATGACGCGGCGTTGGCGGTGGATGTCGCGGCAAAGTTTCAAAATTCCGACTTGCGGCGCGGTCATAAAGATCTTCAAGCTCCATATGGCGACGAACAACGGCACCAACAAGTAAATCATCATCTTAAGGCGGCGAGGGAACATCAAGTGTGAGCCGGCACCAACATCAACCGAGTCACCATAGTCATCCGGAAGGGGATCTTCTGCAGCAACATGACGCGGATCTATGACATGTACCGGGTCACCATCATCGTCCAGAGGGGGACGCTCCAAATCAACAAGCCGGGGGATGACGGCGCCATCATAGTGCCCTTTGAGAGCCCTTCGCGAGGAATACCGGGGGCAGTCCTGGGCAAACGTAAACAGTAGGAATAATAAATTTAAGAGCTACTAGTATAACTAGGGTTGCACATACACACACCTCGGTAACTAGGAAGGTAGAATAAGTTGCTTTTGCTGCCATTCAGACAGCAGCTCTGAAGGTAGATGCACGGACGGGACAGTCCGGGGAGCCGAGGGCTCGAGGATTGGAGTACAGAATAAAGGTGGTGGGTCTTCGATATTGATTGTCGTTCACACCGACATCGGTACGTTGACTCGGCGGTGTGGGACACTTAGCCAAAGAAAGTCTGGTGGATATAGCCAGCACTAGTACACGGATACTCTAGGTTGTGTTCTTCTAGGGGCGTACGGAAGGGCTAGGCCTGGTAGTGTGGATACCCGCCTAGGAGTGGGGGGCCCGACCCACTGTCTCCGTTTGCCACTACGGAGTTTCCTGGGAGTGAAGCTAGCTGCCCGAACAGGGGGAACTAAAGGTCTGTGCGCATAGAGTGTGTGCGTGTATTGCACTTGCATGAATCATAGCATAGCATATCACTACACTCATATTTGCATACAACCAACACCCCAACATATAAATCGGTATGAGACTTTTTATACGATGGGAACCTTGCCGAAGACCCCTTAACTTATAAGTTTGTATGGGAATTCATATAAGTTAAGGTTACTTTCTTCTTTATTTTTGTTCTCTGTCTGCCTTCTTATATATCTGCCACTTACTACATGTTTTCTTTATTTCTTACTGCCGTAGAATTTCTAGACGTACTTTATTCTAGATAGTTGTTAGGTTAGCTCCATTATCACCTGCTTGATTACTCTCCACCTTTGTAGCTTCCCTTTCCTCCTCTCCGCTCGGTGCTTAGGTGTCGTGGGGGGAGGGGTAGGGGATGATAGGGATTAGTCTTTATGACTAATGGTTTTTGTACCACAACATTACAGGAGCTCCGGATGGGAGACAGGGACCAGCAGTCAAGGGACCAGCACCAGCAGAGTACCGTGCACATGGAGGTGGGTCAGTCTAGCACCGGTGCACCTGCGACCAGCTCCGTGAGTGATTAGTACTTTTATAGTTTCTGCGATGAGTGATTTGTAGTGAGGACTCTTATGTACCAGGCTCGAGCCCATTTATCTATATTTCATCTGAACTGTATCTTTGCAATACTTCTATTATCTATTTCCTGTTATTATTTACTGATGGACTGGATGTGATTTCACTTTTATTTACATGTTTCTGTGGACTTGTTTACATTTATTTATAATTGCTTCTCTCTCTTGTGATCGAAAAGGGCCGGTAGAATTGGCATTTTGTAGTGGCGGCCTTCCCGTGAGTCGGTGCCACCGCAAAGCGGCAGTTTTGGGCTAAGACCCCTGTGTTCAAAAAAGAAAAAAAAGGGGTCTTACAAGTTGTATAAGAGGAGACCTCAATCGGAAGAGAAGTAGTCCACAAAACCTTGGGCTACCCCCGTGCGAGGTTAGTTTGAGGACAAACAAGCAGCGAAAGCAGTGGTGTGCCCATAAGGGAAATCACATGTGAAAGTCCATCCTACCCTTTCTTATATTCAATTCATAAATCCTCTAACAAATGGAATTTTTCCTTGTAGCCTACGACGAACCCTACACCACAGCAGGGGACACCTCAGGCTTTGAATGTGGTCCCACCTCCGCCGGCTCCAGCTCCGTCCCAGGAGACGGAGATGGGGAAAACACTGACGGCCATTCTGGAGGCTTTCAGAGCTCAGCAAGCCCCGGCCCCACAGCCAAACCCCGGGGCCAATTGGATGACTGTCTTCTGGGGACTTTCCCCTCCATCCTACCAGGGGACGGAGTCTGCAGTACGTATGGAGGAATGGTTGGATACCATTTACGTGATGCTAGCGGGGATTCGATGCCCCACTGAGGAGGCAGTTGCTTTGGCGGTCTCCTGCCTAGAGTCACACGGAAAGAGGTGGTGGAAATTTTAGCTGGACACCACCTTTGTGGGGATGGATTGCACTGATATTACTTGGGAGGAGTTCAGAGCAGCGCTCTTGGGACATTTTGTACCTCAGTCGGCGAGGGATAACCTGGAGGATAGGTTCCTACGATTGAGGCAGGGGAACAGGACTGTGGTGGAGTACTTTCAGGAGTTCACTCACCTGGCCCGTTATACGGACGCTTACTTGTTAGACGATGCTGGCTACGCCCGGAGGTTTTATAAGGGGCTGCAAGACAACATGAGACAGGCCCTCCTTTTTGTCTCAGAGGGGAGTCTTGCCAGGATTCTGGAGATGGCTAAGAAGAGAGAGGCGGATCAGCTTACAGTGAAGAGCCGGAAGAGACCAGCTGATGATACAGTGATTGGAGGTCGTAGAGACCGTCCCCGAGGCAAAGTTATTGGGGATAGAAGGAACGGGGATCAGCCTCATCAAGAGTTTGGGCAGGTGCAGAAGAGTCAGGGGGTATTGGCTCCCCAGCCTATACAGATGCTGGAGATGCCAAGGACAACGGAGCAGCCACCGGTATGCTTTCAGTGCAATCCGTAGGGGCATATCAACAGGAACTGCCCTATGAGGCGAGCACCCCCACCAGCACATCATGGTGCTCCACCTCCCCGACAGTTTGGTGGACGAGGACAGTACCGAGGATGAGGATTTCAGGATCGAGGCCGCAGGCCAGAGAGGGAGCAGGTGTATGCTCTAGACCTAACACAGCCCCGAAACCCGTAGCAGGTTATCGCAGGTATGGCAGTACTTTTTAATTTTCTTCATATGAACTAGTATTCTAGACATAACCTTGTTATAAATTAAGAGAAGACAACTGCAACAAGAATACTAAGACACTTAATTACCCCAGGCATAGTCTTCGTTAGCGGCAAGCCTGCTCACACTCTCTTCGACACTGGTGCTTCGCACTCGTTCGTATCGGAGGATTTCATTAAAGGACAGGCAGGTGTGGAGCCATTCACCGGGAAGATGATGAGGGTGCGCCTACCCGATGGATCAGAGATAATGACCTCTGCTCATTGCAATATGGAAGCGAGGATCGACGGGAAAGCATTTGAGGTACCAGCGACGATTCTGAAGATGTCAGATTACGATCTGATCTTGGGCATGACTTGGCTGTGCTGGAACCATACCCAGATTGACTGCGTGGTGAAGAGGATCACCGTGAGGCACGACGACTCCTTCATTGTCATCGAAGGTATTATACCAGCACCCGTACCTTATTATCGTCTGTGCAGACCGTTAAGGCCCACCTGCAGGGGGAAGAAGTTTATCAGGTCCTTTTTGAGGCGGTCGTGGCCAAGGACTCCATTTCAAATATTCCAGTAGTGCGGGACTTCGCCGACGTGTTTCCGGAGAAGCTACCAGGGATACCCTCGCACCGAGAGAAGTACTTTCAGATTCAGCTCGTACCGGGGGATAATCCAGTATCCAGAGCTCCCTATCGAATGGCCCTAAAGGAGTTGGTGGAATTTCGAAGCCAGCTTCAGGAGTTAGTGGAGGCCGGGTTCATTCGGCCTAGCTCTTCACCATGGGGAGCTCCAGTGTTGTTCGTTAAGAAGAAGGACGGGACCCTTCGACTGTGCATGGATTACCGGGCGTTGAACAGGTTGACGGTCCGGAATACTTATCCCTTACCAAGGATAGACGAGCTATTTGACCAGCTGGAGGGAGCCCATTGGTTCCCAAAGCTGGATCTGAGATCCGGGTACTACCAGCTTCGCATTCGGTAGGAGGACATCCCGAATACGGCCTTCAACAGCAGATATGGGTTGTACGAGTTTACCGTGATGCCATTCAGGCTCACGAATGCACCCTCCGCATTCATGACCTTGATGAATCGGGTGTTCGAACAATATTTGGATGTCTTTGTTATCGTATTCATCGACGACATCCTTATCTATTCAAGGACAGAGGAGGAGCACGCGAGACATCTGGCCTTGACCTTGAAGAAGCTGCGCGAGCATGAGATGTATGCCAAGTACAGTAAGTGCCAGTTCTGGCTAAAGCAGGTGGCCTTTCTGGGCCATGTCATCAGTGGAGAAGGTCTGGCAGTGGATCCGGCGAAGGTCCAGGCAGTACGGGATTGGCCACCGCTAAAGTAGGCCTCGGATGTTCGAAGTTTCTTCGGACTTGACGGCTATTACCGGAAGTTCGTAAAGGGGTTCTCTCAGATTGCTCTCCCTCTTACGTCTCTGACGAAGAAGGAGTCCCCTTTTATTTGGACACCTCGATGCGAATATGCTTTCCATGAGCTGAAGGATCATCTCACCTCGGCTCCCATCCTTGCTCTTCCATCAGGGAAGGAAGGATTCCAGGTGTACACAGATGCTTCCTATCAAGGGATGGGTGTCGTTCTGTTGAAGAACAGGCACTTAATAGCCCATGCCTCCCGTCAGTTGAAGTAGCACGAGCAGAACTACCCCGTGCATGATTTGGAGATGGGGGCAATTATTTTTGCTCTTAATATCTGGTGACACTATCTCTACGGAGTACATTGCGATATCTTCTCCGACCACAAGAATCTGAAGTACGTCGACACCCAGAAGGAGTTAAACATCAGGCAGAGACGCTGGGTGGAGTTTCTGTCGGACTACCAGTATACCATACACTACCATCTGGGGAAAGCGAACGTGGTCGTGGATGCTTTGAGCCAGAGAGCGAGTACGACTGGAGTAGGCCCGCAGCTGATGGCCTTGGAGTTGGTTAGATTATTCGAGGAGATGCAGATTTCACTAGTGTTTGAGGATGACCCGGAGCTATACATGGAGTACCTGGGGTCGATGGTTACTACTAATGATATTCGAGACCGCATCAGAGATGGGCAGATGTTGGGATTTGTCTCCACAATACCTCAGATTTGTAGGAGGTCAGACCTTGAACTAAGATGAATTAAGGTGTATTTGATATTGTGTTCAAGTTGTATGTGTGCAGGTTTTTATTGCTAAGTGTAGACCAATGTCAGTCTATAATGGGTCACCAAACACAGGACCATACAATGTAATCCCTCATTGTGTGATCCAAAGTGTTGGCCCATGTATAGCCTCTTTATTGGGATACACTTCCTACATGCACTTGGATTGGTGGACTGAAGTGTTGAAGTTTATCTTTCCAGAAGAAATTTTTCTAAGTCCACATACTCGAGTAGCCTTCTTCATATACTCGAGTAAGTGACTTAGTACTCGAGTAGATCCTCAGACATACTCGTGTGACTCTGTATACTCGTGTAGATAAGTTTATACTCGAATAGATAGTTAGTTAATCGAGTAAGTCATATATTATACTCGAGTAGATCCTTCTGTTATTAGATCCAAAAATTTTCTCTAAGTCCACATACTCGAGTACCTCCTTTTACACTCGAGTAAGTGAGTCTGCACTCGAGTATGTTGGGTTACATACTCGAGTAGACTGCATTATACTCGAGTAGATGATAACTTGCACTCGAGTAGTTGGTTAGTTACTCGAGCAAATGTTCTGTTCATACTCGAGTAGATCTGTGCTTCTCATCTCAGAAAAATTCTAAGTCTACATACTCGAGTAGTTCCCTATATACTCGAGTAAGTGATTCTGTACTCAAGTAGTTGTTATTCATACTCGAGTAGCTTAGTGATTACCTGAGTAATCTTCCCCAGATACTCGAGTAGTTCTTTTTCCCCTCACTCGAGTATCTCCAACCCTTTCACTCGAGTAGCTTTTCCTATCTTATCTCAAAATTTTCTCTAAGTGTTTTTACTCGAGTATATACTCTCATACTCGAGTAGTTCTAAATTCACTCGAGTGCTAATCTTTGAATCACTCGAGTAGCTTCTTTTCTTATACTCGAGTATACTCCTTCTATCCACTCGAGTATATACCATCTGATACTCGAGTATGTTTCTTCTATGACTCGAGTATATCTGTTTAAATTTTCCTGAAATTCTCTAAGTCAATTTCGCAGTGTATTTCAAATTAATCATTTCTGATTGGTCCACGTGTCATCCCTAATTAATTTTCTGACCGTTGGAGTCCACCTATAAATAGGTCCCCTCAGATTTGACTAATAACAAGTGAATAGAGATTTTATTTTAAGAAAGAGAAAAAGTTCGTGAACCCTAATTTCTCACGCCGCAACCATTGACGTTCACGGAAGAAGCTCTGGATCGACGATCTTTGATCGCTGTTTTCAACTCTGATTCTCCAGCAATCCAGACGAAAGTTAATCACTCGATCTCGCCAAGCCTCAAAGATTTCAGATCTATTTTCTCGATCGAGGTGATTCCGTTTTTCAGATTTGTGGATCTCCCTCAAGTCGTCTTCAACATATTCTGATCAAGCCAAAGCTCTCAAGGAAGAAGACTGTCAAGATCCAGATCTGAGAATATTACTGTTTGTATTTTATTTTCAAACAAAATTTCTTTGTAGGAGTTTTTCTCCGAGATTTGTAGGAAGGCTTTATCTTCCGAGTGTAGATCCGATTTGGATCGAGTTTGTAGGAACGTGGTTCCGAGGTGTAGGATTGTTTTCAATCCGAGATAGTGGAGTAGCCTAGTCTAGTGATTTGCTAGATCGGTGAGTAAAGTGGACGTACCCCAGATTGGGGAACCACTATAAATCTCTTGTCGTCTGTGATTGCTTGATGTGTGCTGTGTAATTTTTTAATTCCGTATTTGACACGCATTTCACCTATTCACCCCCCTCTAGGTGATTTAGGCTAACAACTTAGTACTCTCAATTGGTATCAGAGGAAGGTTGATCATTAAAAGGTTAACACGTTGATCTTATCCCTCTAAGTTGTTTCTTGAATAGTATCAATCATGAGTAAGACCAAGGATTTTGCTAAACTCCCTATCTGCACCAAGAACAATTTTCCTATGTGGAAGGAAAGAGTAAAGTTCTTCATGGAAGCAGTAGATCCCCGGATCTTCATGATAGTTGAAGAAGGTCCCCACATTCCTATGACCACCTCCACCATAGATTCATCTAAGCAAGTTCCAAAGAAATTGATGGATCTCGATAAGGACGAGATTGCACTTGTATCGTTGGACAAGAAAGCCAAAAATATTATCGCAAGTGCAGTCGATGACTCAATGCTGCAGAATCTGATTCATTGCCAGTCTGCCAAGGAGATGTGGCAATCCCTAGTGACTGTAATGGAAGGTACAGAAGAAGTAAGGGATGATCGAAGGTCCCTACTGAACCAAAAATATGAAGCCTTCAGGCAAGGTCATAAGGAAGCCATAGCTGACACTTTTGAGAACTTCTTCAAGATAGTAAATGGCCTCAGAGTTTATGGACGTGTCTTCACCAATGGGGAACTCAATGACAAATTCTTAAGATCCCTAACCAAGGAATGGGACAATAAGGTATGTGTCATTCGGGAGTTTGGAAGGTTAGCTGAGACAGACCCGCAGAATCTGTTCGGAAAGCTTATGTCTTAGGCGCTGCAAATCAACTCAAGAAAAGCTAAAGAAGAGATCAGCGGGTCTGCATCCAAGGAGAAGTTTGTTGCTCTAAAGGCAGATAGCTCAAGGAAGACAAAGGCTAGCTCTCCTGCCCCAGTTCCTGAAGCTGATGAAGAAGAATCATCTGATCCAAGCTCATCTGGCTCAGAACTATCTGAAGGAGAGTTCTCATTGCTCTCCCGACAATTCAAGAAATTCTTAAATAAGAAGAAGCAATGGAGAGGCAAAGATGCCTCATTCAGAAGATCACGACGTGATGGTGATCAGAGAAAGAAAGGGTCAAGTAGCCATGACAGGTATAACTCTAAACAGAACAAACAGATTTCGACTGACATCGTTTGTTATTGTTATAATAATCCAGGTCACGTCATCGCCGACTGCCCTCAAAAAAAGAAAGAAGCTGGAAGAAGAGAGGAAAAGAAATCCTCACACCATAAGAAGAGGACAGAGAAGAGTATAGTAGCCAAGAAGAGCAAAACTCTCAGCGACTCCGACTCATTTGAGTCGAGTGAAGAAGAGGAAGCTTACTTTGGGCTCATGGCTCACTCAGATGATGAACAAGTCCCCCAGTTCACTGGGGAGGTAAAATCTCAAACTCCTCTCTCTGAGTCTGATGATGATAATGAGCAAGAGGGCTATTCCTCTGAAGATGAATCTGAACTCATGGCCCAGTACAAAGAGTTGCTCATGACCTACGAGAAATGTCGTAGAGTAGTGAAAACTCAAGCCAAAGAGAAAAAATCTCTACAGGCTAGTGAGAGCATCTTGAGAGAAGAAGTCAATAAGACTAACTCTCTTCAAGAGATCTTAAACAGTGCTATGGATGAATACAATCAAGCTCTCAAGCACCTCGACCTTAAAGAGGAAATCATCAAAGAATTGGAACAACAACTCGAGGCTGAAAAGAAACTTGTTGAGAGTTTCTCTAAGCCTAAGACAGTTCTTCCAATCATTGTTGAGTTCTCTGCTAAGGCCAAGGGTGCTGGCTTAGGCCACATTGGCTCTTCTAGTAAATCCTCTAAGAGAAACAAGGCCAAGAGAAAGAATAAGGCTGCCCGGAAGGCTCTAGCTGAAGAAAAAGGGAAAGCTCCCTTGGAACCTGTTCTGTTCAAGAAAGTTATCTTTCCTACGAACAAGCTCGACTATGAGTCTACCTATGGACACTTTTCCAGGCCGATCCCTGAGAATCCTAAGTCAAGATACCAAGGTTGGACTCGTCCTCGTAACTTCGGCGAGAGTGCCTTCAAAGCACCTTATGAAGAGATTCAACTTCAAAGTTATGGACCTTATGCTCATGGTCACAATATCAAAAAGACACCAAAAGTAAAACCCATTGTAGAAAAGCCTATGAAGGAGAAGACTTCATATAATTGCCATCATCATGAAGCCTCTTTCTCCAAGAGTAAAGCTCCTGCTGGACCTTCATTCCAGAAAGTCAAGCAGGACTACACAAGGCAAAGATACAACAGGTTCGACTGTTGGTGTTGTGGCAGAATTGGTCACTTTGCCATCGATTGTTGGTTCAATCCTAGTAATGCTGCAACCCCTCAAGTTAGCAACGTGAGAATGACCACTCATGAGGCTAATACTCGTAGGGGGAGTTTTCTAACTCGAGACCAAGGACCCAAACATGTTTGGGTTCCTAAGGCTAAGTGATTGTAATTGCAGGTATGTCCAAAGGCCACCAAAATGCCAATCTGGTATTTGGACAGCGGATGTTCTCGGCATATGACCGGGACAAGGAGCCTACTCCGGAATTACACCTTAGTCTGCAACGGACCAAAGGTCATCTTTGGAGGTTCAGATCAAGGAATAACTAAAGGCTATGGTATGATCTCTAACGGTAGCGTATCCTTTTCGGATGTAGCCTATGTTGAAGGATTGGAACACAATCTCATCAGCATAAGCCAATTATGCGACAAAGGATACGTAGTTGAATTTCATGCTGACAAGTGTTTGATAAAATCGGTTAACAACATGAAAACTATTTTATCAGGCACTCGAAGCAGAAATATTTTCTGTTTAAATTTCATTTGTATTGACACTTCTACACCAGTATGTCTTTTAACAAAAAGTAGTGCATCCCTTGCTGACCAATGGCACAAGAGACTAGCACATATTAATTTCAAAACTATTAATAAATTATTCCCTCAAAACTTAGTACGTGATGCACCTAATGTCAAGTGCGTTACGGACAGTCCTTGTCACGCTTGTATCAAAGGCAAGCAAACAAGAAGTTCGTTTAAAAGCATAATAGGCGAGGATTCCAATAGAAGCTTACAGCTTCTCCATATGGACTTGTTTGGTCCACTCCAGGTTAGAAGTTTGGGAGGTAAGGAATATACGTTGGTTATTGTGGATGATTACTCGCGCTTTGCGTGGGTGTTCTTTCTGAAACACAAGTCAGATACCTTCGGTATTTTCACTAATTTTGTTAGGCAGACCCAGAATGAATACAACTGTTCCGTAGTCAAAATCAGAAGTGACAATGGAACGGAATTCAAGTCTGGAGCCATGACAGAATTCTGTGAAAGTCAAGGTATCTTTCATGAGTTTTCCTCTCCTCGCACTCCACAGCAAAATGGAGTAGCTGAGAGAAGGAACAGAACACTCATAGAGGCTTGCCGGACCATGTTGAGTGATGCTTCACTTCCAGAGTAATTCTGGGCTGAGGCCGTCAACACCGCTTGTCACGTGCAAAATCGAGCTCTCATCAACAAGAACCATGATAAGACTCCTTACGAACTTTTAAAAGGCAAGAAACCAACCATTTCGTATTTTAGAATCTTTGGCTGTAAGTGCTTCATACTTAACAACGGTAAGTATCACACTACCAAGTTTAGCGAGAAAAGCTTTGAAGGTATTTTTGTAGGTTATAGTAGCCATAGTAAGGCCTATAGAGTATTCAATAGAAAAATTCTGGTGGTGGAAGAGTCGATACATCTTGTATTTGATGAGACGAGTCTGCTACAAAGCAACTTGTCTAGTGTGCCTATTGTAAATGCAGGTACAAAGTTGAAAGAACTAAACCTGGATGAAACTACTAAAGATAAGGATGAGACGTTCATTAAGATCACCTCTACAACCCCCATTGAAGATGTAGATGATCAAAATAAAGAACACATCCCAGCTGAAGATGCAACTCCAGTGGCTGAAGAGATCCCAGATACAAGGACTTTAGAGTTCAGACACTTGAAGGATCACCCCGTTGATCAAATCATAGGAGATCCTCGGGATGGCATCAGAACTCGTCGAGGTACAACTAACGAGAATTTATGCTTAAGTTTTCTTTCACAGGTTGAACCAAAGAAGTTTGAGGAAGCCAACTTCGACGCATCCTGGATTCTAACCATGGAAGAAGAGTTGAATCAGTTCAAACGATGCAAAGTTTGGACACTTGTTCCTAGACCCAAGAGTAAGAACGTCATTGGGGCAAAATGGGTCTATCGGAACAAGATGGACGAAGATGGAACAATTATAAAGAATAAAGCCAGACTTGTCGCCAAGGGCTATCGTCAAGAAGAAGGAATCGACTTCGACCAGACTTATGCTCCAGTAGCAAGACTGGAGGCGATCAGGTTATTTCTTGCCTACGCTGCACTTAAGGGCTTTACCGTCTATCAGATGGACGTCAAGTCCGCCTTCCTAAATAGTGACATAAAGGAAGAAGTGTATGTAGAGCAACCGCCAGGTTTTGTTGATTCAACCTTTCCTAATTATGTTTATTTACTGCAAAAAGCACTATATGGTCTTAAACAAGCTCCTCGAGCTTGGTATGAGACGCTGTCCACCTTTCTTCTTGAGAACAAGTTCACAAGAGGAAAGATAGACAAGACATTATTTCTTAGGGAAATAAAAGGCAAGATTCTGCTAGTGCAAATCTATGTCGACGACATCATTTTTGGCTCTACAGATAACAACCTCTGCAAGAAGTTTTCTAAACTTATGCAAGGGAAGTTTGAAATGAGCAGTATGGGAGAGCTGAAGTATTTCTTAGGGCTTCAAGTGAAACAATTTGAGGATGGAATTTTCATCTCACAGACCAAGTTCACCAAAGAGCTACTTAAGAAATTCGGAATGGAGAATGCAACCTCTATGAGAACTCCAATGGCCTCAGCTATGTCTCTGGACAAGGATGAGAAAGGGAAACCTTTTGATGAAACCAAGTACAGAAGCATAATTGGGTCTTTGCTCTACCTTACTGCAAGTAGACCAGATATAATGTTCTCAACATGTGTATGTGCTAGATTTCAGGTGAACTCTAAGGAATCTCACTACATCGCTGTAAAGCGAATCCTGAGATACCTCAAAGGTACACCAAATCTTGGCTTATGGTACCCAAGAAGTAATGATAGTGAACTAATTGGATTTTCAGATGCAGACTTTGCAGGTAGCAAAGACGACAGGAAAAGCACTTCCGGGACTTGCCAATTCCTCGGAAGAAGACTTATTTCCTGGAGCAGTAAGAAGAAGAACTGTGTAGCCATCTCAACGGCTGAATCAGAGTATATCTCTGCAGCGAGCTGTTGTGCACAGCTTTTATGGATCAAGAACCAGTTTGAAGACTACGACATGAAGTTCCAGAACATTCCTTTGTTCTGCGACTCATCCAGCGCTATAGCAATAGCCAATAACCCAGTCTCCCACAGCCGGACCAAGCACATAGAGCTTCGTTATCATTTCATCCGGGAGCATGTGGAAAATGGAGACATAGATCTACAATATGTCTCCACAGACAGGCAAGTTGCAGATATATTCACTAAGCCGCTGGACGAGTCCAAGTTCTCGTTCTTCAAAACAGAACTCGGACTGCTCAACAAAGAAGACTAGTGAGGTCACAAATCAAGAAGAAATTAGTGGTGTTGGCTGATCAGAGATAAAGTTTTCTGTGGCAATAGACATCTACCAAGGAAAATTGTCTTTCAAGTATTAGATACTCGAGTATATCAAGACTTACACGAGTAAATGGAAAATACTTGAGTAAGAAGTCTGAGCTACTCGAGAATTTGACAAAATACTCGTGTATGAACACTATCTACTTGAGTATATTTTGTCTACTACTCGTGTATGGTGTTACCTACTCGAGTATGTTCCGTCTAATACTCGTGTATGATGCTATCTACTCGAGTATACGGACTTCTATTTTGGATTTCTAATTTTTCTATTCGCACCGAGCTATTTGCCGCTTCATTCAGGTATGAAATTATATTTACTTTTCCTAAAACCTAATTAGGATTATATATATAGAGAGAAAAATCGAGAAACCCTTTCCACTTCTCATTCACTCGAGTAGCCGCCGACTCCTCATCTTCCGAAAATCACAGAGCAACGTCTTCTTCGCCTCTCTCATCCTCCAGAATCGCAGATGGCCCCCTCCTCTAAAATTGGCATCGGCTCTGAACTCGCCCCCGCGGGTATAGCCGATCTTTCAGATGATTTCCGCAATCTTCTAATTCTGTTCGAAACCTCCGGTCTGTCGTTCGTTCTCAAGTCGCCGTGCCGAGTCATTTTCCCAGCAGTTGAGGAATTCTATCAGAATCTGAAGATAAAGCGTAATGGAAAGCTCCTGAAAACCAAGGTAAGAGGGATAAAAATTCGACTGGATAAAGTTTCTCTTGCAACTCTGTTAAAGCTTCCAGTGGTCGATGAAGATGCCGAAATGACTGCAGACGATTCAGTAAGGGCTAGCTTATTCTGTGGAGCTAACCCTCAAGCCCACTCCTTTAGCAGGGCCGACTTCAACTCAGAAGGAAAATTCCTAGTGGATGTTATAGCTAAGGTACTGTTGTGCAAGACGTATTCCATTCGAGACATTTCTATGGAAATGTTTGACATAATGCAAGCTATCATCTGCCGCAAACAGTTCCAGTTTGGACTGTTGATCCTAGACAAAATCAGAGACAGCATCAAGCATCCCAGCTTTGGCAGAATTATCTCCCTCCTGCTTCATGAGATTAACCCATCAGTCTTTGACCTATCCAAAGGACTCCCCTCCATCACATGAAGAAAGTTTCCATATCCTCCATCCAGAGATATGACATTAAAATTCTGAACTCTGCCCAGGTATCTAAAGCTGTTGTTCCTTTAGGAATGTCCCAAGAAACCAGTATATCTGAAGACAGGATTCCATCTCCTCCTCTACATCAAACTGCTGCTACCTCTGGTGCAATAGTTGAGGGGGAGCCTACCTCTTCTCATCCTAAGTACCCAGCTTCCTCAGAACCTTCAGAACTAGTAGAAGTCAGAGCTTCTCCTCCTCCAGCAAATCTTGATTCAGAAATTCCAGATCCAGCAACCTTACTGTCTACAGCAGAAGATATAAATAGATTCATAGATGAGCTCAGCTCAGATGCTCCCCTGTTTGAGAATGAATCAGCTGTAAAGTCTCCTGCTCAGGATCCAGTTCAGACTCCTGTACAATCTCCTGCTCAGGATCCAGTTCAGACTCCTGTACAATCTCCTGCTCAGTCCTCAGCTAAAGAGTCCAGCCAGCCTGAACAGATTCTGTTGTCTGATGATGAGGAAGTATCTTCAGAACCAGTGGATGCTCCTCTGAGGACACTGGACTTCACCCTTCCTTCCTTCATCAACACTGAAGATTCAAATTTGGTAGAACCCTTCAAAAGAGCTGTCAGTTCAGTGAAAATTACTGAAATCCCTCCATGGGTTGCTCCTGCTTTTCAGTTCCTGCACCAACCTCAGCTCCTTCTTCTACTTCAGATCTGGTGAGTAAGATTGAACAGATGCTCATTGAATAGAGAAAGTACTTTGATGAATCTCTATCCTCAGTAAATAACAAGGTCACTACTCTTGAAGAGGAGATGAGTAGAGGCTTTGCTGAAATTCAAGCCAATACTGATGAGCTCAAGAGGTTGTTTCAGCTAGGTGGAAAAGCACTAGATGTAACACCTCCCCTATAAAGACCATATAATATGGGTCCGGCCGGGGCCCCACAACATACGGACACCACAGCTTTAGTATTAAAAGAAGATATGAAACTACCCAAACTCAAAACTCCAGACATACACAGTGGAAACATAAAACTAAAAGACAGAAGTTATCCACTAACCATAGAGTATCGAAATGGCCTTAAGGCCTTACACAATATAAGTCCAAAAATATAAAAGTGCCAAGCACCCCTAGGCTACCTCGGCATGCAAGCCGGACATGATCAAACAGCATCAGCAAAACAAGGAAAAGGAACTAGCCAAGCACAGCAACACTTCATGAGGCTTAGGGCTTTTCGCCCGGCGCGATAGCTCCTGCCTGCGATCCTTGCCCTGTAAGGATTGGAAGTAACGTGGGTCAGCAAAGGCTGACCTCTACTGTGTAACAAACACATCTCCTCCCGGCCATCCCTAACGGACCCCGGGGTACCACTCCACCTGCAAGTTAACACTTCGTATACCAAAAGAGCATATATATTAAAGCGGTAAACAGGCTTGGATGTCTCATACAGTATACATGTTCTCTATGTTTGTACAAAGTAAAAGGGGCCTACTATGCAACATGAATGCAACCCGGGTTTCACCCAAGGCACCCTAGCTCGTATGCATCTAGCACAACATCAAACATTGGGTACTTCCGTTTCCCCATTGGCTTAAAGCCGCAAACAAAAGGGAAACACCGTGTCCCCAACGGCACACAGGCCGTCCCACGAAACCTTGCAATGGCCCCACCCGCACAAGGGTCTTAAACCCCGGGCTTGCCCGCATAATCTGACGTCGCACGTCAGGGTTCCGTCTCACACAAACCGATTCTAAGAAGCCTTGCTGGACCCCACCCGCTCATGGCCATAATGCCCGGGCTTGCCCTCCGCTCGGCATTCTCGTCAGTCTCACACAAGGGCTAGTCTCGCCGGGACACTTTCCCCACATGACTTGCGCGTCACGAGATAGCCAGCCGACCACGGAGACATAGCCGCGCCTTAGCACAGCACAAACAAAGGTTTCCCCACCCCAATTGCCACTCGCACCGTGTCTTTCCCGTGCTCCAAGGAAACCATCTACCACACAAAGTGGAGCTAACCTCGTCCGGTTCCGACTACGAGTACTCACTCAAATATAAGGGGGAAAAACGCATACACACAACGGCGTATTGCCGCAACGGATTTTCTACCAAAGTTCGCTATGCAACATCACCGGGTCGGACTATCGGTCGCGACCACGGCTTCACCCACAATGCCTAATCTGCTAACGGAGCGGATCTCTAATGCAAGCATGCTGGGATGAACATACTCAACCCGGAGGTTCCTCTTGAACCGCTACACGAATCCTTCTCATTTGAGAGATTCGGCGCTCAAAATGCGAAAGGAAGGGGATGCTATTCATGCATCCTAAATCCTAAAAACCAAGAGGAGAAGTGTCGTTACCTTCCGTCCCCTCTTCCTAGCCATGGAGAAGATTTGCTCGGTTGAACACCACCGCAACGCTCCCACCTTTGCGGATCTGAACTCCGCTCGCGGAACGGACCTCCGAAGCTTCGCCGGCGGCCGGAACTTGGCCTCCTTGCTCTCCCTTCTCTCTAGAACTTAGAGAGATAAAAGAAAATGGGGAATGAGGGTTTGGAACCCTATTCCCGGCCTTAAACCGCCCAGGGAGGCCCCCCACCATTGGATCTTCAAAGGAAAAGAACGAACGGCCACGATCGGAACCCATATTAGAAAATCTGGGCCGAACACGGGTTGCAACACGGCCGTGTGCATGGCCGTGTTAGCCATTCGCCATCTCGATCGATTCGAAAACCAGCACACGACTCCTGACACGGCCTTCGATACGGCCATGTCTCGCTCCACACGGCCGTGTCGTGACCCGTGTCACGGCACCCGTTTTCAACATTTTCAGTCAGAGAAGTACACGGCCTCTGACACGGCCCCTGACACGCCCGTGTCACCTGGGACACGGCCGTGTACAGGCCCGTGTCATGCCCCGTGTGCAATACCTCAGAAAGTTTCGAAACTACCCGATGCTACACGGCCTGGGACACGGCCGTGTGCCTGGCCGTGTTCCATACTCGACTATCGTCGACCTTAACATGGTCGACCACACGGCCAGCTCGACACGGCCTCCGACACGGCCGTGTCGGGACCCGTGTCACCTGCTCAAAAAAACTATTTTGGCCAAAAGCGATCCCCGTCGCTCCTACAACATTTTGGGGCGTTACAATTCTCCCCCCCCCCCCTTAAAAGAATTTCGTCCCGAAATTTAAAACATGGAAAGAACATAAATTCTAAACGATACCTGAGGAGAAAAGCTCGGGGTACTCCTCCAGCATGGCCTGCTCTCGCTCCCATGAGAGCTCCTCGCAGCCACAATTGTCCCAACGGACCTTTACGAGTCGGACCTCCTTGTTCCGCAGTTGCCGAACCTCCGAATCTTCTATCCCGACAGGACGTACTCGCGTCCCCAAGTCTTCCTCTACCGGCACCGCCGCCGGTTCAATCACCACGCTAGCCTCTAACAAGGCTTTCCTCAAGACGGAGACGTGAAAAACGTCATGCAATCCACTTAGCTCCGTGGACAACGCCAACCGGTACGCTGCCTCTCCCACTCGCTCGATGACCTTGAATGGTCCCAAAAATCTCGTACTCAGCTTCTTGAGTCGGCGAATTCGTGAAACGCCTTTGAATGGCTTGATCTTAAGATACACCCAGTCGCCCACCGCGAATTCCACATGTCTGTGGCGAGCATTGAAATACTTCGACTGCCGATCTTCAGCTACCTTCATGCGCTCTTGGATGGTCCGCACTAGCTCACTAGCATCGGCTACCACTTCTTTCCCCAAAATCTTTGTGTCTCCCGCCTCTGTCCAAGACATCGGTGTTCGACACCGCCTCCCATAAAGAGCTTCATATGGCGCCATCTTGATACTAGCTTGGTAGCTATTGTTATACGCAAATTCCACCATGAAGAGGTGATCCTCCCACTTCTTGCCGAAGTCGAGAGTGCACATCCTTAGCATATCTTCCAAAGTACGGTTCGTTCTCTCAGTTTGCCCATCGGTTTGAGGATAAAAAGCCGTACTGAACTTGAGTTTTGTGCCCAAGCTCTTCTGCACCAACCGCCAATCCTTAGACATGAAACGTCCATCCCGATCGCTGACTATACTCTTCAGAATCCCATGAAGTCGCACAATATTGCGGACGTACAACTCCACCAACTTTTCCACACCGTCCTCCTTCCGGTTTGGGATGAAGTGTGCCTCTTTGGTCAAGCGGTCCACAATCACCCAAATGGCATCATTACCCTGCTGCGATCTAGGCAACCCATGCACAAAATCCATGGAGATGTCATCAAATTTCCATTCGGGGATTGGAAGAGGCTTCAAGAACCCGCCCGGCTTCTGACACTCGGCCTTCACCAAGGCACAAGTTTGGCACCGACTCACACACAAAGCTACGCCCCGCTTCATCCCAGGCCACCAATAGGACTTCTTCAAGTCCAAGTACATCTTTGTACTACCCGGGTGAATGGAGTACTTGGTGAAGTGGGACTCAAACATCAACTCCTCGCGGAGCTTGCCGAACTGCGGTACACAAATCCTTCCGCCCTTCCTCAGAACCCCATCAACCATCTCCCAGGCGCTACCCTCGCCCTTAAGAGCTTCCTCCACGAAGGGTTGGAACTCCTCATCCACACGGGTCGCTTCCCGAATACGATCGCATAAGTCATTCTGCATCTCAATCCAGTTTAGCCGAGCCACGCTAGACTCGCCTCTTGCCACACATTCCAAACTAAGGGACTCCCAGTCCCGCCTTAACCGCTCATCGTGAGCTTCAATCCAACTTCCTTGCCCCGAGTATTTCCTACTCAAAGCATCCGCCACCACATTGGCTTATCCTGGCGTGTACTGAATCGCCACCTCGTAGTCCCTAAGGAACTCGACCCACCTGCGCTGCCGCATATTTAGGTCCTTCTGGTCTAGGAGATACTTTAGACTCTTGTGGTCCGTGAAGATCTCCACCTTCGCACCGTAAACGTAGTGCCTCCACAGCTTCAAAGCAAAAATTACCGCCGCCAATTCCAGATCATGGACGGGGTAATTTCTCTCATGAGGCTTCAGCTGCCTCGACCCAAAAGCTATCACACTGCCATGCTGCACCAACACGCACCCTAAACCGCATCCGGATGCGTCGCTGAAAATATGAAATCCTTCGGTCCCCTTTGGTAGACTTAGGATCGGTGCCATCATCAGCCTCTCCTTCAGGGTTTCAAACGCCTGACTGCACTCTTGAGTCCACACGAACTTCTGATCCTTGCGAGTTAGCGAAGTGAGGGGTAGAGCTATCCTCGAAAAGTTTTCCACAAACCTTCGATAGTTCCCGGCTAGTCCAAGAAAGCTCCAGACTTCCGCCACAGTCCTCAAAACTGGCCAATCTCTGATGGCTTCCACTTTCGTTGGATCTACCGCCACCCCATCCCCACTAATCACATGGCCTAAAAACGCCACCTTCTCCAACCAAAACTCGCACTTGGAGAACTTCGCATAGAGCTGGTTCTCTCTCAATACTTGCAACACTGTCCTCAAGTGCACCTCGTGCTCCGCTTCCGACTTGGAATACACCAAAATGTCATCAATAAAAACGACGACGAACCTGTCCAAGTATTCGCGAAACACTCGGTTGATCAAGTCCATGAACACGGACGGCGCGTTCGTCAACCCGAACGGCATCACCGAGAACTCAAAATGACCATATCTCGTACCAAACGCTGTCTTGGGTATGTCTTCGTCACGAATCCGCAACTGATAATATCCGGACTTCAAGTCCAACTTGGAGTACACCACCGACCCCACCAACTGGTCAAAAAGTTCGTCTATCCGAGGAATCGGATACTTGTTCTTAACCGTCAATTTGTTCAACTCTCGGTAGTCTATGCACAGACGCATGCTACCGTCCTTCTTCTTTACAAATAACACCGGCGCACTCCACGGTGAAGAGCTGGGCCTGATATACCCTTGCTCCAAAAGCTCCTGCAACTGAACCTTGAGCTCGGCCAACTCCTTTGGTGCCATCCTAAATGGTGGACGTGACACCGGTCTAGCCTCGGGCACTAACTCGATGGAGAAATCAATCTCCCGCCGAGGAGGTGCTCCCGGTAGCTCCTCGGGAAAAACATCTCCAAACTCAGCCACCACGGGCACTTCCCCAAGAGACTGCCTGGAAAGGCTAACCTCCAACAACGCTACTAGAGCTACACCTCCCTGGTTAACAGCTCGCACTAGCTGAAGTGCCGAAACTATAGAACAGGCCACTCCATGCAGGCCTTCAAACTTGACTTCCACTTGCCCCACGCCCCTCAGGGTTACCACCTTGGACAAGCAGTCGATACTGGCACGCTGCTCCGCTAGCCAGTCCATCCCCAAGATCACATCGAACTCGGACAATGGCAAGATCGCCGCTACCAACACGAAGTCGACCCCCTCAAGACTCCAACAAATCCGGCCTCTAGCCCTGGTAGTCATAGACGACCCATTGGGCATGGCACCTTCAACTCTGAGTCCGTTGAGAAGGAATCAACTCCAATCCTCCGGATGAAACTTTCCGCAAGGAAGGAGTGCGACGCTCCCGTATCGAAAAGTACCCTAGCGGGGTACCCTGATACCACTAAAAAGCCTACACACAAGCAACAAACATAAAAAGGCTTAAAAGGAAGAAGTCTAAGGTGCAGGTTGAATTCTCGTACCTGTCACCACATCGGGTTGACGGATTGCTTCCTGCTGCCCAAGGTTGTAGGCCCTTGGCTGCACTGGTTGAAACCGGGAAGCACTCGACTCCGCCATCTTCCCTTTCTCTGCGGCACTGGGGCCGGAGCGCACAGTCTGCTCCTGCCTTGGCTCTTGCTCAGCGCCCCCTTGGGTACAAAATCTTGCTATGTGGCCTGGCTTGCCACAACTGTAACACGTCTGCGGTCCCTTAGAGCGTGACCCTCCAGACGTCCAATTACTTTTCTCGCCAAATTTAAACGGGGGAGGCTTCTTCTTCCATCGGCTCCCTTCCGCCTTTCCATGGGACTGAGCCGACTTCTTCTCTTCCCCCTGCTTGGGTGTGAAACCCTTTCGGCGCTGGGATCGCTCCATATCGCTCTCCAAAATTCGGGCCGCCTCCACCAATTCGTTGAAGCCCACACGCTTCATCGATATGAGGGGTTGTCTTAGATTTTCCCTCAATCCGTGGTAGAAGAGATTGTCCCTCTCTTCATCGTCCGCCATGGTCGTCCCCGCATAACGACCCAATCAAGTAAATTCCTGAACATACTCATCCACTGTCTTGTCCCGCTGCACAAGATGTAGAAACTGCCTCTGGAGGGCTAACCTTGTTGATGCGGGAATGTACTTCTTCAGAAAGGCATTCCCAAATTCCTCGATGGACGGTGTGCGTCCAGGGAATTGCCGGCCACTGTGGCTCACCCACCATAACTTGGCATCTCCCTCCAACATAAAGGCTGCGAACTCTGCCTTTTTCTCATCTGGCGCCTCTGCCGCCCTCAGAAGCTCCTGAATCCTAGCCCACCAATCCTCTACATCTGTGGGCGTGCCGATTCCCTTGAAGGTTGGAGGGTGGAAACTCAAAAAGTACTTCATTTGCCGGTCCCCATGCCCGATAACCACTCTCTCGGCCTGCGGCTCCGCCCGCCTGGCCTCCTCAACCTGCACGGTCGCTGCTGTGACCGGGGTAGCAGGAGTTGCTACCTGAGCAACGGGAGCTACTACCTGTGCTGTCGCTGCAGCTTGGGCCGCCACCATCGCTTCTGCAAGCATGCAGCAAAAGTCGGCCGGTGTGACCCCCATCCCTAGCGGACCTTGCGCGGTCGCACTACTTGCCGAGAGCTCTTCTCTTGGCCTCGAGGTCCCAGCCTCGTTGCTTGCACTCTAAACACAAGCAAGAAAACGCAGATCAGTCTCTAATCGCAAGACTCGAACAAAAGGACACTCATGGTCCCGCGATACTCCTATGTGGATAACTTCTTATACGCGACTCGACTTATACTTTCGACCGCGAAACTTCTCCTTGGAACGCTAACCTCCCTCTGATACCAAACTGTAACACCTCCCCTGTAAAGACCATATAATATGGGTCCGGCCGGGGCCCCACAACATACAGACACCACAGCTTTAGTATTAAAAGATGATATGAAACTATCCAAACTCAAAACTCCAGACATACACAGCGGAAACATAAAACTAAAAGACAGAAGTTATCCACTAACCATAGAGTATCGAAATGGCCTTAAGGCCTTACACAATATAAGTCCAAAAATATAAAAGTGCCAAGCACACCAAGGCTACCTCGGCATGCAAGCCGGACATGATCAAACAGCATCAGCAAAACAAGGAAAAGGAACTAGCCAAGCACAGCAACACTTCATGAGGCTTAGGGCTTTTTGCCCGGCGCGCTAGCTCCTGCCTGCGATCCTTGCCCTGTAAGGATTGGAAGTAACGTGGGTCAGCAAAGGCTGACCTCTACTGTGTAACAAACACATCTCCTCCCGGCCGTCCCTAACGGACCCCAGGGTACCACTCCACCTGCAAGTTAACACTTCGTATACCAAAAGAGCATATATATTAAAGCGGTAAACAGGCTTGGATGTCTCATACAACATACATGTTCTCTATGTTTGTACAAAGTAAAAGGTGCCTACTATGCAACATGAATGCAACCCGGGTTTCACCCAAGGCACCCTAGCTCGTATGCATCTAGCACAACATCAAACATTGGGTACTTCCGTTTCCCCATTGGCTTAAAGCCGCAAACAAAAGGGAAACACCGTGTCCCCAACGACACACAGGCCGTCCCACGAAACCTTGCAATGGCCCCACCCGCACAAGGGTCTTAAACCCCGGGCTTGCCCGCATAATCTGATGTCGCACGTCAGGGTTCCTTCTCACACAAACCGATTCTAAGAAGCCTTGCTGGACCCCACCCGCTCATGGCCATAATGCCTGGGCTTGCCCTCCGCTCGGCATTCTCGTCAGTCTCACACAAGGGCTAGTCTCGTCGGGACACTTTCCCCATATGACTTGGGCGTCACGGGATAGCCAGCCGACCTCGGAGACATAGCCGCGCCTTAGCACAGCACAAACAAAGGTTTCCCCACCCCAATTGCCACTCGCACCGTGTCTTTCCCGTGCTCCAAGGAAACCATCTACCGCACAAAGCGGAGCTAACCTCATCCGGTTCTGACTACGAGTACTCACTCAAATATAAGGGGGAAAAACGCTTACACACAATGGCGTATTGCCGCAACGGATTTTCTACCGAAGTTCGCTATGCAACATCACCGGGTCGGACTATTGGTCGCGACCACGGCTTCACCCACAATGCCTAATCCGCTAACGGAGCGGATCTCTAATGCAAGCATGCCGGGATGAACATACTCAACCCGGAGGTTCCTCTTGAACCGCTACACGAATCCCTCTCATTTGAGAGATTCAGCGCTCAAAATGCGAAAGGAAGGGGATGCTATTCATGCATCCTAAATCCTAAAAACCAAGAGAAGAAGTGTCGTTACCTTCCGTCCCCTCTTCCTAGCCATGGAGAAGATTTGCTCGGTTGAACACCATCGCAACGCTCCCACCTTCGCGGATCTGAACTCCGCTCGCGGAACGGACCTCCGAAGCTTCGCCGGCGGCCGAAACATGGCCTCCTTGCTCTCCCTTCTCTCTAGAACTTAGAGAGATAAAAGAAAATGGGGAATGAGGGTTTGGAACCCTATTCCCGGCCTTAAACCGCCCAGGGAGGCCCCCCACTGTTGGATCTTCTAAGGAAAAGAACGAACGGCCACGATCGGAACCCAAATTAGAAAATCTGGGCCAAACACGGGTTGCAACATGGCCGTGTGCATGGCCGTGTTAGCCATTCGCCATCTCGATTGATTTGAAAACCAGCACACGGCTCCTGACACGGCCTTCGACACGGCCTTCGACACGGCCGTGTCTCGCTCCACACGGCCGTGTCGTGACCTGTATCACGGCACCCGTTTTCAACATTTTCTGTCAGAGAAGTACACTGCCTCTGACACGGCCCCTGACATGCCCGTGTCACCTGGGACACGGCCGTGTACAGGCCCGTGTCATGCCCCGTGTGCAATACCTCAGAAAGTTTCGAAACTACCCGATGCTACACGGCCTGGGACACGGCCGTGTGCCTGGCCGTGTTCCATACTCGATTATCGTCGACCTTAACATGGTCGACCACACGGCCAGCTCGACACGGCCTCCGACACGGCCGTGTCGGGACCCGTGTCACCTGCTCAAAAAAACTATTTTGGCCAAAAGCGATCCCGGTCGCTCCTACAACATTTTGGGGCATTACTCTAGATCACACTATCACAAGCATAGGTGAACTAAGAAATCAACAAGAAACTGTTGCACATAATCAGATAGTAATGGACAAGAATGCTGAAGCAAATGTGATGAAAGTATGTGAAGAAGTTGGCACCTTCAGAGATGAAGCAATTGCCAAGCTAGCTGTAGATATCACCAAGGGGGAGAAAGTTGTAAAAGAACAAGTTGAAAAACTATCTGAACAAGCTCAAGCAGCTGTAAAAGAACAAGTTGAAAAACTATCTAAACAAGCTCAAGTAGGTGTGGATGGTCTTGTAAAAGATATGAAAGCAGACTTCCTAGCCCAGCTCCAATCTGTCAAATTCTATATTTATGATACAGCTGTATGGGTAAATAATCAGAATTTCCCTAATGCCCAGCTCAATCCTACCATCATTCCCAGCTTCTTATATCCTCTTGAAGAACAACCTCCAGCAGATGCCCTAGCTCAGGCAACCATACCAGAAGGTGTGCCAGTCTTCTCACCCAGACCTGATGGTGATGTGACTGAGCCCCCTCTCTCCTATTCTGATATGTGGCAAGATGAAATTCCTCCCAGTTCTCAAGGTGCCCCAAGAAAGAAAAGAAAATATGGTGATGGTGCTTCTGCCAGCCGTTCTGCGCCTAGAAAAGAGCCTGCCCAAGCTTCTGAAGGTAGATCAGAAATTGTTCATTCTGAAGTTTGGAGTCCAACCTCCAAATCTCTGATCCTTGATACCCTGAAGTTAGTAACAGATCATGGTGAGAACAGAGATCACTATTACAGTTATTCAGAATGGAAGGCTTATGAAGCATCTCAGATCAAGATCAGACTTCATGACAGGAATTGGGGATACAACAACCCAGCTGCTCCTCCTAGGCCCAGAACTTATTTTCCTAAACCTTTCAGTTACCTAGAGAGACAAGAGCTGAAGAGAGAAAGAATGCACAAAGGAGCCCCTTCTTGAGTCTATGAGAATGTGGAAATGGATATTTTAATCTGTTAAAAACATTTCTATATATATATATATATATTTGATTCTGATTATGGCTTTTTGACTCTTTATCCTGCTTCAGTTTATATTCTTTTGGTATATGTTGTTCTTTTTACTTTAAGTAATTCACCTTAGTATAGAGGGTGCTGACATCTATAAATAGGGGGAGATTGTTGGGATTTGTCTCCACAATACCTCAGATTTGTAGGAGGTCAGACCTTGAACTAAGATGAATTAAGGTGTATTTGATATTGTGTTCAAGTTGTATGTGTGTAGGTTTTTATTGCTAAGTGTAGACCAATGTCAGTCTATAATGGATCACCAAACACAGGACCATACAATGTAATCCCTCATTGTGTGATCCAAAGTGTTGGCCCATGTATAGCCTCTCTATTGGGATACACTTCCTACATGCACTTGGATTGGTGGACTGAAGTGTTGAAGTTTATCTTTCCAGAAGAAATTTTTCTAAGTCCACATACTCGAGTAGCCTTCTTCATATACTCGAGTAAGTGACTTAGTACTCGAGTAGATCCTCAGACATACTCGTGTGACTCTGTATACTCGTGTAGATAAGTTTATACTCGAGTAGATAGTTAGTCACTCGAGAAAGTCATATATTATACTCGAGTAGATCCTTCTGTTCTTAGATCCAAAAATTTCTCTAAGTCCACATACTCGAGTACCTCCTTTTACACTCGAGTAAATGAGTCTGCACTCGAGTATGTTGGGTTACATACTCGAGTAAACTGCATTATACTCGAGTAGATGATAACTTGCACTCGAGTAGTTCGTTAGTTACTCGAGCAAATGTTCTGTTCATACTCGAGTAGATCTGTGCTTCTCATCTCAGAAAAATTCTAAGTCTACATACTCGAGTAGTTCCCTATATACTCGAGTAAGTGATCCTGTACTCAAGTAGTTGTTATTCATACTCGAGTAGCTTAGTGATTACCCGAGTAATCTTCCCCAGATACTCGAGTAGTTCTTTTTCCCCTCACTCGAGTATCTCCAACCCTTTCACTCGAGTAGCTTTTCCTATCTTATCTCAAAATTTTCTCTAAGTGTTTTTACTCGAGTATATACTCTCATACTCGAGTAGTTCTAAATTCACTCGAGTGCTGATCTTTGAATCACTCGAGTAGCTTCTTTTCTTATACTCAAGTATACTCCTTCTATCCACTCGAGTATATACCATCTGATACTCGAGTATGTTTCTTCTATGACTCGAGTATATCTGTTTAAATTTTCCTGAAATTCTCTAAGTCAATTTCGCAGTGTATTTCAAATTAATCATTTCTGATTGGTCCACGTGTCATCCCTAATTAATTTTCTGACCGTTGGAGTCCACCTATAAATAGGTCCCCTCAGATTTGACTAATAACAAGTGAACAGAGATTTTATTTTAAGAAAGAGAAAAAGTTCCGTGAACCCTAATTTCTCATGCTGCCGCCATTGACGTTCACGGAAGAAGCTCTGGATCGACGATCTTTGATCGCTGTTTTCAACTCTGATTCTCCAGCAATCCAGACGAAAGTTAATCACTCGATCTCGCCAAGCCTCAAAGATTTCAGATCTATTTTCTCGATCGAGGTGATTCCGTTTTTCAGATTTGTGGATCTCCCTCAAGTCGTCTTCAACATATTCTGATCAAGCCAAAGCTCTCAAGGAAGAAGACTGTCAAGATCCAGATCTGAGAATATTACTGTTTGTATTTTATTTTCAAACCAAATTTCTTTGTAGGAGTTTTTCTCCGAGATTTGTAGGAAGGCTTTATCTTCCGAGTGTAGATCTGATTTGGATCGAGTTTGTAGGAACATGGTTCCGAGGTGTAGGATTGTTTTCAATCCGAGATAGTGGAGTAGCCGAGTCTAGTGATTTGCTAGATCGGTGAGTAAAGTGGACGTACCCAAGATTGGGGAACCACTATAAATCTCTTGTCATCTGTGATTGCTTGATGTGTGCTGTGTTATTTTTTAATTCCGCATTTGACACGCATTTCACCTATTCACCCCCCTCTAGGTTATTTAGGCTAACAACTTAGTACTCTCAGCAGATGATGGATGAGAGAGCTGAGCCGATATTCCGATCCTTAGAGGAAGGCGCGACAGGAGATTACTCTTTGAGCAATGGTCTCCTGTGTTTCAGAGGTAGAGTCTACATACCATCAGGAGGGTAGATCCGGGAGGACATCATGACGGAAGCTCACTGCAGCCGATATTCTATACACCCGGGGATCACCAAGATTGTAAAGGATTTAAAGAGGACGATGTACTGACCGGGTATTAAAAGAGATATTACGTACTTTGTGACGCATTGCGAGGCCTGCCAACTCGTGAAGGCAAAATGTAGGAACCCGACAGGCTTGCTGCAGCCACTTCCGGTGCCGGAGTGGAAATTTGAAGATATAGCCATGGATTTCATACATGGGCTACCTCGATCCCATGCGGGGAACGAATCGATCTGGGTGATAGTTGACAGGCTAACAAAGGTGGCCAGATTCATTCCAGTGGAGAAGGACGCACCGGTTAGTGTATTAGTACGGAGGTTCATTGAGCAGTTTGTGTGTTATCATGGGGTGCCCAAGACTATCATTTCAGATCGGGATGGGCGGTTAACATCCAGGGAATGGAGGTCAGTCCAGGACCATCTGGGTTCTCGGTTGACATTCAGCACAGCTTTTCACCCTCAGACCGACGGGCCGACAGAGCGCACCAAACATACACTGGAAGATCTTTTGCGCATATGTATCTTTGACCGCAGCGAGCCTTGGGAGAGATTGCTGCCACTGGTCGAGTTTTCGTACAACAACGCCCATCAGTCCAGCATAGGCATGGCTCCATGTAACACCCCTATCCATCACATAGTATATAACAGTTGGTCCGGCCGGGGCCCGACGATATATACCACGGACAGACCGGTTGGTTACGCATTGAAACCATTCAACCAATCACAACGTCCTACACATCACCTAGCTGAAGAAATTATTAAGTTGCACAATTAAGAACCCTGCTAGTATGAATGTCCACTAAACGAAAAACAAAGGAATGATTAATACATGAATACTGGCCTTATAGACTTACAAGAGTTTTCTTAATAAAAAAGTGTCTTCCAAACTTCGGCATGCAAGCCGGTCACACATGAGTACAAAAAAGGAAAACACTCAAAACTTGGCCTTCGAGGGCTGGCACAGCAACTCGGGCTTTAGCCCGCTATTTACCTCTCGGCTCCGCAGCACCTGCAAGCAACAATCAACCGCACGGTGGTAAACAAAGGCAACGGTCAGCTATGCTGACCAAATTATAACGATTCCGCCCCTAAACCGGGGCGCCAAAGCATCTTCCCTGCACTTGTTAGCAAAACAAGCAACATAACGAAATAAGCATCACATCACAGGTGCACGCTCACACGGCCGTACACCCCGTGCTATCAGGGCACTTACTCGGCGGGCCAGTTCGAACCCCATCCAGTCCTTGACTCCATCACCACCCCAAGGGTGGCAACCTCGTGAGCATTAAGTCCTTTCAGCCGTAGCCTAGATTCGATATCCAAACCTCGGTAAGTCCCACGTAAAACTTTAGGTCGCTTTAACCTAGCAGGTGGAGCGGGTAGGGGTCCACCATTCCGTTGCTCACCCTGCCGTTGCCAATTGGCCTTTGACACGGACTAAGCTTACCCAGTCCCAAATACCGTTCGAACATTGTACATAGCCCCGCTATGTACCCGGTTGGCTCCCAGGCCACCGGTATGATAGAAATGTGTTTCCGTCCAGATTTTCGGGTGCACCTCGGGGTTAATCCCCAAGATTCCCTGATGCATTCTACCGCATAGCAACCCGAAAACAATCAAAACGCTCGGAGTCTTCTCCGGCTAAAAATGCACAGCAAATCATCACCGATCCAGACCAACACGTCCGAGTAGGCTTCACACATCATGCCTATGTCCGTACTACGATTCCGTACTCTAACAAGATGGACTTTACATATCTACCCCAAGGAATACCACAATCTCGCCGGACACTCGCGGGAGAGGGGTTTTCCCATGCAAAGGAAGAAGAACTTCACATGCTCAAGAAGAAAATCATTACCCTTGCGCTTTTCCTCGGCGCCATGACGATCTAGTCGGATGGAAAGCACCGTATCGGCCTCACCTTCGCGGATCCGGACTCAGATCGTGATTTGGAGCTCCGAAGCTCCGTCGGTGACCGGATCTTTGGTCTTCTTCCTCCTCCTAGCTCTCCCTTCTCTCTAGATCTTAGAGAGATAAAGCCCAAGAGAAATGAGGGCTTCTAAACCCTATTCCCGGATATAACATGCCAGCAACAGCCCTGAACCGTCGGATCCCAAATCAAGAAATCGAACGGCTGTGATTCAGCTCAATTATACAAAATCTGGGCCGAACACGGGTTGCAACACGGCCGTGTGCATGGCCGTGTCACCCATTCGCCGTATCGACTGACGCGATATCCAGCACACAGCATTCGACACGGCCTCTGACACTCCTGTGTCGCATGCGATACGGCCGTGTCACGACCCGTGTCACGCCCCGTGTGCAACTACCACACTTGTTTCCCGAGGAGGACACGGCCTGCGACACGGCACCCGACACGCCCGTGTCTGTGCCTGTGTCATGGCCCGTATGCAAGCCAAGGAAAACTCCCTAGCGTGACACGCCCTGGGACACGCCCATGTCCCAATCTGTGTGCCTCAACTCGACAATCGCCGATCGTCAAAATGTCGACCACATGACCCGTGGCCGAACACGCCCGTGACACGCCTGTATCATGCCCGTGACACGCCCGTGTCACCTGCTCCAAAACCCAAGCTTGGCTTAAAACGTCACCCGTCCCTCTTTTGAGTTTCGGGGTGTTACAACTCTTCCCCTCTTAAAAGAATTTTGCCCACAAAATTATTAAAGGAAAGAAAACGGAAAACTCTCAGCGGTACCCAGGCGGAACACTCTGGGTACACTTCCAACATAGATTGCTTTCACTCCTAAGAGAGCTCCTCGCCAACACAATTGTCCCACCGGACCACGACTATCTTGATCTCCTTGAGACAAAGTCGCTCGACTTCAAGGTCTCCGAAACGAACGGGTTTGACCCTAGTCGTCAACCTTTCGTCCACCAAAACTTGATCACTCACGATCAAGTTCGAAGGCTCTTGCGCCGCCTCACCAAACCGCTACAAAACCTCAAGTGGTCCAAGTTATACGGGCTCAACTTCCCCAAGCGTCGCTCCCGTGAAACACTCTTGAACGACTAAAGCTTCCAATACGCCATCCGATATTTCCACCTTCCGATACGTGGCATTAAAGTACTTAGTCTGCCTCCCCCGAGCGATTAGCAACAGTGCTCATATGGTTCGCACCAAAGGGGTAGTGTTTACCACCTCTTACTTTAAATACAACTTCGTGTCATCCGTTTCTAGCCTCGACAACGGCATGCGACGACTTCTACCAAGAAGGGCCTCGAAGGGCGCCATTTGCATGCTCGTTTGTTAGCTAAAGTTGTACGCAAACTTTTTTAAAACAGATTGCCTTCCCACTGCTTCCCGAAGTCTAGAACGCACATGCGAAGCACATCCTCCAACGTCCTGTTGACCCACTCGGTCTGCTCATCTGTCCGCGGATGTAAGACTAGACTAAACTACAACTTAGTCTCCAGCACTTTCTGTAAACACCTCCAATCATTGGACGTAGAATGCCCACCTCGATTTCTCACGATGTTGCGGGGCACACCATGTAGTCTAACTATGTTATCCAAAAACATTTCCAGTTACTCCGCTGAATTACCCTTCCTATGCGGAATGAAGTGCGACCCTAAAGTCAACACAATTACGATCACCCACACGACGTCGCTTCCCCACTATGACTTTGGCAAACCATGCACACAATCCAGTCGAACTTCTATTCCGAACTAGGCAAGGATTCAAGAATCCCCCGGCACTTTGCACTCTTCCTTCACTAAGGCGCAAGGCTGGCATTTTATCATACATAGTGCCACGACCTTCGAGAGTTCTGGCCACCAGAGCACTTCTTCAGATATCGGCACAACCTGTGCCTCCTAAGCGAGTTGAGTACTTGGTATAACATACCACAACTCAACCCATCAATTGCCCATGCTTGGGTCGTACAAACGGTTGTCTTTCCTTGGCAGTCCACCCTCAATTGTTGATTTGGGACTTTTACCCAACGAAGCTGTATTCATAATCTCCTTCACACCGCTTCCCAAACAATAGTCTGCCAAAAACGATCAGCCAGGCCATACTGGCCTTCCGACGAGCTCCATTACGCTTCGACGCTAGTCTGCTTGTCAACACAAGAGATAGCTAACATCTCCAACTCCCAGGTAAAGCCCTCAACATGAACCTACAGCTAGTTGTCTTGGGCAGAAGCCCTGCGTCTCAACGCATCCGCAGCACATTGTCGTACAACAAGCACAAAATAACTTTCGAACGTATAGTCCCCCAGGAACTCCATCCATTTTTGCTTCCTCAATTTCCGACCCTTTTGATCAAACCGATACATCAGACTCCTATGATCGGTACAAACATCGACTTAAGCGTCGTACGAATAATGCCTCCACAGCTTAAGCGCAAAACACACGGCCGCTAACTCCAGATGCCGGACCGGGCAAATCCCCTCGTGCTCTTTCAACTAATGTGAGCCATAAGCCACAACATTACCACGCTACAGCAGCACGCAGTCCAATCCACTTCCCAAGGCAGTGCCGTAGATCTCACGGCTTTTGGTTCCACTCGGCGAACTTAACATTGGTGTCGTGGTTGACCAACTCTTTAACCCTTCAATGTTTGGGCGCACTCGCGCATCAAGACAACCTTTTAAACTTTTCCTTGACAACGTTGCGAGGGGTAATACTTTTCGTGGGAAGTCCTCTACGAAGAGCCTGTGGTAGCTGACCACACCAGAAACTCTGGACTTTTGCTACCGAGACACACAGGCCAACCTCGTATTGCAACTAACAACATTGGACCCACACACTCTCACTCTACCAACTATAGGATCGAAAAGCGCTACGAGGATAACACAAGACTCGTGTTCGGAGAACTTGGTGTATACATGGTTCCTTCTTAGCGTCCACAAAACCAAGAGTAGATATTCAGAAGCGATACCCTTCGCACTACAATTACCCCCAATGTGTCGTCGATGAAGACGATCACAAAATGGACTAGGTACTCAATGAACGTTCCGTTCATCCGGTCTAGGAACACAGATGCCACACTTGACTGCTAAGACAGCATGATCGTAGACTCGGGTTGCTCATTCCTCGTGCTAAACTCCGTCTTTGCGACAACACTTACCCTTATTCTGAATAAGGGTAAGTGGACTTGTGATCCACTATTGAGTCTACCGAAGACCCGACTAACAGATCAAAAGATCATCGATCCTTTGGATCGATTACTTGTCATATTTCTGCAAACTTATACAGCTCTCTACAACAGATACAAAATTGCAAGCTCCCGTCCTTCTTCTGAGTGAAGAGGACCGGTGCGCTCCAAGGCAACGAGCTTGGACGCACATACCCTTGCTCCATCAACTTTTCTTGTTGAACCTTTAACTCCGCTATCACCTTAGGCATGATCCTATAAGGAGAGCGTGACACAGGTTTGGCACCTGGCACAACTCAATCGTGAAATCGATCTCTCGCTACAGTGGGGCTCCAGGGAGATTGTTCGGGAACACATCGGGATACTCACAAACCACTGGGCTACTACCTAGAGTGGACTTAGGCGTTTCAGCCTCCACTAATGTGAAGAATAGCTTTGCACCAGCACAAACTGTCTTGACCACCGGGAGGGCAAACGTCAGCGTCCTGCTCGATCCCTTCGGTTCCGCAAACGTTATCTCCTCCCCAACACCCAGCTAGGTCTCTTTACGGTTGCAAACTATAAAAGCCCTCTACCCCGAAAGGCAGTCAATACCAACAATGACATCGAACTCTACTAGCGGCAACAACGACGCTAGCAAGTCGAATCCTTGACTTTCAAAAAGACTCTTACCGCCCAGACTATATCTCCGCGCTCATTGGACGACCACTGGGCAATAACCCATCCGAATTGTTCCTTTACCATCAAAGGGAAAACTCCGATGCGCGATAGAGATTCTTCGGATAACAGGAATACGAAGTTCCCGTATCGAAACTATGCTCTCTCCGAATTACCAGTATTCCAAAACAAAGCCTAGAACTTCCAGTTCAACGTTACCACGCATAAGGTATCCGACATAAGAAACTAGTTTGCTAACAAGAAGAACCATACCTGACATCCCGACGATCGGCCACATGGCCTCCTGCTTGCCGAGGATGTTCACTCCCGGTTGGGCCGAAGTAAACAGCGATGCGGTGGACGCCACCGCCTTGCCTTTCTCTACAGATATCTCCCCCGGCTTCTTTTCGGACATTTGGTGTCCACTTCGACAATCCCGGGCATAGTGCCCCGGCTTTCCACAAGCAAAGCATGCATCCGGGGTTTGAACTGTAGTCGCTCCGGATGTGCTAGAAGAAGGGACTAGCCCCGACCTCCTAGCCTTCTTATGCCACCTACGGTACCCAGATTTTGAGGTTGGCATTTTGAACATCGTTTCCTTTACACCAGAGGCTTCAACTGCTCCTGCCAAAACTTTCCTTGTATTCTGAGCACTCTCCCAACAATCTCTGGCGAGGTGCCCTTTCTTGCCACAAGAATAACAATTGTAATTGGTTTGGCTAGTAGATGATTTAGCCTCTTTACTCATCGTCTTACGATAGACAGTCCTTATAGGATCTGTAGGGTTTGGTACCCTATTCACTGGTACTTGGTGAGTTTTCCCCAACTCCACCTCCAAAGCTCTGTCCGAATCCACCAAAGCTCGGAATCCCAATAACTTTGGTCCTAGCAGTAGGATAAGCAACTCGCTGCGCAGACCGTTATAAAATCTATCAACTATAGATTGCTCGCTTTCCCATTCAAAGCCTGGGTGGCGCCTTAACATAAGGAACGTCTACAAATATGCGTCAACTGAATGCGCTCCCTGCACCACAGTCATGTTCATCTGCTGCTCTAATGGACCCCCAAATGCCCTTTGCTCCAACATACCACCCGATGTTGGGGCCAACTCAGGGACAAAGGGTTGCACATTACACCCATGTTGTGCGTTGGTCACAGCGAACACCGCTTCAACCACCCTTCTTACGGTTTCCAAAGACGCAGGGGTCTCAGGAACGTTACTTGGTGCAGAACTTTGCTCAGCAAACGCGTGTCCAGACTGCCACGCTCCACTTCCGGACACCTATAGCCGTTCAAAACACCATAAGTGACTGAACAAAATTGCAAAAAGCAATTATAGGAACCACTGTTGTAGATATCGGCCGACATGTCCGATATGTCGGCCGACATAAAGGTTTTGAGGGTAAACCGCAATGAAATCGATATGTTTGAGCAAAATAAAGGTTTGTAAAATATCGGCGATATATCGGGATATAACGGGTCCGGGCGATATATCGGCCGACATTTTTTGGTTTTATTTTATAAAAAAAACGGGGTTTTAAAAAGGATTTCACGGTCGAGGATCGCATTTTCAATATTTGTCATTTATTAATATGCAATTATGCACAATTGTGTTTATTTTTGTTTAATACTTCATTATAATCATATTGTTAGTTTGTTACATGTAATGCAAAGTGTATAACCATATATTGTTTGTACATTTTTACTTATTTGCAAAAAATTGTTATAAACATTGTTATCTTTATTAAATTCCGATATTGTAAAATATCCCCGATATATCCCCCGCAATCCGACATACGACATTTCAAACTCAAACCGATATGAACCCGATATCTGATATCTACAACCTTGATAGGAACACGCAGGTTCCTCAAACATGTGTATTTTCATTCCTAAGTGGGCATTCATGGGTTCTTTTCATGTTATAATGATGACGCACACACATGTGCTCACCACCCCTTAAAGTGAATTTGTCCACGAATTCATTTAAGCTTGACCGAAACCAGTAGCCTGATACCAATTTGTAACACCCCTATCCGTCACATAGTATATAACAGTAGGTCCGGCCGGGGCCCGATGCCATATACCACGGACAGACTGGTTGGTTACGCATTGAAACCATTCAACCAATCACAACATCCTACACAGCACCTAGCGGAAGCAATAATTAAGTTGCACAATAAAGAACCCTGCTAGTATGAATGTCCACTAAACCAAAAACAAAGGAATGATTAATACACGAATACTGGCCTTATAGCCTTACAAGAGTTTGCTTAATAAAAAAGTGCCTTCCAAAATTCGGCACGCAGGCCGGTCACACATGAGTACAAAAAAGGAAAACACTCAAAACTTGGCCTTCGAGGGCCGGCATAGCAACTCGGGCTTTAGCCCGCTATTTACCTCTCGGCTCCGCAGCACCTGCAAGCAACAATCAACCGCACGGTGGTAAACAATGGCAACGGTCAGCCATGCTGACCAAATTATAAAGATTCCGCCCCTAAACCGGGGCAGCAAAGCTTCTTCCCTGCACTTGTTAGCAAAACAAGCAACATAACGAAATAAGCATCACATCACAGGTGCACTCTCACATGGCCGTACACCCCGTGATCTCAGGGCACTTACTCGGCGGGCTAGTCCGAACCCCGTCCGGTCCTTGACTCCGCCACCACCCCCAGGGTGGCAACCTCGTGAGCATTTAGTCCTTTCAGCCGTAGCCTAGATTCGATCTCCAAACCTCAGTAAGTCCCACGTAAAACTTTAGTTCGCTTTAACCGAGCAGGTGGAGTGGGTAGGGGTCCACCAGTCCGTTGCTCACCCCGTCGTTGCCAATTGGGCTTTGACGCAGACTAAGCTTCCACAGTCCCAAATTCTGTTCAAACACAGTACATAGCCCCGCTATGTACCCGGTTGGCTCCCAGGCCACCGGTATGATAGAAATGCGTTTTCGTCCGAAATTTCAGGTGCACCTCGGGGTTAATCCCCAGATTCCCTGATGCATTCTACCGCATAGCAACCCAAAAACAATCAAAATGCTCGGAGTCTTCTCTGGCTAAAAATTCACAGCAAATCATCACCGATCCAGACCAACACGTCCGGGTAGGCTTCACACATCATGCCTATGTCCGTACTACAATTCCAAACTCTAATAAGGGGGACTTTACATATCTACCCCAAGGAATACCACAATCTCGCCGCACACTCGCGGGAGAGGGGTTTTCCCATGCAAAGGAAGAAGAGCTTCACATGCTCAAGAAGAGAATCGTTACCCTTGCGCTTTTCCTCGGCGCCATGACGATCTAGTCGGATGGAAAGCACCATATCGGCCTCGCCTTCGCGGATCCGGACTCGGATCGTGATTTGGAGCTCCGAAGCTCTGCCGGTGACTGGATCTTTGGTCTTCTTCCTCCTCCTAGCTCTCCCTTCTCTCTAGATCTTAGAGAGATAAAGCCCAAGAGAAATGAGGGCTTCTAAACCCTATTCCCGGATATAACATGCCAGCAACAGCCCTGAACCTTCGGATCCCAAATCAAGAAATCAAACGGCTGTGATTCAGCCCAATTTTACAAAATTTGGGCCGAACACGGGTTGCAACACGGCCGTGTGCATGGCCGTATCACCCATTCGCCGTCTCGACCGACGCGATATCCAGCACACGGCATTCGACATGGCCTCTAACATGCCTGTGTCGCATGCGACACGACCGTGTCACGACCCGTGTCACGCCCCGTGTGCAACTACCACACTTGTTTCCTGAGGAGGACACGGCCTACGACACGGGACCCGACACGCCCGTGTCACAAGTGACACGCCCGTGTCTGTGCCTGTGTCATGGCCTGTGTGCAAGCCTCGGAAAACTCCCTAGCGTGACACGCCCTGGGACACGCCCGTATCCCAGGCCGTGTGCCTCAACTCGACGATCTCCGATCGTCAAAACGTCGACCACATGACCTGTGGCCGAACACGCCCGTGACACGCCCGTGTCACTCTCGTGACACGCCCGTGTCACCTGCTCCAAAACCCAAGCTTGGATTAAAACGTTACCCATCCCTCTTTTGAGTTTCGGGATGTTACACTCCATACGAGGTGTTGTATGGAAGGAGGTGTAGGACCCCACTATCATGGGTTCAGGATGAAAATCCACATACACTGGGCTCGGAATTTGTGGGAGATACAGATGCTCAGATTAGATTGATCCGGGACAGGATGTTGGAAGCCCAGAGCAGGCAGGCCAAATATTACGATGCGAGGCATCGTAAAGTGGAGTTCCAGGTGGGAGACCGAGTTTTCTTGAAGATACGGCTGATGCACGGAGTCTCGCAGGTTCGCGGGCGGAAGAAGCTCAGCGCGAGATATATGGGGCCTTATAGGATCCTTGAGCGAATCGGCCCCTTAGCCTATAGACTGGAGCTACCGCCAGAGTTAGCGGGATTGCACGACGTCTTCCACGTCTCGTCACTTCGAAGGGCTCTGATACGCCCTGAGCAGCTGATTTCCTCGGTAGATGGCTCAGTGGCCTCGAATCGGTCAGTCAACTTTGAGCCTATCAGGATCGATGACACGGCAGTGCGGGTCTTGCAACGGAAGAAGGTTCCATTAGTCCAGGTTCTGTGGAACAATCATGGGCAGGAGGAGCATATATGGGAGCCACAGGACTTGATGTGGCAAAAATACCCGGAACTTTTCCGTCAGGTATACCTCACAACCCCTCTGGACAATCAATTTGCTTTCCTGTTTTAAACCAATAGGGCTGAAATTTCAAGAATAGGGGCTAAGCTTTTATTTATTGGGGTGTATATACCTAGTTAATTGGACGAATTGGTCTTAGATTTGAAACCGCACAAAGCAAACATAATGTAGAGATGTAATCTTTCAATTCTTATGGGATGTTACAAGCTTCTTTTTCCCGATTGGAGTCCCGTAGGCTTAACCTTGATTTCGGGGACGAAATCTTTGTTTTGTTTATTGGGATTTGAACTATCCCATTTCCGGCTAGACCCCTGGAAGTTGTTTTGTCATAACAGAACCTTAGGAAACCCAGGAATTGAAGATTATCGACAAAAATTTCGAGTCAAGGGGTGGTCACGCCCGTGCCGACCCATCACATCCGTGACCTAGGGCGTGATCCCTTCGACGATCGTCGACCTCAGGAAGATAATCGTCGAGCTAAGAAATTTCAACACGGGCCTGACACGCACGTGACCTTGGAATGGCGTTGAGTGAGCTAAGCTCACTCAACGCCGTGGGCTGGATGGCGTTGAGTGAGCTTAGCTCACTCAAAGCCATAAGCTGGATGGCGTTGAGTGAGCTTAGCTCACTCAAAGCCCTAAGCGGGATGGCATTGAGTGAGCTTAGCTCACTCAAAGCCATAAGTTGAATGGCGTTGAGTGCACTGACTGCACTCAACGCCATCTGGTGTCGGCAGGATGGCGTTGAGTGAGCTGAGCACACTCATCGCCGTAGACTGGATGGCGTTGAGTGAGCTTAGCTCACTCAACGCCGTAAACGGTCAGGCGGGATGGCGTTGAGTGCATTGAGTGCACTAAATGCCATAAGCTGAACGGAGTTGAGTGCACTGACTGCACTCAATGCCATTTGGGCTGTCTGGATGGCGTTGAGTGAGCAGAGCTCACTCAACTCCATAACCGGGACGGCGTTGAGTGAGCTAAGCTTACTCAACGCCATCGTCTAAAAGAACATATTCTGGGTGGCATTGAGTAAGCAGAGCTCACTCAATGCCATAATCCGGATGGCGTTTAGTGAGCTGAGCTCACTCAACGCCATAATACGAATGGCGTTGAGTGAGCTGAGCTCACTCAATGCCATAGTCAGGAATGGCGTTGAGTGAGCAGAGCTCACTCAATGTCGTAGCTTGATGGCGTTGAGTGAGCTGAGCTCACTCAATGCCATTATACTTAGAATTTTCTTGCATTGTATTTCTGGCTGGGTGCTGGTTTAGCTGAACCGGGCCGGTCCTGGAGTGAGCCGTTTTCTCCAATAAGACCTGATAAGTCTTATTTAATTTAAGTTGACCAGTCATGATGTGCCACGTGGACCGTCGGTTTTGCAAAAGGGCAGTTACAGCCATGGCCGAGAGCTAGGCTTCATGGCCATCAATGGCATTTGATGCCATGGCCTTCCCACTTCCCTTGAACTAGCTGGATTCAACTCCTCTCAGGGAGAGGAGGAGTTTCCAGCCCTCCTCCAGCTGTCACAGAGTTGTTTTAGCTCGCCTCTATCATTGCCGAGCCAAGCCATTATGGGCCATTAATGGCCACAAGCTATTGGCTGTTCCCCCTCCTTGTCCAAGCTTTTAAACACCTTCAGAGGCCCAAGGGGAGTTTTTCCCAGCTATTACCCGATGTTTTCGAGCCTCCCCTTGCTTTTGAAGAATTCCGGCGATGCCACCACCGCGCAAATAGCTACCCGATGGTCTGCACGCCTCTAGCCCGCGAACAAGGTCCTCCCCTCCCTCTTCTTCTGCAGATAGATCTTAGGATTCAATAGGATTGAGAATCGGGCTCAACTGAGCCTGATCTGAGCTTTCATTTTCATGGATTTTCCATGAAACTCACGTGTTCGGGCTCGCTGGAAAAAGCCCCTCCGGCGGTTGCGCCGCCGCCTGGCAATGGCCGCCACCTCAACGGAGGTGGTAGTGGCGGTGGACGGCCAGGGAGGAGGCTGGACGGCAGGCGGCTGCTCTTGGAAGTAGTTCCAGGTCAGGCGGATCATGGCCTTTGGCTGGAGGAAGAAGACAAGTCTATGGCCCTTAGATTTTGCTTCAAGATCTGTGCTATGTAATTAGATTTTATTTTATAAGCAATTTCTATATGGAAATAACACTCACTTTAGAAAATTTAGGAAAAATACCTAGAGGCTCCTAAAGGAAAAGTGGTCAGCACCAATATTGTAGCTCTATGAGTTTAATAAATTTTAAAATTTGTTTCAAGCATTTTGGACCACTGGATAGACCTCAACACTCATTTTGGTGAGGTCTACCCATAGGGCTGTCCTGACCTTAGAAAAATTCCCCACTCCAATCCAGTCATCAAAATGACTTGAAATTTGGGGTGTAGCCTAGTTTTACCTATATCTAGGTGCTATCCAAAAATTAGGATTTTTGGAAAATGTTTTTCTATAGTTTTTAGAAAAAACTCAATAATCCTAGCATAATTTAATTAGATTGCTAAATGACTTCCAAACCCTCCCAAATTTTGGTTAGTGGTCCCTGGGTTTATTATAAGGTTTTGGTAAAAATTTCATCTCATTTGGAGATGTTTTGTATAGGTTTTTATTCCACCCTAGGTTTATCCTTATAGGATAATTTAGGATCAAACACCCCCTTGGTATTTGAGGGGTCATATCACCTCAACAGAGGCTGGTATTTTGGTCACTAACTTTTTAGGGCATGACACACCCTCCAAGGGAGTTTGGAGTTGCTTGGTGTAGGGTAGCCCTAGAACCCCAGGGAAGGTCCCTTAATGATGATTTTTTGGGTTGTGAAAGTCATGGGGTCAAATGACCATGGACTGACTTAAAATTTGGTGGAGATAACCATAAGGCAATTATAGTTCTCTGGACAAAATGTTAGGGGCTTTGGATACAGTTAGGCCACCTAAAATCCTAACCCTTGTTTAGGGCACCAATTTTAATTTGAACTAATAGGCTGACAACTGAATTTCAAATCAAGTAAAATTTGGGCAGGGTAATTTTTTGATCTAAATGGCCATGTTATAATTTTGTTGAGATTTTTGGGTCAATTTATACTGTACTTCATTCACAACTCTTATTGTGGCATAGATATTTATTTTTATGATTCTGAAATTTCTGTTCATTGGAAAGTTATGAAATCTTGGATTAGGGCATTTTATAGCATGTTATACCTTCTGTAATTTTCTTGGAAGTTTTATCTGATTATTTTGGGTACTTTATTCTTTAACGTACTAATTGTGATATGTAGACAAAAATACAAATAATGCCCAATTACTATTTGAAAAATAATGAAATGTGGTCAGAGGGTGTTTCAAACCCTGATAGTCACCCTGTAATTTTCTATGGAAATTTTAGATGATTAAAAACAGTACCTCCTTCACTAAGTTTAGAAAATTAGTATCTTACCTTAAAATAAGTTCAGAGCTCAAATATTGGAGAAATATTATGGTACTTGGTTTCTGATGGTTTTAGGTCACTATAAATCTTCTATAATTTTATTGTGATTTTTGGATATATATTTATGGTACTTGCTTCACAATATGGTAGAAGTGGCACAAAACGGTAAATTAGGAAATATAGGACTAAACCCACCTGAAATTTCTCAAAATTTGGAATTACTGCTTAAATGCCTCATAGGATTTTTACTGATTTTATGATGATTTATTGTTGGCTCATTAGTGCACTTCATGTTCATACTAGGGCATTGGGAGGCTGAGAATAAATAAATTAAATGCCAAATGAAATAGGAAAATTATTATTTTCATGGATTTAGCTATATTATGTCACGATAGACCTCCAGTAAATATTATAGGAGATTCGGAAGACAATTTGGAGTACCCCCTCCCCCCCCCCCTTATACTCCTCACGTATCTTAGGATGGTCTGCATATAGTAAAACCACGGAAACTGAACTAGAGTGGATAATGAACTTGGGGAGATGAAATTTTGGTAGTTGCTGGTTGGATAGGGCAAGCTAAGTTTAAGTTCATTATTGAAAGTCAGGATAAGTAGAGTGTGAGATTGGCTAGGGTTAAGTGGCGTTCGGGAACAACGAAAGATCGTCCACCCAGGGTAGGAGTGGAAGAGTCTTAATACGCTAGGGCTAGATCTAAAGTAACTTAAAGAGGGATCGGGTAATGGGTAACAACCAATAATAATAAGTGCCTTGCGAAAGGGAACGGTGGGCTTCAGCTACCATCATAGTTCCTAGTGCCCTTTGAGAGCCCTTCGCGGGGAATACCGGGGGCAGTCCTGGGTTAACGTAAACCGTAGGAATAATAAATTTAAGAGCTACTAGTATAACTAGGGTTGAACATACACACACCTCGGTAACTAGGAAGGTAGAATAAGTTGCTTTGGTTGCCATTCAAACAGTAGCTCTGAAGGTAGATGTAGGGACGGGACAGTCCGAGGAGCCGAGGGCTCGAGGGTTAGAGTACAGAATAAAGGTGGCGGGTCTTTGATATTGAATGTCGTTCACACCGACATCGGTACGTTGACTCGGCGGTGTGGGACACTTAGCCAAAGAAAGTCTGGTGGATATAGCCCGCACTAGTACGCGGATACTCTAGGTTGTGTTCTTCGAGGGGCGTACGGAAGGGCTAGGACCGGTAGTGTGGATACCCGCCTATGAGTGGGGGGCCGACCCACTGTCTCCGTTTGCCACTACGGAGGTTCCTGGGAGTGAAGCTAGCTGCACGAACAAGGGGAACTAAAGGTCTGTGCACATAGAGTCGTGTGCGTGTGTGGCACTTGCATGAATCATGGCATAGCATATCACTACAATCATATTTGCATACAACCGACACCCCAACGTATAAATCGGTATGGGGATTTTTATACGATGGGAACCTTGCAAAAGACCCCTTAACTTATAAGTTTGTATGGGCATTCATATAAGTTAAGGTTACTTACTTCTTTATTTTTGTTCTCTGTCTGCCTTCTTATATATCTGCCACTTACTACATGTTTTCTTTATTTCTTACTGCCGTAGAATTGCTAGACGTACTTTATTCTATATAGTTGTTAGGTTAGCTCCATTGTCACCTGCTTGATTACTCTCCACCTTTGTAGCTTCCCTTTCCTCCTCTCCGCTCGGTGCTTAGGAGCCGTGGGGGGAGGGGTAGGGGATGATAAAGCTTAGTCTTTATGACTAATGGTTTTCGAACCACAACATTACAGGAGCTCCGAATGGGAGACAGGGACCAGCAGTCCAGGGACCAGCACCAGCGGAGTACGGTGCACATGGAGATGGGGCAGTCTAGCACCGGTGTAACATCCCATTTTCAAATTGGACCCCCCCTAGGAGTGACTTGAGCATGACTAGGTCCTATGAGTTAACCTAGGTGAGCCCAGGAGACCAAGTGACCTAAAAACCTAGTTGAGACTCACTTGGTCTGCAAATAGCAATTTTCAAAACTCTGATTTTGGGTGGCCTAGTAGGTTCAATGCGACTCTAAAAATTCCCTTAGACCTAATGTGGGCCCAATGAGTCATCAAGGACCCATTAGGGTCAACCCTAGTAGCCAAAATGACCAAGTCAACCCCAAGCCCAAATCAAGTCAAACCTAGTCTATATGGGTTAACCCAACCTCAAGCCACCCTCCCCTTAGGCTAATCTCTTGCATGATTATTATGTATTAATTTGGTTGCCCATATCCTAGAGGATTGACCAAGTCAACCTAGTGACTAGGAGAGAGAGAGAGAAGCCTAAATTTAGAGAGATAAAGAGGAGAGAGAAAGTGAGAAGAAAGAGGGTCATTCATGGTGGGGAGGTGAATCACCCCTCTATTCTTCATCATTTAATTAATAATATGTTTTTGAGGGTTGCATTTAGGCTGGTGCCATGAATAATTTCGGCCATAGGGTGGCAGGAGAGAGAAAGCTTCAATTTCTCCTTAATGGAGGAGAGAGAAAGAGGAAAAGAGAGAGGGGAGTTATGGAGGGACACCATGAGCCACCCCATTCATCTCCCCAAGCCTTCATTCATTCCTCCTGACCTTTGGGAAGAGATTCCCATCGTTTTCCCATCAGCCACCATCAATGGAGAAGCCCAACCACCATGGCCAAACACCCCTTCATCTCCCCTCCCATGAAAAAAATTATAAAACCCCCATGCAGCCCCCTATTCTGAATTTTGACTATTCCATCTCCCTCAAAACGTCCATGGCAGTAAAAATAACATATAAGATCAATAGTTTTGGTGGAGGAACGAGGGATCGGGAAGTTCGCCGGAGAGGAAAAACGCCATGGCGAACCGCCGCCGCCGTCGTCGTCGAACCCCCCAAATAAGGTCCTCCTCCTCTCCTTCTCTCATGCTTAGATCCTAGGAATGTTTAAAAGTTGATTTCATGCCCAAACGAACCGGAGCCAAGCTTCAAAATTTCAGAAATTTGCCATTTTTCATGGACTTTTGGAGCTCTCGGGTAGGGCGGCGCCGCCACCTCCGGCCACCCTAGCTCCGGCCATGGATAGCCCCCACCACCGGGAACAAATGGGTGATGTTTCCCGGTGGTGGCGCCGCCTCAGGCCGCCGGGAAATGGGCCACAAAAACCACCTGCGCGGGTCTATTTTCGGCTCAATCGGAGAAGATGAACAGCCTCCGTTGGATCTTGCTTTAAGATTCGTGCAACCCATATTTTCAGATTTTTCTGTATTTTAATAAAACAGTTCACTGTAGAAGGAATCTAGGCCCCTTCTGGGCATCTACTGAAAAAGTGTATAACATGAAAGTTGTAGGTATTTTGAATACCTACAATTTGATATGTAGTGGTGAAAAATTGGATGAGGGAACTGCCCTGTAGAGCCTTTTTAGTAAGGGTATGTCCTACAACTAGGGTAGTTTTCTTCTAAAAATTATTTAGGCCCTTTAGGGGCATGTTCATCAAAAATGATCAACATGAATATTGTAGGCCTTTTAATTATCTACTGTTTGATATGTTATGGAAAATTTTAGGACAAGTATTCTGACCTGTAGGGTCATTTTTCTAGGGTAGGTCCTACAAATAGGGCAAATCTTTGAAAAATTCCCCACACCTAACCCTTGGTCAAAATGGTTTGAATTTTGGATAGGGGCTTAATCTCACCTAGTCCTAGCTCCTGTAAAAATTGGAACCCATTTAAAGAAGTTTAACCTAGGGTTTTGCACTAAACCTAGAGAAGCTAGGGTAAGGTAGTTGAAGGGTCAAATCACCTCAAAAGTCTCCAAAATTTTGGAGGCATGTTTTTAGGGTTATCATTTAGCTCTGATAAAAATTTCAGCCCAATTGGGTTTGAAATGATTGGGTTTTGATGTGATCAAAGATTGGTCCTTAAAGGGGAAAATTAGGGCAAGGGGTTGTTGGGGCATGGTGGGTCCAATTCTCACCCAAATGGGTTGGGATTTTGGCCAGAGCCCCATGGACAGAGAAAACACCCCCTCATGGAATTTGAGATGGTTTGGTGTGGGTTTGCCCTAGGATCCAAGTTCAAACCTTAAGGGTTGATCTATGGGGTTTGTGAAGGACATATGGTTTTATGACTTTGTATGGATCTAGAGTTTAGTTCATGATGTTCTAGGGGTGGAATTATGCCCTAGGAAGGAGTTGCATGGTATGGGTATTTAGTCACATCACTTAATTCTAATTATACAAAATTAGGTCTTTATATCTTATGGAATGGATGATGAGTCAAAAGATTTTAAGTTCATGTAAAATTATGATAGAGGATGTTAATTTTGATATATTGAACAGTAGTTGTTGTTTCATGAAATTTAAATAAGTTTTCATATGGGTAACTTAACAAAAGTACATAATCGTAGAATCTTGGGAGAAATAATTTATGTGGTATTATGATTTAGATTTTAATGAAATTGTGTACATCATGTTTTTAGGATATATTAAACCTCTGGAAATTTGATCATGATTTATGGGATAATAATTAGAGTACTTCCTTCACAACTTAGCAAATAGAGATTTTTACTTAGGAATTATTTATGAAGTAACCAGTAATTTAAAGTTTGTGAAATTTAGTCAGAGGAGTTTTAATATCATATTACATCTCAGTGAATTTTTATGGAATTATTTGAATTATAAATTTAGGGGTTGCTTCATTAAATGTTATTGCCCATAAAAATTTAGATAAATTCAATTTGGTATATTAAATGCAAATAAAATTATTAATTTTGGTCAGAGGACTTTTCTGATGATTATCAAGGCTCTGTAATTTTTACATAATTTTATGATGATTAATTGTTGTACTTCCTTCATTAAATATGAATTGTGGAATTTCGATGAATAATTTAATTAGAGGATAAATACTATTTGTAAAATCATGGGAGTTAATATTTAGTAATAATTCACTGTTATACAGTAACTATAATTTTTGGATGACCAATACTTGAGTAGATCATGTAGTTCATGTTCATTATCACCCATGGTCAATTATTTGGAAAATTAATTAATTATCAATTTAATTAGGAAAAATCATAATTTTCTGGATTTAGGCATATTATGACATGGTAGATTCCCAGTAATTATTACAAGGGTTTTGGAAGAGAATTTAATGGACGTTCTATCATGGGCAACGTATAGGGTAGAAGGGTATGTCTGGTGTGAAAAAGGCATGAACAGTGTTAGTATGAGACTTGGATATAAGGGTGGAGTTTTGTACCTTATAGGCTTGGGAAAATGAGCATGGGATTCATCATTGGAGATTATGATGAGTAAAGATGTGTTTGGCTAGCATAGGAGGTGCTCGGGGTAGACGAAAGATCGTCTTGCCCTAGGAGTGGAAGAGTCAAATACACTAGGGTTAGATTCATTATAACATTAAAAAGGGATTGGGTAAAGGGTAGACAACCAATAACAATAAGTGCCTTGCGAAAGGGAACTTCGGGCCGTAATGCCGCCGTCTTGGTTCCTAGTGCCCCTTGAGAGCCTTTCACGGGGTATGCCGGGGGCAGTCCTGGGCTAACATAAATCTTAAAACAAACGAAAGAGTAATTAGCCTAATAGGGATTCACATTGCACACACTCATTAGTTAGGGTTGGTAATGGTTAAGTCGTCCCGAGGTGTTCAAGGGGGCGCTGTTCCGTGGTGTTCTAAGGGATGGAGTCTGGAGATGAGCCGGACGATTTAGTCCGGGGAATTTGGTCTCGAAGGTGGTTAATACGGACGGTTTAGTCCGGGGAATTTGGTCTCAGACGTGGTTAATACAGACGGTTTAGCCCGGGAGTTTGACACTTTAAATTGCTATATATTAAACTACTGCATGTGCACAAAAATAGGAAGGATTAAGGTGGTGGGTTCTCGATATCGGGGAGTTCGATTGCACCGACACCGATATCGTTGACTCGGCAAGGTGACTAGCACTAAGCCAAGGTTAAGTCCGGCGGACCAGTCGGCAAGAGTACGCAGGAGTCCGCCTCGTGCACCAGGCGTTGATGGCGTACGATAGGTCAGACCAGTAGTGCTTTTACTGGTTTTGAGGTGGGCGAGGCCCAACCCACCGCTTCCGTCTGCCACTACGGGAGTATCCTGGGAGTTATCTCCAGAAAGGGGGAACTAAAGGTTTGTGTACACAAAGTTGGGTGGGTGAGTTGCACTGCATGACATAACATACCCACCATATAGTTGCATATCATAATCATTCATAACAACCTTGACACCTAAAGTATAAGTGGAATGGGACGCTTATACTTTAGGACTTGCAAAACGACCCCTTGGTCTATAAGCTTGTGTGGGCAAGTTTATAAATCAAAGGTTAATTTCAATATATATATGCTGCTGTTTGATAACCGACACCCCCAACGTATAAGTGGTATGGGACACTTTATACGATGGGAGCCTTGCAAAAGACCCCTTGGCCTATGTGTACTCACATAAGCAAAGGTTTAATTTCTTACTTACTTCCTTTCTGTTATACCTATTACAACATTTATATTGCTCCCATGTCATAACTTGCTAGTTAGGTTCACCGTCATCTGCTTTTGACTACTCTCCACTTTCATGTCCTCCCCTTTCTTCCTCTCCGCCCGGTGCCTTAGAGCGTGGGGGAAGGGGTGGGGGATGATAGGACTTAGTCTTTTAGACTAACGGTTTTCGAACCATATCATTTTAGGGGATCGCGGAGCCCAGCATGGAGGAGCAGCCCAGGAGGCCGGTACGCTTGGAGATGGGACAGTCTAGCACGGGAGTCCAGACTACGGGGACTGTGAGTCCCGGCCCTTTAGTAGAGATTTAGTTTTGCTTCCGCATTGAGTGATTTTGTAGTGAGGACTTGATGTACCGGGCATGAGCCCTTTTATTTCTAGTATCATCGTACTCTGATGTTTTCTGTGGACACTCCCTTCGTGGAGTTTTATTTTATGTGATATTCTCTTTTGGTGGACTTGCTTCTCTCTTGCTTGCTACTTATTGTGATCGAAAGGCCGGCAGAATCGGCGCGTTGTAGTGACTACCTTCCCGGGTGCGAAGGTGTCACCGCAAAGCGGCGGTTCTGGGCATAAGACCCCGGGTTTTCAAAAAAAAAAAAGGGGTCTTACAAAGTGGTATCAGAGGAAACATCGATCGGATTAGTAGCAGTCCACAAATCCTTGGGTCACCTCCGCGCGAGATTAGTTTGCGGACAAACTAAGCAGCGGAAGCAGTGGTGTGCTCATATGGGGAATCACATGTAAATTGTCCACTTTCCATCCATTCCATTTGTACATTAGCTAACAATTGGAATTCTTCTTTGTAGCCTGCGGCAAACCCTGTCCCCAGCAGGGAGCACCCCTGGTTGCAAAGACCTCTTCTTGTAATTCTCTAGTCAATAGGTTAGACTCAACCGCTAGGATACGTGACTAACCCGACAACTTATACCGTGCCCTAGTCCGAAACAGACCTTAAGTATGAATTTGGTTAGGTAAGGAAATACCTAAAGAGATTAAAGGAGGAGTTTAATAGTTGAATGGATACCTAAGACATAAACTCTGGTGTCCCTATGGTCCCTAACAAGGATTACTCAATCTATTGGGACTGAACAATAATCCATTATCAGAATGGTAGAAGACACGTAGTATTAACCCCCGTACCAGTAACAAGATTACTCAGGGACAACTACAGAGATAAACACTGAAGGTCGGGTAGGAATTCAAGTTCGAAAGAGACCCAATTGGGAGTAGGAACAACCCTGATAAGCGTGTCGTAAATTTGACTCGGAGGGTTTAAAGTATGGAGTATATCTACAAGTGTCAGTTTGGAACCCCAAGTCATAGATTGATGCCCTAGGGATTGTACACTCAGCTAGGACAGATATAACATGATAAGATAAAAGAAAATTAGCCCAAGGAAGATATGGGCTTACCTTTTGTTTATTGGGCAAGTGAGTTAATGACTTAGGTCTCCTAGATCTAATTTAGAAAGTGTGTTGCCCCAAATACAGTAATGTTGAGGTTGGTCTTATTCGACGCCACTCGAACGATGTCATGGTAATAATGAGGAGTAACTACGAGACATAACTACTAGAAGATACCATGTGAATTTGATGACGGGTAGTAAGACTAAGTAGATTTGGGAAGATAAGACTGAGACACTATGATGTAACATCATGAGTATGATAACACTAAGAGTTTGAAAGAAATTAACAGACGATATATCGAAAACATATATCTTAGGTATGACCTTGCAGACTCGATTCAGATAGCATCAAGACAAGATTAGATACATTTGATGACACAAATATGGTTAGCAAGGGTCGCGGCTATGATAAATAAATGTTTGGAAAATCAAGTGTAACTACGGCAGAATGGCACAACAAATTAAAAAGGTATAAATGACAACCTCCAAAAATGCACGAGTACACCCCCTTAAATCTTGCGGACGACGGGTCATTTGACGAAGTAATCTTTCCCGTTAACGACCAGAGTTGGATAAATCATAGGGTCAAATTGATTGATTACTCTGGCGTATATGAAAGAATAGGAACATGATCGCGTGGAGGAGGTTTATAGAGTCGCTGTCTACCGTTACAAACAAAAACTCAATTTACTAGAAGAAGATTGTGTGTATTAGAACTTGTCTTTCCCCGGAATGAGAAAGACGTCATGGATTTGGCTACGCACAGTGAGGTTTGCCTAATGGTATAGGCAAGTATAAGGGTTTTGAAGAACTATTATTGTCACTTCCAGAGTTTGAGTGGAAGTTCGAGGATAGATTGAGCGAGATAGTTGGGGAAACCCTGATTTAGTAGTACAGTTTTGTGGTGCGATAAGATCCCGCTAGTCAAGGTCCTGTGGAGAAAGCATGGATAGAAGGAATTAACATACCCGGGATCCTCAGGACCTGATGCAGGAAAGATACCCGGAACTATTCAGTCAGGTATACCTCGCAACTCCTCAAGTGGTTTAAAGTTTTCTCCCTAATTGCAATTACTAGTAGAATATTCCAGGAGATATGGGCTAAACTTTTGTTTATTGGGGCTAGCCCTTAATCATTGATCTAGTAGGTACTTCAACCCTTATGGGATGTTACAAGCTTAAGTTAACCCAGTAGAAAACATCCCCGTAGACTTAACCTTAATTTCGGGGACGAAATTTTTGTTTTGTTTATTGGGATTTGTAACATCCCATTTTCAAATTGGACCCCCCCCCCCTAGGATTGACTTGAGCATGACTAGGTCCTATGAGTTAACCTAGGTGAGCCCAGGAGACCAAGTGACCTAAAAACCTAGTTGAGACTCACTTGGTCTGCAAATAGCAATTTTCAAAACTCTGATTTTGGGTGGCCTAGTAGGTTCAATGCGACTCTAAAAATTCCCTTAGACCTAATGTGGGCCCAATGAGTCATCAAGGACCCATTAGGGTCAACCCTAGTAGCCAAAATGACCAAGTCAACCCCAAGCCCAAATCAAGTCAAACCTAGTCTATATGGGTTAACCCAACCTCAAGCCACCCTCCCCTTAGGCTAATCTCTTGCATGATTATTATGTATTAATTTGGTTGCCCATATCCTAGAGGATTGACCAAGTCAACCTAGTGACTAGGAGAGAGAGAGAGAAGCCTAAATTTAGAGAGATAAAGAGGAGAGAGAAAGTGAGAAGAAAGAGGGTCATTCATGGTGGGGAGGTGAATCACCCCTCTATTCTTCATCATTTAATTAATAATATGTTTTTGAGGGTTGCATTTAGGCTGGTGCCATGAATAATTTCGGCCATAGGGTGGCAGGAGAGAGAAAGCTTCAATTTCTCCTTATTGGAGGAGAGAGAAAGAGGAAAAGAGAGAGGGGAGTTATGGAGGGACACCATGAGCCACCCCATTCATCTCCCCAAGCCTTCATTCATTCCTCCTGACCTTTGGGAAGAGATTCCCATCGTTTTCCCATCAGCCACCATCAATGGAGAAGCCCAACCACCATGGCCAAACACCCCTTCATCTCCCCTCCCATGAAAACAATTATAAAACCCCCATGCAGCCCCCTATTCTGAATTTTGACTATTCCATCTCCCTCAAAACGTCCATGGCAGTCAAAATAACATATAAGATCAATAGTTTTGGTGGAGGAACGAGGGATCGGGAAGTTCGCCGGAGAGGAAAAACGCCATGGCGAACCGCCGCCGCCGTCGTCGTCGAACCCCCCAAATAAGGTCCTCCTCCTCTCCTTCTCTCATGCTTAGATCCTAGGAATGTTTAAAAGTTGATTTCATGCCCAAACGAACCGGAGCCAAGCTTCAAAATTTCAGAAATTTGCCATTTTTCATGGACTTTTGGAGCTCTCGGGTAGGGCGGCGCCGCCACCTCCGGCCACCCTAGCTCCGGCCATGGATAGCCCCCACCACCGGGAACAAATGGGTGATGTTTCCCGGTGGTGGCGCCGCCTCAGGCCGCCGGGAAATGGGCCGCAAAAACCACCTGCGCGGGTCTATTTTCGGCTCAATCGGAGAAGATGAACAGCCTCCGTTGGATCTTGCTTTATGATTCGTGCAACCCATATTTTCAGATTTTTCTGTATTTTAATAAAACAGTTCACTGTAGAAGGAATTTAGGCCCCTTTTGGGCATCTACTGAAAAAGTGTATAACATGAAAGTTGTAGGTATTTTGAATACCTACAATTTGATATGTAGTGGTGAAAAATTGGATGAGGGGACTGCCCTGTAGAGCCTTTTTAGTAAGGGTATGTCCTACAACTAGGGTAGTTTTCTTCTAAAAATTATTTAGGCCCTTTAGGGGCATGTTCATCAAAAATGATCAACATGAATATTGTAGGCCTTTTAATTATCTACAGTTTGATATGTTATGGAAAATTTTAGGACAAGTATTCTGACCTGTAGGGTCATTTTTCTAGGGTAGGTCCTACAAATAGGGCAAATCTTTGAAAAATTCCCCACACCTAACCCTTGGTCCAAATGGTTTGAATTTTGGACAGGGTCTTAATCTTACCTAGTCCTAGCTCCTGTAAAAATTGGAACCCATTTAATGAAGTTTAACCTAGGGTTTTGCCCTAAACCTAGAGAAGCTAGGGTAAGGTAGTTGAAGGGTCAAATCACCTCAAAAGTCTCCAAACTTTTGGAGGCATGTTTTTAGAGTTATCATTTAGCTCTGATAAAAATTTCAGCCCAATTGAGTTTGAAATGATTGGGTTTTGATGTGATCAAAGATTGGTCCTTAAAGGGGAAAATTAGGGCAAGGGGTTGTTGGGGCATGGTGGGTCCAATTCTCACCCAAATGGGTTGGGATTTTGGCCAGAGCCCCATGGACAGAGAAAACACCCCCTCATGGAATTTGAGATGGTTTGGTGTGGGTTTGCCCTAGTATCCAAGTTCAAACCTTAAGGGTTGATCTATGGGGTTTGTGAAGGACATATGGTTTTATGACTTTGTATGGATCTAAAGTTTAGTTCATGATGTTCTAGGGGTGGAATTATGCCCTAGGAAGGAGTTGCATGGTATGGGTATTTAGTCACATCACTTAATTCTAATTATACAAAATTAGGTCTTTATATCTTATGGAATGGATGATGAGTCAAAAGATTTTAAGTTCATGTAAAATTATGATAGAGGATGTTAATTTTGATATATTGAACAGTAGTTGTTGTTTCATGAAATTTAAATAAGTTTTCATATGGGTACCTTAACAAAAGTACATAATCGTAGAATCTTGGGAGAAATAATTTATGTGGTATTATGATTTAGATTTTAATGAAATTGTGTACATCATGTTTTTAGGATATATTAAACCTCTGGAAATTTTATCATGATTTATGGGATAATAATTAGAGTACTTCCTTCACAACTTAGCAAATAGAGATTTTTACTTAGGAATTATTTATGAAGTAACCAGTAATTTAAAGTTTGTGAAATTTAGTCAGAGGAGTTTTAATATCATATTACATCTCAGTGAATTTTTATGGAATTATTTGAATTATAAATTTAGGGGTTGCTTCATTAAATGTTATTGCCCATAAAAATTTAGATAAATTCAATTTGGTATATTAAATGCAAATAAAATTATTAATTTTGGTCAGAGGACTTTTCTGATGATTATCAAGGCTCTGTAATTTTTACATAATTTTATGATGATTAATTGTTGTACTTCCTTCATTAAATATGAATTGTGGAATTTCGATGAATAATTTAATTAGAGGATAAATACTATTTGTAAAATCATGGGAGTTAATATTTAGTAATAATTCACTGTTATACAGTAACTATAATTTTTGGATGACCAATACTTGAGTAGATCATGTAGTTCATGTTCATTATCACCCATGGTCAATTATTTGGAAAATTAATTAATTATCAATTTAATTAGGAAAAATCATAATTTTCTGGATTTAGGCATATTATGACATGGTAGATTCCCAGTAATTATTACAAGGGTTTTGGAAGAGAATTTAATGGACGTTCTATCATGGGCAACGTATAGGGTAGAAGGGTATGTCTGGTGTGAAAAAGGCATGAACAGTGTTAGTATGAGACTTGGATATAAGGGTGGAGTTTTGTACCTTATAGGCTTGGGAAAATGAGCATGGGATTCATCATTGGAGATTATGATGAGTAAAGATGTGTTTGGCTAGCATAGGAGGTGCTCGGGGTAGACGAAAGATCGTCTTGCCCTAGGAGTGGAAGAGTCAAATACACTAGGGTTAGATTCATTATAACATTAAAAAGGGATTGGGTAAAGGGTAGACAACCAATAACAATAAGTGCCTTGCGAAAGGGAACTTCGGGCCGTAATGCCGCCGTCTTGGTTCCTAGTGCCCCTTGAGAGCCTTTCACGGGGTATGCCGGGGGCAGTCCTAGGCTAACATAAATCTTAAAACAAACGAAAGAGTAATTAGCCTAATAGGGATTCACATTGCACACACTCATTAGTTAGGGTTGGTAATGGTTAAGTCGTCCCGAGGTGTTCAAGGGGGCGCTGTTCCGTGGTGTTCTAAGGGATGGAGTCTGGAGATGAGCCGGACGGTTTAGTCCGGGGAATTTGGTCTCGAAGGTGGTTAATACGGACGGTTTAGTCCGGGGAATTTGGTCTCGGACGTGGTTAATACAGACGGTTTAGCCCGGGAGTTTGACACTTTAAATTGCTATATATTAAACTACTGCATGTGCACAAAAATAGGAAGGATTAAGGTGGTGGGTTCTCGATATCGGGGAGTTCGATTGCACCGACACCGATATCGTTGACTCGGCAAGGTGACTAGCACTAAGCCAAGGTTAAGTCCGGCGGACCAGTCGGCAAGAGTACGCAGGAGTCCGCCTCGTGCACCAGGCGTTGAGAGCGTAGGATAGGTCAGACCAGTAGTGCTTTTACTGGTTTTGAGGTGGGCGAGGCCCAACCCACCGCTTCCGTCTGCCACTACGGGAGTATCCTGGGAGTTATCTCCAGAAAGGGGGAACTAAAGGTTTGTGTACACAAAGTTGGGTGGGTGAGTTGCACTGCATGACATAACATACCCACCATATAGTTGCATATCATAATCATTCATAACAACCTTGACACCTAAAGTATAAGTGGAATGGGACGCTTATACTTTAGGACTTGCAAAACGACCCCTTGGTCTATAAGCTTGTGTGGGCAAGTTTATAAATCAAAGGTTAATTTCAATATATATATGCTGCTGTTTGATAACCGACACCCCCAACGTATAAGTGGTATGGGACACTTTATACGATGGGAGCCTTGCAAAAGACCCCTTGGCCTATGTGTACTCACATAAGCAAAGGTTTAATTTCTTACTTACTTCCTTTCTGTTATACCTATTACAACATTTATATTGCTCCCATGTCATAACTTGCTAGTTAGGTTCACCGTCATCTGCTTTTGACTACTCTCCACTTTCATGTCCTCCCCTTTCTTCCTCTCTGCCCGGTGCCTTAGAGCGTGGGGGAAGGGGTGGGGGATGATAGGACTTAGTCTTTTAGACTAACGGTTTTCGAACCATATCATTTTAGGGGATCGCGGAGCCCAGCATGGAGGAGCAGCCCAGGAGGCCGGTACGCTTGGAGATGGGACAGTCTAGCACGGGAGTCCAGACTACGGGGACTGTGAGTCCCGGCCCTTTAGTAGAGATTTAGTTTTGCTTCCGCATTGAGTGATTTTGTAGTGAGGACTTGATGTACCGGGCATGAGCCCTTTTATTTCTAGTATCATCGTACTCTGATGTTTTCTGTGGACACTCCCTTCGTGGAGTTTTATTTTATGTGATATTCTCTTTTGGTGGACTTGCTTCTCTCTTGCTTGCTACTTATTGTGATCGAAAGGCCGGCAGAATCGGCGCGTTGTATTGACTACCTTCCCGGGTGCGAAGGTGTCACCCCAAAGCGGCGGTTCTGGGCATAAGACCCCGGGTTTTCAAAAAAAAAAAGGGGTCTTACAACCGGTGCACCTGCGACCAGCTCCGTAAGTGATTAGTACTTTTATAGTTTCTGCGATGAGTGATTTGTACTGAGGACTCTGATGTACCGGGCTCGAGCCCGTTTATCTATATTTCATATGAACTGTATCTTTGCGATACTTCTATTATCTATTTCCTGTTATTATCTACTGATGGACTGCATGTGATTTCACTTTTATTTACATGTTTCTGTGGACTTGTTTACATTTATGTATAATTGCTTCTCTCTCTTATGATCAAAAAGGGCCGGCAGAATTGGCGTTTTGTAGTGGCGGCCTTCCCGTGAGTCGGTGCCACCGCAAAGCAGCAGTTTTGGGCTAAGACCCCAGTGTTCAAAAAAGAAAAAAAAAAGGGGTCTTACATACATGAAATACATTATGAACACCTAGGAAGTTTTCTGGCAAATCCAACCTATATGCTGACACGCCAATCCGTTCAACAATCTTAAACGGGCCCAAATCCAATCTAAGTGAACACGTACTTTAGACTTTTATGATCTGTGAAAATCTTGCACTGAGCACTATAAAGTAGATGCCTCCACAGCTTTAGCGCATAAATCACCACTGCAATTTCAAGGTCATTCGTAGGGTAATTTATCTCATGAGTCTTTAATTTCCTTGACCCATACGCAATCACTTTTCCAGCCTACAACAACACGCAACCCAGACCAACATGCGAAGCATCCACGTACACATCATACTCCGCACCCTCAGTAGGTAGGGTCGGAATGGGAGCAGTGCACAATCCGTTCCTTAGTTCTAGGAAAGCTTCTTCGCACTTCTCGCTCCAAACAAAAGCCATGTTCTTCTGAGTCAACCTGGTCAAAGGTGCATCTAGGGTGGAGAAACCCTCCACGAACCTCCTATAGTAGCCGGCCAACCCTAGGAAGCTTCTAATCTCCTTGGGCGTGCCCGGCCTGCTCCAATCCATCACTGCTGCGATCTTTTCCGGGTCGACCGAGATCCAATACTTATTCACCACGTGGCCCAGAAACGAGACCTGAGGCAACCAAAATTCGCACTTGCTCAGCTTGGCGAATAACTTGTCGTCGCTCAACTCTGATAGAACCAAGCGCAAATGTTGATCATGCTCCTCAGCACTGCGAGAGTAGATCAACACATCATCGATGAATACCACAACAAACTTGTCTAAAAAATACTTGAACACCTGGTTCATCATATCCATGAAAGCTGATGGTGCGTTGGTCAAACAAACGACATCACTAGAAACTCGAAGTGTCCATGCCTTGATCTAAACGCGGTCCGTGGAATATTTGCCTCACGGATCCCTAGCATATGATAGCCAGAACGAAGATCGATCTTGGAAAACACCGTGCTACCACGCAACTGATCAAATAAGTCATCGATCTTAGGCAGAGGGTACCTGTTCTTAATGGTGACTTTGTTTAACTCCCTGTAGTCGATTCAAAGCCTCATCGACCCATCCTTCTTCTTCACAAATAGAACAGGAGAACCCCAAGGCTACAAACTCTAACTGATAAAGCCTTTTGCCAACAACTTGTCCAACTGGACTCGCAACTCCACCAACTCACGAGGGTTCATCCTGTACGGCGCCTTAGCAGTAGGACACGTACCCGGTTCCAAATCAATCAAAAACTCAATATCCCGATCGGGAGGAAGACCAGGAAGGTCATCAGGATAAACATCAGCAAAACCATGAACAACAGGGATCTCCTCCAAGCGCGGTACACTAACAGCAGTCCCAACCACCGAGACTAAACAAGTAAAACAATCAGAATGAAACAGCTTCTGAGCACATACCGTAGAAATGACAGGATACTCCTGGCACGGATCAGCATACACACTTCCAGGATGACCGTTGTCCTTGATGAAGTCCAAGCGCTTTCCTTTGCACTAAATAACCACATCATACTTAGACAATCAGTCCATGCCTAGAATAACATCGAAGTCCTGTAGATCAATAATCTTTAAGTCTGCCTTCGCAAGAAAGCCCCCCAACAAAATAGGGCAATCTAGAATGCCCACATCTGATAACACAGATTCACCAGAAGGGAACTTGATGTTGAAGGTATCACGAACTTGATCTAGAATCAACCGATATCGCTCCACAAAGGCTCTAGCCACAATCAAGTGGGTAGCGCCAAAGTCGAACAGAACACGCGCCCAGCGGTTCTTCACCTTAAATTTCCCTATAGGAGTATATATGCAACTAAGGAACTACCAAAACAAAAACTATAACTATTCTAGTAAATAAAACTTTCAGGCTAGGAAACAAAACTAACCTGAGATGACCTGAGTCGAAGTTTGAGCCTCCTCAGAGGATATTACGTTCAGCTTTCCTTTGCCCTTGTCCACACACTGAGCCAGAGGTAAGGCCCGAAGTGGAACTGCTTGAAGAAAAGGTTTGACCTGAGGACACCTTGTCTTGATATGGCCCTTCTGTCCACACTGATTGCAGACTATATGCTTGGACCAGCACTGGGCAGCATCATGCCCGGGCCACTTGCAAACAGAACAGGAAACATCCGTACTAGGACCACCTTGGATAACATGAACTTTCTCCTTCTTCTGAGCTCCCGCCTTCTAGAAACACCTCTCAACAGGGTGGCCTGACTTGCCACAAAAGCTACACACTGCCTTGCTCTTCTTTCCCGAAGCAGCACCAGGTACCTTGGGGTTCTTCTCTTCAGCAGACTTCCTCTTGTCCTTCCTCATTTGCTGGCCTCTATACTTTGCGGTCTAAATTTCCTCCACTTTCAGAGCAGCCTCCACTACTCCTGCATAAGTATCTGATCCATATGCACTGGTCAACTGCTGAACCTCGCTCCTCAAGCCACCCAGGAACTGCTTGACTCGATCAACTTCAATACTCACCAACCCAAGAGCAAACTAGGTCTACTTGCTGAACTCTATCTCGTACTCACCGACCGTGAGTTGCCTCTGTTTCAGGTGGACGAAGTCGTTCATTAGCCGTTCAAGCTCGACCGAAGGAAAAAAACTTCCTCAACAACATATCCTTGAATAATCCCCAAGAGCAACCGGCTACCAAGCTCCCCTTTTCTCTAAGCCACCAACTCTTAGCCAAACCCTTAAGCTGATAGGCGGCTATCATCACTCTCTAATCATCTGCAATACCAGAGTACGAGAACATCTCCTCCATGGAGATCAGCAAATAATCTATGACCATGAAATCTGCCTTCCCATCATATGTAGGAGGGCTAAGTCTCTAAAATTGTGAGATAAAGGCCATCACTGCTGGCACCACCACTGGAGGTCTCAGGGGAGCAGGAGGGGAGGAACAGCTAACCCCCTTGCAGGGTCTTGCACTCCCTGAGTTTGTCCTGCCACAACTGCCACCAGAGACTGGATCTAGGCCTGCATCTCCACCAACTGCCTGGTCAAGGAATCGTTGCACTGCCGCAGGCCCTCGATCACCACATCACTCGACGCTCCAGATGACTCACCCTCACACAGGGGAGTCGACCTCGTCGAAGGACGTCTTGCCATCTTATAATCATAACAACATTAGACAGATCCTATTACAATAGCTAGAAATAACTACAAGTACAAAAAATACAAACATAAATATGAACTTAAAGCTGTTAAACTTGCTCTTGGAGTTTATTTTTATAAGAATTGATGTTATGCCTAACCTAGGATGGTTTACCACCACCTTTCTAACTCTTGTGCCTAGATCGGGAATGTATGAACTTATATTATTTTTGATTCAAAACTTATGTTTGTACATATGTCATCCTGTCAGTCTTTAGCTTGGCACGTTGTGCTTATGCAATGTTATGCTATGCATGTTTGTGCTATGCATTCTAAAAAGGGCATAATTCATGTTATGAGCAGCGTACACATAAAGATGTTATGCATCCCATACTACATAACATTCTCATACAACGAAAAAAAAGCGAGCTAGCCACAGCCACGTGGTGAGGTTATATATCCCATAATACATAACACTCACATGTTGTCCCTATGGTGGATCCATATACGAACACATATTATGCATCCTATACTACATATATTCCCCGTATACTTCATGTTATGCTATAAGTGTAGTGTTCGTGCTTTTGCCAAGACGTGCTGATGACATATCGGTTTGTGAATGACATGATGTTAAACCCCTAACTCTTCAAGGAAGGTTGCCCGACCATTTGCCAAGCAACATCCCTCTGATACAAACTGTCACAACCCGCATTTTCTCCGAATTTAAGTAGTACCAGAGTATGAGAAAACACGCGTTGTGATGCCACGTCGAGCAGGGGATAACTGTCAACGCTCAGGCGAACACCATCTAACTAGACTATGAAAATTCATAAGTTTAATGATTAGAAAATTAGTTATATTTTAAAGGTCGTATCCCTCAGTTTAGTGGATCATCTAGTCCACAGTTAAAAAAAACTATACTTATACACAGCGGAAAATACTTTATTCACATTTGACATCCTAAAAGAGTGCATAAGTGTCCCCAGAGGACAACTTATACTATGCAAGACCCTTCATTTAATTTATACTATATATAAGAAAATGATCTTTTTACGTTGTTTGAAAAGTAGTATATGAGTTTTATAAATATGCTGATCATGAGATATACTTATAATAGTGTTTTTAGTTTTAAAAGTAACTAGCAACCTATCATAAATCATCCCAAGAGCAAGTAGACTAACTCCAGAAAAGGTAGCACCAAAAAGATAACATATCTAGTATCAAGCTAGAACAATAAGTGGGCGCCAACAAACTGACACAAACCTACTAGAAAGTATATATGTCTGTAAGAAAGAAACATAAAACTACATCACCAGACCAAGGAACTGATCTCTACAGTACAAGAGACCACCAGCAACAGCACAGTAAAACTAGCCGCTTAATCGGCTACTATTAGAACCTGAGGAATTCAAAGAAGAAAAGAATACCTCAGCAAGCAAAAACAAATAAGCTATACGAAAGTGTTATTTTAACTGATAAGCAAAAAAGAGTAAACATGACAGTAACAATCAAACACCGTCCAGGGTCAGACAAAAAAAATTGCACTAAGTGCGAGGAAATAGTAACAACCCTGCTAAAATCCTGCAAAGGCTACAAGGCTACTATGCACCCAAAAACGTTGCAATCTACTAAGGAAGAAGCATCAAACATCTTAAATTATGAGAGAAGGTAGTAGCAAAAACAACGTGGATCCAGGTTGGAAGCAAACTCAGTCCACCAACAACCATTTCCAAGAAACAAAGCTCAAGGGTCTACATGTGAAAGCACTAGGGACCTACAACCCCCTTTCCCAGCCCGTACCTGGAACAAGATAAAAAAAGGGTTGCCACAGCTAAATTACACAACACCACCCCCATTAAGAGCTTCAAACCACCACTACTAACAACAACCCACGATTCAGCCTTTGGAAAAATATAGCCGACAAGGAACCTCAAAATCAAGGAATTCACTTGGGAGAGAAAATAAAGATAAGGGGAAAGCATTGAGATGGCTCAATATGGCGTTGAGTGAGCAGCCCTCACTCAACGCCAAACAGGATCTGGCATTGAGTGAGCCTTACTCTCTCAACACCAGACAGAATCTGGCATTGAGTGAGCATCACTCTCTCAACGCCAGACACACTCTGGCGTTGAGTGAGCATCACTGTCAACGCCAGACAGAATCTGGAATTTAGTGAGCATCACTCTCTCAACACCAGATAGAATCTGGCATTGAGTGAGCATCACTCTCTCAACACAAGATATAATCTGGCGTTGAGTGAGCATCATTCTCTCAACGCCAAACACACGCTGGTGTTGAGTGAGCATCACTCTCTCAACGCCAAACACACGCTGGTGTTGAGTGAGCATCACTGTCAACGCCAGACAGAATCTGGCGTTGAGTGAGCATCACTCTCTCAACGCCAGACAGAATGCCTAAACACTTAGCCAAACGGAAAAAAATAAACAAAAAGGCTATGGCGTTGAGTGTGTGCACCACACTCAACACCAAGCCCAAACAGACCAGGCGTTGAGTCTGTGCACCACACTCAACGCCAAGCCCAAACAGACCAGGCATTGAGTGTGTGCACCACACGCAATGCCAAGCCCAAACAAACTAGGCGTTTAGTGTGTGCACCACACTCAAAGCCAAGCCCAAACTGAACTTTTTCCAAAAAATTTAAATCTAATGCTTCCTAACCTACCCGACTACGGACACCATACAGGAAGGTCAAATCCAACACTCATCTTCACTACTCTCAGCACCGGAACTGGGCAAACCTTAACAGCAAGGAAGGATTAAGAAATAGGCTATTAGAATGAAAATTCTGAACAGGAGAAATTTTTGTAGGCTTAAGCAAGTATCGGTTATAATTAAAAAACAAAGCTGGACATTTAGTAAAAGTAAATCTGGAATGTATACTTGACAGTAAAAAGGCAAGGATTAAGAAATTCTACTTGGCAAGGGAAAAGAGTGTCACTTGCCTCGATTTCCAGCAAAGCCCAGCCACCCCTTCCCTCACTCTCGGATCTAGCCGCAAAGCACTAAGCCAAGAAATCTGGAGATTTCAGGAGGAAGAAGGGTCAAGCCGAGAATTTCAAACCTCTAAAACGATTATGAAAACTAGAAAACTTACCGTAGGAACGTTTATCTAAGCTAGAGCAATCCATATCCGCTTTCGAAATTGAATTCCATCCACAAACGCTCCCGGAATCGCCGATTGAAGGGTATCAGGTCTGGCATTTTCTCCGTTTCGCACGAACAAGCGGGCGGTTCTTCGAAGAAGTCAGTGAACAATCACTATTTTAATTTAAGGATGACTATATATAAGCCGTGGCTAAATCACGTCCATACTTCTGCCTAAAAACCGCCGCCAGCCACTTATAAGATCTCACTCAAACAGCAGCCACCCTTTCGAGCATAGCACAAACCACCAACCACGATCGGCCCAAAAACAAAATTAATAAAAACCTATCACTAGCCGCCAGCCATGCTGCCACCTTCCTAAATAAATAATACTATACGTATTAAATAGTATTATTTTACATAAAATACAAAACGACGCGAAAACCGTACAACCTTGGAATTCGACGAAATTCGCACCGTAGCTAAATATCCATGCCACAAACACAACGGCGAAGTCGAAATCAATTTTCTACGAATAGAACTTGGGTTATCTCCACCCAAAGCCAAAACAAAAGCATCCACTGAGAGGCCTCACCGGGTCACCCAAAACCACCCGGCTTGTTAGGGAATCTTGCCAATAGGCTACAAAATAGGCCACTCAGTCCTAAGGATCTAAGACTGCACTCTACGGATGGAATAAGCCAAGAAAATGTGTTAACATAACGCGAAATGGGAATTAAATAATCGCAGATAAATCGGGGGCGTAACAGAGAGATCGTAGAAAAAAAATGTTTCAGTATTGGTAAACTTAGTCTATACGTAATCGTGATAAGCAAATGGTTTATGGGATTCAGTTGATAGATCCTTAAGTAAACAAATGGTTTGGTGAAACATGATTGTACAGATGGTTTGGAGGAGTTTGATAAACAAATGGTTTGGGAAAGTTAGTGAACAAATGATTTGATGCGATTTGGTTGTACAAATGATATTTTTGTGAAATCTGGTAGGGACGTGCATGATTATAATCAGGAGAATGAAATAGGTTTTAGAAAGAGTGTGTGATGTCCGAAAATTGAATGTATAACCCATAACTATGTTATCATGCTTAATGTGTATGTGAAAGATCATTATATTGTTGTGGTTATCATATGGAGTTACACTTGTTGTGAATGCTTGATCATGTGGAAAAGAATTGTATGTTGTTAATGCATGGCCATGTGATATGATGTTTAATGGAATGTGTATAGTATTCCACTCCTTAGAGTTATCTCCCGACGAGTATCATTGTGGGATTAGTACGTTGTATGAGGTGGCTTGCCACCTGTGTTCTTGTTGAACCATTAAGTGCGTTGGGGTATGAAACTGTAAAGATGGTGTAAGTGTGTGATTATTTGACCGCACTAGATTGATGTGATTATAAGGGACTCAATGTGTAGCCCTTAGATGTGAAAATTGCATGCGATGTAAGTCGACATGCTGTGTCGTAAGCCTAGGTTAAGGATAGTGTGGCAGTCTACGGGCTCGCTAGTCGTCACACTAATGAGAGTTGACAGATAGACTTTGGATGGTTTGGTTGTGTCCTTGGTACTCATTATCGAGGCCCTTTCCATGACAAGTAGACAGTTTGGTCGTGTCCTCGGTGCTCATTCCCATGGCCTTTTCTATGAAACACTGGTAGGCCAGTTTGGGCTGCGTTCTTGGTGCACATCTACCCAAGACCCCTCTGAGTCGTAGTGCGCATGGATCTCCGCAGTTGTGTTCTTAACATTTAGGTGTACAAAGGACTAGGCTTGGTAGTGTGGATGTATGCCTAGTATTAGAAAGCCCGTTCCACTGTCACTAACTGGCCATGACGGATGGCGACTGAGAGGTTAGCTACCTACTCAAAAAGTGGGAATTACAAGTCTGCGTCGACATAGTAGTGTGCATGTGTGTGAGCAAGGGTGATTCATCACATTGCGTTCATATCATTGCATTGCACCGCATAAGATCCTTATCATATAAGTTTGTATGGGCACTCTTATATGACGAGTTACTTTACTATTAAGCCGATCCTTAACTTATATTTTTGTATGGGCATTCTTTTAAATTGAGTTACATTCATGTTGTAGGATCATATTTATATACTGTTGTTGATAGTAGAACATCTAGTGTAGATTGATTTTACTCACTTACTGTACATGTTGGATACCCTGATATTGATTAGTATTATACCACCTGCTTGTACTACTGCATATATATATATATATATATATATATATATATATATATATATATATTATACCCGTTTCTATTCTCCGCTTGGTGCCTAAGAGTCACCGGGGGAGCGGATGTGATAGCGACTTAGTCTTTATAACTAATGGTTGCTATATCATCCTTTTTAGGAGGAAACCCTACAGATAAAGCAGCAACAAGTTGTATAGGAGGGCGGCTAGGCCAGGGTGACAGGGCCTGACATGACGTTACCATCACTATCTTCGGTTATGGATGTGAGTTTTTGAGAGACTTTTATTGTAGCCCTTTGGGCAAGTTTTTATGTACTCTGATATTATAGAAACCTGTTGATGCATCTTATTATTGATGTACTTGTGGACTTTTATACTTAGGTGGATTTTTACTTCTGTCTGTTCTTTATGTTGGTTTGGAATGGATGATATTTATTTTTAGCCGGCAGGAAGGCGTCTTGTAGTATCGGTCAACCTGTATGTTGTAGTTATCGCAAGGCGACTGTTCTGGGCATAAGACTCCCCCCGGCCATGTATTGTGTTTGGAGAGGGGGGTCTTACAAATGGTATCAGTTTGCAACGATCATCAACTAAATAATTCATTAAATAATGGTGCCACCCACATTCGATTGGTCAATTTATAGACAAACTGACATAGCGGAAGCAGTGGTGTACCCAGGTGTAATTCACACTAAGTATGTCCAGTCGTTACCCTATGTTTAGCAAACCTGACCATAGGTGTGTACCTTAATGTGTAGATTCTTGCGTATATAGAGAAGAAACTGGCACTCCCATACCTTCCGTCCCTACCCAGTTCCAGAAGTCTGAGTTGAGACAGACACTTACAGCGATCTTTGATTCCTTCAAGTCTCAACAAGCAACTGTGCAACAACAAGGGTCGGGCTCCAACTAGTTGAGCAACATTCGAGCCCTCTCCCCACCTACTTATCTTGGGATGGAGATGGCTGTTTGTATTAAAGAGTGGCTCCACACTATGCAATAGTTAATGGTTTGAATCAGATGTCTAGCCAATATGGCAGTGGCCTTAGCAGTGTCAGCCTTGGAATTCCATGTGAAGAGGTGGTGGAAGTCCCTCATGGGTTCCACTTTCCAAGGTCGAGTGTACACGGAGATCAGTTGGGATGAATTTTTTGGAGCTTTCTTGGAGAATTTCATTCCCTTGACTTCTCCATACGAGCTTGAAGAAAGATTCCTGCAGTTAAAGCAAGGATCTAAGTCTGTGACAAAATATCAAAGGGAGTTTTAGCACCTCAGTAGGTTCGCTGATGCCTATGATTTGGATGACCATGATTATGCAAAGTGGTTCAACAAATACTTGCGAGATCCCCTAAGGCATGCCCTTTTGTTTATAGAGGACTCGAGTTTAGCAGAAATCATTGATATCGCGAAAATGCTGGAGGCGGATCACTTGGGATGTAGTAAGAGACCAGCCAAGGGCGTAATGGAAGCAGACCCTGATTATAATAGGAGGCAGAATAATAAAGGAAGAGCAAACAATAGAGATAGAGGTCGCTTCCAGTAGAATTTTAAAATGGAGCGTCCGGCCCCATAACCCACACTACCTCCACTGCAACAACTGTACCTACAGGCTAGGGAGTAGCACGAGCGAGTTTGCTTCAAGTGCAATCAGTCGGGCCACATCCGGTGCTTTTTCCCACAACTATGTGTATATGCTCCCCCTGCTCGTCCACCGACAACCCCATGAGACTCGGGACATGTGCGTGGTCGAAGACGAGGACCACGAGGAAGGAAACCTAAACCTTGTAGAGAGCAGATGTTTTCGCTGGTTATGGTGCAGGTGCGGAATCCTCAGGAAGTGATTGCAGGTATGTCGTGATTAGTTTAATATGTTATAAGTATTTCTCTTCAATTGCCTATAATATGCTAGGAGGCTAGCTTTTAGTCATTTTAATTGATACATAGGCACCGTAATGGTTAGTGGGAAACCAACTCATACACTGTTTGGTACTAGTGCCACTCACATGTTTGTTTTGGCAGACTTTGTTAAAGACTTAGAAGGAGTGCAACACTTCACCGGTACCACACGGAGAGTATGTCTTCTTGATGGCTCCGAGTGGACATTGTCCGCCAAGTGTGACTTGGAAGTATGTATTGGAGGAAAGATCATTGAAACCTCTGCAACGGTATTGAGAATACAAGAATTCGATTTTATTTTGGGCATGTCGTGGTTGGATTAGCACCACACCAAGATAGATTATGCAGCAAAGGAAATCACCATTAGGTATGGAGACTTGGAGGTAATTTTCCAAGGTATCAAATTTGCACCTCGTATATTATTGTCTTCGATTCAGGCCCTTAAGGCCCATATGGGAGGGGACGAAGTATATATTATATGTTTTGAATTAAAAGAGATGTCAACAAGAGTGAAAGACGTGCGGGTAGTGCGGGACTTCCCTGAGGTATTTCTTTAGAAGTTGTCAGGATTACCCCCGCATAGAGAGGTGGATTTTAAGATTAAATTAGTATAGGGTGCCAAACAAGTTTCTCGGATCCCTTACTGAATGGCTCCAAAGGAACTCGCCGAGTTTAGAGTTCAGTTACATGCATTGGTAGAATCAGTGTCTGTTCTCCCCAGTTCATCACCATGGGGAGCCCCTGTTCTATTAGTCAAGAAGAAGGACGGTACATTAAGATGGTGCATAGACTACATGGAGCTCATGTAACAGCCCAAATTTGACAGCAGAAATTTTGTTACGATCGACGGCCGATTCTGGGTATCTCCTGATGGCAATAGATATTCAACGTTCATCGAACTATACTCGACGCACTCGATGCACTTAATGCCTGAAAGCGTTGAGTGGCTTGATATCGCAGGAGATAGTGAGTGTCGCCAGGTGAGAGTGTCGCGTGGCATGAGACACGCGTCAGATTGGCTGCTAACCGGCTAATAAGCGGTGGTTGACCTGGGTCAAAGCGCTGAACTTGATATCGCCAAATGGCGATAGTCGATATTGCTAGGAGATAGCGCCAAAGTTGACAACTCATTTGAAATCCTGGCCTTTGCTTTATTTTGAATGAGAGATCATGTGTCTGGGATTAATCCCGAATCCACTTAACCAGGGAAGAATAGGAAGGAGGTTTCATTCTCTTTCTCTCTCTTCATTTCTTGATTTTCCTTGAGTGAAAAATAAGAAGAAGATAAGGAAGTTATGGGCTGAGCTTTGTGGGCTCGCTGAAGGATATCTTATTGTCTAAGGCTGGATCTGAGGTTAGATCCACGAAGAGGAGAGCGACGTGCTCCTTTCTACCCATATATAAAATCATCACCATGGCTTCATAGAGAACTACAAGGGTAACGAGTTTCTCCCGGACAAGTGAAGTCCTCAATATGCATATTTGCATGGATCCCTTCACCAAAAGGTGAAAAAGGGTGGATTCCAATTTGAAGATCAGTTCGATCCCCATATATTCTGACATTTAGATCTAGAAATGTAGAGTACGGAACAGGCTTGTTGTAAGAAGCCCATCTAGACAAGTTGGTATGGATTGGTGATTTTTAATTTGCGTGACGGAGAAGACTCCGTGGATATGCATGTGATGTATGTGTGAAATCCAGGGTTTAGGGGTGTGTAGGATGTTGCATCATACTACTGGAAGCATTTCCAAGAAAAGACCTAGAAAATATCCTAGTCTGAAGAACTGTGGATGTCACCGGGCGATAGTGACTGTCATCGGCGATAGCTCCCAGGGAGCTACAATGTTATGAGGCCTGTCTTTATAAGACATGGGGGGCCATTGTATGAGTATGCAAAGATGTGAACTTAAATTGTCAAGCAATGGTAGGTACCAGCCTGAAATGGAAAATGATGAACTGTGTCCTGATGGCCAAGTACTGTGCCATCATGATGTTATTTAGTTGACTATCTAAATCACCTAGAGGTGGGGTGAATAGGTGAGGTCTGCATCTTTTTGCGGAATAAAAATTTGAGCGAGCGAAGCATAGAAAATAAGCATACAAACACAGAGAACATCAGATCTATAGTGGTTCCCTATTCTTGGATATGTCCACTCTCCACCTCACTGATCTAGCAACACACTAGACTCGGCTACTTCACTATTTGCTCGGATTGTAAACCAATCCTCCAATATGGAGCAATGCCCCTATAACTCGATCGACAAAAATGGATCTACACTCAGAAGAGAAACTTCCTACAAACTCGGAGACAAAATCTCCTACAAGAATAAAATGATTTATAAATAAATATACAAACTTGTCTTCACAGATCTGACAGAATCTCAGCTTCTTCCTTCTTAAAAAATTGAAAAGCCCTTTCAGAAAAGTCGAGGAAGAAATCTGAGAATGCTTGGATCTGAGAACATAGAATCACCACGATCAAGAAAGAGATTTGCAGCGGTCGAAACGTCTTGATCTGTTGATTCTTCTTGTCTGAATCTTTTGGATCGAGAAGATCAGAAGCGATGAAGATGATGAACAACAACGCGATTCTTCCTTATTTAGAATGAATAAATATCATTCAAAATTCTTATTTCTCTGTTGGGGGTAGTCGAATATGATTAGACCTTTTATAGGAATAGACTAACGGCCATAATCATAAATGATATTACACGTGGACCAATAGTCATGGAGATTACTTGAAAATGCATCCCGTCAGTCTTAGCAAAATTTAAGAAAAATCGAACTTCACTTCTCGAGTGAAGATAAGACTACTCGAGAACAAAGTCTGGTTCTTGAGAAAGCCACTATAGGGTTCTCGAGAAGAAGTACTTAAGGAAATTTCTTGTCTGGCTAGTCGAGACTAGCTTATATTACTAGAGAACTAGTAGATGACTTCTCGAGAACATATAGGACTACTCGAGTGAAGATTGACAGAAGGCATTGAGTCAAGTCTCTCTCTTGATGCTTTTTGAATTAGACTTTACTCGAGAACAAAATAACTTCTTCTCAAGTACAACCAGTCTTTCTCGAGGACTTAACTTAACTTCTCGAGTATTTTACTTAGCAGACTTTTGAGTTGGACTGAATTGATTACCCGAGAGCAAGCAGAGTTATAATCGAGTACTAAGCAGCTTCTCGAGAACTAGCTTCACAATTTCTCGAGAATTAATTCAATTATTCGAGTGCTTGACTCATCTTACTCGAGAACTGATTATAACCCTACTGGAGTACTAAATTTACTACTCGAGTAAAACACTTAGAAAAATACTTCTTTCCAAAAATATTATTTCTTCAATGAAATCAGCAACCAGTCTTCCTCCTACAAGTTTAGTGCTTGAAAATGAAGTTTATCCCAATATAGAGGCTATACATGAGTCAACACCATGGATCACACAATGAGGGATTAAATTGTATGGTCCTGTGTTTGGTGACTCATTGTAGACTTACATTGGTTTACACTTGGCAATTAAATCATGCAAACACATAACTCAAACAAGACATCAAATACAACTTAATTCATCTTAGTTTAAGGGTAATTTCATATAAATATAGGTTATTGTTGATACAATACCCAACAATCTCCCCCTTTTTATAAAAGTCAGAACCTTCTACACTAAGGTGAATTACATCAAGATAAACAAATAAAATGACTGGATATCATAGTGATAATGAGAATAAAATGCTAAGAATTAAGAGAATATCATATCATCAAAATTAAATATTTATATTTAGATAGAATAGTCCATGAGATCCATTTCTACATAATCTCAAAACACAATCTAGATCATTTTTCATTCCTTACTCTATTATTGTTGTTGTTGTCTATCTTTGTTCTCTTGTTGTCCTCTTTGATAGCTGAAGGGTTTAGGATAATACTTTGGTGGTCTAAGAGGAGCATTTAGATTGTTCCTTTTATACTCTCTAGCATAAATTCTCCTTTCAGTTAAGGATTTCTCATACAATTCCATTCAGAGGATCTATAATGATTGGTACTACTTTCATTGTAGTCCATAACTAATTTGAGAGTATCAAGGATTAAAGACTTAGAAGTAGGGCTCCAAATCTCAGCAAATTCTTGTGTCCTTATCTTTTCAGCTTTTGGATTAGGGATGGACTTGCTTGTAGATGCTCCATCACCATACTTTCTTTTCTTAGTAATATGAATTTCAGTAGGTGCTTGATGAAGTACATCTGCCAGATCAGTTTCCCAACCCTGAGCATAAGTATCTGGAGGTGGTGCTTTTGAGCCGTCCGGTCTTGGAGAAAAGGTTGGCTGTTGAACTGGAGGATGCTGAGCAGTGGGATTCAGATTGGTGTAGGCCTCTATCGAAGTCTCAAGTACGGGCTAGGGGAATAAAGCGGACGCGACTCAAACTCCACTATCACACTCGCACAAGTTTTATTCACAGCACACTCGCAAGCAAAATAACACAGTTTACCAACGTACGGTAGCAACACCGCTGAAAGGTCGAACGAAAAACGATAGGTCGACGTTCTTCCAAGAAAAAGGGACCTACCCGGTCCGGACAAGTGTGGATGTACCAAAAGAGTCTACCCAAAATACGATCGAATAATGGTAGATCTCTCCCAACAAAAATATGGGGCTCGCCAAGCCCTTTTGGAAATAACGCGTTATGATAGATGCAAATCAAAAGGAAAACCACGAAGAATCTAACGATTCATATCCAACGCGAAAAATCTTTCTGGCCACTAGACTATCAAGAGAGAATCACACTTGAGTGGAATGGTTCGTTACCCAAGTCGGAATAGATGATTCCGACTACCTTCAAAGGATCACTCTTCTGCGGTTCCGCCAGAGTTGCGCCGGATGGAAAGATAGATCGTCCGCCTTGGCCGCTTCACACCGATGTCCAGATTCTTCGTCGTTGAAGGAGACTTTCCTAAGATAAAAGTCCAAGTGAGTAGAGGGGCTGTTTTCTTCTTCAAGGGGTTCTCGGGTGGAGGAGGAAGAGGGTCGGCCGGCTATAGAGAATGGAGAAGGCCTGATGTAGAGGGAGAGGAGGAGGCGGCTATGGAAGAGAGAGGAGAGGGGTGGCCGGACTTGAAGTGGAAGAGGAAGGGGTGGTGGTTTTGGGAGAGGAGGATTAGGGAGGAGAGGGTTGGCCGAATGCTTAGAGAGAGAGAGAAGGGGGGTGGCGACTAAGAGAGGTAGAGAGAGAGTGAGAAGTTTAGGAAAGATTAGGGTTAAGTGTTTTCTTCATTCAACTTGACTTAAACAAAACACTACATGCCTATATATAGGCTTAACTCCAAGTCTTGGCTATATGTAGCCCAAATAAAAATAACACACTCCATGGTACATGCAGCCCAAATAAACTAACATACACCAAATGATTAAATAAAACATGCTAAAAATATAAATGTTCTCAAGCTAATAATAGAAGAAGTTCAACTAGTTATTTGTCTTGTGCCGAGGGCGGAGATTGTAGCGCCGCTCCATACGAACGCCATGGCGACGCGAGACCTTTGTTGGATACGAAGGAGGGTCGTCCGTTAGCGTGCCGTCATCAACAACTTTGGGGTCGTCGTCTCCACCAATCCTCCCCCGCTTGAAAGGACTCATCACCGATGAGTTGTCTTGAAGATACCGTCGTACAAGAACACCATCCAACAGAGCGACATCTGCATCCGGGATCAAAGAGTCATCAGAGGCGGGGCGATCATGCCAACAAATTAAGTATCGGCGCACATCTCCATCTGCAGTGGGAAACACGTCATCCTGGAGAATCCTTTCTGGCAAAAATACTGTCCTGGCAAACCTGGGAAAAGCATTAAGCAGCAAAGGGGGAAAATCTATAGCATCAACATTTAGCGTACCTCCGTTGGAGACCGACGGAGAGAGCGATCCCTTACCCCACTCAACCCCATACCCATGAGAATCTAGAGTGGAACTAAATGGACAGGAAGATAATTCTAGTGGCGAAGCAATATATGGCGTTAAATCCGAAACATTAAAAATAAGGGAAATACCCCAATCAGTTGGTAATTCCAAGAGAAATGCATTGTCTCCTAACCTCTTTAAAATCCGAAAAGGTCCCGCTCGCCGATCCGCTAACTTTTTTAAGGTGCCCGTAGGCAACCGTTCAGGGATGAGACACACCATGACTAAATTGCCTACTTTCAAGTGAGACACTCTCTTATGTGCGTTGGCATTAACTTGATAAGATGCGTATTGAGTGGTAAGCGTTTCATTTATGTGCTTGTGCAGATCATTGATGTGAGAGGAAAAGTCCAGTGCAAATTGACTTGACTTAAAAGATGGCGGTAACGGAATCAAGTCAAGTGGCACGGGTGCTTTATAACCATGCACGATTTCATTCGGGGACAAACCCGTGGACCTATTTTTGGAATTATTATATGCTAACTGAGCATGAGGGAGGATAAGGTCCCATGTACCCTTGTGGTCTCCTACAAGGCATCAGAGCAAACTACCTAAACTTCTGTTTACAACTTCGGTTTGCCCATCCGTCTACGGGTGGTAAGCTGAAGAGAATAGAAGTTTGGTGCCCATAATCCTCCACAGGGTCTTCAAAAATTACTAGTAAACTTCACATCCCTATCGGTAACTATCGATTTTGGAACGCCTCAATGGCCAACTACCTCTTTAAAATATAATTGTGCAACGTGTGACGCATCGTTGGTTTTATTGCACGCGAAAAAATAGGCCATTTTGGAGAAACGATCTACAACTACTAAGATAGAGTTGAGACATCTAAATGTGATTGGGAGGCCGAGAATGAAGTCCATGCTAACGTCTTCCCAAGGGATAGAAGGAATCGGAAGAGGGGTATAAAGCCACGCATTTGTTTTGGTCCCCTTAGCAAATTGGCACGCTCTACAACTTCCCATGATCTTACTAACCATTGCCTTAAGACCGGGCCAATAGAACTTATCTTCTACTAACGTGATTGTCTTGTCACAGCCAAAATGTCCACCTAGCCCTCCGCTATGCAATTCCCACACTATGAAGTGTCGTAGGGAGGAACGGGGGATGCATAGCTTCGAATGGTTAAATAAATAGCGGTCACGAATGTAAAAAGAAGTAATGGTTGTAGGCAAGTTGTCTTGAGTGGTGAAATAGATATCCTTGAAATCTGGACAGTTGACGTATTCGTCCTTAATCCTATCGAAGCCAATCACCTTAACTTCTAGCGTGGTTAGTAATAACGAGACACGACTAAGAGCGTCGGCTATGCGGTTGAGAGCTCCCTTATGGTTTTTGATAATTAAAGTGTACTCCTCGAGATAGGAGACCCACTTGGCATGCCTAGGACTAACCTTAGTTTGAGAGTTAATAAATCTTAGCGCGTCATGATCGGATAGGATGACAAACTCTTTAGGAAGTAAATAATGCCGCCAATGTTGGAGGCATCTAATGACCGCGTAAAACTCCCGATTGTAATTGGAATAATTTAATTTTGGACCCGCCAGTTTCTCACTGAAATACCCCACAGGGTGACCTTCCTGACTCAACACTCCGCCAATTCCCACTCCTGACGCATCACATGACAACTCGAAAATTTTTGTAAAATCCGGTAGTCGCAAGAGGGGGGCTTCCGACATGCGCGATTTAATTAATTGGAACGCCCTAGCGGCTGAGTTCGTCCATGTAAATTCACCCTTTTTCATGCACTCGGTAATGGGGGCCATAATAATGCTAAAATCCTTAATAAATCTCGGATAGAATTTAGCGAGCCCATGAAAACTCCTAACATCCTGAATGTTGGCGGGCTCGGGCCAATCTCTAATGGCTTGCACTTTCTTGGGGTCTACGTGGATCCCCTTCGAACTAACGATATAACCGAGGAATTAAACCGATGACACATGGAAAGTACACTTCTTAATATTCACGAATAATTTTTCTGATCTCAGTGTTGTAAAGATGATTTTTAAATGTGACTCGTGATCGATCGTGGAGGTGCTAAAAACCAAAATGTCGTCAAAATATACCACGATGAATTTTCCCATATAGGGTTGGAAGACGTGGGTCATCGTCCTCGAAAACGTTCTCGGCGCATTGGAAAGCCCAAACAGCATAACTAACCACTCGTAGAGCCTGTCCTTAGACTTAAATACGGTTTTCCACTCGTCCCCTTCCCTAATTCGGATCTGATGGTAGCCGCTCCTATGGTCCAATTTCGAGAAAATCGTGGCACCGGCTAACATGTCCAATAAATCGTCCAAGCGAGGGATGGGAAATCGATACTTAATAGAGATCTTATTAATGGCTCTACTATCCACGCACATCCTCCAAGAGCCATCTTTCTTGGGGGCAAGTAAGGAGGGTAGGGCACACGGGCTCATGCTGTGGCGGATAAAACTGTTTGCAATAAATCTGAAATCTGGGTTTGTAACTCTAAGTGTGCGGAAGGGTTTAGCCAATAATGCGGGAGGTTGGGCAATGAGGAGCCCGGAATGAAGTCAATGGCATGCTGGATATCCCGCATGGGGGGTAACTCAGACGGTAGCTCGTCCGGGTACACGTCCACAAACTCATCTAAGAGCTTTATCAGTGTCAGCGACAAATACTCAAACGTTGCTGCATCTTCCTTAACTTGTAGACACACTTATGTATAAAGGACACCGTCTACAAAGGTAATACGATCAATTCTTTCTTCCCTATCAGACTCAACATTTTCTTCTCGACCGGTACGACCGTATCCTTGGAGGGGGCCGAAAGATCCTTTGGCGGAGCGGGTTTAAAGATAATGGTTCTTCCATTAAATTTAAACTCGTAAGTGTTGGCCCGACCAAAGTGGGTAACGTCATGATCATACAACCAAGGGCGACCCAGCAAGACGTGACAAGCATCCATAGGGATGACATCACCCCAAATCTGATCAGAATAAGCTTTGACGGTAAGGGGTACCAAGCATTGCTTCGACACGGGGAGGGATGACTTGTTTACCCATGCCACCTTATAAGGGTGAGGGTGTGGCTCGGCAGCTAGTGACATACGCTTCACCGCGGCTTCAGAAATAACGTTCATGCAACTACCGCTATCGATGATCAACCTACACAATTTTTCACCACTTTTAAAATTCAACGTGAAAATGTTCGTCCTATTCCAGTCATCTAATGCTCGTGGGGTAGCCAGGATACACCTCATAACCATGATATGGGAGTCATCCTCCATATCACTTGGCACTCCATCCGACTCACTCTCGTTTCCCGCCTCATAAGTAAGGTCGTCTTACCCACCAGTGGAATCTAATATGGCTAATGGTTTGGGTTTAGTAGGACAATCCCTAGCATAGTGCCCTTGGATCCCGCAAGCAAAACAGGTGACATTCGTTCTGTTGACCCTACCTACTGGGACTCTCTCACCAGAGGGGTTTCTATTATTCCTAGCCGTTACAACTATGGAGGTCGAGTCAGAGGACTGATATTTTCCTTTGTCCTTATAGGTGGAGGTGGGCGGTGGTCCTAAGATGGACTTGCCCTTTTGGAACGAGCGAGTCTTACCCTTAAGCACATTGTGCTTCTCAATATCTAAGGCATCATTGAATGTGACGTTCAAGTCAGTGTGACCATAACGCAAAAGATTTCCTTGGATGTCGGGGTTTAGTCCCTTACGAAACCTAGAGAGGGTGACCTTATGCATCTCTTTCACATCACACCTCACCATCATGTCCTTCAGCAGACTCATGTACTCAAAAACCGACCTAGTCCCTTGCTTAAGGGTGGCTAAATCATCGAACATCTGTGTTCGATGGTACATGGGGACATACTGCTCTGTCAGCCTAGCCTTCATGTCATCCCAACCAATGGGAAACGCACCGTTCTCGACTCTCAAATGTCGTTCCTCATTCAGCAAAAATGTTTTAGCATGCCCTAGAAACTTCATCCTCGCTACTCGCACCTTATCCGTGTCGTTCAGAGCATACCACTCGAAATAGCATTCGATTTCCATGACCCAGTCCTGGAAGACTTGGGGATCCCCCATGCAATCGTAGGATGGTGGCTTGACTCGGACGGCTCGAGTAAGATCAAACTCGTAAGGCGCACATGGAGCGTGCTCATTAGGAGGGTGGGGGTAAGGATTGTGATTGTATCCCACCCTTTGGTGAGCGGGTTGATTACGGGGTGCCCCTTGTGGTAATCCCATTCCGTGAAGTGCCTCCCTAATGGCCGTCATCAGCTCCGTGAAATCCTGACGGAGTTCCTCAATCTCAGTGAGGGCACGTCCCTCGCCCCGGTCATCATCCATAGTAGAAGATGATGAAGGATATTCCGTACCCAGCCTAGTGTGCATGCAACAGTGCTAACAACAGACTTAGACAGACCACGGAAGGATTTAATCCCGCTTAACGATTATAGTAAAATATTATTTTTTTTATTTTCTTACAGGAAATAAAATGAGGACTATAAAAAAAATTTGATTTTTTTGCTGAGAAATAAGAGATATACGCCGCTATTGGCAGACCAAAATAATTTTTTTTTACAGCTGTGCGGGCTAACGTGCAAAAATAATGGGGGAGGGTGCCAATTAAAAATTGACAAGAACCACCTCTGATACCAAATTGGTGTAGGCCTCTATCGAATTCTCAAGTACGAGCTAGGGGAATAAAGCGAACGCGACTCAAACTCCACTATCACACTCGCACAAGTTTTATTTGTAGCACACTCGCAAGCAAAATAACACAGTTCACCAACGTACGGTAGCAACACCGCTGAAAGGTCGAACGAACGATGATAGGTCGACGTTCTTCCAAGCAAAAGGGACCTACCCGGTCCGGACAAGCGTAGTTGTACCAAAAGAGTCTACCCAAAATGCGATCGAAAAATGGTAGATCTCTCCCAACAAAAATACGGGGCTAGCCAAGCCCTTTCGGAAATAACGCGTTATGAAAGATGCAAATCAAAAGGAAAACCACGAAGAATCTAACGATTCAAATCCAACGCGAAAAATCTTTCTGACAACTAGACTATCAAGAGAGAATCACACTTGAGTGGAATGGTTCGTTACCCAAGTCAGAATAGATGATTCTGACTACCTTCATAGGATCACTCTTCCGCGGTTCCGCCGGAGTTGTGCCGGATGGAAAGATAGATCGTCCGCCTTGGCCGCTTCACACCGATGTCCAGATTCTTCGTCGTTGAAGGAGACTTTCCTCGGATAAAAGTCCAAGTGAATAGAGGGGCCGTTTTCTTCTTCAAGGGGTGCTCGGGTGGAGGAGGAAGAGGGTCGGCCGGCTATGGAGAATGGAGAAGGGCTGATGTAGAGGGAGAGGAGGAGGCGAATATGGAAGAGAGAGGAGAGGGGTGGCCGGACTTGAAGTGGAAGAGGAAGGGGTGACGGTTTTGGGAGAGGAGGATGAGGGAGGAGAGGGTTGGCCGAATGCTTAGAGAGAGAGAGAGAAGAAGGGTGGCGGCTAAGAGAGGTAGAGAGAGAGTGAGAAGTTTAGGAAATATTAGGGTTAAGAGTTTTCTTCATTCAACTTGACTTAAACAAAATACTGCATGCCTATATATAGGCTTAACTCCAAGTCTTGGCTATATGTAGACCAAATAAAAATAACACACTCAATGGCTACATGCAGCCCAAATAAACTAACATACACCAAATGATTAAATAAAACATGCTAAAAATATAAATGCTCTCAAGCTAATAGTAGAAGAAGTTCAACTAGTTATTTGTCTTGCGCCGAGGGCGGAGATTGTGGTGTCGCTCCATACGAACGCCATGGCGATTCGAGTCCTTTGTTGGAGACGAAGGAGGGTCATCCGTTAGCGTACCGTCATCAACAACTTGGGGTCCGTCGTCTCTACCACAGATGATGGGGAATCATATTTGGATCAGCTTGAAAATCAGGGAAAATTTGATGGTGCATCCACACAGCTGTACCATAAGTATAAAACTTTACACCAACTATTTGATTTTGGACATAAGCATGAGTTACCTTCATCTTTTCTTTCGAGAGTGTTTTCATGTTTGCATCTGATTTTTTTTTAATTATTCTTTTACTAAGTTCTCCCCCTTTCTGACTTCTATAGATAGGGTATCTATATCAGCCTCTTTGAAAGTACCAATTTCTTCACAAGTCTTGAAAGTATGTTCTTCGGCTTTCTTTTCTAACTGGATTTGATTATTTGCAAGTGTTACTGACTAGTCCATCACCCGACCAATGCTGGTTATGGTGTGGTCCAAAGCTTTCCCACCTATTTAGAAAAGTTGTTTCAGCTCATCAGTATTATGTTGGATTTCTACAAATCCTCTGCTCATCTCCTTTTCTAGAGCAGTAACTTTTTCAGTGACAACCTGGAGAGAATCATCAAACTACGTTCTCTGTTGTGATAGCATCAATTCTATCTTACCCAAAATATCAGCAGGAGCAGGAGAAGGAGATGGAGTTTCAGCTTGAGGAACTGGAGGAGGAGGAGTAGTCCATGGAACAATTTCTTTAATTATAACTGAGATCTTGGCTCTTGTAATTTGAATCAAAATATCACCTTCCTCACCAAGATAAGTGGGAAGAGAAAATTCCAAGCTCTTGAGAGGAGCTTCAATTGGTTCTAGGGATTCTCCTTTCTCATCAGATATCAAAACTATTTCTCCTTCTTTATCAGCAGTAGGTGAATTGTGAACATGGGAATCTGGTTCAGAATGGTGATGACAGGGTGAAGGTTCTGGAGATGGAGATTTCTATGGTTGGAAGGGAGGAAGAGGCTCTTCGGAAGACAATTCCTCTATCATTTGGTTTATGTCTTCCTCTATAGAAAGAATGTTCTCTTGTACATGGGCATCTGAGAGTGCCTGTTCAGGGGTGGAAGGAGGAAGTGCAACAACAGGAGAAGGGGTAGAGACTCTTTCCTCTTGAACTAAAGGAGAAGGCTCCCCCTCAACAGCTACACCAAATGTGCCTACTACTTGAGGTAGAGGAGAAGATGGAATCCTGTCGTCAATTTCTGGAAGGTCATGAGCCTTTGTAGCTTGGGCAGGATTCTTGAGTTTAAGTTCCCATCTCTTAATAGAAGATATTGAAACTTTCTTCATGTGGTGAAGGGTTGTATCTTTGGATAAGTCTAAGATCTCTGGCTTGAACTCATGAAGGAGTAGAGAAATAATCCTTGTATACTTAGGTGCTTTAATGCTTTCTATTATCTTATAAAAACCATCATTAGAAACTGGAATTTCTTCCTACATAAAACTGTTGTCATCATATCAAAGAAGTCGGCAGTGATAAATCTTATAGATGTTGTCTTGCAAAGAAGTACTTTTCCAAGAATGTCAACTAGAAGTTTGCTCTTTACATTAAGGTCTGGTCAACGAATGCTGATTGCATCAGCAGAAATACCACAGAAACTATAGGATCTGTCATAGTCCTCAGCAGTTAGGTCATCTTCTTATTCAATCACGGAAGTTGAAGAAGCTTAGAAACAATTGTTTTAGAGAGTTTAATCTTAATACCACAAACTCTTGTCTTGAGAATCTTTCCATTTATCTTCACCTTTGCATTCTGAGAGAATTCTTCGACCTTTAGAAAAATAATTTTACAAGGTTTCTCTAAAACAAAGGACAAACTGGCGGCTTCCTTAAGAAGAAGAAGATTCTGAAAATCTTCAGAAATCTCTGCAATTCCTGTCGAAACAAGTTCACTTCTAATCCCTATCTTGGAAGTTGGATCCATTGATCCATAGAAGACGAGAAATGACTGCTGCAAGAGATTCGGCGGCAAGCTCTGCGACGGTGGCGGAAGACAAATGTTTTTCTTCTTTCTTGTTGAGAAAAGGGTTTTGAGATCGAGTATTTGGAAATTCCGGACTTTTCTATTGATATAAGTCTTAATTTGTGATTATTAAGGAATTAAATAAAGTGACATACTTGAAAATACGGCGGCATATACATCTGGGTGCGAATATAAAGATTTTATGTTAAAGGAGAAAAATTTCTTCAGATTTCTCGAGTGGACAGTCATTACTCGAGTGAAGAGACTATAGTACTCGAGTTGTAATTTGAAGTTCTTGAGAGGTGTCTTATTACTCGAGAAGTCGTTATCGAGAGGTAGACTTGTCTCTCGAGTGGTTCAATTTAGTACTCAAGTAGTAATGGCCTTACTCGAGAAATGAAGTCCAAACTTATGAAATTCTGAATTTTTGAAGTGTTGCCTGATCCTTGAGCTATGTTGTGAGTCCTCCTTCTTTATTCTTCTTTGTTAAGCATACCAAGTTCTATTTAGAAGAATGAGAACTTGGCCTCGTCAAGCGGATTCGTGAAAATGTCTGCAACATGTATGTCAGTTGGGACATACTGGAGGTTCATGTCTCCATGCTCCACATGCTACCTGATAAAGTGATATCTCAGCTCTATGTGCTTTGTCCGATTGTGAGAGACTGGGTTATTGGCGATTACAATTGCACTAGAAGAGTCACAAAACATTGGAATATTTTTAAACTTCATGTTGTAATCTTCAAACTGCTTCTTTATCAATTGCAGCTGTGCACAATAACTGCTTGCAGAGATATACTTTGACTCGACTGTTGAAATTGCGACATAGTTCTGCTTCTTGCTACTCCAGGAGATGTGCCTTCTTCCTAGGAATTGACAAGTCCTGGAGGTACTCTTCTTGTCATCTTTACTTCCTACAAAATCTTCATCTGAGAAACCAATTAGTTCGCTATCATTACTTCTTGGGTACCATAAGCCAAGATTTGGTGTACCATTAAGGTATCTAAAAATCTGCTTTACAGCAGCGTAGTGAGATTCCTTACAGTTCACTTGAAATATAGCATATACACATGTTGAAAACATTATGTTTGATCTACTCATAGTAAGATAGAGCAAGGATCCAATTATGCTTCTGTACATGGTTTCATCAAAAGGTTTCCCTTTCTCATCCTTGTCCAGAGACATAGCTGAACCCATTGGAGTCCTCATAGAGGTTGTGCTCTCCATTCAGAATTTCTTAATTAACTCCTTGGTGAAAATTCTATCTTCAGATTGTTTCACATGAAGTCCTAAGAAATACTTCAGCTCCCATATTGCTCTTTTCAAACTTCCCTTGCATAAGTTTTGAAAACTTCTTACAGAGGTTATCGTCAGTAGAGCCAAAAATAATATTGTCGACATAGATTTGCACTGGCAAAATCTTGCCTTTTATTTCGCTAAGAAATATTGTCTTATCTATCTTCCCCTTGTGAACTTGTTCTCAAGAAGAAAGCTAGACATCGTCTCATACCAAGCTCGAGGAGCTTGTTTCAAACCATATAATGCCTTAAATAAAATATAAACATGATCAGAAAAGTTAGAATCAACAAAACCTGGGGGTTGTTCCACATACACTTCTTCATTTTTGTCATAATTAAGGAAGGCTGACTTCACGTCCATTTGATAGACAGTGAAGCCCTTAAGTACAGCATAGGCTAGGAACAACCTGATTAGCTCCAGTCTTTCCACTGGAGCGTACGTCTGGTCGAAGTCAAATCCTTCTTCTTGTCGGTATCCTTTGGTGGTGAGTCTAGCCTTATTCATTATGATTGTTTCATCTTTGTTCATCTTGTTCTTGTATACCCACTTGGTTTCGATGACGTTCTTACCTTTGGGTCTTAGAACAAGCTTACAGATTTGGCAACACTTGAATTGGTTCAATTCTTTTTCCATTGTCATTATCCAAGATGCGTCTGAGTTTGCTTCCTCAAAATTCTTTAGTTCAACCTGTGAGAGAAAGCTCAAGTATAAATTTTCATTATATGTACCTCTATGAGTTCTTAAACCGCCTCGGGGAACTCCGATGATTTGATCAATTAGGTGATCCTTCATGTGTCTGAGCTCTAGGTTCCTTGCATCAAGAGCTTCTTCTATCCCTTGAGTGACTTCATTAACTTGGATGACGTCTTCATCATGGTGATAATCGTCTCCAATAGGGGTTGGAGTGGTGATCGTGATGAACTCTTGATGTTTTTCCTTAATTTTCTCATCCAAGCTCAATTCCTTTAGTCGTGAACCTGCATCTTCAATGAACACACTAGAAGAACTACTTTGCAGCAAGCTCGTCTCATCAAATACAACATGAATAGATTCTTCTACAACCAGGGTTTTCGTATTGAAAATCCTATATGCCTTACTATAGCTACTATATCCTACGAAAATACCTTCAAAGCTCTTTTCACTAAATTTAGTGGTGTGATACTAACCATTGTTATGGACGAAGCATTTACTACCAAAGATTCTAAAGTATGAAATGGTCGGTTTCCTGCCCTTTAGTAGTTCGTAAGGTGTCTTATTATGGTTTTTGTTTATGAGTGCTCAATTTTGCACGTGACATGTAGTGTTGACGGCTTCAGCCCAAAAATATTCCGCTAGTGAGGAATCACTCAACATGGTCCTGCAAGCATCTATGAGTGTTTTATTCCTTCTCTCAGCAAATCCATTTTGTTGAGGAGTTCGAGGAGAGGAAAACTCATGAAAGATTCCTAAGCTTTCACAAAATTCTGTCATGGCCCCAGATTTGAACCCTGTTCCATTGTCACTTCTGATTTTGACAACGAAGTAGCTGTATTCATTCTGGTCTTGCTTGAAAAATTTTGTAAAGATATCAAAGGTATCTGACTTGTGTTTTAGAAAGAACACACACGCAAAGCGAGAGTAATTATCAAAAATAACCAATATATAATCCTTACCGTCAGAACTTCTAATTTGCAGTGGACCGAACAAGTCCATATGAAGTAGGTGTAAACACTTATTAGAATCTTTGCAAATAATTCTTTTAAAGGTAGCCCTTGTTTGCTTGCCTTTTACACATGCGTGACAAGGTCTATCTTTTACACACTTGACATTTGGGGCATCAAGTACTAAATTAAGAGAAAATAATTTATTAATCGTTCTAAAATTTATATATGCTAATCCCTTGTGTCATTGGTCAGCAAGAGACGCACTATCTTTTGCTAAAAAGCACACTGGTGTAGAAGAGTCTATGCAAATAAAATTTAAATAGAAGATATTTCTACTACGAGTGCCTGATAAAATCGTTTCTAAATTATCAACTGATTTTATCGAACACTTGTCTGCATGAAATTCTACGATGTGCCCTTTATCGCAGAGTATGCTTATGCTTATGAGATTGTGTTCCAATCCTTTAACATAAGCAACATCGGAAAAGGATACACTACAATTGTTAATCATACCGTAGCCTTTTGTAATTCCTCTGTCAGAATCTCCAAAGATGACCTTTGGTCCGTTCATGACAAGAGAGTAATGTTGGGTATTGTATCCACAATGTACCTAATTTGAATAAGTCCCTGAACAAGCTAAGGTGAATAGATAATGTATTTGATGATTTTCTTCAAGATGTGCTTGTAGCTTTTCCATGCTAAGTACACACCAATGTCAGGGTGCAGTGGGTCAATATACACGGGTCTACGCAACGTAATCCCTCGTTGAGCAGATTAGTGTGTTAGCTCATGTGTACTCTCTCTATTGGAGTGTACTTATTTTCAAGTACAGGGCTGAGATAGATCAAGAGAAGAAGAGGAGAAAAGATGGGTCAAAGACCAAGTGCAGAGGAAGGAAGAAGAAATCTTCCAAGGAAAATTAGATGGGAATCACCAAGTGATTCTCGCCGATTCGATGGGAATCACTAGTGATTCTCGCCGAATCGTCGAGAATCACTCGCCGATTCCCGCTGACTGCTTCCGGCTGACTCAACGCCTTCAAGAATTCTGCTAAGGCAGAATCGGTGGGAATCACACAGTGATTCTCGCCGATTCGTCGAGAATCACCGCGCATTCCCGTCGATTCCCTCCGGCTGACCATAATTCCAACTGGAATTCTACCAAGGAAAATTCGACGGGAATCGTAAGTGATTCCCGCCGACTTCGATGGGAATCACTAGCGATTCCTGCTAAATTTGCCTTAGGTATTTTTTTGTCTGCTCGCTGGACCGGTCCTGGTTGTCACGCGCTGTTTCGGCCCGTCGTAGGGTTGACCTGGTGGGTCGCCCAACAGCTATCTTGAGATGTATTTGGGTATAAATACTCATGTATTTTGAAACCCTAGAGATAAGAAGAACAGTATATTCATATCTACGAAATCGAGCTGCCGTCGACCTAGCTGATCGCGGAACTCCACTGCTCGCGATCGCCGCTCGCAAGTTCGTCGTCGTTGCAGATCTCAGGTCTTCTCTGATCTTCCAATGACATAAACGAAGCTAAGCTTAGCTTCTCACGTATCTATCTTGAGATCCTTTGTCTCTTGATTTGTTGAGCGGGAATATCTTTCCCCTCCGAATCGATTGAGACAATCGATCCAAGTAAGATCGTTGGTAGACCTCGCTTGCTTCGTCAAGAAGTTTTGATCTACAAAGCATCGCCGCCACAATCCTTTGCCGCGACCGATCTCGGGGAGATCCTCTCCAAGAGAGTGCTTTGGTTGTGGACTCTTTGTCTTCTTCAAGAATGCTTCATCGAACGAAGAGGTACACCGAGCTCACCATACGTAGTTTGTATTTCTATACATTCTATTTTCATTTTGTTGTAAGGGAATTTTGATTTCTAGTTGTAAGGGTTGGGTGTAACCCGTGGTGAAGGAGTAGTGACTCCTTAGGGTAGAAGGGTTTCTTCCATAGTGTGAGGATTGGATTTCAATCCGGTTGGTGAAGTGACCGAGTCATCCCTTGTTGGGAGATAGGTCGTAGGGGGAAAGTGGACGTACCCAAATTAGGGAACCACTACAACTGCCTGTGTATTTCTGTGTTGTGCTTGTCTTGTTTCTTGTGCAGGTTTATTTTTAATTCCACAAAAAGACTGCAAATCACCTATCCCCCCCATAGGTGAAGGTAGTTGACACTAGATTGACTTTCAAGTGGTATCATAGGGAGGTTGCTCATCAATAAGGTTAACACCTTGAGTAAGTTCCCACATCTAGTGTCAAGAAGAAAAAAGCTCTCTGAAATGGAAGGACTCAAGTATTCAGGGAAGATCTCAGTGTGCACAAAGCTGAACTTTCCTATCTGGAAGGAAAGGATCAGGTACTGCATGGAAGCAGTCGACCCACGACTCTTCATTGTAGTGGAGGAGCGACCTTATATTCCCACTAAGGCCTCCACCATTGATCCAACCAAGAAAGTGCCCAAGAAACTTTCAGAAATGGATAAGGATGAGATGGTGCTTGTTGGACTCGACAAGAAAGCTCAGAACATTCTGGTAAGCACCGTCGATGATTCCATGATGCAGGTTTTCTGTAACTGCAGGACTGCCAAGGACATTTGGCACTGCCTAATCATCTTTATGGAAGGCACTGATGAAGTAAGGGATGATCGAAGATCCCTTCTGAACCATAAGTACGAGGCCTTCAGGCAAGGTCTCAAGGAAGAAATCGGAGTGACATTCGAGAACTTCCTGAAGATCGTCAATGCCCTGAAGGGCTATGGCAGAGTGTTCACCGACGGTGAACTAAATTACAAGTTCCTTAGATCCCTTACTATGCAATGGGACACCAAGATCTGCGCCATCAGAGAATTTGGCAGGCTGGCAGTAACAGATCCCCAGATTCTATTTGGGAAACTTCTGTCCTTTGAGCTGCAGCTGAACACCAGAAAAGCTGAAGAAGAAGCCGATAAAGCCGCTGTCAGAGAGAAGACTGTGGCCCTAAAAGCCAATCACTCAAGGAAAGTCAAGGGAGCAGCCTCATCCCGCTCTCGGAAAATGGATGAGGAAGAAGAATCTGAGCCATGCTCTTCCGGCTCAGAGCTATTTGAAGAAGACTTCTCCCTCATCACTCTGGAGTTCAAGAAGTTCCTCAAGTTAAGGAATCAAAGAAAAAGAGACGGCTCCTCCTCCAAACATCAGAAGAAGAATTATTCTTCTGATAGGTATGAATCCAAACAGAATAAACATCGCTCTAATGACATTATTTGCTTTGGATGCAATAAGCCAGGTCACGTCATCGCTGACTGCCACCAAGGCAAGAGAGATAAGGGGAAGGGAGAGGAGCACAAGTCCTCTAGAGATAAGAAGAAGGAGAGGAGCTACATCCCCAAAAATCCAAAGACACTGAGTGAGTCTGATTCCTCAGACTCCAGTGATGATGAGAAAGCCTACTTCGGGCTAGTGGGTCGCTCTGACTCAGAAGGAGACTGCCCCCATTTACTGGGAAGGTAAAAGCTCGTAACCCCCTCTCTAACTCTGACTATGAGTCTCCTGATGATGATCTCGAGGACAGCCCATATGCCCGTGAAGTTGAGCTCCTCGAAAAGTATGAGCTTATGCTAAATACCTTTGAGGAATGTCGTAATAGGTTGAGGGCTCAGAAAAAGGAAGTCAAATTCCTTAAGGCTGAGGGTGTGTCTCTAAGAGAAGAGATCACTGGCTTGATCTCTCTCCAACAGGAACACCTGGGCCTGACTTCTGAGCACTCAGAGTCTCTAAGTCTCCTTGACTTTAAACAGGAAGAAGTCAACAAGTATGAAGAACAACTTGCGACAGAAAGGAAGATTGTCAAAAGCTTCTCTATGCAAAAGACTGTTCTTCAACTTATTTATACCTTCTCGTCTCAGGCTAAGGGGGCTAGCTTGGGGCATGTGGGTGTGCCTGGTAAATCATCCAGGAGAAACAGAAAGCAGAGGAAAAATAAGGCTGCTAAGAAGGCCTCTGCTGCAGAAAAGGGAAAGGCCCCACTCAACCCTGTTGAATTCAGGAAGCCTGGCTTTCCCTGCAATAAACAGGACTTTGAGTCAACCTATGGCCACTTCTTCCGGCCCTCGGCTGAAAAGCCCAAGAGCCGGTATGATGGTTGGGCCTTCCCCCGTAACAATGGCAAGAGTGTCTTCAAGGCACCTGATGAGGAAATCCAAGTGGAAAATTATGGCCACTTCTCTAGCGGCCATAATAGAAAGTAGACACCAAAAGCCAAGCCTGTTATACTGAAGGAACAGGAAGTGAAGAAATCATGTGATTGCTGTCATCATGATGCCTCCACCTCCAGATCCAAGGCCCCAGCTGGACCCACCGTTCCCAGGGTGAAGCTGGAGCCTAGGAAGCGGTACAACAGGTTCGACTGTTGGTGCTGTGGCAAAGTTGGTCACTTTGCCGTGTATTGCTGGTTTAATCCAAGATTGAATGAGACTCCTCATGTTAGCAATGCGTGGCCGACCACTCGTAGGGTTAACCACTCGAGGGGGAGTATGATCACAAGGAATCTAGGACCCAAGTTCGATTGGGTTCCTAAGGGAAACTGATTCTGTTTTGCAGGTATGTCCAAAGGCCACCAAAACGCCTATCTGGTACTTGGACAGTGGATGTTCCCGGCATATGACTGGGACAAGAAGCCTGATGCGTGATTACTCTCCAGTCGAAAATGGACCCAAAGTCATCTTTGGAGGATCAAATCGAGGAGTCACCAGAGGTTATTGTATGATTTCCAACGATATAATCTCTATCACCAACATGGCCTATGTTGAAGGGTTAAATCATAACTTGATCAGTGTAAGTCAGTTGTGTGATAAAGGTTATGACGTTAAGTTCTGCAAGGATAAGTGCTTGATAGTATCGTGTGCCTCTTCGGAGATGGTATTAACTTGCATTAGGAGCAGAAATATATTTTGTTTAGATTTTCTTAGCATAGATTCTTCTACCCCCGTATGCCTAGTAGCAAAAGGAAGTGCATCTCTTTGTGAACAATGGCACAAGAGATTGACACATATTAATTTCAAGACTATTAATATGTTGTTTTCTAAAAATTTAGTAAGGGATTCTCCCATTATTAAGTGCATCAAAGATAGCCCCTGTCCTGCGTGCTGGGAGGGCAAACAGACTCGGGCTACCTTCAAGGGCATTGCAGACAAAGACTCTTCCAGATGTCTTTTTTTTCTTGCATATGGACCAGTGCAAGTTCATAGCTTGGGAGGTAAGTCATATACGCTAGTGATTGTTGATGATCACTCTCGATTTACATGGGTGTTCTTCTTAAAACGAAAGTCAGATACGTTTGACATCTTCACTAGCTTTGTCAAGCAAATTCAGAACGAACTTAACTTCTCAGTGGTCAAAATCAGAAGTGACCATAGAACAGAATTCGAATCTGGGGCTATGACAGAATTTTGTGAAGAACATGGTATCTTTCATGAGTTTTCCTCCCCGTGTACTCCTCAGCAAAATGGAGTTGCAGAGAGGAGAAATAGAACGCTCATTGAAGCTTGCACGATAATGTTGAATGACGCTTCTCCCCTAGAATACTTCTGGGCTGAGGCTGTCAATACGGCTTGTCATGTACAAAACCGAGCATTGATCAACAAGAATCATCATAAGACGCCTTATGAGCTACTAAAAGGCAGGAAACCAACCATGTCCTATTTAAGGATCTTCGGCTGCAGATGCTATGTACTCAATAACGGGAAGTACCCGCATACTAAATTTGGTGAAAAATGCTTCGAAGGCATATACATGGGCTATAGTAGCCAAAGTCGGGCATATAGGGTTTTTAATAAGAAAACCCTAGTGGTAGAGGAATCCATTAATGTTGTATTTGATGAAGGAAGCCTGCTTAACAGCAATTCTTCCAATGGAATTATTGAAGATGCAGGTGCAAGACTTGAACAGCTAAGTCTCGATGAGACTGCTAAGGATGTAACTCCCAAGTACGTTAAGGTTTCCACCTCAACGCCAACTGGAGAAGTTGACGATCAGGATGGATAAAATCTCCTAGAAGAAGGAGGAGCCCGAGAAGATGTCAGAGCTCCAGATGCAAGACTCCTAGAGCTCCGACACGTGAGGGATCATCCTAGAGATCAGATCATCGGAGATCCTCGTGATGGTGTCAGAACTCGAAGAGGTACAATTAACGAGATTTTGCACCTTAGTTTCCTGTCACAGGTTGAGCCAAAGAAGTTCGACGAAGCGAACAAAGATGCAGCATGGATACTGGCCATGTAAGATGAACTGCATCAATTCGAACGATGCAACGTCTGGATGCTTATTCCCAGACCAAAGAACCAGAATGTGATCGACACCAAGTGGATCTTCAGAAACAAACTGGATGAACACGGTGTCATCATAAAGAATAAGGCCAGGCTGGTGGCTCAAGGTTACAGACAGGAGGAGGGGATTGACTTCGATCAGACCTTTGCACCAGTTGCAAGGCTCGAGGCGATCAGATTGTTCCTGGCGTATGCTTCACACAAAGGATTCACTGACTATCAGATGGACGTGAAATCTGCATTCCTCAATGGAAAATTGAAAGATGAAGTATATGTCGCGCAACCCCCAGGTTTTGTTAATCCTACATTCCATAATCATGTTTATTTTCTTAATAAAGCGTTATATGGCTTGAAACAAGCTCCTCGAGCTTGGTATGAGACTCTGTCTAGTTTCCTTCTTGAGAACAAGTTCTCGAGAGGAAAAATAGATAAGACATTATTTCTTAGGGAAGTCAAAGGCAAAATATTGTTGGTTAAAATCTATGTAGATGATATAATTTTCAGCTCTACGTGTACAACCCCGTATCCAGCGAGTGGTCGACAGGAGTTAAACCGGCCGGCTAAGAACGCAGTATGAACCCAGCATGCCGAGACCGAGCTCGGTAATAGCCGAGCCGAGCTCGGCGATAGTCGAGCCGAGCTCGACGATGGTCGAACGGAGCCCAGTATGCCGAGTCCGAGCTCGGGAAGTGGAATAGGGCTCGATGGTAGTCGAACCGAGCTCGACGATCTCCACGCCGAGCTCAGTTTCAGTTGGAGATCGGCGATCGTCGTGCCGAGTCCCGTTTCTATTGGAACTCGGCGATATTCGAGCCGAGCTCGGCGATAGTCGAGCATAGCCTACCGAGTACGTGCTCGCCTAGGCCCAAGGCAAGGCGAGTCAGGCCCCTGCCAAGCAGATGCTACCTCAGGTCCAACTCGCATCTTGGCCATGACATACTTTTACCATGTTGCCCCCTTTGGTCTGCCTATAGTCCTTGAGAACAGTGAAGGTTGTATATTGGCAGGCCATCTTTTCCTATAAATAGGACCCAAGGGGTACCTCAGAAGGCACGCTTACTCATTCTCAGGTCTACTAGCGCTTTCTGAGGTACCTTAGCCCGGCACTTGGCTAAGGAGGGGAAGCGCTCTAAGATCTTCCGGGTGTGTGGTGGGACCTCCGTGCCGGGCCCTTGGCCTAGTCCTTGGTTCTTCTTTTTCTTGTCATTTTCTTGTAGGAGTGAAGTAGGTGCGCGAACGCCCCTTCCCCAAGGGTCGAACTCCACAGGAACCGGTTTTCCGGTTTCAACACTACGGACAACAATCTTTGCAAAAAGTTTTCTAAACTTATGCAAGGAAAGTTTGAAATGAGCAGCATGGGAGAGCTAAAGTATTTCTTGGGACTTCAAGTGAAACAGTCTGAGGATGGAATTTTCATCTCTCAGACGAAGTTCACAAATGAACTCCTACAGAAATTCAGAATGGAGAATGCAACCTCTATGAGGACTCAAATGGGATCCACTGTGTCTCTTGTCAAGGATGAGAAAGGGAAACTTTTTGATGAAACCAAATATAGAAGCATAATTGGATCCCTGCTCTACCTTACTACTAGTAGACCGGATATTATATTCTCCACATGCGTATGTGCCAGATATCAGGGGAACACTAAGGAATCTCATTATGTCGCTGCAAAGCGAATTCTTAGATACCTTAAATGTACACCAAATCTTGGCTTGTGGTTTTCAAGAAACAATGATGTCGAGCTAATAGGCTTTTCAGATGCTGACTTTGCAGGAAGTAGGGATGATAGGAAAAGCACTTCCGGGATGTGCCAGTTCCTCGGAAGAAGGCTTATTTCATGGAACAGTAAAAAGCAGAATTGTGTCGCAACCTCTACGGCTGAATCTGAGTACATCTCAGCAGGCAGCTGTTGCGCACAACTTCTATGGATCAGAAATCATCTCAAGGATTATGACTTGCAGTTCAGAGAGGTTCCGATGTATTGCGACTCCTCAAGCGCAATAGCAATTGCGAATAATCCTGTGTCGCATAGCAGAACGAAGAATATTGAAGTGCGCTATCACTTCATTCGGTACCATGTGGAAAACAATGATATATCTCTCTGCTATGTCCCCACGGATAAGCAGGTTGCAGATATCTCCACAAAGACCCAAGACGAGGCCAAGTTTAGTCTCTTCAAAACTGAACTCGGCATGCTAAACTATGAAGAGTGAAGACTGTACGGCTCAAGGCTTTTGGATCAAGGGGGAGCATTAGCAAGGAACTCAAGCTCGAGCATGGATGCAAGATCTAAGGGAGAGCATGTTGCTCTAAGTGAAGTACCAGATTTGCAGAAGCCGAAAAGGGGGATATTACCCTCTCGGCTAAGGCTAAGGTGGCTGCCAACGTTAAGTATGCTCTCAGGAAAATGGTAATGAGTCTCACTCTCAACTGAATTATTCGGTTATGATTTTTATTCCCATATGTTCTATTCACCTTAGCTTGTAGGGTTTAGGCTTCTTAAAATAGGGGGAGATTGTTGGGTATTGTATCCACAATGTACCTAATTTGAAGAAGTCCCTGAACAAGCTAAGGTGAATAGACAATGTATTTGATGATTTTCTTCAAGATGTGGTAGCAGCTTTTCCATGCTAAGTACACACCAATGTCAGGGTGCAGTGGGTCAATATACACGGGTCTGCGCAACGTAATCCCTTGTTGAGCAGATCAGTGTGTTGGCTCCTGTGTACTCTCTCTATCTGAGTGTACTTATTTTCACGTACATGGCTGAGATAGATCAAGAGCAGAAGAGGAGCAAAGATGGGTCAAATACCAAGTGCAAAGGAAGGAAGAAGAAATCTTCCAAGGAAAATTCGACGGGAATCATCAAGTGATTCTCGCCGATTCGACGGGAATCACTAGTGATTTTCGCCGAATCGTCGAGAATCACTCGCCGATTCCCGCCGACTTCTTTCGGCTGACTCAACGCCTTCAAGAATTCTGCTAAGGCAGAATCGGCGGGAATCACCAAGTGATTCGCGCCGATTCGTCGAGAATCACCGCGCATTCCCCTCGATTCCCTCCGGATGACAAAAATTCCAACTGGATATCAACCAAGAAAAATTCGACGGGAATCGTAAGTGATTCCCGCCGACTTCGACGGGAATCACCAGCGATTCCCGCCGACTTTGCCTTAGGTATTTTTTTTTCTGCTCGCTGCACCGGTCCTGGTCATCACGCGTTGTTCCGGCCCGTGCGTAGGGTTGACCTGGTGGGTCCCCCAACAACTATCTTGGGATGTATATGGGTATAAATACTCATGTATTTTGAAACCCTAGAGATAAGTGATGAGTCCATATTTTATACTTAATTTCGGACTAACCTGGGCTCATTTGCATGTCTTTGCACTACCATTCAGCGCCATTAGCACTCCTTTTGGTTCGCTGCGACATTCCACGTCTTGTGCACTTTATTAGCCTATTTTTGTGCGTGTGTGTATTTCCCTCTTGCTGTGCATTTTATATATTTCTGTGACTGCCATGATCGACAGTTCGTGCAGTTTTCCTGCAGGTTCGGGGATCGTGTGGGCGTCCGACATAGGACTTTCACCATTTTTTGGCAAAGGAGTCAATGGTCGTGCGTTTTTACCCACGTACGACCATCGACCTCTTTGGCGCACGATCATCGGTCGTGCGCAGTCATGCCCTCTTTTCGAAAGTTCTGTCCTGCCATATCGCACGATCACCTGCTATACCGCGCACGATCACTGCTCGTGCGTTGCCGATCGTGCGCAGTCATGACCTCTTTTGTGCAAGTTCTGCCACCATATCGCACGGTCACAGGCCATAGCGCGCACGACCACTGGTCGTGCGCCTGTGATCGTGCGCAGTATTTAATCCTGTTTTCTATAAATAGCGCAGGTCTCGCCCTAAGCCGGAGGAGCCCGATTATTCCGTCGTTTTTCGTCCCCGACAAAGGGTTCCGCCATTTCCCTTCATCCTCCACCTTATGGGGGGGTTCCGGGAAAGATTTCTCCGCCAAATCAAAGCCGGAGTACCCCCTCGGCCTCCTCCATCATCTCTTGGGCTTATTTCAAGCTTCAACGCCATGGCCATCAAGCAAAGGGAAGCTTGCAACTTTCTTCCGCTATCGTGAGATGAAGAAGACGGGCCATTGGAAGGTGGTGACAGCCCTTCTCTACCCCGGACGTAGTTGAGGACCGAGCTTGGGCGCGGATTGACAACCCGACGACTCCAACCGTGAATCCTCAATAAGGCTTTGGATTCGGTCGATCTCTTGCCTTGTTCTTCCTTTATTGTTGTTTATGTGCTGTTGTAAACTTCATTTATTGATGATGTGTGTTCATTTGTAAAACGCTTGTGCTAAATCATATCTATGTGATTTGTATTTTCGTTATTTATTGCTTGAGGTGCGCCATATTCCGTCCATCACCATCCATCCTTGCCGCACTAGTAATTGCTAGTGGCGTGCGTAGCGAAGAGGTGCTTACGACCCTCATTCCACCGTTCTCTCCACCTCATCCGCTAGCGTACTCGCCCATCCGCCTAGCGATTCGGTGCATAGCGGCCCGACTAGTCTTCATCCCGCCAAGCGAAGCTTTGCATAGCGGCATTGCATAGGAGTAGTTGATAGATTTTTACTTTCTTTTATTGCAACCATCAAAACCCCCATTTCATTTCCTCCGACCCGAGGACTTCAATCTCAAGTCCTCCTCGAAATTAACTCCACCTTACTGTGTTCCTTGTGAGATCGATACTTGGGAAAACTCGCCCATTTTATATTACTTGTGCGACCGGTACGCTTGCCGTATTTTCCACGCATCAATAAGAAGAACAATATATTCATATCTACGAAATTGAGCCGTCGTCGACCTAGCTGATCGCGGAACTCCACTGCTCGTGGTCGTCGCTCGCAAGATCGTCATTGTTGCAGATCTTAGATCTTCTCTGATCTTTCGACGACAGAAACAAAGCTAAGCTTAGCGTCTCACGTATCTATCTTGAGATCCTTTGTCTCTTGATTTGTTGAGCGGGAATATATTTCCCTTCCAAATCGATTGAGACGATCGATCCAAGTAAGATCGTTGGTAGACCTCGCTAGCTTCATCAAGAAGTTTGGATCTACAAAGCATCGCCGCCGCAATCATTTGCCGCCGCCGATCTCGGGGAGATCCTCTCCAAGAGAGTGCTTTGGTCGTGGACTCTTTTTCTTCTTCAAGAACGCTTCATCGAACGAAGAGGGACACCGAGCTCTCCATACGTAGTTTGTATTTCTATACATTCTATTTTCATTTTGTTGTAAGGGAATTTTGATTCCTAGTTGTAAGGGTTGGGTGCAACCCGTGGTGAAGGAGTAGTGACTCCTTTGGGTTGAAGGGTTTCTTCCATAGTGTGAGGATTGGATTTCAATCCGGTTGGTGAAGTGGCCGAGTCATCCCTTATTGGGAGATAGGTCGTAGGGGGAAAGTGGACGTACCCAAATCGGGGAACCACTATAACTGCCTGTGTGTTTCTGTGTTGTGCTTGTCTTGTTTCTTGTGTAGGTTTGTTTTTAATTCCGCAAAAAGACTGCAAATCACCTATCCCCCCCATAGGTGAAGATAGTTGACACTAGATTGACTTTCAAGTAATCCTGTAGAAGGCTTCTAGTCGCGGTCATATACAGAGAACATCCACTGTCCAATTACCAGATGGGATTTTCGTGGCCTTTGGACAATCCTGCAAAAGTATAACAAGTTGCCTTAGGAACCCAAACTTGTTTGTGCCCTTGGTCTCTAGTTAGTACATGCCCCCTACATATATTAACATTGTGAGCGGTCTTTCTCACATTATTAACTCGAGGAGTTTCATAATGTCTGGGATTAAACCTGCAATCTATGGCGAAGTGACCAACCTTGCCACAACACCAACAGTCAAATATGTTGTATCTTTGCCTAATGATCTCCTACTCAACCTTTTGAGATTGTGATCTTCTCTTCTTCAACTTTTCTTGAATTTAGTTATAGCTCATATGACATATGCTTTCCGAAGAGATTTTGCGGGTCAGTCTCTGCTAGCTTGCCAAATTTTCGGATAGCACAAACCTTGTTATCTCATTCCTTAGTAAGGAATCTCAAGAACTTATCATTCAGTTCTCCATTAGTGAAGACCCGGCCATAAACTCTTAGGCCATTGACAATCTTAAAGAAATTCTCAAAGGTATCAGCAATAGAGTCCTATGAACTATGTCAGAATGCTTCATATTTCTGATTTAGAAGGGATCTTTTGTCATCCCTAACTTCTTCAGCGCCTTCCATCAAGATGATAAGAGATTGCCGCATTTCCTTAGTAGACTGGAAGTGAATAAAATTCTGTAGCATAGAATCATCGACTGCACTTGCGATGATATTTTTGACTTTCTTATCTAAGAAGACACGTGCAATCTCATCTTTATTAAGATCCATCTTTTTCCTAGGAACTAGCATAGTTGGATCAATGGAAGGGGCTATCATTGGGACATGAGGACCTTCTTCCATAATCATGAAGATCCTTGGATCTACAGCTTCCATGAAGAACATTATCCTCTGTTTTCACATAGCAAATATGTTCATTGTGCACAAAGGAAGCTTGGCAAAATCCTTGGCTCTGTCCATGCTTAAATCCTCAAAAGATAGCTAGGAGGAGATATGTTCAAGGTGTTAACATTTTTGATGAACAACGTCCCTCTGATACCAATTGTTGTTATTTAGTTGTCTACCTAAATCACCTAGAGGGGGGTGAATAGTATAGGTCTACGTCATTTTACGGAATAAAAATTTAAGGGAGCGAAGCACAGAAAATAAGCATACAAACACAGAGAACACCAGATCTATAGTGGTTCCCCAATATTGGGTACGTCCACTCTCTACCTCACCGATCTAGCAACACGCTAGACTCGGCTACTTCACTATTTTCTCGGATTGAAAACCAATCCTACAACTTGGAGCAACGCCCCTACAACTCGATCCACAAAAATGGATCTACAATCGAAAGAGAAACTTCCTACAAAATCGGAGACAAAATCTCCTACAAGAATAAAATGATTTAAAAATAAATATACAAACTTGTCTTCATAGATCTGATAGAATCTTGGCTTCTTCCTTCTTGAAAAATTAAAAAGCCCTTTCAGAAAAGTCGAGGAAGAAATCTTAGAATGCTTGGATTTGAGAACTTAGAATCACCATGATCAAGAAAAAGATTTGCAGCAGTCAAAATGGCTTGATCTATTGATTCTTCTTATCAGAATCTTTTGGATCGAGAAGATCAGAAGCGATGAAGACAATGAACATCGGCACGGTTCTTCCTAATTTAGAATGAATATATACGATTCAGAATTCTTTTTTCTCTGTTGGTGTTAGTCGAATATGATTAGACCTTTTATAGGAATAGACTAACGGTCATAATCATAAATGACATTACACGTGGACCAAAAGTCATGGAGATTAATTGAAAACGCGTCCCATTAGACTTAGCAAAATTTCAGAAAAATCGAACTTCAGTTCTCGAGTGAAGATAAGACTACTCGAGAACCAAGTCTGGTTCTCGAGAAAGCAACTATAGGGTTCTCGAGAAGAAGTACTTTAGGAAATTTTAGGTCTGGCTAGTCGAGACAAAAAGTACTTTACTCGAGAACTAGCTTATATTACTCGAGAACTACTAGATGACTTCTCGAGAACATATAGGACTACTCGAGTAAAGATTTCCAGAAGGCATTGAGTCAAGTATCTCTCTCTCGATGCTTTTTGACTTAGACTTTACTCGAGAACTAAATAACTTCTTCTCGAGTACAGCAAGTCTTTCTCGAGAACTTAACTTAACTTCTCGAGTATTTTACTTAGCAGAATTTTGATCTGGATTGAATTGATTACTCGAGAGCAAGCAGAGTGGTACTCCAGTACTAAGCAGCTTCTCGAGAACTAGCTTCACAACTTCTCGAGAAATACTTCAGTTATTCAAGTGCTAGACTCAGCTTACTCGAGAAGTGATTATAACTCTACAAGAGTACTAAGGTTACTACTCGAGTAAAACACTTAGAAAAATTCTGCTTTCTAGAAAATATTCTTTCTTCAATGAAATCTGCAACCAGTCTTCCTCCTACAAGTTTAGTGCTTGAAAATGAAGTGTATCCCAATAGAGAGGCTATATATGAGTCAGCACCATGGATCATAGAATGAGGAATTACATTGTATGGTCCTGTGTTTGGTGACTCATTGTAGACTGGCATTGGTCTACACTTGGCAATTAAATCCTGCAAACACCTAACTCAAACATGACATCAAATCAACCTAATTCATCTTAGTATAAGGGTGACTTCATATAAATCTAGGTTATTGTTGATACAATACCATACACATCAAGTTAAGTACCCCTGAACGACTGAGTCGTTAAGTACCTCTAAGTGTATAGTAGGTCGTTAAGTTAATTACCTTTGAACGACGTAGTCGTCAAGTTAACGACCTCTGAACAACAAAGTTAACTGTTAAGTATTTCTGAACTGTGGTGATACACAGGAAGACGTGGACACCGAAAATGTGTCCTGAGTGCACGGGGCATCTGGTCGTTGAGCCTACGTCTTTGGTGAATGGTGCTTAAATTGCACGTTGTTAATGCCACGATATATATATGATTCCTTGTTTGTAGGAATGGAGAAATACCGCCTCGAGTAAGGGGTTGGATCGTTATAAACGGGTCAGCAAAATGTTGACCGTTGCTTTGTTTCCCACGTTTTGGTGGGCCCATTTATGCAGGTGCTGGAGAGCCAAGTGGAAAGTAGCGGGCTGAAGCCCATGTGCTGCAATTGGCTGGCCCTTGAAGGCCTAAAAGGCAAACGTTTACTCTTTTCATGTGTGGCCGACCTGCGTGACGAAGTACGAAACCACTTGTTATAAAAGGAAACAGTTGTAATAAGGCTACGTCCAAAACATGTGTTATTTATATATATATATATATATCATTCATGTTGTATAGTGGACATTCTTGTTCGGTATTGTACAACCTCGTATCCGCCGAGTGGGTCCGCGGAAGCCAGACCGGCTGGCCCAGACCGCCTCACGGCCGGGCAGGGTTCACCGCCGAGCTCGAGCTCGGCAAATCGTCGTACCGAGCTCGGAGATCGTCGGGCCGAGCTCAGGGTTTTTCCAGCCGAGCCCGCACTCTCCAAACTGGAGCTGCTCGCCAGCCGAGCCCGCACTCGCCAAACCAGAGAGGATCTCCAGGAGAGCTCGCACTCGCCATTGGCAGGGCAGAATCGGCGAGTGCCAGCACTATCGGGCTCTCACCGCCCTGGCCGAGCAAGGGATCCAGTGGCCATCCCGCCCCAGGTGGTCTGCCCCTGGCCTCTCATAATAGCCGAGTTTGGCTGTTGGCAGGCCAGCCCTAGGGGGGCTTTCAGTAATTTCAGACCGGCAGAGGTAGGCTATTTGCAGGCCGTTTTCAGTTCTCTATAAATAGGACCGAAGGGGTACCTTAGAAGGGCATGCTTACTAATTCTCGGGTCTCCAAGCGGTTTCTGAGGTACCTTAGCCCGGCAATTGGCTAAGGAGGGGAAGCGCTCTAAGATCTTTCGGGTGTGTGGTGGGACCTCCGCGTTGGGCCCTTTGTCTAGTCCTTTGTTCTTCACTTTCTTGTCGTTTTCTTACAGGAGCAGAGTAGGTGCGCGACCACCCATTCCCCAAGGGTCGAACTCCACAGAGACCGATTTTTTGGTTTCAACATTTTGGTGCGGTGAGCGTGGAGAGTGGTCAGCAGAGAAAATCTTCTGCAGGTTCGATGGCCGGAGAAGATGGACAAGGATCAGGCAGGGGCAACTCGCTACCCCCTCCTCCGCCCCTAGCACCGGGTGTGCCAGCGGAGCTCAGGGAGGATATCCTTGGGCTCATCAGGACAGCACTCGGCATGCGAGCCGAGAGCGCGACACCAGCAGTCCCAGTGGTCGCCGCTCCCACGCTCGGCGACGACGCGCCGCTCAGGTAACAAGGGAAGGAGCCCGCCCAGAGAGGCGAGCGCGGGTTCCAAGGGTGATTCCTATTCCCCGGCTCGGCTGCCGAGAACTAATTCGGCGAGACAGTAGGGAGGGAGTTCCCATCTCGCCCGGCTGAGGGGGGGAGCCCCTTCAGCGAGTTCGTCTCTTCAGCCCCAGTTCAAGAGGGGTTCTATGAGCCGGAGATATCCTATTACTCCAGGAGAGGGGACCCAGTCCACCACATCCAGTGGTTTTAGGACATGGTATCTATCCGACAGATGTCGGATGGCTTTAAGTGCCTGACTCTTTGCCATCACCCTCAGGGAGAAGGCGAGAGAGTGGTTTCATCAACTCCCGACCGGGTCCGTCTACTGCTTTGAGGACCTGCGACGGGGGTTCATGTTGAGATTCACCACTTCGAAGAAGAGGAAGAAGGAGGCGGAGTCTTTATTCTGCATCAAGCAGATGGTGGGGTAAACTTTGGGAAGCTACCTGGACAGGTTCCGAGAGGAACTGTCCCAAGTACAAGAGATGCCGGGACACACCATGATGGTGGCCTTCACCCTGGGTCTCTAGTCCGGGTTCTTCGCGATGGAACTAAAGAGATCACCTCCAGTATCTTTTTAGGCACTCCTAGAGAGGGCGGCCAGAGAGGCTGATATGGATGCAGCGCATCCAGAGTTTGCATGGAGGTTGGCCAAGTGGGCCGTGGAGGAGGAAAGGCCAAGGGGTGGTCGAGCTCAGGAGGAGAGGAGGGCTGAGCCCCGGCAGAGGGAGCAGCCACAGCAGCAGCCACAACCCAGGTGGGGGCGCCCGGAGCAGACCCAATATTTGCGATGGAGACTAGATGTAGGGTTTCTATATAAGGTTGGCACAACACTTGTGCACGCAACGGAAGTAATAAAATCTAGAACAACCCAAAAGAGATTGGATTGGGCCATGAATGTTGAATCAAGAAGTTAACAAAATTAGGCAAAAATTACCTTGATGGCATTGAGTCACAACTCAACGAAGATGCTCCAAATGATATTCCTTGTCGGTGGCGTGCTCCACGTAGAATAATATCTATGTCTCTACAGAAATCCACACGAGTGGGAGAACACCAAGCTTCCGTCACACGGATGATCGGAAAGAGATCGACCGCACCTTACACTTCCACAGACTGCTAGGTCCACTCTAGGAAGCGTAGCACCGGCGACTATCGTAGGAGAGGAGGAGGTCGGCGGAGCGAATGCGGCGGCGGAACGCTTCCGGCCGGCGGGATTTGGGATTCTGCGAATCGGTAGAACATCGAATCTCTTTCCGTCGGGTTCTATTCGGCCGCAAAAACAACGCATACTTTTCCCAAAACCCCAAGTCCCTATTTATACTAAAAGTATAAACAGACCTAAAAGTATCGCTATCCGCAGACCACACAGTATAGGGTCACAGAATCATTCATGGAGAATGAGTTCCAGGTTCGGCGATAATCAGATCCAGAATCGACGAGAATCAAGGACAACTCTCGACAAATCAGCCTTAGTCATCGAGTCATACTCGACGGCTCTCGACGATTCTCATCGATCGGCGGTCGACGACAATCGTCGAACGGCGATCGACGACATTCGTCGAACGACGGTCGACGATAATCATCGAGTCGCGTTCGACGACAATCATCGAACGGCGGTCGACGATAATCGTCGAGCCGCGTTTGACGACAATCGTCGAACGGCGGTCGACGATAATCGTCGAGCCGCGTTCGACGACAATCGTCGAACGGCGGTTGGCGATATTCGTCGACCCAGACACAGTCGTCGAGTCATACTCGACGACTCTCGCCGAAACAACCTTAGTCATCGTGTAACATCCCATTTCCGGCTAGACTCCTAGGAGTCGGTTGGTCGTGACAGAACCCTGTGAAGCCCAAAAATTTAAATAAATCGATCTAGGTTTCGGGTCACGGGTTGGTCACGCCCGTGACCGACCCGTCACGCCCGTGACCGACCCGTCACGCCCGTGACTTTGGGCGTGACTACTTCGACGATCATCGATCTCCGCAAGACGATCGTCGAACTTACTGCCCGTGCATGTCACGCCCGTGACCAAGGTGTCACGCCCGTGACCTAGGGCGTGACCCCTTCGACGATCATCGATCTCCGAGAGACGATCGTCGATCTAGCAGCCCGGACATGTCACGCTCGTGACCAAAGTGTCACGCTCGTGACCAGGGGCGTGACTCCTTCGACGATCGTCGATCCCCGTAAAACGATCGTCGAAATTGAACACGGTCCTGTCACGCCCGTGACCCAAGTGTCACGCCCGTGACCTAGGGCGTGACCAGCCTTCGACGACCGTCGATCTCGGTTCGACGATCGTCGACCTCGAAATTGCTGTTCGGGCCTGTCACGCCCGTGACCTAGGGCGTGACCACACTTCGACGACCGTCGATCTCAGTTCGACGATCGTCTACCCCAAAAATTGTCACTCGGACCTGTCACGCCCGTGACCTATGTGTCACGCCCGTGACATTGGCCGAAACGACGGTTCAGGCCCGAAATTATTCTAACACGCGTGGAAATAAATGCTGGTGTGGGAAGTTACACCAGGAGTAATTACGGGCCGTTTTTCTTTCTATAATTATATAATAAAGTAGGAAGTGTTGGTCCAATAGGAAACCGCCAACTGGACACACCTGTTCATCTTGCACCGTTTCTTATCCCGTCACTGTAACCGAAAGGCTATTAAGAGGAGCCTTCATGGCTATTACGGCTTTACCCTTTCACCTCCCCACTTTCTGACTTATAAAAGCCCACTTGGGGCAAGAGGAGAAGTTTACACGCTCAAGTAAATGGATCAGATCTTTGTTCTTGCTGTAGGAGAAGTTCGGCTACGCCACCACTGCGCCATGGCACCCCGTCGCTCTTCTCGCCTCCAAACCGCGAACAAGGTCCTCCTCTGCTTCTTCTCTTTCATGGGTAGATCTTAGGATTCTTAGAAGGAAGTTCGCGCTCAACGGAGCCGGACCCATCTCTCGTTTTCATGGGAAAACCATGAAAAAGGTATTTTTGAGTTCGCCGGAAACCGCCACCTCCGGCGGCCAAACCACCGCCGACCGCTAGCCATCGCCTCAACAGAGATGGTGGTGGTGGTGGCTGGCCAGGGAAGTGACCGGACGGCTGGCGACGGATCACGGAATGCTTACAGGAGAAGTGGTTTTCTGTGTCTGTTTTCGGTTTCATGAAGAAGATGAACAGTAGAATAATTTTTATAATATATAGATTATTATATATTACATAATGGAGAGATGTATTATTTGAAAATATTTTGGGGCTGCAAAATGAGGCACTTAGAGGCCGTTTTAGGAAAAATGACCAGACACTAAAGTTGTATCCCTTCGAGTCTAGATAAATCTAAAATTGGTTTCAACTCGTTTGGGTAAGCGGTTCGGCCGCAGCACCCGTTTTAGTGGGGGTTGTACCTAGAGTTGGGCAGAAATTAAAATGGATGCCCACTCTTTGTCCCTTGTCCAAATGACCTGAAATTTGGGCAGGGGGTTAACCTCAGCTATACCTAACGGCAGACCAAAAATAGGAATTTTTGGAGATACTTTGCCTAAAGTTTTTGTTTTAATTTAATAAACTTAGAGGAATTTATTTAAGTGGTCAAATGACCTCCAAACCCTCCCAAATTTTGGTGCGTGGTCCCTGGCTATTAAACCTAGGTCTGTACAAAATTCCAACTGATTTGGTGGAGTTTTGGGTGGGAAACTTTCTACCCTCAACTATGCATTAGTGAGACATCTTTTAGTAAAAAGTGCACTAAGAGTTTGGAAAGGTCAAATCACCTCAACAGAGGCTGAAATTCTGGCCCCTGACTTAGAAGGATGTTATAACCTGCTTGGAGAAAAATGGTGAGGATTAGGGTGGATTTTACCCTAAGAGATCGGCTCAAATCCAATGGGTGGGAGTTTGAGGTTTGTGAAGGACATAGGAACAAAAGCTCTTGTATGCCCTTGAAACTTGGAGGAGAGTGGGATGATATGCTGAAAACCCTCTGGTTGAAACAGTAAAGGAATTGGAAGTAATTAGGTACCTCGGAAGTTGAGATTTTACATTAGGATAAACATGTAATTTAGTTATTTTAAGCACTAAATCTAATCTAAAAATTATGAAACTCGGGAGGAGGGAGTTTTAGGATGTTTTAGACTTATGGTAATTTTCCTGGAATTTTATGATTAATAAATATTATACTTCATGTGTTAAAGAATTAATAGCTCGATTTGTTGTTTCAAATATTTGGAGGTTTTAAATTAATTATAATCAGTTAAAATTCTGGATTTAGATCTTGACTAGTAGAACATTGGTCCCTGAATTTTTATAGAATTTTATGTTGAGTAAATCTAGTACTTTGTTCACAGATATTAGAGAGGGGTTTATTGTTTAAAAATTAATTATGGATAAAGTACTAGCTGGAAAATTATGAAACTTGCCCAGTGCTAATTTTAGGTCTTTATCTGCATGGCATAAATTATTTATAATTTTTGGAAGAATATTTTCTGTACTTGATTCATAAACAACAGAAGTTAGATATTATTTCGAAAATAGTTTTCATGCCCTTTTAATGATAGAAAAATTATGATACTTAGGATTTAACCTATTGAGATAACCTACTATTTATCATGAATTTGCTGGACATCTTGCATGATTACTTAGGGTAGTTCATGTTCAAACCGGTAACCCTTGGGATTTTCGAGGAATTTAATTAAATGCCAAATAGATTAGGAAAATTTCCATTTTCTGGATTTAGGTCATTTATATCATGGTGAGTCTCCAGTAAATAATTTAGGGCATTTGGATGAGTATTGGATCATTGCATAACTGGTTCGACATGAAGTCTAGGTCGGTCTGCATATAGCAATTGTGAAATGCAATAGGACACGATCTGAGGAAGGCATTGGAGTTAATCATATTGTCTGGGTGGGCAATGGTGGAGGAAATCACAATAGGAAGGTATAAGGAGTAGTGAGAAGTGGTGATAGTTAGAGTTAAGAGGTGCTCGGGTTTCGGCGAAAGATCGCCTTTTCCCGAAGAGAGGAAGGTTAAAAATCACCCTATGATAGTCTATCGTAATATGAGAAGGGAATCGGGTTAAGGGAGATAAACCAATAATAATAAGTGCCTTGCGAAAGGGAACTTCGGGCCATAATGCCGCCGTCTTGGTTCCTAGTGCCCCTTGAGAGCCCTTCACGGGGAATACCGGGGGCAGTCCTGGGCTAACGTAAACTGTAATAACAAACCGACAAGAGTAACTTAGTAACTAGGGCTGCACTTTTCACAAACACTATTGGCACAGGGATATTGATGAGAGCTTCGGCTCGGTTGGTTTGGAGACGGACGGGATGGTCCGGGGAGCTTCGGCTCGGTTGGTTGGAGACGGACGTTTGGGTCTGGGGAGCTTCGGCTCGGTTGGTTTGGAGACGGACGTTCTTGTCCGGGGAGCTTCGGCTCGGTTTTGTGTGTTTACGATAAACTTGCATGTGCATAAAATAGGAAAAGTTAAGGTGGTGGGTTTTTCGATATCGGGGAGTTCGATTGCACCGACACCGATATCGTTGACTCGGCGAGGTGATTAGCACTTCGCCAAAAAGAAGTCCGGTGCGCCAGCCGGCAAGAGTACGCAGGCGTCCGCTTAGTGCACCAAGCGTTGAGGCGTACGATAGGTCAGACCAGTGGTGCTTTTACTAGTTTTGAGGTGGGCGAGGCCCAACCCACCGCTTCCGTCCGCCACTACGGAGGTATCCTGGGAGGTAACGACTCCGAAAGGGGGAACTAAAGGTCTGTGTGCATAGAGTCGGGTGTGTGAGTTGCACTTGCATGTTTCATCATACCCACTAGCATGTCATAGCATAATCGATTCATTTAACCCTGACACCTAAGGTATAAGTGGTATGGGACGCTTATACATTAGGACCTGCAAAACGACCCCTTGGTCTATAAGATTGTGTGGGCAAGTTTATAAATCAAAGGTTAATTTCAATATATAACAACCATTGCTGTTTGATAACTGACACCCCAAGGTATAAGTGGTATGGGACACTTATACGATGGGAGCCTTGCAAAAGATCCCTTTTGCTTATGTGTTCTCGCATAAGTGAAGGTTAAATTCATATATTTGCTTTTCTTACTGCTAGACCTATTATAACAATTATATTAACTGCTCACCGAATACGACTTGTTAGATTAGTTCCGCTGTCATCTGTTTCTTGATTAATCTCTACCGTCATGTCCTTCCCTTTCTTCCTCCCCGCTCGGTACCTAGGAGCCATGGGGTAAGGGGTGGGGGATGATAGGGCTTAGTCTTTATGACTAACGGTTTTCGAACTGCATCATTTACGGGATCGTGGAGCCCAGCATGGAGGAGCAGCCCTAGTGATCGGTGCGCCTAGAGATGGGGCAGTCTAGCTCCGGAGTTCATACAGCCAGGACCGTGAGTCTCGACCCCGAGTAGTTTCTGTTTTAGCTTCCGCATGAGTGATATTGTAGTGAGGACATGATGTATCGGGCATAAGCCCGCATTTATAGTACTCTGATGTTTTCTGTGGACACTCCCTTCGTGGAGATTTTTATTCTATATATGTTATCTATTGTTGTGGACTGCATTGCTCTTATTTCATTTATTGTGCTACCTTTCTGTGATCGAATTGGCCGGCAGAATCGGCGCCTTGTGGTGATGACCCTTCAGGACGTGAAGGAGTCACCGCAAAGCGGCGATTCTGGGCCTAAGACCCCGGTGGTTGAAAAAGAAGAAAAAAAAGGGGGTCTTACAAGTGGTATCAGAGGAAACATCGATCAGACGGAAGTAGCAGTCCACAAACCCTGGGTCACCCCCGCTCGAGTTTAGTTTGGGGACAAACTAAGCAGCGGAAGCAGTGGTGTGCCCAAGGGGGATCACATATAACTTGTCCATTTTTATTTAAGTTTGAACGTTTTCTCAGCGTGTGTTTTTGTTACGCAGCCTCCAGCACGGACTACGCCGCAAGGTGGAGTTCAACAGGCTCGGGATGTTGCACCACCCCCACCGGTCCCCACTCCTTTCCTTCAGTCAGACATGGGACAGACCTTGACTGCCATCCTGGAGGCCTTTAGGGCCCAGCAGGTTCCGGCCCCGCAGCCAAATCCGGGGGCCAACCTGCTAAGCATCTTCCGAGGATTGTCTCCCCCGTCCTATTTGGGGACTGAGTCGGCGGTTCGGACGGAAGAGTGGCTAGATATCATGTACGAGATGCTGACCGGGATACGGTGTCCCTGGGAGGAGAGGGTGGCTCTGGTCGTCTCTTACCTGGAATCCCATGCAAAGAGGTGGTGGAAGACGCTGTTGGACACGACATTTGCCGACAGGGAGGTTGTGGAGGTTACCTGGGAGGAGTTCAGGGCTGCTCTGCTGGAGCATTTCGTTCCGCAGTCAGCCAGGGATGATTTGGAGGAGCGGTTCTTACAGCTGAAGCAGGGCACCCGGACCGTGGTGGAGTACCATCGAGAGTTCGACCATCTGGCTCGATACGCAGATTCCTACTAGCTGGACGAGGCAGGGTATATCAGGAGGTTCTATAAGGGCCTGCGGGAGGACTTGAGGGAGGCCCTGTTGTTTGTATCTGACGGGCCCATCTCCCGGATTTTGGAGATGGCAAAAAGGATTGAGGCAGATTGGCACGCCACCCGGGGACGGAAACGGCCAGCAGAGGATCAGGGACGGAGAGGCAGAAATGACCAGCGGCGAGGTATTGTACCAGAGGGGAGGAGGACAGAGGACCAGCCTCGTCGGGACGTGAGGCAGGAGCTGAGGGAACAGGTGATATTGGCCCCTCCACCTCTTCGGATGCAGGAGATGCCAAGACCCGGGGGAATGGCGTATCTCCCACCGGAGTGCTTCCTTTGTCATCAGATTGGGCACATTCGGAGGAACTGCCCGATGAGGGGGCACCACCTCCAGCACCACAGGGCGGCCCACCAGCTCAGCATTACGGAGGCCGAGGACGCGGTCGCGGTCGTGGATACCAGGAGGGAGATCGTAGACAAGGAAGAGAGCAGGTATATGCTTTGGACCTTGCGCAGCCTCGGAATCCGGAGCAGGTCATCGCAGGTATGCTGCAATGCTTCTTTATTTTCATAGAATTTCCCTTTAAGTTGTTAAAACTTTGAATCGCACTAGATGGATTAACAAGGAAAGAAAAATTCTTTATAGAACCCTAAGATATTTAATCACCCCAGGTATAGTCTTCATCAGCGGCAAGCCTGCCCGCATGCTTTTTGATACTGGAGCTACTCACTCCTTTGTGTCGGAGACGTTCGTAGAAGGACTAGAAGGCATGGAGCGGTTCACAGGCTCGAGGATGAGGGTGCGACTACCGGATGGATCTGAGCTCCTTACCACGGATCACTGCAATATGGAGGCAGAAATTGGTGGAAAAGCGTTCGAGGCTCCAGCGATGATTTTGAAGCTGACGGACTACGACCTGATCCTGGGCATGGTATGGCTGCACTGGAACCATGCCCAGATTGACTGCCAGGCAAAGAGGATCACCGTGAGACACGGGGACTCTTTCATTACCATCGAAGGTATAAGACCTGTCTCTCGTATACTCTTATCTTCGGTACAGGCCGTTAAGGCCCATCTGCAGGGAGAGGAGGTCTATCAGATTCTATTTGAGATGGCGGAAGTTAAGGAGTCGGTGACGGACATTCCGGTGGTGCGAGATTTCGCTGACATCTTTCCAGAGAAACTGCCAGGACTACCTCCACACCGAGAGCAGGACTTTCAGATACAGCTTGTGCCGGGGGCCAAGCCGGCGTCTAGGGCCCCTTATTGGATGGCCCCAAAAGAGTTGGCAGAGTTTCGGACTCAGTTGCAGGAATTAGTTGAGGCAGGATTTGTTAGACCGAGTTCCTCGCCATGGGGAGCACCGGTCCTATTCGTGAAGAAGAAGGATAGGACACTCCGCCTGTGCATCGATTATCGAGCACTAAACAGGCTGACCGTCCGGAATACCTATCCGCTCCCACGGATAGACGAATTGTTCGACCAGCTGGAGGGGGCCCATTATTTCTCGAAGCTGGACTTGAGATCAGGATACTACCAGCTGCGGATCCAGGAGGAGGATATCCCGAAGACGGCCTTCAGTAGCAGATATGGCCTGTATGAGTTCACCGTGATGCCCTTCGGGCTCACGAATGCTCCGTCGGCATTCATGAGCCTCATGAACTGGGTTTTCGAGGCCTACTTGGATGTGTTCGTCATAGTGTTCATAGACGACATCTTGATCTACTCTAGGACGGAGGAGGAGCACACTCGACATCTGGCACTGACTTTGGAGAGGTTGCGGGAGCATCACCTTTATGCAAAATTCAGTAAGTGTCAGTTTTGGTTGAAGGAGGTGGCTTTTCTGGGCCACATTATCAGCGGAGCCGGGTTGGCAGTGGACCCGGCAAAGATTCAGGCAGTTCGAGATTGGCCGCAGTTGAAGACAGCCACCGATGTACGAAGTTTCTTGGGACTTGCCGGCTATTACCGGAAGTTCGTGGAGGGGTTCTCTCGGATTGCCCTCCCCCTCACATCTTTGACAAAGAAGGAGGCACCTTTTGTTTGGACCCCGCAGTGCCAGGCGGCCTTCCAGGAACTGAAGGACCGACTCATCTCAGCCCCTATTCTGGCCCTTCCATCTGGAAAGGAAGGATTCCAGGTGTATACCGACGCATCATACCAGGGAATGGGAGCAGTGCTGATGCAGAATGGACACATCATAGCATATGCCTCCCGCCAGCTGAAGACCCATGAGAAGAACTACCCAGTGCATGACCTTGAGATGGGAGCGGTCGTTTTTGCTCTGAAGGTCTGGCGCCATTATCTTTACGGAGTCCACTGCGACATCTACTCCGACCACAAGAACCTGAAATACGTGGACACGCAGAAGGAGCTGAATATCAGGCAGAGGCGCTGGGTGGAGTTCTTAGCAGATTATCAGTATGAGATGCACTACCATCCAGGGAAGGCAAACGTGGTGGCCGACGCGTTGAGCCGGCGAGCTGCCACTTCCGAAGCTGGGCCCCAGGTTATGTCCATGGAGCTAGTCCGGTCATTCAGAGATATGCAGATATCCCTAGTGTCCGAGGATGACCCAGTTCTGTATAGGGAGTATCTGGCATCGATAGTGGCCATAGACGATATTCGGGATCGCATTCGGGACGGACAGAGGACAGATGCGTGGGGAGAGCCGATGTTCCGAGCTTTGGAGGAAGGCTCGACAGGAGATTATTCCCTGAGAGATGGATTACTACATTTCAGAGGCAGAGTATATATACCCGCAGGTGGCCAGATCCGAGAGGATATTATGATGGAGGCGCATTGCAGCCGGTACTCTGTGCACCCAGGGATCACAAAGATGACCGCGGATCTGAAGAAGACGATGTTTTGGCCGGGCATGAAGAAGGACATTACTTACTTCGTGACCCATTGCGAGGCATGTCAGTTGGTGAAGGTGGAGTGCAGGAACCCCGCAGGATTGCTGCAGCCACTCCCGGTGCCGGAGTGGAAGTTCGACGATATAGCTATGGATTTTATACATGGTCTTCCCCGGTCTCGGACGGGGAACGACTCGATCTGGGTGATTGTTGATCGGTTGACGAAGGTGGCCCGCTTTATACCGATCAGGAAGGATGACTCGGTAGGAGTGCTGGTACGGAAGTTTGTGGAGCAATATGACCGATATCATGGCGTGCCCCGAACGATAGTGTCGGACCGCGATGGGCGGTTTACATCCAGGGAGTGGCGGTCAGTGCAGGCTTACCTGGGCACCCGTTTGACTTTTAGCACGGCCTTCCACCCTCAGAAGGACGGGCAGACAGAGCGCACCAACCGGACCTTGGAGGATTTATTACGACTGTGTATACTGGATCGAGGGGAGCCGTGGGAGAAGATGTTACCGTTGGTCGAGTTCTCCTATAATAATAGCTACCAGTCCAGCATCAGGATGGCGCCTTATGAAGCCTTGTATGGAAGAAAATGTAGGACCCCGCTTTCTTGGGTTCAAGACGAGGATCCGAAGGTGTTGGGATCGGATTTTGTTGAAGACACCGAGGCTCAGGTAAGACTGATCAGAGATAGGATGTTGGAGGCGCAGAGCAGACAGGCTAAATACTATGACGCCCGGCATCGTCAGGTGGAGTTTCGGGTAGGGGATCGAGTGTTCTTGAAGATCCGGCCCATGCACGGAGTCTCACGGGTGCGCGGTCGGAGGAAGAAGCTCAGACCTAGGTATATGGGCCCTTACCGGATCCTGGAGCGGATCGGACCCCTAGCCTACAGGCTAGAGTTGCCGCCAGAGCTGGCAGCTCTACACGACGTCTTCCATATTTCTTCGCTGAGAAGGGCTCTACTTCGCCCGGAGCAGCGGATTTTGACCACCGAAGGGCCGGTAGCTTTAGACCGATCTGTTCACTTGGAGCCGGTTCGGATCGACGACAAAGGAGTACGGATCTTGCGCCGCAAGAAGATCCCCTTAGTCAAGGTTCTGTGGAGAAACCACGGTCAGGAGGAGCACACCTGGGAACCGCAGGATCTGATGAGGCAGAGATACCCGGAGTTGTTCAGTCAGGTACACCTCACCACCTCTTGGTATACTATAGATTGCCTTCTTGTTTTGGACAGTTAAGATTAGATAAGGAAAATTCAGGACCTAGGCATGCGCACTCAATCAGAAAGGTAGGGGCTAATCTTTTGTTTATTGGGGAGATTGTCTTCGTTTATCAAACGAATAGTCGCTTAAACCCGATAGAAAGATCGTATGGGATGTTACAAGTTTAATTTATTCCGATAGAAATCCCCGTAGGCTCAACCTCAATTTCGGGGACGAAATTTTTGTTTTGTTTATTGGGATTTGTAACACCCCATTTCCGGCTAGACCCCTAGGAGTCGGTTGGTCGTGACAGAACACTGTGAAGCCCAAAAATTGAAATAAATCGATCTAGGTTTCGGGTCACGGGTTGGTCACGCCCGTGACCGACCCGTCACGCCCAAGACCGACCCGTCACGCCCGTGACTTTGGGCGTGACTACTTCGACGATCGTCGATCTCTGCGAGACGATCGTCGAACTTGCTGCCCGTGTATATCACGCCCGTGACCAAGGAGTCACGCCCGTGACCTAGGGCGTGACCCCTTCGACGATCGTCGATCTCCGTGAGACGATCGTCGATCTAGCAGCCCGGACATGTCACGCCCGTGACCAAAGTGTCACGCCCGTGACCAAGGGCGTGACTCCTTCGACGATCGTCGATCCCCGTAAAACGATCGTCGAAATTGAACACGGGCCTGTCACGCCCGTGACCCAAGTGTCACGCCCGTGACCTAGGGCGTGACCAGCCTTCGACGACCGTCGATCTCGGTTCGACGATCATCGACCTCGAAATTGCTGTTCGGGCCTGTCACGCCCGTGACCTAGGTGTCACGCCCGTGACCTAGGGCGTGACCACCCTTCGACGACCGTCGATCTCAGTTCGATGATCGTCGACCCCAAAAATTATCACCCGGACCTGTCACGCCCGTGACCTATGTGTCACGCCCATGACATTGGCCGAAACGACGGTTCAGGCCCGAAATTATTCTAACACGCGTGGAAATAAAAGCTGGTGTGGGAAGTTACACCAGGAGTAATTACGGGCCGTTTTTCCTTCTATAATTATATAATAAAGGAGGAAGTGTTGGTCCAATAGGAAACCGCCAACTGGACACACATGTTCATCTTCCACCGTTTCTTATCCCGTCACTGTAACCGAAAGGCTATTAAGAGGAGCCTTCATGGCCATTACCGATTTACCCTTTCACCTCCCCACTTTCTGACTTATAAAAGCCCACTTGAGGCAAGAGGAGAAGTTTACACGCTCAAGTAAACGGATCAGATCTTTGTTCTTGCTGTAGGAGAAGTTCGGCTACGCCACCACTGCGCCATGGCACCCCGTCGCTCTTCTCGCCTCCAAACCGCGAACAAGGTCCTCCTCTGCTTCTTCTCTTTCATGGGTAGATCTTAGGATTCTTAGAAGGAAGTTCGCGCTCAACGGAGCCGGACCCATCTCTCGTTTTCATGGGAAAACCATGAAAAAGGTATTTTTGAGTTCGCCGGAAACCGCCACCTCCGGCGGCCAAACCACCGCCGACCGCTAGCCATCGCCTCAACAGAGGTGGTGGTGGTGGTGGCTGGCCAGGGAAGTGACCGGACGGCCGGCGACGGATCACCGAATGCTTACAGGAGAAGTGGTTTTCTGTGTCTGTTTTCGGTTTCATGAAGAAGATGAACAGTAGAATAATTTTTATAATATATAGATTATTATATATTACATAATGGAGAGATGTATTATTTGAATATATTTTGGGGCTGCAAAATGAGGCACTTAGAGGCCGTTTTAGGAAAAATGACCAGACACGAAAGTTGTATCCCTTCGAGTCTAGATAAATCTAAAATTGGTTTCAACTCGTTTGGGTAAGCGGTTCGGCCGCAACACCCGTTTTAGTGGGGGCTGTACCTAGAGTTGGGCAGAAATTAAAATGGATGCCCACTCTTCGTCCCTTGTCCAAATGACCTGAAATTTGGGCAGGGGGTTAACCTCAGCTATACCTAACGTCAGACCAAAAATGGGAATTTTTGGAGATACTTTGCCTAAAGTTTTTGTTTTAATTTAATAAACTTAGAGGAATTTATTTATGTAGTCAAATGACCTCCAAACCCTCCCAAATTTTGGTGAGTGGTCCCTGGCTATTAAACCTAGGTCTGTACAAAATTCCAACTGATTTGGTGGAGTTTTGGGTGGGAAACCTTCTACCCTCAACTAGGAATTAGTGAGACATCTTTTAGTAAAAAGTTCACTAAGAGTTTGGAAAGGTCAAATCACCTCAACAGAGGCTGAAATTCTGACCCCTGACTTAGAAGGATGTTATAACCTGCTTGGAGAAAAATGGTGAGGATTAGGGTGGATTTTACCCTAAGATATCGGCTCAAATCCAGTGGGTGGGAGTTTGAGGTTTGTGAAGGACATAGGAGCAAAAGCTCTCGTATGCCCTTGAAACTTGGAGGAGAGTGGGATGATATGCTGAAAACCCTCTGGTTGAAACAGTGAAGGAATTGGAGGTAATTAGGTACCTCGGAAGTTGAGATTTTTGATTAGGATAAACATGTAATTTAGTTATTTTAAGCACTAAATCTAATCTAAAAATTATGAAACTCGGGAGGAGGGAGTTTTAGGATGTTTTAGACTTATGGTAATTTTCCTGGAATTTTATGATTAATAAATATTATACTTCATGTGTTAAAGAATTAATAGCTCGATTTGTTGTTTCAAATATTTGGAGGTTTTAAATTAATTATAATCAGTTAAAATTCTGGATTTAGATCTTGACTAGTAGAACATTGGTCCCTGAATTTTTATAGAATTTTATGTTGAGTAAATCTAGAACTTTGTTCACAGATATTAGAGAGGGGTTTATTGTTTAAAAATTAATTATGGATAAAGTACTTGCTGGAAAATTATGAAACTTGGCCAGTGCTAATTTTATTTCTTTATCTGCATGGCATAAATTATTTATAATTTTTGGAAGAATATTTTCTGTACTTGATTCATAAACAACAGAAGTTAGATATTATTTCGAAAATAGTTTTCATGCCCTTTTAATGATAGAAAAATTATGATACTTAGGATTTAACCTATTGAGATAACCTACTATTTATCATGAATTTGCTGGACATCTTGCATGATTACTTAGGGTAGTTCATGTTCAAACCGGTAACCCTTGGGATTTTCGAGGAATTTAATTAAATGCCAAATAGATTAGGAAAATTTCCATTTTCTGGATTTAGGTCATTTATATCATGGTGAGTCTCCAGTAAATAATTTAGGGCATTTGGATGAGTATTGGATCATTGGATAACCAGTTCGACATGAAGTCTAGGTCGGTCTGCATATAGCAATTGTGAAATGCAATAGGACACGATCTGAGGAAGGCATTGGAGTTAATCATATTGTCTGGGTAGGCAATGGTGGAGGAAATCACAATAGGAAGGTATAAGGAGTAGTGAGAAGTGGTGATAGTTAGAGTTAAGAGGTGCTCGGGTTTCGGCGAAAGATCGCCTTTTCCCGAAGAGAGGAAGGTTAAAAATCACCCTAGGATAGTCTATCGTAATATGAGAAGGGAATCGGGTTAAGGGAGATAAACCAATAATAATAAGTGCCTTACAAAAGGGAACTTCGTGCCGTAATGCCGCCGTCTTGGTTCCTAGTGCCCCTTGAGAGCCCTTCACGGGGAATACCGGGGGCAGTCCTGGGCTAACGTAAACTGTAATAACAAACCGACAAGAGTAACTTAGTAACTAGGGCTGCACTTTTCACAAACACTGTTGGCACAGGGATTTTGATGAGAGCTTCGGCTCGGTTGGTTTGGAGACGGACGGGATGGTCCGGGGAGCTTCGGCTCGGTTGGTTGGAGACGGACGTTTGGGTCCGGGGAGCTTCGGCTCGGTTGGTTTGGAGACGGACGTTTTGGTCCGGGGAGCTTCGGCTCGGTTTTGTGTGTTTACGATAAACTTGCATGTGCATAAAATAGGAAAAGTTAAGGTGGTTGGTTTTTCGATATTGGGGAGTTCGATTGCACCGACACCGATATCGTTGACTCGGCGAGGTGATTAGCACTTCGCCAAACAGAAGTCCGGTGCGCCAGCCGACAAGAGTACGCAGGCGTCCGCTTAGTGCACCAAGCGTTGAGGCGTACTATAGGTCAGACCAGTGGTGCTTTTACTGGTTTTGAGGTGGGCGAGGCCCAACCCACCGCTTCCGTCCGCCACTACGGAGGTATCCTGGGAGGTAACGGCTCCGAAAGGGGGAACTAAAGGTCTGTGTGCACAGAGTCGGGTGTGTGAGTTGCACTTGCATGTTTCATCATACCCACTAGCATGTCATAGCATAATCGATTCATTTAACCCTGACACCTAAGGTATAAGTGGTATGGGACGCTTATACATTAGGACCTGCAAAACGACCCCTTGGTCTATAAGCTTGTGTGGGCAAGTTTATAAATCAAAGGTTAATTTCAATATATAACAACCATTGCTGTTTGATAACCGACACCCCAAGGTATAAGTGGTATGGGACACTTATACGATGGGAGCCTTGCAAAAGATCCCTTTTTCTTATGTGTTCTCGCATAAGTGAAGGTTAAATTCATATATTTGCTTTTCTTACTACTAGACCTATTATAACAATTATATTAACTGCTCACCGAATACGACTTGTTAGATTAGTTCCGCTGTCATCTGTTTCTTGATTAATCTCTACCGTCATGTACTTCCCTTTCTTCCTCCCCGCTCGGTACCTAGGAGCCATGGGGGAAGGGGTGGGGGATGATAGGGCTTAGTCTTTATGACTAACGGTTTTCGAACCGCATCATTTAGGGGATCGTGGAGCCCAGCATGGAGGAGCAGCCCCAGAGATCGGTGCGCCTAGAGATGGGGCAGTCTAGCTCCGGAGTTCATACAGCCGTGACCGTGAGTCTCGACCCCGAGTAGTTTCTGTTTTAGCTTCCGCATGAGTGATATTGTAGTGAGGACATGATGTATCGGGCATAAGCCCGCATTTATAGTACTCTGATGTTTTCTGTGGACACTCCCTTCGTGGAGATTTTTATTCTATATATGTGATCTATTGCTGTGGACTGCATTGCTCTTATTTCATTTATTGTGCTACCTTTCTGTGATTGAATTGGCCGGCAGAATCGGCGCCTTGTGGTGATGACCCTTCAGGACGTGAAGGAGTCACCGCAAAGCGGCGATTCTGGGCCTAAGACCCCGGTGGTTGAAAAAGAAGAAAAAAAAGGGGGTCTTACACATCGAGTCAAACTCGACGACTCTCGTCGAAATAGTCTTAGTCGTCGAGTCAAACTCGACGACTCTCGACGAACCATTCTCAATGAACTTTCTTGGCAACGATTGCCGGACCCCCATACTTTATGGTGATTGGCAACCTTTACCAACACAGTCAATCTTCCAACTTCTCCACTGCTCTTATGTGCGACCCTGCATGCTCATATCGCGTTGGCAGTGAGATTATATGTTTGACCACTTCTAGATCACCATGGTAACTCCAACAGTCTCCCACTTGATCTTGAAAGTATCAAACCAAAAACCTCACAAACAATGAGCGGCATCTAGCAATGAATCATTGCTACCCAAGCAATAAGAGTTCATAACTCATAAGCCTTTATGAACAATGTTCCAACATTGTCTTTGTCCCTTTGTCCCTTACATCCGGAAAGAACTAGAGGCATGGACTGTGTCACCCTCATAATAGCTCAATCCAAGTATCTTGATCTAGAACGGACTTCCAGAGAATGGTGAGTCCAATATCACATATTGACTCAACCAAGCATGGCCATGCATTTCTCAGTCAGTTCCATCAAGGGGCCCATGGATGCAACTCCTGTCATGTAGGAGAACAAATCCCATATCTGCTCACACACAAACACCCAAATGATTCGTAACGTGCCCAACAACCACCCTTATGATCAACCTTTCTCAAGGAAAACTTTAGATGGCATCAAAGCACGCTTTTCCTCACTTGATGAATGCTGTGACTTCAGGTCAAAGGACCACAACACCATTGTCAATTGAGACCTACTCGTGACACGTTTAGATAACAATCCACAAAGTAATCTCAGGTTAGGTCTGTCTAGTACAACTTGTTCATTAACAAGTACCCACGTGATGACTTGATATCACAATATCATGACCTGTGATAACTGGTCATCAGTCAACGCACGTGCCAGTCCTAAGGTATCATCATCACCCTTAGTTTCTCTGACGATACAATGACTAGGGACCTTTTAAGAATGAAGCTTCAAATAAATCATAGGCTCTCACATTACAAATCACGTACTTGATGTCCTATGGAAGCGAACACTCTAAGGGTATTTATTATGTTACAATTTAACTATCACATAGAAAAATCACAATAAAAGAACTTGCCATTAATTGTAAAAAGAAACATTTGTTACACAATTCATCATATCAATGAACAATAAACAACCAACAGAATATACGTTTACATGCAACCCACAAGACTCCCACTAGAGTTTATCACTTAGGTACTGCATACCCATTGATCTAGTATGACCATCATGCTTTCTCTGTGCGAGAGGCTTTGTCAGTGGATCCGCAATATTCTCCTCAGTAGGCACTCTGCAAATGTTCACATCTCCTCGTTCGATAATCTCACGAATAAGATGGAACCGCCGAAGTATGTGCTTGGAGCGCTGATGGTATCTAGGTTCCTTAGATTGTGCAATTGCACCATTGTTATCACAGTAGAGAACTACGGGACCAACAATGCTAGGAACTACATCAAGCTCGCCGATGAATTTCTTAATCCATACAACTTCCTTCGTTGTGTTAGCCGCAGCGATATACTCGGCCTCTATTGTAGAATCAGCAACTATCTCTTGCTTGGAACTCTTCCAGCTCACAGCTCCTCCATTAAGGCAAAACACAAACCCTGACTGAGACTTTGAATCGTCTCTATCAGTTTGGAAGCTAGCATCCGTGTAACCACTTACAACGAGCTCTTCCTCTCACCCATACACCAAGAACACATCCTTAGTCCTTCTCAAGTACTTCAGGATATTCTTGACTGCAATCCAGTGACATTCACCGGGGTCTGACTAATACCTGCTAGTCATGCTCAAAGCAAAGGAGACATCGGGTCGAGTACATAACATTGCATACATGATTGATCCAATTGCCGAAGCATATGGAATCAACTTCATGCAGTCCTTATCTTCACAAGATTTTGGACACTGGTCCTTAGAGAGATTCACACCATGAGACATGGGTAAAAATCCTTTCTTGGGCTCAAGCATGTTGAACCGCTTCAACACCTTTTCAATGTATGTACTCTGGGTCAAACCCAACAACTTCTTCGATCTATCTCTATAGATCTTAATACCGAGTATGTAAGTCGCTTTACCCAAGTCCTTCATAGAAAAGCAGTTCCCTAGGTTGTTCTTAACAACTTTCAGGGTAGAAATGTCATTCCCAATCAAAAGTATGTCATCTACATACAATATCAGGAAGACAACAATGCTCCCACTGATTCGCTTGTAAACACAAGGCTCATCTTCATTCTTGATGAAACCAAACTCTTTGATTTTCTCATCAAAACGAAGATTCCAACTTCGAGAGGCCTGTATCAGTACATAGATGGACTTATTCAGCTTGCATATTTTAGTGGCTTCATTTGGGGATACAAAACCCTCGGGTTGTGTCATATACACTTCCTCAAGGAGGTTTCCATTAAGGAAAGCCGTTTTGACATCCATCTGCCAGATCTCGTTGTCATAATACGCAGCAATAGCAAGCATTATCCTTATGGACTTTACCATGGCAACAGGGGAAAAGGTCTCATTATAGTCAATACCATGAATTTGCTTGAAACTCTTAGCCACCAGTCGCCCTTTGAATGTCTGTACATTCCCATCCATATCAGACTTCGTCTTGAAGACCCATTTGCACCATATGGGTCGTACCCCTTTAGGTGGTTCCACCAAGTTCCAAACTTGGTTTGCATACATGGAGTCCATCTCGGATTTCATAGCCTCAAGCCATTTGTTGGAGTCCGGTCCATTCATATCCTCTTGGTAGGTTGCTGGTTCATCATCAGGATCCATAAGCAACACATTACCTATTTGAGACATGAGAAATCCATATCTCTCAGGATAAAGCCTCGGTCTACCAGATCTACGTAGGACTTGTGTTTCTTGAGCAGGTTCTCTAGCTACAACATCTTGTAGTCCTGTCTCAGAATCAAATTCTGGTTCATTCACTACTTGTGGTTCTTGAACTTCTTCAAGTTCTACCTTTTAAGTCTTTCTTGATAAGAACTCTTTCTCAGGGAAGACGCCAGTCCTTGCGACAAACACTTTGCCCTCGGACGGTAGGTAAAAGTAATACCCTTTCGTTTCCTTAGGATATCCCACCAGATAAAATTTATCCGATTTGGGTTCCAGCTTATCAGGCATTTGACGTCGCACGTATGCCTCACAGCCCCAAATTTTAATGAACGACATATTAGGACGCTTCCCAGTCCATATCTCATATGGTGTCTCCAGAATAGTTTTCGTTGGAGCGCAATTCAGTGTCATTGTTGCAGTCTCTAAAGCAAAACCCCAAAAGGAAACAGGCAAGTCTGCATGACTCATCATCAAATGTACCATGTCTAACAAAGTACGATTTCTCCTCTCAGATACACCATTATGCTGTGGTGTTCTGGGTGGAGTGAGCTGTGATACAATACCACACTCTTTCAGATGATCACGGAACTCATGACTCAGGTATTCGCCACCTTGATCAGAACGGAGTGCTTTAACCATTTTACCCAACTAGTTATCTACTTCTTTCTTGAACTCTTTGAACTTTTTAGAGGTCTCGTATTTGCACTTCATAAGATACACATATCCGTATCTACTGAAATCATCAATAAATGTAACGAAGTAGAAATACCCACCTCTAGCCATGGAACTCATGAGTCCGCATACATCACTATGTATAACACCCAAGAGATCCTCAGCCCTCTCAGTATAACCAGTGAAAGAGGCCTTAGTCATCTTGCCTAATAAACAAGATTCGCATCGCTCAAATGATTCATAATCAAATGAGTACAAAAGTCCATCTTTATGGAGCTTGGATATACGCTTCTCGTTTATATGGCCCAAACGACAATGCCAGAGATATGTAGGGTTTTAGTCATTTGTTCTTAGTCTTTTATTATTTTCTACATTATAGATCTTATGGTCATTCTTAAATATAGAACTACAGTTGTTCTTAATCATAAAAGAAAATCCAATCATGTCCAAGCATGAAATAGATATAATGTTTCTAGTTATTGCCGGAACAAAATAACAGTTATCTAGTTCTATTACAAGCCCACTGGGCAAAGAAAGTCGGTAAACCCCTACGGCCACAGCAGCAACTCTTGCTCCATTGCCGACACGATGGCCCACCTCCCCTTTACTCAGCAATCTTCTCCTTCCCAGTTCCTGCACATTTGTACAAAAGTTAGAACAACATCTGGTATCCAATACCCAAGATTAAGGAGCAGAAAGGTTTATCTCTATAACGTAAATACTTGAAGCGGAAGTCATACCTCCCTTCATTTTCTGCAGACCCTCAATGTACGAAGGACAGTTCCTCCTCCAATGACCATCCTTGCCACAGTGGTTGCATTTCCCCTCCTTCACTGTACTCTTCTTCTTCATCAGTGCATAAGACTTGGGCTCAAGATGTGACTTAGGTCCCACCTTCATCTTCTTGAAGCCCTTGGCCTTGCCCTTGCCCTTATGCACCATCAGTATGGGGCTGGCAGGCTTGGCCTTCTTCATATTGATCTCGGCAGTTCTCAACATGCCTAGGAGCTCGGGCAGTGTCTTGTCTATCTTATTCATGTTGTTGTTCAAGACAAACTGCTCGTAACTGTCCGACAACGATTGCAGGATAAAATCTGTGGCCAACTCTTGACCCAGAGGAAAACCCAGTCTTTCAAGGTTCTCTATATACCCAATCATCTTTAGTACGTGAGTCCCTACTGAGTCTCGAACTCCCATCTTGTACTGAAACAACGCTTTGGTGACGTCAAACCTCTCATGATGAGCTTGCCCTTGAAACATTTTCTTGAGATGCTCGTCAATCTCCTTGCACCCCATGTTCTCATGTTGCTTCTGAAGCTCAGAGTTCATGGTGGCAAGCATAAGGCATTCGACGTCCAAGGCGTCATCAGTATACTTCTTGTAAACATCCTTATCAGAACGGGAAGAATTCCCGGTCGGCACCTCGGGGACTTCTTCTTCCAAGACGTAGAGCTTTCGCTCTTGCCTGAGAACAATTCTCAGGTTCCTGTACCAGTCCATGTAATTAGTCCCACTGAGCTTATCCTTCTCAAGGATGGCTCTAAGAGACAGAGTGGAGTGCGAACCACTTGCCATGGAATTCTACAAGAATTTATGCAGAATTAAATCAGTACCAAAATTTCAAAATATAATTATTTTTTCTTAGTTTAGACTTCAACTAAAACTCCCACTATTTTATTCGAAATAATAGCCCTCACTATCAATTCGGAGAGTTCATGCGAGCTACTCTCTTAGTGGACAAGATCCGTATTTCACCAACACAATGAGTCAGCTTTGGCTTTCCTCTCACAATGTGGTTATTTAGGTAGGCAACTCTTGCCAATTGCATCCTCATGCAATTCTTGTATGGTTGGTGAATAACTCCTTATTCGCATCCATCATATGGTGCATGCCAACCCTATGCCTCTAGGCACTCAACCTTTGAGGTCACCGAGTTAAGCTTGACCCGATGTCGACAGTGGGATATCACAATTATCCGCTCGCACCCCTACCAAGATAGATTAATGAACCTTGCTTTGGCAAGCCCACACTTCATCGATCGAGGCAGGAAGAGTATCATCCATCGGAAGGCATCCGAACACTTAATATTTGATGAAGGGATTTTTGATAATAGGTTAACAATTAACCATGATCAACATTTGATCAATGTGCACATCCAAAGAAAAACACTTCACTAAAATCCCCATTCATCCCTTATGTGCACAACGGAACACTATCAACATTTGATAGAAGAAAAGGGATAAATCTGAACATCTGGACACTTCCAAATCTTCAGGTTTACATGCATTGGACAAGGGACAAAGGCAACTCAACTTAAAGCAGTAGACAAGCTCATCTCTCCTTGTTGAATTCAAAATCCAAAACAAAATCGAGGGATGGTTACTGCTAAGGAGACAGTAATTCCTAATGATTAGAAATTACTACAAGATTCCAGACATTCCCGGCGGGGTGCCAAGATTAAATCTAGACATTTAGAACACTTCTAAATCCCTAGGCTTACACGTACTGGAATAACCTAACTTCCAATACAACAAACATGGTCGGTAACCTGGCTCTGATACCACTGTATAGTTTCTTTATAAGGTTAGCACAACACTTGTGCACGCAGTGGAAGTAATAAAATCTAGAACAACCCAAAAGAGATTGGATCGGGCCACGAATGTTGAATCAAGAAGTTAACAAAATTAGGCCAAAATTACCTTGATGGCGTTGATTCACAACTCAACGAAGATGCTCCAAATGAGATTCCTTGTCAGTGGCGAGCTCCACGTAGAATAATATCTACGTCTCTGCAGAAATCCACACGAGCGGGAGAACACCAAGCTTCCGTCACACGGATGATCGGAAAGAGATCGACCGCACCTTACACTTCCACAGAATGCTAGGTCCGCTCTAGGAAGCGCAGCACCAGCGACTATCGTCGGAGAGGAGGAGGTCGGCGGAGCGAATGCGGCGGCGGAACTCTTCCGGCCTGCGGGATTCGGGATTCTGCGAATCGGTAGAACAGCAGATCTCTTTCCGTCGGGTTCTATTCGGCCGCAAAAACAACGCATACTTTTCCCAAAACCCTAAGTCCCTATTTATACTAAAAGTATAAATAGACCTAAAAGTATCACTATCCGCAGACCACACATTATAGGGTCACAGAATCATTCGTTGAGAATGAGTTCCAGGTTCGGCGAGAATCAGATCCAGAATCGACGAGAATCAAGGACAACTCTCGACGAATTAGCCTTAGTCGTCGAGTCATACTCGATGGCTCTCGACGATTCTCGTCGATCGGCGGTCGACGACAATCGTCGAACGGCGATCGACGACATTCGTCGAACGGCAGTCGACGATAATCGTCGAGCCGCATTCGACGACAATCATCGAATGACGGTCGACGATAATCGTCGAGCCGCATTCGACGACAATCGTCGAACAACGGTCGGCGATATTCGTCGACCCAGCCACAGTCGTCGAGTCATACTCGACGACTCTCGCCGAAACAACCTTAGTCATCGAGTCAAACTCGACGACTCTCGTCGAAACAGTCTTAGTCATTGAGTCAAACTCGACGACTCTCGACGAACCATTCTCAATGAACTTTCTTAGCAACGATTGTCGGACCCCCATACTTTATGGTGATTGGTAACCTTTACCAACACAGTCAATCTTCCAACTTCTCCACTGCTCTTATGTGCGACCCTGCAGGATCATATCGCATTGGCAGTGAGATTACATGTTTGACCACTTCTAGATCACCATGGTAACTCCAACACTGGAGTGGCAGGACTAGGCACCACGGAGGGGTTACCAGGGAGGAGATAACCGCCAGGGTGGCCGAGGGCAGTTCAACCCCTAGGGGGGTAGGCAGGGCCAAAGACCCCCTCTCCCCGACCAGGAGGAGGCAATGGCAATTGCCATGAGAGGGAGGAGGAGAGGGCAGTTGAGAAGAAGAAGGGAGGGCAGGGTGGACCTGCCCTATTGTGATTTTCATCAAGAGGAAGGGCACCTCACATCCGCATGCCCGGAGTTCCTCGAGATGATAGGAAACAGAGAGCAACAATAGCAAACCATCAGGAAGTGCGGATAGAGGAGATCCGGCCTCGGGTGGAGGAAGATCGGTGTGAGGACCGGGTTGATTTGGGCACCCGAGGAAGGATTGGAGCGATCCACGGTGGGGCTGAGATCGAGGCATCCCATAAGTCAAGCCTCCACACCATATATCGAAGGAGCGTTGGCTCCACATCCCAGTCCCCTCCCCCGGATGAGAAAATCATCTTCTCTAGGGAGGATATGCCAGGTCACGAGGACCCCTTTTGCGATGCGCTGGTCATCCAGACAGCCATCGAGGATTTTACCGTATCCCGGATCCTCATCGACAATGGGAGCTCAGTCAATGTCATCTTCAAGAGGGTGTTCGACGCGATGAAAGTATAGGCCAGAAGAGTGTTGGCCTCAGTCGGACCCCTGTTCGGCTTCTCGGGAGAAAGGAAAGAAGTCGAGGGAGGAGTAGGACTCCATGTCACTCTGGGGGGGGGGGGGCAGTCCCGTAACTGCAAGTTCTTCATCGTGGACTCCCCCAGCAGTTACAGCGCCATCTTTGGAAGACCCCTCATCATCGTCTTCCGCTGAGTCCCCTCATCCTTCCACCAGTGCCTAAAGTTCAACATCGAGGGGGTCCAGATCCGGATCCGAGGAGACCCTAAGGAGGAAAGGGAGTGCTAAGTCTCAGTAGTGAACTCCATCTCTTTGTCGGATGGGGCCGAGGAGATGGGGCGGAGGTTGGAGGAGGTGGAGCAAGAAGTTGGCGGGGAGGAAATGAAGGTGGAGGAGTGCCGCACCCGGGCGGGGGTCACGGAAGAGGCCCGAGATCCGGTCGAGGCAATGGTCGTGGAGGAAGCTGAAAAAGAGATCCCCGCCCCCGGAGGGGGAGGTACTGAGGAATGGGGGTGCAGTCTCGTCTGGAGGTAGCAGAGGAGGTGGTGGAGATGGAGGCTCTCACCATCGGAGGTAGAGTGGAGAAGGTCCGCGTCAGCGGAGGATTAACCCCGGAGGCTCAAGGAAGGATGTTGGAGTGCATCCAGAAGAATGTGGACGTCTTCGCCTGGAATGCCGCGGAGATGCCAGGGATAGACCCCAACGTGGCCTGCCACTGCCTCAACCTGGACCCGGAGGTCCACCCCATCCAACAGAAGAAGAGGTCCATCGCGGACAAGCTCGCCGAGCTCATCAGGGAGGAAGTCGCCAAGCTCCTCAAGGCTGGCTTTGTATCCGAAATCCAATACCCTAGCTGGGCCTCCAACGTTGTAATGGTTAAAAAAGGAGACGGTCGGTGGAGGATGTGTATTGACTTTTCTCTTCTTAATAAATCATGCCCGAAAGATTGTTATCCCTTGCCTCAGATCGACGCGCTGGTTGACTCAGCCGTCAGTTTCCGTGTAATGAGTTTTCTTGATGCTTTTTCAGGTTATCACCAAATTAGAATGCACCCCCCCCCCAACGTCAAAGATGTCTCATTCATCACAGGGGATGGATGTTATTGCTATAAAATGATGCCCTTCGAGCTAAAAAATGCGGGGGCGACCTACCAAAAAATGATGGAAAGGGTCTTCCGAGAGCAGAAGGGGAGAAATCTGGAGGTGTACGTGGACGACCTCATGATCAAAAGCTTGGACGTCGATTCCCACCTCCGGGATTTTGAAGAGACTTTCGCCACCCTCCGCAAATACAAGATGAGATTGAACCCCCTGAAGTGTATCTTCGGGGCGAGCAAGGGAAAGTACCTGGGGCATCTCCTCACCCCTGCCGGTGTAGAACCTAATCCAGATAAGGTCAGGGCGATCGTGGAACTAGGGTAACCGCGAAATGCTAAGGAGGTACAGCGGTCAACAGGGAAGTTGGCAGGGTTGAGCAGGTTCCTCTCCCGGGCTGGGGAGAGGTGCTCCTCGTTTTTCAAAACCTTGAGAGGGGATCAGAAGTTAGAATAGACCTCAGAGTGCGAGGAGGCGTACCAGGCCTTAAAGAAACAGCTAACTCAGGCTCCCCTGCTCCAAGGGCCCAAAGGGGGGAGGACTTATTTTTGTACTTGGGGGTCGGGGCGGAGGCCTTGAGCTCGGTTTTTGTTCGGGAAGAGGGGAAGAAGCAACTCCCCATTTATTATGTGAGTCGGGTATTGAGGAAGGCTGAGCTTCGGTACCCCATCTTGGAAAAGTTTGCCTTCGCCCTGATCATCTCGGCCCGGAGGCTCCGACCCTATTTTCAGGCACACACGATCTGAGTGGTGACTGACCACCCCCTCCACAGCATCTTCGAGGGGGTGGAGCATTCAGGCAGGTTGGCCAAATGGTCGGTGGAACTGAGCGTGTTCGACATCTCCTTCGTTCCCCGCCTCTCGATCAAGGCCCAAGCTATAGCTGATTTCTTAGCAGACTATGTGGTCGAGGTGGCGGAGGAGAAACTAACTCGTCCGGTCCCTTGGAAAGTCGTTGTGGATGGTGCCTCGGGGAGACGTTCTTTGGGGGTTGGAGTCATCTTGGAAATTCCCCAGGGGACAAGAATCGAACAAACCGTGGTAGTGCATTTCCCTATCACCAATAATCAGGCGGAATACGAAGATGTAATCGCAGGTCTGCGCCTGGCAAGGAAGTTAGGGGTACATGACGTGGAGGTCCTCACTAACTCCATGGTTGTGGCTTCCCAGATCAATGGGGAGTTTGAGGAAAGGGAGCACACCCTGCAGCTCTATCTGACAAAGGCGAAGAGAATTATAGGGACCTTCCAGACCTTCTCCATCAAGCACGTGCCTCGAGAGGAAAATAAGCAGGCAGACCAGCTGGCAAAGCACAACCCTAGGGTGGGGGGCACCATCATAGATCTATTCCGACCTTCCATCGAGGAGGGGGAACTAATGGAGCTGGAGCAGCATCCCTCATAGATGGACCCCTTCGTCACCTTTCTGTCCACAGTAGAGTACCCGGAGGGGATGGATCGTAGAGGGCTCAAACACAAGGCAGCATACAACCTCCTGCGCGAGGGGGAGTTATACCGTAAGACCCTCTCGGGGATGCTGGATCGTTGCATGGCTGAAAGGGAGATGCATAAAATTTTGGAGGAGGTCCATTCCGGCGAGTGTGGAAGTCATTCGGGGAGCCGGACCTTGGAAGGGAGGATCATCAGGCAAGGGTACTTCTGGCCCACCCTCGGTCAGGATGCAGCCGAATTCGTGAAAAATGCCATAAGTACCAGCTCTATGACCCGCTCTAGTTACAGCCGGCTCAGAGACTAAGAAGCATCATGGCACCATGGCCCTTCGCCATATGGGGTTTGGACCTTGTAGGGCCTTTCCCTCAGGCAAGCGGGCAGAGAAGGTTTATGCTGGTCATGATCGATTATTTTTCTAAGTGGCTGGAGGTGAAGGCTCTAGCCAAGGTAACCTCCCAAGTGATAAGGAATTTTATCTGGGGGGAGATCATCTGCAGGCACGGGCTACCACAGGCAATCGTCACGGACAATGGGCCTCAGTTCGCCAGCACGGAGTTCATTCGCTTCTGCGAACAACTGGGAATTGACCTTCGGTTCGCCTCTGTCCACCACCCCAGGAGCAACGAGCAGGTGGAGGAGGCCAACAAAATAATCGTGAACCTTTTGAAAAAGAAAGTAGAAAATCTGAGGGGGACCTTGGTGGAGCAACTCCCTTCAGTCCTTTGGGCCCTTAGGACCACTCCCAATACGGCCACAGGAGAGACGCCCTTTAAACTATCTCATGGCTGTGAAGCCGTTCTACCCGTCGAGTTCTAGGTTCGGACACCCCGAGTCACCGAGGAGGAGGCTAGAAGGGAAGAGTGGAGATCAGAAAATGAGGAGGAGCTCTTACTCTCCCTTGATATGGCCGAGGAGTTACGTGACTTGTCCACCGTTAGGCAGGAGGAGGTCAAGCGGAGGATGTCTAAGTACTTCAACAAGCATGTCCGAGTCAAGCAGTTTGCGGAAGGAGACCTTATACTGAAAAAAGTGGATGTGGCAGGGAGATCAGCCGCTGTGGGAAAACTCAATCCTAATTGGGAGGGCCCCTACATTGTACAGGAGACCTTAAAATCAGGGGGGTATCGCCTCCAGGATGTAAAAGGGGATACCCTCAGCCACAATTGGAATGGCGATGATCTGAAACGTTTTTACCCTTGACAATATTGTAGGTACTCTTATTCCATTAATAAAAATGAATCTCATTATCATATCTTGTGCTTTTGCAAAACTATAATGGCAGGACGGCTCGCGATTCAAAGCACGAGAGGCAAATGTTTCTAAGTCTTCTCGCTCTGGGGTTAGGTCTTGTCACTCCCCTTCCAGGCTTCCACCTAGTTAGTACGGCTGAGTCTCGATGGACATCGCTATGACCCTAGGGCTGAGCCCGGAGGATGTTCAACACCCACCCTCAGGCTCTCACCTAGCTGACTGGCCCGGTGGTAGCACCCGGGATAGGCAAATGTTTCTAATTCTTCTCACTCTAGGGTTAGGTCTCGTCACACCCCTGCCAGGCTTCCACCTAGTTTGCACGGCTGAGTCTCGATGGATATCGCTATAACCCTGGGGCTGAGCCCAAAGGATGTTCAACACTCGCCCTCAGGCTCTCACCTAGCTGACTGGCCCGGTGGTAGCACCCGAGATAGGCAAATGTTTCTAAGTCTTCTCGCTCTAGGGTTAGGTATCATCACTCCCCTGACAGGCTTCCACCTAGTTGGCACAGCTGAGTCTCGATGGACATCGCTATGACCCTGGGGATGAGCCCGGAGGATGTTCAACACCCGCCCTCAGGCTCTCACCTAGCTGACTGGCCGGGTGGTAGCACCCGGGATAGGCAAATGTTTCTAAGTCTTCTCGCTCTGGGGTTAGGTCTCGCCAGTCCCCTTCAAGGCTTCCACCTAGTTGGCATTACTGAGTCTCGATGGACATCGTTATGACCCTGGGGCTGAGCCCGGAGGATGTTCAACACCCGCCCTCAGGCTCTTACCTAGCTGACTTGCCCGGTGGTAGCACCCGGGATAGGCAAATGTTTCAAAGTCTTCTCGCTCTGGGGTTAGGTCTCGTCACTCCCCTGCCAGGCTTCCACCTAGTTGGCACGGCTGAGTCTCGATGGACATCGCTATGACCCTAGGGCTGAGCCCGGAGGATGTTCAACACCCGCCCTCAGGCTTTCACCTAGCTGACTGGCCCGGTGGTAGCACCCGGGATAGGCAAATGTTTCTAAGTCTTCTCTCTCTAGGGTTAGGTCTCGTCACTCCCCTGGTAGGCTTCCACCTAGTTGGCACGGCTGAGTCTCGATGGACATTACTATGACCCTGGGGCTGAGCCCGGAGGATGTTCAACACCCGCCCTCAGGCTCTCACCTAGCTGAATTGCCCGGTGGTAGCACCCAGGGTAGGCAAAGTTTTCTAAGTCTTCTCGCTCTGGGGTTAGGTCTCGTCACTCCCCTGCCAGGCTTCCACCTAGTTGGCACGGCTGATTCTCGATGGACATCGTTATGACCCTGGGGCTTAGCCCGGAGGATGTTCAACACCCGCCCTCAGGCTCTCACCTAGCTGTCTGTCCCGGTGGTAGCACCCGGGATAGGCAAATGTTTATAAGTCTTCTCGCTCTGGGGTTAGGTCTCGTAACTCCCCTGCCAGGCTTCAACCTAGTTGGCACGACTTAGTGGGTCTGAGAAAAGCCGCTAGGGGTGAGCTCGCCAGCCAAGACGGCGAGTCCGGGATATTCTGCCCCCTCCATCTCGCTACCAAGGAAGCCCTGGTCCCCTCTCGGACTCAGGGGGGGAGGGGGAGGGGGGGGGGCAGTTCCCTCAAGCGAGTCTGGCCTCGCCGCAATCATCGGAAACATCAGCGAGTCCAGCTATGGTCGGCGCTTATGGTCTCGCCTCAAGCGTTCGTCCTAGCTCAAAGACATCCTACAGACAAGGTCGGACTCGGCAGGATCGCCTAAAGGGGTATCGCGCACACAGTTACAATGTCGCAAGCAAGCTTAAAAAGAAGATAGAAAAATTGTGTGAAAATGGTTTGTTTTACTATTACGATTACAAGATAAGGCTTGCCTCGGCAAGATACAAAAAAGAAGAAAAAAACAAAGATGGAGGAGCCAAGTCAGCTCTCGTCTTCCTCCCCTGCGCGGCGATCCTCCTCGCCGCCGAGCCGAGTGTCCTTCTCTCCCACCCCTGCGAAGAGCAAGTCGAAGCTGTCTTCTTTCTCGCTAAGTGGGCTGGGTTGGAACAAGGTCGGCAGGAGATCCCGGACGGTGACTCCTTCGCAGCCTTCCGCCAAAATCCCCGTCCCCCGCATGGCCTTTAGGAGGCACTCGACAGACTCAATGGAGTTGACTCGCAGCCGCTCTGCGACGTCAGCCTTGCCAAAGACCCGAGGCCTCATGTAGGGGAAGGGTGACTCGCTGGCGCCTGGGGGAATGAGAGCTTCAGCCTGACGGAGGACCTCACCGTGGAGCTCCTTGTTCTTCTCCTTCAACCCCGCCGCCTCCATCCTCAGCTGGGCAGAAACAGCCTCTTGCTCGCGAGAGTGCGTCCTCTGCTCGGCAAGCTGAGTCTCCCGCTCGGCAAGCTGAGCTTGCAGCTGAGCCACCTCGCCTCGCATCGCGTCGGCGGCTTCGGCATCCTGCGGGACTAGGGTTCAGAACAAGCACAAGAATAATCCTAAGTAAGATGAGCAGAGATATCCAGTGATTACCAAGCCACCGACAAATTTGGCGAGTAGAGCGTCGACAAGGCCGAACTGACTTTCAGCGTCGGCCGCGCTCTCCTTCTCCAGGTCACGTTCCTGCTCGTCAGTCAGCAAGGCGTTGCTGAGCTGGAAGCCGCGGCGGACCATCATGTCGTGAAGCTCGAAGGCCCGCAGGTGGGCTTGCAACCCTTAATGGCCGAGCAGGCGGGGGGTTAGTTGCTTATACGACTCAGCACTGTCGCGGCCGTAGAGGCCGAAGCCTAAGCCGAAGGCATGGCCAGTGGGAGGCCGGCGAGCTCCCCAGGAGGGGGCGCGAGTAGAAAAAGAGACTCGATGGGCCCCCTCATCCCATTTCAGGATAGGCTCACCGGCCGCATCCTTGCTCCTTCCTCCCTTGCCGAAGTGGGGGTGATCCTTCAGCAGGACAGGCTCGCGAAGGACGACCCTCTCGGCAGAATCTGAGGGGGAAGGACCATCCTTCTTCTTCTTCTCCCTTTGGGGGGAGGACGCTTCCTTCAGCGGTCTCATCGGGGGGTCGTCGGAGGAAACCTCCGGTGAGCTCATGAACTTGACAGGCGATGAAGGGAGATGCAGCCGCCCGCGCGAGACCACCTTGGCCTTTTTCTTATTCGGGGCTTAGGGATCTGGGCGCGAGCTTGGCCCCCTGAGCTCTAAGCGCTTCTTGCTAAGGGATTGGACCCGCGCTTGTTCATCTCGGGAGGCCTCCGCCGCTTCCCGGGCCAGCTCTAGGGGATCAGGAAATATCCCCGGGTCGGCGAACGGCGGGTGCTCTGGTAGAAGTCGCTCCCTGCAGGGAAAACTTGATCAGAAAAGCTGAGGTTCACTTTGACAGAGCTCGCGAGAAGACTGGGTGAGGTGTACCTTCACTAGGGAGAACGGGTTGAAGCGAGTCGAGGCCGCGGCGGAGGTAGGAGACCTCGAAGTCCTTGTGAAGGAAGAATTTGTGGAGGTCGGCGTCGCCACCGGACAGAGAAGGAGGACGGTAGATGTTCTCGCCTTTATGCATGGGCCGGAAAGGGATGTTGCCGAGCTCGCCCTTGATAAAGACGAGCCGGGTCCTCAAGTTATGGTTCTTGTTCGCGAGCTCGCGAACCTTGACAAGGGATCCGCCGAAGTAGGCGACCCCATCGGGCGTGGCCTTGTAGGAGAACAACTTACGGAAGACCATGAGATTGAACTCAATCCGCTCTCGGTGGAGAAAGCAGGCGAACGCCACCATTATGGCGATGGCATTAGAGTTCAGCTGCGCGGGCACCGCGCCATAGTACTTCAAAATTTGATGGATCTCTGGCCAGAGGGGGAGGCGCAGCCCCACCTCAAAGTGCGAGATGGGGAAGACAAGCTCACCCTCAGGGAAAGAATTGATATCTTCGTGCTCGGCGGGCTTGCGAGCCTGGAAGCCGGGAGGGACAAACTCAGTCGTGAACTCGGCGAGCTCCTCCTCTGTGATGTGCCCCTCAAAGAAGCAGTGGTCGATGAAGTGCCGGGCGCACTTGGACCGGCCATCCGCGTCAGGGTTAGTTTTCACCATTCTCGCAAACGAAGGAAAGGCGCGAGCTCGGGGTGACGGAGGGGAGGTAAGGGTTCGGAAGAAATAAAGGCATACCAAGGGGGGTAGGTGAGAGGGCATATTTATAGAAAAAGAAAGTAAGGCAAGGAAGGGCGAGGGCAAGCCGATCGATCTGCCCAGCCCTTCCATGCCGCCTCGCCGCCCTCTGTTCAACAAGTCCCGCGAGCTAGCCCGGTCCCAGAAGGCGGTATTCGAAAGGGCGCTTACTAAGATATCGAAAACGCATCTTCATATATATACGAGGTCACATAAAATTGGTTAAAATTATTATAGACTGTTGAATTATTCAAAGCCGGGAAAAGTAAAGGCGCGAGGACCATGCGAGGGTTAGCGCGAGCACCGATCGGCTGATAGAGGAGCCGTCTTATTCTCCCCGGTCTCTTCGGTCCGCCGTCGCAGATCGCCGTGCGTAGAGCTCGCGAAGCCGCCCCATATTCCTATTCACCACCCACAGGTTCTCGTCAATCTCATCCATCAGCACTAAGGAAGACGCCTCCTCCGCCAAGCTGACCCCCGCCCCGTCCGCAAGCCGCGAGCACTCCCACTGCAGCCTGTTGTTGTCCTTCCGCAGGTCGTGGAGCTCGCGCACTAGTTTCTTGAGAACCTTCCGTTCCCGTTTTGCACGCTCGGGGCTGCTCGGTTCGGGGTCCAGGAAGGCGTCCAGGGCACGTGGAGAGGGGAGAGGCAAGTAAGGGGGTCGATCCACGGACTCGTCATCTTCAGTCCGGCCGAGAAGGTCTATATGAAGAATTGAAACAGTTTGAAGAGCGGGCACTACCAGAGCAGGAAAGTATAGAGCTAAAGACTTACTGCGCGAGCCTGGCTCCTCCGGGTTGACGCGAGGAGAGAAGTGGCGCAGGTCCTTGCCACGCCCATGCATTAATTCCTGATGGATTGGTTGATAGCCGGGGACAAGGATATGCCTGGCGCCTCCCCCCGCGAGTATGGAACCAGGGGACGATTGCCGAGAAGGGGGACGACTCGGCGACTCCAACTTCCGCGAATCCGTCTCCTTGACCTCGGAATCCCGTTTTGGCAAGCTGTCAGGAATGCTTTTGGCCCGCGGGGTGGGCGCCTCTCCACTATTCTCCCGGCTGGAAGAAAGCTCCACAATGTCTTTTGCAGGAGAACCAAGAGCCGGCTGGTTGGAGGAGCCGGACCCGCTCCCCAAGGCCGCTATAAAATCGGCTAGAATGGGTTCGGACCCCGGAGGAAAGGGTTTTGCCCGCTTAGCCGAGCCAAAATCCGAAAAGCGGCGAGCAGGGACCTCTAGGCTGGTCAGGCCCGTAGCTTGAGCGGCGATCTCATCGCGGGTGCGTGCGAGCCGCTCTAGGACTTCCTTGGGAAGCGGCATCTTAGCAGGATTCCAGGAAGGCCGAGGGTCAGTCAGATGCGTAGGGGTACATATATATAGCTGCTTGTGGGGCCTACCAGAAGAATCTTTCTTTAGTGCATGCCCCCCCACTCGCCGAATCCTGCGGGGTTTGATGTATCTTTCTGAGCTTGTCCCAACCTCGCAAAGAGCAGGGATTGTGTACAACCCCGTATCTGCCGAGTGGGTCCGCAGAAGCCAGACCGGCCGGCCCAGACCGCCTCACGGCCGGGCAGGGTTCACCGCCGAGCTCGAGCTCGGCAAATCGTCGTACCGAGCTCGGAGATCGTCGGGCGGATCTCAGGGTTTTTCCAGCCGAGCCCGCACTCGCCAAACTGGAGCTGCTCGCCAGTTGAGCCCGCACTCGCCAAACCAGAGAGGATCGCCAGGCGAGCTCGCACTCGCCATTGGCCGGGAAGAATCGGCGAGTGCCAGCCCTATCGGGCTCTCGCCGCCCTAGCCGAGCAGGGGATCCAGTGGCCATCCCGCCCAAGGTGGTCTGCCCCTGGCCTCTCATAACAGGGGAGTTTTGCTGTTGGCAGGCCAGCCTCAGGGGGGCTTTCAGTAATTTCAGACCGGTAGAGGTAGGCTATTTGAAGGCCCTTTTCAGTTCTTTATAAATAGGACCCAAGGGGTACCTCAGAAGGGCATGCTTACTAATTCTCGAGTCTCCAAGCGGTTTGAAAGTGAAGGGATAGATACTACTCTAGAGGGGGGGTGAATAGAGTTATCAAATTTTGCACAGACAAAACTTAATAGTCTACCCAACTCCCTTGGAGTGAAGTGCGGAATGAAAAGATTATAGATATTGATTTAACCTTAAAGCCTAACACAAGTGTTGTGTACAAACACAAGCTAACTGTAATTACAGTTAAGCTTGGAAAAACCTAATCAGCAACTAGCAGCCTAGTTATATCTAATCACAGCCACAATGCAGGAATTAAACAATTGAATCCAGACGACACAAGGAGATTTATAGTGGTTCCCCAAACAACTTGGGTACGTCCACTCTTCTACCCACACGGTAGGAATCCACTCAGGTTTTTGATCAGGTGCCCTGCCACCAACAGAATCTGATTCAGGTAGATTCAGAAACCCTTTAGACTTTTGATCAGGTGTCTAAAAACCAAGCACAGGTTTTTGATCAGGTGCCCTGCCACCAAGGGATACTTTTGAAGGGAGTAATAACCCTGTACAGGAGGGGGAAGAAGGTTAAGATGTCTTCTCTATTTTACAAAAGATTAGAGAAGCACAAAAAGCTTGCACTGAGCTAGAATGCTCTAAAGAATCAAGGCTCCCCCTGGCTCAAAGATGTCCAGGTGAAGTCTTGCTTCAGTGTAGAAAACTCTTCAGAAAATTCTGAAGGAAAAGCTACAGGAAGAAAATAAATAACAAAAAGAAATCTCTTCAAGCAGCTATTCTTCTTCTTCTTCTTCAAAGAATCTCTGAGTTTGAACTTCCTGAAAGCAGGAGAACTCAGGTGAAGAAGAGATGAAGATCTTAACACTTCTCAGTTAGATGGAGTTTGCTGAGAGCAGGAAGCTTGAACGCTTGAAAGAACACAGGTTGGCTATTAGCTTCTTTTGACTAGCTTGAATCCTTCAGCAAAGGGTTCTTTTTATAATCACCATCAAGCAACGGCTCTCTTCCATTTGAATTATTTGTCTTCTTGTGAGCCTTGAGACCTGGGCTGTAAATATCAAAGAAGACACAAATATCTCTGCAGCAAAACATTCTATAAAAAGGAATAAACCTCTTTCTAAGAAGCTGCAGGTTTAAATCAAATAACAGAGGACTAAATAAAGTCACATCAGAAATAATCTCTTTATAGCAAATAGAAGACTTTTCAGTCCAACGGCTATAAAGGGGTGTCAGCAGATAAAGTAAATTATAATGACAGCTAATAAGACAAACAACTTTATCTTAAAAGATTTGAACTCAGGCAAACAGAATGAAGCAAATAATGCCTGGAAACTTTATCATACAGCTTGAAATAATATGCCAATAAATGTATTAAATAATTAAATATAATAAATAAATACAAAATACAAAGGCAGGCAGAAAGCGTCGAACGACCTTCGGAGATCGTCGACCGACGCACGGAGATCGTCGATCTATCGGGCAGATAGTCGAACGATCCAGATAGTCGACCTATCGAAGAAGATAGTCGAACTACCCCGGCAGATAGTCGACCTATCAGAACAGATAGTCGAACTACCAGATAGTCGAACTATCAGGACAGATAGTCGAACTATCAAGCGCACAGAGATAGTCGACCTATCAAGCAGATAGTCGACCTACCTCAGAAAACAGATAGTCGATCTATCAACAGATAGTCGATCTATCAACGCAGAACAGATAGTCGACCTATCAACAGATAGTCGACCTATCAGCACAGAACAGATAGTCGACCTATCAACAGATAGTCGACCTATCAGCGCAGAACAGATAGTCGACCTATCAACAGATAGTCGACCTATCAGCACAGAACAGATAGTCGACCTATCAACAGATAGTCGAACTATCAGCGCAGAACAGATAGTCGACCTATCAACAGATAGTCGAACTATCAGCGCAGACCAAGGCGTCGACCAACTGATAGACGATCGTCGATCAGTCGATAGACGATAGTCGAACGGCGTTCGACTATGGTCGAACGAAAAAACTACTTAACCAAATTCTCAATTTGGAAAAGCGAGGACTCTACAGCTAGACTCCTAACCATTGACCATAGATATTTCTTGGGTCAAGGAGCACAAAGGAGAGGACTGAACTCAAATCAAACTAGGGTACCAACAATCTCCCCCTATTTGAGTTAAGTCTCTCAGAAACTAAAAACAGCTAGCAATAGAATACTAAAGAATAATTTAAGCAAATAGATAACAATAAACTGGCAGATTATCAATCAGATAAATAAATATACCACAGCAGTTAATTAAACTATTATGAATCTTTAAAGTCTGGTAAAGGATCAGAAGAACTAGAAACAAAAGAGATTTTTCTATGCGGGTCATCTGATTCTTTCTTTGACATTTTGAGATCCTGAGCACCAATAATCTTCAGTTCTGTAGCTCTGGGGACAACAGCTTCAGGATGTTTTTCCATGTACTTTGACGGGTCAAATATCTCAGGATTTACCTGGAACTTTTCAAATTCTTTCTTTCTATAGGCTGACATGGTAGTAAGACCAGTTATATCTTTTCCTTCAGCTCTTGCTTTTCTTATCTGGGCTGCTCCTACAAGTTCTTGAAAGCGAGCCATCCTAAAGTTAGGATCGAGCTCAGGATTTTCATATACGGGCTCAGGAGAAGCAGCATCAGCTATATTATCTAGATAAGACATTAAAGAATACTTAGCAGATAGGTTCATGCTATATATTTTAAAGCAAAGGTGAGTTATTTACCTTTTGATATAATTTCCTCAGTCTGTACTGGAGAAGGAGATGAAATTCTCTTCTTTGGAGAAGGAGGTGGGGAAAAGGTTGGTCTTTGACTCACAGTCTCCTTCATTTGTCTTTGAGAACCATGAAATGATTTTCCTTGAGAGCTTTGATAGCCTTGCCTTGGCTGGGGCTGAGCAGACACAGATTTTCCAGAGGAGGCAGAAGGATGAGCTGAAAGGTTCCCAGAGGCTCCTGCACCGGGAGGAGGAGGAGGACCTCTGGGAGTCCATCTAGAGACAGGACTATCATACCTCTTGGTTCTTTTCCTTTCTTTTTGCTGATTTTTCGAAAACCACATCCAATGCTTAAAATCCTTGGATTTGGGGTCAATGCCCTTCAAAATATAATACGGAGTATCATTGTCCTTGCTAGGAGGTGGAGGAGGAGCAGCTTTTCTCTTCTTTGCAGCAGATTTCTTTCTCTTTGATTTTTCAGAAACATCAGAATCATCATCATCATCAGAATGGGATGATGGAGGGTTCTCATAAGGATCATAGGCTTCTGAGACAGCCTTTTCTTTAAGCTTTGAAGCAGATTTCTCCTTTTCTTCTTCTATGGCATCCAAAGCCAGAAGGGAGTCTAAATCTAATCCTGGAGAGTCATCCCAGATGGATGACTTCTCAACTTGCAAATCTTTCTCTTTCTCTTTTAAAGATAGAGCTCTTAAATTCCATGCAGCTCTTGCTTGAGCTTCTTCCAAACTCAGAACTGGAGAGTCAACTTTGACTTCCTCTTTCTCAGACTCATCTTCTTTATTATCCAAGAAGGATTCCAACTCAGGGTCAACTTGAATATCGGGAATACTTGGTACAGCCTCAGAAACAACTTCTATTATTTGGGCAGCTAAATCTTCTCTAATAATATCTGTAAAATTATGAATATAGATCTGCTAAATAAACAGATATCATTCCTTCAATGCATTCACAGACTATCAAATTAATAGACTCATCAACAAAACGAATGAAAGAGTTACCTTCATATTTAACCATCTCCCAGCAGTCATTCAGATAAGAAGTTATAATTCCTTCCAGAAATCTAACTATCACAGGAGAGGTTAGATCTTCTAAGCAGACCTTAACTGCAATCTCAGATAATAATATTCCATCTGCTATTTCTTTCTCAGACAAAACTGGAGCTAAAACATTCTCAGCAGGAGCTATTTCTTCCTGGGCTGGAGCTATCTCTTCCTGGGCAGACATGACAACATCTGGAGCCATTTCTATTTCAGCTGGAGGAGAGGCAGGAAGGACTGAGACATCTTCATTGAACATCTCCCCCTGCCTGATTTCAGTAGCTACTGAAACCAGGCACCTAGAGGAAGACGGCTCAGCAGATTTTGAGATGGATTGGATGGAGGCAGTCAAACGGTCAATGTAGGCGGCAAGGGGAGCGATTGCCTCGTCAATCATGGTTTTGATTGACGGGGTAATCAGCTCCACGATGCGGGAGATAATCTCTGGAGAGATTTCAAAAGATGAGGAATGAGAGGTGGATGGAGCAGCAGCAGATATGGTAGGGGTGCTGGGATGAGAAATAATGGGGACAGGGGATCGAGCAGGAGAGGGAGCAGGGGATGGGGAATGAACGGGAGATGCATGAGGAGTAAGAATTCTCTCTGATCCTAACAAATCGAAGCTAGGAGCAGATATCCTAGCCAGATATGTAGGTAGAGGAGAGGCTGGAGGGGAAGAAGGAACAACCGTGGTTGTTTCAGGGACAGCAGAGGAAGAAAGTCTTACTTCAACTGAAGTTGATGGTACTTCAGCTGAGGCAGACGGCAATGCAGAGGAGGAGGAAGGAAGAGCTGAGCCAGCTTCAATAGGTTGAGGAGCGACTGATGCAGTCCTTGTGTCCTCAGATGGGGCTGGAGCAGATATCACGAACGTCCTCTTCCACTTGGAGAACAGATGGGGATCCATCTTCTTGCTGGCATTGATGGTTGTTGCAGTAGAGCTCAGCAGCTGGGGATATCTTTCCTTCAGGAAAATACCTATAACCCTTCCGAGGGTAACTTCCTTCTTTCCATTCTTTTTCCTGATCAAATCAAACAAAACTGCAGCCCAATCGATCCTTTTACGATTAACAATTGCACACATAAGTGCGAATTGCTGCCTTGTTATGTTATCATGGGCAGAGTGCTTGCCCAGAAGCACTTTTCCAACTATCTCAGCCAAAAACTTAATCTTGAAGGGGAAGTTTACCTTGAGCAGCTTGGTGGGAATGCCCTCGGCATGTCCCAGCTCGACCAGCATTCTTCCAAACTCCTGAGCGTCTTGCTCATAATCTTCGTCACCAATAACTAAACCAAAAACATCAGATAGGACGGCCGGAGTCAGGATAGCTTCTTCTCCGCCTATGGTACCAGTCATCGCTTCGTCTGAGGAAGACGACGTGAAAGCCCATTCTTTAATTTCTGGAATGTTAATCTTAATTCTTTCAGACATTAACTTTTCTAAACCTTGATCCCTGCAGAGTTGGAGAACTTCCACTATTCTGGCATCGCAACTGCTGAAAGATTCAAAATCCACACTGAATCCTGCATCGAACTTGACGACGGCTAGAACAGCTGGGGAAACCGCCATTGAATCGCTGGAGAAACGCGAGAAGGAGGAGGAAGACGAAGAGGACGAAACGGCACAAAATCGCAAGCGGGAAAGCAGAATGCGAAAGGGCACGCTCCGTCGACGATAAAACAAAAGATCTTTTGACCTAGGTCGACTATCGGCTTTATATCTGACCGGATATAGTCAGTCTATTAAAAAGATCTTGACCCGATGGTCGAACGGTCGTTCGACGATCGGCTCAGAAGCAGAGTAGTCGGACAATCGTTCGACTATTTCTGGCTTCTCAAACAACAGGCTATCATCATCCAGAGATCGACTATGTGCCCAACCTGTTCGACGATGGTCGAACGTCGATCGACGATCTTCAAACAGATAAGCTATCATTAACCAGAGGTCGACGATAAGCTTAAGCCGTTCGACTATCTTCGAACTTCGTTCGACTATCTTCAAACAGATTTCAACATAGGCCGATAAAGTCACACTTAGTCTCGTCCATTGATCATGCCTAGTTGAACTAAAAAGAACAGATGCTTCTATTCATCTAAAGGCTTGGTGAATATATCACCTCTCTGAAACTCAGTGGATATGAACTCAAGACAGATCTTGTTCTTTTCCACACAATCTCTCAGGAAATGGTGCCTAATCTCAATGTGCTTCGTTCTAGAGTGGTGCACTGGATTTTGTGCAATTGAGATAGCACTGGTACTATCACACATGATCTTGGTGTTCTTGTGTGAGTAACCATAATCCACAAGCTGGTTTTGAATCCACAGGATCTGTGAACAACAACTAGCAGCAGCTATATATTCAGCCTCTGCAGTTGAAGTTGAGACAGAAGCCTGCTTCTTACAGAACCAAGAGACCAATCTCTCTCCCAGGAACTGACAAGTTCCTGAGGTGCTCTTCCTGTCAACTCTGCAACCAGCATAATCAGAATCAGAATATCCAATTAATTCAAACTCTGACTCAGCTGGGTACCAAAGTCCTAGATCTGGACATCCTTTCAGGTATCTCAGGATTCTCTTTAGAAGAATCAGATGAGATTCCTTGGGGTTGACCTGGAATCTAGCACAAAGGCATGTAGCAAACATTATATCTGGCCTACTTACAGTTAGATATAATAGGGAACCAACAATGGCCCTATAATTCTTTTGATCAACTGGCTTGCCGTGATCATCAGAATCAATAACTACATTAGTAGCCATGGGTGTAGGCATTGCTGAAGCATCAGCCATCCCAAATTTCTTTACCAATTCCTTGGCATATTTGGATTGGGAGATGAAGATACCATCAGCATCTTGCTTAACTTGGAGACCAAGAAAGTAAGACAGCACACCCATGCTACTCATCTCAAACTTAGAATGCATTAAGTTGGAAAACTTTTTGCACAGTTTGGGATCAGTGGAGCCAAAAATAATATCATCTACATACACCTGAACTAACAGGATTGTGTCCTTGTGATGCTTAACGAACAGGGTTCTATTAACTACTCCCCTAGTGAAGTTGTGCTCTAACAGGAAACTAGCTAAGGTCTCATACCAGGCCCTAGGAGCTTGCTTTAGTCCATAAAGAGCTTTCTGTAACTTAAAAACATGAGAAGGCTGAGTTGATGAAACAAACCCTGGTGGTTGTTCAACAAACACCTCTTCCTTAAGCTCACCATTCAGGAATGCACTTTTGATATCCATTTGGAACACCTTAAACTTCATGAAGGCTGCATAGGCCAAGAAGATCCTTATTGCTTCTAGCCTTGCAACAGGAGCAAAGGTTTGGTCATAGTCTATACCTTCCTCCTGTCTGTAGCCCTGAGCTACAAGCCTAGCTTTATTCCTTACTATGATTCCATTTGCATCTAACTTGTTTCTATACACCCACTTGGTGCCTATGATCAGTTGGCCTTTAGGTCTTGGAACCAAAGTCCAAACTTTACATCTCTCAAACTGATTGAGCTCCTCTTGCATTGCAATGATCCAGTGGGGATCTAGCTCTGCATCTTTAAAGGTGAGGGGTTCAACCTGTGAGAGGAAACAAGCATGCATCACATCCTGTCTTAATTGATGTCTTGTTTGCACACCAGCTGATATGTCTCCAATCACTTGAGATGTGGGGTGATCTCTAAGTGTGACAATATCAGCAGGTGGGATGTGATCTTCAGCAACAGTTGGGATTAATTCCTCAGGAGGAATTTGATCTACTGTTGGTGGTACTACAACAGCTTCAACAGCTTCAGCAATGTCTTCATCACTGTCTGATTCAGTGATCTGAAGAGTTGAAAGTTGAAGGATTTCTTGAGGGGCATCATGTACCTGCAAAGAACTGGAGGAAGGAGAATTTTCTTTCTCCTTGTAAAACATCTGATGCTCATCAAATGATACATGCACAGATTCTTCTATCTTACAGGTTGATTTGTTATAAACCCTATAAGCTTTGCTTACTTGGGAATATCCAAGCATGATTCCCATTGAAGCTTTTGCTTCAAACTTTCTAATATATTCTTTATTATTATTATGAATATACACAATACAGCCAAAAACTCTAAAGTAATTAATTTTTGGTTTCTTTCCTTTAAGCAACTCATAAGGAGTTTTACACTTAAGTTTGTGTATCAAACTTCTATTCAAGACATAGTTGGCTGTACTAACAGCTTCTGCCCAATAGGATAGAGGCATGTTAGCATCTGCCAACAATGTGCTAGCAGCTTCAATTAGTGTTCTATTCTTCCTTTCAACTACCCCATTTTGTTGGGGAGTTCTAGGAGCTGAGAAGCTATGTTTGATACCTTCTCTCTCACAGAATTCTTGCATGAGAAGAGAGTCAAACTCAGTACCATGATCACTTCTGATCAAGGCCACATGAGTAGAGTACTCAGTCTGCACACAAAGTAGAAAGTCTGTAAGGGCTTTGAAGTTATCAGACTTAGTTCTCAAAAAGAAAACCCAACTGAACCTAGAGAAGTCATCTACAATTACTAATGTGTAATACTTCCCTCCTAAACTCTGTACATTTATTGGGCCAAAAAGGTCCAAATGTAATAAATACAGGATTCTAGGAGAATCACTTTTATTTACAGATTTAAATGAATTCTTGGTTTGCTTGCCTAGCTGACAAGCCTTGCATAGGCTCTCCTTCTTGTAGGGGCAAGAAGGTAAACCTCTAACAAGGTTGTGCTTAGATAACCTAGATATATTTTTAAGGTTTACATGACTAAGCCTTTTATGCCATAGGGAATTATTATTAAGGGTTACTTCATTAAACAGGCAGATTTCAGATTGAGATGAATTAAAATCTACTAAATATATATTTCCTATTCTAATACCTACTAAAACAACATTATTATTTAAAGTAATATTGCAAGAGAAATTAGAAAATGAAACCTGGTAGCCAGCATCACATAGCTGGCTGACTGAGATCAGATTATGCTTTAGTCCATTGACATAAGCAACTCTCTTGAATGTAACTGCTCCAATGGTGATCTTGCCATAGCCTTCTGTCTGACCACAGCTGGAGTCTCCAAAGATAATCTTTGGGCCGATCTTAGCTTTGAACTTTGACAGTAGATCTTTATTTCCTGTCATATGCTTAGAGCATCCACTATCCAAATACCACTTGTTTTGAGTGATTGGATAGGCCTTCACCTGCAAGACAATTATTTAGACAGAGTGGACCCAGGTAACCTTGGGTCCCTTGTTTTTCACATAAGAAAAACTGGAAATGTATGAGAATGCAGGCTGAGGGTGATAACCTAGTGGGTGAGATCTCCTAGGTGGGATTCTCCATGCTGATGATGGGTCAACAAACCTAGGGTTTCTATTCTCATTTAGGTTTCTATGGAATTGATTATGATTTTGAAAATCATATTGAAATCGTCGATCGTCGTTCGACGATGGGTGCTCAGATCGTCGACCTTCGTTCGACCATGGAGCTTCCGATCGTCGATCTGCGTTCGACGCTTTTTGCATTTCTTTGAAAAACTTCTTTCTCTTTTCTCTCTTAGCCTTATTTAATGTTTTATTTACAAGGTTTACTTGCTCAGTGTTCTTCTTTCCACTAGCTAAAATGAAGTTCACTAGAGTTGAAAGATTATTTTTAAGCAAGACTGGGGGTTCACTGGGAGAAGCTCCTAAGCCTAGTTTATCATTACCTGACCTAGTGTTAGTCATGCTGGTAATTTCTAACAGCTTAAGGCTTCTACCATTAAGGGATTCTTCTAATCTCTTAGACTTAGCTAATTCTATTTTAAGGAATTTAATTTCTTCACTACAGGTAGTGAGTTCTTCCTTTAACCTAATGTTTTCAGAGGCTATTGATTCAGAGTCAACTAACCTATTTCTAAGTTCTTTTATTTCCTTCTCTGAGCTAATTAAATCTAAACATAAAGATTTAAATTCTAACTTAAACTCTTCTGAAGTAAAATCATAAGATGAAAGTACCTCATCTTCAGTAGGCATCTCTTCATCAAAATCAGAACTCTCTGCAGCAGAGTGGTTGCTGCAGGCATCTATTGCCATGAGGCAAATTTCTTTTGCCTTCTTCTCTTCCTCATCTTCACTGGAGCTTGATGAGGAGGATTCTTCATCAGAATCACTCCAGGTTTCAGCGATGAAACCTCTCTCCTTCTTCTTGTTTTTGTAGGAGGATTGCTTGGAGTGCTTCCTGTGTTGTTCTTTGTCTTTTCTCTTTTCCTTGTTCTTCTCCTCTGGACACTCTGGCAAAATGTGTCCAGGCTTCCTGCAACCATAACATATAATTTCTTTAGCAGGAGAGCGATCATACCTTGGTTTGTCTTCATAACGTGAAGACTTCTTTCTGAACTCCTTTCTCCCCATTTTGAGAAATCTTTTGGCAAACAGTGCCATAAGTTCCTCATTAGATTGGCTGTTTTCAGAAACATCTGCAGCCTTAAGAGCAAGAGACTGCTCTTTTCTTGTTGGAGTGGGGGTCTTGGCTTCAGCTTCTGCTTCTCTGGTCTTCAGCACTTGCTCAAAAGACTTGAGCTTGCCGAGGAGAGCTTCAGTTGAGATCTCATTTGTACTTCTGGCTTCTTTGATGGGCCAGATTCTTAGATCCCATGTGCTAGGGAAGCACTTGAGAATCTTATCATTGACCTCTGTCAATGATATGTCCTTGTCCAGGGTCCTCAGCTCATTGATGATTGAGCTGAGCCTGGTGTACATAGCTTCAACTGATTCAGCATCAGTCTTCTTGAAGTTCTCATACTGAGAGATCAGGTTGGACCTTCTGTCCTTCCTTTCATCAGCTGAACCAGCTACAATCTGGTTCAGTGTGTCCCACATGGCCTTTGCTGAGGAGCAATCAGCAACCTTCTGGAACACCTCATCAGACATAGTCTGAGCCAGTATGTTCATTGCTTTGGCATCAGCAATTTTGGCCTTCTTGTATTCATCATTATAATCTGGAGGAGGCACTACACTCATATCAGATGATGAGGCAGTGGCAGCAACAGGTGCTCTTGGGGGACCTGACAAAATAGAAGCAAAAATACTTTCATCAATAGAATTCATATAAAGTTTGATCCTTGCCTTCCAGATGCCAAACTTTGCTAAGTTGCATGCTGGAGGTCTGGTGCTTGAATAATCCTTAGACTGGGCCATGATAGTGAATATCTATAAACTCTTGGTATCTATCAGGATCTTGTGACTTAGGTGTTAGCCTATTCAGTCAGTTAACCTGGCTCTGATACCAATTGAAAGTGAAGGGATAGATACTACTCTAGAGGGGGGGTGAATAGAGTTATCAAATTTTGCACAGACAAAACTTAATAGTCTACCCAACTCCCTTGGAGTGAAGTGCGGAATGAAAAGATTATAGATATTGATTTAACCTTAAAGCCTAACACAAGTGTTGTGTACAAACACAAGCTAACTGTAATTACAGTTAAGCTTGGAAAAACCTAATCAGCAACTAGCAGCCTAGTTATATCTAATCACAGCCACAATGCAGGAATTAAACAATTGAATCCAGACGACACAAGGAGATTTATAGTGGTTCCCCAAACAACTTGGGTACGTCCACTCTTCTACCCACACGGTAGGAATCCACTCAGGTTTTTGATCAGGTGCCCTGCCACCAACAGAATCTGATTCAGGTAGATTCAGAAACCCTTTAGACTTTTGATCAGGTGTCTAAAAACCAAGCACAGGTTTTTGATCAGGTGCCCTGCCACCAAGGGATACTTTTGAAGGGAGTAATAACCCTGTACAGGAGGGGGAAGAAGGTTAAGATGTCTTCTCTATTTTACAAAAGATTAGAGAAGCACAAAAAGCTTGCACTGAGCTAGAATGCTCTAAAGAATCAAGGCTCCCCCTGGCTCAAAGATGTCCAGGTGAAGTCTTGCTTCAGTGCAGAAAACTCTTCAGAAAATTCTGAAGGAAAAGCTACAGGAAGAAAATAAATAACAAAAAGAAATCTCTTCAAGCAGCTATTCTTCTTCTTCTTCTTCTTCAAAGAATCTCTGAGTTTGAACTTCCTGAAAGCAGGAGAACTCAGGTGAAGAAGAGATGAAGATCTTAACACTTCTCAGTTAGATGGAGTTTGCTGAGAGCAGGAAGCTTGAACGCTTGAAAGAACACAGGTTGGCTATTAGCTTCTTTTGACTAGCTTGAATCCTTCAGCAAAGGGTTCTTTTTATAATCACCATCAAGCAACGGCTCTCTTCCATTTGAATTATTTGTCTTCTTGTGAGCCTTGAGACCTGGGCTGTAAATATCAAAGAAGACACAAATATCTCTGCAGCAAAACATTCTATAAAAAGGAATAAACCTCTTTCTAAGAAGCTGCAGGTTTAAATCAAATAACAGAGGACTAAATAAAGTCACATCAGAAATAATCTCTTTATAGCAAATAGAAGACTTTTCAGTCCAACGGCTATAAAGGGGTGTCAGCAGATAAAGTAAATTATAATGATAGCTAATAAGACAAACAACTTTATCTTAAAAGATTTGAACTCAGGCAAACAGAATGAAGCAAATAATGCCTGGAAACTTTATCATACAGCTTGAAATAATATGCCAATAAATGTATTAAATAATTAAATATAATAAATAAATACAAAATACAAAGGCAGGCAGAAAGCGTCGAACGACCTTCGGAGATCGTCGACTGACGCACGGAGATCGTCGATCTATCGGGCAGATAGTCGAACGATCCAGATAGTCGACCTATCGAAGAAGATAGTCGAACTACCCCGGCAGATAGTCGACCTATCAGAACAGATAGTCGAACTACCAGATAGTCGAACTATCAGGACAGATAGTCGAACTATCAAGCGCACAGAGATAGTCGAACTATCAAGCAGATAGTCGACCTACCTCAGAAAACAGATAGTCGATCTATCAACAGATAGTCGATCTATCAACGCAGAACAGATAGTCGACCTATCAACAGATAGTCGACCTATCAGCACAGAACAGATAGTCGACCTATCAACAGATAGTCGACCTATCAGCGCAGAACAGATAGTCGACCTATCAACAGATAGTCGACCTATCAGCACAGAACAGATAGTCGACCTATCAACAGATAGTCGAACTATCAGCGCAGAACAGATAGTCGACCTATCAACAGATAGTCGAACTATCAGCGCAGACCAATGCGTCGACCAACTGATAGACGATCGTCGATCAGTCGATAGACGATAGTCGAACGGCGTTCGACTATGGTTGAACGAAAAAACTACTTAACCAAATTCTCAATTTGGAAAAGCGAGGACTCTACAGCTAGACTCCGTACCATTGACCATAGATATTTCTTGGGTCAAGGAGCACAAAGGAGAGGACTGAACTCAAATCAAACTAGGGTACCAACACGGTTTCTGAGGTACCTTATCCCGGAATTTGGCTGAGGAGGGGAAGCGCTCTAAGATCTTCCGGGTGTGTGGTGGGACCTCTGCGCCGGGCCCTTGGTCTAGTCCTTTGTTCTTCACTATCTTGTCGTTTTCTTGCAGTAGCAGAGTAGGTACGCGACCACCCCTTCCCTAAGGGTCGAACTCCACAGAGACCGATTTTTCGGTTTCAACAGGTATGGGTCATAAACTAAAATACTTCCGCTAGAATGCTCTGAGTTAGAGTGCGTTCATAAGTGAACTTGGATTTGGAAACAACTTGTAATCTCCTTACCTATCCGTAGTACATGGAGTCGGGCCTCGGTCAGACCTTCTGTCATTTGCTGTACAATGGATGGGGGCGTTACAAAATTAGTATCAGATTCCATTTTCAGTCTTTCTTATTTGAATTCGTTGTCAAATTCTTTTAAGGGGTGGTGAGAACGTGTATGTGCGCTACCATGATAACTTAAATGAACCCATGAATGTCCATCTAGGAATGAAAATACACATGATTGAGGAACTGGTATGTTCCTATAATTTCTTTTGGCAATATTCATAGTTGTTAAATTGTGTGTTTCACATTATAGGCATCTAGAAGTGGTGCGGAGAAGCATGAACCACAACGCTCGGTGGAGAGTAATGCACCAAATGAGGTGCCAACACCTCCTTTTGCGAAAACTATACGGTTGGTTGCTGAAGCCGTGTTCGCAATGATAATAAGCAACCTGGAGGTTAGGGACAACCTCCTATTCCTGCGATGGTTCAGGAACCGATGGCATAGTGGAGCATTTGGCGGTGAGACAAGTGGTCATTTAGCCAGTAGCTGCAAGGCGAGTAATGGAGAAGCAACTGAAATACGTGATGAGTTTCAATCCCCCTGTGTTTATGGGTACTAGAACCTCTACATAAGTTGAATATTGGCTCTCAAGAATAAAGAGGGGCCTGATGACAACTAAAACTGAAGAGTGGAAAAAAGTCATTGTGACTACCTTCTTGTTGGATGGTGAGGCAAGAATTTGGTGTGATGAGCTTGAGCTGCACCAGTTTGTTGGTCTTCCATTGAGCGAGATCTCAATGGAGGAGTTTTCAAGGTGTTTTCTTGCAAGATATGTTCCATCGGCACATCAGATTGCGACGGAGAACCGATTTCAAAGGATAACTCAAGGCAAGAGGTCAGTGGATGACTACTTGCACGAGTTTACGAGATTGGGAAGATATGCATGCTTTACATTTGCAGATGAGGAATGAAAAACACATCGGTTCTATGATGGGCTGACAGATGACCTACGATTGCTTCTCTCAGGACGAATGATGCAGGGTTTTCTTATCTTCGTCAATATGACCCTCTCCCTTGAGCTGGACATGAAGCATGTGCAGCATAAGAATGACTTGGCAGGTAAGAAGCCAGAGTTCAAGGTACCTATTTCTTAAAAGTTTGGGTATCGACGGTGAAAAAAGAAGTCTAAAACTTCTGCATCATCCCCTTCTTCTCCTCTATCTGGAGCAACATCTGGGAGAGGTCTGCTCACATGTTGTACATGTGATAAGATGGGTAATATTGCTCGAGATTACTGGAGTGGCCTTCCAAAAGGGGAGAAAAATACAGTTGCATCTTATGCTGAGTGTAACACCCTATTTTTGACAACCTGAATTTGACTATGGATTGAGTTCGATGAATTTTACCTGCGGTCGGCTAACATCGTACAGAGGTTGACGAATGGTTAGTTCGATCGATTTTGTTGAGCTCGACGAAACTTGAGATGAGCTCGACAAAATTTGAGTTCGACAGATTCCCATGAGCTTGACGAAAAGTAAGCTCCACGAAATCAGACAAATTCGACTAAATTAAGTGAGGTAGACGAATTCTGGATAGATCGACGAAAAGGCATTCGATGAAATTCGATAAGCTTGACGATTTAGCTGAGCTCGACGATCCAGCTGAGCTTGACAAAATTCAGTGATGTCTCTGAGGCATGAATATCGTGTCAGATAGCTGGAAGGAGGCCAGTGAGCCGTGGTTTTTGGGTCGTTCCTTCGTGTTAATGAGGATCGTGTGGCTGGGGTGTAACCCATGACCACATAACAAAAGACATGTGGAAGAGGGAAAGTGTTATTTACTTTATACTCTCTCTCTCTCTCTCTTTATTTCATCTTGTCTGCTCCTTTGCGTGTTCTTGAGGAGAGAAACGAGGCTGAATCTTTTGATAGCTTGCTGGAATATAATTGGTGAAGAAAAAGTAAGAGCTGGAGCTAGATTCGAGAAGAGAAAATCTTCCTGTATATTTCCAACCGGATAAAACGAAAACACCATGGCTCCAAAGAGAACTACAAGGGTAACGAGTTTATCCCAGACAAGTGAAGTCCTCGATATGCATACTTGCATGAATCCCCTCACCAAAAGGTGAAAAAGGGTGGATTCGAAAGGGTAAATAACTATATATTTCTGCATTTAGATCCGAAAATATATAGTACAGAATAGGCATACTGTGTCAAGCCCATCCAGATAGGTTGGTCTGGATTGGTAATGTTTTATGTTTTGCATGTCAGAGAAGACTCCATGAATATGTGTAGATGTACATGTGGAAAATGTGAAAGTGGGTGTGCAGGTTATTGCATTTTAGTACTGGAAGCAATTCCAGGAAATTACCCAAATGAACGAACAATTTTGAGAATTGTTGTTTGACTTGTCTCTTTAGACTTGGGGGTCAATATTTGGCCTGTCTCTATGAGACCCGGGGTCAATGTTTGAGAAAATGTGTATGTTGAGATGTTTATCACTCTACTGCACCATTATGTTAAGGATATCTGAACGATATGGTCGTTAAGTTAAGAACTTCTGAATGGGCTGTCACTCGTCATGTTAAGTACCCCTGAACGACATTGTCGTTAAGTTAAGGATCTCTGAACGAGTAAGTCAGTCATTAAGTTAATTACCTCTGAACAACATTGTCGTCAAGTTAAGGACCTCTGAACGACAAAGTTAACCGTTAAGACTTGGACTTCTGAATGGTGGTGACACGCGAGAAGTCGTGGACACCGAAAATATGCCCTGAGTGCACAGGGCGTATGTCCATTGAGCTTACGTCTGTAATTAATGGTGCTTAAATTGTACTATATACATGATGTCTTGTTTGCAAGGATGGAGAAATGTCACCCCAAGTAATGGGTGGGATCGAAATAAACGGGTCAGCAAAATGCTGACCGTTGCTTTGTTTGCCACGTTTTGGTGGGCCCTTTTGTGCAGGTGTTGGAGAGCCAAGTGGAAAATAGCGGGTTGATGCTGCGATTGGCTGGCCATTGAAGGCCCAAAAGCAAACAATTACTGTTTTCATGTGTGGTCGGCCTGCGTGCCGAAGTATGAAGCCACTTGATGTTAATTGAAACAGTTGTAATAAGGCTACGGCCAAAACATGTGTTACATATTATTATGTATATATCATTCTTGTGGTATAATGGACATTACTGTTATATTTGGGTTCATAAATTAAATACTTTCGCTAGAATGCTCTGAGTTAGGATATGTTTGTAATGAACATGGATTTGGAATTCAACTAGTAACCTCCTTACCTATCCGTAGTATATGGCGCCGGGCCCTAGCTGGACCTTCTGTCATATGCTATATGACGGATGGGGGCATTACCAAATTGGTATCAGATTCCATTCACGGTCTTCCTTATCGAATTACTTGTCGAATTCTTTTTAAGAGGTGGTGAGCACGTGTTTGTGCGCTACCGTTATAACAGAAATGAACCCATGAATGTCCACTTAGGAAATAAAATACACATGTTTGTGGAACTGATATGTTCCTGTGATTGCTTTTGGAAATAATAGAAGTTGCTTAATTGTGAGTTTCACATTGTAGGCAACTCAAAGTGGTGCGGGGAAGCAAGGACCCAAGCACTCGGTAGAGAGTAGTGCACCTAATGAGGCGCCGACACCTCCTCCTTTGACAGAAACTATAAGGTTGGTTGTAGAAGCCGTGTTCGCAATGATGAATGTGCAACCTAGAGGCCAGGGATGACCTCCAGCTCAGGAACCGGTTGGCGTAGCGGAGCGTGTGGCGGTGAGATAAGTGGTCGTCGAGCCACTGTCTGCAAGGCGAGCAGTGGAGAAGCAAATGAAAAACATGATGAGTTTCAATCCCCCTGTTTTTACGGGTACTAGAACCCCTACACAAGCCGAAGATTGGATATCAAGAATAAAGAGGGTTCTGACGGCAACTGAAACAAAAGAGTGGAAAAAATTCGTTATGACTACCTTCTTGTTGGATGGTGAGGAAAGACTTTGGGGTGACGAGTTGGTGCTGCACCAGTTCACTGGTCGACCGTTGAGCAAAATCTCAGTAGAGGAGTTCTCAAGATGTTTCCTGGCAAGATATGTTCCATCGGCACAGCTGATCGTGATGGAGAATAAATTTCAAAGGCTAACTCAAGGAGAGAGGTCAGTGGATGACTACTTGTCCGAGTTTACGAGATTGGGAAGATATGCAGTCTTTAAGTTTACAGATGAGGAACGAAAAACAAACAGGTTCTATAAAGGATTTAGGGATGAATTGTAATTTCTTCTCTCAGGACTAATGACTTAGGGTTTTCTTACCTTGGTTAATGCGGCCCATTACCTTGAACTTGATATGAAGCGTGTGCAGCATAAGAATGACTTAGCAGGGAAGAAGCCAGAGTTCAAGACACCGAGTTCTTCAAAATCTAGGTACAAACGGTGGAACAAGAAGCCAAAAACATCTGCACCGGCTCCTTCAATGTTTACTTCAGGAGAAACTATGGAAAGAGGCCCTCGCACATGTTATACATGTGGTAAGGTGGGTCATATAGCTAAGGATTGTTGGAGTGGCCCTCCAAAAGCAGAAAAGAAGACGGGTGCGACTTATGCAGAAAAGGGAAAGCAGTGATGGAATCCCCTGCATCCCACGTACAGCCCCAAGTCTTTAATATTGGCCAGCAAGAAGCCATAAAATAAAGCAATATGGTTACAGGTATGACTTAAGATTCAGTTTTTACTGTTTTCCATACTTAATACCTTGTATATTGCTTTTTTATGATTTGTTTATGATAGGCTTTGTCCTTATTCGGGACTGTCCAGCGAGAGCACTATTTGATACAGGTGGTTCACATTCATTCCTATCTGAGGCCTTCGTATTGCGAATCAGTGTACCTACTTATGTAGCAACTGATACTGTGAAGGTGTTGCAACCTAATGGATGCTTGATGCATGCAGATAAGTCTTGTTTGGTGGAGGTGTAGATAGGAAGTCAAGACTTTGGTTTGGAAGCATCTGTGCTGCCGATTTAAGAGTTCGATGTTATATTTGGTATGGACTGGCTCTCGGAGCATCGTGCCTACATCGATTGTAATTCTAAGGAAGTCTTACTGGGGAAAAATGCTGAACGTGAGATGAAATTCGTACGTATGCGAGGAGTGGGCAAGATATTGATGTCTGCCATTCAAGTACTTAAAGTGGTTTAGAAGGGCGCGGAAATGTTTTTCATGCTATTTGAGGTTGTTGAGCCAAAGCCCAGTATTAGAGACGTTCCAGATATATCAGAGTTTGCAGATGTCTTTTTGAAGGACCTACTTGGGCTTCCACCCCAGCGTTAGATCAACTTCTCTATTAAGGTGGTGTCAGGTGCGAAACCTATGTCCCGCTCACCATACCGTGTGGCGCCAAAGGAGTTGGCAAAATTAAAAGTTCAGTTATAAGAGTTGCTAGAGCAAGGCTTTATACGTTCGAGTATGTCATCGTGGAGTGCACCGGTGCTATTTGTGAAAAAGAAGGATGGGAGCTTGCGTCTATGCATCGATTATCGTGAGCTAAACAAGCTTACGAAAAAGAACAAATATCTGATTCCTCGAATCGATGATTTATTTTATCAATTGGTTGGATCACCTATTTATTCGAAGTTGGATTTAAAGTCCGGCTATTGGCAGTTGAGGATCAGGGAGAGAGATATCCCCAAGACTGCCTTTGGAACACTATATGGGCATTATGAGTTTACAGTCATGTCTTTTGGACTCATGAATGCACCATCAGTCTTTATGGATCTCATGCACAGAACCTTTAGGGAGTATTTAGACCAGTTGGTGATCATCTTCATCGACGACATATTGATATACTCTCAATCTGAGGGAGAACATGCAAAACATTTGAGAATGGTTTTGCACACGCTAAGAAAGAATCACATCTATGCCAAATTCTCAAAGTGCGAGTTTTGGTTATCTTCAATGGCTTTTCTTGGTCATGTTGTAAGTGGAGAGGAGATTGTTGTAGACCCGATAAAGGTTGCTATGATACGAGAGTGGCCTATACTTTCTTCAGTAGCGGAAGTCAGGAGTTTACTAGGACTTGCCGGATACTATAGGCGCTTCGTAGAGGGATTTTCAAAGATTGCTTTATCTCTTACAACATTTACAAGAAAGAATACAATTTTGTATGGACGCCGGAGTGCGAGAAGGCTTTTGATGAGTTAAAGAGATGGCTGACCACGACACTAGTATTATGTTCGCCATGTATTTAAGATGGATTTGAGATTTATTGTGATGCATCTGGGAGCGGCTTAGGCTGCGTTCTTTTGCAATTCGGGAATGTGATTGCTTATGGCTCTCGCCAACTTAAAGTGCATGAGACGAATTATCCGGTATACGATCTTGAATTGGCAGCCATGAAATTTGCTACTAAATTATGGCGACACTATTTATATGGCGTGATGATTGACATCTTTACGGACCATCAAGGCCTAAAGTATTTCATAGATCAGAAAGATCTTAACATGTGACAACGGAGGTGGATAGAGTTCCTTGGGGACTAAACTTTCGAGATTCATTATACTCCCGGAAAGGGGAATGTCATCGCGGATGCGTTGAGTCGCAAACTCCAATATGAGCAAACTGGTTACAAATGCATGATGAGCGTCTTATTCGTGAGTTGGAAAGATTGGATATATATTGTGTTGACAAGGGAATGAGTGATGAGGTATGCTTGAACTTGACGGAGGTGCAATACGACCTTGCGGACAGAATTCGTCAAGCATTAGAGTTAGACGAAAGCACGAAGCGTCCCAGTTCTCTATAGACGACGGTCTTTTGCGAAAAGACGGTCGATTGTGCGTACCCAAAGTTGGAACTTTACGGGAGGAGTTGATGTACGAGGAACATTTTACAAAGTACTCAATCTACCTGGGGAGCACTAATATGTTCAAGGATATGAAGAAGCTGTTCTGGTGGCCAGGCATGAAGAAAAATATTGCATATTATGTGGCAAAATGTCAAACTTGCGCCTTAGAAAAAGTCGAGTGCAAGAACCCGGGACGATTCTTGAAATCTTTGCCAATACTAGAGTGGAAGTTTGATGACATTTCAAAGGATTTTGTTCATGGTTTGCCGAGATCGCAAAAAGGAAATGACTCCATTTGGGTGGTTATAGATCAGCTAACAGTGGTGTCACACTTTATTACGAATAGGAAAGATGATTCAGTAGCAAAGCTAGCAAAACTATATGTTGACAATATAATATGATTGCACGGTGTGCCCCGTAGCATCGTAAGTGACCAAGATGGGTGATTTACGTCAAATGATTGGAAGCTAATCCAACAGTTGTTGGGGACTAAGTTAATGTTCAACACGGCCTTTCATCCATAAATGGATGGTCAGACCGAAAGAACCAATATAACTATGGAGGACATGCTCCGAATGTGCGCCATGGATTTCAGAACGAGTTGGGAAGACCATCTATATATGATAGAGTTTGCCTACAACAATAACTATCAGGCTAGTATAAAGATGGTGCCCTTTGAAGTTTTATACGGTAGAAATTGTCATACTCCATTAGCATGGGCGAAAACAGGCGAATCTAAATTGTATAAGCATAAGGAAGTTAAAGATACAAATTCAACAATAAGCATTATTCGAGATAGGCTACTTATAGCCCAAGATAGTCATCCAAAGTACTATAATGACAAACACCAGAACGTGGAGTTTGTGGTGGGTGATTGGGTGTACTTAAAAGTAAAACCGCTCAAGAGAGTGTCCAGGATTCGGCGCTTTAAAAAGTTAAGTTTGAGGTATTTGGGTCCATTTGAAGTGGTTGAAAGAATTGGAGAAGCTTCCTATCGACTCTATCTATCTGAAAAATTGAGTGGTTTGCATGATGTATTTCATATATCGGTGCTGCGGAAAGCTGTGAAAGAGCCAACGCAAGTGATTGCAAATGATCAAGTACCGATCGATAGCGGGCTAATAACGAAAGTTAGGCCTATTTAGATCGAGGATATGACGATTAAGCACTTTAGAAACAAGACAATCGGGATGGTCAAAGTACGGTGGGACAACTGTGGATGAGATGAATTGTCATGGGAACGAGAGCAAACCAAGCGTGAGGACTATCCTAAATTGTTTTTCTTAAATTGTGATAGTAATTTTCTTACTGTTTTAATGTATGAGTTATTTGTAACAACAAATTTTTATTATTTTCCTGAATAAGTTGTTTTCAACAGCAAGTTTCTTGCTGTTTTTCCTAAAGGAATAAAAAGTTGTTGCAACATTATGGTTGATGTTTTCCTTATAGCCTTATGCTAATTTCCGGATGAAATTATTTTAAGGAGGGGAGGGTTATAATACCCTATTTTTGATAGCCTGAATTTGACTGTGGATTGAGTTCGACGAATTTTACCCGCGGTCGAATGGAGGTCGACGAACAGTCAGTTCGACTGATTGTGTTGAGCTCGACGATTTCCCATGAGCTGAGCTCGACAAAAGTTGAGTTCGACGATTTCCCATGAGCTCGACGAAAAGTCAGCTCGACGAAATCGGACAAATTCGACTAAATTAAGTGAGGTCAATGAATTCTGGAGAGATCGACGAAAAGGCATTCGACAAAATTCGGTAAGCTTGACGATTTAGCTAAGCTCGACGATCTAGCTGAGCTTAATGAAATTCGGAGATGTCGCTGAGGCATGAATGTCGTGTCAGATAGCTCGTAAGCGGCCAGTGAGAGGCATTTTCTAGGCCACTCCTTCGTGTTAATGAGGATTGTGTGGCTGGGGTGTAACTCGTGACCACCTAACTAAAGACTTGTTGAAGAAGGAAAGTATTATTTACTTTTTACTCACTGTTCATTTCATCTTGTCTGCTCCTGTGCGTTTTCTTGAGGAGAGAAACGGGGCTGAAGCTTTTGATAGCTTGCTGGAATATAATTGGTGAAGGGAGTAAGAGCTGGAGCTAGATTCGTGAAGAGGAAATCTTCCTGTGTATTTCCAGCTGGATAAAACTCAAACACTATGGCTCCAAAGAGAACTACAAGGGTAACGAGTTTATCCCGGACAAGTGAAGTCCTCGATATGCATACTTGCATGGATCCCCTCACCAAAAAGTGAAAAAAGGTGGATTCAAAAGGGTAAATCCCCCTATATTCTTGGATTTAGATCCGGAAATATAGAGTCCGTAATAAGCATGCTGTGTGAAGTCCATCCGGAAAGGTAGGTTTGGATTGGTGATGTTGTATGCTTTGCGTGCCGGAGAAGACTCCATGAATATGTGTAGATGTATATGTGAAAAATGTGAAAGTGGGTGTGCAGGTTATTGCATTTTAATACAGGAAGCAATTCTAGGAAATTACCCAAATGAATGAACCATTTTGAGAATTGTTGTTTGACCTATCTCTTGAGACCTCGGGGTCAATGTTTAGCCTGTCTCTACGAGACCGCCGGGTCAATGTTTGAGAAAATGTGTATGTTGAAATGTATCTCACTTTAATGTGTCATCATGTTAAGGACCTTTGAACGACAAGTTCATAAAGTTTAGTACCTCTGAATGGGCAGTCACTCGTCAAGTTAAGTACCTCTGAACGACGTGTTCATTAAGTTAAGGACCTCTGAATGAGTAAGTCAGTCGTTAAGTTAATTACCTCTGAACGACATTGTCGTCAAGTTAAGTACCTCTGATTGACAAAGTTAACCATTAAGTCTTGGAATTCTTAACACTGGTGACACACGGTAAGTCGTTGACACCGAAAATGTGCCCCGAGTGCACGGGGCGTTTGGCCGTTGAGCCTACATCTGTAATGAATGGTGCTTAAATTGCACTATATACATGATGCCTTGTTTGCAGGGATGGAGAAATGCTGCCACGAGTAAGGGGTGGGATCGTTATAAACAGGTCAACAAAATGCTGACCGTTGCTTTGTTTGCCACCTTTTGGTGGGCCCTTTTGTGCAGGTGCTGGAGAGCCTAAAGGAAAATAGCGGGTTGAAGCCCATGTGTTGCGATTGGCTGGACCTTGAAGGCCCAAAAGCAAACAATTACTATTTTCATGTGTGGTCGGCCTGCGTGCCGAAGTATGAAGCCACTTGATGTTAATTGAAATAGTTGTAATAAGGCTACGGCAAAAACATGTGTTACATATTGTTATATATATATATCATTCCTGTTATATAGTGGACATTCCTGTTATATTTGGGTTCATATATTAAATATTTCTGATAGAATGCTCTGAGTTAGGATACGTTCGTAATGAACATGGATTTAGAATTCCACTAGTAACCTCCTTACCTGTCCGTAATATATGGTGTCGGGCCCCGGCCGGACCTCTTGTCATATGCTATACGGCGGATGGGGCATTACACTGAGAAGGGAAAGGCAGTGGTGGAATTGACTGCATCCCAAGAGCAACACCGAGTCTATAATCTTGGCCAATAGGAGGCCATAAAATAAAGTGACGTTGTAATAGGTATGAGTTAAGATACAGTTTTTACTACTTTCTATACTTAGTACCTTGTGTGTTTCTTGTTCATGACTGGTTTGCTTCAGGCTTTGTCCTAATTTCGGAGTTCCGACGAGAGAACTGTTCGATGCAGGAGCTTCTCATTCTTTTCTATCGGAAGACTTTTGGGGGCATTTTGGAGTGCCTTCATTTGCGCCGACAGATCGAGTGAAAGTAATGCTACCTAATGGTTCTTGATGCGCGTAGATCGAGTCTATTGTGTTGAGGTGGGTATAGGAAGTAGGGACTTTGGATTTGAAGCATCAGTACTACCGATATCAGAGTTTGATGAAATCTTTAGTATGGACTATCTCTCGAAGCAGTGTTCCTATATCGATTGCAACTCTAAGAAAATCACACTAGGGCAGAATACCGAACGAGTGACTAAATTCGCTAGTATGTGAGGATCGAGCAAGACATTGATGTCTGCTATCCAAGTGGTCAAGCAGTTCGGAAGTGCACAGAGTTATTCTTCATGCTGTTGGAGGTTGTGGAGCCGAGGCCCAGTGTGAGTGATGTTCCTATTGTATCAGAGTACGCTGATGTGTTTCCAAAGGATCTTCTGAGGTTTCTGCCCCAGCAGAAGATATATTTCGGTATTGAGTTGGTGCTAGTGCGAAACCTATGGCCCGCTCTCCCTATTATGTTGCGCCAATGGAGATAGCGGAACTAAAGGTTCAAATGCAAGAGTTTTTGTAGCAAGGCTTTATATGCCCAAGTATGTCACCTTGGAGCGCTCCGGTCATATTTGTGAAAAAGAAGGACGGAAGCTTGCGGCTATACATTGACTATCGAGAGCTGAATAAGCTGATGGAAAAGAACAAGTATCTGATTCCACGTATTGATGACTTGTTCGATCAATTAGTGGGCTAACAAATGCGCCAATCTTGATGACACCGTCAGTATTTGGTACATGCTATGGTCATTACGAGTTCACGGTAATGTCGTTTGGGCTAACAAATGTGCCGTCGGTATTTATGGACCTAATGCACCAAATGTTTCGAGAGTACTTGGATTTATTTGTCATCGTCTTTATTAACGACATTTTGGTGTACTCTCAGTCTAAAGAAGATCATGCGAATCATTAGCGGATGGTGTTGCACCCCCTAAGAAGAAACAAGATCTATGCCAAGTGCTCTATGTGCGAGTTCTGGTTGTCGTCAGTGGCCTTTCTTGACCATGTGGTTAGTGGAGAGGGCATTGTGGTGGATCCTGCGAAGATAGTTGTGATACAGGAGTGGCCAGTGTTGTCTTCTCTCACCAAAGTCAGGAGTTTCCTTGGACTGGAGGGATACTATAGGCACTTCGTAGAGAACTTCTCACGAATATCTTTACCTCTCACCACACTGACGAGAAAAGATCAGAAGTTTGTTTGGACACCGGAGTGTGCGCGAGCGTTTGAGGAGCTAAAAGGTCATCTGACTATGACGCCAATCTTGACGATGCCATGTGGTTCGGACGGCTATGAAATTTATAGTGATGCATTAGGAAGCGGATTAGGTTGTGTTCTTCTTCAATTTTGTAAGGTGATAACTTATGGCTCACGCCAGTTGAAAGTGAATGAGCGAGATTATCCCATCTATGATTTGGAGTTTGCGGCGGTAAATTTTTCACTCAAATTGTGGCATCACTATTTATATGGCGTGAAAGTGGATATATTCACGGACCATAAGAGCCTGATGTACTTATTGGATTAGAAGGATCTAAATATGCGACAAAGAAAATGGATGGAGTTCCTTGGGGACTATACCTTTGATATTCATTACACTCTCGAGAAAGGAAATGTTTTCGCAGATGCCTTGAGTCGTAGGACTCCGACAAGGGCAAATTGGTTGTAGATGCATGATGAGTGTCTGATCCAGGAGTTGGAGGCCTTAGAAATCTCTTATGTGGACAAGAATGCTACTGCAAGTGCATGCCTGAACTGGACGGAGGTACAATATAACCTTGCGGACAGGATTTGGTGAGCAACGGAACTTGATGAAAGTCTACAACGCTATGTAGTGGATGGGTCAAATGCCAAATTCTCCTGGGATGACGGCCTTTTGCAGAAAGGTGATCATTTGTGCCGCCCGAATGTGGGTAAATTATGTGAAGAATTGTTGTATGAGGCACACTTCACGAAGTATTCAATCCACCAAGGGAGCACAAAAATGTATAAGGACATGAAGAAGATGTTATGGTGGCTAGGTCTGAAGAAAGATATAGCCTATTTTGTGGCAAAATGTCAGACTTGTGCCCTAGTAAATGCTGAATTCTAGAAGCCTGGAGGTTTCCTGAAGTCGCTACCTATTTCGGAATGGAAGTTTGATGATTTTTCGATGTATTTCGTGCACGGTTTGCCGAGATCTAAATGTGGGAATGATTCTGTTTTGGTGATCGTGGACTGGTTGACTAAAGTGGCTCACTTCATTCCGAACAAGGGCGACGATTCAGTGGAAATTTTGTCTAAACTTTATGTCGAGCAAATGGTACGATTGCACGGTGTACCCCATAGCATGGTAAGTGATCGAGATGGACATTTTACTTTGAATGATTGGAGGCTAATCTACCAACTGTTGGGTACCAAGTTAAAGTTCAGTACGACCTTTCATTGGCAAATGGATGGCAAGACTGAGAGGACCAACAAAACAATGGAGGATATGCTCCGCATGTGCGTCCTGGAGTTCGGGAAGAGGTCAGAAGATCACCTCTATATGATTAAGTTTGCCTATAAAAAAAGCTTTCAAGCTAGTATACAGGGAGCACTTTGAAGAATTATACTGTAGGAAGTGTCGTACACCGTTAGCTTTGGCTGAAATAGGAAAATCAAAGCTCTATAAACATAAGGATTTAGAAGAGCGTCTATTGATAGCCCGGGATAGGCAGGCCAAATACTACAATGCTAAGCATCAGAGCTTGGAGTTTGTGTTGGGCGATTGGGTATATTTGAAAATCAAACCCTTCAAAGGCGTGTCTAGAATACGGCTCTTGGAAGCTGATCCCGAGGTATCTTGGTCTCTTTAAAGTGGTGGAGCAAATTGGAGAAGTTGCCTATTGGCTAGCTCTTTCGACAGAACTGAGTGGCTTTCATGAGTTGTTCCTCAAAATAGTGCTTCGAAAAGATGTGAAAGAGCCAGATAAAGTGGTTGTTGCGGATCAAGTACCGGTCGATAGTAGGCTAAAGACGAAAGTTAACCCCATTTGGATCGAGGATACGAAAATCAAACAGCTACTGAACAAGACAATCAGGATGGTCAAAGTCCATTGGGACAACTGTGGTCGTGAAGAGCTAACATGGGAGCGTGAGTAGACCATACGTGATGAATATCCCGTGTTATTTGTGTAAGTTATAACATTATTTGTATGAATAAAAAGTTACTGTAACTTCTAAGTTGTTATCTTCCTTATAGTTGTATGCAAATTTTGGGATGAAATTTCTTTAAGGAGGGAGGGTTGTAACACCCCAAATTTGACAGCAGAAATTTTTTCACTATCGCCTGGTGTTATTGGGTATTGCCTGATGGCGATGTCGATGTAGCGTTGGTCGAGCTGCACTCGACGCACTCAATGCCTGAAAGTGTTGAGTGGCTTGATATCGCAGACGACAGTGGTTGTCGTCGGGCGAGAGTGCCGCGTGGCGTGAGACACGTGTCGAATTGGCTGCTAAGCGGCTAATAAGCGGTGGTTAACCTTGGTCAAAGCGGTCAAAGTGGTGAACTCGATATCTCCATGTGGCGACAGTCGATATCGCCAGGCGATAGAGCCAAAGTTGACAAGTCAACTCAAATATTGGCCTTTGCTTTGTTTTGAATGAGAGATCATATGGCTGGGATTAATCCCTAATCTACTTAACTAGAGAAGAATAGGCTGGAGGTTTCATTCTCTTTCTCTCTCTCTCTCTCTCTCTCTCTTCATTTCTTGATTTTCCTTGAGTTAAAAGGAAGAAGAACCTAAGGAAGTAATTGGCTGAGCTTTGTGAGCTCGCTGAAGGAGATCTTGTGGTAGGGGGACACATCCGAGGATAGATCCGCGAAGCAGAGAGCGACATGCTCCTTTCCATCCACATAGAAAATCTTCATCATGGCTCCGAAGAGAACTATAAGGGTAACGAGTTTCTTCGGGACAAGTGAAGTCCTCAATATGTATATTTACATGGATCCCCTCACCAAAAGGTTAAAAAGGGTGGATTCCAATGGGAAGATCGGTTTGATCCCCATATATTCCTGCATTAAGATCCGGAAATATAGAGTACGGAACATGCATGATGTGAGAAGTCCATCCAGACAAGTTGGTCTAGATTGGTGATGTTTAATTTGCATGTCGGAGAAGACTCTGTGGATATGCGTGTGATGTACGTGTGAAATCAAGGGTCTAGGGGTGTGCAGGATGTTGCATCATACAACTGGAAGCATTTCCAGGAAAAGACCCAGAAAAGATCCCAGTCTGAAGAACTATGGATGTCACCGGGAGACTGTGACTATCGCTGGAGATAGCTCCCACAGAGCTACAATGATTTGAGGTCTGTCTCAATGAGACCTGGGGGCCATTGTATGAGTATGCAAAGCTGTGAACTAAATTGTCCAGCAATGGTGGGTACCAGCCTAAAATGGTAAATGATGAATTATATCATGATGGAAATTTACTGTGCCATCAAGCTAAGTACCTCTGAATGAAAGAGTCATTAAGTTAAGTACCTCTGAATTGGCAGTTGGTCATTAAGTTAATTACCTCTGAACGATGTAGTCATCAAGTTAAGGACTTCTGAATGACAAAGTTAACTGTGAAGTATTTCTGAACGGTGGTGATACACGGGAAGACGTGGATAACAAAAATGTGCCCTAAGTGCACGGGGCGTGTGGCCGTTGAGCCTACGTCTGTGGTGAATGGTGCTTATATTGCACGTTGTAAATTCCACGATATATATATGATGCCTTGTTTGTAGGTATGGAGAAATACTGCACTGAGTAAGGGGTGAGATCATTATAAACGGGTCAGCAAAATTCTGACCGTTGCTTTGTTTTCTACATTTTGGTGGGCCCTTTTATGCAGGTGCTGGAGAGTCAAGTGGAAAGTAGCGGGCTGAAGCCCATGTGCTACAATTGGCTGGCCTTTTAAGACCCAAAAGGCGAACGTTTACTATTTTCATGTGTGGCCGGCCTGCGTGCCGAAGTATGAAACCACTTATTGTAAAAGGAAACAAGTATAATAAGGCTACGACCAAAACATGTGTTATGCATATATATATATCATTACTATTGTGTAGTGGACATTCTAGGTCATAAACTAAAATGCTTCTGTTAAAATGCTCTGAGTTAGGGTGCGTTCATAAGGGAACTTGGATTTGGAAACAACTTGTAATCTCCTTACCCGTCCGTAGAATATGGCGTGGGGCCCCAGCCGGACCTTCTGTCATATGTTATATGATGGATTGGGGTGTTATATCTCAATCGACTGATGGTGTGGAACACCTATCCCCGACCCCGTATAGATGAGTTATTCCATAAGTTGGTGGGAGTACATTGGTTTTCCAAACTAGATCTGCACTCGGGGTATTTCCAGTTGAGGAAACATGAGGAAGATATCCCAAAGATAGTGTTTAGCTCGATATATGGTTTGTACGAGTTCACGGTGATGTTGTTTGGACTTATAAATGCCCCTTCTACGTTCATGAGTATGATGAACAGGGTGTTTGAGTCGTATTTGGACATCTTCATCATCATCTTCACCGATGATATTTTGTTCTATTCGAAGACATTAGAAGAGAAAGAAGAACACTTGACCTTAGTTTTGAAGAAGCTAAAAGAGCATGCCCTGTTTGCTAAGTTCAGTAAATGTGAATTTTGGCTCCAAGAAGTTTCCTTCTTGGGACATGTAATTAGTGGGGCTGGACTAGCCGTGGACCTGGCCAAGGTGCGTGCTGTGAAGGAATGGTCGCCTTTGAAGTCAGCGACCGATGTACGGAGCTTCCTTGGACTTGATGGGTATTATCACAAGTTCATGAAAGGATTCTTGAAGATAGCCCTTTCCCTCACTGACTTGATGAAGAAAGGTGTGTCATATGAGTGGAAACCTTAGTATGAAGCTGTTTTTCAAGAGCTGAAGGATCGACTTACCACCGCACACATCTTAGCTCTTCCATTAGAGAAAGAAGGATTTAAAGTTTACACTAATGCATCCTATCAAGGGATGGGAGCAGTATTGATACAGCATGGGCATGTGATCGCTTACGTTTCAAGGAAGTTGAAGAATCATGAGGTTAATTAGCCAGTGCATTATTTAGAGTTAGGAGTAGTGGTGTTCGCCTTAAAAGTCTGGAGGAATTATTTGTATGGAATCCACTGCGAGATCTTTTTGGACCATAAGAATTTGAATTTTGTTCACACTCAGAAAGAGATGAACTTGAGGCAGTGGCGGTGGTTAGAATTTTTGTGTGATTATGAATTTACATTGAACTACCACCTCGGGAAAGCAAACTCTATAGATGATGCGTTGAGCAAAAAAATACCAGAGTCGAGCCCTGAGTCTCGATTGATGAGTATCGAATTCACTTGAGTGCTCGAGGAGATGTAGATCATGTTTGTGTGTAAGGATCTTCCCGAGATGTTTATTGAATATATAGCTGCCACAAGCATAGTTTGTGACATTCGACATTGAATTCAGGCAGAGTAAGGGAAGGATATTCCTCTGGACCAAGTGGGATCTACTGAAGAGTGTACTCTAAAGGATTACCTCATTCATTTCCGTGGCCGGCTCTACATTTCCAAGCGCGGTGAAATCCGGGAAGATATATTGAGATAGGAACACTGCTCCAAGTATTCGGTGCATCCCTGGATTTCTAAGATGTATAGTGACATACGAAAGACCATGTTCTGACTAGGAATGAAGATTGTTGTTAAGTACTTTGTTACACACTATGAGGCTTGCTAGAATATGAAGGTGGAGTGCAAAAGCCCGGGAGGATTATTAGAGTCATTGCCCATACACGAGTGGACGTCTGAGGATATCTCCATGGACTTTATTCACGGGTTGCCTCACACGCACTCTGGGAATGACTTAGTTTGGGTAATTATTGATCGCTTGACAAAGGTTGCTAGATTCATACTAATAAAGAAGGAGTTGCATGTTGATGTTTTAGTGCATCTCTTTGTGGAGCAGTTTGTACTATACCATGGGGTTCCTAAGACGATTGTCTCCAACCACGATGGTCGCTTTACCTCCAAGGAGTGGAAGGCAGTTTAAGCATACTTGGCAGAGCTTTTCATCCTCATATTGATGGTAAGGCTGAGAGGACCATCAGAATTATTGAAGATCTGTTGAGATTATGTGTACTGGATAGAGGAGATCCATGGGAAAGACTCTTGCAACTTATCGAATAATCATACAATGACATTCATCAAGCTAATTTCGGGATGGCACTCCACGAAGCACTTTATGGGAGGAGGTGTAGAACTCCATTGTCATAAGTGTAGGATGAGGATCCAAAGGATTTGGGAATCAAATATATTTATGATACCGATGCTGCAGTTAGATCGATACGGGACTGCATGCTTGAGGCTCAAAGTCGGTAGGCAAAATAACATAATAAGAAACATGGGATGGTGGAATTTCAAGAGGGTGACAAAGTATTCTTGAAGATCAGGCTGATGCAAGGATTGTAACGAGTGTGTGGAATGAAGAAGCTCAGCCCAAGAAATGTGGGGCCCTATGCTATATTGGAAAGAATTTGCCCTGTGGACTATCAGTTGGAGCTACCACAAGAACTGGAAAATTTGCATGACGTCTTCCATGTATCGTCGCTTCGAAAGGATCTATTACGACCCAATCAACATGTTTACACCGCATATGGAGCAGTGGCAACTTGTAGATCTATTCGACTAGAGACGATACGGATAGTAGACACCAAAACGAGGAACTTGCGTCGGAAAAGTGTACCTTTAGGGAAGGTCCCGTGGTCTAACCATGGGAAGGAAGAATATACTTGGGAGTCGGTGGACATGATGCAAAAGAGCTACCCAGAGTTGTATCCCCAAGGTAAAATTTAAGCATATTATATTTCTATGTTTTATCTCAACCACAGACTTAGCCTTATTTCAGGGATGAAATCCTTTATTTTGTTTATAGGATTTCTAACGTCCCATTTCGTCCTAGACTCCTCACACGCATTTTTTAGTCAAGAAAGCTGACTCATGCTCGGGGTGCACTGGTAACAGACATCGATTAATACTCGACTAATAGGGAATATTTCACTTAGAAGAATTCTATACTCAACAGGGTGTTTAGTGTGTTTGGTGGTCTCAACGCCATTCCATTTTAACTTAGAAAAAATGTTCTGGATCCACCAGGCATTGACTGTGTTGAGTGGTCTCAACGCCATTCCAGTTTTACTTAGAAAGATTGTTCTGGATCCATACGGCGTTGAGTGCGTTGAGTGGTCTCAATGCCATTCAAGTTTAACTTAGAAATATTTCTGGACTAAGAAAGCATCGAGAGAGTTGAGTGGTCTCAATGTAATTTGACGACGTGTTGATTTATTTTACTTAGAATATTTCTGGACTCAGAAAGCGTCGAGAGTGTTGAGTGGTCTCAACATCATTCGACGAGGCATTGAGTGATTTAGATTAGAATATTTATGGACTCCGAAATCATCGAGGGTATTGAGTGGTCTCAACGCCATTCGATGATACATTGAGTATTTTAACATAGAATTATTCTGGATACTATAGGCGTTGAGTGAACTCGACGTCCTCGATGAAGCATCGGGTGCGCTGAGTAAACACGATGCCATTCAATGAATTATCATGTATACTCGATGATCCCTACGCTTTAACTTAGAAGAAAATTGGGGCGTTGAGTAATTTGATGCAACTCGACGCCACTCGACCGAGAATCGAGTGATCACGGTGAATCTCGAGGATTCGTCGAGTGTGTATGGTATACACAACGATTTTGACTTAAAACATTTTCGGCAGACTACGTTGCATGTTCATGTGTAAGGGATAAACCTTATTTTCTGGAAATGCACCAATTGGCTAATTAGGACCTGGTCTTTTCGACAAGCTTGATTAAAATTATAATGGGCGGTCCAATACTAGGGTGACATGTGGCAAGCGGTCTAACCCTAATTCTTCCTATAAAACGATACTTACGGAAAACCCTCGTCGTCACTTCACTTCTTGCTGAATTATTACGTGTGTCGAAACCGTCGGAAGAGGGAAAGCCGCTGGTGATGGATTTTGCTGGAGGAAAGACTTTTCTTTTCCGCGAAGAACAACACCATTGAGGAAAAGATGTCGCTAAGGAGAGTGACGAGATCCATGGACGGAAACGAGGTGAGCTTCCTACCCTCTCCCTTGGTGCTAGATCTTTAATTATTTTCTAGGATAGATGTCGGCTCAAAAGAGTTTGACTTGCGAGATGAAGATCTCCTAGGAAGAGACCATGCTAGGACTTTGTCCTTGGGATTTGATGTCTTCAAGCTCTCCTCTCTTCCTTGTGAATCTGATGGACTTTGTTTCATGAAGAAGAATGGTCTATTGAGGGTGAATAAGGGAGGAGGAAAATCTGTGAGTGGTTTTGAAAAAATGGCTAAAGGAAGAAGACGAACTGATGTCGTTTGCTTTGATTTAAGATGCGTGCGTAAATCTATTTTCTACACGCAACAGACTTCAAGATTGATTTCAAGTTGGTTACGACCATATCATGGTTTTTGACTAAACATGAAAGTCATAGTCTTTGGAAAGGACTTTACAATGGATTGTTACACATTTTCATACGAGTACTGTAGCCTCAAGAATGTCGAGTCGAAGTGGCTATATAGTCATGTCTTAAGTACATGTTGTTCTCGGGTTTGTGTAAAACCGGGTTTTGATTTGGTAGAGAGATTGAAGCAAAATAATGTTGAAGTTTTGGTAAACTTTGTCTATACATATTCGTGATAAGGAAATGGTTGATGGGATTAAGTTGATAGATTTTTAAGTAAACAAATGGTTTGGTGAAACATGATTGTATAAACGGTTTGAAGGAGTTTGATAAACAAATGGTTTGTGTAAGTTAGTAAACCAAGGATTTGATATAATTTGGTTGTACAAATGGTATTCTTGTTAAATATGGTAGGTATGTGCATGATTATAATCAGGAGAATGAAATAGGTTTTGGAAAGAGGGTGCTATGTCCGAAAATTGAATATATAATCCATAGCTATGTTATTATGCTTGATTTGTATGTGAAGTATCATTATATTGTTGTGGTTATCATATGGAGTTACATTTGTTGTGAACGCTTTATCATATGGAAAGGAATTTGATGTGGTAAATGCATGGCAAGGTGATATGATGTTTAATGGAATGTGTATAGCAGTCCTCTGCTTTGAGTTGTCCCCCTACGTGTAGTAGTGTGGGATTGGTACGTTGTATGAGGTGGCTTGCCACCTGTGTTCTTGTTGAATCCTTAAGTGTTTTGGGACACAAAAATGTGAAATGGGTGTAAGTGCGTGAGTATTTGACCGCACTAGTTGATGTGATTAAAAGGTACTCAATATGGAGCCCTTAGATGTGAATATTGCATGCAGTGTGAGTCGACACGTGGTGTCATAATCCTGGGTTAAGGATAGTGTGGCAGGTCTACGAGATCGCCAATCGTCATACAGACGGGAGTTGATAGATTGACTTTGGACTGTTTGGTTGTGTCCTCGGTGCTTATTCTCGAGGCCCTTTTCGTGCCACATTGGTAGAACTGTTTGGGCTGTGTTCTTGGTGCACATCTACCCAAGACCCCTCTGAGTCATAGTACGCATGGATCTCCGTTATTGTGTTCTTAGAGTTGATGCATACGGAGGCCTAGGCTTGGTAGTGTGGATGCCCGCCTAGTAGTGAAAAGCTCGTTTCATTGTCACCATCTGGCCATGACGGATGGTGCCTGAGAGGTTAGCTAACTTCTCAAAAAGTAGGAGCTAAAAGTCTGTGTTGACATAACAGTGAGTGTGTGTGTGTGTGTGTTAGCATGGGTGAGTCATCACACTGCATTAATATCATTGCATTGCACCGCATAAGATCCTTATCATATAAGTTTGTATGGGCACTCTTATATGATGTGTAAGTTTACTATTAAGTTGATCTGTAACTTATATGTTTGTATGAGCATTCTTATAAGTTGACTTACTTTCCTATTGCAGGATCATACTTATATAATGCTCTTGAGAGTAGAACTATCAGTGTAGATTGGTTTTACTCACTTGCAGTACATGTTGGATACTCTTATATTGATTATTCTTATACCACCTGCTTGTAATACTGCTTACATATATATATATTATTCTCTTTTCCTTTCTCCGCCTGGTGACTAAGAGTTGACGGGGGAGTAGATGTGATATCCACTTAGTCTTTATCACTAATGGTTGCTACGTCTTCCTTTTTTACGATGAAACCCTGTAGATAGAGCAGCAGCAGGTTGTGACAGAGGGCAGCTATGCCAGGGTGACAGGGCCAAACGTGATGTTACAATCTATGCCTTTGGTTATGGATGTGTGTTTTTGAGAGACTTTTATTATATCCCTTTGGGAAAGTTTTATGTACTCTGATATTATAGAAGCCTGTTGATGCTTTTTATTATTAATGTACATAAGGACTTTTATATTTATGTGGATTTGACTTCTGTTTGTTCTTTATGTTAGGATGACATGGATGATATTTTTTTAGCACACAGGATAAGTGTCTTTTAGTATCGGTCAACCTATATATTGGTGTTACCGCAAGGCGGCTGTTCTGGGCATAAGACTCCCCCCGGTCATGTCTTGTGTTCCGGGAGGGGGGTCTTACACCATGCAATCTGATGACCCCTTCCAAATACAGTTCTGATATTTTATTCATGAGATAGCCAATCTTGAAAGGCATGAAGTGAGCACATTTCATTAATCTAACCACTATAACCCACACAGCATCACGCCCTCGGGGAGACCGCGACAAACTAGTAATGAAATCCACAGAAATACTCTCCCACTTCCAACTCGGAATATACAAAGGCGCACCTTGCCACCATATCTTATTTGATCCGCCTTAACGCATTTGGAACTGAAGCACTCTATCACGAACTTAGTTATATCATTCATCATTCCATACCACCAAACAATATGATTTAGATCTCTATACATCTTTGTAGAGCCAGGGTGGTAGTAAACATTAGAACCATACGCTTCGGCGCAAATCCTTGCTCGAATATCCCCAACTGCAAGAATGCAGAATCTACCCCGGTAATTCAGGGTACCATCCTCATCTATAGAGAAATCTTGCAATTCTCCCCTCTTTGTCCTACCTCGAATGTGATGCAGATCAGAATCATCTTTTTGATGCAACCTTATGAGAGTAATCCAATAAGGCTCTTCAGCTTCAAATCTATAAGGCACGACAATACTATTGATTGAAATATCCATCAACAAAAACTCCTCTACTAAAGAATGTATGGAATGGTTGAAGATTTGTTTGGTATTTCTACATACGGCATCAACTACCACATTAGCCTTGCCCGGATGATAAAGAATCTCGACCTTATAGTCTGTGACATAATCTAACCATCTGTGCTATGGAAAATTCATCTCCTTTTGAGTGAAGACGTACTTCAAGCTCAAATGGTCTGTGTAAATCTTGCACAATGTGTAACACCCCCATCCGTCACATAGCATATAACAGAAGGTCTGGTTAGGGCTCAATGCCATATACTACGAACAGATCAAAGAGTTACTAAATCGAAACCATAATCCAATATTTCGTATCCTAACACAGAGTGCATTCTAGCGAAAGTAATTTAACGGTTATAAATCGAACCCTACAACAACATGAATGTCGACTACCACAACTAGGAATTTATTACAAATACACAAATGAGTCTTAGACTTAAGGCCTTACAAGGTTTACTCAAATTAAACTATCTTGCATACATCGACATGCAGGCCGGCCACACATGAGAAATAAATAAAAAAATGGCCAACTCTCTTTAGTCTTCAAGGGCCAGCTTAGCTATCCTGGGCTTAAGCCCGCTATTTACAACATGGCTCAGCAGCACCTGCAAGCAACATTCCACCACATCGGTGGCAAACAAAAGCAACAGTCAACATTAGCTGACCAAATTATAACGTCCCCACCCCTCACTCAAGGTGGCGATGCTCCTTTCCTGCAGGCATTATTGTAATCATATAATGCCAATCAAAATGTGCGACTTAAGCACCATTCTCCATTGACGTTTGCGCAAAGTCCCAATGCCCAGTGCTCTCAGGGCACTTTATTTTTGCACAGGACCACAAGGGTCGCACCACCATTCTCTATGACGGTCAACAACATTTGAGCTTTAAGTTTCACAAGGGCCAAGCCAGAGACAATGCCCAAGTGCTATGACAAGTCATTTGCTTTACACATTGGCCACTCCAAGTCGACTGGCATAGGGGAGTGTATAGTTCAGCCATATACCATGCTCAAACAGTCTGGCTCGCAGGCCTGATGCGGGTCAGCATTCCCTTTCCCTTTTCTGCATAATCCATAACTCTGTAATGATCCTAGGCTAGCACTCATGGCTACTAAAGCTTAGCAATATAAACTCATGCTCCATACAATTGGCCTGAAGGTTTTCGAGAGATAGGCCATCACGGCCCCCAGGTCTCACAAGACATGCCACACAAAATAGCCCACACGCACCTAGAGACAGGCTTCAGCAAATGGCCATAAGGTTTACAAGAAATAGTTCTCAGGAAACAATACAACGCTCACTGGGAGCTACCGCCGGCGGTACCACTACCGCCGCGCAGTATGGGTATAGTCTATCGATTCTTCCCCCAAATCAGGTGTTCTCTTGGAGTCTACATCCAATACTCTCAACGCAGGCACCTACACACCCCGCGACTCCGAAATCTATGCGATAACCACAGAGTCTTCTTCGGCATTCAAAAACATACAAACATCACCAATCTAGAACAACTTGTCCGGATGGGCTTCATACAGCTTGCCTATTCCGTAATTCGATTCCGAATCTAATTGCAAAACAAATGGAGATACACGGATCTTCCCATTGGGAGAACCACATCCATGTGTTCGTGGAGTGTCTACCCTCTAATGCCTAAATAATGGACTTCACATGTCCAAGGAAAAGGATCGTTACCCTTGTAGTCCTCTTTGGCGCCATGGGAGAAATCTAGACGGTTGAAATCGACCGCTCCAGCCTTGCCTCCGAAGATCTGAACTCGCTTTGCGAATTCAAACTCTAAATCTCAAAGGGTGGCATAAAATCCCTCTTTCGGCGCTACTGCTCCTCCTCCAAAAGACCCTGCCTTGTCGCAACTCCAAAGAATATTAAGTGAAATGGTCGATCAAGGAATATAAATGAAGCTACCATCATGCGGTACCAAACTACCGCCGCTCGGTACCTCAATTTAGCTCCTCAATTCGAGTGTAACCGCCTATGCCCCCAATCACAGGTTGACACGTGGCCACGCGGTTACATAATTGTTATCGCCAAGCGAAAAGATGTTAACGCCTCGCGGTATCTAGAAATAGCTACGACACGACCTCTTCAGCTACCGCCATGCGATATCTACTACTGTCATGTGGTAGAAACCAAGGCACTTACAAAAATATATTGCCAAGTTACCGCCTACAGTAATACTACCATTGGGGGCTAACTTCCCGAGAACTCGGCCAATAAAGTGGCTACCTCCGCGCGCTAGCAACCTACAGCCGTGCGGTAGACTAGGCATTGAGTCACCTCGCCTCACTCAATTCTCTCAACACTCCCGGCGACTCTGGCCAACTAACCTGGATCTACCATCGGCGTTATCTCTACCGATGAGCGATAACCTCAAGAAAACCCTTTTTCCTGCCTCAGAAATCTTGGGGCGTTCCACAACGCGCCATATATCAAATGTCTCAATAGTTTCAAAGTATAGATCATTGCCATAAATTCAAAATCATGTGTATGATAATTCCTTTCATGAATCTTTAGTTGACTTGACCCATACACAATCACTTTTCCTTCTTGCATCAAGATACATCCAAGCCCGATGTGCGATGCATCCACATAAATAGTATACTCCACCCCTTCGGTAGGTAAGGTCTAGACAGGAGCCATGCACAATCTCTTTTTCAATTCCAAAATGGCTCCTTCACACTCATTGTTCCATAGAAACGCTGCATTCTTCTGTGAAAGCTTTTTCAGAGGTATGTACAACACATAGAATTGTTAAACAAACCTTCTATAATATCCTTCCAACCATAGAATGCTTCTTATCTCATTAGGTGTGTCAGGTCCTTTCCAATCCATCACAACAGCTATCTTTTCTGGGTCAACAGAAATTCCATCTTTATTCACAACATGACCCAAGAAGGACACTTGAGGAATCGAAAACTCGCACTTACCAAACTTTGCATACAACTTATGATCTCTTTGAGTGGATAGAAGTTGGCACAAATGCTGAGCTTGATCCTCAGCACTCCGGAAATACACAAGAACGTCGTCAATGAAAATGACCACAAAATTATCCTAGAAGTCGACCACAAAATGATCCAGGAAATCTTTAAACAGTTTATTCATCATGTCTATGAAAGAAGAGGGTGCATTTGTTAATCCAAAGAACATCACCAAGAACTCAAAATGTCCATGCCAAGAACAAAAAGCGGTCTGCGGAACATCCGACTTATGGATCCTCAACTGATGGTACCCTAAACGAACAATATTCGAAAACTACCACGTAACTTATCAAACATATCACTGATCCACAGCAACGGATACCTATTCTTGATGGTTACTTTATTCAACTCTCTATAATCATTGCACAACCTCATGAAACCAACCTTCTTTTTCACAAACAAGATAGGAGCACCCCAAGACGAAGAACTTAGCCTAATAAAACCACACTGCAGTAATTCATCTAGTTGGGTACACAACTCTTCTTGCTCATGAGGGGCCATATATTACAGTGCCTTAGCAATTGAGCGAGTACCGGGCTCAAGATCATTAACAAATTCCACATCTATCTCAGGTGGAAGACCAGGAAGACTAACTGGGAAAACATCCGGAAACTCTCGCACCACAGAAATAACCTTGATGCACAGCAAACTACAAATAATTTCCAAAATAGAAACCAGGTAAGAAAAACAAAAGAAATCTAAAAAATTTCGATCACATGCCGTAGATATAATTGGGGAATCCTGGCGCGGAAAGCCATACAGACTTATGGGGTGGTCTTTGTCCATCTGGAAGTCCAAACGCTTTATCTTGTATTAGATAACAACATAATATCTAGACAACCAGTCCATGCCAAGAATCACATCAAAGTCCTCCAGGTCTACAACCTTCAAATAGGCAAAATCCAAGGAGTCACCTAAAAGGATAGGACAACTCTAGATACCTTGGTCCGACACCACCGAGTCAATAGAGGGAAACTTAACGTGAAACGGATCGCCAACTTGATCGAGATTCAGACGATGATGCTCTATGAAAGTCCTAGAAATGAACAAGTGGGTAGCACCCGAATAAAAAAGAACGTGAGCCCAACGGTTCTTTACCTTAAACTCCCCAATAAAATCATATACATAATATAAGACCCCCCTACCAGAACAAAAAACACGGCCGAGGGAAGTCTTATGCCTAGAACAGCCTCCTTGTGGTAGCGTCAACACACTGGTTGAGCGGTGCTACAAGACGCTTATTCTTCCGGCTCTTTACACTATCATACATGCCAACCCAACATAAAGAAAGTACATAAGTCATATCGTGATAGTTAGTAAAATTTCCCAACGCAATGTGAAAAAGAGCTAAATAAAGGTAAATTTTATTGCTCCAAAAAGATAAACAATACATAGATATGCACCCTTTATATATAGAAAATGGGGGAGATGGGAGAATACAACAGGCAATGTGGGACTAAATACAAGCCGCGTGGCTAAGTAGTTTGACATAGTCAAACCGCCTTGCTATACAGAATACAAAAACAGGAAGCCTCTGAACTCCAGCTGCGGCTAACACCCATACCGCTTATGCATTTCATCACCAAACTGTTGTTGTGGCTAATTTCCAGACCGTTGTTATGATTAATCACAAGACTGTTGCTTCGACTAATTTCCAGACCGCTGATGCGACTATTTACCAGACTGCTTTACAGCTAACCACCAGACCGCTGCAGCAGCTAACCTCTAGACCGCTATTACAGCCAACCTCTAGACCGCTGCTTTGGCTAACCACCAGCCCGCTGTTGCGACAATCCTCTAGACTGCTGCTGCGGCAAATTCCCAAACCACTGGTGCGCCTATCCCTCAGACCACTACTGATGTTATCCTCCTGACTGCTAGCTGAGGTTCACTACAAGATTACTGAGCCAAACCGCCCGACCGAGGAGAGAAGTAGACCGCTGCGGCTAGATACAAAACTGGTCGGTCTCCTAGAGCTCTAACACTCCCCCTAAAGTAGGAGCATATATATCTACCATGCTTATCTTGCTAGAAACCTCCCCAATAGGAGTAACTGGCTTGGTGAATAAATTAGCTAGTTCTCTATTTGATGTAACAAACGGAATACAGATCTGATTCTTCAAAATCTCCTCTCCGATGAAGTGGCAATAAACCTCGATATGCTTCGTCCTCTCATGAAAGACTGTAGTGTTAGCCTTCCCTAGGTGGTAATGCATCCCATACTGGTAATCAGCTAGAAATTACACCCATCGCCTCTGCCTGATATTCAGCTCCTTCTGCGTGTCTACATACTTCAAATTTTTCTGATCAGAGTATATGTCATAGTAGACACCGTACAAATAATGCCGCTATACTATCAGAGCAAATACGATCGCCCTCATCTCTAAGTCATGAACAGGGTAGTTCTGCTCATGCTTCTTTAGCTGCCGTAAAGCGTATGCTATCACATGACCATTCTGCATCAGCACCGCTCCCATGCCCTAGGAGGAAGCGTCGGTATAGACCTAGAATCCTTCTTTACCCGAAGGAAGGGCAAGAATAGGAGCTGAGGTGAGTCGATCCTTCAGCTCCTAGAAAGCCGCCTCGCACTACGAGGTCCAGACAAAGGGCACATCTTTCTTTGTTAGGGACGTAAGTGGAAGGGCAATACGAGAAAACCACTCCACGAACTTCCCATAATAACCAGCAAGTCCCAAAAAACTCCGCATGTCGGTGGCTGCCTTTAGCTGCGGCCAATCCCGAACTTCCTGAATCTTGGTCGGGTCCACTGCCAACCAATCTCCGTTGATGATATGTCCTAGGAAAGCCACCTCCTTCAACCAAAACTGGCATTTGCTGAACTTTGCATATAGCTGGTGCTCTCGCAGTCTCTCAAGGGTCAGCGTCAGATGTCGAGTGTGCTCCTCCTCTGTCCTCGAGTAGATGTGGATGTCAACAATAAACACAATGACAAACACATCAAGATATGCCTCGAACACCCGGTTCATGAGGCTCATGAACGTCGACGGTGCATTCGTGAGACTGAAGGGCATCACTATAAACTCGAACCTCCCATATCTGCTACTGAAGGCAGTCTTTGGAATGTCCTCCTCCTGGATCCGCAACTGGTAGTAGCTCGACCTCAAATCCAATTTTGATAAGAAATGCGCCCCCTCCAGCTTATTAAATAGCTCATCTATCCTTGGCAATGGATAGGTATTCCAAACTATCAGTCAGTTCAGTGCTCGGTAGTCGATGCATAATCTAAGTGTCACGTCCTTCTTCTTGACAAATAATACTGGGGCTCCCCATAGTGAAGAGCTTGGCCGGACAAATCCGGCTTCCACTAGCTCCTGCAGCTGGCTTCGAAACTCTGTCATCTCCTTCGGGGACATCCGGTAAGGGGCTCTAGATGCTGACTTAGCCCCTGGAAACAACTGTATCTGAAAATCCTTCTCCCGGTGCGGGGGTAGCCCTGGCAGCTTCTCTGGGAATACGTCAGCAAAATCCCTCACCACCGGGATATCAGAAATGGAATCCTTGGCATCATCCATTTCGAACAGCACTTCATAGACTTCCTCCCCCTACAAGTGGGCCTTAACGGCCTGTACGGATGACAATAAGAGAGGGGGAATAGGTCGGATACCTTCGATGATGATATGGGAATCCCCATGCCTCACGGTGATGCTCTTTGATAGGCAGTCTATCTGGGCATGGTTTCAATGTAACCATATCATGCCTAGGATCAGGTCATAAGCTGGCATCCTTAGGATCATTGCTGGTGCTTCGAACGCCTTCTCGTCGATCTCCACCTCCATATTATAGTGGGCAGAGGTGAACAACTTCGATCCGTCGGGTAGTTGTATCCTAATCATCAAGCCTGTGAATCTCTCCATGCCTTCCAGCCCTTTAATGAAGGCCTCCGCATGAACGAGTGCGAAGCACCAGTATCGAACAGTGTATATGCAGGCTTGCCGCTGATGAAAACTATGCATGGGGTAGTTAAATGTCTTAGAAATCTACTTATGGGTTTCTTTTCTAGTTTGTTAATTCTATACCCATGAATCTAAATATTTAGGAAAGAAAGATTAACATTTACTGGTGTACCTGTGATCACTTGCTCTGGGTTCCATGGTTGGGTCAGATCCAGTACATACACATGCTCCCTCTCCTGCCTGCGATCTCCACCCTAGTATCCACGTCCTCGGACTCCAAAATACTGAGCAGGTGGGGCAGCTGTTGGTTCCGCCCTCATTGGGAAGTTCCTCCAGAGATGCCCTATCTGATGGCAGTTGAAGCATTCTGGCAGGGGATATGTCATACCACCAGTTCTCTGCATCTCCCGCATTTGGAGAGACTGAGGGGCCACCACTACCGGTTCCCTCTGCTCCTGTCTCACCTCCCGACGAGGCTGGTCCTCTGCTCTTCTCCCATCTCTCACATCAGTGATGCGGCCCCGTTGCTAATCCTCTCTGGCTCCCCTGCCCTGATTCTCAATTGGCCGCTTCCAACATCATGTAGTATCCAATCTACCTCAATCCTCTTGGCCATCTCCAATATCCGAGGAATAGGCCCGTCGGACACAAAAAATAGAGCTTCCCTCAAATCCTCTCTCAGATCCTTGTAGAACCTCTTGGTGTATCCTTCCTAGTCAAACTTATAAGAATCCGCAAATCGGGCCAGATGGTTGAACACCCGGTGGTACTCGACCACCGTCATGGTGCTTTGCCTCAACTGTAAAAATCGGTCTTCCAGCTCATCTCTGTCTGACTGCAGAACAAAATTCTCCAACAGTGTGGCCTTGAACTCCCCCCAAGCAATCTCTGCAACCTCTCTGTCAGCAAATATCGTGTCAAACGACATCTTCCACCATCTCTTCGCATGGGATTCCAAGCAAGAGACCACCAGAGGTACCCTTTCCTCCCAAGGGCACTGAATCCCTGTCATCATCTCGTACATGATATCAAGCCACTCCTCCGTCCGAACGGCCGACTACGTCCCCAAGTAGGACGGGGGAGAAAGTCGTCGGAAAATACTCAGCCAATTTTCCCCTGGGTTTGGCTATTGAGCCGAAACCTTTGGAGCCCTCAAAGCCTCCAAAATAGCCATCAGAGTCTGCCCCATCTCTGACTGTAGGAACGGAGTGGGGACCGGTGGAGGAGGTGCAACATTCGGAGTCAGCTGGACTCCACCCCGTGGTGTAGGCTGTGTCAGAGGCTGGGTAACAAAAGCCATTGTAAGTAACCGACTCAAACTAATTAAAAGTGGACAAATTACCTGTGATCCCCCATATGGGCACACCACTGTATCCGCTGCTTAGTTTGTCCCTAAACTAAACTCATGCGGGGGTGACCTAGGGGTTGTGGACTGCTACTTTTTCGATCGAGGTTTCCTCGGATACTACTTATAAGACCCCTTTTTTTTCTTTTTAAACCACCGGGGTCTTAGGCCTAGAACCGCTGCTTTGCGATGACACCTTCACACCCGGGGAGGTCTCCACTACAAAACACTGATCCTACCGGCCGATTTGATCACAATAGTAGCAAAATATAGAATAGAGCAAGTCTACAGGAATAACATATCATAGTAAATATCTCCACGAAGGGAGAGTCCACAGAATAATAAAGTACTGAAAATAGGGCTCATGCCCAATATATCAAATCCTCGCTATATAAGTCTCTCAAGCGGAAGCAAGACTAATAAACTACTAGTGGTTGGGACTCACAGTCCCATTTGTCTGAACACCGGTACTAGACTGCCCCATCTCCAAGCGTGTCGACCTCCGGGGTTTCTCCTCCATGTTGGGCTCCACGGTCCCCTAAAATGATGTGGTCTGAAAACGCTTATTCTAAAAGACTAAGCCCTATCATCCCCCACCACTTCCCCCATGGCTCCTAGGTACCAAGCGGGGAGGAAGAGAGGAGACGACATGATAGTGGAGAATAGCAAAAAACAGATGATGGCGGAACTAGACTAGCAATCCTATCTAAACAGGTAAAGAAAGGAAAGAGTAAACTAAGAAATATGTAATCTTAACATATATGAAAACACATAAGTCAAGGGATCTTTTGCAAGGCTCCTAGCGTATAAAAATTCTCATACCAATTTATACATTAGGGTGTCGATTTTCTAGCAAGTATACGTATAATTCTATTGAGTAAAACCTTAACTTATAAGCACGCTCGCGCGAACTTATAAACCAAGGGGTCGTTTTGCAGGGCCTATTATATAAAGCATCCTATACCACTTTATCATATAGGTGTCAAGGTTATATGCAATGGTTATGCTATGACATGCAATTATGCCATGATGTGAACATGCAAGTGTAACTCACCCACCCGACTCTGTGTACACCCACCTTTAGTTCCCCCTTTCTTGAGCCAAACCTCCCAAGATACCTCCAACTGGCAAACAGAAGCGGTGGGTTGGGCCTCGCCCACCTCTAAATCGGTAATTGCACTATCAGTCAGACCTATCGTATGCCTCAATGCTGGTGCACAAAGCGGAGCTCCTGTGTACTCTTGCCGGCTGGCGCACCGGACTTTATTTGGCCACGTGCTAAACGACACTTGCTGAGTCATCGTATTGGCTATGGTGCATCGACCCTCCAATACCGAAGACCCACAACCTTATACCTTATGCACATGTAACCTTATGTATCACCAACCGAGCCAAAGCTCCCCGGACAATCCCGTCTGTTACAATCAACAACCGAGCCAAAGCTCGCTGGGCCAACCTGCCCATCACCAAAACCCCCGGTCCTACAACCCGTGTGAACCAACCTAACATCCCGAGACATCACGGTGAGTGAAAGTGAATCTCTAATTATGCTAATTACTCTTGCAAGTTAGTTTGCCTACAGTTTAGGTTAGCCCAGAACTTCCCCCTGTATACCCGGTGAAGGGTTCTCAAAGGGCACTAGGAACTACGATGGGCTAAAGCCCAAATCTCCCTTTCACAAGGCACTTAGTATTATTGGTTTATACCCGATCCCTTTTTATGTTATACTGGATCTAACCCTAGTGTGTTTTGTCCCTGTCTCACCTCAGGAAAGACGGCCTTTTGTCGATCCCGAGCACCACTTAACACTAGACAAACCATCACTCCACTCATCATAGCTCCCTATGATAAAACCAACATCCTTTTCAAATCCCATGAACTATCAATCTCATCCTCTACGTTCAATGAAAAGGCTATCACTACTTCTGCTGTTTTATGCTATGCAAACCAACCTATACTATATGATGTTCATGATAGGAGGTCCTTCAAGTTCTAACCCAAAAGCCTTTAATTATTTACTTGAGTTTTATCATGCATAATTAGCCTAAGTCCAGGAAATTATAATTTTCCTAATTAATTTGATATTTAATTAATTTTTCCAAAAGATTGGCCATGAGTAATTTTAAACATGAACTACATGATTTTCTCAAGTAATGGCCACCCAAAAATTATGATCACTAAATAACAGAGAGATATAAATAAAAACTAATTTCCATGATTTCACAGAAAGTATTTAGTCTCTAATTAATTTATCCAATATAATTCCATTAACTATATGTAAAGAATGAAGTACTGAAATTATTCATCAGAAAATTATAGAAAAATTACTGAATCTTAATAATGTACGGAAAGAATCATTGTCTAAAAATCATAATTTTTCTATATTACTAGACACCAAAATAATTTCAACAAAGTTTTCATGGGAAACAATACTTAGTGAAGCATTCCTTATAAATATACTTTCAAAAATTCCATAAAAATTCATAGAGCTTTATAATATATTAAAAGATCCTCTAACTAAATTTCATCAACTTCCAATAAGTGGTTACTTCATAATAATTTCCTAAGTAAATAATACAACCTGCTAAATTGTGAAAGAAGTGTTCAAAATAATAATCCTAAATTCATAATAAAATTTCCAGAGCTTTATTATAACCTTAAAACAAGATTGACACAATTTCATTCTAACCCAAAGTTAAAATATTACATAATTAATTCTTCAAGGGAATCTATGATTGTGCAGTTTTATAAAAGAACCTATTTGAAAGCATATCCAAATACTATGTAACATGATTCGAAGTTTAATATGACTATAAACATAACTCTTACCATCCTCTCATGGAAATTCAAGATCATTGGATCCTTTAACTATTCCTTAAGGTATAAAGGACTAATTTAATACAAAGTGGATTAAGTGATGTTCCTAAGCACAAATACTACTAAACTCCTTCCTAGGGCATATTTTTCACCCTAAAACCACATGGACTAAACCCTAAGTCCCTATAAGAACATATCATCTTATGTCCTTCACAAACCCCCATAGTTAAACCCTTACTGTTTGAACAAGGTTCCTAGGGCAACCCCACCCCAATTCATCTCAAATTCCATGAGGGGGTGTTTTCACTGACCATGGGGCTCTGGACAAAATCCCAACCCATTTTGGTGAGAATTGACCCCACCATGCCCCAAAAATCCCTTGCCCTAATTTTTTCCTTAAAGGACCAAACTTATGTCACTCCAAAACCTATTAAACTCAACCAAATTGGGATGAAATTTTTATCAAAGTTAAATAATAACCCTAAAAATCAGCCACCAAAATTTTTGCGACTTCTGATGTCATTTGACCCTCTAATTAAATCATACATGGATTTTTTAGATTTTTACAAAAACTATAGAAAACTTATATCCAAAAATTCCCATTTTTTGATATGTTGTAAGGACAGCTAAGAATGGCCTCCATCCCAAATTTCAAGTTATTTGGATGGTTGGATTGATGTGGGCACTCAATTCATTCTCTGTTCAACCCTATGTATAGATCTCACACAAATGAGTGATGTGGTCTAACCAAGACTCCAAATTGGTTCAAATCAATTTTAAAATAAAATAGACCCATAGGGCTACAAATTATCTTTTGACCAAATTCTCATATAGAGCCTCTAAGTATTTTTAATTAATTTTTCTAATGTGATTGTAATCATAGTACAAAAAATTCATTTAAAAGGAAAGGTTTAAATGACCAGCACAGATCTTGATGCAAGATCCGAAGGCTGCTGGATCGTCTTCTTCCTTGTGCCTAAGGTCACGATTGGCACGACCTGGAACCATCTCCAGACACATTTCCCAGCCAACCAGCCCCCTCCCCGACAGGCCACCACCGCCACTACCTCCGTTGAGGTGGGGGCTATCGTCGGGCGACAGCACGACCGCTGGAGGGGCGATTTCCGGCGAACATGAACACCATTATTGCAGAAAATTCATGGAAAAGCTTCGCCCGATCGGACTTAACTGAGCCCGATTCTAAACCTATAAGAATCCTAAGATCTACCCATAAGGAAAGAGGAAGGGGAGGACCTTGCTTGCGGCCTGGAGACGTGTCGATTGCCGGGAATCCATTGGTGATGGTGGTGGCGCTCAGTTTATGTAATGGCTCAGCTTGCTTCCTCGGCTCCCAGCTCCTTCATGTTTGCTTGTGTAAAAGCTCTTCTAAGTCCAATAAGTCTTTTAAAAAGATAAAAATGGGGGAGGGGAGGGGTTAGCTGGCGATGGACATTAATGCTCCATTAAGAGCATTGCTGTAAAAGCAAATCTCCTCCCCTGGTTGCGGTTATGGCCGGGAAAGGCCTTGGCCTTCTCCTAACTGACTGGGGGAGGTGTTTTCAGCAATAAGAGTGGCCCCTTGGCCTTCCAGGCCATGCATGGCAGTTACACACCATCTTTCTCTTTCTCCATCAACGCGGAAATTTGAGTTTAAAGCTTCTGCAACGTGGCACTCTATCACTTAACCATTTGTTATTGTTTAAAATGAGTCTTAATAAAGGAAACGGCCAATTAACTCATCATGGCGCAATTCCCGAATAGATTTGGTTCAGCCGAACCAGCAAATAGTCTGAAATTCGCCAGGAATTTTTTCTAAGTACAATGGCGTTGAGTGAGCTGAGCTCACTCGACGCTCACTCGACGCCATTCAGTCTATGGCATTGAGTGAGCTGAACTCGATGTCATTCAGTCTATGGCGTTGAGTGAGCTCAGCTCACTCAATGCCATAATCCATCAAGTATTCCAAGTAGGATGGCGTTGAGTGCACTCAACACACTCAACGCCATTCAGCCCGAGCAAGATGGCGTTGAGTGCAGTCAACGCACTCAACGCCATACAGCCTATGGCGTTGAGTGCACTCGACGCACTCATCGCCATTCTGCCCGAGTAAGATGGCGTTGAGTGCAGTCAGCGCACTCAATGCCATTCAGCTTATGGCGTTGACTGTACTTGACGCACTCAACGCCATTCAGCCCAAGTCAGATGGCGTTGAGTGCAGTCAACGCACTCAGTGCCATTCTGCCTATGGCATTGAGTGCACTCGACGCACTCAATGCCATTCAGCCTATGGAGTTGAGTGCACACGACGCAATCAACGCCATCCATCCCAGGTAAGATGGAATTGAGTGCACTCAACGCACTCAACGCCATTCAGCCTATGGCGTTGAGTGCACTCCACGCACTCAATGCCTGAGCCCAAAAACCTGTCTAAGTAGATACCTGATCTATTTGTCGAGTCTTGTCGACTCACTCGATGCTTCCCGGACTTGATCCATCTTGCCTCTTTTGGTTGACCCCAATGGGTCCGTAGCGACATGTTATCCACCCTTAGGGACTAGAGTTGCCAAGATGGGATCATGGAACCAAGTCAAAACCATAAGTCATGCCTATGTTTGTTTTTGGGATTACACTACTTGTAGACCGAGGTGATTTTCACCCTGAGCCTTGTTCACTTGGTCTCTTTCGGCTTTCTAGGGTTTTGTCATGACCTAGTCATGACAAAACCACTCCTAGGGGTCTAGTTGTATAAGTGATGTTACAACCCAATTCAAGTCAATCAAGGGTCAATTAGTGTTTAATTAATTAAATGGACCTCACCCCTAACCTTTTAAACCCATTAGGTACCTAATAATCCCAAAAGCCCCACGATTGGGTCAACTAATTCTCTAAATTTGACCAAAGTCAACCTTGGTCAAAATTGGCCTAAAACATAAAATTAAGTAAGCTAACCCAATGCCAATGGGTCAACACCTAACCCAAGCCCAACCAGAGACCACTAAACTAATTGCCCCACATGACCTCTGATTTTGGAGGGAGATTACATGTAATGGAGCAAATTGGATTTTTCCTCGAATTTTCATTTGGGACAAAGAGAGATTTGGGTAATTAGGGACACATGGCATCTCACTCCCCTTCTTAAGCACTCCTCTGAATTCCTCTGAACTCCTCATAACTTTATCTGTAATCTTGAAGCTGGAGAGGTGTCAATTGGCACTAAGGAGGAGCATCTAATATTGAACCCGGCAACCCTCAATGGAAACTTCATAAACTCCTATCCTCACCTCAATCAAACCCTTCCATTAGGTTTAAAAGATGGAAGGGAGTTGTATTAGTGCCATGGATTAAAGAAAATGGTGAAGAGTCGAGATATCAGGCAAGTTCGCTGGAGAGGAGAAAATCCATGGCCAACCGCCACCATCACCATCGTCGAGTCCCAGTCAAGGTATGTTTGTCCTCCTCTCCCTCTGTGCTAGTCATCTAGATTAACTAGGAGAGACATCGGGCTCAATTGAGCCCGATCCCAGGAGAGGAAATGAAGAAATTCCATGGTATTGTGAGTGCTTGGGTTCTCCGGAAACCGCCGCCTCCGGCAGCTAAGTCTCCACCAATCGTAAACCCCCACCACAATGGTGCTGGTGGTGGCCGATCGGTCAGGGAGGTGGCCTGATGGTCGTGAAATAGAGTTTGAAATAGTTCTAAGTCGGTCTCATCTGGATCGTCTGCTAGAGGTTGAGGATGTCGGGCTGCCATTGAATGTGCTGTATAGGATGATTAATGTTGTATAGTATATTTTATATTTAATATATTTGAATGGATAGGGTTTTTCTAGCTTAAAAATAGACCTCTTAGAGCCTATTTTACAAAAAGTTTCCAGAGACAAAAGTTGTAGCCTTCTACTTCTACTTTCCATAGGAATTTAAATTTTAACATTTGGAGATCTACATCCCTCTATAGTGCTATTTTTCGGAGACATGTCCTTAGGGAGGGACAAACACTAAAATTAGTGTACATGTCATATTACAAGTTCCATAGCCCTAAGATTTTGTATATACTAGTATATACCACATAGACATACCCTGTCAAACAATGGGAATTTTTGGACAAAAATTTTCAATAGTTTTGTGAAGAAAGTGATTTTTAATATGTTAATTAAATATGTGGTCAAATACACTTCAAATGACCCAAATTTTGTATGGGATACTTTTTAGGCCATAATAAGTCACTAATAAACTTGTGTGTCCATTTGGACCTCTACATGTTGGTGGATTCCACATGCATGACTTAGGGAATATATGAAATTAAATGTGCCTTAGTCAAAAATGTTTATTTTGTGAATTTAGCACAAAGTCCATGATGCATGTCAATAAAATTTTGTTGAGGCATCTATTGTTAAAAAGGAGTCATCCTTAGAAAAATTTGGATTTTGGGGGTCAAAAATCCTAGGAAATTAATTATATTCCTTTTTGTAACAAAAATATATTAATAAAATAAATGTTACTTAATTACTTAGAGAAAATAAAAACATATTAACCAAGGTTATTATTAATGTTTTAAACGTATGGACATTTTGGTAGGATTTTTGAAGTCATATGCATGGGTAATTCCCAAAAATTTAAATTTTCACACATTTGTATTAATGAAATTTTTATGGTCAATATTATTTGGAAAATCCTGAAATTTTTTCTAGGCCTTATGTAGATCATTACAAAGCTATGAAATTTTTTATAATGAGTTATTTCAGTACTTACTATGTCATGTGACATATTTATCCTTTTAATCATATATGGAAATTATGGATATAACCTTTATGTAAAATTATGAAACACTGTAAGTCATTGAAAGTCTTTAATTTCAAGGATAGCTAAATCATATAGAGGGGGTGAATAGGTTTCTTAGTCTCTTGTGACTATCTTTAAGTTTCTTTTTTTTAAATTCTTTTTGAGTTAGTAGTTTTCTACTTTCAAGACACACACCACCTGCAATAAATAAACAACACAAAGAGCACACAAAGAATTTATAGTGGTTCCCCATATTATGGGTACGTCCACTTTCCAACCGACCTTTCTAACAGCTTGTTAGACATGCACTTCTCCAATCTTGGCTCCTAATAGCTTACAACACCATCCCGCAGGACCACTGAGTCTCCTCCAAGACTTATAGCTCAGGCACAAGGCCATACAACTCAGTGATCCATAGATCACCTACCTTAAGCCCAAAGTCCATCAAACTTAGGCTGGGATGACATCCCTACCATAGAGAGAATGCCTCTCCTACAGCTTAGGTACAAAGGCCCAACCTCAGATCCAAAGGATCCTACAACTCAGGCAAAAGTTCCCTACAACTCAGAGAGAATGACTCTCCTACCTCAGGCTTAAGAGTCCTACCTCAGATCTAAACTGGATCATTCTCTCAGGCCAAAGACCTACCTCAGCAACACAGGCCCTACCTTAGATTCTCAACAGAATTCTACCTCAAGCTAAATAGCCCTACCTCAGATCTACAACTAGATCCTACACTCAGATCCAAAATGGATCATACACTCAGGCTAAAGCCCTACCTCATATCTACAACAAGATCCTACACTCAGATCCAAGAATGGATCCTATAGTGAGAAAGGTTGTGTTGGTATGGTTGATATGACAATAGAGAGATTTCTCTATTCCTGCCTCCTAAGCTGAGTTTACCCCATCCCTAACTTCTTCTCAGCAATAAGAAAACTGTTCTTCAATAAGCTATTGCTTGTGCTAGAAGTAACTCAGAAACTTATTTCTGAACATGCTGAAGAAGACAGATGATCTGATAGATCTTTTGTTCTTCAATCAGCTAACTTGACTGCAAAGACTAGAATGCTTGGTGTCTACTAATCATTAAGAGAATAAAAACTAAACTAGCAATCCAACTAGGCTTGTATACCTATCAAATTGTAGCTAGGGGACACAATTATCGTATTAAGATACGGAAATTGTTGAGTAATCTTACTCACACGAAAACTATTATCTTATCGAAGGATTGTTTTAGGGTTTCAGAGAAAACTAATTGCTATTAAGAAAAGAAATATAGTGCTAGAAAGAGAACTACTTGCAGCTAAATTAAGAGCTACAAAAATGATTATAACGAGGGGTTGAAATGATGAAATTGAAAAGCACTCGATCGAGAATCACCATAGCAAAAGCTAATTAAAAATGTGATAATAAAACCTAACTTAATAAGGTAAAGGACCTTCACCGTGGAGGTTCCTAAATCTTGAACACGCTTCTCTCGAAGTCGTGCCCGACTGAGTTAGGAAGGTCCGACCGAACTCTCGTCCAAATCAGAGACCTAAAGCTCGCTTTACGTGGTGAACCCCACTATTGGATTTCACTCAAATCTAGGAGATTTAACGTCTGCCTCTCTCGAGGGGTGCGTGCGACTCTCTTTACTCTTGAGTGTTCACTTCAAACTATGAGCCTCTCGGCTAGCTAAGAGTGAAAACAAAAATGGAAATTATATATCGATGACATAACTCCAAACATGATTTTCAAGAGTAAATCGAAGGCCTAAACCCTAAAAAGAAAATGTAAACTTAAAGCATCATAACTTAATCACTCGAACCTCGGATCATCAAGATCGAGTACACGGAGGATTAGTTAATCATGGAGAAGTAGATGAAGAGAGATTAGTAGAAGAACATTAAGAAAACAATGACACGGTGCACTTTATATTAATACTAAAAGAAAGTTACAACTTGGAATAAAGGATTACAAGTGCAATGAAATAAAAACCTATGCTAGCATTTACTTTAAGCTACTAAAGAATTACTTAAATTATTACAAAAGGAGTATACAAACTAGGATTAAAAAGCTTAAAATGCGAAAGAGGGAGGGAAGAAGCATGAAAAACTCCAAGAAACAAAAGGGCAGCACCTCGCCTCTCGCCCTAAAACTACTTGCTAGATATAAGGGGGGTCTGAATTTATATAGTTTTTTTGGGGTTGTCATTTTCCCATGTCACGCCCGGGGAGGGTGTGTTAGGGGCGCGTGTCAGGTACGGGGTTGACCTCGGGAGCTGAATTCTGATGGGAATGATGATTTCTTCTGTATGTCAGTGGACACACCCAGGGACATGCCCATGTAGGAGGGGCATGTAAGACAAGTCACATCTGAATCATTTGTCGGAAATCCGCGAGTCATCAAAAAAGGTAGAACACGCTCGGTAATACGCTAGTGTAGAGGGGGCGTGTCAGGGCTGTTGACGTGTAGCAACGGGAAATCTTTAAATGTTGTAACAGGCATTGGGATGATGGTGACACGCCTAGAGACACGCCCAGGGAGCGCATGTTAGGAGGGCGTATCCGTTGTTTTCCTCGGGATTTGGGTTCTGGCAGCAATCTTCTTCTAGAACAGTTTACACGCCTAGTGACACGCCCGGTGACACGCCCAGGGAGGGCGTAACAGGGGGGCGTGTCAGGTCATTTTGGTTGAAAGCTGTGAAAACTTGCAAAAAGAAGAAAAAACATTAGTGGCAATAAAATATACAAAAGGAGGTCAATATATAAGCCTGCAAGACATAATTTGTGTATTAAAAACCTATAAATACCCTAATAGTTTAGACTACAAAATGTACTATCAAATTCCCCAAGCTTAAGCTTTGCATATCCCCAACCAAAGATATAAAAACTAGGAACATAAAAAGTGACTAATCAAAAAGTTCTAATTATGCTTACAAAAGGACTGCGAAATTCTAAGTAGGGGGAAGATGAAACGTAAACCTAAAATAATTACTTAAATATGGTTTAACAATTTATAAACTTTATTAATGAAAATAAATCATCCAAAATTTTAACAAAATTCTTTAAATAAATTTAAGCAATGCAACAAAATGAAAAAATGCATTGAGATGTTACTAGATCAAAGAGACTCATTAAAACTATATCAATCAAATAACAAAAATCTAAATTTAAATCCAAAACTTTACTATTTTACTTTTCTTCTTTACTTTGCTAAAAATAAAATTCAAAAACATGAATCAAAAGGGCTTATTAGGACCGAAACGTTTGGTTTAGGATTATGATTAGGAGTGAAATTAAAAGATAAACAAGGATACTAAAATCATTTAAATTATTAAAGTAAAAAACAAATAATATATATTTTTTTATTATTATTTTGAAATATTTTTTTTTTTATTTTAAAGATATTCTCTTTTTTTGGATTTTTATGATATACTCTTTTTTTTGGATTTTTAAGATATATATAAAAAAAGACAAGAGAAGGAAGAAAACCTCCCCCAAGCTTAAAATGGACATTGTCCTCAATAGAGAAAGGAGGGGATTGAGAGAGAAAAATTAAAATAGAAATGAAAGTATAGAATTGAAAAAGCAGGTACTTCCCTGGATGTATGCGTCGCGAATGTTGATTGATGTCGCTCCCCCATGCTTGCGCTTTGGAACTTCTTGAAATGTCTTCATTGGACTTCGTGATGGATTCAGCAGCATTGGAGCAGGCGATCGCAGAAGCTTCTGCTTATCGGAGTAGTCCGGTGCAAAAAGTGCAAAATAAAGAAAACACAAAAATAACTTGGGTTACCTCCCAAGAGCGCCCTTTGTTTAAAACGTCATTTGAGCTCGACGTAATGAAATAATATTGTCCAAAAGATTATTGTCCAAAATAGAAATTAAAGTTTTTAACAAAAATAAGTAGTCTCAAGTTAGTTTAAAGTTCGTGTAGAAGAAAATTAACATTATTTGGACTGACATAATCATCACTAGAAAAATAGAGTGTAAGACGCTGCCCATTTACTTTGAAATCACCCTTATCAGGGTGTGAAATTAACACAGTTCCATACGGAAAAACTTCTTTAACAGAAAACGGCCCAGACCATCATGACTTTAGTTTTCTAGGAAAAAAATCTAAACGTGAATTATATAAAAGAATTTGGTCGCCCGGTTTGAAGGTTTTTGGGTGCCTTAAGTGTTTGTCGTGAAAACATTTCGTCCGCACTTTATATAATTTGTTATCTTCGTATGCGTAAGAGCTCCACTCATTGAGTTCGTTAAGTTGAAATTTTCAAAAATCGCTTATAGAGTGGGGATCGAAATTTAAAAACCTTAAGGCCCGAAATGCACGGTGTTCTAATTCTACGGGTAAATGACACGATTTTCCATAAACCAACCGATACGGCGTACAACCGATGTCGTTTTTGTATGTTGTTTGGTACGCCCATATAACATCATCTAATTTGCTTGACTAGTCTTTTCTAGAGGTGGAAACAGTCTTTTCTAAAAAAAATTTATCTCTCTGTTCACTATTTCGACTTGTCCGTTAGTTTGAGGGTGGTAGGCAGTTGAATGCTTATGCTTTAATAAGAGTTCTAGAAAACTAGGTGTTACAGAAATGTGAACCCCTTTCACTAATGATGGCTCGTGGAGTACCGAATCGAGAAAATAATTTTTTCAAAATAGTAATTACGACTTAGGCATAGTTAGTAGGAATAGTTTGGGTTTCAGCCCTTCGTGAAACATAATCTACCACAACTAAAATGTATTTATTCTCGAAGCTAGAAGGAGGGGGCCAACAAAATCAATTCCGCAGAGGTCGATAACTTCGCACTCGAGGAAATAATTTTGCGGCATTTCATTTTTATTGGAAATATTTCCCGACCGTTGGCAACTATCACACCTACTCACAAAGGCTTACGCGTCTTTAAACAGGTTACGCCAGTAAAAACCCGCGCAAAGCACTTTGTGGCCGGTGCGAGCAGCTTGATAGTGACCACCAGTCGGTCCTTCATGCAAATGTTTTAAAATATCTAATCCTTCATCAAAAGAGACACATCTCCTTATCACTTGATCTGCACAGACTCGAAAAAGATGCGGGTCCTCCCAAAAATAGTTCTTCAACTCAGAAAAGAATTTCTTCTTTTGCTGAGAGGAGAACTCTTTTGGGAGCACACGGGCCACTAAATAGTTGGCTATGTGTTCAAACCAAGGGGAAGGGGATGTGCTAATTAAAAGCAGCTTCTCATCGGGGAAGAAATAAAAAAAAAATTCATCTAATTTTTCTATATACGGATTATCTATTCGTTAGAGATGGTTGGCGGTAATATTCTTGGCTACTCGCTTATCACGGATTTCTAAGTCAAACTCCTGGAGGAGTAAGAACTAGTGAATCAGGTGCGGCTTTGCATCCGTCTTAGCAAGAAGATACTTGAGGGCCGAGTGGTTCGTAAAAACTATAATTTTGGAAAGCGTAATATAAGGACGAAATTTATCAAAAGAGAAAACAACAGCTAGGAGCTCCTTCTCAGTTGTGGTATAATTCTCTTGTGCCGATGTAAGTGTTTAACTTGCAAAATAGATGGGGTGGAAGTTTTTAGATATTCGTTGTCTTAGTATAGCTCCCACCGCGAAACTACTCACATCAGACATAATTTCAAAGGGAAGGTCCCACACCGGACTATCATAATAGGGGAATTAATTAACCTTTCTTTCATTAATTCAAAGGCAGATAGACAAAGGTCATCAAAAATAAATGGGGCATCTTTTTCTAGAAGATGAGTAAGGGGGTTGGGTGTTTTTAGAGAAGTCTTTTACGAAGAGGCGATAAAAGCCATCGTGTCCTAGGAAACTTCTTATAGCTTTGACATTCGTAGGCAGCGGCAGCTTCTTGATAACTTCTATCTTAGCTATTTCTACTTCAATTCCTCTTGCCGAAATCTTATGACCCAAAACTAACCCTTCCCTCACCATAAAATGGCATTTTTCCCAATTTAGGGCAAGGTTTGTTTCTTCGCATTTTTCTAAGACTTTTTCGATGTTTTCTACGCAACTATCAAAGGCATCGCCAAATATGGAAAAATCATCCATAAACACATCCATAATTCTTTCTATATACTTGTCGAAGATAGCGAGCATACATCGCTGGAATGTAGCTGGCACATTGCATAATCCAAATGGCATTATTGAGTAAGCAAAGGTGTTGAATGGACAAGTAAACGTAGTTTTCTCCTGGTCCTTGGGAGAGAAGGGGATTTGAAAATACCCCGAGAGGCCATCGAGAAAACAGTAAAAGCTATGGTCGGATAGTCGCACTAAGTTTTGATCGATGAACGACAAGGGAAAATTGTCCTTGCGGGTGGCGTCACTTAACTTATGATAGTAAATACACATTCGCCACACCATCACCGTTTGTGTAAGGATTAAGTCATTATTCTCATTACTAACTACAGTTATCCCTCCCTTTTTTGGCACCACCTGAACACGGCTAACCCACTTACTATCAGATATATGATAGATAATTCCTGTGTCTAAGAGCTTCATAACCTTGCCTTTTACGACTTCTTTCATGTTCGTATTTATGCAGTTCTGAGGTTGGATTGAATTAGGCGAATTATCTTCCATTAGGATTTTGTGGGTGCATAAAGATGGGCATATGCCCTTGATATCAGATATCTGCCAGGCAATAGTTCGGCGATGTTTACGTAAAACTAGAAGGAGTTTATCATTTTGCACTTCAGTTAGGTCGGCCAAAACTATTACTGGTAGTTTAGAATCTTTTTTTAAGAAGGCATACTTAAGATGTTCAAGCAGTTCTTTATCAAAAATCTCATTTTCACTTTCAGAAAGGTAGTAGGAAGATTCTTCACCTAAGGCATCTAAGAGAAAACAGGAGTCGTCATTCTCTAGGGTATTCTTCTTTGAGGGTGTTATAGAGAAGTTCACTTCATCATCTCCTACTCGTAGGAAGAGCTTACCATTACTTATGTCAATGATAGCTCAGGAGGTGGCAAGGAAGGGTCGACCAAGGATCAAGGGAAGCTCGACATCTTCTTCGATGTCCAATATGACGAAATCCACCGGGAAGATGAATTTGTCGACTTTGACTAAGACATCCTACATGATTCCTAACGGGTATTTAACTGATCTATCAGTGAGCTGGATACTCATGCGTATGGGGTTGAGGCTACTAATCTATAACTTCTTGAATAACGAGAGGGGAATCAGGTTGATACTCGCACCTAAGTCGGCCAATGTGTGCTTGACAAAAAGATCACCAAAGACACATGGTATAGAAAAACTACATGGATCACTCATGCGTGTTGGGTTGAGGCTACCAATCCCTAACTTCTTGAATAACTAGAGGGGAATCAGGTTGATACTCGCACCTAAGTAGGCCAATGCGTCTTTGACAAAAAGATCACCAAACACACACGGTATAGAAAAACTACCCGGATCACTGATCTTCTTTGGTAAACCGTTTATCAAGACCGCAAAGCACTTATCATTTAGTGTGACATGCGATAAGTTTTCTAACTTCTTTTTATTAGTTAGGAGGTCCTTAAGGTACTTAGCGTACTTTGGCATTTGGGAGATCGCTTCATGGAATGGTAGATTTATGTGGATTTGTTTAAACATTTCTAAGAAGCGGGAGTATTGATCGTCCTGACATTGCTTGTTAAGTTTAGAAGTGTATGGTGGAGTTGGATTATTTTTAATGATGAGTGGTGGAATGAGATCTTTTTCTTCAACAAGGAGAGTGGTGATAACTTCTTCTTCAGTAGAGGGTGGAATTTTGGAAATGGTAGCGGAGCTTGCCTCAGGCTCTGCGCTAACCATACCAGAAACTTGCTTCCCACTGAGAAGAGTTATAGCTTTCGCTTGCTCTCTAGGGTTTGCTCGGTATTGGCAGGAAGAGACCCGGCGGGTCGCTCAGAAATAATTTTTCTGAGTTGTCCTACTTGATTCTCTAAAATTTTAACGGTCCCGGCTAGGGTTCTTATAGTAGCGTCATTAATATTCATATATTTTGATAAGATTTCCTCCAAACTTGGAGGTATTTGAAAATTTTTAGGAGGTGGTGGTGGTGCAAAAAAATCATTTTGTCATGGCGGGAGCATTGCATTCGAGGGATTACCCCATGAAAAGTTCGGGTGGTTCCGTAAAGCGGGATTATAACTATTCAAAAAAGCGAAACCCGGAGCCGGAAAATTAGAAGCAGAAAAATTATGAAAAGCATTTATAGGCATATTATTAACATAATGTAATTGTTCGGGAGTAGGAGCTGTAGATTCCCATACCTGAGGGGTGGAGGCAACTGTCATCTTTGTTATCTTTTTACTTAATACTTCCACTTGTAGAGCTAGCTAGGAGACATTATCTACTTCAAAGATACCTACAGGTTTGTTTGGGCGAGATCTAGGCACATTCCACAGATATGTGTTCATGGACATGTCTTCAAAAAGCTCAAGAGCTGCTTCTGGGGTTTTGTGGTTTAAAATATCACTGGAAGCTGCGTCTATCATTTGCTTTATATTTTGATTTAGTCCGTTATAAAATGTCTGCACTTGTAACCATACAGGCAGTGCGTGATGGGGGCATCATCTTTAAAGATCTTTAAATCTTTCCTAGGTTTCTCACAAAGTTTTAGAATCTATTTGAAAAAAGGCAGAAATATCATTCCTAAGTTTTGCGGTTTTAGCTGGTGGAAAATACTTCGTCAGAAATTTTTCAGTTAGTTGATTCCAGGTGGTGATGCTATTTTTTGGTAGAGTGTTCAACCACTTTTAGGTTTAGTTCTAAGGGATAAAGGGAAGAGTCTTAGCCTAATTGCATCATTTGTAACACCATTGATTTTAAAGGTGTCACAAATCTAAAGAAAGCTAGTTATATGCGCGTTCGGATCTTCATCTTTTAGCCCGTCATATTGCACATACAACTGCACCATTTGAATTATGCTAGGCTTAAGTTCAAAAGTATTATTAGCTATAGTAGGGATAACTATGCTTGATTTTGTACCCTCTAGATTCGGTCGTGCGTAATAGGACATAGGCCTATGCACGGCTTCCTCTATGACGGGTTCTTCCATTCTTAGGGCAGGGGTTCTTCCATTCTTATGGTTGAAAATGTCTCGGAATCCTCAACCAGTATTTGGGAAGTAGGGCCTTGAAATCGCGATCTTATCCAAAGAGTACGCTCAATTTCGTGGTCCAAGTGCAAAATAACCGACGGATTTCTGTGGGTCATGCATTAGAAGATGAAGAAAGAGAAAAGTAAACTAGAAAAAGAGATACTAATTTTTTTTTTAATAGATTTTTTTTATGATTTAACTCCCGAACTTCCCAAGGGCTACCCGATGAAGGGCTCACAAGGTACTAGACATGATATTGGCATTTAAAGCAACATTACCCTTTTCGAGAGAGTTAGGTGGCGTAGAAAAATTATGATATGGGTTTCTATTAAGAGCGTTAATATTTTTTTTGAATTTTTAATTTTTGAGAAAGAGGGTGGGAAAGAGAAGTGATAAAAGTAATAGGTTCTTGTTTTCGAATTATCAACAAAAGTTGGTCCCCTACAATGGCGCCAAAAACTTGGTGTCTACTAATCGTGAAGAGAATAAAAACTAAACTAGCAATCCAACTAGGCAAGTATACCTATCGAGTTGTAGCTAGGGGACACAAGTGTCGTATTAAGATCCGGAAACTGTTTAGTAATCTTACTCACACAAAAACTATTATCTTATCGAAGGATAGTTTTAGGGTTTGAGAGTAAACAAATATCAACTAAGAAAAGAAATATAACGCTAGAAAGAGAACTACTTGAAGCTAAATTAAGAGCTACTAAAAATGATTATAACAAGGGGTTGAAACGATGAAATAGAAAAGCACTCGATCGAGAATCACCTCAGCAAAAGCTTATTAAAATGCGATAGTAAACCCTAACTTAATAAGGTAAAGGACCTTGACCGTGGAGGTTCCTAAAGCTTGAACACGCTTCTCTCGAAGTCGTGCCCAACTAAGTTTAGGATGGTCCGACCGAACTCTCGTCCAAATCGGAGAACTAAAGCTCGCTTTATGCGGTGAACCCCATAATTTGATTTCACTCAAATCCAGGAGATTTAACGTCTGCCTCTCTCGAGGGGTGCGTGCAACTCTCTTTACTCTTGAGTGTTCACTTCAAACTATGAGCCTCTCGACTAGCTAATAGTGAAAACAAAAATGGAAATTTTATATCGATGATATAACTCCAAACTTGATTTTTCAAGAGTAAATCGAAAGCCTAAACCCTAAAAAGAAAAGGTAGACTTAAATCATCATAACTTAATCAACTCAAACCTCGGATCATCAAGATCGAGTGCAAGGAGGATTTGGAAAGCTCTCGGCGAGGGCTATGTGATCGTGGTAAGTTTTCCCCGATTCCTCGATTTTTATACGTTAGAGTTAGCGATTTTGACCTATTTTCCCTCCAAAATTTTCAGGAAACATTACTAGGGTCTTGTTGTGGCCGATCCTTGTCACGGTGCGAGCGGGCGGCATTTCTTTGAAGGTTCAAGGAAAATGGAATCCCTCCCCTAGCATGTCCATTTTGGTGTTCACTTTCTTCCACTTTTTCATTCTTCCTTAGAGAATCAGAGTAGTATAGGTGAATCATGAAAAGAACCCCCAAGGTTAGGGCTTGATTTCACCTAAAGCCATGAAAACTAGGTTAGTGGACAAAGGGATTTTTTGCGGGTATCGGGTGCAAATTTGTTGAGTATAGGTGTCGGGATTCGGCAAGTATAGTAGACTAGCCTAAGCGATTTTCGGCGGGTATCAGGTGGAAATTTATCGAGTATAGGTGTCGGGATTCGGCAGGTATAGTAGACTAGCCTAAGGAATTTTCGTCGAGTATCGGCTAACAAATTCGGCGAGTATCGGAATTCATCGAGTATCATCAACCATTGAATTTTGTAAAGTTGCCAAGTAGAATTTGGCGTGTATTATAGGAATTCATCCAATATCACTAGTCCTTGTTTGACAAATAGTGTAGAATTTATCGAGTATCGTTATAGTTCATCGGGTATACTCGCCGAATTGGCCAGGACTTGGAGTTTTTCGCCAATTTTGCCTGATTTGTTGAGTTTGGTCCTTAGGGTTTATTTTGGGTATGTTTGTCCTATTTTCCTTGGGAAGAGTTTGGGCTTTGGTCATTGGGTTTTACAGAGGTTTGGTTGGGGTTATTTATATTGAACGTATTTTTTTGTATGGCCATGGTTGGCTGTGAATATTTTACCCAGGTGGGTTTGTGACTGTTGGTGTGTTGGGTAGGTTCCCACCACCTCAGGTGCCGGTTTTACTCCAGTTTGGGGTGTGTCAATGTATAAGACCACCTTTCTTTGGATCCTTGTAAGGTTTATGACTGTTGGTGTGATGGGTAGGTTCCCACCACTGTAGGTGCCGGTTTTCCCCGGTGGTTTTGCTGAGGTTTGTGACTGTTGGTGTGTTGGGTAGTTCCCACAACCGCAGGTGCCGGTTTTTCCCTATTGTTTTTACTTATAAAGTTATGAGCAGACTATTTTCTAATATTTACGCTTACTCATGTACACATTTCTTAAACCACAGATATTTTATCGCACTAGGTGCAAATTCTCCTACTCTTGGAGTTGGTAAGTTAGCTTTTACCCTTGTTTGATTTTCCTATTAAGCTGATGTTGTCATCTTTTCCTTATAGTAGGGTTTGGTAATCCCCTTTTTTTCACTTGATTGTTATCTAATTGATCCCTTTTACCACTTGTATTTTCCTGCAGAAGTGCTCTTTCTTTTAATGTCTCAGGTTCAGGGCAGTAGCCGGATGAGTGGCTAGGTTTGGTGTTGCTAGTGGACTACTGTGTTGCAGATGTTTTCCCCTCACCATTGTAAGGAAGTTTGTTAATTCCTGTTTAGTTCAGGTAGACATACATACTCTCAATGGGTTCGTGTTAGTTTGGTTACGCCCACTGGTGGTTTTCTTTTGAGAAGTTAAGTACCTTGCTATGCTGCTAGTTTTACTTTTGTGGTTAGTTTTCTTGCTCTCTGGGAATGTTTTATGCTAGGATGCATGTTAGATATTTTTAAATTATAAAAACATTATTTCTTATACTTCATAAATACCATCTTTCTAAAACTAAAGTCATTTTATTTTGTGTATCGTAAAAGATATTTCTATACTTATAATAAATCTAGAGTCTTGCATACCGTGAGTTGTCCTTTGGGGGTGTTTATGCTCACGTAGAATGTTAAATAAACATAATCAAAGTATTTCCGCAGTGTATAACTATATTTTCACTCTTGGACAAGTTGATCCACTGAAACGAGGGATACGACCATCTTAACTTAAAACTGGATTTCTTTTATAATAACTTATGAATTTCTTATAAAATGTAGTGTTGGAGTCTTGCTTGAGCGTCTATAGTTATCACCTGCATTATGTGGCATCACAGCGCATGTTTTCTCCTTACTCTGATAGGTCTTTTAATGCAGAGAAAATGCGGGTTGTGACAGGGGAGTCCCTCTGAGTAGATTCTCATACAGAGGGGGAGAAGGTCAATTTACTATTGGTCTATAAGACTAGATTGACTCTTTCTTGGATAACCTATAGTAAAGAATAGGTAATATTCTAGTTGAATCTCATCCATTTCCATCTTGTGCTTAAATTGAGGATAGCAAGTACATGAAGATATCCGCAAGACAACTACTAATGTACATCAAATTAGGATAGAGATTGTTGAAGTTGAGGGGGAGACACATCTTGAGCTCCCTGCTCAAGATGCTTAAAATTTGATTAAGCTATCTGAAGTTGATAAGCTTGCTGCAGACATTCTTGTTCACTCCTCTGAATTTGAAGTGGTTGATTAAGAAGCTAGGGGAGATATAAGGAAGGATACTGAAGATGCTTGCTTCCTAAGGACATCTTAACAGACTGATGTAATGTCCTCCTACTTTCTGGCTCAGCTAAAAAGACTGTTAGATGAGCAGAGGAGGCAAATAGAGCATTATGTGGATGACTCTATAAAAGAACTAAGACAAAATCTATCCACTTAGATCAAGTCTATAACATTTGAAGTGAATCTGCTCAAGGCTAACACAGTTGCATTCTTTAAGAGAGTTGCTCAGCTATTACATGCACTGAAGAAAGCTTGATTGGATTGCGCAAGGGAAGAATGATATTATAGAAAATCAATACATTACTACAAAAAACATGAAGATGGTGCATGAAGATCAAAAGGGCATCATGGAAACCAACAGGATCATTCTGGAGAGATGAATGGATGCATGCACAAACTTTTTAGATGATCACATGCTGTAGGTGAAGAATCTTGTCACTACGGGTGTTAATCATTTGGATCAAAAGACCACTGCCCTAGGTAAAGATGTCTTTGAATAAGTCATAAATGGGGAAAGGTCAATGATAAGGGCCAATGCTGATCATGCAATCTTGGCTTCAAATGAAATCAGAGTTACACTAGGCCAAGATCCTATCATATACAATGAGCCTATAATTCTTATTGATAGGCCTGAATCAGTTGGTGATACAGCTGCTGTTATACTTGCATTCAATCCCACAACTCAACAACTATCCAAGGTAAAAGGAAATTCAGTTGTAGATGAGGAAGAACAAGCCATACAAAATAAGAAAAGGAATAGAGAAGAAATTGAGACCATGCAAAACATTGAACAATGGAGTCCTCAATCAAGGAATATCATCCTATCTTATTGGGATCTTGTTAAAGAGAACAAGACTGATAGGGCCAAACTCATAAGTTATTTTAAATGGGCCAAGTTTGAAAGGCAAGATGAATTAAGGTAAAATTCAGAAGGGATAAGAGAGATGGTAATGTTAAGCTAGATGCTCTAGATCCTAGCCGATACTTTCCAAAGACATACAACTACTTCGAGAGGAAAAAGAAAAAGAAGAAAGAAGCTGAGGAGAAGGTTGTAAATAGATCAAGCAAGCGCATAGTCATTAAGGAACCAGAAATATAAGTGGATATATGTAACAGGTTCCTTTGGGATATTGGAATATGAACTGTTATTGTTGGAACACTTCTATATATAATTATCCAGTTTTGTGTTAGTCATATTTGTTTGTGTACTATTTCATGCTATTTTATTCTGTGAAATTATTATCTCTATGAGTTAATGTGTATCATTGACTAGGGTTCTGACTTCATCAAATAGGGAGATATTGTTGGTTCTATTGACTACAATGTCCCTGATTTGAAGGTCATAAGTCAATAATATACACAAGCATGTGTTCATGTTCATATATGTAGGAAGTCTACTATTAATTAATTAGACAGGTTATATATATATCAGAGGTCTGGCTGGATAGAAGTCAGGTTACTAAGGAGATGCTGAAAATTGCCTAAGTATAAATGCATTGAGTGAGTACACTTCACTCAATGTTGGAGGCTAAGTTGCGTCAAGAGCAGATCCATGTCTCAATACATCGGTGAAGAAGAAGTTAATTCTGGCTAAGTACAAAGGCAATGAGTGAAGAAGGTTCTCTCAATGCCTACTCAAAGAATTCAATTCAAGTACAAATGCGTTGAATGAAGAAGGTTCACTCAACACATACTCAAAGAAATCTGTCCAAGTCAAGAAGTTTTAAGTGAGGAATGTTCACTAAACGCCTTAATCAACTTACTTCTAAGACTAGATGCATTGAGTGAAGGTAGTTTGCTCAATGCCATCAACAAGAAAGATTCAGCTAAGTTAAAATGCATTGAGTGAAGGCAGTTCACTCAACACGTAATCAGAATTGCTACTGAGTATAAATGCGTTTTGTGAAGGCCGTTCACAAAATATCTGCAGAAAGGAAGCTGTCAAAGTTCAAATTCATTGAGTGAAGGCCGTTCACTCAACACCTTCTTCAAAAAAGGAGTTGAAGTCAAATGTTTTGAGTGATCAACATTCACTCAATGCATCTTCAGTTAGGCAAGATTTAGCTAAGGGTAAAAGCGTCGAGTAAAGGCTGTTCACTTAATTCTTATGGACTTAACCATTTACAGCTAATTCATTGAGTTACAGGACTATACTCAACGCCTGTACCAGTTGTCAGGAAATTTTTTTAAAGTCCACAAGGGGAACGTCGAATATTCTGATGTCATTCTTAAGTTCAAATTAAAGCAGATAGAGCACTAAAATACAAAGGATGTTGTACTTCTCCGGCAGAGTTATCGTGGTTAAAACAACAATTAAAGCTCCCCATGCCGCATTCTAAAAGAGGCATAGTGTCGTTGTCATGGTCGGCTTATAAAATTAGAGCATGGTCAATCTTTAGAAATACTTTTAGACTTTTGAACTTCTGGACTTTGAGCTATCTCTTGAAATCCTAATGTTAGCAAATGTCGGCTAGCAGAGCTCAAGTAATTTCACTATTCATCTTCAAGCCTACATCACAAAATAAAAAACTTTTTCAACTTGAAGAAGAAGCAGAGCTTTGCAAAAGATCATCACAGCACTAACTAAAATAATTCTCTATTACTGTTAAAAAGAAGGGTTGTCTCCAACTCAGTCAAGGAATAAGAATACTTAGATTTTATCTTGATTCAAATTTTTCAACACATATTCAATCTGGTATGATCTCCCTGAGACTTGAGTTATAAGTCTATTTTAGAAAGGCTAAGTGGTAGGAGTTGCAATATCTTAGTGGTATGATCCTTAGTGGATCTGAGGTAAGAGATCGGGTGGATCTCTGAGGTGGATAAGTTTCTTAACTCTAAGTTGTATGGATGTTATGCCTGAGGTAGGAGACAGGAGTTAGTCTATGAGGAAGGACTAGAAGCAGTCTAAGTTGTAGGAGTTGTTTAACTCTGATTTGAAAGATCCTGAGGGATCTAAGATGTAAGTTCAAGGAGCCGAGTATAAAGAAGGAGCTAGCCTAATCTAGCACTCTATAAGATAGGGGAAAGTGGAAAGTGGATGTACCCTAGATAGGGGAACCACTATAAATCTTGTGTGTTGTTGGTTATTCTTGAAAGCTAACATCAAACATGATCATAAATCCATATATAAGTTGTAAAGACTTAAAATATTTAAAACAAACCTCCCCCCCCCCGCCTCCACTAGTTGTTTAGCTACCCTTAGTAAAGACTTTCAGGCCTTATACGATCCTAGAGCAGATCAGCCACTTGGCTTATAGGCAGAAGCTGCAATTGGAGTGGCAAACCGGCACGACATGTTTCATGTCTCCTCACTACAAATATATTTACTTTGGCCGGAGCAGCACATTACTTCTACCTCAGTCCCAGTATCGTGTTACAGATCAGTCTATTTGGAGCCTGTCAGGATCGATGATACAACGATCTAAGCCCTGCGAAGGAAAAGATCCCATTGGTTAAGGTATTATGCTCCAATCATGAACAAGAGGAGAACACATGGGAGCTGATGGATCCCATGCAGCAATAGTACTCGGAACTCTTTGCCTCAGGTACAACCTAAACATTCTTGAAAGAATTCTTACTTACTTTATGCATAGAACCCCGTAGACCCGAACTTGAATTTTAGGGACGAAATTAATTTTTTTGTTTATTTGGATTTGTAAAATCGTGTTTCTTTCTAGACCTCTAGTGTGTGTATTAGGGCATGACATGTAGATAGAGAGGTGTGGTGATGACCTTAAGATCAATGAAACCGAGGGGAGTTCACTATTTTAACCCCAAAGGGGCACAAGTCAACTATAAGGTCAAAAACCACAATTTGGATTCACAACCACAAATTGACTTCACCATTATGTCCCTAACCCTAAACGAGACCTAATGACCAAAATACCCATGGTGGGGTCAACCAATTTGGCCTAAAAGGCCAAAGTCAAAACTAGGTCAACTCAACCTTAATTGACTCAATTAGGCATCACATGGTTAAATTGACTCCACCACTATATTCAAAGTCCAAATAGGAATCCATTGAATTAAAATGCCTCATCACTTGGTCACCAAATCAAGAAAATTGATCAAAGTCAAATCTAGGTCAGCAAAAGCCCCAAATCAACCCCTTTATCTCAATTGACCCACAATAATGAAGTTGAACTTACCCACACCATCTTAAACCCTAAGGGAGGTCAATATGTCAGTAAGCACCCATTGGACCCACCCAAATTCAAGGGGTGTACCCAACTCAACACTTGGTCAACATGACCCAATTCAAGTCAATCAAGGGTCAATTAGTGTTCAATTAATTAAATGGACCTCACCCCTAACCTTTTAAACCCATTAGGTACCTAATGGTCCAAAAAGCCCCATGATTGGGTCAACTAATTCTCTAAATTTGACCAAAGTCATCCTTGGTCAAAATTGGCCTAAAACATAAAATTAAGTAAGCTAACCAAATGCTAATGGGTCAACACCTAACCCAAGCCAAACCAAAGACAACTGGACTAATTTCCCCACATGACCTCTGATTTTGGAGAGAGATTACATGCAATGGGGCAAATTGGATTTTTCATCAAATTTTCATTTGTGACAAAGAGAGATTTGGGAAATGAGGGCCACATGGCACCTCACTCCCCTTCTTAAGCACTCTTCTGAACTCCTCATAACTTTATCTTTCATTTTGAAGCTGGAGAGGTGCCAATTGGCACTAAGGAGGAGCATCCAATGTTGAACCTGGCAACCCTCACTAGAAACTTCATAAACTCCTATCCTCACATCAATCCAACCCTTCCATTAGCTTTAAAAGGTGGAAGGGAGTTGGATTAGTGCCATGGATTAAAGAAAATGGTGGAGAATCGAGAGATCAAGCAAGTTTGCTTGAGAGGAGAAAATCGATGGCCAACCGCCGCCATCACCATCGTCGAGTCCCATTCAAGGTATGTTTCTCCTCTCCCTCTGTGCTAGTCATATAGATCAACTAGGAGAGACATCGGGCTCAATTGAGCCCGATCCCATGAGAGGAAATGAAGAAATTCCATGGTTTTTTGAGTGCTTGGGTTCGCCGAAAACTGCCGCTTCCGACAGCCAAGTCTCCACCAATCGTAAACCCCCACCAAAACGGTGGATGTGGTGGTGGCCGATCGATCCGGGAGGTGGCCTGATGGTCGTGAAATAGAGTTTGAAATAGTTCTAAGTCGGTCTCATCTGGACCGTCTGCAAGAGGTTGAAGATGACGCACTGCCCTTGAATGTGCTGTATAGGATGATTAATATTGTATAGTATATTTTATATTAAATATATTTGAATGGATAGAGTTTTTCAAGCTTAAAAATAGACCTCTTAGAGCCTATTTTACAAAAAGTTGCCAGAGACAAAAGTTTTAGCCTTCTACTTCTACTTTCCATGGAAATTTAAATTTTAACGTTTGGAGACCTACCTCTCTCTATAGTGCTATTTTTCTGAGACATGTCCTTAGGGAGGGACAAACACTAAAATAAGTGTACATGTCATATAATAAGTTCCATATCCCTAAGATTTTGTCTATACTAGTATATACCACAGAGACATACCCTGTCAAACAATGGGAATTTTTGGAAAAAAAATTTCAATAGTTTTGTGAAAAAAGTGATTTTTAATATGTTATTTAAATATGTGGTCAAATCAACTTCAAATGACCCAAATTTTGTATGGGATACTTTTTAGGCCATAATAAGTCACTAATAAACTTTTGAGTCCATTTGGACCTCTACATGTTGGTGGATTCCACATTCATGACTAAGGGCATATATGAAATTTAATGTGCCTGAGTCAAAAATATGTATTTTGTGAATTTAGCACAAGTCTATGATGCATGTCAATAAAATTTTGTTGAGGCATCTATTGTGATAAAGGAGTCATCCTTAGAAAAATTAGGATTTTGGGGGTTAAAAATCTTAGGAAATTAATTATAATCCTTTTTGTAACAAAAATGTATTAATAAAATAAATGTGACTTAATTACTTAGAGAAAATCAAAACATATTAACCAAGGTTATTATTGATGTTTTAAACATATGGAAATTTTGGTAGGATTTTAGAACTAATATGCATGGGTAATTCCCAAAAATTTAAATTTTCACACATTTGTATTAATTAAATTTTTATGGTAAATATTATTTTGAAAATCCTGAAATTTTAGCTAGGCCCTATATAGATCATTACAAAGCTATGAAAGTTTTTATAATGAGTTATTTCAGTACTTACTGTGTCATGTGACATATTTATCCTTTTAATCATATATGGAAATTATGGATATAACCTTTCTGTAAAATTATGGAACACTATAAGTCATTGAAAGTCTTTAATTTCAAGGATAGCTAAATCACATAGAGGGGGGTGAATAGGTTTCTTAGTCTCTTATGACTATCTTTAAGTTTCTTTTTTAAATGCTTTGTGAGTTAGTAGTTTCATGCCTTCAAGACACACACCACCTGCAATAAATAAACAACACAAAGAGTACACACAAAATTTATAGTGGTTCCCCAGATTATGGGTACGTCCACTTTCCCACCCACCTTTCTAACAGCTTGTTAGACAAGGCATCTCTCCAATCTCGGCTCCTAATAGCTTACAACACGATCCCGCAGGACCACTCAGTCTCCTCCAAGACTTACAGCTCGGGCACAAGGCCCTATAACTCAGTGATCCAGAGATCACCTACCTCAAGCCCAAAGGCCCTATAAATCAGGCTGGGAGGACAGCCCTACCTCAGAGAGAATGACTCTCCTATAGCTCAGGTACAAAGGCCCAACCTCAGATCCAAAGGATCATACAACTCAGGCACAAGTGCCCTACAACTCAGAGAGAATGACTCTCCTACCTAAGGCTTAAGAGTCCTACCTCAGATCCAAACTTGATCCTACTATCAGGCCAAATCCCTACCTCGGGCACACAGGCCCTACCTTAGATTCTCAATGGAATACTACCTCAAGCTAAACAGCCCTACCTCAGATCTGTAACCTATCCTACACATAGATCCAAAATGGAACCTACACTCAGGCCAAAGCCTACCTCATATCTAAAATAAGATCCTACACTCAGATCCAAGAATGGATCTTATAATAAGAGAGGTTGGTTGGTATGGTTGATTTGATAATAGAGAGATTTCTCTATTCCTGCCTCCTAAGCTGAGTTTACCCCAGCCCTAACTTCTTCTTAGCAACAAGAAAACTATTCTTCAATAAGCCGTTGCTTGTGCTAGATGTAACTTCGAAACTTATTTCTGAACTTGCTGAAGAAGATTGATGATCTGATAGATCTTTTGTTCTTCAATCAGCTAACTTGACTGCAGAGACTAGAGTGTTTAGTGTCTACTAATTGTGTAGAGAATAAAAACTAAACTTGCAATCCAACTAGGCAAGTATACCTATCGAATTGTAGCTAGGGGACACAAGTGTCGTATTAAGAACCGGGAACTGTTGAGTAATCTTACTCACACAAAAACTATTTAACTTATCAAAGGATTGTTTTAGGGTTTGAGAGAAAACTAATTGATATTAAGAAAAGAAATATAGTGCTAGAAAGAGAACTACTTGCAGCTAAATTAAGAGCTACTAAAAATGATTATAACGAGGGGTTGAAACGATGAAATTGAAAAGCACTCGATCGAGAATCACCTTGGCAAAAGCTGATTAAAATGTGATAATAAACCCTAACTTAATAAGGTAAAGGACCTTGACCGTGGAGGTTCCTAAAGCTTGAACACGCTTCTCTCGAAGTCGTGCCCAACAGAGTTTAGGAAGGTTTGACCGAACTCTCATCCAAATCAGAGACCTAAAGCTCACTTTACGCAGTGAACCCAACTATTGGATTTCACTCAGATCCGGTAGATTTAATGTCTGCCTCTCTCGAGGGGTGCATGCAACTCTCTTTACTCTTGAGTGTTCACTTCAAACTATGAGCCTCTCGGCTAGCTAAGAGTGAAAACAAAAATAGAAATTATATATCGATGGTATAACTCCAAAAATGATTTTTCAAGAGTAAATCGAAGGCCTAAACCCTAAAAAGAAAATTTAAACTTAAAGCATCATAACTTAATCAACTCAAACCTCGGATCATAAAGAACGAGTATAAGGAGGATTAGTTAATCATGGAGAAGTGGAGGAAGAGAGATGAGTAGAAGAACATTAAGTAGACAAAGACACAGTGCACTTTATATTAATACTAAAAGAAAGTTACAACTTGGAATAAAGGATTACAAGTGCAATGAAATAAAAACATATGCTAGCATTTACTTTAGGCTACTAAAGCAATTAAAAAAACAATTATAAAAGGAGTACACCAACTAGGATTAAAAAGCTTAAAATGAGAAAGTGGGAGGGGAGAAGCATGAAAAACTCCAAGAAACCAAAGGGTTGCACCTCCCCTCTCACCCTAAAACTACTTGCTAGACACAAGGGGGGTCTGAATTTATAGAATTTTTTTGGGTTGGTCATTTTCCCCTGTCACGCGCGGGGAGGGCGTGTTAGGGGGGCGTGTCAGGTATGGGGTTGACCTCGGGAGCTGAATTCTGACGGAAATGATGATTTCTTCTGTACATCGGTAGACACGCCCCGGGACATGCCTATGTTAGAGGGGAGTATAAGACAGTCACGTCTGAATCATTTGTCAGAAATCCTCCAGTCATCAAAAAAGGTAGAACACGCCCAGTGAAATGCCCGTGTGGGGGGGCGTGTCAGGACTGTTGACGTGTAGCAACGGGAAATATTTAAATGCGGCAGAAGGCTTTGGGATGAGGGTGACACGCCTAAAGACACGCCCAGGGAGGGCATGTCAGGGGGGCGTATCAGATTTTTTCCTCGGGATTTGGGTTCTGTAAGCAATCTTCTTCCGGATCAGGTTACACGCCCGATGACACGCCCAGGGAGAGCGTGATAGGGGGGCGTGTCAGGTCATTTTGGCTGAAAGCTGTTAAAACCTGCAAAAATAAGAGAAAACATTAGTGGCAATAAAATATACAAAAGGAGGTTAATATATAAGCTTACAAGACATGATTTGTGTATTAAAAACCTAAAAATACCCTAATAGTTTAGACTAGAAAACGTACTATCAAATTCCCCCAAGCTTAAGCTTTGCTTGTCCCCAAGCAAAGATATAAAAACTAACTAACATAAAAAAGTGACTAATCAAAAAGTTCTAATTATGCTTACACAAGTACTATATAAAATTCTAAGTAGGGGGAATGTGAAACGTAAACCTAAAACAATTACTTAAATATGGTTTAACAATTTATAAACTTTACTAACAAAAATAAATCATCCAAAATTTTAACAAAATTCTTTAAATAAATTTAAGCAAAGCAACAAAATGAAAAAACACATTGAGATGTTACTAGATCCAAGAGACACATTATAACTATATCAATCAAATAACAAAAATCTAAATTTAAATCCAAAACTTTACTATTTTACTTTTCTTCTTTACTTAGCTAAAAATATAATTCAAAAACATGAATCAAAAGGGCTTATTAGGACCAAAATGTTTGGTTTAGGATCATGATTAGGAGTGAAATTCAAAGATAAACAAGGAGGCTCAAAAATCACACAAAACCAAAATAAAGAGTTTAAAAAATTTCATCATAAATAAATTTTTCTTTCATTTTCTTTCCTTTTTTCTTTTTCAAAACAAAGGCCATAAATAATTTTTCTTTTCATTTTGAAATTGGCCAAACAAAAGTAAACACCTCTTTTGAGCATATTTTTTCAAAAAGTTCTCCAAATATATCACAAAACAAACACATCATAATCATGAAAATATTTTTTATGAAACTCAAAAGTTAGTGTGATTAGATAGGTTGGAAAATTTTAGCTTTGGTGAAAATGAAATGATAATTGAGCTATCAATTAAAATCAAAAAAAGGCTCAAAAGCGGCTAACTAGGAATAAAAAAAATTAGGTTGGCAAGAAGGCTCAAACGAAAACAAAAACGGAATAAATCATTTTCTTGTTTTTAAATTTATCTAAAGAAAAATCTTTGAAAAATTTCAAAAATAAAATCCTAGATAATAAATGAAGACTAATGATATTATCTTGAAAATAGAAATAATAAGCGACTTGAATCATTCACATATACTACGCTAATCAAAATTTGACATTACAAAAATTATCCAAAAACAAAAAAGAAAATAGTGGATGAATGATTTTCGAGAAAATAAAGAAAATAAAGAATGAAAACTATAATAAAAATACGAGTTTTAGAAATACATTTCACGTTAACATGCTACCGTGAATTAGAAACACAGTTTGGTCAACATTTTACTTGTGAAACATAATTAAAAAGAATATTTAGAAAGATCATAATTAGCTAAGTTGTTATAGGGAATATTGAGAAAAACAAAAGAAAAAGCAAGGGGTACTATTGAAATACTAAAATTCGTTTAAATTATTAAAGTAAAAAACAAATAATATTTTTTTAAAAAAATATTTTTTTTTTGGGATTTTTAAGATATTCTTTTTTTTGGATTTTTATGATATACTCTTTTTTTATTATTTTTAAGATATATAAAAAAAATAAAGACACGAGAAGGAGGAAATCCTCCCCCAAGCTTAAAATGGACATTGCCCTCAATGGAGAAAGGAGGGGATTGAGAGAGAGAAATTAAAATATAAATGAAAGTACAGAATTGAAAAGCTGGTACTTCCTCGAATTTATGCGACGCGAATGTTGATTAATATCGTTCCCCCATGCTTGCACTTTGGAACTTCTTGAAATATCTTGGTTGGACTTCGTGACGGATTAAGCAGCATTGGAGCAGGCGATCGCAGAAGCATCAGCTTGTCGGAGTCGTCCGGGGCAAAAAGTGCAAAATAAAGAAAATAGAAAAATAACTTGGGTTGTCTCCCAAGAGCGCCCTTTGTTTAAAATATCATTTGAGCTCGACGCAACAAAATAATATTGTCCAAAAGATTATTGTCCAAAATAAAAATTAAAGTTTTTAACAAAAATAAGTAGTCTCAAGTTAGTTTGAAGTTCGTGTAGAAGAAAATTAACATTGTTTGGACTGACATCATCATCACTAGAAAAATAGAATTTAAGGCGTTGCCCATTTACTTTGAAATCGCCCTTATCAGGGTGTGAAATTAACATAGTGTCATACGAAAAAACTTCTTTAACAGAAAATGGCCCAGACCATCGTGACTTTAGTTTTCTAGGAAATAAACGTAAACGTGAATTATATAAAAGAACTTGGTCGCCCGGTTTGAAGGTTTTTGGGTGACTTAAGTGTTTGTCGTGAAAACATTTTGTCCGCTCTTTATATAATTTGTTATTTTCATATGCGTAAGAGCTTCACTCGTTGAGTTCGTTAAGTTTAAATTTTCGAAAATCACCGATAGAGTGGGGATCGAAATTTAAAAACCTTAGGGCCCAAAATGCACGGTGTTCTAATTCTACGGGTAAATGGCGCGATTTTCCATAAATAGACTGATACGGCGTACATCCGATAGCGGTTTTGTACGTTGTTCGGTAGGCCCATATAAAATCATCTAATTTGCTTGACCAGTCTTTTCTAGATGTGGAAATAGTCTTTTGTAAAATTATTTTTAACTCTCTGTTCACTATTTCGACTTGTCCGTTAGTTTGAGGGTGGTAGGCAGTTGAATGCTTATGCGTAACGCGGTATTTATTAAGAGTTCTAGAAAACCGTGCGTTATAGAAATGTGAAGACCTATCAGTAATGATGGCTCGTGGAGTACCGAATCGAGAAAGTAATTTTTTTCAAAAACATAACTATGACCCTGGCATCGTTAGTAGGAAGAGCTTGGGCTTCAACCCATCGTGAAACATAATCTACCGCAACTAAATGTATTTATTCCGGATCCTAGAAGGAAGGGGGCCAACAAAATCAATTCCACAGAGGTCGATAACTTCTCACTCGAGGAAATAATTTTGCAGCATTTCATTTTTATTGGAAATATTTCCCGACCATTAACAACTATCATACCTACTCACAAAGGCGTGCGCATCTTTAAACAGGCTAGGCCAGTAAAAACCCGTGCAAAGCACTTTGTGTGCGGTGCGAGCAGCTTGATTGTGACCACCAGTCAGTCCTTCATGCAAATGTTTTAAAATATCTAATCCATCTTCAAAAGAGACACATCTCCTTATCACTTGGTTCGCACAGACTCGAAAAAGATGAGGGTCCTCCCAAAAATAGTTCTTCAACTCAGAAAAGAATTTCTTCTTTTGCTGAGAGGAGAACTCTTTCGGGAGCACACGGGCCACTAAATAGTTGGCTATATGTGCAAACAAGGAGAAGGGGATGTGCTAATTAAAAGTAGCTTCTCATCAGGGAATAAATCATTAAAAGATTTTTCATCTAATTTTTCTATATACGGATTATCTATTCGTGAGAGATGATTGGAGGTTAAATTCTCGGCTCCTCGCTTATCACGGATTTCTAAGTCAAACTCCTAGAGGAGTAAGTCCCAGCAAATCAGGCGTGGCTTGGCATCCGTCTTAGCAAGAAGATACTTGAGGGCCGAGTGGTCCGTAAAAACTATAAATTTGTAAAGCGTAATATAAGGACGGAATTTATCAAAAGCGAAAACAACAGCTAGGAGATCCTTCTCAGTTGTGGTATAATTCTCTTGTGCCAATGTAAGTGTTTTACTTTCAAAATAGATGGGTGGAAGTTTTTAGATATTCGTTGTCCAAGTACGGCTCCCACCACAAAACTTCTCGCATCAGACATAATTTCAAAGAGAAGGTCCCACACCGGAGCTATCTTAATAGGGGAATTAATTAACTTTTCATTTATTAATTCAAAGGTAGATAGACAAAGTTCATCAAAAATAAATGGGACGTCTTTTCCAGAGATGAGTAAGGGGTTTGGTGTTTTTAGAGAAGTCTTTTATGAAGATACGATAGAAGCCATCGTGTCCTAGGAAACATCTTATAGCTTTGACATTCGTAGGCGGCGGCAGCTTCTCGATAACTTCTTAGTTATGTCTACTTCAATTCCTCTTGCAGAAATCTTATGACCCAAAACTAACCCTTCCCTCACCATAAAATGGCATTTTTCCCAATTTAGGTCAAGGTTTGTTTCTTCGCATTTTTCTAAGACTTTTTCGAGGTTTTCTAAGACTTTATCAAAGGCATCGCTGAATATGGAAAAATCATCCATAAATATCTCCATAATTCTTTCTACGTACTTGTCAAAGATAGCAAGCATACATCGCTGGAATGTAGCTTGCGCATTGCATAATCCAAATGGCATTATTCGTTAAGCAAAGGTGTTGAATGGACAAGTAAACGTAGTTTTCACCTGGTCCTCGGGAGAGATGGGGATTTGAAAATACCCCGAGAGGCAATCGAGAAAACAGTAAAAGCTATGGCTGGATAGTTGCTCTAAGATTTGATCGATGAATAACAAGGGGAAATTGTCCTTGCGGGTGGCATCATTTAACTTACAATAGTCAATACACATTCGCCACCCTGTCACCATCCGTATCGGGATTAACTCATTATTCTCATTACTAACTACAGTTATCCCTCCCTATTTCGGTACCACCCGAACAGGGCTAACCCACTTACTATCAGATATATAATAGATAATTCCTGCGTCTAAGAGCTTCATAACCTCTCCTTTTATGACTTCTTTCATGTTCGTATTTATGCGTCGCTGAGGTTGGATTGAATTACGCAAATTATCTTCCATTAGGATTTTGTGGGCACAGAAAGTTGGGCATATGCCCTTGATTTTAGATATCTGCCAGGCGATAACTCGGCACTGTTTACGTAAAACAAGAAGGAGTTTATCATTTTACACTTCAGTTAGGTTGGCCGAAACTATTACTGGTAGTTTAGAATCTTTTTCTAAGAAGGCATACTTAAGATGTTCAGGCAGTTCTTTTAATTCTAGGGTAGTGGTTTCTTCATACGACATTTTGGAAATTCTTTCTTTTTCAAAAACAATGTCTTCGTATACCTTTACTTTATACAGAAATTTAGAAAGGGTGGAGTCCGCGGCCATGGCTGTTTCTAGCAGAAATTCATTTGGAAGAGTTGAAGAAAAACAAAAATCAGAAATCTCACTTACACTTTCAGAAAGGTAGTAGGAAGATTCTTCACTTATGGCATCTAAGAAAAAATAGGAGTCATCATTATCTAGGGTTTTCTTCATTGAGGGTGTTATAGAGAAGGTCACTTCATCGTCGCCTAATGGTAGGAAGAGCTTACCCTTGCTTATATTAATATAGCTCGGTAGGTGGCAAGGAAGGGTCGACCAAGGATCAAGGGAAGCTCGACGTCTTCTTCGATGTCTAATATGACGAAATCCACCGGGTAGTTGAATTTGTTGACTTTGACTAAGACATCCTCCACGATTCCTAGCAGGTATTTAACTGATCTATCGGCGAGATGGATACTCATGCGTGTGGGGTTGAGGCTACTAATCCCTAACTTCTTGAATAACGAGAGGGGAATCAAGTTGACACTCGCACCTAAGTCGGCCAATGCGTGCTTGACAAAAAGATCACCAAAGACACACGGTGTATAAAAACTACCCGGATCACTCATGTATGTGGGGTTGAGGAAACCAATCCCTAACTTCTTGAATAATGAGATGGGAATCAGGTTGATACTCGCACCTAAGTCGGCCAATGCGTGCTTGACAAAAAGATCACCAAACACACACGGTATAGAAAAACTACCTGAATCACTAATCTTCTTTGGTAAACCGTTTATCAAGAACGCAGAGCACTTGGAATTTATTGTGATATGCGAAAAGTTTTCTAACTTCTTTTTATTAGTATAGAGGTCCTTAAGGTACTTAGCATACTTTGGAATTTGGGAGATCGCTTTATGGAACGGTAGATTTATGAGAATTTGTTTAAACATTTCTAAGAAGAGGGAGTATTGATCGTCCTGACGTTGCTTGTTAAGTTCAGAAGGGTATGGTGGAGTTGGATTATTTTTAAAGATGAGTGGTGGAATGAGATCTTTTTTTTTCAATCGGGAGAGTGGTGATAACTTCTTCTTCAGTAGAGGGTGGAATTTTTGATATGGTGGTGGAGCTTGCCTCGGGCTCTTTGCTAACCATACCAGAAACTTGCTTCCCACTCCGAAGAGTTAAATCTTTCTCTTGCTCTCTTGGGTTGGCTCAGTATTGGTAGGAATAGACCCGGCAGGTCGCTCGAAAATAATTTTTACGAGTTGTCCTACTTGATTCTTTAAACTTTTAACGGTCCTGGCTAGGGTTCTTATAGTAGCATCATTATTATTCATATATTTTTAAAACATTTCCTCCAAACTTGGAGGTTTTGGAAAATTTTGACGAGGTGGTGGTGGTGCAGAAAATAATTTTTTTGTGGCGGGCGCATTCCGTTCGCGGGATTACTCCACGAAAAGTTTGGGTGGTTCCGTAAAGCCGGATTATAACTATTCGAAAAAGGGAAACCCGGAGCAGGAAAATTACAAGCAGAAAAATTATGAAAAGCATTTCTAGGCATATTATTTACATAATCTAATTGTTTGGGAGTAGGAGTTGCAGATTCCCATACCTGAGGGGCGGTGGCAGCAGTCATCTCCGTTATCTTTTTACTTAATACTTCCACTTGTAGAGCTAGCTATGAGACGTTATCTACTTCAAAGATACCTACAGGTTTGTTTGGTAGAGGTCTAGGCACATTCCCCTGATATGTGTTCATGGCCATGTCCTCGAAAAGCTCAAGAGCTGCTTTCGGGGTTTTGTGGTTTAAAGTACCACCGAAAGCTCCATCTATCGTTTGCTTTGTATTTTGATTTAGTCCGTTATAAAATGTCAGCACTTGTAACCATATAGGCAGTGCGTGATGGGGGCATCATCTTAAGAGATCTTTAAATCTTTCCAAGGTTTCATACGAATTTTCAGAATCTATTTGAAAAAAGGCAAAAATATCGTTCCTAAGTTTTGCGATTTTAGCTTGTGGAAAATACTTCGCAAGAAAATTTTCATTTAGTTGATTCCAGGTGGTGATGTTGTTTTTTGGTATAGTGTTCAGCCACTGTTTAGCTTTAGTTATAAGGGAGAAAGGGAAGAGTCTTAGCCTAATTGCATCATTTGTAACAACATTGATTTTAAAGGTTTCACAAATCTAAAGAAAGCTAGCAATATGCGCGTTCGGATCTTCATCTTGAAGCCCGTCATATTGCACATACTACTGCACCATTTGATTTATTCTAGACTTAAGTTAAAAATTATTATTAGCTATAGCAGGGCAAACTATACTTGATTCTGTACCCTCTAGATTTGGTCATTCATAATAGGGCATAGGCTTATGCACGGCTTCCTCTACGACGGGTTCTTCCAATCTTAGGGCAGGGGGTTCTTCCATTCTTATGGTAGAAAATAACTCGGAATCCTCAACTAGTATTTGGAGAGTAGGGACTTAAAATCGCGATCTTCTCTGAAAAGTACGCTCAATTTCGTGGTTCAAGTCCAAAATAACTGACGGATTTCCGCGGGTCATGCACTAGAAGATGAAAAAGATGAAGAAAGAGAAAAGTAAACTAGAAAAAGAGATACTAAATTTTTTTGTAATAGATTTATTTATGATTTAACTCCCGAACTTCCCAAGGGCTACCCGATGAAGGGTTCGCATGGTACTAGACATGATAGTGGCGTTTAAAGCCACATTGCTCTTTTCGAGAGAGTTAGGTGGCGTAGAAAAATTGTGATATGGGTTTCTATTAAGAGCGTTAATATTTTTTATGAATTTTTAACTTTTGAGAAAGAAGGTGAGAAAGAGAAGTGATAAAAGTAATAGGTTCGTGTTTTTGAATTATCAACAAAAGTTGGTCCCCTACAACAGCGCAAAAAACTTGGTGTCTACTAATAGTGAAGAGAATAAAAATTGAACTAGAAATCCAACTCGGCAAGTATAATTATTGAGTTGTAGCTAAGGGACACAAGTGTCGTAGTAAGATCTGGAAACTATTGAGTAATCTTACTCACACAAAAACTATTATCTTATCGAATGATTGTTTTAGGGTTTGAGAGAAAACTAATAGCGACTAAGAAAAGAAATATAGCGGTAGAAAGAGAACTACTTGAAGCTAAATTAAGAGCTACTAAAAATGATTATAATGAGGGGTTGAAATGATGAAATAGAAAAGCACTCGATCGAGAATCACTTCGGCAAAAGCTGATTAAAATGCGATAATAAAACCTAACTTAATAAGGTAAAGTACCTTGACCGTGGAGGTACCTAAAGCTTGAACATGCTTCTCTCGAAGTCGTGCCCAACTGAGTTTTGGATGGTCCGACCGAACACTCATCCAAATTGGAGACCTAAAGCTCGCTTTATGCGGTGAACGCCACTATTGGATTTCACTCCAATCCGGGAGATTTAACGTCTGCCTCTCTCGAGGGGTGCATGCAACTCTTTTTACTCTTGAGTGTTCACTTCAAACTATGAGCCTATCGGCTAGCTAAGAGTGAAAACCAAAATGGAAATTATATATCGATGATATAACTCCAAGTATGATTTTGAAGAGTAAATCGAAAGCCTAAACCCGAAAAAGAAAAGGAAGAATTAAAGCATCATAACTTAATCAACTCGAACCTCGGATCATAAGGATCGAGTGCAAGGAGGATTTGTTAATCATCGAGAAATGGAGGAAGTGAGATGAGTAGAAGAATATTAAGAAAACAAAGACAAGGTGCACTTTATATTAATACTAAAAGAAAGTTACAACTTGGAATAAAGGATTATAAGTGCAATGAAATAAAAACCTATGCTAGCACTTACTTTAAGCTACTAAAGCAATTACAAAAACTAATACAAAAGGAGTACACAAACTAGGATTAAAAAGCTTTAAATAAGAAAGAGTGAGAGGAGAAGCATGAAAAACTCCAAGAAACAAAAGGGCAGCACCTCCCCTCTCACCCTAAAACTACTTGCGAGACACAAGAGGGGTTCTGAATTTATAGACTTTTTTTCGAGTTGGTCATGCCCCTTGCCATGCTCGGGGAGGGCATGCCAAGGGGCCTGTCAGGTACAGGGTTGACTTTGGGAGCTGAATTCTGACGAAAATTGATGATTTCTTCTATACGTCGGTAGACACGCCCAGGGACATGCCTGTGTAGGAGGGGAGTGTAAGGCATGTCACGTCTCAATCATTGGTCAGAAATCCGTCAGTCATCGAAAAAGGTAGAGCACGCCCGGTGACACTCCTATGTAGGGGGACATGTTAGTACTGTTAATGTGCAACAACGGGAAATCTTTAAATACGGCAGCAGGTTTCGGGATGACAGTGAAACTCCCAAAGACACGCCCAGGGAGGGCGTGTCAGGGGGGCTTGTCAGGTGTTTTCCTCGGTATTTGTGTTCTGCCAGCAATCTTAATCGGGATCTGGTTATACGCCTGGTGACAAGCCCGGGGAGGGCGTGATATGGGGGCGTGTCAGGTCATTTTGGCTGAAATCTGTGAAAACATGCAAAAAGAAGAGAAAACATTGATGGCAATAAAATATACAAAAGTAGGTCAATATATATGCTTACAAGACATGATTTGTGTATTAAAAACTTAAAAATACCCTCATAGTCGAGACTACAAAAAGTACTATCTGTGCTCTGCTTTTTCTTATTTCTCAAAACTTCCTTCTGAACTTGCTGTAGTAGTTGAAGCTTGAAGAAGCTAATTTACTTAAACCTCTGGATTAGTAGATTTGTGTCCTTCAAGCTTCATCCTCAGCAACAATGGAGAGGAGGAAGATGAAGTTCTTTCTATTATGAATAATCCAGAAGTTATTTTCACCAAGCTGATCTTAGTTCTATTATTCTGGAGGCTCAATAGTTATTTTGAATCGTTGGCCCCACTGAAATTGATAGCTGCATCTTAGCTTTAATTGCCAAGAGTTGTACTGTAGGCCTGCAACACCATTTATCGTGTACTATAGCCATCCCGCCTCTTTTAGAATCTTGTTGACTTTTTGACTTTTGCTAATGTCAGTATCTGTGGACTTAGTCAAATTCGAGCAATATTAGTATAGGCATTGAGTGAGCAACCTTCACTCAATGCCAAAACACTTAGATAGATTTTCTATCACCTGGCATTGAGTGAGTAAGTTTTACTTAATGCCAAAACTCTTAAACAGATTTTATGTCACTTTGCGTTGAGTGAGTAAGCTTTACTTAATGCCAAAACACTTAAATATATTTTCTGTCCCTAGGCATTGAGTGAGTAAGCTTTACTCAATGCCAAAAAGCATGGATAGATTTTGTCACTAGGCATTGAGTGAGTAAGCTTTACTCAACGCTAAGGCATTTAGAAAAATTTTGCCATTAGGCATTGAGTGAATAGGCTTGACTCAACACCAAAACACTTAACCAATGATTCTATTATAAAGAGTTGAGAGCATTGAGTGAAGCTTCATCACTCAATGCTTTTGTCCTTAGACAATCTTACTACATCAACAGGCATTGAGAGAATTGAGTGATGCTTCACCATTAAACGCTTTTATACTTAGCTGTTTCTCTGAAGTCAGCCAGCTTGCTAAGGCATTGAGAGCATTGAGTGAAGCTTCATCACTCAATGCTTTTGTACTTAGATAGATTTTTTGTCTCTTCTCTTCAAGCTTTTACTTAGAGAGCTTGTCTCAATGCTTCTTGTCGCATAGCATTGAGTGAGTTGAGATCACTCAACGCCTACAGACTTAGCCACTTTTCTTTAATGCCAAAGAAAAGGCTTTGGCTGCGTAAGCTTATCTCAACGCTTCTGCTTATCTAGCGTTGAGTGAGCTGTCTTCACTCAATGCATGTGGACTTGGACTGATTTCAGTCTCTCTACATCTCTGCTATGTGACCACCTGTCACAGCCACTTGAACAACCTGTCTACTCATGTTCCAAGGAATATCCTGTATAAATAAAACATGTGACATCTGTTAGATTACACACATGTGTATACCATTGTTCATTAGGAATTCAAATCTTGGACATTGGGATCAACGGATCCAATAATCTCCCCATATTTGAAGAAGTCAAAACCTAAGACAATGATATACACTAACTCACATATACAGCATAAATATGATGTACGCAACAAGTATATCACAGAAATAATGAACACTAATTTAATTTAAGTAGATATTCATTAACTTAAATGCTTTTAATGTGTGTAGCACAAAATCAAACTTCCTTCAACCCTCTAATATAAGCAGGAAACATTATCATGTTTCAGGTTCTCTTATAATAATGTCATTGCTTCTGGGCTTCTTGATTGTCTTCTCAACTGCAACTTCAGACTTTTTGACTTTCTGCCTTTGGAAGTAACTGAAGGGTTTTGGAATGTATTTTGCAAGCTCAACAGCATTTGGAGGCAAGGTGCCAGCATTCCTGTCCTTTCTATTTTTCCTTCTTTCATTCTCCCTCTCTTCCATCTTAGCTCACTCAATAGAGTTATACAACTTTCCTCTCTCTATTTTCTTGGTCTTTACTTGCTCCCATACTAACAGAATGATGGTCTTGACTCAGGGCTCCACTGCACAAAGTTAGACCTAGCTTCCATTTGCTCTCTGTATCTCTACTTGTTGGCCCTAACAGCTTCTTTCTCTTTAGTAGCTGTAGATTTCCCTTTTTCCTTCAGAATCTGGTCAGTAGTGGGGTTGAATGTTGGAATATCAACAACTGGTTCATCCCACTGAGCACCTTCTTCAGCATACTAAGTTAACTGACCTACATTCAGGGCTTCTTGAATCTTTGTGGGGAACATATGGATGTTATCATACTGAACTGTTTCTATCCCGAATGATCCCCTTATGACATTTGTGGCCCACACAACATTCTCAGTGCTGGCCATAATTGTCTCCCTCTCCCCCTTTTTGACTTCTTCAATCAGTACTTTGGTTTGGGAGAGGCTGGCATTGTTCCTTTCAGATTTAAGATGTCTTACACCAGCTATTACTTGATTCCCGACCCACAACAGATGATCTTCGAGGAGCCTGGAGCGAGCATCCATCTTTGTGAATATAGCAGCCTTTTGTTGATCCAACAGTACTTTATCAGCATTATGGACATCAACCATGTTGGTAGCTTGAATAGTCTTATTTTCTATGATTGTAACAATATTTTGGCCCACCTCATCCAGTTTTTCCATAGTGTATTCAATAGTTGGGGCTGCTCTAGTGAAGAATTTTACAGTTTTAGCCATCAGAAGATTGACTTCAAATCTGATAGACTTTATTTCTGTGTACAACTCATTTTTTATTTCTTTAAGGACATCATCAATAAAGGTCTCCAGAGTTCTCCTTTGTTCATCCATCAAGGCTCTTAGCTGAGCTAGAAAGACAGGTGGCAATTGATCTGTCCTGGCAAATGTACCTTCATCATAGATGGCTTCTTATTCTGGATTGATCTTTGCCCTATTATCAGATTCACCCGTGGTGTACATGAAAAAATGTGCTTTTTGGATGGATCCATTTTAGACGTAGAGGAGTCAACATCGTATGCATGACCTAGAGCGGGGAGTTCAGGATAAATCTCCCCCTCAACTACTGTCATGTCCTTAGTGACATGCAGAACAACAATAGCAGCAGATCCATCATTCATAGTTTCCTGAATTTCCTCTGGAGGACACTGGGATTTCTCCCCCTAAGTAACTACAGTCTCCATTACTTGATCCTGATATATCTCCCACTCACCCTATGGACTTTTTCCATCATGAAGATCTTGGGGTGTTGGAGTAGATACATCAATAGCTGGGAACTCGGTGGTCACCTCCTCCATCACAACAGAGATTTTGTAAACAATCTTTGTGCCACTTGGCCAGCTTCCTAAGCTAATTGTAGCTTTGCTTCAGTTGTATCCTTAGATATGGAGGTCTGGGCGCTTGGGTCCCTTCTGGACTCATCAGTTGATTCAGTCAGGTTGGGATTATGAGGCTCTTCTTCAGGGTGTTAAGATGAACTTCTAGTGGTTCTTTCTTCTGGTACAGGAGCCTGTTTCTCTTTCTTCTTGGCAATAGATGGGCCATGGGTCTAAAGGACCCGGTCCCATCTTTCTAGCATCTTTATGTCCATTTTTCTCATTTGATAAATCTTGGTTCCTAACCTCACATTGAGCATCCCTAGAACACTATTCAGCAAGTATAGGGAGAGAATTCTTCCTAGATTTGGCTTAGCCAAACATTCCACTATTCTATCAAAAAGAATATTTCCCCAATCTATCCTCTTGGATAAAATTACCTGGTCCATGAGCTCAAACATTTTCTTAGATATTTTGTCATGGGAGCCTGTCTTGCATAACAGGGCTTTCCCAATCACATCGGCTAGGAACTTACCGCTCAAGTTAAGTTTCTTTCTGAGAATAGAGCCGGTGGTGTGTTTAGATAGACCACACCACTTCAGGGATGATTTTACGTCAGACTAATCTAGGTCTTCTTCATCTATCTCTGTGAAATTAGGCAGTTGAAGTGCCTTACTTAACCTTCTTGGGGTCATCTTTATCTTTGTCCTACTGACTGTTGACTTGATTTTGCTGGAGGATGAGTTGACCGAGGCGTTCGAGTACAACTCCATAACCTCCCGCTTCCATAGCAAGCAGGGCTCTGACAGAATGTGTTCTAGGTCAGCGACCTGTAGTAGATGTAAAACAAACTATACTTCCTCGGGAGCATCTTTGAAGCCATTCCGAACAAGTTCACTGCCTTCAAACAAAAAATCCCGACCTTTAGGAGCCATCTCTGTCGCGAATTTCTGAGAACGAGTAAAAATTGTTTCGTCATCTCGGTAGACTCGGGCAATTAACAGTGTGGCTTGTCTTATGCACAACTCCTTCTATTTATAGTTTAATTTTTTTTTCTTTTAGAAGTGGAAGAGGCACGTACCTGTTTGAGATCAAGACCTATGATCAACGGCTGGGATTAATTCCCGACACTTAGCCTCAAATAGTCAATTTTGCTTGATCCATTGAGAGAACTCCTAATGTAGTCGATTCTCTTAAAATTTGTCCACTTTGATTGTACTTATCTACAGCGATTAGATCAACCTGCAACATATAAACATAATGTATATATATTTATATAGTAGAGAGCAGATTATGCTTCCTCCTGGTATGTGTCCGACTCAGCAGTGGATATAGATTTTCCATGAAGTCAGCCTACTTCTTTGGAAATGACAAGTTTCCTCCTTGCTTTTCCAATCTCCCTTGCATTCTCTTCTTGATCATTATCTATTTACCTATTGGTCTTATAAGGGAGGTTATGACATTCTCCTCTTCTTGAGTAGGGAGTTCAGCGGGAATCTCCCCCTCAACCTTTGCATTATTCCTTTCGGACACCCCTTGTTCCAGTCTAATTCCTGGAGCATACTCTGTCTAAGTACCTTATGTGGGTAAAGGTACTTGGACTATTCTGCAAAACAAAATTTAATTTACCTTAGGACCCCAAAATGAATTGGGTCCTAGGTTCTTGTTAGCTTCAAACTGAACTTTTCTTCCTGTAGATTTTTTTACTAGAAGACTCACATTAGCTCTTGGCATAGTAGGATTATGCCTGCAATCTAAGGCAAAATGCCTCACTTTCCCACAGCACCAACACTCATGAGTTTTGTATATTATTTTATGTGTTGGTCCTGCAGTTTTGTTAACTGCTGACAAAACAGAAGGATGAGGAACATTAGTCTTCTTCAGATTCATTTCAGCAAGGATCTGACTGAAGTTAAGTCTTCCAGCTGGCTTATTTAGCCTGCTCTGAGTGCTATCAGCAGCAATCTTCTTTGCAGAAGACATGCTCTTGATAGCATCAGAGATGCCTAATTAGACTTGTTGATAGACTTACCCTTAATTTGAGTCTTAGCTGAATGTTTTAGAAGCTTGGCCATAGCCACATTCTTGATATTGGGGGCTGGAGTACCAAAGATAAATAATCCATGATGGGCCATTTCAATTTCCTCATGGGGAGCCTTAAAGGCATTCATTCCCCTACTATACCTTCCACCATTATTGTGAACATCGTTGTTCACACAAGTGGATCTACCATTCATATAGTGACCATAGATGCTCTCTTGGTCATACCTGTTTGAAGGCAACTGAACTTTCCTAAAAGGAATGGGAGGATTGGAAGCTAGTGACAAAACAAGAACTTTGCTTTTCCCTTTGGACTGGGCAACTCTTGTGCTTCCCTTGAATCCCAACTATTTCTTACCCTTTTGAGAGGAGAAAGAGTATATAAATGGCAGCACAGTACTTGGCTTAGAATAACTAGCCACTATCCTTTTCTCCATCTTGAGCCTCTCTTCAAGGTCCCTAATGAGATTGTTCTTGTCCTTGATAGTGCCAATCTGAATGAGAGTGATATTTTTTAGTTGGCTAACTTCCCTTGCTTTCTGATCCAGCATGGTTTCTATTAAATTCTGCTGGGCAGCAGCTAGCTGAAGAGAGGCAATCTCCTTAGCTTGCTTTTTATCCAAATTCCTACTCCTCATGAAGGCATCGAGAAGTGCACAATACTTGTCAATTAATTGATTGACATCATCCTGTGATTTTGATCCATCATCAGCACTTGATGTGGAAACATCTGAGTTTGGACTGGTCTTATAATCAGATTCTGAGGATGAGCTAGATTGGGAATGTACCTTACCTGAACCGGGCTAATCCTGGAAGGATTCTTCTACTATCATGGCTGTTAGCCCATAACTTATGTAGTCATCTCCCTCATCATCATCTTCCTCTGAATCACTGTCTGAATGTGATGTAGGGGCCCTAATATCTATTCTTGCATCTGGATAGACATCATCTGTATCTCTATTATAGAGAGTTGAATAAGGTAACTATTAAGATTAGATATCCCCTGCCGCAGATAGATGATTTGTTCGATCAGTTGCGTGGTAGTACGGCATTTTCGAAGATTGATCTTCGTTCAGGCTACCATTAGTTGAGGATTTAAGAGTTGGATATTCTGCGGACTGCTTTTCATTCCCAGCATGGACATTTTGAGTTCTTGGTGAATGTCCTTTGGGCTGACAAATGCACCCTCTACCTTTATGGATATGATGAATAGAGTGTTCAAGGATTTCTTAGATCATTTTGTGATTGTTTTCATTAACGATGTTCTGGTATATTCTCGAAGTGCTGAGGAGCATGCTCAACATTTGTGCTAAGTTCTGTTTACTTTAAGAGAGCATATGTTGTATGAGAAATTGAGTAAGTGCGAGTTTTGGTTTCCTTAGGTGTCCTTTTTGGGTCATGTTGTGAATAAGGAAGGAATTTTTGTTGACCCAAAGAAGATAGTTGTCGTGATGGATTGGAAAATACCTGCCACGCCTAAAGAGATAAGAAGCTTCTAAGGATTGGTAGGCTATTATAGAAGGTTTGTGGAGGGATTCTCTTAATTTTCTGCACCTTTGACTAAGATTACGCAAAAGAATGATGCATTTATGTGGAGCAGTGAGTGCGAAGAAGCCTTTTGGGAATTGAAAAAGAGATTGTGCACTGCACTAGTGTTTACCTTACCTACAGAAGCAGTGGAGTATACTGTTTATGTGGATGCATTGTGTAACACCTCTCCAATACACTAGAGTGGTCACTTAGCGAGCATGTTACCGGGCTGCAGCCCAAGCACCCCAATCCCTCTCCATCCACAGGCGGGTTGTTGGTGGCCACAGCCTCCCTTTGATGAGGGAAACTCTCCGATTAAGCGTGCACTAGAGGGACTTTCAAGGAGGTCACCCATCTCAGTACTACTCCAGCCCAAGCACGCTTAACTATGGAGTTTTTCCTAGTCTCATCACCAATTGAGCTTGGTGATGAGAGTTGAAAGAACTCCATAGTTAAGTGTGCTCGGGCTGGAGTAGTACTGGGATGGGTGACCTCCTGGAAAGCCCCCGTACGGCCCAACTTAACTATCGAATTGACTCATCAAAGGGATGTTGTGGCCACCAACAATCCGCCTGTGGAGGGAGAGGGGTTGGGGTGCTTGGGCTGTAGCCCGGTAACATGCTCGCTAATAGACCACTCCGGTGTAGTAGAGAGGTGTTATAATACAAGTGCACTTTTATTGTAACACCCCTAACCAATCCAACGGGACAAATCCACAGCTCCGCTCTAGGCGACTCTACCGGACTGTAGCCCAAGTACCCCAACCCCTCTCCAGCCATTGGAGGGTTGTTGGTGTCAACAACCTCTCTTTAATGAGCGAACTAGACAGTTAAGTTGGGCCGTATGGGGACTTCCCAGGAGGTCACCCATCCCAGTACTACTCCCACCCAAGCACGCTTAACTTTGGAGTTCCTTCACTTCTCATCACCAATTGAGAAGTGAAGGAACTCCAAAGTTAAGCGTGCTTGGGTGGGAGTAGTACTGGGATGGGTGACCTCCTGGGAAGTCCCCATATGGCCCAACTTAACTGTCTAGTTCGCTCATTAAAGAGAGGTTGTGGCCACCAACAACCCTCTATTTGCTGGAGAGGGGTTAGGGTGCTTGGGCTACAGTCCGGTAGGGTCACCTAGAGCGGAGCAATCGCTTTGTCCTGTTGGATCGGCTAGGGGAGTTACAATAAAAGTGCACTTTTATTGTAACACCTCTCCACTACACTGGAGTGGTTTATTAGCAAGCATGTTACCGGGCTGCATCCCATGCACCCCAACCCATCTCAAGCACTCGGGCGGGTTGTTGGTGGCCACAGCCTCCCTTTGATTATTCAAACTCGATAGTCAAGCGCGCACCACGGGTACTTCCCAGGAGGTCCCCCATCCCAGTACTACTCCACCCCGAGCACGCTTAACTATTGTGTTCTTTCAACTCTCATCACCAATTGATCCGCAGCTCAGTTGGTGATGTGAGTTGAAAGAACTCCATAGTTAAGCGTGCTCGGGCTGGAATAGTACTGGGATGGGTGACCTCTTGGGAAGTCCCCATGGTGCGCGCTTGACTATCGAGTTTGACTCATCAAAGGGAGGCTGTGGCCACCAACAACCCGCTAGAGTGCTGGAGAGGGGTTTGGGTGCTTGAGATACCGCCCGGTAATATGCTCGCTAATAGACCACTCTGGTGTTGTGGAGAGGTGTTACACATCGCACGTCGAGCTTGGATGTGTCTTGATGCAAGAAGGAATGGTGATTGCGTATGGGTCAAGGCACTTGAAGGTTCATGAAATGAATTACCCTACACATGATTTGGAGTTTGTGGCAATGATTTATGCCCTAAAGCTTTTGAGACATTTGTTGTATGGCGCGTCGTGCAAGATTTATACAAACCATAAGAGCTGGAAGTATGTTTTCACTCAAAAGAAGCTAAATTTGCGCTAGCTTAGATGTCTGGAGTATGTTGCAGATTATGATGTCGATATATTTTATCATCTGGGCAAAGCTAACGTGGTATTCGACGCCTTGAGTAGGAAGACCGTGCATATCTTTAACCTTTCTGTGCAATCCTTGGTGGAGAAGTTTTTATTAATGAATATAACTATTGGGAGTAGCAACTCGCCGAGTAGTTTGGAAGTGGCAGAGCCTTCATGGATTATGCTTACATGGCTACATCAGAAGGATGATCCTTATTTGCAGCATATCCGGAGTAGAACTTAAAAAGGGGAATTACAAAACTTTTCGATTGAAGAAGTGGATAAATTGAAGTACCGCGACAGATATTATATTCCAGTTGTTGGTGATATTTGAGCAAGGATTTGTAGTGAAGAGCATGGGTCTAGTGTTGCATATCACCCTGGCTCTACAAAGATGTATAAAGATTTAAAGCAAATCGTTTGGTTGCATAGGATGAAGAACGATAGAGCTAAGTTCGTGTATGAGTGCTTAACCTACAAGCGTGTTAAGGCAGATTATGGAAGGCCTGGTGGCAAGCTGACACCTTTGGATATTCCATGTTAGAAGTGGGAGAGCATTTCTATAGATTATATTACCGGTTTGTCGAGGTCTCCATGAGGGCATGATTCTGTGTGGGTAATAGTTGATAGATTGACGAAATGTGCACACTTTGTGCCTTTCAAGAATGGCTATTTGGTGGTCGCTATGCTTCGAAGAAAATAAAGCAATCGAACTAGCAATCCAATTAGGCAAGTATACCTATCGAACTGTAGCGAGGGGACACAAGTGTCGTATTGAAATCCGGGAACTGTTGAGTACACTTACTCACACGAAGACTATTATTTTATCGACGGAAAATCTTTAGGGTAAAAGAGAAATCTAAACGCACTACAGAAAGGAAATATTGCATAAAAAGAGAACTAATTGCACTAAAAAAAGAGAGCATGAAAGAAACGATTACAATAAAGGATTAGAACGATGAAATGGAAATGCACTCGATTAAGAATCACCTCGACTAAAGTCGATTAAAAACACGATAAATAAACCTAGGCTTAATAGGGTAAAAGTCCTAGACCGTGGAGGTTCCTAAAGCTTGGACACGCTTCTCTGGAAGTCGTGCCCAACTAAGTTTAGGAAGGTCCAACCGACTCTCGTCTAAATCAGAGGCCTAAAGCTCTCTTTACACGGTGAACCCCACTATTGGATTTTACTCCAATCCGGGAGATTTTGACTTCTGCCTCTCTCCAGGGGTGCGTGCAACTCTCTTTACTCTTGAATGCTCACTTCAAACTATCGGCCTATCGACTAGCCAAGAATGAAAGCTATATTTGAAATTATATATCGATAATATTATTCCAAACGATCAAAATCAAGAGTAATTCGAAGGCCTAAACCCTAAAAAGAAAAGATAAATTCAAGGCATCATAACTTAATCACTCGAACCTCGGATCATCAAGATCGAGTACAAGGAGCATTAGTTAATCATAGCGACGTGAAGGAGGAGAGATGAGTAGAAGAGCATGATAACACAAAGTAAACAAGGAGAGAAGAAACAACACTTTTATTAAATTTAAAGAGAGCTACAACTTTTTGAAATGAAAATTACAATTGCAATGAAAATTAAAATCCTATTCTAACCCTACCATTAGCAACTAGAGCAAGTGCATAAACTACACTAAAAGCTAATACAATAAAAGCATAAAGCTAGGGTTAAGAAAATTACAAAATAAGGAAGATAGAAAGGGAAGAACACTAAAAAAGGATAAGAAATAAAGTGGCAGCACCTCCCCTCTCAACCCAAGCTTATCTTAAATGGAAGGGGGTATCTGAATTTATAGGAAAATTTCTCTTATTGGTCACGCCCTAGGTCATGCCCAGGTAGGGCGTGTCAGGGGGCGTGACACGTACGGGGTTGACCTTGGGATTTGGATTCTGGAGGGAAGGATGATTGCTTCTGTATGATGGTTGACACGCCCTAGGTCACGCTTGTGTAGGGGGGCGTGATAGGTACGTCAAGTCTCAATCATTGGTCGGAAATCCGCAAGTCTTAGAAAAGGGGGTGGCCACGCCCTGGGTCACGACCGTGAGGGGGGCGTGATAGGTACGGTTGGCGTGCTAAGGAGAAAATGCATTTAATGTGGCAGCAGACTTTGAGCAGGGGGTGATACGCCCGTGTCACGCCATGGGACACTCCCGGGGAGGGCGTGTCCGGGGGCGTGACAGTAGTTTTCCCTATTATTTGTCCTCTGTCAGTAGGATTCCTCGTGATCAAGTGACACACCCTATTACACGCCCAGGGAGTGCGTGATAGGGGGCGTGACAGGTCATTGTTTGGCCAAAATTCTGGAAACCTGCAAAAAGACAAGAAAATGTTAGTGGCAATAATATTTATATAAGAAATATGAAAATTAAGCTAATAAGGCAAGATTAGCTCCTTCAAAACTAGAAAATACGATAATAGTTTAGGCTACAAAACGTATTATCAAATTCCCCCAAGCTTAAGGTTTGCTTGTCTCCAAGCAAAAATATAAAAACTAGATAATCATAAAAAGTGACTAATTAAACGATTTTAATTATGCTAAGACAAGTACTATGCGAAATTCTAAATTAGGAGAAGGTGAAACGTAAATCTAAAACAATTATTTAAATATGATTTACAATTTATAAACTTTACTGACAAAAATAAATCATCCAAAATTTTGACGAAATTCTTTAAATAGATTTAAGCAAAGCAACGAAAATGAAAAAAATGCATTATAATTATATCATTTAAATAACAAAAATCTATGTTTAAATCCAAAAGTAATACTGATTTACTTTTCTTCTTTTCTTAGTTATTAAATAAAATTCAAAAGCATGAATCAAAAGGACTTAATAGGACCGAAGCGTTTGGTTTAGGATTATTATTAGGAGTGATATTCAAAGATAAACAGGGAGGCTTAAAATCACACTAAACCAAAATAAAGAGTTTCAAAAGTTTTCATTTTAAACAAAATATTTTTCTTTTCTTTTTTCTTTTCCATTTTTTTTTCTTTTTTCTTTTTCAAAACAAAGGCCATAAATATTTTTGTTTTCATTTTAAATTGGACAAACAAAAGCAAATATTTCTTTTGAGCATACTTTTTTCAAAAACTTCTCCAAAATTATCACAAAATAACCTAACATAAACATGAAAATTCTTTATGAAACTCAAAAAGGCTAATGTGATTAGATAGATTGGAAATTTTGGCTTTGGTGAAAATGATATGAAAAGAGGAGCTATCAATTGAAATTGAAAAAAAGGCTCAAAAGCGGCTAACTAGTGGTGAAAGTTTTTAGGTTGGCAGGAAAGCTCAAATGAAAACAAAAACGGCCAAAATCATTTTCATGCTTTTAAATTTATTTAAAACGTAGATTTGAAAATTTTCAAAAAGCAAGTCCTAGATAATAAAAGAAGATTGATAAAATTATCTTGAAAATAGAAATAATAGGTGACTTGGATCATTCACATCTACTACGCTATTAAAAAGTTGACCTTAAAAAAATTATCCAAAAATGAGAAGGAAAATAGTGGATGATGAATTTTTGAGAAAGTAAAGAGGATAAAGAATGAAAACCATAATGGAATTGCAAGTTTTATAAAAAACGTTTTACGTTAACATGTTACCGCGAATTAAAAACACAGCATGGCCAACATTTTACTTGTTAAACATAATTAAACAGGATGATTAGAAATATTATAATTAAATAAGAAGCTTAAATCAGATTTTGAGAAAAACAAAACAAAAATGAGGGGTACTATTGAAATACCAAAACGTCTAAACTATTAAAGTAAACACAAGAAGCATATTTAATTTTTTATTTTGAAATATTCTCTTTTTTTGGATTTTGGAAATATTTTCTATTTTTTTTTTATTTTTTAAGATATTCATTTTTTTGGATTTTTAAAAAGTATTCACAAAAAACAAAATATTCACAAATAGAAAAAAGAAGGAGGAAGCCCTCCCCCAAGCTTAAAATGGACATTGTCCTCAATGAATAAGGGGGTTAGAGAATGAAAGAAAATTAAATTACAGAATTGAATGTAGAGAATTGAAAAACAGGTACTTCCCCGGATTTATTTGCTGCGAATGCTGAGTGATGTCGCTCCCCCAAGCGTGTGCTTTGGATCTTCATGAAATGTCTTCTTTGGACTTCGTGATGGATTCAGCAACGTTGGAGCAGGCGATCGTAGAAGCTTCATCTTGTCGGAGCCGTCTGGGGCAAAAAGTGTAAAATAAAGAAAACAGAAGAAAGATAACTTGGGTTGCCTCCCAAGTGCGCCCTTTGTTTAAAGCGTCATTTGAGCTCGACGCAACAAAATAATATTGTCCAAAAATATTGTGTCTAGAATAATAATTAATGTTTTTAACAAAAAAAAGTTCGAAGTTAGAGTTTGTGTAGCAGAAATTTAACAATGTTTGTGTTGGGTAGTGTATCCACAATTACCTGGATTTAAAGAAGACTCCAGTCAAGCTAAGATGGATTCACAATGTATTTGACTATCTTCTATAAAGTTGTGCTTGCAGCTATTCCATGCTAAGTACACACCAATATCAGGGTGCAGTGGGTCAATATACACGGGTCTGCGCAACGTAATCCCTTGTTGAGCAGATCAGTGTGTTGACTCACGTGTGCTCTCTCTATTGGAGTGTACTTACTTTCAAGTACAGGGTCAAGATAGATCAAGAGCAGAAGAGGAGCAAAGATGGGTCAAAGATCAAGTTCATAGGAAGGAAGAGAAAAATCGTCTAAGTCAAAATCGACGGGAAACACTAAGTGATTCTCGCCGATTCGACGGGAATCATTAGTAATTCTTGCCGAATCATCGAGAATCAGTCAGTGATTCCCACCGACTTCATCCGGCTGACTGTCCTCCTACAAGAATTCTGCTAAGGCAGAATCGACGGGAATCACCATGTGATTCTCTCCGATTCGATGAGAATCACCTTGCATTCCCGCCGATTTCCTCCGGATGACCAGATTTCCAATTGGAATTCTGCCAAGGCAAATTCAACGGGAATCGTGAGTGAAACCCGCCTACTTCGACGGAAATCACCAGCGATTCTCGCCGATTTTGCCTTAGGCAAAATTCCAGTTCGCTGGACCGAACCAAGTTTGTTGTGCGTCGTTTTGACCGGGACTAGGGCTTCTCCTTGTGGGCCCCACAACAGATTTAGGGTTTGCTTTCAGTATATATACTCGCGTATTTGAACATACCGAGGCATCAAAGAACGAAAAATCAAACTGAGGCCGAGCGTGCCCTAGCCGATCGCGAAACTTCACTGATCGTTGTCGCCGCTCGCAAGCTAATCGCCGCCGCTGATCTCAGAGATTCTTTGATCTTCCAACGACAGTACCGAGGCAAGCCTAGCATCTCACGCTTCTCTCTTGAGATCTATTGTCTCTCGATTTGTTGAACGAGGATAGTTCTTCATTCCGAATCGATTGAGATGACTGATCCGATTGAGATCGTTGGTAGACCTTTCTTGCTTCGTCAAGAAGATTGGATTCACAAAGCATCACCGTCGCAACCACTTACCGCCGCCGATCTTGACAAGATCCTCTCCAAGAGAGTACTCCTATCGTGGACTCTTCGTCTCATTCAAGAAAGCATCAATGAATGAAGAGCAACATCGGATTCTCCACAAGTTTGTTTGTATTTCTTGTACATACAATTTTTGTTTTGTTGTAAAGGATTTTTTATTCCTAGTTGTAAGGGTTGGGTGCAACCCGTGGTGGAGGAGTAGTGACTCCTTTGGTTGGAAGGGTTCCTTCCGTAGTGTGAGGATTGGATTTCAATCCGGTTGGTGAAGTGATCGAGTCATCCCTTGGGGGGAGATAGGTCGAAGGGGGAGAGTGGACGTACCCAAATCAGGGAACCACTATAATTGCTTATGTGCTTTTCTGTGCTGTGTTTGTTTATTTGTGCAGGTAATTTAAATTCCACAAAAAACTGCACGACACCTATTCCCCCCACCACCATAGGTGGATTTAGTTAACACTAGAAACTGTCAAGTGGTATCAGAGGGAGGTTACTCATCAATAAGGTTAACACCTTGAGTAAGATCCCGTCTCTAGTGTCAAGAAGAAAACAAGACTCAAGCATGGAGTTGTACACTGATGTCTCTCCCCTGAGACTGCCTGCATGCATAAAAGAATATTATCCCATCTGGAAAATGAGGGTTCAGTTTCATCTGGGAGCCATTGACCCCCGTGCTTTATTCATTGTGGAAGAGGGTCCCTTCATTCCCATGAAGGCTTCTGACTCTAGAGAAGATCACCAAATCCCTAAGAGTACCGTAGAGATGTCTGAAACCGAGCTTTCACTATTCAACTTGGACAAGCTGGTACGACAGATCATCTATGATATTTGGTCAGGAACATCTCTTTCTAGGTTGGACAAGTGTAAGACTGCAAAGTCCATGTGGGAAACTATCTCTGATCTCATGGAGGGAAAGAAGACTTTCTGGAATGAATGCCAGCAAGAAGATGAAGCATATGTCGGGGTCCTCATCTCTTAAGAGGAATGTCAAGAACAACCTGTCAATATCAGGGCTCCTGTTTCTCTATCAGAGACTTAAGAAGAGATTGAGGAATGCAGTTGTGATGAAGCTTAAACCTTAGTCTCTGCAGACCCTAACCCTAACCCTGATCAGCACAATCAGGATCAGGTATCTTCCTCTTCTTGCTCCCTTCCTCTTGTATCTCTTGAAGACAGGATAAGTTCAGAGGTTTGTCCATCTTTTGATGCTAGGGAAATAGACAGTTTCAATCAAAAGATTGAAACTCTTGATTTCCTTTGTAGTGCCCTTAAGAAGAGCAACTTGCTTATTGAGAAACAAGCTATGGAAATTGCTCAGTTGAGGACCATGATGGATCTCCAATTAGAATCCATCAAGGTCAAGGACTCAAAGATCTCGGATCTAGAGTTTTCTTTAGAGACCGAGAAGACAATAGTATCTAACTTTTCTAAGGTAGATGCTATTAAGAGAAAGGGAGAAAACGGGTGGATCTCGTGAATTATAAAATCGTGGAGAAATGGGGAAACTGTTTACAGACCCCCACACACCGAGTAGGAGGGGCATTCATCATTCCTTCAGGTATGACCATAAGAACAACTATGGTCACTGCAAGAATGATCGACCCTCAAGTGGAAACACCCATAGTGCAAGTGTTATGATGGCTACCCATGAGAAAATACACACGGCTCATCATGAACCATTTGTATTTACAGCCTTAGCTCCCCCACTTCATGAAATTGGAGGAACCAGCTCTCACAGGACATCTTTCCACCGTAGGACAAAGGGAAAGGGAGTTGGGAAACATGTAGTAAGCATCAATGGGGCCCCCGGATGTGTGCTGGCTGAAAAGAAAGCACCATCCCCCAGGCCTCATGATACTCACCACATGTTCACCATCAGACCCCCCCCCCCCCTCGAGTCTCGGTGGAAAGGGTAAATCTGAGAGCAGTTCCAGCTTTTCCTCCTTCAAACCTAAGATCGTGACAAACTCAGTCAGTAGATCTGGTCAGAAAAGGAGATACAATATTCATGAGTGCAGGTGTTGTGTCAAAGTGGGTCACTTTGCCATACATTGTTGGCACAATCCTTCTGTGCCAAGTGCAAGGGTATGTCCACATCCCTTGGCTAGAGATAGCCTTCCTGACAGAAATCATGTAGGAAGGCATCCTGTATTTTATGCTGACAAGAACCTAGGACCCAATACATATTGGGTTCCTAAGGTAAGGTAATTCGTTTTTGCAGGATAGTCTAGGTACCCTTGAACATGATGGGACCTAAACAAGAGATGTTCCAGGAATGCTATGGAACAAGTATATGGGATAAGAGATAATGCTAACTACATTTTCCTACTTGAACTAGATACCTGTTTTACTTAAAATAGTGGATCCGAATAATCAACCTAATGATCCCAAGTACGCGCATTCAGTTTCGAAAATTGAATCGCATTACATAGAAGTATATATATATATATCCAAACAAATATGTAGATTCTCTCTCAAGATATAAATATATATATATATACACACACCTGATGGAAGGAAACGGAAGCTAATATATGTATGATCCATATTGTGGAACTAATAAACTGTCAAAATCTTGATATGGTGAGAAAGGGGGTGTCAAATGGTCCTATGACTCACGTGACTTGTATCAATAGTTGAAACTACCGTACTATATTTTGAATCCAACAAGGATAAGACGAGGTTTGTTCTAGTTTTAGCCTTCCTTGAACTCAACTTGGCTGTCATAAGAAAACTTGATATCCCTTATTTAGAGGAAAAAGGAAATCTAGGTGAAATAAACAGGACTCCCATCGATTAGAATAATCCACCGGGAAATAACGGAAACAAATAGCTGGGTAAGGAAACAAATACCCAGTGAAATTCATATTCCCGTCGATTTTACGGTAATAAATAGTGGAAACTAATCGAGTCCAACTCCTGACCGTTCAGCTCCCTGCAAGAACTAGCGAAAACCTTGCTGAATCCCTTCGATCGTGCGGAAACAAGCCTCCCGTCGCTCCCCAGCCGTAGTTCTCCGCAACCTACCGGTCTATCTCCCGTCGTTTAGAGTCCGCCCATCGTCCTCTCCCCGTCGGCTCGGTGTTACCGTCTCCGGCATCTGCTTGACGCTCGGGTCTCGACGATCCACCGCCAGCATTCCGTCCCGACGCAAGCTGCTCCTTGGACTAGGGCTTCTCTCCTCTCACTGGACTAGGGCTTCTCTCCGCTCACCACCTAACGAGAATCACTTTTCTTCCCCCCTCCGAGTACAAGGTAACGACCATTCCTCCTTGTATCATTAGCTATGTTGTAACTTGTCTATTTCCTACTAGTTCAGTTCCTACAATCTATAGATTTAGATAGAGTTGAGTTCCTTGGATGTTACTTGTTTAGGTTTATAATGGCACCTCAGACCACGGTCGGGCTCCTCACTGGGAGGAGTTGGTTAGGACAGGCTTCGCCCATGCTTCTGATGAATTCAGGAACATCATCTTGATGCTTGAGCAAGCGGGGCACTCCTTTATTCTCGAGCACCCATGCAAGGTCCTAGATAAGGAATTTCTTGAGCTCTACACAACCGCCAAGCTACGTCACGAAGATACCTTAATAAAGAGTAAGATAGCTGGACTAATGATCAAGGTGACTGCTGTAAAACTATCACATCATCTGCAGCTCTCCAGCTATGTACAAGAGGACTACTTGGATGAAAATGATCGTGCAAGGACACTACTATTATGTGGATTAGCTCGAGGGACCAAGGCCATCAAATGAAAGGACATGAACGAGGAAGGAAAGCTCCTCTCTAACATCATAGGGAAGGTTCTGATCTGCAAACCTGGCTCCCATGATCATATTTCTGGGGATATGTTTAAGATCCTGATAGTTGTGGTGTGCAGAAAGAAATTCAACTGGGGGCCATGTTATTTGAGAAGATTAAAGATACCCTACGAACTCCTAACTTTGGGAGGATCATCAGTTTATACCTGAATCAGATGGAAGGAGACTGATTTGATATGACTAAGGGAGTTCCTCTTCACTACCTAAAGAAGATGGACTCCAGCGTTTTTGATAGGTGGGAGAGGACAATTGGCCAAGGAGGTGCAGCTGAAGCACATGGTGATGAAGAGGACAGAGCTTCAGAGTTCAGAAATCTTTTGGATGAGACCAGTGAAGTTCCTGATCTACTGCATGCAGGAACTGAGGGGGAGTCTTTACCCATTCCTTCTGATGCCCTCAGGATGGATGTCTCAGTTTCAGATCAAGCAGACGTTGTTACTAATATAACCCTGATCGCGAAGGATGCAGTGGATACCCTCGCTACCGATAAGGCTAACGAGGAGGAAGTGGAGGATGATATGGAGGATGATGCTGCTGATAAGGATGTTGTGGAGAATGCGGCCGCTGATGATGTGAACATTGAGCAAGCTGGAAATGAGATGGACATGAGGGAAATTGATGTTGACCTCCCCTCTGAGGAACAGGTTCAGGTAGCAGTTCCTGATGTATCTGGTGCAACAATTGAGGGGGAGACCTCCCGGCAGGGGATGATGAGTATATATGAAAAAACGACAGAGGCTTCCCATATCCCCCCTCAAGAGACTGTGAATCTATCTAGCTCCACAAGTGTATCTGCAGAAGAGAATCCTGACTCCCAGATTCCTATCCCCCCTTAGCACGACCAGGACATGCATCAGGATCATCCGCTAAGACCTAGCCTGGCAAATCACACGGTAAATATCTTTCAAGGTATAGTGGATGAACTGAAGGCCTCTTTTGAACAATCTCATAACAAGGTACTGAAATGGATTAAGCAATCTGAGGATCTGGTGCTAAAAAATGTTGTGGAGATAAATCATAAGCTGGAAATGATGGAACAAAAATTTGAAGCTAAGTATGCAGAGGTCGGCACTGCCGTCAATCTTCTAATGCAAGGGCTTAAGAAAAGTACAGGTGATCTGGCAGTGGTAAACCAAAATGCACATGTTGTGGCCAACAACATCAAATTGTTCGATGCCAACATGGTGACACTCAACGCAAATCAGACATCCCTGCTGAACGAGTTTACTAAGACTGTTAAGCATATAGATGAGTCACTGCATTCCTATGCAAACTCCATTGCCCTAGAAGCCAAAAAGGTGGAGAATGAATATACAGCTAAGATGGCATGGCTAGAACAAATTATGGTCGACAACTTCAAGCAGTCCAATGAGTATGTTTTTGAAAGCTGTCACTGGCTGGTTCAGCAAGCATCTTGCATACATATTCCGGTTGCTCCTACTGATGAGGTTACCACTATTGCTGATGAGGTTGCAAGTGCTGAGGAGGTTCCCCTGAGTGAAGCTGATGCCAGAAAGGCTGCTAGGGTCACTGCCAAAGCTGCTCGCAGTGCCATGTTTGATCAAGAGGCCATTGCAAAAGGGAAAAGAAAACTTCAAGAAGTAACTTCCAAAGAGACTCCAGCTGAGAGGAAAGTAAGATTGAAGGAAAGTGAAGTGAAGAATGAACGATGGAGTCCTACATCGAGAGGCATCATACTGGATACTTTCATGCTACAACAGCGGGGAGAGCTTAATCGAAATGAAGTATATAATCATTATGAGTGGGAGATGGACAAAGAGTATGAAGCTAAAAGAAACATATTTTTCAGGACTAACACTGTGGAACATAAAGCTCCTCCTCCCAGATACTACCTGAAGCCAAAGGAGTACTTTGAAAGACAAAGCAAGAAGTTCCTGGATAAACAACTAAGGGATGATCAGGCTAAGGAGAGATAGACTTGGGATCTAGATTTTTTATTTTATTTTCTACATGCGTGTATATCTTTTCCTGTATTTAAATGAACAACTTTTGGATATATATATATATATATGATCACATGTTGATTCAATTGTTGTTCTGAATGCGTTTATTATTCTGATTTCTTGTCTTGCATATTGTTTATGCATACCCATCTGGTTGGTGTAATTCATCTTAGCTAGTAGGATTTTGGCTTCTTCAAATATGGGGAGATTGTTGGGTATTATATCCACAATTACCTGAATTTGAAGAAGACTCCAGTCAAGCAAAGATGGATTCACAATATATTTGACGATCTTCTATAAAGTTGTGCTTATATCTATTCCATGTTAAGTACACACAAATATCAGGGTGCAGTGGGTCAATATACACAGGTGTGCGCAACGTAATCCCTCGTTGAGCAGATTAGTGTGTTAGCTCACGTGTGCTCTCTCTATTGGAGTGTACTTACTTTCAAGTACAGGGTCGAGATTGATCAAGAGCAGAAGAGGAGCAAAGATGGGTCAAAGACCAAGTTCATAGGAAGGAAGAGAAAAATCGTCTAAGTAAAAATCGACGGGAATCACTAAGTGATTCTCGCCGATTCGACGGGAATCATTAGTGATTCTCACCGAATCGTCGAGAATCAGTCAGTGATTTCCGCCGACTTCATCCGGCTGACTGTCCTCCTACAAGAATTCTGCTAAGGCAGAATCGACGGGAATCACCAAGTGATTCTCGCCGATTCGATGAGAATAACCTTGCATTCCCGCCGATTTCCTCCGGATGACCAGATTTCTAATTGGAATTCTGCCAAGGCAAATTCGACGGGAATCGTGAGTGATACCCGCCGACTTCGACGGGAATCACAAGCGATTCTCGCCGATTTTGCCTTAGGCAAAATTCTCGTTCGCTGGACCGAACCAAGTTCATTGTGCGCCATTTTTACTGGAACTAGGGCTTCTCCTTGTGGGCCCCACAACGGTCATTTAGGGTTGGGTTCCAGTATATATACTAGCATATTTGAACATACTGAGGCATCGAAGAACGAAAAATCAAACCGAGGCCGAGCGTGCCCTACCCAATCGTGGAACTTCACTGATCGTCGTCGCCGCTCGCAAGCTAGTCGTCGCCGCTGATCTCAGAGATTCTTTGATCTTCCGACGATAGTACCGTGGAGAGCCTAACATCTCACGCTTCTCTCTCGAGATCTCTTGTCTCTCGATTTATTGAACGAGGATAGTTCTTCATTCCGAATCGATTGAGATGACTTATTCGATTGAGATCGTTGGTAGACCTTGCTTGCTTCGTCAAGTAGATTGGATTCACAAAGCATCGCCGCCGCAACCACTTGTCGCTGCTGATCTTGACAAGATCCTCTCCAAGAGAGTACTCCTATCATGGACTCTTCGTTTCTTTCAATAAAGCATCAACGAACGAAGAGCTACATCAGATTCTCCATAAGTTTGTTTGTATTTCTTGTACATACAATTTTTGTTTTTTTGTAAAGGAATTTTTATTCCTAGTTGTAAGGGTTGGGTGCAACCTGTGGTGGAGGAGTAGTGACTCCTTTGGTTAGAAGGGTTCCTTCCATAGTGTGAGGATTGGATTTCAATCTAGTTGGTGAAGTGACCGAGTCGTCCCTTGGTGGGAGATAGGTCGAAGGGGGAGAGTGGACGTACCCAAATCGGGGAACCACTATAATTACTTGTGTGCTTTTCTGTGCTGTGTTTGTTTATTTATGCTGGTAATTTAATTTCCGTAAATGACTGCATGATACCTATTCCCCCCCCCATAGGTGGATTTAGTTGACACTAGAAATTTTTAGTTTGGACTGTCATCATCATCACTAGAGAAATATAATTTAAGACGCTGACCATTCACTTTGAAATTACCCTTATAAGGGTGGGAAATTAAAACAGTACCATAAGGAAAAACTTTAAGAACAAAAAACGGCCCAGACAATCACGACTTTAATTTGCCCGGAAATAAACGTAAATGAGAGTAATATAAAAGAACTTGGTCGCACGCCTTAAAGGTTTTTGGGTGCCTAAGGTGTTTATCGTGAAAACGTTTCGTCTACTCTTTATAAAATTTTTTGTTTTCGTACGCGTAAGAGCTCCACTCATAGAGTTCGTTGAGTTGAAATTTTCTAAGGTCGTCGACGGAGTGGGGATCAAAATTTAAAAACCTTAAGGACCAAAAAGAGCGGTGTTCGAGTTCTACGGGTAAATGGCACGATTTTCCAAAAACTAATAGATATGGCGTACATCCGAGGGCAAAGGTCATGAAAAATGAATGGGGCATCTTTTTCTAATAGACGGGTAAGGGGCTTGGTGATTGAAAGACTTGATTTCAAGAGCCTAGACACCTAGAGGGGGATGAATAGGTTCTAATTTTCTTTAATAAATTTTAGGAAATTACCTTGTTCTAACTTAGCACAGATAAAACAATTCACAGCAAGCAATCACAGCACAGCAATCACAACACTGTACAATACACCAGATTTATAGTGGTTCCCAAGTTATGGGTACATCCACTTTCCCCCTTCGCCTATCAAGTAGAGAACTGGATTCAGCCCAACTTCCTTCCACTAACTCAGATCCACAGATCTTACACCTCAGAACCTGACAGGTTCTTACAGCTCAAACTTATACTAGTCCTACCTCAGATTTTTCCCAAGAACCCTACCTCAGAAAATAGCTATACCTCAGCCTTTAATACCAAGCTTACAACTCAGACTTTCACAAGTCCTACACCTCAGGCTCTCAGCGCTACCTCAGCCTTTATTAAACACAGGCTTACAACTCAGATCTAAGAAGATCTTACAAGTAAAAAGGAATATTTAGAAGTACAAAATTTAACCCGGATAAAACTTCTCAGTTTGCTGTGAGCTTCTTGATCAGTTCTTGAACAAACTGTATACTTCAGATCCAACCTGACTTAGCTTTTTCAAAGCTTCTTGATTGAACAAAATGAGGTTGATCTGACTTGGAGTAGAAGTTGATCTTCAGACAGCTTCCTTCTTATATTCAGAAATTGATCTAAATCTGTCTTGCAGACTGTTCAGGTTCTGCTTTCTTAAGGGTTTCCCCTTTCTTGTTGTTGAATTCTCTCTCTAGCTCTGTGTTGATTTGTTCCCTCTTAATTTCTTTCTTAATTGTTACTATTACTCCTTTTGTTGTCAAGGATCAGGCCTTTATATAGAGTTTCTCAATGATTACCGGTTGATCTGGTTTGTAACAACCTTTTGATAGTTTTGACAAAGGTGTCAGACTTGTTGTTTATGACAGCTGTCAAGGCTTCAGTCGGCAGCTGAGTTTGCAATGACCTTATAACTTAGCAGGAAAAATTCAGCAAATAACTTCATATTTGTCGACACAAATAGACTAAGTGTCGACACAAGGCTTGATGATTTCGACACAGCACTTAATGTGTCGACACAGTCAATCTTCTGCTTCTCGACACAGCTTCTGTTTGTATGTGTCTACACAATTCTTGTGTGTCGACACAACTGCTCTTGGTCTCGACATAACTGATGCTGACAGATTGCGTTGAGTGTATGTCCAGACATCGTTGAGTGTGTGTCCACACAAGTCCTGTGTGTCGACACAACTGCTTGTGGTCTTGACATAGCTGATGCTGACAAATGGCATTGAGTGTATGTCCAGATGTCGTTGAGTGTATGTTGACACAAGTCTTGTATGTCGACACAAGCCTTTTAGACTCAGTAAAGCTGTTGTTGAAAGATGGCGCAGAGTGTGTGTCGACACAAGTCATGTGTGTCGATACAAACCTTCTTCAAGTATCGACACAATTCTTGGGTGTCGACATAACTCCTGGTTATCGACACAGCTTCTGCTTCAGGTGTCGACACAATTCCTGCCTCAAGTGTCGACATAATTCTGGGTATCGACACAGATTCTTCTTCAGGTATCGACACAATGCCTGGGTGTCGACACAGGCCTTGCTTCTAGTGTCGACACAACTTCTGGGTGTCGACACAATTTTTCACAAGTATTGACACTTGTACTTAGAAAATTTTCTTGCAAACCCTACACCTGCACAATGAAACTCAAACATCCATCAAATACAAATTGATGTATATCAATGAGTAAGATGATGCTTCTCCAAATCTAGTACATATTTTTCAGTTTACCCAACAATCTCTCCTATTTGGAGAAGTCATAACCCTTAGTCAAAGATATACGTCACTCATAATAAAACACAGAAAAAATAGATGTACATACATTTCACTGCAGGATAACAACTAACATCAATACTAAAATTGATTTCATTCGTTAATCAGAAAATTCCAGGTTTACATGTTTTTCTATAGAATAATAAAAAACAAAAGATTACATTGTTCTAGACATTATCCTATTTATCCTAAGATAGATTAGGCTCCTTAATTACAATTCCCTTCCCAGATCTGATCTTAGCCTGCACAGTAGGTTCGGTATCATCAGCTGATTTCTTTCCTTTCAGATCCTTCTTCTTCATTTCTTCATCCTTTATCCTTTGCATTTCAAAATAGTGAAAAGGCTTAGGGAACTACTTGTTAGGCTCTAGAGCATTAGCAGGTAACTTCCCAGCTTTTACACTCCTCCTGTACTGAAGAATAGCTTCTTGCCTGGCTTGATACTTGTTCCACTCTTGCTCAGAATACCAATTACCCTTATCATGGGTCTTATCCTTCACAGCTTTCCAGGCAGTTAAAATAATATTCCTGGAAGTAGGGCTCAACTGCTCAAAATCAGGCTTTAATTCTGCCTGTTCGCTAAACCTTTTCTTGGACAGTTGTGCTTCCTTTTGAGCTTCCTTGGCAGCCTCTGGCATTTCTACTTTTTCAATAATAATATGCTGTGCCTCCTGTAGAGGGCTATACATTGTCTAAACTTCTTGTTGGACTATGTCAAAGTCAGCTGGAGGGTAAAGGACTTGTGCAACCTCTGGCTGATCTCCTTCAATGTAGGCAGGTTTCACTCCAGGCATAGCAGTATTATCATCCTCACATAGGGGTGGAAATCAAAGTGTATCTTTGATGGTATTAGATACCCATTTTGTATGATCAGAGCTGGCTTTGACTAATATTCTCTCCCCCTTTATGACTTCTCTGGCTATATGATCTCTCAGATCAGTCTTTTGAAACCTTATTTGATCAGCCAGATATTCTGTACCTTCTTTGTAGTAGGCTTTGAACTTAGTCAGGGTATTAGAAATAGTCTTTTGAGAGGCTTCAATGGCTGTTTGGATAGCAGCTAGATCTGCCTGTACCTGCTTGGATACCTCAGTTTTCAAATCAGGAGCAATATTTCCCAGTTTTTTGAGAATTTCTTCATGTGAGTCCTTGAGGTTTTCATTTGATCTGAACTGATTTTCTACGATATATCCTTGCTTAACTACAATGTCCTCAACTTCAGTTTTTATTAGCTGTTGTTGCTCAGTCAAATATACTATAGCTTTACCTTCCTTATGGAAGCAATCTGTCATATCTTTCTTATGCAAATTGACTTCAAATCAAATGGACTTGATGTCCTGTGCTAGCTGGATGTGCATATCATCATGTGTCTCATCCACATATTTCTCTAAGGACTGCCTTTGTTCATCTAATTTGACTTGCAGTTGGACCAGTAAAGAACTGAAGTCCATGCTTGGAGCAGGTGGTGGTGTGACTGTTTGAAAGGCTTTCTTGTAGCCTGAGCTCCTTTTCCTGATTTTAACCATCTCCCTTTTCTTATCCATAGAGGCTTCATCATCATCAGAAGATTGTGATGAGATTTCTATATCAACTGTTTCCTTATTAGAAGGGGCATTCAATAGCTCCTCCCCCTCAGTTCTTGTCAGTTCCTTTTATTCTATTTGTTGCTCCCCCTCAGTCCTTGCTGCAGGTAAATCAGGAAATAGTTCTTCCATAGTTACCTCCTAGTGCATCTGAACAGGAGGAACAAGATTAGTTTGGGAAACAAAAGGTTCTCCCTAGACATCCAGATTTTTGTCCAGGGCCCTCTCTATAAAGGAGATACTTACTTGCTCATCTTGAGTTGTATCTTTCATCTGCACATCTTGTGCTTCCTTCTCAGCATTGATCAGTTCTTCTTTGTTTATGTCTAATACAATTGTACATCATTGTATCAGTAGCATACTCACTCTCTAGAGTAGCTTCAGCAATGCCTCCCCCCTTGGCAGACAGCTCAGATAGTTCAGTGTCTTATACTGCTGGATTAGGGTGTGCTCCCCCTGGAGTGGAGGCTATTTGTTGCTTTGGGTGCTGACTGCTCTCTACTAAATCTTTAGCTTCTTTTTGTTATTGGTCTTCATCTGAACTGAAGACTACCTCCTCTTAAGAATCACTGGAGGATTCTTCTTGCTGAATAATTTCTTTCTTTTTCTTATCCCTCTTGACCTGTTTCTATGGAGTAGAAACCTCTTGTGTCAATACTCTATACCATTTACAGAGAATCCTCACATCCATCCTCCTCATATGATTGATTTTGGATCCTAGTAGTTGGTTCATCACATCTGGTATTGTACAAGCTAGACATAAGCTTAATATCCTTACCAGATTTGGCTTCTTTATTCCTTCTAGAATCTTGTCAAACACCACTGATGACCAGTCTGTTTTTACATTGAATATGACTCTGATCATTAGGTTGAACATGTAGGCAGATATTCTGTCATGTCCACCAGTCTTGCACAGAATTACCATGCCTATGATTTCAGAAAGAAACTTACCTTGGGATTTGGCTTCTTTATTCCTTCTAGAATCTTATCAAACACCACTGATGACCAGTCTGTTTTTACAGTGAATATGACTCTGATCATTAGGTTGAACATGTAGGCAGATATTCTGTCATGTCCACCAGTCTTGCACAGAATTACCATGCCTATGATTTCAGAAAGAAACTTACCTTGGGAATTCATCATGTTTCTTGTAATAGATGATCCAACTTTGGTATTAGGGTTTAGCCCGCACTAACTTAGTGCATATTTTGTCATGGATGGAACTATTTCAACATCATCCTTAATCTTGGGAAGTTGGAGCGATTTACTGATCATCTTATGTGTGAGTTTTACTCTTGAATCCTAAACAGTGGCTTTGATCTTCTTTCCCTCAGTGTCCACAGTTGCTGATGAGTAGAATTCCAGTACTTCCTTTTTCCAAATTTTTGTTGGTTCTGAGACCAAGAACTCCAAACCATTTTCCAAAATTAGGGTAATTACACCGTGAATTTCTTGAGAAGCTGTCGAGAATCCCCCACAAACCAGCTCATAACCTTCATTCACCTTGTCGTCCTTGTGAGGCGACATTGACAAGAGAGAGAGAGAGAGAGAGAAGAGAAGAGAAGTGAATATCAATGTCGACACAAGGTCTAGAGTTGAGAAATCTGAAGGCGTAGTTGACCAGATTTTGTCTCCCCCTATTTATAGTCTACAAGGAAAGGGTAGGTCAAAAGACACACCTAACTTAGTCATAATATTAATCGACATAGTTTTACATGTGTCGGCATAAAAGACTTAGGGCTCGACAAAACCTATTTTTAGTAGACAAGTCTATGTGTCGACATAATTGTGTCAGTGTCAATACGGGCTAGTAAAGTCTCGATAGAGTGTGTCGACACCAACTCTTGTGTCAATACAAATTCTGTTTATTTGTTGACACAACATACTCAGAGTGTCGACACAATTTGCTTGTGTCGACACAAACTTTCTTACTTAACAAAATTTCCTTAGAAATTTTGTACTTAGACATTCTACTTAGGAAAGCTTGTGATGACCTATTCTAGGTTCAACATACCTAATTCAATTTTAAAATAATTGAATTTAGTTTCATCCAGAGGTTTTGTAAAAATATCAGCAATTTGATTATTTGTGTTCACAAATTCTAGACTAATATCTTCCTTCTCCACAGTTTCTCTGATGAAATGAAATTTAATTTATATATACTTAGTTCTACTGTGTGAAACAGGGTTTTTAGCAATAAAAATAGCACTAATAGAATCACAAAATAGTTGAATTCTACTTACCTTGATGTCATAGTCTTCAAGTTGATACTTTATCCACATCAATTGTGCACAGCAGCTGCCTGCAGCTATATATTCTGACTCAGCAGTTGAGATAACTACACTTATTTGCTTCTTGCTGCTCCATGACATCAGCCTTCCACCTAGGAATTAACAAGTTCCTGTGGTACTCTTCCTGTCTTCTTTGCACCCTGCAAAGTCTGCATCTGAAAAGCCTGTCAGTAAGAAATCTCTATTCTTAGGGTACCAAAGACCTAGATTAGGTGTGCCCTTAAGATATCTCAAAATCCTCTTGACAGTAGTGTAATGCGATTCCTTTGGTCATGCTTGGTACCTAGCATAGACACATGTTGCATACATGATGTCAGGTCTACTAGCAGTCAAGTAGAGTAGAGAGCCAATTATTCCTCTATACAAAGACTCATCAACAGATTTCCCTGCCTCATCTTTGCCTATAGGAATACTTGTTCCCATTGGAGTTTTCATGGTGGAGGATGAGTCCATATCATATTTGTTAATCAACTCCTTGGTGAACTTAGACTGAGATATGGATAATCCATCATCAGTCTGTCTAACTTGAAGTCCCAAGAAGAACTTTAGCTCACCCATACTGTTCATTTCAAACTTCCCTTGCATAAGTTTGGCAAACTTTCTACAAAGGTTGTTTTAAGTAGATCCAAAGATAATGTCATCAACATATATCTGGACTAGGATGATCTTTCCTTTAGATTCCCAAAAGAATAGAGTTTTGTCTATCTTTTCTCTAGAGAATTTATTCTCAATAAGAAAAGCAGACAAGGTTTCATACCAAGCCCTAGGGGCTTGTTTCAAACCATATAGATCTTTCCTAAGCCAATATACATAGTTAAGATAGGGAGAGTCTACAAAACCTGAGGGTTGTTCAACATAGACTTCCTCTTTTAAGTCACCATTCAGAAATGCTGACTTTACATCCATCTGATATACCTTGAAATCTTGATAGGCAGCATAGGCCAAGAAGAAATCTTAATCAAGATTAGGTTTTTCTTATTTCATCAATTCTACCAAAATCCTTCATAAGCATGGCTATTTATAGCCTACACCACTCAATCACACTCCAATTCAAATTTAAAAATTCAAATGACAAATGATGGTTATTTGCACCCATCTTACATATCACATGAAATAATTAAAAACAACACATGAAATTAAACAATTCAATAACTAAATAAAATGCATGAAATAAAATACTTTTAAAATAGAATTACTTTAAAATAAAAATATCTAGAAAATATATATTTATAATTATTCATTTATAATTATATATTTTTATATAATGGCGGTGGCGGACGTCATCCAAAACATTTAGTAGCGATGGAGACCAATGTCGTAGTAGACTCCCAACCTCGAGCTTGCGGCATCGATCGTCCCAATCCGCGAACTCTCTGAGACAGGGATCAACGGCTGCATCAGCAACGTCACCATCAAACTCTGTACTTAGCTTGACGAAATGTGAGCTCAGCTCGACGAACTCCACGTTCTGGACATAGAAAATTTCTGCTGGCTTTGTCTCAGCGGTTCTTATCAGCAGTCTCAGCCGCTTCTTCTTAACAGCTGAGACAAACTTCTGTCTCAGAAGTTTCTTCTCAACGGTCTCAGCTGTCTCAGCTATTTTGCCTTTGTCAATTTGTCTAACTTTAGTTCGACGAATGTTGAACTGCGTTTGACAATTTGTGGGTTGAGCTCGACGAATTTTGAACCTCAAGTTTCTGTGTTATATCTCAAGGAATGGTAAGCTAAGCTCAACGATCTGTGAGCTGAGCTCGACGAACTGCGAGCTGAGCTCGACTAATTCTGAACCATAAGCTTTTGAGTTTTAGCTCAAGGAATGGTGAGCTAAGCTCGACGAACTGTGAGCTGAGCTCGACGAACTGCGAGCTGAGCTCAACGAAATCTGAGATCCACACTTTGAACTGAGCTTGACAAAATTGGAATTCTCTAGCATATTTCTCTTATTGACCTATCCAATAATGGACTACCTGACTTGGTCACTTGGTTACTTCAAGCCTTTTCAGCATCTTCACTTTGTGACCACCTGTCACATCACTTAGACAACCTGTCTAGACTTATTCCTTGGAACATCCTGACTTGATCAACTTTGGCTACTTCCTGCCTTTCCAGCATATTCACTTTTGTGACCACCGGTCACATCACTTAGGCAACTTGTCTAGACTTGTTCCTTGGAACATCCTGCACATGATGAGCTTAAACAACATCAAATACAACTATACTCTTAGTGTTGATGGAGATGCCTCTTCAAATCCAATCTAGGGAACATTGTGGGCAATGGACCCAACAATGTAACGCGGGTATGGTTTATCTATTTCCCATTGCTCGAATCGGTAGGTCAATGCCAACATTCACAACCATCATGGCGAATGACAAGACATAGGTCAGCCTCCCCTTTCCAGTTCGGCTCACTGGCCTTAATGAGCTCACAGCTCACACTAGCTACACGGTCTCCGAGAGACTAGAATTATCAAAAAAATGCTATCTGGAAGCTATTGCCAGCGATAGTCACTATCGCCTGGTGTTAGCAAAATAACTCTCTTCTGTCTCCAGACTCAGGCACAACTGGAACATCTTCTCAGCCAAAACCCTACAACATCCTGCAGTGCTAAAAAACTGGTCTTTCATAGCAAACATAGCTCATCAAGAGCTATCGCCAGTGATACTCGCTGTCAATCGGTAATTTCCAACAGTTATGCAGGCTATGGTACTTATTGGGTATTTTCCTGGAGCACACCTCCAATACTTCCTACTACTCTCAATTCACAAGTACAAACCACAGACACCATAAACTGCTCGTTTATACTCGAAGTCTTATCCGGCACGCAAAATAAAACATCACCAATTCAGTCCAACCTGTCCGGATGTGCTTCACACATCATGTCTATTTCGTACTGCGATTTTCGGGTCTATATGCAAGACTATCTGGGGATATTACGTATCAACCCATCAGAATTCCCTCGATTCTCCACCTTTTGGTGGGGGATTCCATACATATATAAAAGGAGGACTTCACATGTCCAAGAATGAAGATCGTTAACCTCGTAGCTTGCTTCGGGGCAATGAACAAGGTTTTTACCTGGCTGGAAAGGAGAGCCTCGCTTTCCCCTTCACAGATCTTCCCCCAGTTCTTGATTCTGAATCCTAGATCTCCTTCACCGAGCCTTATTAAGATCAGGCTCAACCTTCTTCTTCCTTTCTTCCAAGAACTTGATGAGAAGGATGAGAGATAGTTAGAGAAGGAAATGAATCTTCTCTCCACCTATTCTCTAGTTAAGAAGCCTCTAGAATAAACACAGCCACATGATCCTCTCATCAAAAGAAAGCAAAGGCCATAATTACAGCTGACAAGTCAAACTTAATGCTATTGTCGAGCGATATCCACTATCGCCTGGGCGATACATCAGTAGCCTCTTTGACCCCAGTCAACCATTTCTCTTCGGCCATCGTTTGGCCATCCGACACATGTCCAGCCATATGTGGCAGTATCGCTCAGCGATACTCACTATCACCACTCTGATAGATCACTTAATGCTTCGTTAAGTGTATTGAGAGCGTTGAGTGGTATCATCGCGTGATACTCACTATCGCCATGCGATAGTATTCATCGAGTTTCCTCAATGCTTTGTTGAAGGCGTCGAGTGCATTGAGTCGAGTCAATTCTTCGTTGAAAGCGTCGAGTGATATCGCCAGCGATACCCACTATCGCCCGGCAATAGCTACCATTAAGTTCTGTTTTCCATATTTTGTGGTGTTACGGACTTCCTTATACTTGCAATCAATATAGGAACGCTACTCCGAGAGCCAGTCCATAGCAAAGATCACATCAAACTCAGATATCAGCAGCACAGATTCTTTCAAGCCAAAATTATGACTTCCTATCCGCACCTTAACACAACAGGTTCTATTCGCACTCATCAAGCACCCTTTAGGCGGAAACACATTCACTCGATTTATCGGTACAAAATAAAGCACTCTGATACGCACCACGAAGCCCTCGGACAGAAAGGAATTATAAGCCCTTGTTTTGAATAATTCCCTCCGCAGATAAGCCAATATCTGGATAAATTCTAATACAAACAAATTATACACAAGCAACGCACAATGTACCAAGTATAGAAAGTAGTAAAAACTTTATCTTAACTTATACCTTTTACAACGTCACTTTGCATTATGGCCTCCTATTGGCCAAGATTATAACTCGGGGCTTCTCTTGGGATGCAGTCGATTCCACCACTGATTTTCCCTTTAAAGCATATATCGCACTCATCTTTTCTCCATCTTTGGAGGGCATTTCCGACATTCTCGGGCTATATGTCTCGGCTTCCCATAAGTATAATAATGAATTGGGCCTCGCCCAGACATTGCCCCGGATATAAGAGAAGAAGCAGTCGGTCAAAAAGTTTTGGACTTCCTGTTCTACCTTTAGTACCCAGACTTTGCAGAATTAGGTACTTTGAACTCTAGCGTCTTCACTACCGAGACATTCTTACGCTACACACGCTTCATATCTTGTTCTAGGGAAAGGGCTGTATTGACCAAAGTCGGAAAACCTTGTGTCATCGGATCTGAGAGAAGCAACCGCAAGTCATCCCGTAGACATTCATAGAACTGATTTGTCTCTCATTCCTCGTCTACAAATGCAAAGCACGCATACCATCCCAACCTTGTAAACTCGTGCAAGTAGTCATGCACAGAACTCTCGCCTTGAGTTAACATTTGGAACTGATTTTCCATTGCAATCTATTGTGCAGATGGAAGATATCTCGCAAGAAACAGTCTCAAGAATTCCTCTATCGAGATCTCAACCAATGTCCGACCAGCAAACTGGTGCAGCTCTAACTCATCCCACTATAGCCTCGCCTCTCCCTCTAACCATAAGGTAGCTATAGTTAGTTTCTTCCACTCCTCTATTTCAATTGCTGTCATGGTTCTCTCTATTATCGAGAGCTAGTCTTTTGCTTATCCTGGGGTTCTAGTACCCGCAAACACAGGAGGATTGAAACTCATCAAATGTTTCAATTGTTTTTTTGTCGCTCCCCATGCAGCCACTGGCTCAACGACCACTTGTCTCGCCGCCACATGCTCTACTATGCCTACCGATTCCTGGATGACCGTAAGGGTAGAGGCTATACTCGCCCTCCTAGTTGTGCATTGATTAATATGAACACGGCTTCAACAACCAACCGTATCATACTTGCAGAAGGAGGAGGTGTTGGCACCTCAATTGGTGCACTACTGTCACAACCCGCATTTTCACCTCCTTTAAAGATATATCAGAGCAAGGGAAAATGCGCATCATGATGCCACGTCAGCAGGGGATAACTGTGGATGCTCAAACAACACTTCTACTTGACACATAAAGGAAGATTTCTTAAATTAATTAGAGAAAATCCAGTTTATGTTAAACAGTTAGTCGTATCCCACGGCTTAGTGGCTCATCTAGTCCATGGGGAAAATAGTTATACGCTGGGGAAAGTAGTTCTTTTATGAGATTAAACATCCTACATGAATGTAAACGTCTCCCAGAGAACAAGTCAAGGTATGCAAGACCCTAGATTTATAATGAGTTTAGCTAAAAGTCTTTATGCTAACCAGAAAGTAGTGACTTAATTTTGAAATAGATGGCATGCATGATGTACTAATAATAGGGTTTTATAAGTTAAAAATATCTAACACGTAGTCCTAGCATAAAACATCCCTGAGAGCAAGTAATCCAATTCATCACAAAGAAAACTGATGAGTTGATGCAGGCCACTCCCTAAGGATATTAGAACACAAAAAGACAAAAGGATTCCTAAGGGGAATTTCAGCGAACACGTGGTGTGCGCGCAAAACTCGGAATTTCGGAAGAGTTTTGTTTAAAATATTGCGATCTCATAAAGGGGAAAACCCTCATCCAAACCTGCACTACATAGACATACACTAACATCATAACCTAACCATGCATCTAGCATCGCATCACATCATTTCCATCCACATGGAGAGAGATCCGGACTAAAGCTTTGATTCGGAAAATAGTCCAAATGCAACCCTCAAAACAAAACTAAACGAGGATATACCAAATCCTCTTGATCCATTCGAAACCAAAGGCTACACAAACCCCGGTTTGCAAACGTCCAAGGGGACCTACCCTTACGGAAATCTTCACAAAAATAGGATATAAAAGCAATAACAAATTCAGATTTTATAATGCAAACTTGACTCAATTGTTAGGATAAAATTTTGAAACCAAAGTCTCCACTACACTCACAATACAAGATGAAGTTCACACAAGTTTAGGGGAAGAAAAGTCGTTACCCAAATCTGAAATTAGAGAGGAGGAGGAGACGGAGTAAGATAACTATGGAAGAGTCGCACTTCCATGGGTTCACCTACATCACATCGGATTTGGAGAATCGAGCCGCCTTCTTCGGAGTCACATCGGAGGAGGTAGGGGTCGCCGGAGCAGCACGGAAGAGCCAAAAGGGGCGGCGGTAGCAGCGGGTCGGCGAGCTCCTGGGCATCGGGTTGCGGGTTCGGCCAGGCCGAGAGAAACGGGGAAGGGGGCGGCTACAGCAAACCGAATTAGGTTAGGGGGTCTTTTTTTTCTTCTTAGTTTCATTCTCCTACTCCACATACACACATATATATATATAAATGCTACACCACTCCTCCACCCTTCATCCAAAACAAAAGCAAATCCTAGCCTCTAAAGTTTAAGAAAATTAAAATAACATGACAACATAAAAATAAGCTTATAAATATATAACCTCTAAATTATAAATCTATAAACTTATAAAATGATAATTAGAGAATTAGGATTATAATATTTTTTCAAAAATGAAATAACATTATAATCATAATGAAGCTACGTAATGCCGCCGGCGGCGGTGACTGTTGCGGCAACGACCATCAATGTCAACGAACATGTAGCGGCGGCGATCAAAATGGAGATCCATGTCGGCACGGGCAAATGGCAGGGCATCCTCGCCATCAATCCTCCCCCGCTCAAAATCACTCATCTCCGATGAGTGGCCTGGGAGAGAATAGCAGGAGACAGCAACATCAACAGGTATCATAGCAAGAGCGGACACCCACGGGGAAGGACAAGCAGTGCGGGCGTCCGCAATAGAACAGAACCTGTCATGAGCAAGAACAGCAAAAAACCTCATAGATGTGTCAGCATAAAGAAAAGCAGCGTAGATCTTACCATCCAATGTGAGAACCAGTAAACCCAAATGGAAGAGCGACGTGGAAAAAATCTCACCTCTCAACCCACGAGAATTTGAAGTGGAAGAGAGAAACGTCGGAGAAAGCTGCTCATATGGAGACAAGATTTGCCAAATTAAATCCGAAAAATTGAAATACGGTGAAAAACCGATCGCATCGTAAAAATCCAAAGAAATTGCATTAAACCCAAAATTCTTGAAAATCATGAAAGGATCGGCGCTCCAATGTAATAATTTTGTTACGGAACCCGAAGGTATCCACTCGGGGGCTAACCAGACTAAATTAGAATCAACAATTCTATAGTCAGAAGCTCTCGAAGGTGAATGGACATGAAAGTGGTGCAGCTCATAGACATCTGCATAAGGCAATGACATGTGTACGTGCAGTTCGTACCAGGATGGACGAAAGATATGTGCAATTTGATTTGGCGGGTAACACTGTCGTGAGGACACCAAATCAATCGGCACAGTCACTGTTAAATCATACGCAGTCGCAAATGAAAACATGCCCGCCGTCGGATACTCACTAATACATAGCCCACTAGTCAGATCAAACAGAGGTGTTAATAACGACGGTTTAACTAAGTGGATCGGACTAGGTAAAACCAATTCATGTCCTAACAAGTCCGCTAATCGATCCAAAAGTATGGCTCCCTCGCAAGGTAAAACTTCCAACTCAGTAGGTATCTCTGCTAACTCTGGGTCATCATATGGTTCCTCAACTATCATAGGAGACAGGCCTAAAATATGGTCGAGGGGAAATGGGTTAATCCTAGGGAGGGATACCTCGGAGGAGACATCATCATCCAGGTCACTAGGATATCCAATCTCCTCATTGTCACTACAGTCGCCAGAACAATCGGCATCACCCTCAGTGGTGGACTAAGACGTCAAAGCTAAAAGAGCCAAAACCCTAGGCTTTGTGGGGCACTCGAGGTATAGTGGCCAATCAATCCACAAGCATAACATGTAGCATTCTCCTTGCAACTCTTTACTATTGGTCTATGCTTAACCCGCGGTTTTATAGCATCCCTAGTAGAGACAACGACAGGTGGCGGTATAGAGGACCTAACCTTTTCCTTCTCACTAACGGTAGGTGTACAAGTGCTCGAAATGGTTAGATCTTAGCGGAGCAAGGATCTGGCGTGAGGCTTATAGTCACTCCTATGATCAGAAATGGGTCTAGTGCCCAGGCTAGGAGAAATAAAATCATGAGACGTCCTCATACGGGAGTATGAGGAAACAAGCTGGTTCGATGTAGGAAAAATCTTAGGCGGTGATTCACTCAGATAATCGAAAGACTGAGAGCGACAGTATGGAGGGTGATACTCATCCATTAAATAATTCTTCATAATCTGCCAACCTATACGTAAGTCATCGAGGGGTGCCCCAAAGCATCTCTCCACCTTACGCCAGAAAGTCTGGGCTTGACCAAATAATTGGAGTCTCGCAACGGGAATCCTGTGGGGGTCCACAAGATGATATTGCTCAAAATAACGCTCCATATCCTTCACCCACATAAAAACACTCGCGGTTCACCTAACCCATCATAGGTCAGAGCAGGAATTCTAATAGGCCTAGAGGTGCGCAGTGGTGGTGCCATAATCGCTTGACTAACCATCGAACTAGGAACAGGGGTCCTACATTGTTGTCTGGTGGGGGCTCAAGATGAGGCGTCAGCAGCTGACCTCCAAGTTGTGCTTTTAAACCCTTAAGGTCTTCGCATTGGTGGTTCATCTCCTTGCGAAATGCACCAACTGGGGAAAGTGAGGGAAGGGGACTCCCAATGTGCGCCATAACAGACCACGGAAAACTCAAAATAAGTAAACACGTAAAAACCCTTTTTTTGATATATTTTACGAAACACAATTTTTTTAAACTAAAAAAATAAAATAGAAGACCAACGAACGTGCCTAAGTGCCAAAATGGGGGAGCTCGGAATGAGCGGATCGTTGCCAAGTTGAGAAATTGGCAAACCTAGCTCTGATACCAAATTGATGCAGGCCACTCCCTAAAGATATAAGAACACAAAAAGACAAAAGGATTCCTAAGGGGAATTTCAGCGAACACGTGGTGTGCGCGCAAAACTCGGAATTTCGGCAGAGTTTCGTTTAAAATATTACGATCTCACAAAGGGGAAAACCCTCATCCAAACCTGCACGACATAGACATACACTAACATCATAACCTAACCATGCATCTAGCATCACATCACATCATTTCCTTCCACATGGAGAGAGATCCGGACTAAAGCTTTGATTCGGAAAATAGTCCAGATGCAACCCTCAAAACAAAACTAAACGAGGATATACCAAATCCTCTTGATCCATTCAAAACCAAAGGCTACACAAACCCCGCTTTGCAAACGTCCAAGGGGACCTACCCTTACGGAAATCTTCACAAAAATCGGATATAAAAGCAATAAACAATTCAGATTTTCTAATGCAAACTTGACTCAATTGTTAGGATAAAATTTTGAAACCAAAGTCTCCACTACACTAACAATACAAGATGAAGTTCGCACAATTTTAGGGGAAGAAAAGTCGTTACCCAAATCTGAAATTAGAGAGGAGGAAACGGAGAAAGATAACTATGGAAGAGTCGCACTTCCACGGGTTCACCAGCGTCACACCGGATGAGGAGAACTGAGCCGCCTTCTTCGGAGTCACACCGGAGGAGGTAGGGGTCGCCGGAGCAGCACGGAACAGCCCAAAGGGGCGGCGGTAGCAGTAGGTCGGCGAGCTCCTGGGTGTCGGGTTGTAGGTTCGGCCAGGCCGAGATAAATGGGGAAGGGGGCGGCCACAGCAAACTGAATTAAGTTAGGGGGTCTTTTTTTCTTCTTCAATTCATTCTCCTACTCCACATACATATATATATATATATATGCTACACCTCTCCTCCACCCTTCATCCAAAACAAAAGCAAATCCTAGCCTCTAAAGTTTAACAAAATTAAAATAACATAACATAAAAATAAGCTTATAAATTTATAACCTCTAAATTATAAATCTATAAACTTATAAAATGATAATTAGAGAATTAGGATTATAATTTTATTTCAAAAATGAAATAACATTATAATGATAATGAAGTGACGTAATGCCGGCGGCGGCGGCGATGGTTGCGGCAATGACCATCAATGTCCACGAACATGTAGCGGCGACGATCAAAATGGAGATCCATGTCGGCACGGGAAAATGGCGGGTCATCCGCGCCATCATGAGTCCAAATATTACACTGATTTTTGGACTAATCTGGGCCAGTTTTATCGTCTTAGCACTGCACTTTAGAGCTATAACCACTTATATTCGTTTACCTGCCTATTTCATGATTAAGTGTACTTTAGGCCCGTTTTCTGTGTGCTTTAGATGTTTTTGTGTTTTTGTTTGTTTTACTTATTCTCTCTCCGTGTCTTGAGAATGTGGTGTGCACTTTTGGTGCCCTATCTACTTCTTCTAATGGTGCATGGGTCATGTGCGTGCTCCGGAACCGCTCGGGAGACCCCGACGATACAGGAACACAACACACGATCACTGGACTCACTGCGCATGAACACTGGTCGTGCGCCATTAATCGTGTGCATTACATTCTGCTTTTCCACAGCTCTGTCTTAATGATCGAACGATCACTGGACCTATTTCGCACGACCATTGGCCCTGCGCTGTTGATCGTGCGCTCTGTCCTCTTCATTTTCCTTGTTCTGCACGGGTAATTGTACGAGCACTGGCCATTATGCGCACGACCACCGGTCGTGTGCCATTGCTCGTGCGCATTTACCTCATGTTTTCTATAGCTACTTCTTAGCCAATCGCGCAATCAGTGGATTCAGTGCGCATGACCACCGTTTGTGCGCCACTGATCGTGCACATATTTGCTGATGTTTCTACCCAAGTTGCAGGTTTTATTGGAAATTGCGCACAATCATCGACCGACAGTGTGCACGACCACTGGTCGTGCGCCACTGATCGTGTGCTCTGCTTGTTCTGCCTCCATATTTAAGGGCTTGCTCCGCGATTTAGGTAAACGCTGATAATTTTTACGATCAGGGAGTGCTCGGGAAGTGCCGTTCTACTTCTCCAACTGCTCTATCCACCTCCACCTTCATCCCTTCCATCAAGAGTCCGTAGCCATTGATTCTGAAGCTTTGCAAACCCTCCGGCAAAGCTCCCGGCCATTGATGACCTAACCTCCAAGCTTTCCACCGGAGTTGGAGAAGAAGACGACCTAGAGAACGGACTCAAAGGCCTTCGAGGTGACAGCTCGTTGGTACCGGAAGCCTCCTCGGACTGAGCCCGAAAGCGGATTTACAACTCGCCATTCCCGCCACGACCTGCGGTGGACCTTCACCCTCTAGTGGTTTACTCCTCTTCCCCTTCCTTCATTGTATGGAATGATTTGATATTGTAATGAACTATATTTTCTACTCTACATCTAATTGGATGTTTGTAGTTTTCATTTGCTTTTGAGTTGTGTGTTGTGAATGCGCCTCGCCCACTCCACATCCACTCCATACCCTTGTTTCACCCGAATGCAATCTGCACAAGAACACTTCCATCAATTAGCTTTCTGTCCACTTGCCCAACCAAAGTTCGACATCGCAGCCGATACACTCACCTCACTTTACGAAGCGGTTCCTTCGACCCGCATAGTCTTAATTAGTTTATTAGATCAAGAAACCACAATCTCACAAGCCCTTTTATTTAATCTTTTCTAAGTATAACCCTCATAACAATATTTTCTGAACTGTCGTCGCTCTATGCTAATTGCATTCCTCAAGAGACCGACACTCGGGGATTTATTCCCAAATTTTATTATTTGTACGACCGATGCGCTTGCCGATTCCCACACATCAAGTTTTTGGCGCCATTACCGGGGAATGCAACTATAGAGCGATTCCGGATGACTAAAAATTTCGTTATAAGAGTTATTCGTGTCGGTAAAAGTAGTTTTTAGGAGTTGTTTTGTTTTGTTTTGATCCCTTTTCTCTTTTGCTTTTGTTCCGTCAGTTGGAATTGTCAGTTTTATTCTCAGAATCTATGCAAAGTAGTTTTATCCTTTATATTTGAGATCTCCACAATATGAGCTAATTTAAATATCCATTGCCGTCATTTTGTAGACATCTCTCATGCTGGTGATAGATTCCCTCAGAAGTATAATAGCCAGGAAATTCAGGAGTCTACATATCGTAGACATAAGCCTGTTAGCTGCCGACCCGCAGAGCCATTGTCGCACTACTTCTATTCGGCTTCAGCAACCGTTTCGCCGCTGAAGCCGGCTAAGCAGTGCCTTTTTTATCGAAACTGGGATCATGCATTGAAGGATTGCGTCGCTTACCTAGCTGAGCTAGAAGTGGATGATGAGTCGGATCTTTGGATTGTCTCCACTTCAACCGTGTGCAGCACCCCTTTCGTATCGGGATATGCACCATTGCCATCTCTATGTTATGGAGAAGGCATCCCAGGTACGTGCACCGATACATGTGGTTATCCCCATTCCTACACGAAAATTTACACTCATGAAGTGCATACATCACCTAGCATAGAGTCCATCAGTTGCAAAGATCCAGCGCTCGACTTCCTCCTGAGCTCCGTGCCTTCACCTTCTTCTTTGCATAGCAATCTTTCTTTTTCTGACAGTTCTGTTGAGGTTGATTCGCAGGTGGAAACTAGCGTTTCCAACGTTCTGTTAGATCAAGTCGAGGAGGATGACTTTATGGCCGAGGTTGCGACCTCTACCCTATGTGAGGATGCCTGATGCGCGGATGAGGAAGATGCTGCCCTAGGACCTTCTTGCACCATCCTGGACAGTGGAGTTCATTCTCCAAAAAAACCACCAACGGGGGATGACTCCGGGACCATCCCCAAGATTGAGATTCCTTTATGTTATTCTTCTAGTTTATTTCTTGACCCTGCACTCGTGTCTACTTCCCTGCAGGACCACATCGTGGAACTGGTCCAATCAGTGCAAGGGCCTGTAATGCGGCCTAGGACTTATAGTGACGAGATGCAGGTTGAGTTGGAGGCAACGAGCTTCCCAAGTTACTTTCTGCCCATGCCTGACACACATGACAGGTATACGTATACAGGTATTGGAGCTTTTGTTCTGTCTCCATTCCGATACCCGCTACCGAAATGCGAACATGAACCACTGCCTGAGCATTTCAAGTTTCATACGCCAATCAGTTAGGAAATGCTTAGAATTTGAATAAGTCCTGTTGGGAGACAATAAACCCAACAGTTATCTAGGGTAATGTTTCTTTTGTTTTAAATATATGAAAAAATTTTGTCTCTAGTTTAGAATTATTTGTAAAGTTATTTGTCGAAGGGGTGTGGTAGCACAGCTGTGTGATGAGCCCTATTTTGCACCACGTGGTCTGCAGTGTGATATTGACTGAAAAAGTGCACGTGAAAAATATAACCGTGCACGACCATTGGTCATGCGCACTACTTATCATCACACGACCACTGGTCGTGCGCTGGCCCAGTTTCTTTAAATATCAGTCGGCCGGCCGCTGTGCGTGCACCTTAATCTCTCGCTTGGTCCGCTGCGCGTGCGTCGTTCGTCGCTCCTCCCATTCTAATTCCTCTCCGGTGGTCTGGCCCTTTCTCCTCTGGTAGGCTCCTACAATCTCAGATCTCTTTTCCTCCTTGTGCTGTAATTGAACCTGGTCGCCGCCAAGTGGTAAAGGCCTACCATCGCTCTAGCCGTGCTTCAGCAACTCCTGCTCAGATTTTGGGGAGAATGGGAACTTTTTCTAATGAAGAGCATACTCAGTGCTACAACTCTTTAAAGGACAAGCCATTCATCTCTCATCAGCTTGTTGCCTGGAATGAGTTGCGTTCAATTGGGGATGATTGTGTGTTGGCAGAGGCCGTGCTCATCCACTACTACTTTGATTTTTGGAGCAAGTTGTTCGAGTGTGACGAGCTTGGGTACTGGGAACTGATGTTGGAGTTCCTTTCCATATTCGATTGGGAGACAACGGCGGACAACCGCTATTTACTCACTTGTTCATTCCGGATGATGGGAAACGTCTTCACTGTCACATTGCTGGAGCTTGCCATTCAAGTCAGTGTTTATACAGAGGCGGAGGCATCCAGGATTAACTTCCCCCAGTTATGCATTGATTTTCAAGAGGGTATGACTCCGCGTGCCGCTTGGCATTCTCTGACTGGAGGGAACGAGGAGTACATTGCCCGTCGTGCCAAATCGATGAAGATTGTCTCCCCCGCTCTAATGTATTTGAAGCATTTTGCTTAGTAACTCACTCACCGCAAGGGCCCTGAGCAAGAATGTGGTGGGGTGGTAGGATTTGATTTCCCTATTTAGTATGCAGCAGCAGTACCCCATCTATCTGGGGTATATGCTGGCCTATTACTTCCACCACGAAGCCACTTATGGCCTCGCGGGCGCGATCGGGTGTGCTTACTACATTACCCGCATCGCTAAAAGTTTGGGAGTTTGGAGCCAGCTACCTCCGATGGTGCAGGTCACTGCCCCTTCCATGATCTCCAGGGCCAACCTGGTGAGTTGTCATTTGCTGCGAGTGGTTGGGACAAAATCTAGCCGGAGGTTTGTCGTCAGCATGCCTAGTGATGCGACTAAGGGTAGAAATGAGGAAGAAGATGAAGGAGAGCCAGGTGAATCTTCCTCTATGGGTAGGCGAAGTGCGGGGGTGCCACTACATCAGAGTCAGGAGCAACTGAGGCCTCCGGTAAAGCAGGAGGGGCAATCTCGCCGCCAGTTCAATCTATCTCAGGAGCGGGGCATCCAATATTTGTCTGAGCGCCTTGCTGATCTGGAAGCTTCACAATTTTGGACGCATGACTTTATTTATCAGCAAGCGGTGAAAGGCGGGTTGGACATTTGACCACCACCTACTCGTGTCGCTCCGTTGGCGCCTGCTCCCCATCCGTCTCCCATTGAAATTCACGACAGCAATAGTGAGGGGGAGTGACTGTAGTTCACCAAGGAGCAAGTCTACCACACCTTCTATTCTTCTTTTCTGTGTTTTATTAAATTGGAGAAATATTTGTACTTTATTTAGAAGTGTTAGACATGAGACAATTATATTTTTGTGGGTGCCCATCTGGGTGCCGAATATTTTTTTATATATATATAAACTATATAATCTGCTAATACAGGTATTTGGCCCACCTTAAGGACGGTAAACAAAAGTGGCTTCTGGGAGATAACCCATGTTGGACCATTTGGTTCTGTGCTGTGTTTTGAGCTCTTTATATATATATATATATATATATATATATATATATATATATATCCATATTTTGTTTTGCGTACGTATTTAAATCGCAGGTGTAGGAATTTTTGAGGCGCGGCAACTTGGCCGCACTTGGATATCTCGTCGCATGACCAGTATGCTCAATTTTGAGCATAGGTTCTTCTTCCCCTAGCCCTTTATTTTTATTTGCATGTTTTACTTTTTCATATTGTCACATTCTAGTCTGGGGGTAGAGTTGCCTGTGATCACTACACAGCACAGTTTATTGTAGACTCGTCTGCATTTATTTCTTTCATGATCACTACTGCACACACTATATCACCCACATTAGTGCGCACTTAACCACGCGCGCAGCTAAAGTCAAATGTATTACTTTTTTTTAAACTCTAAAAAATTTGTGCTGGCTTAGGATTTTGGGATCTTGTAGTTCGAAACTCATGCAGTGCTCCTAATCGAGTACTCATGATTTGCATATAAATAGTATAGGATTACTTTTTATTCATGCTCGTAGATTTAAGTTTATTCTGCAAAAGTAAATTCTTTTTGTGCTACTTAAAATTATAGAATCTGGAGTAATCGAACGGTAGTGTAGAGATGAGTGTAGCCGTCACTAGACTCATATTGCTCTAGTCGGGGGGAAGGATCGTCTTTTTCGGGGACTGAGAACTTGCCCCAAGCTACTCTCGAAGCATTGGTGCCCGGTTAGTCGAGTGTGAGCGTGAGGTAGGCCATCATTTTGGCTAGTTTGAGCCTTTTTGTACCAAGTCCTAGCAGCTGACCCTTGCAAGCCAAATTTGCACCAACCCTCCTTTTGTTTCCGCTCCACCTATATTGACCAAAGCCTAAAATCCAACCCTCTTATCGCAACCAAAACCTTGAGCTTAATTGAATTCAAAAAAAATATTTGATATGTTGTGATATGTGGGATTCATGTGATGTGGAGATGAATTCATGAATTGTTAATTATTAGATTTGGGGATTGCTGAATAAAAAAGAAAAGAAAAATGAAAAAGAAAAAGATGAATAAAAAAGAAAAAAGGGGAAAATCTAAAAGTATTACAATGAGAATTGCAATCCCCATCTTGTGTGTTAGTTTTTGGTCGGGATAGGCCGTGAGCATACCCGATTTTCAAGCCAAGTATGGGGGTTTGTCACACATGCATTTCTTAGTGGTTGTATGGGTTTAGCTCTTGTTCGCTTGCTTTGGTTGCGTGTAGCCTCCATGTTTATCATTGACTACCACACCTTAGCCTTAGCCCCATTCAAACCTACAAGTCCTGCTGATTCACATTTGAGTCTACTTAGCATTGTGGAGAGAGTGTGAAAGGGCAAGCTTATGGTTCTCGATATTGATAAATTTCTTTGGAGGTGATCACGAGCCTCGGTCTTGGGCAATGCTCACCTTAGTGTCCTATCTACTTTCTCCATACACATGATCGAACGACTCTCCAGAATTCTAATTTTAAGTAGACACAATATTTATTTACCTCTGTCGAATAATTTAAGCTCTGTAGTATAATTAAAAAGTTTTTCTATTCTATTTTCTCTGCGCATGATGTATTTGATTTATCGTCCTACTTTATTTTGAAGTTTTTAAGCCTGCTAGCTATTTTTTACAGTCCACTGAGTATTGATTTGCGCGGAACGCGCAAATGGGTAAGTTTGGGGGTGTGATGAGTCCAAATATTACACTGATTTTTGGACTCATCTACGCAATTTTTATCGTCTTAGCACTGCACTTGAGAGCTGTAACCACTTATATTCGTTTATCTGCTTATCTCATGATTAAGTGCACTTTAGGCTCGTTTTCTCTATGCTTTAGATGTTTTTGTGTTTTCGTTTGTTTTACTTGTTCTCTCGCCGTGTATTTAGAATATGGGGTGCACTTTTGGTGGCATATCTGCTTCTTCTGCTAGTGCATGGGTCGTGTGCGTGCTTCGGAACCGCTCGGGAGAACCCGACGATACAGGAACACTGCGTACGATCACTGGACTCACTGCGCACGACCACTGGTCATGCTCCACTGATCATGTGCATTACATTCTTTTTTTCCCCAGTTCTGTCTTGACGATCGCACGATCACTGGACCTTTTGCGCACGACCATTGGCCGTGCGCTGGTGATCGTGCGCTCTATCCTCTTCATTTTCCTTGTTCTGCCCGGGTAATCGCATGAGCACTGGCCATTGCGCTCACGACCACCAGTCGTGCACCAGTACTCGTGCGCGTTTACCTCATGTTTTCTGCAGTTCTTTCTTAGCCAATCGCACGATAAGTGGATTTAGTGCGCACGACCACCGGTCGTGCGCCACTGATTGTGCACATATTTGCTGATGTTTCTACCCAAGTTGCAGATTTAATAAAAATTATGCACGATCATTGACCAACAGTGCGCACGACCACTGGTCGTGCGCCACTGATCGTGCGCTCTGCTTGTTTTACCTCCGTATTTAAGGGCCTGCTCCGCTGAAAGTGAGGGTAAGATCTATCTCAACTCTAGAGGGGGGAGAATAGAGTTTAATTAAAGTAAATTCACAATTTTAAACTTAGCAAAGCTTTTAAGATTTGATTTATATATATGTGTAGGGTGCCTAGCTATAGAATTAAAAAGACAATAAAAAGAAAGAGCACAGCACACAGCAAAGAGAATACACAAGCAAACCAGAAAACACAAGGAGCTATAGTGGTTCCCCAAAAACCTGGGTACATCCACTCTTCTACCACCCTTGGTAGGAATCCACTGCAGGATGAGTTGATCAGGTGTCCTGGGCACCAATGAGCTTTTGATAAGGTGCTCAAAAACCAAACTAGATTTTTTGATCAGGTGTCTTGCCACCACTGAGTTTTGACAAGGTTCTCACAACCAGACTCAAAACTTTTGAAGGGAGTTTTGAAAACCCTTTTACAGGAGGAAAGAAAAAAGAAAATAAAAAGGGTGAAGTTGTCTTCTCTGTCTCAATCAAAGAGAGAATCACTAGTGGATCTTTTGTTGTCAAAGCTCTCCCTGAGACGTTGAATGAATCAGGAATGGAAGCTTTGCTCTAGGGTGATAGGTCTTCAGAAACTTCAAATCTCCAGCAGAAGATTGTTTCAGCAGAGGCTGAAAGATGAGTTGTCTGGAGTCCTTGAGATGAAGCTGTGATCACTTTTTGAGTACACAAAATTATTCAGCTAATTTTCCTTTTTGTGATCACTTCTTGATTCTATTGATTGTGTTGACTCTTGATTGATTGTTGAGAGAAGAAAAGAGAAGAAGTTCTTATTCCCTGAAAGTTCTTCATCCAAGATAGCCGTTATCAGGCATTAAATGCCTTCCATAAAGAATTTGTCTTCTAGAGGAAAGTCCAGCAAAACATTCTCTTGATAATTCCTTGAAACTTGCTCCAGAATAAATGAAAACGGTTGGCAGATCTTCTTGATATAAATGCTGAGAGAATTCAAAAACATTCCAAAGACTGACAGAACTTGAATCCTTAAAAACGCCGATCTCTCAGAAAATCGTCGATCTGAGCTCTACGATCGTCGAACTGAGCTCAGAGATGGAATAAGATTCATCAGACAGAAAACGTCGAACTGAGCTCGAAGATCGTCGAACTGAGCTCAGCGACCTGGAGAATAAGTGAAGAAGGATCGTCGACCTGAGCTAGAAGATCGTCGAATAGAGCTCGACGTCTTAACTTAGTTGAGCTCAGAGAGCGTCGAACGGAGTTCGACGTTTCGTCGACCTGAGCTCGACGAAAGATGTCTTATTCTTGGCTCTATTTCTGAAATATTGGAATGGTCCTGGGAGCAGCTTCAAACCTAAGTTCTAAGCCCTAGACTCATTCTAATGTTGACCTTTATAACTATACATCTAGGTCAACCTTGTCTCCTAAGAGAAACATAGTGATCCTTACCCAAATTAGTAATAGGGTGTTCCAACAATCTCCCCCTATTTGGGTTAGGATTACTATTTACATATTTCAGAAATAAAATATACAACAACATACAGAAGAGCAGTAAACTAAAATAGAAAAGAAAAGCAAGAAAATATTGCAGCAATTATGCGGAGTTTCAGCAAATTTTCAGAGGAGTGTACTGTCTGCTTACATATGTTACTTCTTCTCATTTCCTTTCTTGAATATAATTTCTCTGTTAGGATTAAGGGCTTCCTTCTTTGACCTTCTGTCATCTTCTACTCCTAAGGAGGTTTGAGATCTAGCTCTTGGAACCACAGACTCAGGATGCAGCTTTAGGTAGTCCACTGGGTCAAAGAATTTACTTGAAGAATACTTTTCCAATTCAGCTTTTCTTTGTTCTGACAGAGTGGTAATATTGAATGTATCTTTTCCTTGCTCTCTTACTTTCTTCAATTGATCTAGAGCAGCCAATTCTTTCATCCTTGCAGTCCAAGATAATGGGTTGTTCTCTGGGTCTTCAAATGGCACTGCAGGCTCATATCTATTGATAGTTTCTGATGCAGTAGTAGTTCTGGTTTCAACCTTTTCTCTGAGCTTGTAAGGGAAGGGACCTTGAGAAGAGTCTATGAACCTTTTCCCTTCCCTGGCTTGAAATCTGTGCTCTCTTTGGCTTCCTCTATACTGTCCTCTACTTGATTGATAGCCCCTTTGATATTGTCCCCTTGGCTGGTATCTCTGATAAGACTGGGAGGAACTTTGTTTGGAAGCTGGGGCTTGAGAAGCTGAGCCTCCACCTGTCCCTAAATCTGGAGGAGGAGGAGGTGGCTGAAAATGAGAGGATCCTTTTTCATACTTGTCCAGCTTCCTTCTATTCTTCATAGCTTTTAGTTGGTTCTTGGAGAACTGCATCCAGGGCTCAGAAATGGGGCAGTCATTCAAAATATAATATGGAATGTCATTTGAGTCTTTAGCTTGAGCTGGGGGTACTTTCATCATAGCCTTGCTTCTGGCCTTCCTTTTCTTGGCAATTGTATTAGAAGAATCGTCAGATTCAGTTTGAATCTGATCACTCTCTGAACTTTGTGGTCTATCATACAAGTCATCAATGCTTTTTATATACTTTTCTTATTGCTTGATTTGATCAGGGGTAAGGGCGGGAGCAGCATCAATAACAGGAGCAGAGACAGCAGGAGTAGAAATAATTGAAGCAGAAATAGATTCAGATTCTTCTAGGTAGGTAGTAAGTTCTTTAGCAGCAGCAGTATCTTCAATCACAGAGACCATTTCAGTATCTTCTGAAGGCAAACTTGTTGTAACAGCAGCAGCAGCACTTAAAATATCAGCATCCACAGCTTTGAAGGAATTTACATATATTTCAATCAGCATGGGATCACAGTAATTGATAGGCACAAGTGCCATAGTGAGGTCTTCAGATTGTTGAACTGGCAGAGAGCTGAAATATACAGTATCAAAAGTAGAGAGCAGACTCTGAAGGTCCACTGCAAAAATAGGAGCAGAACAGGAACCTTCAGCAGTCTCGGGCACACCCACTGCTTCATGAGGCATCTCCCCCTGCCTTAGTTCAGAGACAATTGAATCAAGGCACCCAGATGAAGGTGTTGTCTGGGAAGAGATGAAGTAGGAGAGCTTGGTAGACAACTCCTGAACTTGTTTCAGGAGTGGAGCCAAAGAGGTCTCCAGCAGAGATGTTAGCCAGGGGGCTAGCAGGTCATAGAGCTTGTCTGCCAAAATAGGAAGATCTACATGCTCAAGATGGGCTTGAGCAGAGGTAGGAATAGAAGGTACTGGAATGAGGGTGACTGGGACTAATGGGATGGAGGATGTGGTGGTAGGAGGTGATGGGATAGATGGCTCTGAAAGAGGAATAGTGGGGATAGAAGTTGTTGAGATGGAGATGGATGAGGCAAGAAATGGGGTGAAGGATGGTTGGGAAAGAATATTTTGGAGAAGTTGTTGATAGGAGGATGTTGAGGGAAGCTCAGAATGAGAGGGAGGAGAAACATCCATAAAGGAATCATCTATAAGAAAGAATGATGGAGAGGTGAAAGTTGGATAAGAGAATAGAGGATGGAATTCTTCTGAAGTAGTGGCTGGAGGAGGTGATGTTGGTGAAGAAATGGTAATGGGAGAAGAAATGGTAGAGGTTGAGATTGGTGTGGTGACTGGAATAGAAATAGCTGGAGGAGGAGAGGATGAGGCAGACAATCCTTCTGCTGGGGAAGATTCCTGAGAGGGAGTGACTTGGGTAGTCCTGGTGCCTGAAGCCAGTGGTGCAGCAGCAGCCCTGATAGGGTTGATGATCTGCCTGTCCCATTTGCTGAATAGGGCACAGGTAAGCCTCTTGGATGCATTGATGAACATCCCACCAGAGGTCAGCAGGTCACGGCACCTGGAGTGTAGGTAAACCCCTAAAATTCTTCCAAAGCTTACACAGTTTTTGTTTAGTTTCTTCTTGATCAGATTGAAGAATATTAACCCCCAGTCTAAATGCTTCTAATCAACCAGAGCTCCCATTAAACAAAACTGATATCTAGATATAGTGTCATGGGCTGAGTGCTTTGCCAGAAGCACTTTGCCGACCACATCAGCCAGAAATTGATATTCGATGGACAGATTTTTCTTCAGCAATTTGTTAGGGTTCACAACAGTGTGACCCATTCTATCAAGCATAGAATCAAACTCCTCTCCAGATAAATCTATGGAGTCATTTCCAGAACTAAGTAGGAAAACTTCAGTCAGAAGGGCCAGGGACAATGGTACCTGAGTCCCTTTTATTGAGCCGATGACAGAATTCTCATTCTCATCTGTCGCTGTAAAACACCATTCTTTAATTTCTTCTGAAGCAATATTCATTCGGGTGGTCATTATCTGAGATAGCTGCTGTTCTCGGAATAGGTTGAGAATGTCCTTGAAACGCTGATCACTTCCATCAAACGAATTCATATCAATATCAAAACTGGTATCGAATTTCATCTTGGAAATAGCAGCACTGGAGCCAGCCATCTGTACCTGCAACAATGAACCAAACACGACCAAGCGTAGAAGATTTGGAGGGAAAGAGAGAAAATTGCAGAGAGTATGAAAGCGCAAAAGATGAACGACGGCCGAAGAAATGATTTTATATTAGGGTTCGACGGCGAGACGGAAAATCGTGGAGCTCAGTTCGATGAAACTTCGAACTCAGCTCGACGATTTGGGCTACTAAAGGAATCTGAAGAGACGCCAAAAGCGTCGAACTCCGTTCGACGATATTGTCGAGAGTCGAGCTCTGCTCGACGACCTCTGAACAGACAGAATGGAAGCCTGGAGCTAACGGCGGTGCTGAACTCAGATCGACGATTCAAGAAATGTTGATCTTCGGTCGACGATTTCTGGGAAATCGTCGATCTCCGTTCGACGATTTCTGGGGAAATGTCGAGCGCAGTTCAGAGACAAAACCTTTACTATAGACACAAAAAGAGATAAGTTTTTAGCCTAGTCTTGGTCTGTTTTTAGCTTTTCAAAATCTTGTAATTTATTTTAGGCTTCCTCCATCTAACATGCCTAACTGATTGAGGAAGAAGTTGTGTTTCTTTTCATCCAAAGGTTTGGTGAAAATATCTCCCCTTTGCAAATCAGTTGGGATATATTGAAGTTCAATTTTATTTTTCTCAACATTATCCCTTAAAAAATGATGTCTAATTTCTATGTGTTTTGTCCTACTATGGAGGACTGGATTTTGTGCAATGGAAATAGCACTGGTGTTGTCACAAAATATTATTGACTTATCTAAGTTGTAACCATAGTCTAGGAGTTGGTTTTGTATCCACAATATTTGTGAACAACAACTGCCTGCAGCCATATATTCAGCTTCAGCAGTTGAGGTTGACACAGATATTTGTTTCTTACAATACCAAGAGATAAGTCTATCACCAAGGAACTGACAAGTTCCACTGGTGCTTTTCCTGTCTATTCTGCATCCAGCATAATCAGCATCTGAGAATCCAGTTAAGTCAAATGCTGAGTCTTTTGGATACAAGAGTCCTAGATTTGGACAGCTTTTAACATACCTAAGAATCCTCTTAACTAAGGTTAAGTGTGACTCTCTAGGGCTAACTTGAAATCTAGCACATATATATGTAGCAAACATTATGTCAGGCCTACTGGCTGTAAGGTACAATAGAGAGCCAATCATTGCTCTATATGTTGTCTGGTCAACTAGTTTCCCATGTTCATCAGCATCCAATACAGCATTGGTAGGCATGGGTGTTTTCATACATGATGCATCAGACATACCAAATTTCTTAACCAGCTCTTTTGCATACTTGGTTTGAGAAATAAATATGCCTTCAGCAAGTTGTTTGACTTGCAATCCTAAGAAGAAGGATAGCTCACCCATGCTACTCATTTCAAATTTAGAGTGCATAAGCTTGGAAAACTTTTTGCACAAGTTTGAATCAGTAGAACCAAATATAATATCATCTACATAAATTTGTACTAGTAGGGTATGGGACTTATGGGTTCTAATAAAAAGAGTTTGGTCTACTCTCCCTCTAACAAAATCATTTTTCAGCAGAAAACATGCTAGGGTCTCATACCATGATCTAGGAGATTGCTTGAGACCATATAATGCTTTGTGTAGTTTAAAAACATAATCAGGATGAGTTAAAGAGATAAAACCTGGAGGTTGTCTGACATAGACTTCTTCTTTGATCTCCCCATTGAGAAAAGCACTCTTGACATCCATTTGATAGACTTTGAATCCCTTGTGAGCAGCATAAGCCAGAAAGATTCTTATGTCTTCTAATCTTGCAACAGGTGCAAAGGTCTAGTCATAGTCTATCCCTTCTTCCTGAGAGTACCCTTGAGCAACTAGCCTTGCCTTATTCCTTACAATGATTCCTTGATCATCCAGCTTATTTCTGAACACCCATTTGGTTCCAACAATGGGATGATCTTTTGGCTTAGGCACTAGTTCCCAAACTTTATTTCTTTCAAATTGATGCAACTCCTCTTGCATTGCAATAATCTAGTGTGGATCTTGTTCTGCATCTTGAATGGTTTGAGGTTCAATTTGAGAGAGGAAGCAAGTGTGCATCAGGTTCTGGTTGACCTAATTTCTAATTTGCACACCAGCTGAGATGTCTCCAATTACTTGAGAAATTGGATGATCTCTTATTGTTACTAGATCAACAGGGGGTGTTGATGGTTCACCAACCTATGTTGTTGTGTCCTCTTGTGGAACAACAACTGGTTCTTCAAGAAGATTTTCTCCCTGATGGTGAGCAGCTTCTTCATCTTCACTACTGTCATCCTTCTGAGTAACTTGTAATCTGTTCATGTCTTCAGCAAGAGAGTGAACCTGCAAATGTTCAATGTTAGAAGCATTCTTCTCCTTGAAAGACATGTTAGCTTCATCAAAATTAATATGGACAGATTCTTCAATTCTTAATGTAGTTTTATTATAAACCCTATAGGCTTTACTGATCATGGAGTATCCCAGAAACACTCCTTCATCAGCTTTAGCTAGAAATTTTGCTAGATATTTCTTGTCATTATTATGGATAAAACAAGTGCAACCAAAAACTTTAAAATAGCCTATTTTAGGTTTCTCCATTTGAGCAATTCATAGGGAGTCTTGCCCTTCAGTTTATGTATCAGGCTTCTATTCAACACATAGTTGGAGGTGTTCACTGCCTCAGCCCAAAAGGATAGAGGTAGGTGAGCATCTGCCAATAATGTAGTTGCAGATTCAATGAGTGTTCTATTTTTCCTTTCAGCTACCCCATTTTGTTGAGGAGTTCTAGGAGCTGAGAAAGTATGCCTGATCCCTTCACTTTGACAGAACTCTTGCATGAGAAGAGAATCAAACTCTGTCCCATGATCACTTCTGATCAGGGCAATGTGAGTGTTGAACTCAATCTGAATGCATTTGAGAAAATCTGTCTAACACTTAAAGTTATCAGACTTCTTCCTCAGAAAGAATACCCATGTGAATCTTGAGAAGTCATCTACAACTACTAAACTATAGGAATTCCCTCCTAAGCTTAGTACTGTAATGGGTCCAAAAAGATCCATGTGTAACAGATACAAAATCCTAGGTGAATCACTCTTATTAATTGATTTAAAACTACTTTTAGTTTGCTTGCCTAATTGACAAGCCTTGCAGAGTCCTTCCTTCTTGTAGGGGCCAGAAGGTAGTCCTCGAACAAGGTTGTCCTTGGATAGCCTAGCAATGGTTCTAAGGTTAACATGTCCTAGTCTCTTATGCCGTAGAATATTAGGTCTAGATATGGAATTAAACAGGCAAATATCTACCTTAGATGAATGAAAGTCTACTAAGTAAATATTACCTTTCCTGTTACCTGTCAACACAGTTGTGTTGTCTTCTGACTTGACCTTGCATATTTCTTTGTTGAAAGTCACTTGATATCCTTCATCACACAGCTGACTAATGCTTATCAGGTTGTGCTTGAGTCCTTCAACATAGGCTACCTTCTTGAAGGTGACTGTCCCTATTTGGACTGCATCATATCCTTTTGTAGTTCAAAAGTTTGAATCACCAAAAATTACTTTGGGTCCAAGCTTGGCTTTAAAGGATGTGAAGTTGTCCTTATTCCTTGTCATGTGCTTTGAGCACCCACTATCCAGATACCATAGCTGGTTTGATGTTGGATAGGTCTTCACCTGCACTTAATCAGCTTATATGTTTTTGACCCAGTTAACCTTGGGCCTAGGTTGATAACCCTTAAATTCAGAAATAAAATACATCCCAGGTTGATCCTTATAACCTTCAGGATGGTATCTCCTAGGAGGTACTATCCATTCAGTATAGGGATTAAAGCATTGGGATGAAGCACTTCTAGGATTGAATTGAGATTTGCCTCTGAAAGAAGGTTCAAAGCTCTGAACTTCGTTCGACGATTGTCGAGCTGGGTTCGACGATCTTGGGTAAAATCGTCGAGCTCCGTTCGAAGATCGACTATGAAGGAGTTCAGAGTTCAGGAAACATTGAGCTGAGTTCGACGTTTCAGCCTAAGATCGTCGACCTCTGTTCGACGATCGTCGACCTCTGCTCGACATTTTCTGTTGAGCTTTCTTTTTATTAGGTAGATCTGAATTTTTCCTAGCTACCTCTACAACACCCTTTCCTTTATCAGAAATAAATTTGATTGGGGTTGTTAATACTATGGGTTGGCTAGATGAGGCACCCAAGCCCAGTGTACTATTTAATCTTGAGTTCACTGTGCTTGTGATGTCCATTAATTTGAAACTTCTCCCATTAAGGGATTCTTCAAATTGCTTGGCCTTGTATAGTTCACTTTTTAGTGAAGCTATCTTCTCCCTATAGCATTCTAACTCTTCAGAGAGTTTGAGGTTCTCTGATTTTACAGTGTTATACTCAGATAGTTGTCTTCTGAGGGAAGTGATTTCCTTCTCAGACTCCAACAGATCTAGGCATAGTACTTTAAACTCATGTTTAAAATCCTCAGAACTGAAACCAAATGAATTGATTACCTGATCTTCTTCTAGTTGAGCTTCTGAATCTGATTCTGACTCTTCTGCTTCTGAGTCTGTTTGAGAGGCATTGATATCCATCATGCAGAATTCCTTTTCATCAGCATCATCCTCATCATCATAGGAGCTGGATGAGGCTTTAGAGTCCTCTTCAGTTTCACTCCATGTCTCAGCAACAAATCCCTTCCTTGTATGTTTGTTCTTGCTGGAGGAGGGTTTGTCTGAGCTGTTCTTTCTGAAATCTTTTTCCTTTCTTCTTTCTCTTCTATCTTTCTTGTCCTTGTTCTTATTTTCTGGACAGTCAGGCACAATATGGCCTGGTTTCCTGCAACCAAAACATATAATTTCTTTATTGTTATTTGATTTATCATACCTTGGTTTATCATGACCCTTGTATGATCTCTTTCTGAAGTCTTTTCTGGCAATCTTGTAGAATCTTTTGGCCAGTATACTTAGGAGCTCATCATTTCCTGTAGCTTTATCTTTAGGCTCCTCTTCTGCAGCTTTGAAGGCTATGGTCTTTTCTTTCCTTGTGACTGGAGAAGTAGCCTTTTGTTCTTCTTCTCTATTTTTAAGGAGCAGCTCATAGGATTTGAGCTTGCCCAGGAGAGCTTCAGTGGTAATTTCATTTAGACTTCTGGCATCTTTGATTGGCCAGATTCTTGAATCCCAAGTGCTGGGGAAGCACATTAAGATTTTGTCATTCAGCTCAGTCAATGAGATTTCTTTATCCAAAGTCGTTAACTCATTGACAATCAGACTTAGTCTATTGTACATGTCAGCCATAGATTCAGCTTCTCCCTTTTTGAAGTTCTCATATTGGCTTATCAGATGGGATCTCCTGTCTTTCCTTTCATCAGCAGATCCTGAGACAATTTCAGAGAGCTTGTCCCAAATTCCTTTGGCTGAGTTGCAGTCGGCTACCTTCTAAAATATCTCATCAGACATTGTCTGAGCTAAGATATTCATAGCCTTGGCATCTGCAGTCTTTCACTTCTTTATCTCAGCATCTGTTCCTGAAGGAGGTGGAACAGCATTTGTACTTGAGCTTGCTGGAGGACTTGGACACACTGTCAAAACAGGATTGAATATATCTTCATCAATAGAATTCATATAGAGTTTAATCCTTGCTTTCCAAAGTGCAAACTTAGATAGATTGCACACTGGAGGCCTGGTGCTTGCATAATCTTTGTTCTGTGCCATGTCTTTATAAAATTAAATATAATGAAAATATCCCTCTTAAAGGATTGATCTTATCAAGGATCTTTTGGTTCAGGTGTTAGCCTGTATGAACAACCAACCTCCCTCTAATACCAATTGAAAGTGAGGGTAAGATCTATCTCAACTCTAGAGGGGGGTGAATAAAGTTTAATTAAAGTAAATTCACAATTTTAAACTTAGCAAAGCTTTTAAGATTTGATTTATATATATGTGTAGGGTGCCTAGCTATAGAATTAAAAAGACAGTAAAAAGGAAGAGCACAGCACACAATAAAGAGAACACACAAGCAAACCAGAAAACACAAGGAGCTATAGTGGTTCCCCAAAAACCTGGGTACATTCACTCTTCTACCACCCTTGGTAGGAATCCACTACAGAATGAGTTGATCAGGTGTCTTGAGCACAAATGAGCTTTTGATAAGAAGCTCAAAAACCAAACTAGATTTTTTGATCAGGTTTCTTGCCACCACTGAGTTTTGACAAGGTTCTCAGAACCAGACTCAAAACTTTTGAAGGGATTTTTGAAAACCCTTTTACAGGAGGAAAGAAAAAGGAAAAGAAAAAGGGTGAAGTTGTCTTCTCTGTCTCAATCAAAGAGAGAAGCACTAGTGGATCTTTTGTTGTCAAAGCTCCCCCTGAGATGTTAAATGAATCAGGAATGGAAGCTTTGCTCTAGGGTGATAGGTCTTCAGAAACTTCAGATCTCCAGCAGAAGATTGTTTCAGCAGAGGCTGAAAGATGAGTTGTCTGGAGTCCTAGAGATGAAGCTGTGATCACTTTTTGAGTACACAAAATTATTCAGCTAATTCTCCTTTTTATGATCACTTCTTGATTCTATTGATTGTGTTGACTCTTGATTGATTGTTGAGAGAAGAAAAGAGAAGAAGTTCTTATTCCCTGAAGGTTCTTCATCCAAGATAGCCGTTATCAGGCATTAAATGCCTTTCATAAAGAATTTGTCTTATAGAGGAAAGTCCAGCAAAACATTCTCTTGATAATTCCTTGAAACTTGCTCCAGAATAAATGAAAACGGCTGGCAGATCTTCTTGATATAAATGCTGAGAGAATTCAAAAACATTCCAAAGACTGACAGAATTTGAATCCTTAAAAACGTCGATCTCTCAGAAAATCGTCGATCTGAGCTCTACAATCGTCGAACTGAGCTCAGAGATGGAATAAGATCAATCAGACAGAAAACGTCGAACTGAGCTCGAAGATCGTCGAACTGAGCTCAGCGTCCTGGAGAATAAGTGAAGAAGGATCGTCGACCTGAGCTAGAAGATCGTCGAACAGAGCTCGACATCTTAACTTAGTTGAGCTCAGAGAGCGTCGAACGGAGTTCGACGTTTTGTCGACCTGAGCTCGACGAAAGATGTCTTATTCTTGGCTCTATTTCTGAAATGTTGGAATGGTCCTAGGAGCAGCTTCAAACCTAAGTTCTAAGCCCTAGACTCATTCTAATGTTGACCTTTACAACTATACATCTAGGTCAACCTGGTCTCCTAAGAGAAACATAGTGATCCTTACCCAAATTAGTAATAGGGTGTTCCAACTATCTGTATTTGCTGATGTTTCTACCCAAGTTGCAGGTTTAATAAAAATTGTGCACGATCATCGACCAACAGTGCGCACGACCACTGGTTGTGCGCCACTGATCGTGCGCTCTGCTTGTTTTACCTCCATATTTAAGGGCCTGCTCCACGATTTAGGTCAACGCTGATCATTTCTGCGATCGGGGAGTGCGCGGGAAGTGTCGTTCTACTTCTCCAGCCACCTCCACCTTCATCCCTTCCATCAGGAGTCCGTAGCCATTGATTTCAAAGCTTTCCAAACCCTCCGACGAAGCTCCCAGCCATTGATTACCTCAACTCCAAGCTTTCCACCAGAGTTGGAGAAGAAGACGACCTAGAGAACGGACTCAAAGGCCTTCAAGGTGACATCTCGTTGGTACAAGAATCCTCCTCGGGCTGAGCCCGGAAGCGGATTGACAACTCGCCATTCCGGCCATGACCTGCGGTGGACCTTCACCCTCTAGTGGTTTACTCCTCTTCCCCTTCCTTCGTGGTATGGAATGATTTGATATTGTAATGAACTACATTTTTTACTCTATATCTAATTGGATGTTTGTAGTCTTCATTTGCTTTTGAGTTGTGTGTTGTGAAATCTCCTCGCCCACTCCAGACCACTCCATACCCTTGTTTCACCCGATTGCATTTTGCACAAGAACACTTCAATCCATTAGCTTTTCGTCCACTCGCCCAATCAAAGTTCGGCATCGCGGCCGATACACTCAGCTCACTTTGCGACGCGGTGACTTCTACCCGTATAGTCTTAATTAGTTTATTAGATCAAGAAACCACAATCTCACAAGCCCTTTTTTTTAATATTTTCTAAGTATAACCCTCATAACTATATTTTCTCAAACTGTCGCTGCTCTATGCTAATTGCATTCCTCAAGAGACCGATACTCGGTGATTTATTCCCAAATTTTATTACTTGTGTGACCGGTGCGCTTGCCGATTCCCACACATCAAAAACAACTGGCAACTAGCAAGGTATCCAAAATCAACTATCTTGTGGGCGTCAATAACCTGACACAAACCCACATCAAGTAAATGTATGTCTGAACTTTGAGAAACAAACTAAAACAACAAACTACCTTTCAATGGCGAGGTGAAAACCCACAGCCAACACTGTTGCTCAGGAGCTCCAAAACTAGCTCAACTACCTGCTAATGCTCCGAACCTGAGGCATTCCAAACACAGAACACCTCAGCAAGAAAGTACAAGCGGTGGCAGAAAAAGTAAGCCAAAAGTAAACAAAGGTAAAAAGGGGTACCAACCCAAGACCAAACGTACTGAAGTAAAGTACGGAAGTAAAGTACTAAAATTAGAAACATAGAACTTACGTGAATCGTCACGTACAACAAATTATACCATATTCACAAGGCTAAAAGGGTGGAAAACATGATTAAATCATAAAAAGAATACTCAAAACTTTATTAGCCACATGTGGTCAACTCTACCCAAAAACACAGACGAGGTGGTCACTCATCTGGGCACAACCTCACAGATATAATATATGTCTAACTGTAGGGGAGACTCATACACTCCACCATTCACCGCAGATGCCCAAAAACCCGGTAGAGTTCCACGAGGTACTAATAAAGGAAACAAACATTGCAGAGCTATTTTCGTCCACTAATTCCCGCAATCAAGAAAACCTAACAAAAATATATCTCAGGACTTGGCTCATCGGATTCTACTAAATATTTCTAGATTTAAGAAACGGTTGATCAACTTTAAGGAAGGATTTACAATCCTAGATAAACTCTAACACGTCCTACATCATAGTTAAGGGACGATTAAAAGAGAAGGATTTAATCACATCATCAAAACATATACCACTTTACAAAGTTCGACTAGCAAAATTTAAGAATATGGTAATACAAGTGCATTTAAAGCAAGATATTTTTGATTATGACAAAACAAAGTTATAAATTTAAGTGGATCATTAGAATGAAGGGAAAAAAGGGAAGTAAAACCACCATAGCCTTGGTTTTACCGAAAAAATTCTCCAAATCACTCCTTGTCCCAGATCGGGGCAGAATAAGACGGGAGGAGTCGAAATCTTAACAAAAATTGTCGAAATAGAGGTTAAGGCAAAAACCCTAACGAGAAAACTCAAGAAATGGGGAAGTAATTACCACGATGGCTTAACTCTCATTGAGATCTTTCCGAATCGATATCCCATTGAATATTTCGAGCACCGGAGCACCGTCGGTGGCCAATGGAAGATTCACGAACGAGAGGAAGTCGTCGTTCTAGTTTAAGTTATGTCTAAAAATGAAGAAGATGAAGTTGTTCTAAGTATCCTTAAGTAATATATATATATATATATATATAGTCTAAACAGGAAGAAAACGAGCACTTTAAGTGCGGGCGTGCGAAAAACGAAAATATAGGCTAAAGATTGCTCCAAATCGAAAAGTGCTCAACATGAACGTTGTAGATCTCGTCGAGACAAACAAATTTTATGTTTACCATTTTTTTAAACGACACCATTTTGACCCTCAAAACGGTGCCCGAACGCAGACTGGAATGGAATTCTCGAGAAGGGCCTAGAGTTCTCGAGAACACGCTAAGGATTACTCGAAAAGGATGGCAGATTATTCGAGAACAAGTTTAGAATTACACGGGAAGGGCCTGGGATTTTTCGAGAATAGAAAGTAGGTACTCAAGAACAAGAAGCAGGTTTACTCGAGAAGAAGAAGCAGACTACTCGAGAAGACTATAACAGCTACCCGAGAATTAATTTGCATGAACAGTGTTTTTTCCTAGTGAATAGTGGATTTTGCAAATATACCCTTGATCAAACTATAGAAATGAATAGGAAATTAAATTTTTGAATAATGCTATAATATTATAATAATTATATTTATATTTTTGAATAAGGAAACACGAGTTCAGAAAGGAGGCCCAAACGCGAGCGGAATTAAACGAAATTCGCATCGTAGGTGAACACTAATGCTACGAAGCCAACGACAAATTCAAAACCAAAATCCGACGAGGCATTCCCGAGATATTAATTTCAAAAGTTTACCACAAACATAAATAATTCAAAACTACAAACGCGTACCGAGACTCCAAAAATGCTCGGATCGTGACGAAACTTGACGAGCAAGTCCAAAATTACTTAACTTAATTTTCCAACGCAAAATTTTCTAATTACAACAAACTTGACAAGCAAGTCCAATTACACAAAAATGCCTTAACGGCGTCGCGCTGTCAACTCGACGTTAAAAAACTTACGCCCTGACGCCATAATTAGGACATTACCAAATCAAATAATTATAAAAAAGTCGGGGGCGTTACAGTCACTCCCCCTAAAAAGAAGTTTCGTCTCGAAACTTAACAGAACTCCAAAACCAAACCAAAACGAGAAAATCAAATACAGCCAAAAGCTTATAGACATACCAGAAACTAAGGGAAGAGATGCGGATGAGATTCCCTCATTGCTGACTCCATTTCCCACATCGCGCACTCGACATCTTGATTTTGCCAGAGAACCTTAACCATGGGAATGGTCTTTCTCCGCAACACTCGCTCTTGAGATTCCAAAACACGGACAGGCTCTTCCATGTACGAAAGGTTGGGCTGAATCTGGGGCGCCGAGTCAAGGACTTGACGATCACTACAAACACACTTCTGCAACTGGCTTACATGGAACACGTCATGGACACCAGGGAAGGTAGCAGGTAAATCCAATCTATAAGCTGACACTCTGATGAACTCAAGAATTTGAAAAGGCCCACATACCGGGGGTCTAACTTGAGGTTCCTTCCAAACCTTTTAACACCTATAATCGGAGACACTTTTATAAAAACCATGTCCCCAACGTAGAACTCCAGATCGACCCTTCGTCAATTAGCATACTTCTCATAACTCTCCTGGGCTACACGGAGCTTCTCCCGAATATGAGCCACAGCACAATTCATCTCTTCAAGGGCTTCCAGACCTAGCAGTGGTCTCTCACCAACTTCAGCCCAAAACAAAGGAGTCCTACAACGCCTTCCGTACAAGGCCTCAAAAAGGGCCATCTGTAGACTCTCTTGGTAAATATTATTATAAGCAAATTCCATGAGTCTGAGACGCTCATCCCAAGCAGCACCGTGATCCAATATGTAACACCTGATCATATCTTCTACGATCTGATTAACTCGCTCTATTTGACCATTTGTTTGCGGATTATAGGCGGTGGAATTCCTCAAATCGGTACCCAACCCCTCCTGTAAACTCTTCCAAAAGCGAGATGTAAATCGAGAGTCTCGATCTGATACAATGGTAACAGGCACTCCATGTAATCTGATGACCTCATCAAGATATAACTCAGCTATCTTTTTTCATAGAATACCCAACCTTAAAGGGAACAAAGTGAGCACACTTTGTCAATCTATTGACTATCACCCAAATAGATTCATGCCCATAGGGAGATTTCGGTAGACCGGTGATGAAATCCATTTAAATACTCTCCCATTTCCAACTTGGAATATCAAGCGGTGTTAATTTACCACTAGGCCTTCTATGGTTAGCCTTGACACGCAGACACGTATAACATTCTGATACAAACTTTGTTATATTGTTCTTAATTCCAGACCACCAAACAATTTGCTTTAGATCTTTATACATTTTGGTGGAACCAGGATGATAGGAAACACTAGAACCATGAGCTTCATTGCAAATCTTATCCCGAATGTCACTGATGAGTCTGATTTATATAGTGTTTTTCGGACTCATCTGTGCTAGTTTTCTCACTCGTGCACCTCATTTCAACCGGATTTCGGTTATATTTGCATCGTTCGGTCTTTGACCTTATTATGCACTATTTTGGGCCTTAGGCTGTGCAATTGCGCATTCTTTTGTTGGGGGTAAGCACATGATGCTCCCCATGTTTCTTTTTTTGTTCATTTTATGCTTTGATTTTGTTGATGGGAGTTGGTGCTCCAATTGGTTTCATTGTTGTGCAAGTAGTTGGGATGTCCTAAATTCCATTTTAAGTTTTGTGTAATTTGAACGGTCGTGCAAATTTTTTCACGCACGGTTCAGTGCAATTATGTGTTTCACACAGCAATTCTTGGGACTTCTGTTTCTACCCTTGTGTTTTGTTCCCGCACGGTTTAAGCCAAACCGTACGAGAAATAATCGCACGGTCTGCACATTTTCTCTTTATTCCTGCGTTCTGGGGTAAATCGTGTATTTCCTTCACGCACGGGCAAACGCGCCCGTGCGCGAGTAAAACGCACGGTTCCCCGGTTTTACCCTGATTTCTGCGCTCTGTGTTTACCCGTGCGAATTCCTTCACGCACGGGCGGAAGCGCCCGTGCGCAAGTAAAATGCACGGGTCAACGCATCTTCTTCCGCAATCAAGATATGCAAGTTAATAACGCACGGTTAGCGCACGGTCGTGTGTGGGATCGTGCGTGACCATTTTTGTGATCTTTTTCTATTTAAAGCGCGGATTTTCACCATTAGGGGGGTGCTTCGTTTCCAGCCACTTCCTCCGCAATTTTAGGGTGAAATCTGCCGTTCCACCAAGGAGAGGAGATCCGAGTAAGCATTCAATGCCAAATCAGTGCCAGAGCTTCCTCTCGGCCTCCTCCTTCATCCTTGGGCTTCAAGAAGAGATTCGACCTAGCTTTCTCCATCAAGCTAGGAGAAGTTGTACCATCCTCCGCGGGCTCATGACACGAAGAAGATGGGTTCATTGGGAGTGAGTGACAGCCTCGTCTACCCCGGACGCAGTCTAGAATCAAGCTAGTATGCGGATTGACAACCCGGTTAATCCTACCGTGAATACTCGACAAGACTACGGATCCAGTCGATTTCGCACACTTTTCTTCTCTTGTTGTTGATAGTATAGTTGAACTCTTTGTATTTGATGAAGTGTACTTATTGTAATATACATTTATGTGTAATCATGTCTATGTGATTGTATGTTTTCATTATTTGCTTGAGGTGCACTTATTTTCCATCTGCCATCCCTCCATTCTTGCCGTTCTAGCAATTGCTCGAAGCGAGTGTAGCAAAGAGGTGCTCATGACCCTCAAATTCTGGTTCTTGTGCTTGCCTACTCGTCCATCAGCCCAGCGATTCGGTGCATAGTGGCCCGTGTAGTCTTCCATCCCGCCTAGCAAAGCGATGCATAGCGACATTGCGTAGGAGTAGTTGATAGTGTTTTATTTTCCTTTTCTACAACCATCAAAACCCCCATAGTTAATTCCGACCTAAGGACTTCAATCTCAAGTCCTCCTCGATATTAACTCCACCTTACTGTGTTCCTCGAAGAGATTGATACTTGGGGAAATTTGCTCATTTTATATTACTTGTGCGACCGGTACACTTGTCGTTCAAACGCAAGCCCTTTTCCATTTCTTCATATCATGTTTCTTATTTTCTTTTGTTTTTAGAGTTTGTTGCTTATTTTCTTTATTCCTTTTCTAGTTTTAATTTTTCTACAGTAGGCATTCCTTTTCCTTTATCTGTTAGCGTGTAGTTAATTTTTGCTTAGAAAATTCTTTGGTGAATTATTTGTGGTTGCACCATGTATTCTTATATGAATAATAATTGCCGATGGTGCGGGGATTATAGGCTTGGTAGTGATGAGTGCCCCACTAAAGATTGGGAGCATAATTCTAGCGATTCAGTGTATGGAGCACCGTCCTCTTATGGTACTTCATACACTATACCCAGGTCTTATGGTCACTTCTCTTCTACACCTTCACCTTTTTCTTATTCCTCTCTGGTCCCACCTAGACTGAGGAGTAATGGAAAATGGTGTTTGTGTTGTCGTAGCACCGAGCACGTGTTGAAAGATTGCGTAGAATTTAAGCGCCAGTTTGAGGAGGAGGATGAACTGGGTATCTGATTCACTCTATCGCCCTCTGAAATGGCTTCCCCTTCTAATTTTGATGATGTATTCGCGGTACAACCTTTTCTATGGGGGACTGTTGTGGATATACCCATCCGACTTTCTGCTGATCGGTGTGATGACATTGTGGTTTCGTCTCTCCTTATGCATTCTTCCCCTCTTTTTGATTCACCCCCGGAGGGACCCGCACATATTTTCTCTGATATTGTTGTTCCTCAGCCTTCTTTGCAAAAATTATCTATCCCTATTATTAGTGAGTCGGTTGATGATGTTAGGCCGGATTGTGATTCTGAGCCTGAGGATGTACCTATGTGTGACGAGGATATTATTCTCATTAATGGAGAGTATTACTTCTTGGAACGTGAGGACGCACCGAGGTGTGTTGATGATGAGATCCTCTTTATTGAGAAAGTTTCCCCTTCCTTGATGGATGAGGAGGTCCAAACCACCACCGAGGACCTCGAGCCCTTGGATTCCCCTCGCCACGACTCATATGACACCGACGATGATCTATGCTTGGATCCCGCTGGGAGTGAGACCGGGACCACTCCCCCTATTATTGATTATTTTAGTTTCTCATCTCCTTTATTTCTTGATCCCCTTTCTATATCTGAGCTTGTGCGAGTTGAGTCTTCGCAGGTGCTTCAGGAGGAATTGGAGCTTTCAACTCGAGTCATCGATGATAACAACCTCTTTTGCGAGGAGGTTGATTCCTCCTCTATTGAGGAAGCTCCATTGATTGCTTTCTTTTCCTGCAATCTCCCTGTAGTAGACAATACCTTGCTGGTCAAGGATTTATTTTGTGGTAAGATGTACGAGGACTAGTGCTCCTCCTCTTCTTACTTCCTATTTCCTCTTCCTGCGAGGAGCAGGTATGATTATTTGGGAAGAGAGGTAACTGCTCTATCTCCGTATCGGTACCCGTTACCGCAATGGATATTAGGCAAGTTACCTGTACATTTCTTATTTCATAGGCCCATTAGTAAGAACTGTATAGAATCGAATAAGTCGTGCTTGGATGACAGTAACCCCAGTACTTATCTTTCATTTTCTGTGCTTTTATTTTAATGTATATTTTAATTTTAGCATTTCTTTAGGTATATTTCTCTTTTGTTTTTGCGGAGCTCACCCCTGCAGGAATTCTTGACAAATTCGTAATGGTGGGGTTGTGATTCTTCATATGGCAGGCCTGCTTCAGGTTTTTCATGCGTCTTCTGGTATGCTTACTAGTTGAGAATTGGGTAACCTCTTCCCTCGTCTCTATTAAATTTTAATTTCTTTATCATATGCTGTGTGGTTTATTTTAAGTCTGGGGAAGAGCAGTATTGTTACCTTTTGCACGAGCACAATTCATGTGCATACTAGAAGTTTTTCTATTTTTTTTTATTTTGACCAGTTCATTGCATCTCACACCATTGCACCCATATGAGCACGTGCTTAGCTGTTAGCATGTTGCGAGTTAAACTCGTATCTTTTGTAAGATTTAGGAAAAATTCTTTGTTGGCTTAGGATTGTGAGACAAAGTAAAATGTTGACCTTGATGTGCTCCTAGTCGAGTGCTCTCGTCTCATGTAGAAATTCAAGTAGATTTAATTTTTATATATGCTTATAGTTTTATATTTTGCTATTTGCGTAAATACTTTTTATTCTACTCAAAAGTTGGTGAATCCGGTTTGAATCAAACGGTAGTGTAGGGATGTGTGTAGCTGTCACTAGACTCGTTTTGCTTGAATACCACCACATCAACACCCCAACATGAAAATATAAAACACTAAAGCTCGACTAGGGTGTGCGACTAAGATTGGCTATGAGGCTTTGGTGAAATGTTGGTGGAGCTGAATCAAAAGAAGGGTAGGCACAACGGGGCTTAGCGTGGATACGACGTTATGAACGGTACAAAGCTCAACCGGGCCAAAATGATGGCCTACATCACACTCACGCTTGACTAACCATGCACCAATGCTTCAAGAGTAGCTTGGGGCATGTTCTTAGCCACCAAGAAAGATGATCCTTCCTCCAGAGTCGAATGGTAGTGTAGGGATCTTTGTAGTCGTCACTAGACTCGTTTTGCTCGAGTTAAGAGGAAGGATCATCTTTCTCGGTGGCTAAGAACTTGCCCCAAGCTACTCTTGAAGCATTGGTGCATGGTTAGTCAAGCGTGAGTGTGATGTAGGCCATCATTTTGGCCCGGTTGAGCTTTGTACCGTTCCTAAAATCGTATCCACGCTAAGCCCCGTTGTGTCATTCAGCTCCACCAACATTTCACCAAAGCCTCATAGCCAATCTTAGTCACACACCCTAGTCGAGCTTTAGTGTTTAATATTTTCATGTTGGAGTGTTGATGTGGTGGTATTTATGTGAAATTGTGGATGTGTTCAAAGTTTATATTTGTTGATATTGTTCAAATAAAGAAAATGATTTGAAAAAATATATATATGTGAAAATGAAAAGTTTAAAAAAAAGTGAAAAGAAAAAGTTTGATTGAAAATTCTTTTGGAGATGTGATTATATTTGGAGTAGGCGGTGCACACACCCATATGTTAAAAGTTAAGTCTGGGGGTATGGTGTACCCGCATGTATAGTGGTTAGCGTTTGATTCTTTTTATGACAGCTCATTTGGGTTAGGTGCATAGCCCTCCTGTTTATCTTTGTTTACCCCATCGTAACCAAGCCCCATCTCTTATCCTAAAGTCCTACGGATTCACGCTTAAGTCGAATTAGTGTCGTGGAGAGAGTGTGAATGGGCAAGGGTATGGTCCCCGACATTGGTGGATTCCCTTGGAGGTGATCCTGAACCCCGATCTTTGGCAAAGCTCACCTTAGTGGCCTGCCTACTTTCTTCCTACGCGTGACCAGATGATTCACCAAGATTCTATTTTTGAGTAGTAATAAAATTTTGAAATGCACTGTGAAAAGTATAAACTATTTTGTATACTTAGTAATTTTCTCTATTATATTTTTATGCGTACGAGCATGCGACTTCGCATGGTACTCCATATCATAATTTCTATGTTAGCTAAATCATTTTCCCTATCTGCATAGATTTTGTTTGCTCGGGACGGGCAAACAGGTAAGTCTGGGGGTGTGATTAGTCCGATTTATATAGTGTTTTTCGGACTTATCTGGGCTAGTTTTCTCACTCATGCACTGCATTTCAACCGGATTTCGATTATATTTGTATCGTTCGGTCTTTGACCTTATTGTGCACTATTTTGGGCCAGAGGGTGTGCAATTGCGCATTCTTTTGTTGGGGGTAAGCACATGGCACTCCCCATGTTTCTTTTTTGTTTATTTTATGCTTTGATTTTATTGTTGGGAGCTTGTGCTCTAGTTGGTTTCATTCTTGTGCAGGTAGTCAGGATGTACCAAATTCCATTTTCAGTTCTATGTAAAACGCACGGTCGTGCAAATTTCTTCATGCACGGTTCAAGTGCAATCGTGCGTTTCACACAGCAATTCTGGGGACTTCTATTTCTACCAATGCATTTTGTTCCCATACGGTTTAGGCCAAACTGTGCGAGAAGGAATCGCACGGTCTGCACATTTTCTCTTTATTCCTGCATTTTGGGGTAAATCGTGTGTTTCCTTCACGCACGGGAAAACACTCCCGTGCGCAAGTAAAACGCACGGTTCCCCTATTTTACCCTATTTTCTGTGCTCTGTGTTTACCCGTGCGATTTCCTTCACGCACGGGCGGAAGCGCCCGTGCGCGAGTAAAATGCACGGGTCAACGCATCTTCTTCCACTATCAAGATCTGCAAGTTAATAACGCACGGATAGCACACGGTCGTGTGCGGGACCGTGCGTGACCATTTTTCTGATCTTTTTTTATTTCAAGCGCGGATTTTCACCATTAGGGGGAGCTTCGTTTCCAGCCACTTCCTCCGCGATTTTAGGTCAAAATCCACCGTTCCACCAAGTATAGGAGATCCGGGCAAGCATTCAATGCCAAATCCAAGCCGGAGCATCCTCTCGGCCTCCTCCTTCAACCTTGGGCTTCAAGAAGAGATTCGACCTTGCTTTCTCCATCAAGCTAGGAGAATTTGTGCCATCCTCCGCCGGCTCGTGAAATAAAGAAGACGGCTTCATTGGGAGTAAGTGACAGCCTCCTCTACCCCGGATGCAGTTGAGGACCGAGCTAGGATGCGGATTGATAACCCAGCGAATCTTACCATTAATCCTCGTTAAGACTTCGGATCCAGTCGATTTCGCACACTTTTCTTCTCTTGTTGTTGATATTATAGCCTAACTCTTTGTATTTGAAGAAGTGTGCTTATTATAATATACGTTTATGTGTAATCATGTCTATGTGATTGTATGTTTTCATTATTTTCTTGAGGTACGCTTATTTTCCATCCTCCATCCTTCCATTCTTGCCATTCTAGCAATTGCTAGAAGCGTGCGTAGCGAAGAGGTGCTTATGACTCTCAAATTCTGGTTCTTACGCTTACCTACTAGTCCCTCCACCCAGCAATTTGGTGCATAGCGTCCCGTGTAGTCTTCCATCCCTCCTGGCGAAGCGATTCATAGAGGCATTGTAAAGGAGTAGTTGATAGTGTTTTATTTTTCTTTTCCGCAACCATCAAAACCGTCATAGATAATTTTGACCTAAGGACTTCAATCTCAAGTCCTCCTCGATAATAACTCCACCTTACTGTGTTCCTCGATAATTTTGACGTTTCTATTAAAATTTTCCACTGATTGGGGCATAGCTCCTATTTTCATCGTTACATATTTTACGCTTTATGCTTTAATGCCACTTGAAATGTCTACCTCTCTGTATATATTTTCCACTATGTTTTCTATTGGGTTGTGTGGTGATAGTTTTCTAGGATCGTTCTCCTTCTCGGTCTCCATCGGAGGTATGTTGGTGGATGTTGTTGAAATTCTTTTTCCTTTTTTGGCTAATGCATATTTGAGGTCCTTCCAAGACCACCTTGTGTCATACAGGTTCTTCTTCCCCGCCGATGACCTCCCAGACGAGTACTCGCAGGCATACTCATCAGTGATGAGTCGTTTTAAGAGGGTGAGGATTGATGGAGCTGAATCCCCACGATATGTCGCCAAGGAGCGTCCTCCCTCTGATGATGAAGGTGACCCGATTGATGGAGCCGACTCCCCATAATATGTCGCCAAGGAGCGTCCTCCCTCTGATGATGATGGTGACCCGATTGATGGAGACGACGACCCGCAACATTTTAAAGACGGCGATGGCGTGCTTACGGATGTTCATGTGGAGCATCGTCATAATACCCGTCCTGAACGCAAGCCAACATATTAATAATAATTAATAATTATTATTAATAAATAATTATTAATTATTAATTAATTTTTATGCTTTGTTTTATTTCTGCAATGTTATTTAATTTCATGTTTTTAATTTCCATTTCATGTGTAATGATGGGTGCGTATAACCATCATGTAGTATTTTAATTATTTCATTTCATGAACTATGATGGGTGCATATAACCATCATATGTTCAATTTGAATTTTGAATTTTGAAGTTTGTTTGGAGGGAGATTGAGTGGTGTATCCTATATATAGGCATGTATCCTTCATGTTTTAATTAGTGAATGAATAAAGAAAATCGAATTTCAAGATTGAAATCCTCCACCTCCCCAAGGCAAAATTCGGCCCTTCCTCTCTTCCTCTTCAACTTAGCCGCCGGCCACCTTTCTTCCTCCTCTCTCTCTCGGTTTCCTCTCGTCCTCTCCTTCCCCATCACCTCTTTGCAACCTAGCAAACCCGAGCCATCTTCCTTCCCTCACCTAGCCGACCACCTCCAACAACCACCAAACCCGAGTCCCCTCCTCCAACCAAGAGAATCGGCCACCACCCTTTTCCATCCCTCCAAGTTGAGCCATCATCAACACCACCAAGGCCGACCACTACTTCCCTTCATAAAACCGGCCACCACCATCTTAAACCCGAGCTCCCTCCACCACCATCAAAACCGACCACCCCCCTCCAAAAATCTCATTCCTAAACCAAAATATTCTCTACCATATTCCCCTCTTATTCTCCATAATCTAAATATACCTCCTGCCATAATTTTTCTACCTACCATAATTGAAAAATATCTTTCCTAAAATATTCTGATATCCTGCCACCTTTTCTCTCTCCTGCCTTATCTGGAATTATTCTTTCCATATTCAGAAGATTTCGCCAGGACTTTCCAAATACAGCGTGACACGAAGAAGGCGATGAATTTCTCTCCCTCCAGCGTATCTCTGGTGGTGCCGTTGAGGAACGATTCTAGTTGAGCATAACCGGATTCACCCAATCCGGTTGGGTAACGAAAATCTCTACTTAACGTGTTTCTCCTCCTTAGATAAATCTTGTGGCTTTGTCAAATTGCACATTTTTGTGTAACGCTTGATTTTTCGTGGTTTATTTTATTTTAGTTATTGTCTTGTTTATCGTATTTTCGTTTAAGTTCGTGAGGCGTGGCGGCCCTCGTTTGTATTTTGTTGGGAGAGAACCACCCTTGCCCGAATCTTTTGTTTTCGGTGGTTTCTCTTTTGGTACAACACGCTCGATCGAACCGTGTGGGTTCTTTTCGCTTGAGAGGACCTTGGTCTATCGCCTTGGTACTATCTTGAAGGGCTTTGCGAACCCTCCATAATTGTTGTTTAGTAATTATATTAATTAAACCGCTGCGACGTTAAATGCTAGAGTGTAACGTGAGAATTATTCGAGAGCGTCGCGTTAATTTGTCGGCCACCAAAACGCTCGAAAGAGCGGGCCTACATCACAAGGGACTAGGTTTGCCGGGACACTTTCCCCACATGACTTACGTGTCACGGGATAGCCAGCCGACCACGGAGACATAGCCGTGCTTTTGCACAGCACAAACAAAGGTTTCCCCACCCCAATCACCATTCGCACTGTATCTTTCCCGTGCTCCAAGGAAACCATCTACCGCAAGAAGCGGAGCTAACCTCGTCCGGTTCCGACTACGGGTACTCACTCAATTAAAAGGGGGAAAACACATACACACAATGGCATATTGCCGCAACGGATTTCTACCGAATCCTCACATCTCGCTATGCAACATCACCGGGTCGGACTAACGGTCGCGACTACGGCTTCACCCACAATGCCTAATCCGCTAACGGAGCGGATCTCTAATGCAAAGTATGCCGGGATGAACATACTCAACCCGGAGGTTCCTCTTGAACCTAGGCTACACGAATCCCTCTCATTTGAGAGATTCGGTGCTCAAAATACGAAAGGAAGGGGATGCTATTCATGCATCCTAAATCCTAAAAAACCGAGAGGAGAAGTGTCGTTACCTTCCGTCCCCTCTTCCTAGCCATGGAGAAAATTTGCTCGGTTGAAAACCACCGCAACGCTCCCACCTTCGTGGATCTGAACTCCGCTCGCGAAACGGACCTCCGAAGCTTCGCCGGCGGCTGGATCTTGGCCTTCTTCCTCCTCCTTGCTTTCCCTTCTCTCTAGAATCAAGAGAGATAAAGATAGGAGAAAAGTGAGGGTTTCAAACCCTATTCCCGAGTTTAATCCCTCAGATCTAGCCCCCAGCCGTTGGATCTCATAACAAAGAAACGGACGGCCACGATTCGGCCTAAAATCACAAAAACTGGGCCGAACACGGGTTGCAACACGGCCGTGTGCCAGGCCGTGTTACCCATTCGCCGTCTCGACCAATTCGAAAACCAGCACACGGCCTTTGACATGGCCTCTGACACGCCCGTGTCGCCTTTAACACGCCCGTGTCGAGACCCGTGTCACGCCCCCCACCGACCAATTTTCCCAGTCAGAGAAGGACACGGCCAAAGACACGGCCTTTGACACGCCCGTGTCAGACCCGACACGGCCGTGTCGTGACCCGTGTCACGCCTAGCAGAATAAATCCTGCAAACAGCCCGAGAAGGACACAGCCAGGGACACACCCGTGTCCCAGGCCGTGTTCCTGAGCTCGACGAACGTCGACCCTCAAAACGTCGGCCACAAGCTCCGCGGTCGACCACGCCCTGACACGCCCGTGTCACGCCCTTGACACGCCCGTGTCGCCTGCTCCAAAACCCAAATTTGGCTAAAATAACGCCGTCGTTTCCCCTTCCAAGTTTTGGGGTGTTACAAAAACAAAGACAACTCAACTTAAAGCAGTAGACAAGCTCGTCTCTCATTGTTGGATACAAAATCCAAAACAATACATTGGTTCACTAACCATTCGAGGGACGGTTACTGCTAAGGAGACAACAATTTCTAACAATTAGAAATAACCACGAAATTCCAGACGTTCCTGGCAGGGTTCCAAGGGGCAGAGCCCCTAACCTATGGGTTATGGGCCCACCGATCTCCCTTGGAAAAACCATCAACAATTGATGTACCAGGAAAAAATCTAGACATTTAGAACACTTCTAAATCCCTAGGTTTACACGCACTGGAATAACCTAACTTCCAAAACAATAATCATGGCCGAAACCTTCCTCTGATACCACTGTTGGGTTTTCTATGGAGGTTGGCACAACACTTGTGCACGCACCGGAAGGAATAAAATAAGAACAACCCAAAGAGAAATGGATCGGGCCATGAATGTTGAATCAAGAAGTTATCAAAATAACAAGGCAAAATTACCTCTTCGGTGTTGAGTCACAACTCAACAACGATGCTCCAAGATCTGAGTCCTTTTGGTGGGGAGTTTCACGTAGAATAATGTCTACGTCTCTGCAGAAATCCACACGAGCGGGAGAACACCTAGCTTCGGCGCACAAAGGGTTGGGAGGAAGATCGGCCGCACCTTGCGATTCCACGGACTGCTAGGTCCGTGCCAGGAAAGGTAATACCGACGATGATCGTCGGAGAGGAGGAGGTCGGCGGAGCAAACACGGCGGCGGAACACTTCCGTCCGGTGGGGTTCGGGATTCGGCGGATCGGTAGAACGGAGGAACGCTTCCGTCGGGTTCTAATCGGCCGCAGGAAAAATGGCCTCACTTCCCAAAACCCTAAGTCCCTATTTATACTAAAAGTATAAACAGACCTAAAAGCATCGCTATCCGCAGACCACACAGTGTAGGGTCATCGAATCATTCGGCGAGAAACAGCGGATGGATTCGTCGTGAATCACCCGCAGAATCGTCGAGAATCAGGGACGACTCTCAACGAATGGCCTCAGTCGTCGAGTCATACTCGACAACACTCGACGATTCTCGTCGATCAGCGGTCGACGACAATCGTCGAACCCCGGTCGACGATATTTGTCGAACCGTGTTCGACGACAATCGTCGAACGGCGGTCGACGATATTCGTCAACCTGCGTTCGACGACAATCGTCGAATGGCGGTCGACGATATTCGTCGATCGGCGGTCGACGATATTCGTCAACCCGCGTTCGACGACAATCGCCGAACGGCGGTCGACGATATTCGTCGACCCTGCTTCAGTCATCGAGTCATACTCTACGACTCTCATCGACTCGGCCTCAGTCATCGAGTCATACTCGACGACTCTCGTCGAAACAGCCTTAGTTGTCAACTATCCATTCTCAATGAACTTTCTTGGCAACGATTGCCTGACCCCCATACACTATGGTGATTGGTAACCATTACAAACACAGTCAATCTTCCAACTTATCCACAGCTCTTATGTACGACCCTGCAGGCTCATATCGCGTTGGCAGTGAGATCACATGTTTGACCACTTCTAGATCACCATGGTAACTCCAATAGTCTCCCACTTGATCTTGAAAATATCAAACCAAAAAACCTCACAAACAGTGAGCGGCTTCTAGCAATGCATCACTGCTCCCCAAGCAATAAGAGTTTACAACTCACAAGCCTTTATGACCAATGTTCCAGCGTTGTCTTTGTCCCTTTGTCCCTTACATTCGGAAAGAACTAGAGGCATGGACCGTGTCACCCTCATAATAGCTCAATCCAAGTTTCTTGATCTAGAGTCAGCCAACCTATAGTATTAACAACCCCAATTAAATTTATTTCTGATAAAGGAAAGGGTGTTGTAGAGGTAGCTAGGAAGAATCCTGATTTACCTAAGGAAAATAAAGTTCAACAGAAAACGTCGAACAGAGGTCGACGATCGTCGAACAGAGCTCGGCAATCTCAGGCTGGATCGTCGAACTCAGATCGATGACTTCTGAACTCTGAACTCTGGTATAGTCGATCTTCGAACGAAGCTCGATGATCTGACCCAAGATTGTCGAACTCAGCTCAACGATCGTCGAACGGAGCTCAGAGCTTTGAACATTCTTTCAGAGGTAAATCTAAAATCAATCCTAGAGGTCCCTCATCCCAAAGCTTCAACCCTTACACTGAATGGATATTGCCTCCTAGGAGATACCATCCTGAAGGATATAAGAGTCAGCCAGGGATGTCTTTTATTTCTGAGTTTAAAGGTTATCAACCTAGACCCAAGGTAAACTGGGTCAAAAACATATAAGTTGTTTATGTGCAGGTGAAGACCTATCCAGTAATGAACTAACAATGGTATCTGGATAGTGGGTGCTCAAAGCACATGACAGGGAACAAGGAGAACCTAACATCCTTCAGAACCAAACATGGAACCAAAATGATTTTTGGTGATTCAAACTTATGTCAAACAAAAGGATATAATGATGTTCAGATTGGCTCAGTCACATTCAAGAAGGTAGCTTTTGTGGAAGGACTGAAGCACAACCTAATCAGCATCAGTCAACTCTTTGATGAAGGATATCAAGTGACTTTCAACAAATCCTTATGCAAGATCAAGTCAGAGGATAACACAACAGTGTTAACAGGTAAAAGGAAAGGTAACATTTATCTTGTATATTTCCTTTCATCCAACATAGATATCTGCTTATTAAATTCAGTCTGCAAACCAAATGATTTATGGCATAAGAGACTGGGACACTTAAACCTTAGAACCATTACTAGGCTGTCCAAGGACAACCTTGTTAGAGGACTACCTTCTGGCCCCTACAAGAAGGAAGGACTCTGCAGGGCTTGTCAATTAGGCAAGCAAACTAAAAACAGTTTTAAGTCACTTAATAAGAGTGATTCACCTAGGCTTTTGTATCTGTTACACATGGATCTTTTTGGACCCATTACAGTACAAAGCTTAGGAGGGAAATCTTACACCTTAGTGATTGTAGATGACTTCTCTAGATTCACTTGGGTATTCTTTCTGAGAAAGAAGTCTGTTAACTTTAAGTGTTTGATAGAGTTTCTCAAATGTATACAGATTGAGTTCAATACTCACATTGCCCTGATCAGAAGTGATCATAGGACAGAGTTTGATTCTCTTCTTATGCAAGAGTTCTATCAAAGTGAAGGGATAAGGCATACTTTCTTAGCTCCTAGAACTCCTCAACAAAATGGGGTAGTGTAAAGGAAGAATAGAACCCTAATTGAATCTGCTACTACATTATTGACAAATGCTCACCTACCTCTATCATTTTGGGCTGAGGCAGTGAACACCTCCAATTATGTGTTGAACAGGAGTATAATACATAAACTGAAGGGCAAGACTCTATGAATTGCTCAAAGGGAAGAAACCTAAAGTAAACTATTTCAAAATTTTTTGTTGCATTTGTTATATTCACAATAATGACAAGAAATATTTAGCAAAATTCCAAGCTAAAGCTGATGAAGGCGTGTTTCTGGGATACTCCATGATCAGTAAAACTTATAGGGTTTATAACAAATCTTCTCTTAAAATTGAAGAATCTGTTCATGTATCTTTTGATGAGACTAAAATGTTTTATAAGGAGAAGTCTACTTCTACCATAGAACCATTGCAGGTACACTCTCTTTCAGAAAATTTGGACAGGTTACATATTGTAGAAAAGGATTCAGTACATTCACCTAACCAACAGAGAGAAGAAATCAGTGAAGATGAAGAGGATACTTAACAGCTTGGTGTTCAACATCTTGGAGAAAACCATCTTGAAGAGCCAGTTGTTGTTCCACAAGAAGAAACAACAACACAGGTTGGTGAACAATCAACATCCCCTATTGATTTAGTAACAACTAGAGATCACCCAATCTCCCAAGTTATTAGAGACATCTCAACTGGTGTGCAAACAAAAAATCAGGTCAACCGGAACCTGATGCATACTTGCTTTCTATCTCAAGTTGAACCTCAATCCATTCAAGATGCAGTACAAGATCTACACTGGATCATTGCTATGTAAGAGGAACTACATCAATTTGAGAGAAATCAAGTTTGGGAAGTAGTGCCAAGGCCTAAGGATCACTCAATTGTTTGAATAAAGTGGGTGTTCAGGAACAAGTTGGATGATCAAGGAGTTATTGTAAGGAATAAGGCAAGGCTAGTTGCTCAAGGTTATTCTCAAGAAGAAGGAATAGACTATGACCAAACCTTTGCACCAGTTGCAAGGTTAGAGGCCATAAGAATATTCCTAGCTTATGCAGCTCACAAGGGTTTCAAGGTCTACCAAATGGATGTGAAGAGTGCATTTCTCAATGGAGACATCAAAGAGGAAGTCTATGTTAGACAACCTCCAGGTTTTATCTCTTCAGCTTATCCTGACCATGTTTTCAAATTACATAAAGCATTATATGGCCTCAAGCAAGATCCTAGAGCATGGTATGAGACCCTAGCATGCTTTCTTCTGAAAAATGATTTTATAAGAGATAGAGTAGACCAAACTCTTTTTATTAGAACCCATAAGTCACATACCCTACTAGTATAAATATATGTAGATGATATTATCTTTGGTTCTACTGATTCAAATTTGTGCAAAAAGTTTTCCAACCTGATGCACTCTAAATTTGAAATGAGTAGCATGGGTGAGCTTTCCTTCTTTCTAGGATTGCAAGTCAAACAATATGCTGAAGGCATATTTATTTCTCAAACCAAGTATGCAAAAGAACTGGTTAAGAAATTTGGTATGTCTGAAGCATCTTGTATGAAAACCCCTATGCCTACCAATGTTGTATTAGATGTTGATGAACATGGAAAACATGTTGATCAGATAACATATAGAGCAATGATTGGCTCTCTATTGTACCTTAGAGCTAGTAGACCTGATATAATGTTTGCTACATATATATGTGTTAGATTCCAGGTAAGCCCTAGAGAGTCACACCTAACATTAGTTAAGAGGATTCTTAGGTATGTAAAATGTTGTCCAAATCTAGGCCTCTGGTATCCAAAAGACTCAGGATTTGAATTAACTAGATTTTCAGATGCTGATTATGCTAGATGTAGAGTAGACAGGAAAAGCACCAGTGGAACTTGTCAGTTCCTTGGTGACAGACTTGTCTCCTGGTTCTGTAAGAAACACACATCTGTGTCCACTTCAACTGCTGAAGCTGAATACATGGCAGCAGGAAGTTGTTGCTCACAGATTCTGTGGATTCAAAACCAGCTCCTAGACTATGGCTACAACTTAGAAGGGTCAAAAATATTTTGTGATAACACCAGTGCTATTTCTATAGCACAAAATCCAGTCCTCCATAGTAGGACAAAACATATAGAGATTAGGCATCACTTTCTAAGGGATAATGTTGAGAAAAATAAAATTGAAATTCAATATATCCCAACTGATTTGTAAAGGGGAGATATTTTCACAAAACCTTTGGATGAAAAGAAACATACCTTCTTCCTAAATCAGTTAGTAATGTTAGATGGAGGAAGTTTAAAATAAATCCCAAGATTTTGAAAATCTAAAAACAGACCAAGACTAGGCTAAAAACTTGTATTTTTTAATGTCTATAGGTTTTGTTTTGTCTTTGAACTGCGCTCGACGTTTTTCCCAAAAAGCGTCGAACGGAGATCGACGCTTTCCAATAGCGTCGACCAGAGTTTAGCGTTTTCCAGACAGCGCTAGGCTATCTTCTTCTGGTCAGCGATCGTCGATCGGAGATCGACGTTCTCCAGTATCGTCGAATGGAGATCGACGTTATTGAAGACTCCTCAGATTCTATTAGAAGCCCAGATCATCGAACGGAGTTCAACGGTCTTTCCTTTCGCCGTCGTTCTTCGTTTGCGCTTTCGTACACTCTCAAAACTTTTTCTTTCCCTCCAAACTCTACTGCACTTGGTTGTGTTTGTTACTCTTTGCAGGTATACAATATCCGTGAATGTTGCCGCTCTCGCCAAGATAAAATTTGATACAGGATTTGATATAGATATGGATTCGTTTGACGGCAGCGATCAGGTTTTCAAAGACATTCTGGAACTTTTCTGAGACCAACAGTTAGTGCATATAATGTCTACCAGGATGAAGATTGCCGCAGATGAGATTAAAGAATGGGTATTTACAGCACATAATCTGGATCAGAATACCCTTGTTGGTACTATCAGCGGGACTAAGGTATCATTATCACCTACTCTCCTGACTGAAGTATTTCATTTGAGTACTGGAGATGATTCTGTTGAACTTTCGGGAGAGGAATCTGCGAATATGTTAGACAGAATGGGTCACTCTACAGAAAACCCTAACAAATTATTGAAAAAGAACTTATTTATTGAATTTAGATTTCTTGCTGATGTTGTGGGGAAAGTGCTACTGGCAAAGCACTTAGCACATGATACCATATCTAGGTATCAGTTCTGTTTGATGGGAGCCCTAGTGGATAAGAAACACTTGAACTGTGGAGCCATTTTCTTTGAGTTGATAAAGAAGAAAATAAACAAAAGTTTTGTGAACTTTGGGAGGATCTTAGGGGTATTCCTACACTCTAGGTGCCCTGAACTGCTAGTATCAAATGGGATGCACATCAATGCATCCAAAAGGCTAACATGTGCCCTGTTTGGGAAATAGGACAGGCAGATAATCAAGCCAACCATGACTACCACTGCTTCAGGCACAAGGACTATTGCAGTCTCTTCCCCTCAGGCCCCTGCCCTCATTGAGGAATTGCCTGCCTCCACCTCTTCTCCTCCTTCTCCACCTCCTGCTGTTCCTACCTCCACCTCCACATCAACCATCTCCACATCACATTTCATCACCAATTTAACCTTCAGCCACCTCAGAACAATTCCATCCACTCCACTACTATCCACCTCTTAGCATTCCATCCTTCAACATCTTTGAAGATTCCTTCATGGATGCTTCCGCTTCCTCACCTGCTAAGCTTCCCTCTACCTCTTCATATCAACAACTCCTACATGATATTCTTACCCAACCATCCTTCACACCATCCATCTCCACACCCATACCATCTATCTCCACCATCCCAATTTCTCAACCAACAATTCTACCATCCACAATACCATCTCCCACAGTCCATCCATCACCATCCCAAATCATTCCATCCTCCACCTCTACTCAAGTCACACTTGAGCAAGTGGATCTATCAGCTTTGGCAGATAAGCTATATAGGATACTGGCCCCCAAGCTAGTAAACCTGCTGGAGACCTCCATGGCTCCACTCCTAAAATCAATAAAGGAGTTATCTGACAGGCTATCCTCTCTCTCTTCTCCTCAGGCAATCCCTTCTATGGGGTGCCTTGATCTAGTTATCACTGAATCAAGGCAGGGGAGATGCCCTTTGAAGCTGAGGTAGTGCCTGCTGCTCCTGAGGAATTGCTGCTGCCAAAGATTTCTACTCCAGTACCAGTACTCACAGTGGACCTTAGGTCACTGTTGTCTGAATTTGATTTTCTTCACAGAAGCTGCTTACCAACTCAGGGAGTTGAAGACCTTACTAAGGCCATTGTGCATATTGCTGTCTGTAATCCCAGCCTGATTATCTCTTATATCAGTTCTCTTAAGGCTGAGAAAGTTTCTGCTTGTGTTGCTGCTGCTGCTGCTGAAGTTGTTGAATCTGCTGATATTGATATATTGCCTGCTGCTCCTGTTGATGCTGCTGCTGCTAATAATCTTGCTGTTTACTTAAAAGAACCTGTTGTTTCTGAGGTTCCTGTTTCTGCTCCTGCTGCTACTCCAATTAATTCTTCTCCTGCTGCTGCCTCTGAGAAATCAAAACAAAGAGAAGAGTATATCAAAAGCATTGATGATCTCTATGACAGACCCCAGAGTTCAGATAGTGATCAATTCAACACTGACTCTGATGATTCTTCTAGCACCATTGCCAAGAAAAGGAAAGCAAGAAGCAAAGCAATGATGAGAGTCCCTCCTGCTAAAGCCAAAGATGTCAATGATATACCATATTGCATTTTGCATGACTGTCAGATAATAGAGTCTTGGATGCAATACTCTAAGAATCAGCTAAAGGCTATGAAGAAAATAAGAAAGCTTGACAAATATGAGAAAGGATCTTCTCAGTTTCCTCCTCCTCCTCCTCCAGACACAGGATCTGGTGGAGGCTCCGCTTTTCATTCATCTGCTTCAAAGCATAGTTCCTCTCAATCTTCTCAAAGTTATCAACCTAGAGGACAATATCAAAGAGGCTATCATTATAGAAGAGGTCAGTACAGAGGAAATCAGAGAGAGCACAGAACTTACTCCAGACAACAAAGGGAAGGACAAGGTCCTATTGATTCTACTTAAGGTCCTTTCCCTTACAAGCTTAAAGATACAGTTGTCACCAGGACTCTTACTGATTCAGAATCAATCAATAGATATGAACCTCAAGTCCAATTTGAAGATCCTGAAAACAACCCATTGTCATGGACTGCCAGAATGAAAGAGCTTGTTGCACTAGATCAAATAAAAAGGCCAAAGAGCAAGGCAAAGACATTTCCAACATTTCAACCCTATCAGATCAAAGAAAGACAGAATTAGAGAGATATTCTTCAAGAAAATTCTTTAATCCAGAAGATTATATGAAGCTGCATCCTCATGGTGTAGTTCCAAGGCCTAGATCCCAAACCTCCTTAGGTGCAGATGATGACAGAAGATCAAAGAGAGAAGCCCTGAATCCCAATAGGGAAATTCTGTTTAAAAGGGGAAATGAGAAGAAGTGATTTCTGTAAGCTGAACAAACATCTATCTCTGAATATGTTGGAACACCCTATTACTAATTTGGGTAAGGATCACTATGTTTGTCTTAGGAAACCAGGTTGACCTAGTTGTATAGTTGTAAAGGTCAACATTAGAATGAGTCTAGGGCTTAGAACTTAGGTTTGAAGCTGCCCCCAGGACCATTCCAATATCAAGGATATAGAGCCAAGTCTAAGGCAATTCTCGTCGAGCTCCGGTCGACGAAACGTCGAGCTTAGTTCGACGCTCTCTGAGCTCAACTTCGATAAATCGTCGAACTCCAGTCGACGATCTTCGAGCTCAGATCGACGATCTTCTTTCAGACAATTTTGTTTAGTCGTCGAACTGCATTCTACGTTTTTCTAGCCCAGGTCGACGATCTCTCTTCAGCTATTCTTCAGGTCGCTGAGCTCGGTTCGACGATCTTCGAGCTCAGTTCGACGTTTTCTGTCTATTTGATCTGTTTCCATCTCTGAGCTCAGTTAGACGATAGTAGAGCTCAGATCGACGATTTTTCTGAAGAGATCAAAGATTCTAAGGATTCAAATGCTGCCAATCTTTGGAATGTTTTTGAAATCTCTCAGCATTTATGTTAAGGAGATCTGCCAGCCGTTTGTCTTTATTCTGGAGCAGTTTCAAGGAATTATTCAGGGAATGTTTTATTGGACCTTCCTCTAGAAGACAAGACTCTTTATGGAAGACTTTTATGCCTGCCAACGGCTATCTTTGACAAGATTCTTTTTGAGAATAAGATCTTCCTTTTCATCTTCAGTCAAAAAAGAACACACAACAATATACACAGAGAACACAACAAGAAGAATTAAGCTGTGACAGATAATAAGTGATCAATTCTGAAGAATCAGCATAACAATTTTTTTGCTTACAGAAAAGTGATCACAGTCTCATCTCAAGAACTCCAGACACCTCTTCTTTCAGACTTTTTTCTGAAACAATCCTTTGCTGGAGATCTAAAGTTCTGAAGGTCTATCACCCTAGAGCAAAGCTTCCATTCCTGAACCTGTCTACAACTCAGGGGGAGCTTTGACAACAAAAGATCCACTAGTCTTCTCTCATTTGATTTGAGAACAAAGAAGACAACTTCACCTCTTTATCTTTTCTTTTTCTGCTGTAAAAGGGTTCTTGAACTCCCTTCAAAAGTTTTGTCTGGTTCTGAGAGCCTTGTCAAAACTCAGTGGTGGCAAGAAACCTTATCAAAAAAAATAGTTTTGGTTTTTGAGCACCTTAACAAAAGCTCATTGGTGTCAGGACACCTGATCAACTCATCCTGAGTGGATTCCTACCAAGGGTGGTAGAAGAGTGGATGTACCCAGGTTTTTGGGGAACCACTATATTTCCTTGTGTCTTCTGGGTTGTTTGTGTGATTGGTTTGCTGTGTGCTGTGCTCTTTACTTCTTTGTTTTTAACTCTTTACTATCACTCTACACTATACTATAAATTGAATTTTATATTTGCTGATTAATTTCATCTGTGAAATTAATTTAAATAAACTCTATTCACCCCCCTCTAGAGTTGAGATAGATCTTATCATCACTTTCAATTGGTATCAGAGGGAGGTTGGTTGCTCACACAGGCTAACACCTGAACCAAAAGATCCTTGATAAGATCAATCTCTTAAGAGGGTTATTTTCTTTATATCTTATATTATTCAAAGACATGGCACAGAACAAGGATTATGCAAGCACCAGACCTCTAGTGTGCAATCTATCTAAGTTTGCACTCTGGAAGGCAAGGATTAGATTATACATGAACTCTATTGATGAAGATATTTTCAATTCTGTCTTGACAGTTTGTCCAAGTCCACCTGCAAGCTCAAGCACAAATGCTGTTCCACCTCCCTCAGGAACAGATGCTGAAATCAAAAGATGGAAGACTGCAGATGCCAAGGCTATGAACATCTTAGCTCAAACAATGTCTGATGAGATTTTTCAGAAGGTAGTTGAATGCAACTCAGCTAAAGAAGTATGGGACAAACTCTCAGAAATTGTCTCAGGATCTGCTGATGAGAGGAAAGACAGAAGATCTCACCTCATAACCCAATATGAGAACTTCAAGAAAGGAGAAGCTGAGTCAAATGCTGACATGTACAACAGATTAAGTCTGATTGTCAATGAGCTAAAGACCTTGGATAAAGAAATCTCATTGACTGAGCTTAATGACAAGATCCTAATGTGCTTCCCTAGCACTTGGGATTCAAGAATCTGGCCAATCAAAGATGCCAGAAGTCTAAATGAAATCACTACTGAAGCTCTCCTAGGCAAACTCAAATCTTATGAGCTGCTCATCAAGAACAGAGAAGAAGAACAGAAGGCTGCCTCACCAGTCTCAAAGAAAGAGAAGTCAATAGCTTTCAAAGCCATTGAGAATCAGCCTGAAGAAACGCTCACAGGCAATGAGGATTTGGTCAACCTACTGGCCAAAAGATTTTACAAATTGGCCAGAAAGGACTTCAGAAAAAGGCCAAAGGACATGATAAACCAAGGTATGATAAGTAAAATAATGATAAAGAAATTATATGCTTTGGCTGCAGGAAACCAGGCCACATTGTGCCTGACTGTCTAGAAAACAAGAACAAGGACAGAAAGGATAGAAGAGAAAGAAGGAAAGAGAAAGACTTCAAAAAGAATAGCTCAGACAAAGCCTCCTCCAGCAAGAACAAACATACAAGGAAGGGCTTTGTTGCTGAGACATGGAGTGAGACAGAAGAGGATTCTGAAACTTCATCCAGCTCCAGTGATGATGAAGATGATGCAGATGAAAAAGAATTTTGCATGATGGCTATCAATGCCTCACAGCAAAACTCTGATGCAGAATCAGATTCAGACTCAGAAACTCAACCAGAAGAAGATCAGGTAATTAACTCTTTTGATTTTAATTCTGAGGACTTTAAAATTGAATTTAAGACATTGTGTTTGGACTTACTAAAATCTGAGAAAGAGATAATCTCTCTCAGAAATAAATTATCTGAATACAGTGTCCTTAACTCAAATAACCTTAAACACTCTGAGGAGTTAGAATGCTGTAGGGAGGAGATAGCTTCACTAAAAAGTGAACTATCAAAGGCCAAAAAGTTTGAAGAATCCCTAAATGGGAGAAGTATCAGACTGATGGACATTACAAGCACAGTGAACTCTAGATTCAATAGTACATTGGGCTTGGGTGCCTCATCCAGCCAACCTATAATATTAACAACCCCAATCAAATTTGTCTCTGACAAAGGAAAGGGAGTAATAGAGGTAGCTAGGAAGAATGCAGATCTGCCAGAGAAAATTTCAGTTCAACAGATTGCGTCGAACAGAGCTCGACGATCGTCAAACAGAGCTCGACGATCGTCGAACAGAGCTCGACGGTCTAACCCAAAATCGTCGACCTCAGCTCAACGATATCCAGACTCTGAACTTCAGTATAATCGATCTTCGAACAGAGATCGACGATCTGACCCAAGATCGTCGACCTCAGTTCGACAATCGTCGAACAGAGATCAGGTCTGTGAATATTCCTTCAATGGCACATCTAGATTCAATCCTAGAAGTCCCACATCCCATGGCTTTAACCCCTATACTGAATGGATAGTACCTCCTATGAGATACCATCCTGAAGACTATAAGAGTCAACCTGAGATGTCTTTCATTTCTGAATTCAAAGGATATCAGCCTAGGCCCAAGGTTAACTGGGTCAAAAACAAATAAGTTGTTCATGTGCAGGTGAAGACCTATCCAGTATCTAACCAACAATGGTATCTGGATAGTGGGTGCTCAAAGCACATGACAGGGAACAGGGAGAACCTATCATCTTTCATAACCAAACTTGGACCCAAAGTGATTTTTGGTGATTCAAATTTTGGCCAAACCAAAGGATATGGTGCTGCTCAGATAGGCTCAGTCACTTTCAAGAAGGTGGCATATGTAGAAGGACTGAAGCACAATCTGATAAGTATCAGTCAGCTATGTGATGAAGGATACAAGGTGACTTTCAACAAATCCCTGTGCAAGATCAAGTCAGAGGATAACACAACTGTGTTAACAGGTAAAGGACAGGTAACATTTACTTAGTAGATTTTCTTTCATCTAAAGTAGACATCTGTTTATTCAATTCCATATCGAAGCCAAATGTTTTATGGCATAAGAGATTAGGACATCTAAACCTTAGAACCATTGTCAAGCTCTCCAAGGACAACCTTGTTAGAGGACTACCTTCTGGCCCCTACAAGAAGGAAGGACTCTGCAGGGCTTGTCAATTAGGCAAGCAAACTAAAAATAGCTTTAAGTCACTTAATAAGAGTGATTCACCTAGGATTCTGTATTTGTTGCACATGGATCTTTTTGGACCCATATCAGTACAAAGCCTAGGAGGGAAGTCCTATACTTTAGTGATTGTAGATGACTTCTCAAAATTCACATGGGTATTCTTTCTGAGGAAGAAGTTTGATAACTTTAAGTGTTTGACAGAGTTTCTCAAATGTATACAGATTGAGTTCAACACTCACATTGCCCTGATCAGAAGTGATCATGGGACAGAGTTTGATTCTCTTCTTATGCAAGAGTTCTGTCAAAGTGAAGGGATCAGGCATACTTTCTCAGCTCCTAGAACTCCTCAACAAAATGGGGTGGTGTAAAGGAAGAATTGAACCCTAATTGAATCTGCTACTACATTATTGACAAATGCTCACCTACCTCTATCATTTTGGGCTGAGGCAGTGAACACCTCCAACTATGTGTTGAACAGGAGTCTAATACATAAACTGAAGGGCAAGACTCTCTATGAATTGCTCAAAGGGAAGAAACCTAAAGTAAACTATTTCAAAATTTTTTGTTGCATTTGTTATATTCACAATAATGACAAGAAATATTTAGCAAAATTCCAAGCTAAAGCTGATGAAGGCGTGTTTCTGGGATACTCCATGATCAGTAAAACTTATAGGGTTTATAACAAATCTTCTCTTAAAATTGAAGAATCTGTTCATGTATCTTTTGATGAGACTAAAATGTTTTATAAGGAGAAGTCTACTTCTACCATAGAACCATTGCAGGTACACTCTCTTTCAGAAAATTTGGACAGGTTACATATTGTAGAAAAGGATTCAGTACATTCACCTAACCAACAGAGAGAAGAAATCAGTGAAGATGAAGAGGATACTTAACAGCTTGGTGTTCAACATCTTGGAGAAAACCATCTTGAAGAGCCAGTTGTTGTTCCACAAGAAGAAACAACAACACAGGTTGGTGAACAATCAACATCCCCTATTGATTAGTAACAACTAGAGATCACCCAATCTCCCAAGTGATTAGAGACATCTCAGTTGGTGTGCAAACCAAAAATCAGGTCAACCGGAACCTGATGCATACTTGCTTTCTATCTCAAGTTGAACCTCAATCCATTCAAGATGCAGTACAAGATCTACACTGGATCATTTCTATGCAAGAGGAACTACATCAATTTGAGAGGAATCAAGTTTGGGAACTAGTGCCAAGGCCTAAGGATCACTCAATTGTTTGAATAAAGTGGGTGTTCAGGAACAAGTTGGATGATCAAGGAGTTATTGTAAGGAACAAGGCAAGGCTAGTTGCTCAAGGTTATTCTCAAGAAGAAGGAATAGACTATGACCAAACCTTTGCACCATTTGCAAGGTTAGAGGCCATAAGAATATTCCTAGCTTATGCAGCTCACAAGGGTTTCAAGGTCTACCAAATGGATGTGAAGAGTGCATTTCTCAATGGAGACATCAAAGAGGAAGTCTATGTTAGACAACCTCCAGGTTTTATCTCTTCAGCTTATCCTGACCATGTTTTCAAATTACATAAAGCATTATATGGCCTCAAGCAAGCTCCTAGAGCATGGTTTGAGACCCTAGCATGCTTTCTTCTGAAAAATGATTTTATACGAGATAGAGTAGACCAAACTCTTTTTATTAGAACCCATAAGTCCCATACCCTACTAGTATAAATATATGTAGATGATATTATCTTTGGTTCTACTGATTCAAATTTGTGCAAAAAGTTTTCCAACCTGATGCACTCTAAATTTGAAATGAGTAGCATGGGTGAGCTTTCCTTCTTTCTAGGATTGCAAGTCAAACAACATGCTGAAGGCATATTTATTTCTCAAACCAAGTATGCAAAAGAACTGGTTAAGAAATTTGGTATGTCTGAAGCATCTTGTATGAAAACCCCTATGCCTACCAATGTTGTATTAGATGCTGATGAACATGGAAAACATGTTGATCAGACAACATATAGAGCAATGATTGGCTCTCTATTGTACCTTACAGCTAGTAGACCTGATATAATGTTTGCTACATGTATATGTGTTAGATTCCAGGTAAGCCCTAGAGAGTCACACCTAACATTAGTTAAGAGGATTCTTTGGTATGTAAAATGTTGTCCAAATCTAGGCCTCTGGTATCCAAAAGACTCAGGATTTGAATTAACTAGATTTTCAGATGCTGATTATGCTAGATGTAGAGTAGACAGGAAAATCACCAGTGGAACTTGTCAGTTCCTTGGTGATAGACTTGTCTCCTGGTTCTATAAGAAACACACATCTGTGTCCACTTCAACTGCTGAAGCTGAATACATGGCAGCAGGAAGTTGTTGCTCACAGATTCTGTGGATTCAAAACCAGCTCCTATACTATGGCTACAACTTAGAAGGGTCAAAAATATTTTGTGATAACACCAGTGCTATTTCTATAGCACAAAATCCAGTCCTCCATAGTAGGACAAAACATATAGAGATTAGGCATCACTTTCTAAGGGATAATGTTGAGAAAAATAAAATTGAAATTCAATATATCCCAACTGATTTGTAAAGGGGAGATATTTTCACAAAACCTTTGGATGAAAAGAAACATACCTTCTTCCTAAATCAGTTAGTAATGTTAGATGGAGGAAGTTTAAAATAAATCCCAAGATTTTGAAAATCTAAAAACAGACCAAGACTAGGCTAAAAACTTGTATTTTTTAATGTCTATAGGTTTTGTTTTGTCTCTGAACTGCGCTCGACGTTTTTCCCAAAAAGCGTCGAACGGAGATCGACGCTTTCCAATAGCGTCGACCAGAGTTTAGCGTTTTCCAGACAGCGCTAGGCTATCTTCTTCTGGTCAGCGATCGTCGATCGGAGATCGACGTTCTCCAGTATCGTCGAATGGAGATCGACGTTATTGAAGACTCTTCAGATTCTATTAGAAGCCCAGATCATCGAACGGAGTTCAACGGTCTTTCCTTTCGCCGTCGTTCTTCGTTTGCGCTTTCATACACTCTCAAAACTTTTTCTTTCCCTCCAAACTCTACTGCACTTGGTTGTGTTTGTTACTCTTTGCAGGTATACAATAGCCGTGAATGTTGCCGCTCTCGCCAAGATAAAATTTGATACAGGATTTGATATAGATATGGATTCGTTTGACGGCAGCGATCAGGTTTTCAAAGACATTCTGGAACTTTTCCGAGACCAACAGTTAGTGCATATAATGTCTACCAGGATGAAGATTGCCGCAGATGAGATTAAAGAATGGGTATTTACAGCACATAATCTGGATCAGAATACCCTTGTTGGTACTATCAGCGGGACTAAGGTATCATTATCACCTACTCTCCTGACTGAAGTATTTCATTTGAGTACTGGAGATGATTCTGTTGAACTTTCAGGAGAGGAATCTACGAATATGTTAGACAGAATGGGTCACTCTACAGAAAACCCTAACAAATTATTGAAAAAGAACTTATTTATTGAATTTAGATTTCTTGCTGATGTTGTGGGGAAAGTGCTACTGGCAAAGCACTTAGCACATGATACTATATCCAGGTATCAGTTCTGTTTGATGGGAGCCCTAGTGGATAAGAAACACTTGAACTGTGGAGCCATTTTCTTTGAGTTGATAAAGAAGAAAATAAACAAAAGTTTTGTGAACTTTGGGAGGATCTTAGGGGTATTCCTACACTCTAGGTGCCCTGAACTGCTAGTATCAAATGGGATGCACATCAATGCATCCAAAAGGCTAACATGTGCCCTATTTAGGAAATAGGACAGGCAGATAATCAAGCCAACCATGACTACCACTGCTTCAGGCACAAGGACTATTGCAGTCTCTTCCCCTCAGGCCCCTGCCCTCATTGAGGAATTGCCTGCCTCCACCTCTTCTCCTCCTTCTCCACCTCCTGCTGTTCCTACCTCCACCTCCACATCAACCATCTCCACATCACATTTCATCACCAATTTAACCTTCAGCCACCTCAGAACAATTCCATCCACTCCACTACTATCCACCTCTTGGCATTCCATCCTTCAACATCTTGGAAGATTCCTTCATGGATGCTTCCCCTTCCTCACCTGCTAAGCTTCCCTCTACCTCTTCATATCAACAACTCCTGCATGATATTCTTACCCAACCATCCTTCACACCATCCATCTCCACACCCATACCATCTATCTCCACCATCCCAATTTCTCAACCAACAATTCTACCATCCACAATACCATCTCCCACAGTCCATCCATCACCATCCCAAATCATTCCATCCTCCACCTCTACTCAAGTCACACTTGAGCAAGTGGATCTATCAGCTTTGGCAGATAAGCTATATAGGATACTGGCCCCCAAGCTAGTAAACCTGCTGGAGACCTCCATGGCTCCACTCCTAAAATCAATAAAGGAGTTATCTGACAGGCTATCCTCTCTCTCTCTTCTCCTCAAGCAATCCCTTCTATGGGGTGCCTTGATCTAGTTATCACTGAATCAAGGCAGGGGAGATGCCCTATGAAGCTGAGGTAGTGCCTGCTGCTCCTAAGGAATTGCTGCTGCCAAAGATTTCTACTCCAGCTCCAGTACCAGTACTCACAGTGGACCTTAGGTCACTGTTGTCTGAATTTGATTTTCTTCACAGAAGCTGCTTACCAACTCAGGGAGTTGAAGACCTTACTAAGGCCATTGTGCATATTGCTGTCTGTGATCCCAGCCTGATTATCTCTTATATCAGTTCTCTTAAGGCTGAGGAAGTTTCTGCTTGTGTTGCTACTGCTGCTGCTGAAGTTGTTGAATCTGCTGATATTGATATATTGCCTGCTGCTCCTGTTGATGCTGCTGCTGCTGATGAACTTGCTGTTTACTTAGAAGAACCTGTTGTTTCTGAGGTTCCTGTTTCTGCTCCTGCTGCTACTCCAATTGTTTCTGCTCCTGCTTCTGCCTCTGAGAAATCAAAACAAAGAGAAGAGTATATCAAAAGCATTGATGATCTCTATGACAGACCCCAGAGTTCAGATAGTGATCAATTCAACACTGACTCTGATGATTCTTCTAGCACCATTGCCAAGAAAAGGAAAGCAAGAAGCAAAGCAATGATGAGAGTCCCTCCTGCTAAAGCCAAAGATGTCAATGATATACCATATTGCATTTTGCATGACTGTCAGATAATAGAGTCTTTGATGCAATACTCTAAGAATCAGCTAAAGGCTATGAAGAAAAGAAGAAAGCTTGACAAATATGAGAAAGGATCTTCTCAGTTTCCTCCTCCTCCTCCAGACACAGGATCTGGTGGAGGCTCCGCTTTTCATTCATCTGCTTCAAAGCATAGTTCCTCTCAATCTTCTCAAAGTTATCAACCTAGAGGACAATATCAAAGAGGCTATCATTATAGAAGAGGTCAGTACAGAGGAAATTAGAGAGAGCATAGAACTTACTCCAGACAACAAAGGGAAGGACAAGGTCCTATTGATTCTACTTAAGGTCCTTTCCCTTACAAGCTTAAAGATACAGTTGTCACCAGGACTCTTACTGATTCAGAATCAATCAATAGATATGAACCTCAAGTCCAATTTGAAGATCCTGAAAATAACCCATTGTCATGGACGTCCAGAATGAAAGAGCTTGTTGCACTAGATCAAATGAAAAAGGCTAAAGAGCAAGGCAAAGACATTTCCAACATTTCAACCCTATCAGATCAAAGAAAGACAGAATTAGAGAGATATTCTTCAAGAAAATTCTTTAATCCAGAAGATTATATGAAGCTGCATCCTCAGGGTGTAGTTCCAAGGCCTAGATCCCAAACCTCCTTAGGTGCAGATGATGACAGAAGATCAAAGAGAGAAGCCCTGAATCCCAATAGGGAAATTCTGTTTAAAAGGGGAAATGAGAAGAAGTGATTTCTATAAGCTGAACAAACATCTATCTCTGAATATGTTGGAACACCCTATTACTAATTTGGGTAAGGATCACTATGTTTGTCTTAGGATGTAAGACCCCATTTTTTTTTTTTTTGAAAACCCGGGGTCTTATGCCCAGAACCGCCGCTTTGCGGTGACACCTTTGCACCCGGGAAGGTCGCCACTACAACGCGCCGATTCTGCCGGCCTTTTCGATCACAATAAGTAGCAAGCAAGAGAGAAGTAAGTCCACCAAAAGAGAATATCACATAAAATAAAACTCCACGAAGGGAGTGTCCACAGAAAATCATCAGAGTACAAATAGTCTGGAAATAAAAGGGCTCATGCCCGGTACATCAAGTCCTCACTACAAAACCACTCAATGCGGAAGCAAAACTAAATCTCTACTAAAGGGCCGGGACTCACAGTCCCCGTAGTCTGGACTCCCGTGCTAGACTGTCCCATCTCCAAGCGTACCGGCCTCCTGGGCTGCTCCTCCATGCTGGGCTCCGCGATCCCCTAAAATGTTATGGTTCGAAAACCGTTAGTCTAAAAGACTAAGCCCTATCATCCCCCACCCCTTCCCCCACGCTCTAAGGCACCGGGCGGAGAGGAAGAAAGGGGAGGACATGAAGGTGGAGATAAATTCCAAGGCAGATGACGGTGGACCTAACTAGCAAGTTATAACAGGGGAGCAATATAAATCTTAAGTGTTGTAATAGGTCAAACAAGAAGGAAAATAAGTAAGGTAATTTAAACCTTCACTTATGTGAGTACACATAAGCCAAGGGATCTTTTGCAAGGCTCCCATCGTATAAAGTGTCCCATACCACTTATACGTTGGGGTGTATGCTATCAAACAGCAGCATATATATATATTGAAATTAACCTTTGATTTATAAACTTGCCCACACAAGCTTATAGACCAAGGGGTCGTTTTGCAAGTCCTAAAGTATAAGCGTCCCATTCCACTTATACTTTAGGTGTCAAGGTTGTTATGAATGATTATGGCATGCAGCTATATGGTGGGTATGATGATCAAGCAGTGCAACTCACACACCCAACTTTGTGTACACAAACCTTTAGTTCCCCCTTTCTGGAGATAACTCCCAGGATACTCCCGTAGTGGCAGACGGAAGCGGTGGGTTGGGCCTCGCCCACCTCAAAACCAGTAAAAGCACTACTGGTCTGACCTATCGTACGCCCTCAACGCCTGGTGCACGAGGCGGACTCCTGCGTACTCTTGCCGACTGGTCCGCCGGACTTAACCTTGGCTAAGTGCTAGTCACCTTGCCGAGTCAACGATATCGGTGTCGGTGCAATCGAACTCCCCGATATCGAAAACCCACCACCTTAATCTTTCCTATTTTTATGCACATGCATCCGTTTAATATATAACAATTTTAAAGTGTCAAACTCCCGGACTAAACCGTCCGTATAAACCACATCCGAGACCAACTTCCCCGGACTAAACCGTCCGGCTCATCCCCAGACTTCATCCCTTAGAGCATCACGGGACGGCGTCCCCTTGAACACCTCGGGACGACTTAACCATTACCAACCCTAACTAATGAGTGTGTGCAATGTGAATCCCTATTAGGCTAATTACTCTTCCGTTTGTTTTAAGATTTACGTTAGCCCAGGACTGCCCCCGGCATACCCCGTGAAGGGCTCTCAAGGGGCACTAGGAACCAAGACGGTGCATTACGGCCCGAAGTTCCCTTTCGCAAGGCACTTATTATTGTTGGTTAATACCCCGTTCCCAAACCCTTAATGTTACTCTGGTTCTAACCCTAATGTGTTTTAACTCCTTCACCCGCTCCCAGGAAAGACGATGTTCCGTCGAACCCGAGCTCCACCCATCCTTAGTTAACCTAACCACTATCCCATACCCAATTTCATTGATAACCTCCGAATCATCTTGCCACGGCATTTACATATGATTTGTCGCCCTATGACCATGGTATTACAATTTCTATGATTTCACTATATGCAGACCAACTTGAGCTAACAACAAGTATGATAGGAAGTGCATCAATTTCTCATCCAAACACCCTAAGATAATTACTAAGGGCCTATCATGACTTTTATAATTTAAATCCAGCACTTCCAAATTTTTCCTAAATAATTTAATATTTATTTAATTATCCAGAAATTAAAGCCATGAGTGATTTTGAGCATGAGGTACTACATTCATTCATCATAAAATTATAAGAAAATTACCAGGGCTCTACAATGTCCATAAATGTTCACTGACCAAAAATTATAATTTTACAAGGCCTAAAAATATTATTTAAAAATCATTTATAAATTCTACAAATTGCAAGCCTTGTGAATCAACCCCTATGATTATAGATCCAAAAATTCTACAATAATTACCAGAGATGTAAGAGGTCATAAAAACTCATTTGCCTAAGTTACACCAGATTTCAGTGAGGGAACAACCCATAATAATTATTTGACTATCTTTAGAAAATCAATGGCTTGTGAATGAAGTACTTAAAATAATCAGTTAATAATTCCAGCAAAATTCAAGCATATGTATAAGAATCTAAAAAGCTCTCTGCCAAAATTTCATATCCATTAATCAACCAGAGAAATCAAATTAATTAAAATACCCAAAAGCCTATTTTTGTGAGATATGAAGGAACTATCATGTATTGAATTCCAAGGCTCTCAATATTACTTCCCAGAGACTTCCCTAAACCCAAGAAGTACACTACCCAAGTTTCATGGCCTTTAGGCAAGTTTTGGTGACCTATTTTACCTTAACAAAGGAGGTGTCCTAAACTAGGGTTAGGGTTTAAGGGAGGGTAACCCTCTCCAAATCTTCCAAGACTTTGGTCAGGGGGGGGTTCTAACCTCACTAGTCTCCTCTCCACCAAAAATCACTTCCATTCAAGGTCATTTGACCCCATGCCCTTCACAAGCCCCCAAAGTCCAACCTAGGGGTTTGGACTTGGGTCCTAGGGCATACTCACCCCAAACCACTCCATACACCATAAGGGAGTGTTAAAGCCCATTACAAACCAGTGGACCAAGTTTCAGCCTCTGGTGAGGGAGTTTGGTCAACTAAAATCACTAAGTGCACTTTTGACCTATTTGCCCCTTAATGGGCTAACCTAGGATTGGGTAATTACCCACCCAAAACATCTCCAAATTAAATGAAACTTTATACAGAGCTTCCCTAGGTCCCTAAGGACCTCCCACCAAAATTTTGGGGGATTTGGAGGTCATTAGACCCCTTAATCACTCTAAGATATGATTATTAAATTTTAACAAAAACTATAGAAAAATGTTATCCAAAAATTACCATTTTTGGATATGTCATAGGTGTAGGTAAGAATGACCCCTACATAAAATTTTAAGTCATTTGGAGGTCTGGTTTGATGTGGGCAACCAAAATGGTGTCTGACCTAGCCTAAGGACACCTTCCACCAAACTGAGTGCTGAGGTCAGCACAGTTATCCAAATTGGGTGAAATCAATTCTAAAATAACGTAGACTCAAAGGGCTACAACTTTCATGTTCACTACTTTTTCTGTAGAGGGCTCTAGGTATTTTTAATAAATACAAACATTAAGAGGTAAAACTGTGACAGAAATACAAATAATATATCCAAACTATACTATCATGATTTTCACTATTTGCACGGATCTTGAAGCGATTTGGATGGCATCCATTCATCTCCTACCTCCAGCCAAGGGTGGGGATTGCCCGAACTTGGAGCCCCTTTATCTCATTGCCGCCGGCCATCCAGCCACCTCCCCGGCCGGCCGCCGCCACCATCACCTTCGGTGAGGTGGTGGCTATCACCAGGCGGCGGCACGGCCGCCGGAGAGGCTTTTTCCGGCGATCCCGCAAGCCATTTTTTTGGCAAAATCCGTGAAAACCAAAACTATGGATCGGGCTCAATTGAGCCCGATCCTCTCCCTAAATAATATCTAAGATCTATCCATGAGAGAAGGAGTAAGGGAGGACCTCTCTTGTGGCTTGGATGCGCGCCGATAGCCGGGATGCCATGTGGTGGAGGAGATCGCCGGAGTTCTGCGTTTACACTGTGAAGTTGAAGAAAATTGATGGGGGAAGATTGTAAACGGCTCCTCTGGACCTGGGGATGCTTTTTAATGGAAGAGAATGGGGAGGGGAGGGGTCTCTCTTCAAAGCCATTGATGGCCATGAAGGGGGGGTTTTCGGCCATGCATGGGGAGGGGTGAAACTGACTTGGGAAGGCCGGGAAACGGCTGGAAACTCCTCCTCTTCCCCAGAGGAGTTGAATCCAGCCATTAGTGGAGGCCCTTGGCCTCCCTAGCCTTGAATGCCATTTCCTCCTCCTCTTTCTCTCTCCTCCATTAACCCATTTTGAGTTTTCTCTCTCCTAGTCACCCTGGCCGATTTTTATCAATTTGTTAACCCCATGTCAGCCCACTAATCTGATTAAGCATGGTCTAAGAGGTGGTTAGCCCAAATGGCTAATGGGTCCAAGCTTGAGTTAGCCCATTTGAGCTAGATTTGACCTAACCTAGCCTAGGGTTGACCTTGGTCAAATTGGCCTTTTGGGTCACCACCAATGGGTCCTTGGTGACCTATTAGCCTCCCCTAAAGTCTAGGTAGGGGTGGGTAGGGTTGTTAGGGCACCTTGTAGGTCATTTGACCCTTAATAAGGGCACTTTGACCATTTTGGGGTTAGAGTTGACTTGGGTCAACCTAGCTCCTAGGGTTGACTCCAATGGGTCTTAGGTGACCCATTGACCTCACTTTGGGTCCAGTGGGGCCTTGGTAGGGCCTACTTGACCTAGGTAGGGTCAATCAACCCTGAACAGGCCAATTTGACCTAATTAGGGTTAGGGTTGACCTTGGTCAACACAGGTTCTAGGATTCACCCTGATGAGTCCTAAAGTTCTTGTCAGGGGTTAGAGTGACCATAAGGAGGTCTTGGAGGTATGTTGAGGGCCCTAGGTCACTCTATCCTAAAGTTTAGTAGTTTACTATTTGCAGACCATAATGGTTTAACCACACCACTAGGCCCACTTGGTCTCCTTGGGGCTTCTTAGGGTTTTGTCATGACCCAGTCATGACAAAACCACTCCTAGGGATCTAGTTGGCTGAGGGATGTTACAAATCCCAATATATAAACAAAAATTTCGTCCCCGAAATTCTAGTTAAGCCTACGGGTTTTCAAGAAAGAAAGCTAAATTGTAACATCCCGAGAGGTGGAAAGAAGTACCTGACTGAAGAGCTCCGGGTACTTTTGCTGCATCAAGTCCTGTGGTTCCCAGGTGTGCTCCTCTTGTCCATGATTTCTCCACAAGACCTTGACCAGCGGAACCTTCTTGCGTCGTAAGACTCACATCCCAGTATCGTCTATCCGGATCGGCTCTAGGTGCACCGATCGATCGGAAGCTATAGGCCCATCCGTAGTCGTAATCTGCTGCTCCGGCCGAAGTAGAGCTCTCCTGAGGGAGGAAACGTGGAAGACGTCGTGCAAACCCGCTAGCTCCGGTGGCAGCTCCAATCTATATGCCAAGGGACCGATCCGCTCCAGGATCTTGTAAGGCCCCATGTATCTCGGAGTGAGCTTTTTCCGGCCACGCACCCGCGAGACTCCATGCATCGGTCGTATCTTCAAGAATACCCGGTCTCCTACCTGAAACTCTACTTGACGATGCCGAGCGTCATAATACTTCGCTTACCTGCTCTGCGCCTCTAACATCCGGTCCCGGATCAGTCTCACCTGAGCCTCGGTGTCTTCCACAAACTCTGAGTCCAGAATCTTCGGATCCACGTCCTACAGCCAAGATAACGGTGTCCTACACCTTCTCCCATACAGGGCCTCGTAAGGAGCCATCCGTATGCTGGACTGATAACTGTTGTTATACGAGAACTCCACCAATGGCAGCATCTTCTCCCAGGGCTCTCCGCGGTCTACAATACATAGTCTCAGAAGGTCTTCTAGCGTCCGATTGGTACGCTCCGTCTGCCCGTCAGTCTGGGGGTGGAAGGCCGTACTGAAAGTCAGTCGGGAGCCAAGGTACGCCTGCACCGATTTCCACTCTCTGGACGTAAACTGCCCATCTCGATCTGATACGATCGTCCTTGGCACGCCGTGATAACGAATATACTGCTCCACGAACTTCCGAACCAACACTCCAACAGAGTCGTCCTTCCTGATCGGGATGAACCTAGCCACCTTCGTTAGACGGTCCACGATCACCCAGATCGAATCGTTTCCCGTCCGTGATCGAGGTAGGCCGTGGATGAAGTCCATCGCGATGTCCTCAAATTTCCACTCCGGCACCGGGAGTGGCTGCAATAAACCAGCGGGATGCCTACACTCTGCCTTCACTAACTGGCATGTCTCGCAGTGGGTCACGAAGTACATAATGTCTTTCTTCATCCCTGGCCAAAACATCATCTTCTTCAAGTCTGCCGTCATCTTCGTGATCCCCGGGTGTATAGAATATCTACTACAATGCGCCTCCGCCATGATGTCCTCCCGAACCCGGCCTCCTGCGGGTATATAAACCCTGCCTATGAAATGTAGCAATCCGTCTCTCAGGGAATAATCTCCTGTCGAACCCTCCTCCAAGGCTCGGAATATCGGCACTGCCCATGCATCTGTCCTTTGTTCGTCCCGGATGCGGTCCCGAATATCATCAATAGCCACCATCGATGCCAGATACTCCCTATATAGCTCTGGGTCATCCTCGGACACTAGGGATATCTGCATATCTCTGAAGGTCCGAACTAGCTAAATGGACATAACTTGGGGCCTGGCTTCGGAAGTGGCCGCTCTCCGACTCAACGCGTCGGCCACCACGTTTGCCCTCCCTGGGTGGTAGTGCATCTCATACTGATAATCTGCTAAGAACTCCACCCAGCGCCTCTGCCTGATATTCAGCTCCTTCTGCGTGTCCACATATTTCAAGTTCTTGTGATCGGAGAAGATATCGCAGTGGACTCCATAAAGATAATGGCGCCAGACCTTCAGAGCAAAAACGACCGCTCCCATCTCGAGGTCGTGCACCGGGTAGTTCCTCTCATGGGTCTTCAGCTGGCGGGAGGCATATGCTATGACATGTCCGTTCTGCATTAGCACCGCTCCCATCCCTTGGTATGATGCGTCGGTATACACCTGGAATCCTTCCTTTCCAGATGGAAGGGCCAGAATCGGGGCTGAGATGAGTCGGTCCTTTAGCTCCTGGAAGGCCGCCTGGCACTGCGCGGTCCAAACGAAAGGCGTCTCCTTCCTTGTCAAAGATGTGAGGGGGAGGGCAATTTGAGAGAACCCTTCCACGAACTTCCGGTAATAACCGGCAAGTCCCAAGAAACTTCGTACATCAGTGGCTGTCTTCAACGGCGGCCAATCTCGAACTGCCTGAATCTTTGCCGGATCCACTGCCAACCCGGCTCCACTGATAATATGGCCTAGGAAAGCCACCTCCTTCAACCAAAACTGACACTTGCTGGATTTCGCATAAAGGTGATGCTCCCGCAACCTCTGTAGAGTCAGTGCCAGATGCCGAGTGTGCTCCTCCTCCGTCCTAGAGTAGATCAGGATGTCGTCTATGAATACTATAACGAACACATCCAAGTAGGCCTCAAAAACCCGGTTCATGAGGCTCATGAACGCCGACGGCGCATTTGTGAGCCCGAAGGGCATCACGGTGAACTCATACAAGCCATATCTGCTACTGAAGGCCGTCTTCGGAATATCCTCCTCCTGGATCCGCAGCTGGTAGTATCCTGACCTCAAGTCCAGCTTCGAGAAATAGTGGGCTCCCTCCAGCTGGTCGAACAACTCGTCTATCCGGGGGAGCGGATAGGTATTTCGGACGGTCAGCCTATTTAGTGCTCGATAATCGATGCACAGGCGAAGTGTCCCATCCTTCTTCTTCACGAATAAGACCGGAGCTCCCCATGGCGAAGAACTCGGTCTAACAAATCCCGCCTCCACCAACTCTCGCAACTGAGTCCGAAACTCCGCCAGCTCTTTCGGGGCCATCCGATAGGGAGCCCTGGATATCGGCTTAGCCCCTGGCACCAACTGAATCTGGAAATCCTTCTCCCTGTGCGGAGGCAATCCTGGCAGCTTCTCTGGAAACACATCGGCGTAATCACTAACCACCGGTATATTGGCAATCCGGTCCTTCTCCTCGGTCATCTCGAACAGTACCTGATATACCATGTCTCCCTGTAGGTGGGCCTTGACGGCCTGAATAGAGGATAAGAAAATATAGGACGCAGGTCTAATACCTTCCATCACGATGAGAGAATCCCCATATCTAAGGGTAACCTTCTTGGCCAAGCAGTCAATCTGGGCATGGTTCCAATGAAGCCATGACATACCCAGAATCAGATCATAATCTGGCAGTGGCAAGACCGTTGCTGACGCTTCGAAAGGTTTCCCGCCTATCCATGCCTCCATATTGCAACGGGACGAGGTGAACAGCTCCGACCCGTCAGGTAGCCGTATCTTCATCATCGACCCCGTGAATTTCTCCACGCCATCCAACCCTTGGATAAAAGTCTCCGACACAAACGAGTGCGAGGCACCCGTGTCGAAGAGAGTGTGTGCGGGTTTGCCGCAAATGAAGACAATGCCTGAGATTGTGACTTAACTTAGAGTTTTATTCTTGGTTTTTACTACCTAATGCTAAAAACAGTTAATTCCTAGGAAAGGATGGAAAAAGATTTAAGACAAAGCAAACAAACATAGTCGTACCTGTGATCACTTGCTCAGGTTGTCGGGGCTGGGCCAGGTCCAGTGCATATACCTGCTCCCTTTCTTGCCTACGGTCTCCGCCCTGGTATCCTTGTCCTTGACCGCGTCCTCGACCTCCATAGTGCTGAGCAGGTGGGGCAATCTGTGGCGCTAGTGGGGGCCCCCTTCTCATAGGGCAGTTCCTCTTGATATGCCCCACCTGACGGCAGTGAAAACACTCTGATGGAGGGTAAGCCCTCCCTCCTGGTCTCTGCAAATCCTGCATCTGTGGTCTTGGTATCTCCCGCATCTGGAGGGGCTGGGGAGCTAGAGTCACCTGCTCCCTCGACTCCTGTCTCACCTCCTAACGAGGCTGATCCTCCATCCTGCCCACATCTGTAACACGACCTCGTCGCTGCTCATTTCTTGCTCCACGATTCTGATCCTCCATTGGCCGCTTCCGGCCCCGGGTAGCGTGCCAGTCTGCCTCGATCCTCTTGGCCATCTCTAGCATCCGAGGAATAGGCCCATCGGACACGAACAATAGGGCCTCCCTCAAATCCTCCTTCAAGCCCTTGTAAAACCTCTTGGTGTACCCGGCTTCGTCCAGCTGATAAGAATCTGCATATCGGGCTAGATGATCGAACTCCCGATGGTACTCCACCACCGACCTGGTGCCCTGCTTTAGCTGTAAGAACCGGTCCTCAAGCTCATCCCTGGCCGATTGCGGAACAAAATGTTCCAACAGCGCGACCCTGAATTCCCCCCAAGTGACCTCCGCAACCTCCCTGTCAGCATAAGTCTTGTCCAGGAGTGTCTTCCACCACCTCTTGGCATGGGACTCTAGGCAAGAGACCACCAACGCCACCCTCTCCTCCACCGGGCATCGTATCCCAGTCAGCATCTCATGCATGATGTCCAACCACTCCTCTGTCTGAACTGCCGTCTCTGTCCCCAAGTAGGACGGGGGAGAAAGTCCTCGGAATATACTCAGCCAGTTGGCTCCCGGAATCAACTGCGGAGCCGGAGCCTGTTGAGCCCTGAAGGCTTCTAGGATGGCTGTCAGAGTCTGCCCCATGTCCGTCTGAAGGAGAGGAGCGGGAGCTGGTGGAGGTGGTGCAGCATCCGGAGTCTGCAAAACTTCACCCTGTGGAGTAGGCTGCGCTGAGGGCTGCGAAAAGAAAATTTTTATTATGAGAAAACGGTTCGAAAGGACTAAATGTGGACAATTATATGTGATTCCCCTTATGGGCACACCACTGCTTCCGCTGCTTAGTTTGTCCGCAAACTAAACTCGCGCGGGGGTGACCCAGGGATTTGTGGACTGCTACTAATCCGATCGATGTTTCCTCTGATACCACTTTGTAAGACCCCATTTTTTTTTTTGAAAACCCGGGGTCTTATGCCCAGAACCGCCGCTTTGCGGTGACACCTTTGCACCCGGGAAGGTCGCCACTACAACGCGCCGATTCTGCCGGCCTTTTCGATCACAATAAGTAGCAAGCAAGAGAGAAGTAAGTCCACCAAAAGAGAATATCACATAAAATAAAACTCCACGAAGGGAGTGTCCACAGAAAATCATCAGAGTACAAATAGTCTGGAAATAAAAGGGCTCATGCCCGGTACATCAAGTCCTCACTACAAAACCACTCAATGCGGAAGCAAAACTAAATCTCTACTAAAGGGCCGGGACTCACAGTCCCCGTAGTCTGGACTCCCGTGCTAGACTGTCCCATCTCCAAGCGTACCGGCCTCCTGGGCTGCTCCTCCATGCTGGGCTCCGCGATCCCCTAAAATGTTATGGTTCGAAAACCGTTAGTCTAAAAGACTAAGCCCTATCATCCCCCACCCCTTCCCCCACGCTCTAAGGCACCGGGCGGAGAGGAAGAAAGGGGAGGACATGAAGGTGGAGATAAATTCCAAGGCAGATGACGGTGGACCTAACTAGCAAGTTATAACAGGGGAGCAATATAAATCTTAAGTGTTGTAATAGGTCAAACAAGAAGGAAAATAAGTAAGGTAATTTAAACCTTCACTTATGTGAGTACACATAAGCCAAGGGATCTTTTGCAAGGCTCCCATCGTATAAAGTGTCCCATACCACTTATACGTTGGGGTGTCGGCTATCAAACAGCAGCATATATATATATTGAAATTAACCTTTGATTTATAAACTTGCCCACACAAGCTTATAGACCAAGGGGTCGTTTTGCAAGTCCTAAAGTATAAGCGTCCCATTCCACTTATACTTTAGGTGTCAAGGTTGTTATGAATGATTATGGCATGCAGCTATATGGTGGGTATGATGATCAAGCAGTGCAACTCACACACCCAACTTTGTGTACACAAACCTTTAGTTCCCCCTTTCTGGAGATAACTCCCAGGATACTCCCGTAGTGGCAGACGGAAGCGGTGGGTTGGGCCTCGCCCACCTCAAAACCAGTAAAAGCACTACTGGTCTGACCTATCGTACGCCCTCAACGCCTGGTGCACGAGGCGGACTCCTGCGTACTCTTGCCGACTGGTCCGCCGGACTTAACCTTGGCTAAGTGCTAGTCACCTTGCCGAGTCAACGATATCGGTGTCGGTGCAATCGAACTCCCCGATATCGAAAACCCACCACCTTAATCTTTCCTATTTTTATGCACATGCATCCGTTTAATATATAACAATTTTAAAGTGTCAAACTCCCGGACTAAACCGTCCGTATAAACCACATCCGAGACCAACTTCCCCGGACTAAACCGTCCGGCTCATCCCCAGACTTCATCCCTTAGAGCACCACGGGACGGCGTCCCCTTGAACACCTCGGGACGACTTAACCATTACCAACCCTAACTAATGAGTGTGTGCAATGTGAATCCCTATTAGGCTAATTACTCTTCCGTTTGTTTTAAGATTTACGTTAGCCCAGGACTGCCCCCGGCATACCCCGTGAAGGGCTCTCAAGGGGCACTAGGAACCAAGACGGTGCATTACGGCCCGAAGTTCCCTTTCGCAAGGCACTTATTATTGTTGGTTAATACCCCGTTCCCAAACCCTTAATGTTACTCTGGTTCTAACCCTAATGTGTTTTAACTCCTTCACCCGCTCCCAGGAAAGACGATGTTCCGTCGAACCCGAGCTCCACCCATCCTTAGTTAACCTAACCACTATCCCATACCCAATTTCATTGATAACCTCCGAATCATCTTGCCACGGCATTTACACATGATTTGTCGCCCTATGACCATGGTATTACAATTTCTATGATTTCACTATATGCAGACCAACTTGAGCTAACAACAAGTATGATAGGAAGTGCATCAATTTCTCATCCAAACACCCTAAGATAATTACTAAGGGCCTATCATGACTTTTATAATTTAAATCCAGCACTTCCAAATTTTTCCTAAATAATTTAATATTTATTTAATTATCCAGAAATTAAAGCCATGAGTGATTTTGAGCATGAGGTACTACATTCATTCATCATAAAATTATAAGAAAATTACCAGGGCTCTACAATGTCCATAAATGTTCACTGACCAAAAATTATAATTTTACAAGGCCTAAAAATATTATTTAAAAATCATTTATAAATTCTACAAATTGCAAGCCTTGTGAATCAACCCCTATGATTATAGATCCAAAAATTCTACAATAATTACCAGAGATGTAAGAGGTCATAAAAACTCATTTGCCTAAGTTACACCAGATTTCAGTGAGGGAACAACCCATAATAATTATTTGACTATCTTTAGAAAATCAATGGCTTGTGAATGAAGTACTTAAAATAATCAGTTAATAATTCCAGCAAAATTCAAGCATATGTATAAGAATCTAAAAAGCTCTCTGCCAAAATTTCATATCCATTAATCAACCAGAGAAATCAAATTAATTAAAATACCCAAAAGCCTATTTTTGTGAGATATGAAGGAACTATCATGTATTGAATTCCAAGGCTCTCAATATTACTTCCCAGAGACTTCCCTAAACCCAAGAAGTACACTACCCAAGTTTCATGGCCTTTAGGCAAGTTTTGGTGACCTATTTTACCTTAACAAAGGAGGTGTCCTAAACTAGGGTTAGGGTTTAAGGGAGGGTAACCCTCTCCAAATCTTCCAAGACTTTGGTCAGGGGGGGGTTCTAACCTCACTAGTCTCCTCTCCACCAAAAATCACTTCCATTCAAGGTCATTTGACCCCATGCCCTTCACAAGCCCCCAAAGTCCAACCTAGGGGTTTGGACTTGGGTCCTAGGGCATACTCACCCCAAACCACTCCATACACCATAAGGGAGTGTTAAAGCCCATTACAAACCAGTGGACCAAGTTTCAGCCTCTGGTGAGGGAGTTTGGTCAACTAAAATCACTAAGTGCACTTTTGACCTATTTGCCCCTTAATGGGCTAACCTAGGATTGGGTAATTACCCACCCAAAACATCTCCAAATTAAATGAAACTTTATACAGAGCTTCCCTAGGTCCCTAAGGACCTCCCACCAAAATTTTGGGGGATTTGGAGGTCATTAGACCCCTTAATCACTCTAAGATATGATTATTAAATTTTAACAAAAACTATAGAAAAATGTTATCCAAAAATTACCATTTTTGGATATGTCATAGGTGTAGGTAAGAATGACCCCTACATAAAATTTTAAGTCATTTGGAGGTCTGGTTTGATGTGGGCAACCAAAATGGTGTCTGACCTAACCTAAGGACACCTTCGACCAAACTGAGTGCTGAGGTCAGCACAGTTATCCAAATTGGGTGAAATCAATTCTAAAATAAAGTAGACTCAAAGGGCTACAACTTTCATGTTCACTACTTTTTCTGTAGTGGGCTCTAGGTATTTTTAATAAATACAAACATTAAGAGGTAAAACTGTGACAGAAATACAAATAATATATCCAAACTATACTATCATGATTTTCACTATTTGCACGGATCTTGAAGCGATTTGGATGGCATCCATTCATCTCCTACCTCCAGCCAAGGGTGGGGATTGCCCGAACCTGGAGCCCCTTTATCTCATTGCCGCCGGCCATCCAGCCACCTCCCCGGCCGGCCGCCGCCACCATCACCTCCGGTGAGGTGGTGGCTACCGCCAGGCGGCGGCACGGCCGCCGGAGAGGCTTTTTCCGGCGATCCCGCAAGCCATTTTTTTGGCAAAATCCGTGAAAACCAAAACTATGGATCGGGCTTAATTGAGCCCGATCCTCTCCCTAAATAATATCTAAGATCTATCCATGAGAGAAGGAGTAAGGGAGGACCTCTCTTGTGGCTTGGATGCGCGCCGATCGCCGGGATGCCATGTGGTGGAGGAGATCGCCGGAGTTCTGCGTTTACACTGTGAAGTTGAAGAAAATTGATGGGGGAAGATTGTAAACGGCTCCTCTGGACCTGGGGATGCTTTTTAATGGAAGAGAATGGGGAGGGGAGGGGTCTCTCTTCAAAGCCATTGATGGCCATGAAGGGGGGGTTTTCGGCCATGCATGGGGAGGGGTGAAACTGACTTGGGAAGGCCGGGAAACGGCTGGAAACTCCTCCTCTTCCCCAGAGGAGTTGAATCCAGCCATTAGTGGAGGCCCTTGGCCTCCCTAGCCTTGAATGCCATTTCCTCCTCCTCTTTCTCTCTCCTCCATTAACCCATTTTGAGTTTTCTCTCTCCTAGTCACCCTGGCCGATTTTTATCAATTTGTTAACCCCATGTCAGCCCACTAATCTGATTAAGCATGGTCTAAGAGGTGGTTAGCCCAAATGGCTAATGGGTCCAAGCTTGAGTTAGCCCATTTGAGCTAGATTTGACCTAACCTAGCCTAGGGTTGACCTTGGTCAAATTGGCCTTTTGGGTCACCACCAATGGGTCCTTGGTGACCTATTAGCCTCCCCTAAAGTCTAGGTAGGGGTGGGTAGGGTTGTTAGGGCACCTTGTAGGTCATTTGACCCTTAATAAGGGCACTTTGACCATTTTGGGGTTAGAGTTGACTTGGGTCAACCTAGCTCCTAGGGTTGACTCCAATGGGTCTTAGGTGACCCATTGACCTCACTTTGGGTCCAGTGGGGCCTTGGTAGGGCCTACTTGACCTAGGTAGGGTCAATCAACCCTGAACAGGCCAATTTGACCTAATTAGGGTTAGGGTTGACCTTGGTCAACACAGGTTCTAGGATTCACCCTGATGAGTCCTAAAGTTCTTGTCAGGGGTTAGAGTGACCATAAGGAGGTCTTGGAGGTATGTTGAGGGCCCTAGGTCACTCTATCCTAAAGTTTAGTAGTTTACTATTTGCAGACCATAATGGTTTAACCACACCACTAGGCCCACTTGGTCTCCTTGGGGCTTCTTAGGGTTTTGTCATGACCCAGTCATGACAAAACCACTCCTAGGGGTCTAGTTGGCTGAGGGATGTTACATAGGAAACCAGGTTGACCTAGTTGTATAGTTGTAAATGTCAACATTAGAATGAGTCTAGGGCTTAGAACTTATGTTTGAAGCTGCCCCCAGGACCATTCCAATATCAAGGATATAGAGCCAAGTCTAAGGCAATTCTCGTCGAGCTCCGGTCGACGAAACGTCGAGCTTAGTTCGACGCTCTCTGAGCTCAACTTCAATAAATCGTCGAACTCCAGTCGACGATCTTCAAGCTCAGATCGACGATCTTCTTTCAGACAATTTTGTTTAGTCGTCGAACTGCATTCTACGTTTTTCTAGCTCAGGTCGACGATCTCTCTTCAGCTATTCTTCAGGTCGCTGAGCTCGGTTTGACGATCTTCGAGCTCAGTTCGACGTTTTCTGTCTATTTGATCTGTTTCCATCTCTGAGCTCAGTTCGACGATAGTAGAGCTCAGATCGACGATTTTTCTGAAGAGATCAACGATTCTAAGGATTCAAATGCTGCCAATCTTTGGAATGTTTTTGAAATCTCTCAGCATTTATGTTAAGGAGATCTGCCAGCCGTTTGACTTTATTCTGGAGCAAGTTTAAAGGAATTATTCAGGGAATGTTTTATTGGACCTTCCTCTAGAAGACAAGACTCTTTATGGAAGACTTTTATGCCTGCCAACGGCTATCTTTGACAAGATTCTTTTTGAGAATAAGATCTTCCTTTTCATCTTCAGTCAAAAAAGAACACACAACAATATACACAGAGAACACAACAAGAAGAATTAAGCTGTGACAGATAACAAGTGATCAATTCTGAAGAATCAGCATAACAATTTTTTTGCTTACAGAAAAGTGATCACAGCCTCATCTCAAGAACTCCAGACACCTCTTCTTTCAGCCTTTTTTCTGAAACAACCCTTTGTTGGAGATCTAAAGTTCTGAAGGCCTATCACCCTAGTGCAAAGCTTCCATTCCTGAACTTGTCTACAACTCAGGGGAACTTTGACAACAAAAGATCCACTAGTCTTCTCTCATTTGATTTGAGAACAGAGAAGACAACTTCACCTCTTTATCTTTTCTTTTTCTGCTGTAAAAGGGTTCTTGAACTCCCTTCAAAAGTTTTGTCTGGTTCTGAGAGCCTTGTCAAAACTCAGTGGTGGCAAGAAACCTTATCAAAAAAAACAGTTTTGGTTTTTGAGCACCTTAACAAAAGCTCATTGGTGTCAGGACACCTGATCAACTCATCCTGAGTGGATTCCTACCAAGGGTGGTAGAAGAGTGGATGTACCCAGGTTTTTGGGGAACCACTATATTTCCTTGTGTCTTCTGGGTTGTTTGTGTGATTGGTTTGCTGTGTGCTGTGCTCTTTACTTCTTTGTTTTTTAACTCTTTACTATCACTCTACACTATACTATAAATTGAATTTTATATTTGCTGATTAATTTCATCTGTGAAATTAATTTAAATAAACTCTATTCACCCCCCTCTAGAGTTGAGATAGATCTTATCCTCACTTTCAATTGGTATCAGAGGGAGGTTGGTTGCTCACACAGGCTAACACCTGAACCAAAAGATCCTTGATAAGATCAATCTCTTAAGAGGGTTATTTTCTTTATATCTTATATTATTCAAAGACATGGCACAGAACAAGGATTATGCAAGCACCAGACCTCCAGTGTGCAATCTATCTAAGTTTGCACTCTGGAAGGCAAGGATTAGATTATACATGAACTCTATTGATGAAGATATTTTCAATTCTGTCTTGACAGTTTGTCCAAGTCCACCTGCAAGCTCAAGCACAAATGTTGTTCCACCTCCCTCAGGAACAGATGCTGAAATCAAAAGATGGAAGACTGCAGATGCCAAGGCTATGAACATCTTAGCTCAAACAATGTCTGATGAGATTTTTCAGAAGGTAGTTGAATGCAACTCAGCTTTAGAAGTATGGGACAAACTCTCAGAAATTGTCTCAGGATCTGCTGATGAGAGGAAAGACAGAAGATCTCACCTCATAACCCAATATGAGAACTTCAAGAAAGGAGAAGCTGAGTCAGTTGCTGACATGTACAACAGATTAAGTCTGATTGTCAATGAGCTAAAGACCTTGGATAAAGAAATCTCATTGACTGAGCTTAATGACAAGATCCTAATGTGCTTCCCTAGCACTTGGGATTCAAGAATCTGGCCAATCAAAGATGCCAGAAGTCTAAATGAAATCACTACTGAAGCTCTCCTAGACAAACTCAAATCTTATGAGCTGCTCATCAAGAACAGAGAAGAAGAACAGAAGGCTGCCTCACCAGTCTCAAAGAAAGAGAAGTCAATAGCTTTCAAAGCCATTGAGAATCAGCCTGAAGAAACGCTCACAGGCAATGAGGATTTGGTCAGCCTACTGGCCAAAAGATTTTACAAACTGGCCAGAAAGGACTTCAGAAAAAGGCCAAAGGACATGATAAACCAAGGTATGATAAGTAAAATAATGATAAAGAAATTATATGCTTTGGCTGCAGGAAACCAGGCCACATTGTGCCTGACTGTCCAAAAAACAAGAACAAGGACAGAAAGGATAAAAGAGAAAGAAGGAAAGAGAAAGACTTCAAAAAGAATAGCTCAGACAAAGCCTCCTCCAGCAAGAACAAACATACAAGGAAGGGCTTTGTTGCTGAGATATGGAGTGAGACAGAAGAGGATTCTGAAACTTCATCCAGCTCCAGTGATGATGAAGATGATGCAGATGAAAAAGAATTTTGCATGATGGCTATCAATGCCTCACAGCAAAACTCTGATGCAGAATCAGATTCAGACTCAAAAACTCAACCAGAAGAAGATCAGGTAATTAACTCTTTTGATTTTAATTCTGAGGACTTTAAAATTGAATTTAAGACATTGTGTTTGGACTTACTAAAATCTGAGAAAGAGAAAATCTCTCTCAGAAACAAATTATCTGAATACAGTGTCCTAAACTCAAATAACCTTAAACTCTCTGAGGAGTTAGAATGCTGTAGGGAGGAGATAGCTTCACTGAAAAGTGAACTATCAAAGGCCAAAAAGTTTGAAGAATCCCTAAATGGGAGAAGTATCAGACTGATGGATATTACAAGCACAGTGAACTCTAGATTCAATAGTACATTGGGCTTGGGTGCCTCATCCAGCCAACCTATAATATTAACAACCCCAATCAAATTTGTCTCTGACAAAGGAAAGGGAGTAATAGAGGTAGCTAGGAAGAATGCAGATCTGCCAGAGAAAATTTCAGTTCAACAGATTGCGTCGAACAGAGCTCGACGATCGTCAAACAGAGCTCGACGATCGTCGAACAGAGCTCGACGGTCTAACCCAAAATCATCGACCTCAGCTCAACGATATCCAGACTCTGAACTTCAGTATAATCGATCTTCGAACAGAGATCGACGATCTGACCCAAGATCGTCGACCTCAGTTCGACGATCGTCGAACAGAGATCAGGTCTGTGAACATTCCTTCAATGGCACATCTAGATTCAATCCTAAAAGTCCCACATCCCAAGGCTTTAACCCCTATATTAAATGGATAGTACCTCCTAGGAGATACCATCCTGAAGGCTATAAGAGTCAACCTGAGATGTATTTCATTTCTGAATTCGAAGGATATCAGCCTAGGCCCAAGGTTAACTGGGTCAAAAACAAATAAGTTGTTCATGTACAGGTGAAGACCTATCCAGTATCTAACCAACAATGGTATCTGGATAGTGGGTGCTCAAAGCACATGACAGGGAACAGGGAGAACCTATCATCTTTCATAACCAAACTTGGACCCAAAGTGATTTTTGGTGATTCAAATTTTGGCCAAACCAAAGGATATGGTGCTGCTCAGATAGGCTCAGTCACTTTCAAGAAGGTGGCATATGTAGAAGGACTGAAGCACAATCTGACAAGTATCAGTCAGCTATGTGATGAAGGATACAAGGTGACTTTCAACAAATCCCTGTGCAAGATCAAGTCAGAGGATAACACAACTGTGTTAACAGGTAAAAGGACAGGTAATATTTACTTAGTAGATTTTCTTTCATCTAAAGTAGACATCTGTTTATTCAATTCCATATCTAAGCCAAATGTTTTATGGCATAAGAGATTAGGACATCTAAACCTTAGAACCATTGCCAAGCTCTCCAAGGACAACCTTGTTAGAGGACTACCTTCTGGCCCCTACAAGAAGGAAGGACTCTGTAGGGCTTATCAATTAGGCAAGCAAACTAAAAATAGCTTTAAGTCACTTAATAAGAGTGATTCACCTAGGATTCTGTATTTGTTGCACATGGATCTTTTTGGACCCATATCAGTACAAAGCCTAGGAGGGAAGTCCTATACTTTAGTGATTGTAGATGACTTCTCAAGATTCACATGGGTAATCTTTCTGAGGAAGAAGTCTGATAACTTTAAGTGTTTGACAGAGTTTCTCAAATGTATACAGATTGAGTTCAACACTCACATTGCCCTGATCAGAAGTGATCATGGGACAGAGTTTGATTCTCTTCTTATGCAAGAGTTCTGTCAAAGTGAAGGGATCAGGCATACTTTCTCAGCTCCTAGAACTCCTCAACAAAATGGGGTGGTGTAAAGGAAAAATAGAACCCTAATTAAATCTGCTACTACATTGTTGACAGATGCTCAGCTACCTCTATCCTTTTGGGCTGAGGCAGTGAACACCTCCAACTATGTGCTAAATAGAAGCCTGATACATAAACTAAAGGGCAAGACTCCCTATGAATTGCTCAAAGGGAAGAAACCTAAAATAGATTATTTTAAAATTTTTGGCTGTACTTGTTATATTCATAATAATGACAAGAAGTATCTAGCAAAATTGCAAGCTAAAGCTGATGAAGGAGTGTTTCTGGGATACTCTATGATCAGCAAGGCATATAGGGTATATAATAAATCTTCCTATAAAATTGAAGAATCTGTTCATGTTACTTTTCATGAGACTAACATGTGTTATAAGGAGAAGTCTACTTCTACCATAGAACCTTTGCAGGTACACTCTATTTCAGAAAGTATGGACAGGTTACAGGTTAAAGAAGAGAATACAACCTCTCAACAAAAGATTGAGAGCAGTGATGATGAAGAAGAAGTTGAACCTCTTGAAGAAAATCATCCTAAAGGGCCAGTTGTTATTCCACAAGAGGAAACAACAACACTGGTTGGTGAACAATCAACACTCCCCGTTGATTTAGTAACAACAAGAGATCATCCAATCACCCAAGTAATTGGAGAGATCTCAGCTAGTGTGCAAACTAGAAATCAGGTCAACTAGAACCTGATGCACACTTGCTTCCTATCTCAAGTTGAGCCTCAATCCATTCAAGATGCAGAGCAAGATCCACACTGGATCATTGCAATGTAAGAGGAGTTGCATCAATTTGAAAGGAATAAGGTTTGGGAACTAGTGCCTAAGCCAAAGGATCACTCCATTGTTGGAACAAAGTGGGTGTTCAGAAACAAGCTGGATGATCAAGGAGTTATTGTCAGAAACAAGGCAAGGCTAGTTGCTCAAGGCTACTCTCAACAAGAAGGAATAGACTATGACAAGACCTTTGCACCAGTTGCAAGGTTAGAGGCCATTAGAATATTCCTAGCTTATGCTGCTCACAAAGGCTTCAAGGTTTACCAGATGGATGTGAAGAGTGCATTTCTCAATGGGGACATCAAAGAGGAAGTCTATGTTAGACAACCTCCAGGTTTTATCTCTCTAACTCACCCTGATTATGTTTTCAAATTGCATAAAGCATTATATGGTCTCAAGCAAGCTCCTAGAGCATGGTATGAGACCCTAGCATGCTTTCTTCTGGAAAATGATTTTTTTAGGGGGAGAGTAGACCAAACTCTTTTTATTAGAACCCATAAGTCCCACACCCTACTAGTACAAATTTATGTAGATGATATCATATTTGGATCTACTGATTCAAACTTGTGCAGAAAGTTTTCCAACCTGATGCATTCAAAATTTGAAATGAGTAGCATGGGTGAGCTCTCATTCTTCTTAGGATTGCAAGTAAAACAGTATGCTGAGGGCATATTTATTTCCCAAACCAAGTATGCTAAAGAATTGGTTAAGAGATTTGGTATGTCTGAGGAATCTTGCATGAAAACACCCATGCCTACCAATGCTGTATTGGATGCTGATGAACATGGGAAACTAGTTGATCAGACAACATATAGAGCAATGATTGGCTCTCTATTGTACCTTACAGCCAGTAGACCAGATATAATGTTTGCTACATGCATATGTGCTAGATTCCAAGTTAGCCCTAGAGAGTCACACCTCACATTAGTTAAAAGGGTTCTTAGATATGTAAAAAGTTGTCCAAATCTAGGACTCTGGTATCCAAAAGACTCAGGATTTGAATTAACTGGATTTTCAGATGCTGATTATGCTGGATGCAGAATAGACAGGAAAAGCACTAGTGGAACATGTCAGTTCCTTAGTGACAGACTTGTCTCTTAGTTTTGTAAGAAGCAAACATCTGTGTCAACCTCAACTGCTGAAGCTGAATATATGGCTGCAGGCAGTTGCTGTTCACAAATATTGTGGATACAAAATCAGCTCATAGACTATGGCTACAACTTATAGAAGTCTAAAATTTTTTGTGATAATACTAGTGTTATCTCTATAGCACAAAATCCAGTCCTCCATAGTAGGACAAAACATATAGAGATTAGGCATCACTTTCTAAGGGATAATGTAGAGAAAAACAAAATAGAACTTCAATATATCCCTACTGATTTGCAAAGGGGAGATATTTTCACCAAACCTTTGGATGAAAAGAAACACAGTTTCTTCCTAAATCAGTTAGGCATGTTAGATGGAGGAAGCCTAAACGAATTTACAAGTTTTTTTTGAAAAGTTAAAACAGACCAAGACTAGGCTAAAAAATCAGTTCTTTTATGTCTGTAGAATAGGCTTGGTATCTGAACTGCGCTCGACGTTCTCCCAGAAATCGTCGAACGTAGATCGACGTTTTTCTAAAATCGTCGACCAGAGATCGACGTTTCCAAAATCGTCGATCTGAGTTCAGCGCCTCCGTTAGCTCCAGGTTTTCTCTCCTTCTGTTCAGAGGCCGTCGAGCGGAGCTCGATGCTTTTCAACATCGTCGAACGAAGATCGACGATATTGACGTCTCTTCAGATTCCCTCTGTAGCCCAAATCGTCGAGCTGAGATCGACGCTACGTCGAACTGAGCCCAACGATTTTCCGTTTTGCCGTCGAACCCTAATATAAAATCATTTCTTCAGTCGTCGTTCATCTCATGCGCTTTCATACTCTCTGCAACTTTCTTCATTTTCCCTCCAAATCTTCTACGCTTGGTTGTGTTTGGTTCATTGTTGCAGGTAAAAATGGCTGGCTCCAATGCTGCAATCTCCAAAATGAAATTTGACACCGGATTTGATATCGACATGAACTCGTTTGATGGAAGCGATCAGCGCTTCAAGGATATTCTAAATCTATTCAGAGATCAGCAGCTATCGCAAATAATGACTACCAGAATGAAGATTGCATCGGAAGAGATAAAGGAATGGTGTTATACAGCGACAGATGAGAACGAGAACTCTGTCGTCGACCTCATAAAAGGGACTCAGGTACAATTGTCCCAGGCCCTTTTAACTGAAGTTTTTCATCTTAGTTCTGGAGAAGATTCCATAGAGTTATCTGGAGAGGAATATGACTCCATGCTTGATAGAATGGGTCACAATGCTGTGAACCCTAACAAACTGCTGAAGAAAAATTCGTCGATAGAATTTCAATTTTTGGCTGATGTAGTTGGGAAAGTGCTTCTGGCCAAGCACTCAGCCCATGATACCATATCAAGATATCAATTTTGTCTAATGGGAGCTCTGCTTGATAAGAAACATCTAGACTGGGGATCAATTTTCTTCAACCTAATTAAGAAGAAGCTGAGTAAGACTGCTGTCAGTTTTGGGAGAATCCTAGGGGTCTATCTGAATTCCAGATGCCCTGAGCTGCTAACCTCTTATGGGATGTTCATTAATGCATCCAAGAGGCTCTCCTGTGCCCCTTTCAGCAAATGGGACAGGCAGATTATAAACCCCTCCAGAGCTGCTGCACCACTATCTTCAGGCACCAGGATTGTCTCAGTCACTCCACCTCTGGTCTCTGCCCCAGTAGAAGTGTTGCCTGCTTCTCCTCCTCCTCCAGCTGTCTCTACCCCAGCCACTTCATCCTCACCTCCAATCACCACCATATTGGTATCTTCCCCCATTAACATTTCTTCACCAGTTTCAACCCCTCCAGCATCTACCTCAGAGGAATTCCATCCTCTCTTCTCTTACCCAATCTTCACCTCTCCATCATTTTCCTTGGTTGATGATTCCTTTATGGATGATTCTCCCTCCTCTCCTCTTGAGCCACCCTCCACCTCCTCATTCCAACAAATGCTACAAGAAATTCTATCCCAACCATCCTTCACACCTTCCCTTGCCTCACCTATCTACACCTCAACATCTTCAATCTCCTCCATTCCCCTATCAGAGCCATCCATTCCCACACCTCCTATACCATCACTCTCCATGCCACCAGCTCCAGCCATCATCCTTCCAACAACCTTCTCTCCTACCTCTGCTCAAGCCCCTCTTGAGCATGTAGATCTACCAGCACTGGCAGACAGGTTATATGAGCTGCTAGCTCCTAAGCTAACCTCATTACTAGAGACTACTCTGGCTCCACTCCTGACCCATGTCAAGGAGCTGTCTTCCAAGCTCTCCTCCTTCATTCCCTCTCAGGCAATTACCTCTTCTGGGTGCCTTGACTCAGTTCTCCCTGAATCCAGTCAGGGGGAGATGCCTTCTGAAGTAGTGGTTGTGCCTGAGTCTGCTCCAACTCTTGCTCCTGCTCCTGCTTTTGCAATGGACCTCCAGAGCTTGCTCTCTGTGTTTGATACAGTTTACTTCAGATTTTTGCCAGTTCCTCATACTGAAGACTTGTCTAAGGCCATTGTGCCTATTTCTGTCTGTGATCCCAGCCAAATTGAAGTATATGTAAATTCCTGGAAGGCTGTAGATGTTTGTGTTTCCATCTCTGATGCTGCTACTAAGGCCATTGTGCCTCTTGTTGTTAAAGCTGCTGCTACTATTACTGAAGATACTGAAATGGTTCCTGTATTTGAAGATACATCTACTGCTGAAGAAGTTGCTTCTTACCTAGAAGATCTTGCACCTACTGTTGTTACTGCTCCTACTGCTGCTGTTGCCTCAAAAGTTCCTTTTGCTCAAATTTCTGATGTTGCTCCTGCCCTGACTGCTGATCAGTTGAAGTTACAAGAGAAATACATAAAAAGCATTGATGATTTGTATGACAATCCTCAAAGTTCAGAGAGTGATCAATTCCAAACTGATTCAGATGACTCTGCAAATACTATTGCCAAGAAGAGGAAGGCCAGAAGCAAGGCCATGATGTCAGTTCCCCCAGCTCAGGCAAAGGATTCTAATTACATTCCCTACTATATTCTGCATGACTGCCCCATATCTGAGCCCTGGATGCAGTATTCCAAGAACCAATCAAAGGCTATGAAGAAGAAAAGGAAGCTGAATAAGTATAAAAAAGGATCTTCTCAGTATCAGCCTCCTCCTCCTCCTCCAGATTCTGGTTCAGACTCAGCCTCTCAAGCTCCAGCTTCCAGGCAAAGCTCCTCCTAGTCGTATCAGAAATACTATCAAAGGGGGCAACATCAAAGGGGATATCAGTCTAGAAGGGGCCAATATAGAGGAAGCCAGAGAGGGCACAAATTTCATCAAAAGGAAGGACAAGGGCATACTGATTCTACTTCAGGTCCTTTCCCTTATAAGCTAAAAGATGCAGTTGTCTCCAGGACTCCTCCTACTGATTCTGAGTCCATCAACAGATATGAACCTCCTGTTTCATTTGAGGATCCTGAGAACAACCCCTTGTCCTGGACAGCTAGAATGAAAGAGTTGGCTGCTCTTTATCAAATAAAAAAGGCCAGAGAGCAAGGCAAGGACACTTCAAACATAACAACTCTATCAGATCAGAGAAAGAAAGAACTGGAGAGATATGCATCAAGAAAATTCTTTAATCCAGAAGATTATATGAAGCTGCACCCTGAGGCTGTAGTTCCAAGGCCCAGATCTCAAACTTCCTTAGGTACAGAAGATGATAGAAGATCCAAGAAGGAAGCCCTCAACCCCAACAGAGAAATTTTGTTTAAAAAGGGAACTGAGAAGAAGTGAATTGTGTAAGCTGAATAATCATCCTCCTTTGGATATTTGCTGACTTCTTATCTGTGATCTGCATTGCTGCTATATCTTTTCTTCTGCATTGTTGTTTTAGTTTCTATCTTGAATGTATGATTATTTATTTCCTAATTCTGTCTGTAAATAGTAATCCTAACCCAAATAGGGGGAGATTGTTGGAACACCCTATTACTAATTTGGGTAAGGATCACTATGTATGTCTTAGGAAACCAGGTTGACCTAGTTGTATAGTTATAAAGGTCAACATTAGAATGAGTCTAGGGCTTAGAACTTAGGTTTGAAGCTGCCCCCAGGACCATTCCAATATCAAGGATATAGAGCCAAGTCTAAGGCAATTCTCGTCGAGCTCCGGTCGACGAAACGTCGAGCTTAGTTCGACGCTCTCTGAGCTCAACTTCGATAAATCGTCGAACTCCAGTCGACGATCTTCGAGCTCAGATCGACGATCTGCTTTCAGACAATTTTGTTTAGTCATCGAACTGCATTCTACGTTTTTCTAGCTCAGGTCGACGATCTCTCTTCAGCTATTCTTCAGGTCGCTGAGCTCGGTTCGACGATCTTCGAGCTCAGTTCGACGTTTTTTGTCTATTTGATCTGTTTCCATCTCTGAGCTCAGTTCGACGATAGTAGAGCTCAGATCGACGATTTTTCTTAAGAGATCAACGATTCTAAGGATTCAAATGCTGCCAGTCTTTGAAATGTTTTTGAAATCTCTCAGCATTTATGTTAAGGAGATCTGCCAGCCGTTTGTCTTTATTCTGGAGCAAGTTTCAAGGAATTATTCAGGGAATGTTTTATTGGACCTTCCTCTAGAAGACAAGACTCTTTATGGAAGACATTTATGCCTGCCAACGGCTATCTTTGACAAGATTCTTTTTGAGAATAAGATCTTCCTTTTCATCTTCAGTCAAAAAAGAACACACAACAATATACACAGAGAACACAACAAGAAGAATTAAGCTGTGACAGATAACAAGTGATCAATTCTGAAGAATCAGCATAATAATTTTTTTGCTTACAGAAAAGTGATCACAGCCTCATCTCAATAACTCCAGACACCTCTTCTTTCAGCCTTTTTGCTGAAACAATCCTTTGCTGGAGATCTAAAGTTCTGAAGGCCTATCACCCTAGAGCAAAGCTTCCATTCCTGAACCTGTCTACAACTCAGGGGGAGCTTTGACAACAAAAGATCCACTAGTCTTCTCTCATTTGATTTGAGAACAGAGAAGACAACTTCACCTCTTTATCTTTTCTTTTTCTGCTGTAAAAGGGTTCTTGAACTCCCTTCAAAAGTTCTGTCTGGTTCTGAGAGCCTTGTCAAAACTCAGTGGTGGCAAGACACCTTATCAAAAAATCCAGTTTTGGTTTTTGAGCACCTTAACAAAAGCTCATTGGTGTCAGGACACCTGATCAACTCATCCTGAGTGGATTCCTACCAAGGGTGGTAGAAGAGTGGATGTACCCAGGTTTTTGGGGAACCACTATATTTCCTTGTGTCTTCTGGGTTGTTTGTGCGATTGGTTTGCTGTGTGTTGTGCTCTTTACTTCTTTGTTTTTAACTCTTTACTATCACTCTACACTATACTATAAATTGAATTTTATATTTGCTGATTAATTTCATCTGTGAAATTAATTTAAATAAACTCTATTCACCCCCCCCCCCTCTAGAGTTGAGATAGATCTTATCTCTGAATATATGCTAATATTCTATCTGTGATCTACAATGTTGCTATGTCATTGTTGGTTTAGCTTTTGCTTTGTCTGTATGCTAATTTATTTACTATTTTGTCTTGTAAATAGTAATCCTAACTCAAATAGGGGGAGAATGTTGGAACACCCTATTACTAATTTGGCAAGGATCACTATATTTTTAGGAATTTGGTTTGACCTTGTTGTATAGTTGAAAAGGTCAAATTAGAATGAGTCTAAGGGTTAGAACTTAGGTTTGAAGCTGCCCCCAAGACCATTCAAAGATCAGGATTCAGTGCTGAGACAAAGACATTTTTCGTTGAGCTCGGGTCGACGAAACGTCGAACTCAGTTCGACATTCTCTGAGCTCAATTCTACAAGTCGTCGAACTCCAGTCGATGATCTTCATGCTCAGATCGACGTTTTGTCTTTAGCTATTTTCCAAGTCGCTGAGCTCAGTTCGACGATCGTAGAGCTCAGGTCGACGTTTTCTGTCTCTAGTATAAATCCAATCTCTGAGCTCAGGTCGACGATAGTTGAGCTCAGGTCGACGATTTTTCTGTGAAAGATCGACGCTTTCAGAATTCAAATTCAAGAACAGTTATGAAATTCATTCAGATTTATTTCCTGCATTTATTGCAAAGGATTTTGTAGCCGTTTCAAGCCATCTGAAGCAAGTTTCAAGGAAGGCTAAAAGGAATGTTACTTAGGACTTTCCCTAGAGACAGTTGTCAATTATGGAGTCATTTATGACTGAGTAACGGACATCTAAGTCAGAATCTGATATACTCCTACAGAATATGTTTTTGAATAAGGTAATAACAGATCAATACAATAAGATAAACAAGAGATATACAGGATTATTAGATTGAGAAAAAGAGTTACAGAAGAGAGATCAAAATATACTCTGATCAAGAACTCATCTTCTGGAATATACAGATTCACTGAGTCAAAATCTTCAAGAACACAAGAAACTTTTTTGTGGAGGAGATAATCTGTTATTCTACTCCTCCAAATCCTCAAGTGTTCAAAAGCTTCAACATCAAGGACTCCAGACATCACACATTTCAGCATCTGCTGAAATCATCTTTTACTTGAGATCTGAAGCAACTGAAGACCTATCACCCTAGCAAAGCTCACCTTCCTGAACCCTTACAGATCTCCGGGGGAGCTTTAGCAACTTCTTCCTCTTGTCTTCTCTCAGATTGTTGACAGATAAGAACATCTTCAAACTACTTTCTTTTTTCATTCCCTCCTGTAAAAGGGTTTATCAAAACTCCCTTCAAAAGTTCAGAAACTGGTTTCTAAGACCTTGTCAAAACTCAGTTGTGGCAAGACACTTTATCAAAAAATCTAGATCTGGTTTTTGAGCACCTTATCAAAAGCTCATTGGTGCCCAGGACACCTGATCAACTATTCCTGTAGTGGATTCCTACCTAGGGTGGTAGAAGAGTGGATGTACCTAGGTTGTTGGGGAACCACTATAGCTCCTTGTGTCATCTGGTTGCTGTGTGTTTGACTTTGCTGTGTGCTATGTGATTTCTTATTTCTTGCTTTAGTTTTTATTTCACTGCAAGCACCTTACACATATACATAAATTAAGTCTTCTACTGCTTTACAGTTTTTAATTGTAAATTATTTTAAAATACTCTATTCACCCCCCCCCCCCCTCTAAAGTGAAGATAGATCTTACCCTCACTTTCAGTTTGCGGACTTGCCCTTTATTATATTACTACTATTGTGATCGAATCGGCCGGCAGGATCGGTGTTTTATAGTGGCGACTTTCCCGTGTGTGAAGGTGTCACCGCAAAACGGCGGTTCTGGGCCTAAGACCCCGGTGGTTTAAAAAGAAAAAAATAGGGTCTTACAAAAGCTCCTTCCGTCCATGGCTTTTGGGGGATGAACCTAGGCTCAACTAGGCAGGGAAATGGCTGGAAACTTCTCCTCTCCCCCAGGGGAGTTGAATCCAGCAATTAGGGAGGCCCTTGGCCTCCATTGGCCATGAATGGCCTTTACTCCTAACTTTCTCTCTCTTCCATTAAAGGGAAAACTTTACTTTCTCTCTCCTAGTCACCCCTCTTGAATTTCAATGGCATTTTAGGTAATTTCCTGCCTCCTAAAGCTAATGGGCAACTCAAATTGGGCTTAGCCAAAGTGGATTGGGCTTGGTTGGGTCCACTTGGGCTAATTTGACCTAATTTTAGGGTTGAGTTGACTTTTGTCAAATTGACCTTTTGGGTTGAATTAAATGGGTCATTGGTGACCCATTGGCCTCCCCTAAGGTTTAGGAAGGGTTGGGTAGGGTTGTTTTTGTAACACCCCTATCCGTCGCATAGCATATAGCAGTAGGTCCGGTCGGGGCCCGACGCCATATACTACGGACAGACCGGTTGGTTACGCATTGAAACCATTCAACCAATCATGTCGTCCTACACAACACCTAGCGGAAGCAATTTATTAGGTTGCACCAGAAATAAGAACCCAGCCACAACAGCATGAATGTCCACTACAAACTCAGGAATGTATACATACACCAAAAGAGAAATGGCCTTAAGGCCTTACACTGTTCACTTAACAAAAGAAGTGTTTTCATACTTCGGCTCGCAGGCCGGCCATACATGAAAAATGGGAAAGAAACATAAGCAATTAGGCCTTCGAGGGCCGGCACAGCAACAAGGGCTTTAGCCCGCTATTTCCCGCTCTGCTCCGCAGCACCTGCAAGCCACAAACCACCGCCCGGTGGTAAACAATAGCAACGGTCAGCAATACTGACCAAATTATAACGATCCCGCCCCCATATTCGGGGCAGCAATGCTCTTTCCCTGCACTTTATTAGCATAGGCAATTATATAAAATATTTGCACTTCACCACAGGCGTAGGCTCGCACAGCCACACACCCCGTGCACTCAGGGCACATTCTCGGCGAACCGGCCAACGCGTGTTGGGATTTGTCTCCACAATACCTCAGATTTGTAGGAGGTCAGACCTTGAACTAAGATGAATTAAGGTTTATTTGATATTGTGTTTAAGTTGTATGTGGGCAGGTTCTCATTGCCAAGTGTAGACCAATGTCAGTCTATAATGGGTCACCAAACACAGGACCATACAATGTAATCCCTCATTGTGTGATCCAAGGTGTTGGCCCATGTATAGCCTCTCTATTGGGATACACTTGCTATACAAGCACTTGGATTGGTGGATTGAAGTTTTAAAGTTTATCTTTTCAGAAAAAAAATTTTCTAAGTCCACATACTCGAGTATGTTTCTTCATATACTCGAGTAAGTGACTTAGTACTCGAGTAGATCCTTAGGCATACTCGTGTAGACTCTGTGTACTCGTGTAGATAAGTTTTTACTCGAGTAGATAGTCAGTCACTCGAGTAAGTCATATATTATACTCGAGTAGATCCGTCTGTTCTAAGATCCAAAATTTTCTCTAAGTCCACATACTCGAGTACATCTCTTGTATACTCGAGTAAGTGGGTCTGTACTAGTGTAAGTTGGATCACTACTCGAGTAGACTGTATTATACTCGAGTAGATGATAACTTGCACTTGAGTAGTTGGTTAGTTACTCGAGTAAGTGGTCTGTTCATACTCGAGTAGATCTGTGCTTCTCATCTCAGAAAAATTCTAAGTTTACCTACTCGAGTAGTTCCCTATATACTCGAGTAAGTGACTCTGAACTCGAGTAGATGTTTTTCATACTCGGGTAGGTTTGTGATTGCCGAGTAGTTTTCTCAACATACTCGAGTAGTTTTTTTTCCCCTCACTCGAGTATCTTCAACCCTTTTACCCAAGTAGTTTTTCCTATCTTATCTGAGAAATTTTCTCTAAGTGTTTTTACTCGAGTATATACTCTCATTCTCGAGTAGTTCTAAATTCACTCGAGTGCTGATCCTTGAATCACTCGAATTTTCTTATACTCGAGTATACTCCTTCTATCCACTCGAGTATATACCATCTGATACTCGAGTATGTTTCTTCTATGACTCGAGTATATCTGTTTAAATCTTCCTGAAATTCTCTAAGTCAATTTCGCAGTGTATTTCAAATTAATCATTTCTGATTGGTCCACGTATCATCCCTAATTAATTTTCTGACCGTTGGAGTCCATCTATAAATAGGTCCTCTCAGATTTGACTAATAACAAGTTTTACAGAGATTTTATTTTAAGAAAGAGAAAAAGTTCCGTGAACCCTAATTTCTCACGCTGCCGCCATTGACGTTCACGGAAGAAGCTCTGGATCGACGATCTTTGATCGCTGTTTTCAACTCTGATTCTCCAGCAATCCAGACGAAAGTTAATCACTCGATCTTGCCAAGCCTCAAAGATTTCAGATCTATTTTCTCGATCGAGGTGATTCCGTTTTTCAGATTTGTGGATCTCTCTCAAGTCGTCTTCAACATATTCTGATCAAGCCAAAGCTCTCAAGGAAGAAGACTGTCAAGATCCAGATCTGAGAATATTACTGTTTGTATTTTATTTTCAAACCAAATTTCTTTGTAGGAGTTTTTCTCCGAGACTTATAGGAAGGCTTTATCTTCCAAGTGTATATCCGATTTGGATCGAATTTGTAGGAACGTGGTTCCGAGGTGTAGGATTGTTTTCAATCCGAGATAGTGGAGTAGCCAAGTCTAGTGATTTGCTAGATCGGTGAGTAAAGTGGACGTACCCAAGATTGGGGAACCACTATAAATCTCTTGTCGTCTGTGATTGCTTGATGTGTGATGTGTTATTTTTTAATTCCGCATTTGACACGCATTTCACCTATTCACCCCCCTCTAGGTGATTTAGGCTAACAACTTAGTACTCTCAATTGGTATCAGAGGGTGGTTGATCGTTAAAAGGTTAACACCTTGATCTTATCCCTCTAAGTTGTTTTTTGAATAGTATCAAGCATGAGTAAGACCAAGGATTTTGCTAAACTCCCTATCTGCACCAAGAACAATTTTCCTATGTGGAAGGAAAGAGTAAAGTTCTTCATGGAAGCAGTAGATCCCCGGATCTTCATGATAGTTGAAGAAGGTCCCCACATTCCTATGACCACCTCCACCATAGATTCATCTAAGCAAGTTCCAAAGAAATTGATGGATCTCGATAAGGACGAGATTGCACTTGTCTTGTTGGACAAGAAAGCCAAAAATATTATCGCAAGTGCAGTCGATGACTCAATGCTGCAGAATCTGATTCATTGCCAGTCTGCCAAGGAGATGTGGCAATCCCTAGTGACTCTAATGGAAGGTATAGAAGAAGTAAGGGATGATCGAAGGTCCCTACTGAACCAAAAATATGAAGCCTTCAGGCAGGGTCATAAGGAAGCCATAGCTGACACTTTTGAGAACTTCCTCAAGATAGTAAATGGCCTCAGAGTTTATGGACGTGTCTTCACCAATGGGGAACTCAATGACAAATTCTTAAGATCCCTAACCAAGGAATGGGACAATAAGGTATGTGCCATTCGGGAGTTTGGAAGGTTAGCTGAGACAGACCCGCAGAATCTGTTCGGAAAGCTTATGTCTTACGAGCTGCAAATCAACTCAAGAAAAGCTGAAGAAGAGATCAGCAGGTCTGCATCCAAGGAGAAGTCTGTCGCTCTAAAGGCAGATAGCTCAAGGAAGATAAAGGCTAGCTCTCCTACACCAGTTCTTGAAGCTGATGAAGAAGAATCATCTGATCCAAGCTCATCTGGCTCAGAACTATCTGAAGGAGAGTTCTCATTGCTCTCCCGGCAATTCAAGAAATTCTTAAACAAGAAGAAGCAATGGAGAGGCAAAGATGCCTCATTCAGAATATCACGACGTGATGGTGATCAGAGAAAGAAAGGGTCAAGTAGCCATGACAGGTATAACTCTAAACAGAACAAACAGATTTCGACTGACATCGTTTGTTATTATTGCAATAAGCCAGGTCACGTCATCGCCGACTGCCCTCACAAAAAGAAAGAAGGTGGAAGAAGAGAGGAAAAGAAATCCTCACACCATAAGAAGAGGACAGAGAAGAGTCTAGTAGCCAGGAAGAGCAAAACTCTCAGCGACTCCGACTTATCTGAGTCGAGTGAAGAAGAGGAAGCTTACTTTGGGCTCATGGCTCACTCAGATGATGAACAAGTCCCCCAGTTCACTGGGGAGGTAAAATCTCACACTCCTCTCTCTGAGTCTGATGATGATAATGAGCAAGAGGGCTATTCCTCAGAAGATGAATCTGAACTCATGGCCCAGTACAAAGAGTTGCTCATGACCTACGAGAAATGTCGTAGAGTAGTGAAAACTCAAGCCAAAGAGATAAAATCTCTACAGGCTAGTGAGAGAAGCTTGAGAGAAGAAGTCAATAAGACTAACTCTCTTCAAGAGATCTTAAACAGTGTTATGGATGAATACAATCAAGCTCTCAAGAACCTCGACCTTAAAGAGGAAATCATCAAAGAATTGGAACAACAACTCGAGGCTGAAAAGAAACTTGTTGAGAGTTTCTCTAAGCCTAAGACAGTTCTTCCAATCATTGCTGAGTTCTCTGCTAAGGCCAAGGGTACTGGTTTAGGCCACATTGGCTCTTCTAGTAAATCCACTAGGAGAAACAAGGCCAAGAGAAACAATAAGGCTGCCCGGAAGGCTCTAGCTGAAGAAAAAGGGAAAGCTCCCTTGGAACCTGTTCTGTTCAAGAAAGTTATCTTTCCTACGAACGAGCTCGACTATGAGTCTACCTATGGACACTTTTCCAGGCCGATCCCTGAGAAGCCTAAGTCAAGATACCAAGGTTGGACTCGTCCTCGTAACTTCGGCGAGAGTGCCTTCAAAGCACCTTATGAAGAGATTCAACTTCAAAGCTATGGACCTTATGCTCATGGTCACAATATCAAAAAGACACCAAAAGTAAAACCCATTGTAGAAAAGCCTATGAATGAGAAGACTTCATGTAATTGCCATCATCATGAAGCCTCTTCCTCCAAGAGTAAAGCTCCTGCTAGACCTTCATTCCAGAAAGTCAAGCAGGACTACACAAGGCAAAGATACAACAGGTTCGACTGTTGGTGTTGTGGCAGAATTGGTCACTTTGACATCGATTGTTGGTTCAATCCTAGTAATGCTGCAACCCCTCAAGTTAGCAACGTGAGAATGACCACTCATGAGGCTAATACTCGTAGGGGGAGTTTTCTAACTCGAGACCAAGGACCCAAACATGTTTGGGTTCCTAAGGCTAAGTGATTGTAATTGCAGGTATGTCCAAAGGCCACCAAAATGCCAATCTGGTATTTGGACAGCGGATGTTCTCGGCATATGACCGGGACAAGGAGCCTACTCCAGAATTACACCTCAGTCTGCAACGGACCAAAGGTCATCTTTGGAGGTTCAGATCAAGGAATAACTAAAGGCTATGGTATGATCTCTAATGGTAGCGTATCCTTTTTGGATGTAGCCTATGTTGAAGGATTGGAACACAATCTCATCAGCATAAGCCAATTATGCGAAGGATACGTAGTTGAATTTCATGCTGACAAGTGCTTGATAAAATCGGTTAACAACATGGAAACTATTTTATCAGGCACTCGAAGCAGAAATATTTTCTGTTTAAATTTCATTTGTATTGACACTTCTACACCAGTATGTCTTTTAGCAAAAAGTAGTGCATCCCTTGCTGACCATTAGCACAAGAGACTAGCACATATTAATTTCAAAACTATTAATAAATTATTCTCTCAAAACTTAGTACGTGATGCACCTAATGTCAAGTGCGTTACGGACAGTCCTTGTCACGCTTGTATCAAAGGCAAGCAAACAAGAAGTTCGTTTAAAAGCATAATAGGCAAGGATTCCAATAGAAGCTTACAGCTTCTCCATATGGACTTGTTTGGTCCACTGCAGGTTAGAAGTTTGAGAGGTAAGGAATATACGTTGGTTATTGTGGATGATTACTCGCGCTTCGCGTGGGTGTTCTTTCTGAAACACAAGTCAGATACTTTCGGTACTTTCACAAATTTTGTTAGGCAGATCCAGAATGAATACAACTGTTCCGTAGTCAAAATCAGAAGTGACAATGGAACGGAATTCAAGTCTGGAGCCATGACAGAATTCTGTGAAAGTCAAGGTATCTTTCATGAGTTTTCCTCTCCTCGTACCCCACAGCAAAATGGAGTAGCTGAGAGAAGGAACAGAACACTCATAGAGGCTTGCCGGACCATGTTGAGTGATGCCTCAGTTCCAGAGTACTTCTGGGCTGAAGCCGTCAACACCGCTTGTCACGTGCAAAATCGAGCACTCATCAACAAGAATCATGATAAGACCCCCTACGAACTTCTAAAAGGCAGGCAACCGACCATTTCATATTTTAGAATCTTTCGCTGTAAGTGCTTCGTACTTAACAATGGCAAGTATCACAACACCAAGTTTAGCGAGAAAAGCTTTGAAGGTATTTTGTAGGTTATAGTAGCCACAGTAAGGCCTATAGAGTATTCAATAGAAAAACTCTGGTGGTAGAAGAGTCGATACATCTTGTATTTGATGAGACGAGTCTGCTGCAAAGCAACTTGTCCAGTGTGCCTATTGTAGATGCAGGTACAAAGTGGAAAGAACTTAGCTTGGATGAAACTACTAAAGATAAGGATGAGACGTTCATCAAGATCACCTCTACAACCCCCATTGAAGAGGTAGATGATCAAAATAAAGAACACATCCCAGCTGAAGATGCAACTCCAGTGGCTGAAGAGATCCCAGATGCAAGGACTTTAGAGTTCAGACACTTGAAGGATCACCCCGTTGATCAAATCATAGGAGATCCTTGGGATGGCGTCAGAACTCGTCGAGGTACAACTAACGAGAATTTATACTTAAGTTTTCTTTCACAGGTTGAACCAAAAAGTTTGAGGAAGCCAACTCTGACGCATCCTGGATTCTAGCCATGGAAGAAGAGCTGAATCAGTTCAAACGATGCAAAGTTTGGACACTTGTTCCTAGACCCAAGAGTAAGAACGTCATTGGGACAAAATGGGTCTACCGGAACAAGATGGACGAAGATGGAACAATTATAAAGAATAAAGCCAGACTTGTCTCCAAGGGCTATCGTCAAGAAGAAGGAATCGACTTCGACCAGACTTATGCTCCAGTAGCAAGACTGGAGGCGATCAGGTTATTTCTTGCCTACGCTGCACTTAAGGGCTTTACCGTCTATCAGATGGACGTCAAGTCCGCCTTCCTAAATGGTGACATAAAGGAAGAAGTGTATGTAGAGCAACCGCCAGGTTTTGTTGATTCAACCTTTCCTAATTATGTTTATTTACTGCAAAAAGCACTATATGGTCTTAAACAAGCTCCTCGAGCTTGGTATGAGACGCTGTCCACCTTTCTTCTTGAGAACAAGTTCACAAGAGGAAAGATAGACAAGACATTATTTCTTAGGGAAATAAAAGGCAAGATTCTGCTAGTGCAAATCTATGTCGACGACATCATTTTTGGCTCTACAGATAACAACCTCTGCAAGAAGTTTTCTAAACTTTTGCAAGGGAAGTTTGAAATGAGCAGTATGGGAGAGCTGAAGTATTTCTTAGGGCTTCAAGTGAAACAATCTGAGGATGGAATTTTCATCTCACAGACCAAGTTCACCAAAGAGCTACTTAAGAAATTCGGAATGGAGAATGCAACCTCGATGAGGACTCCAATGGCCTCAGCTATGTCTCTGGACAAGGATGAGAAAGGGAAACCTTTTGATGAAACCAAGTACAGAAGCATAATTGGGTCCCTGCTCTACCTTACTGCAAGTAGACCAGATATAATGTTCTCAACATGTGTATGTGCTAGATTTCAGGTGAACTCTAAGGAATCTCACTACATCTCTGTAAAGCGAATCCTGAGATACCTCAAAGGTACACCAAATCTTGGCTTATGGTACCCAAGAAGTAATGATAGTGAACTAATTGGATTTTCAGATGCAGACTTTGCAGGTAGCAAAGACGACAGGAAAAGCACTTCCGGGACTTGCCAATTCCTCGGAAGAAGACTTATTTCCTGGAGCAGTAAGAAGCAGAACTGTGTAGCCATTTCAACGCCTGAATCAGAGTATATCTCTGCAGGCAGCTGTTGTGCACAGCTTTTATGGATCAAGAACCAATTTGAAGACTACGATATGAAGTTCCAGAACATTCCTTTGTTTTGCGACTCATCCAGCGCTATAGCAATAGCCAACAACCCAGTCTCCCACAGTCGGACCAAGCACATAGAGCTTCATTATCATTTCATCCGGGAGCATGTGGAAAATGGAGACATAGATCTACAATATGTCTCCACAGACAGGCAAGTTGCAGATATATTCACCAAGCCGCTGGACGAGTCCAAGTTTTCGTTCTTCAAAACGGAACTCGGGCTGCTCAACAAAGAAGACTAGTAATGGACTCCCAAATCAAGAAGATATCAGTGATTTTGGCTGCTCAAAGTTGAAGAGATCAATGACAGTAAAAATCTCCAAGGAAAATTGTCCTTCAGAGCAAGATACTAGAGTATATCAAAGACATACTCGAGTAAACAGGAAATACTCGAGTAAAGAGTTTCACATACTCGAGTAGTTGACTACATACTCGTGTATGAACTTTACACACTCGAGTATGCTCCGTCTCTACTCGAGTATGAACTTGACCTACTCGAGTATACGGACTTCTCTACTTTGAAATTCTAATTTTGCTATTCGCACCGAGCTATTTGCCGCTTCATTCAGGTATGAAATAATATTTATTTTTTTTAAAACCTAATTAGGATTATATATATATATATAGAAAAATCGGGAAAACCCTTTCCACTTCTCATTTACTCGAGTAGCCGCCGACTCCTCATCTTCCAGAAATCGCAGAGCATCGTCTTCTTCGCCTCTCTCATCTTCCAGAATCGCAAATGGCCCCTTCCTCTAAAATCGGCATCAGCTCTGAACTCGCCCCCGTGGGTATAGCCGATCTCTCAGATGATTTCAGAAATCTTCTGATTTTGTTCGAAACCGCCGGATTATCGTTCGTTCTCGAGTCGCCGTGCAGAGTTATTTTTCCAGCAGTTGAGGAGTTCTATCAGAATTTGAAGGTCAAGCGTAATGGAAAGCTCCTGAAATCGAAGGTCAGAGGAATAAAAATTCGACTGGATAAAGTTTCTCTTGTAACTCTGCTAAAGCTCCCAGTGGTCGATAAAGATGCCGATATGACTGCAGAAAATTCCATAAGAACTAGCTTTTTCTGTGGAGCTAACCCTCAAGCCCATTCCTTTAGCAGGGCCGACTTTAACTCAGAAGGAAAGTTCCTAGTAGATGTTATTGCAAAAGTTCTGTTGTGCAAGACGTATTCTATTCGAGACATTTCTATGGAAATGTTTGACATAATGCAAGCTATTATCTACCGCAAACAGTTCTAGTTTGGACTGTTGCTCCTAGACAAAATCAGAGAAAGTATTAAGCATCCCAGCTTTGCCAGAATTATCTCCCTCCTGCTTCATGAAGTTAACCCATCAGTGTTTAACCTATCCAAAGGGACTCCCCTACATCACATGAAGAAAGTTTCCATATCCTCCATCCAGAGATATGATGTTAAACTTCTGAATTTTGCACAGGCCTCCAAAGCTGTTGTTCCTTCAGAAAAGTCCCAAGAACCCAGTGTATCTGAAGACAGGATTCCATCTCCTCCTCTAAATCAAACTGCTGCTACCTCTGGTGCAATAGTTGAGGGGGAGCCTGCCTCTTCTCATCCTAAGTACCCAGCTTCCTCAGAACTTTCAGAACTAGCAGAAGTCAGAGTTTCTACTCCTCCAGCCTCTCCTCCTCCAGAAATTCCTGCATCAGAGATTCCAGATACAACATCTTTACTGTCTACAGCAGAAGATATAAATAAATTCATTGATGAGCTAAGCTCAGATGCTCCTCTATTTCAAAATGAATCAGCTGTAAAGTCTCCTGCCAAGTCTCCAATTCAGTCTCCAGTTCAGATTCCAGATCAGACTCCAGTTCAATCTCCTGTACAGATTCCAGCTCAGACTACAGTTCAGACTCCAGCACAGTCTCCTGCCCAGTCTCCTGATAGTGAGCCCAGCAAATCTGATCATATTCTCCTGTCTGATGATGAGGAAATGTCTCCAGATCCTGTGGAGGCACCTCTGAGGACTTTGGATTTCTCCATTCCATCCTTTCTGGATACAGAAGAATCTGTTGAGATAGAATCTTTCAAGAGAGCTGCAAGCTCAGTAGTAATTACAGAAATCCCTCCATGGATTGCTCCTGCTCCTGCTCCTGCTCCTTCAGTCCCTGCCCCAACCTCAGTCCCTTCTTCCTCTTCAAATATGGTCAGTAAAATTGAACAGTTGCTTATTGAACAGAGAAAGTACTTTGATGAGTCTCTAGCATCAGTAAATAACAAAGTCACTACTCTTGAACAAGAGATGAGTAGAGGCTTTGCTGAAATCCAAGCCAATACTGATGAGCTCAAAAGATTGTTTCAGCTAGGTAGAAAAGCACTAGATCACACTATCACAAGCATAGGTGAACTAAGAAATCAACAAGAAACTGTTGCACATAATCAGATAGTAATGGACAAGAATGCTGAAGCAAATGTGATGAAAGTATGTGAAGAAGTTGGCACCTTTAGAGATGAAGCAATTGCCAAGCTAGCTGTAGATATCACCAAGGGGGAGAAAGTTGTAAAAGAACAAGTTGAAAAACTATCTGAACAAGCTCAAGCAGCTGTAAAAGAACAAGTTGAAAAACTATCTAAACAAGCTCAAGTAGGTGTGGATGGTCTTGTAAAAGATATGAAAGCAGACATCCTAGCCTAGCTCCAATCTGTCAAATTCTACATTTATGATACAGCTGTATGGGTAAACAACCAGAATTTCCCTAATGCCCAGCTCAACCCTACCATCATTCCACACTTCTTAAATCCTCTTGAAGAACAACCTCCAGCAGATGCTCCAGCTCAGGAAACCATACCAGAAGATGTGCCAGTCTTCTCACCCAGACCTGATGGTAATGTGACTGAGCCCCCTCTCTCCTATTCTGATATGTGGCAAGATGAAATTCCTCCTAGTTCTCTAGGTGCCCCAAGAAAGAAAAGAAAATATGGTGAAGGTGCTTCTGCCAGCCGTTCTGCACTTAGAAAAGATCCTGCCCTAGCTTCTGAAGGTAGACCACCAATTGTTCATTCTGAGGTTTGGAGTCCAACCTCCAAATCCCTAATCCTTGATACCTTGAAGTTAGTGACAGATCTTGGTGAGAACAGAGATCAGTTTTATAGTTATTCAGAATGGAAAGCCTATGAAGTGTCCCAAATCAAAATCAGACTTCATGACAGGAATTGGGGACACAACAACCCAGCTGCTCCTCCTAGACCCAGAACTTATTTTCCTAAGCCATTCAGTTACCTAGAGAGGCAAGAGCTGAAAAGAGAAAGAATGCACAAAGAAGCCCCTGCTTGAGTCTATGAGAATGTGGAAATGGATATTTTGATCTGTTAAAAACATTTCTATATATATTTGATTCTGGTTTTGGCTATCTTTTTATTTACCCTGCTTTAGCTTACTTTATTTTTTTTGGTATATGTGTATTGTTCTTTTTACTCTTAAAGTAATTCACCTTAGTGTAAAGGGTGCTGACATCTACAAATAGGGGGAGATTGTTGGGATTTGTCTCCACAATATCTCAGATTTGTAGGAGGTCAGACCTTGAACTAAGATGAATTAAGGTGTATTTGATATTGTGTTTAAGTTGTATGTGGGAAGGTTCTCATTGCCAAGTGTAGACCAATGTCAGTCTATAATGGGTCACCAAACACAGGACCATACAATGTAATCCCTCATTGTGTGATCCAAGGTGTTGGCCCATGTATAGCCTCTCTATTGGGATACACTTCCTATACAAGCACTTGGATTGGTGGACTGAAGTTTTAAAGTTTATCTTTTCAGAAAAAAAATTTTCTAAGTCCACATACTCGAGTATGTTTCTTCATATACTCGAGTAAGTGACTTAGTACTCGAGTAGATCCTTAGGCATACTTGTGTAGACTCTGTGTACTCGTGTAGATAAGTTTTTACTCGAGTAGATAGTCAGTCACTCGAGTAAGTCATATATTATACTCGAGTAGATCCGTTTGTTCTAAGATCCAAAATTTTCTCTAAGTCCACATACTCGAGTACATCTCTTGTATACTCGAGTAAGTGGGTCTGTACTAGTGAAAGTTGGATCACTACTCGAGTAGACCGTATTATACTCGAGTAGATGATAACTTGCACTCGAGTAGTTGGTTAGTTACTCGAGTAAGTGGTCTGTTCATACTCGAGTAGATCTGTGCTTCTCATCTCAGAAATATTCTAAGTTTACCTACTCGAGTAGTTCCCTATATACTCGAGTAAGTGACTCTGAACTCGAGTAGATGTTTTTCATACTCGGGTAGGTTTGTGATTGCCGAGTAGTTTTCTCAACATACTCGAGTAGTTTTTTTCCCCTCACTCGAGTATCTTCAACCCTTTTACCCGAGTAGTTTTTCCTATCTTATCTGAGAAATTTTCTCTAAGTGTTTTTACTCGAGTATATACTCTCATACTCGAGTAGTTCTAAATTCACTCGAGTGCTGATCCTTGAATCACTCGAATTTTCTTATACTTGAGTATACTCCTTCTATCCACTCGAGTATATACCATCTGATACTCGAGTATGTTTCTTCTATGACTCGAGTATATCTGTTTAAATCTTCCTGAAATTCTCTAAGTTAATTTCGCAGTGTATTTCAAATTAATCATTTCTGATTGGTCCACGTGTCATCCCTAATTAATTTTCTGACCGTTGGAGTCCACCTATAAATAGGTCCTCTCAGATTTGACTAATAACAAGTTTTACAGAGATTTTATTTTAAGAAAGAGAAAAAGTTCCGTGAACCCTAATTTCTCACGCCGCCGCCATTGACGTTCACGGAAGAAGCTCTGGATCGACGATCTTTGATCGCTGTTTTCAACTCTGATTCTCCAGCGATCCAGACGAAAGTTAATCACTCGATCTCGCCAAGCCTCAAAGATTTCAGATCTATTTTCTCGATCGAGGTGATTCCGTCTTTCAGATTTGTGGATCTCTCTCAAGTCGTCTTCAACATATTCTGATCAAGCCAAAGCTCTCAAGGAAGAAGACTGTCAAGATCCAGATCTGAGAATATTACTGTTTGTATTTTATTTTCAAACCAAATTTCTTTGTAGGAGTTTTTCTCCGAGACTTGTAGGAAGGCTTTATCTTCCGAGTGTAGATCCGATTTGGATCGAGTTTGTAGGAACGTGGTTCCGAGGTGTAGGATTGTTTTCAATCCGAGATAGTGGAGTAGCCGAGTCTAGTGATTTGCTAGATCGGTGAGTAAAGTGGACGTACCCAAGATTGGGGAACCACTATAAATCTTTTGTCGTCTGTGATTGCTTGATGTGTGCTGTGTTATTTTTTAATTCCGCATTTGACACGCATTTCACCTATTCACCCCCCTCTAGGTGATTTAGGCTAACAACTTAGTACTCTCATCACGTCAATTCAAGCCATAGACGTTCCCAATGCACCACCGCATCTTGGACGGTCATCCATATGAGCATTTTGCCTTCCTGGCCTTGGTCACGACAATTTAAGCCATAGACCGCCGAAGACCCTCATCCATGCCAACGGTCCTACCGAACGACATAGACCGAGTACGGTTCCGCCTGACCCGTGCTCACATCGCAACGACAATTTAAGCCATATGCGCAGGCCAAGAATCACCGATTCCCGTTTCCACCACAATGATCACATAACCCGGTTATGTTCACGTTGGCTCCCCGGCCATCGTGTTGGCAAAACACGCTTTTGCCCAGTTTTCCGGGTGCACCTTGGAGTTAATCTCCAAGGATCCCTGATGCAATCTACCATGTAGAAAACCCGAAAACACCCAAACATCCGGATTCTTGTACGGTTCAAATGCAATGCAACATCACCGATCCGGACCAACATGTCCGAATAGGCTTCACACACAATGCCTATGTCCGTTTACGCATACGAACTCTACACAAGGGGGACTTCACATATCTACCCCAAGTAACGCTCCAACTCTTCGCTCACTCGCGAGAGAGGGCTTCCTATGCAAAGGAAAAGAGGGTTTCACATGCCCAAGGATGAGAAATCGTTACCCTTGCGTTCTTCCGCGCCGCCATGAAAATCTATGCGGATGAAAAGCACCGCAATCTCCTTGCCTCCGCGAATCCGAAGACGGCTCGCGATTTGGAGCTCCGAATCTCCACCGGCCGCCGGAGTTGACCTCCTTCTTCCTCCTCTAAGCACTCCCTTCTCTCTAGGTTTAGAGAGAGAGAGTACCCAAGTGAAATAAGGGTTTCAAAACCCTATTCCCGGCTAAAACCACCCAGGAGCAGCCCCCCACCGTCGGATCCAAAGCCAAGGAAACGAACGGCCAGGATTAGATCTGAAATCCCAAAAACTGGGCCGAACACGGGTTCACACACGGCCGTGTGCCTGGCCGTGTAGCTCATTCGCCGTCTCAACCAAAATTGAAAACCAGCAACACGGCATGTGATACGGCCTCCGACATGCCCGTATCGTCTGCGACACGCCCGTGTCGGGACCCGTGTAACGCCCCCCGTGTGCAATTTATCAACACTTCGGAGTTAGAGAGGTACACGGCTTGGTGATACGGCATCAGACACGCCCGTGTCCAACTAGACATGCCCGTGTTCGTGCCCGTGTCATTACCCGTGTACCCAACCGCACAGCCCAGGTGTGACACGGCCTGGGACACGCCCGTGTCCTAGGCCGTGTTCCACCACACGACCATCGTCGACCTGAACTGGTCGACTACACGGCCCGAGCTCGACACGCCCGACACGGCCTCCGACACGCCCGTGTCGGGGCCCGTGTCACCTGTACCAAAAATCTTGCCTTGGCCAAACTCGATCCCCGTCGCTCCTACAACATTTTGGGGTGTTACAATTCTACCCCCCTTAAAGAATTTCGTCCACGAAATTAATAAAGGAAAAACAGGACTTAACGTAAAACAGTACCTGAGCGGAACAATTCCGGGTACTCCTCGAGCATAGTCTGCTCCCGTTCCCAAGAGAGCTCCTCACGCCCGCAATTATCCCACCGGACCTTAACCATCCGGATCTCCTTGTTACGAAGCCTCTTGACCTCAACATCTTCAATACGAATGGGATTGACCCTAGTCGTCAACCCTTCGTCCACCGGCACTTGATCAGCCGCGATCACCTGCGAAGGCTCTTGCACCGCTTTCCGCAACACAGAAATGTGGAACACATCATGTAATCCACTTAATTCCTCCGATAGCCTCAGACGGTATGCCGCTTCGACGACTCACTCCAGAACCTCAAAAGGTCCAAGGTATCTTGGGCTCAGCTTCTTCAAGCGTCTCACCCGCGAAACCCCCTTGAACGGCTTCACTTTCAAGTATACCCTATCGCCTACCGCGAACTCCACGTTCCGGTGCTTGGCATTGTAATACTTCGCCTGCCTGTCCTGAGCGATCAACAAGCGCTCCCGAATGATCCGCACTAACGAGGTAGCACTCTCCACCTCCTGCTTCTTGTACAACCTTGCCTCACCCGTTTCAAGCCACGATAACGGCGTGCGACACTTCCTACCATACAGGGCCTCGAAGGGCGCCATTTGTATACTTGCTTGGTAGCTGTTGTTGTACGCGAACTCCACCAAATACAGGTGGTCTTCCCAAAGCTTACCGAAATCCAGAACACACATGCGTAGCATGTCCTCCATCGTTCTATTGACCCTCTCGGTCTGCCCATCCGTCTGCGGATGGAAAGCTGTACTGAACTTTAACTTTGTCCCCAGCATCTGCTGCACCAACCTCCAATCATTTGACGTGAACTGCCCATCGCGATCACTCACAATGCTACGGGGCACACCATGCAGCCTAACAATATTGTCAACATACAACTTTGCCAATTTCTCCACTGGATCATCCTTCCTATGCGGAATGAAATGCGACACCTTAGTTAGCCGATCTACGATCACCCAGAAGGCGTCGTTCCCCTTTTGCGACCTTGGCAACCCGTGCACAAAGTCCATAGATATGTCGTCGAATTTCCACTCCGGTATAGGCAAGGACTTCAGAAATCCTCCCGGCTTTTGGCATTCCGCCTTCACCAAGGCGCACGTTTGGCATTTAGCCACGTACAACGCCACATCTTTCTTGATCCCCGGCCACCAAAACAACTTTTTGAGATCACGATACATCTTCGTGCTCCCTGGGTGGATTGAGTACTTGGTATGATGAGCCTCGTACATCAACTCCGCCCGGAGGTTACCACCACTCGGGACGCACAACCGATGATCCTTCCTTAATAAACCATCTTCCACCGAGAACTGGGAATTTGACCCATCCAGAGCGGCCTCCATAAGCTCCTTCATGGAGTCATCTAACTCCAATGCCTGCCGAACCCGGTCAGCCAGGTCATACTGCACCTCTGTCCAGTTTAACATTGCCTTGGCGATCGTCTGCTTGTCAACGCAACAGATCTCAAGCTCCTCCAACTCCCGTACTAGCCGCTCATCATGCACCGACAACCAGTTGGCTTGGGCGGGAGCCCTGCAGCTTAGCGCATCCGCAACTGCATTGCCCTTCCCGGGTACATAATATATTTTGAAGGTGTAGTCCCCTAGGAACTCCATCCACCTCCTCTGCCTCATATTAAGGTCCTTTTGATCCAACAAGTATTTTAGGCTCTTGTGATCGGTGTATATAGCGACCCATACGCCGTAAAGGTAGTGCCTCCACAACTTGAGTGCAAATATCACGGCCGCCAACTCCAAGTCGTACACCGGATAATTTCTTTCATGCACCTTCAACTGACGCGATCCATACGCTATCACGCTCCCATGTTGCAACAACACGCAGCCCAAGCCACTACCCGAAGCGTCGCTATACACCTCGAAGCTCTCGGTCCCACTCGGCGAACTAAGCACTGGCGTCGTGGTCAACGGTCTCTTCAGCTCCTCAAAAGCTTGCACGCACTCTTGCGTCCACAAGAATCTCTGATCCTTCCTTGTCAACTTCGTGAGAGGTAAAGCTATCCGCGAGAAGTTCTCTACGAAGCGCCTGTAATATCCGGCAAGCCCGAGAAAGCTACGGACTTCCGCGACAGAAGACAACGCAGGCCACTCCCGTATCGCAACAATCTTCGCCGGATCCACCGCTATACCTTCCCCACTCACTATATGACCAAGGAACGCTACCGAGGGTAGCCAGAACTCGCACTTGGAGAACTTTGCGTAATGCTCATTCCTTCTCAGAGTCTCCAACACCAAGTGCAAGTGCTTGAAGTGGTCTTCCTCGCACTGCGAGTACACTAGAATATCATCAATGAAGACGATCACAAAGCGGTCCAGGAAATCTCGGAATGTCCTGTTCATCAAGTCCATAAATACCGATGGCGCATTCGTCAGTCCAAACGGCATGACCGTGAACTCGAAATGCCCATACCTCATACTGAACGCCATCTTCGGGATATCACACTCCCTGATCCTCAGCTGATAGTACCCCGACTTCAAGTCCAACTTGGAGTATACCGACGATCCGACTAACTGATCAAAGAGATCATCAATCCTCGGGATTGGGTACTTATTCTTCTCCGTCAGCTTGTTCAATTCTCTGTAATCGATACACAGCCGCGTACTTCCGTCCTTCTTCTTAACGAAGAGGACCGGTGCGCTCCAAGGCGACGAGCTTGGATGCACATACCCTTGCTCCATCAGCTACTCTAGCTGAACTTTCAACTCTGCCATCTCCTTTGGCGCCAACCTATAAGGAGCACGTGACACGGGCTTGGCACCCGGCACGAGCTCGATGGTGAAATCGATCTCCCGCTGCGGTGGGGCTCCGGGAAGACTATCCGGGAACACATCGGGGTATTCGCAAACCACGGGAATCTCAACCAAAGTGGACTTTGGCTCCACAGCCCCCACTATTGCGAAGAATAGCTCTGCACCAGCACGAACTGCCTTCACCACCTGAAGAGCAGACATCAGTGTCTTGCTCGACCCCTTCAGCCCCTCGAATGTAGTCTCCCGCCCTACACCCAGCTTGACCTCCTTCCGGTCACAGTCAATCCAAGCTTTCTGCTCCGAAAGCCAATCCATTCCAAAGATCACGTCGAACTCTACTAGCGGCAAAAATGACGCTAGCAAGTCGAACTCTTGGCTCCCAATGCGAACCTTCACTGCGCACACTCTGTCCGCACGCATCGAGCACCCATTCGGTAGCAGCACATCCAACTTGTCCTTCGTCATCGAAGAAGGGACTCCGATGCGCGATATAAAGCTTTCGGACAAGAAGAAGTGTGAAGCTCCCGTATCGAACAGTGCCCGTGCCAGACTATCACTAATCACAACAAAGCCTATACAAACAATATTAGGCTAACAAGCAATAGATAACGGTATTAAAGCTAACTTGCTATAAATTAACTCATACTTGTCACCACATCCGCTTGCTTGATGGCCTCCTGCTGGCCCAAGTTATAGACTCTAGGCTGAGTCGGAGCATAGTGGGACGCGGTCGACTCCACCGCTTTGCCCTTCTCCTCGTAGGTAGCTCCTTGTTTCCTTTCGGACTTTGAGCGTCCACTCCAGCAATCACGGGCAAAGTGCCCCGTCTTTACACACGTGAAACAAGTGCCCGGAGTTCGATTGGTAGTTGCCCCCGAGGCACCTAAAGAAGCTGGACCTGACGTCTTAGCTTTCTTATAGAATCTGCGGTAGCCCGACTTCGACGTAGTCGGTGCCTTAAACTCCGCTTTCTTACTACCGGATTCCTTCTTCGCTTGGACATTCTTCATGTCCTTCTCCAAGGACCGGGCCGAACTGACCAGGGTCATGAAACCCTGCGCCTTGGGCCCCGATAGTAGCAACCTTAAATCATCTCTTAGCCCTTCGTAGAAGCGGCTCGTCTTGCGCTCCTCGTCTGCGAAGGTAGCGCCGGCATATCTCCCCAACCGAGTAAACTCGTGGAGGTACTCATCAACGGTGCACTCCCCTTGCACCAACTTCTGAAATTCACTTTCTAGCGCAATTCTCTGCGCCGAGGGGAGGTATCGAGCCATGAATAGTCTCGCAAACACCTCCATCGAAACTTCGGCCAACGGCCTTCCCTACAACTGATGTAGCTCTAGGCCTTCCCACCATAGTCTTGCGTCCCCATCCAAAAGGAAAGTCGCTATAGTGGTCTTCTGCCACTCTTCCGTTTCCGTCGCAGTCATCACCCTGTTGACCCTTGAGAGCCAATCCTCTGCTTGGGTCGGGGTTTCTGCCCCCGTGAATACCGGTGGATGAAAACCCATCACGTGCTTCAGTTGTCTTTCAGTTGCTCTCCGAGGCAACTCTGGCTCCAAAACTACTTGCTCAACCCTCCTTTGCTCTGCCGTCTGAAGCGGTACTTGCTCCATAGCAGGAGCGGGTTGCTGCACCTGCCTTGCAGGCTACGCATTGATCATAGCAAAGACAGATTCTGCCACCAATCTAATGGTCTCGGCAGACGGAGGTGTTGCAGGCGCATCGCTTGGCGCACTGCTCGCCTCAGAACCTGGTCGTTCAGACGGCCCAGCAACACTCCTGGTCACCTATAATCGTGCAAAACACCGATAAGCGACCAAAAATTACTGCAAACAACAATAATAGGAACACGCAGGTTCCTCAAACATGTGTATTTTCATTCCTAAGTGGACATTCATGGGTTCTTTTCTTGTTATAACGATGACGCACACATGTGCTCACCACCCCTTAAAGTGAATTCGTCCACGAATTCATTTAAGTTTGACCGAAACCAGAAGTCTGATACCAATTTGTAACACCCCTATCCGTCGCATAGCATATAGCAGTAGGTTCGACCGGGGCCCGACGCCATATACTACGGACAGACCGGTTGGTTACGCGTTGAAACCATTCAACCAATCATGTCGTCCTACACAACACCTAGCGGAAGCAATTTATTAGGTTGCACCAGAAATAAGAACCCATCCACAACAACATGAATGTCCACTACAAACTCAAGAATGTATACATACACCAAAAGAGAAATGGCCTTAAGGCCTTACACTGTTCACTTAACAAAATAAGTGTTTTCATACTTCGGCTCGCAGGCCGGCTATACATGAAAAACCGGAAAGAAACATAAGTAATTAGGCCTTCGAGGGCCGACACAGCAACAAGGGCTTTAGCCCGCTATTTCCCGCTCTGCTCCGCAGCACCTGCAAGCCACAAACCACCGCCCGGTGGTAAACAATAGCAACGGTCAGCAATGCTGACCAAATTATAACGATCCCGCCCCCACATTCGGGGCGGCAATGCTCTTTCCCTGCACTTTATTAGCATAGGCAATTATATAAAATATTTGCACTTCACCACAGGCGTAGGCTCGCACGGCCACACACCCCGTGCACTCAGTGCACATTCTCGGCGAACCGGCCAACGTCACGTCAATTCAAGCCATAGACGTTCTCAATCCACCACCGCCTCTTGGACGGTCATCCATATGAGCATTTTGCCTTCCTGGCCTTGGTCACGGCAATTTAAGCCATAGACCGCCGAAGACCCTCATCCATGCCAACAGTCCTACCGAACGACATAGACCGAGTACGGTTCCGCCTGACCCGTGCTCACATCGCAACGACAATTTAAGCCATATGCGCAGGCCAAGAATCACCGATTCTCGTTTCCACCACAATGATCACATAACCCGGTTATGTGCACGTTGGCTCCTGATAATACGTTTTGTAGCCTAAACTATTATCGTATTTTATATTTTATATTGTACAAATTATGTCTATTATTAGTTTATTTTTATCCTTTTTATGTAAATTTTATTGCCACTAACTTTTTCCTGTCTTTTTGCAGGTTTCCAAAAAAATTGCCAAAATGACCTGTCACGCCCCCCTGTCACGCCCTCCCTGGGCGTGACCTAGGGCGTGTCACCCGATCCCGAGGACACCTGCTGGAGGGGACAGAAAACGGTCAAAAACCGCTGTCACGCCCCCCTGACACGCCCTCCCCGGGCGTGTCACCGGGCGTGACATGGGCGTGTTGCCCTCTGCCGCAAAGCCTGCCGCCGCATTAAATGCCGTTCCGCCTCAGTACGCAAATAGTACTGTCACGCCCCATGTCACGCCCTTGACATGGGCGTGACACCCTCCTTTTTCGGTGACTGATGGATTTCCGACCAATGATTTGGACATGACATGCCTGTCACGCCCCCCTGTCACGGGCGTGACCTAGGGCGTGACCACCGACGTACCGAAGCAATCATCCCTCCCGCCAGAATCCAGCTCCCGAGGTCAAATCCGTACTTGTCACGCCCCCTGACACGCCCCCCCTAGGGCGTGTCGGAGGGCGTGACCAACCCGAGAAAAAAATCTATAAATAAAGCCCCCCCCCCTCTCCATTTCAGAAAGCTTTGGTTGAGTGGGGGAGGTGCTGCCCCTTTGTTTCTTGATCCTTTTTCATGCTTTCTCTCTCTCTCTCCCCCTCTCTTTGTACTTTTTGTTTAACCCTAGTTTAATCTTAGTTTGTTTTAGCTTTTATTGTAATTTTCTTCTTGCTTAGTGCTTAATGTAGGGCTAGAATAGGGTTTAATTTTCATGCACTTGTAATTTTATTTTCATTAGTGTAACTTGCCCTTTTCATTAATAAAATTGTTCTTCCCTTAGCTTGTGTTCTTCTTATGTTTTTCTACTCATCTCCCCCCCCCTCCACTCCATTATGATTAACTAATCCTCCTTGTACTCGATCTTGATGATCCGAGGTTAGAGAGATTATGTTATGATGTTTTAATTAATCTTTTCTTTTTAGGTTAGGGCCTTGAATTACTCTTGATTAATCACGGGTTGGGGGTATATTTTAGATATATACTCTCCGCCTTTGCTTTCATTTTGGGCTAGCTGAGAGGCCGAAAGAATGAAGTGAGCATTCAAGAGTAAAGGGAGTTGTACGCACCCCTCGAGAGAGGCAGACGTCCAAATCTCCCGGATTGGAGTAAAATCCAATAGTGGGGTTCACCGCATAAAGCGAGTTTTAGGCCTCCGATTTAGACGAGAGTCGGTCGGACCTTCCTAAACTCAGTTGGGCACGACTTCGAGAGGAGCGTGTTCAAGCTTTAGGAACCTCCACGGTCAAGGACCCTTATCCTATTAAGTTTAGATTTTTATCGCATTTTCTTAATCGTCTTTAGCCGAGGTGAATCTTGATCGGGTGCATTTCCATTTCATATTTTCTTCCTTTAGTAGTAATCTCCTATCTTGTGCTCTTTAATTAACTGCAGTAGTTTCCTTTCTAGCATAGTTCTTTACTTAACAGCTTACTTAGTTGCAGTGCTTCTCTTTCTAGTATAGCTTTACTTTCTCCCCTGCACTTAGATTTTCTAAAACCCTAGTTTTTCCGTCGATAAGATAATAGCGTTCGTGTGAGTAAGCTTAGCCAACAGTTCCCGGATTTCAATACGACACTTGTGTCCCCTTGCTACAATTCGATAGGTATACTTGCCTCAACGGGTTGCTAGTTCGGTTGCGTTTATTTTCTTCAAACCCTAGCGCGCAACAAGTTTTTGGCGTCGTTGCCGGGGAACCAACTTCCGTTGATATTTTGAAAACACGAACCTATTAATTTTATCTCTTCTCTTTCTCATCCTCTTTCTTTAAAATTTAAAAAATCAAAAAAATTATCACCGCTCTTAATAGAAACCAACCTCACAATTTTTCTACGCCACCTAATTCTCTCGAAAAGGGCAAAGGGCTTTAAGCATCACTGTCTTGTCTAGTACCTTGCGAACCCTTCACGGGGTAGTCCTTGGGAAGTTCGGGAGTTAATCTATAAAAAAAATCTATTTCAAAAAGAAAAAAAAAATTCTAATCTTTTTTCTAGTTTATCCTTTTTCTCTTCCTCTTCTTCTTTTCTGTTCTTTTAGTGCATGACCCGCGGGAGTCCGTCGGTTATTTTGGACTTGGACCACGAAATTGAGCGTACTCTTCGGAGAAGATCGCGATTTCAAGGTCCTACTATCCAAGTGCCGGTTAAGGACTCCGAGTCATTTGCTACTTTAAGAATGGAAGAACCCAACGTAGATGAGGCCGTGCAAAGGACTATGTCCTATTATGCACGACCGAACCTCGAGGGAACAGAATCAAGTATAGTCCGCCCTGCTATAGCAAATAATAACTTTGAATTAAAGCCTAGCATAATTCAAATGGTGCAGCAATATGTGCAATTTGACAGACTTCAAGATGAAGATCCGAACGCACATATAGCTAGCTTTCTTGAAATTTGTGACACCTTCAAGATAAATGGTGTCACAAATGATGCGATCAGGCTGAGACTCTTCCCCTTCTCTTTAAGAACTAAAGCTAAGCAGTGGATTAACACACTTCCCAAAAATAGCATAACCACTTGGAATGAATTAACTGAAAAATTTTTGGCAAAGTATTTTCCGCCAGCTAAAACTGCAAAACTTAGGAACGACATCTCTGCCTTCGGACAAATAGACTCTGAAACCCTTTACGAAACCTGGGAGAGATTTAAAGAATTATTAAGACGATGCCCACATCACGCGCTGCCTGTATGGTTACAAGTGCAGACGTTTTATAACGGGCTAAATCAAAGCACGAAGCAAATGATAGACGCAGCTTCTGGCGGTACTTTAAATCATAAGACCCCGGAAGCCGCTCTTGAGCTTTTTGAGGACATGGCCATGAACACTTATCAGTGGAATGTGCCTAGGTCCCGCCCGAACAAGCCTGCAGGTATCTATGAAGTGGACAACGTCTCCCAGCTCGCTCTGCAGGTAGAAATCCTAAGCAAAAAGATAACGGAGATGACTGCTGCCTCCGCCCCTCAGGTATGGGAATCTGCAACCCCTACTCCAGAACATTTAGATTATGTTAATAATTTGCCTAGAACTGCTTTTAATAATTTTTCTGCTGCAAATTTTCATCCGCCTGGTTTTAATTTTCCGAATAGTTATAACCCCGCTTTAAGAAATCACCTGAACTTTTCATGGAGTAATCCATCGAATGCGATGCGCCCACCCCCGCAAAATGATTTTTCTGCACCACCACCACCACCACCTCTTCAAAATTACCCAAAACCTCCAAGCTTGGAGGAGTTACTTTCTAAATATATCACTACAAATGACGCCACTATAAGAACGTTAACCGGAAGCGTAAAAAGTCTAGAAAATCAAGTAGGACAGCTCGCGAAAATAATTTCTGAGCGACCCGCAGGGTCTCTTCCTTCCAATACCGAACCCAACCCGAGAGAGCAAGCGAAAGCTATAACTCTTCGGAGTGGGAAGCAAGTCTCCGGTATGGTAAGTGAAGAGCCCGAGGCAAGCTCCGCTCCTGCTTTTAAAAATCAAAGCTCCGCTCCCGCTTTTAAAAATCAAAGCTCCGCTCCGCTTCCACCCTCTGCTGAAGAAGTAATCACCCCCGCTTTAGAAAATAATCTCACTCCACCACCCATCTTCAAAAATAATTCAACTCCTCCATACCCCTCTGAACTTAATAGACAACATCAAGATGATCAGTACTCCCGCTTCTTAGAAATCTTCAAACAAATCCACATTAATCTTCCCTTCCACGAGGCTATTTCGCAGATGCCGAAATACGCCAAATATCTTAAAGACCTCCTCACAAACAAGAAGAAGTTAGAGAATCTTTCGCACGTCACGCTAAACGCCGAGTGCTCCGCCGTTTTAACAAACGGTTTGCCGAAGAAAATCAGTGACCCGGGTAGTTTCTCTATCCCGTGTGTCTTCGGTGATCTTTTTGTTAAACACGCGTTAGCCGACTTAGGCACAAGTATAAACCTGATGCCCTTTTCGTTGTTCAAAAAGTTAGGGATTGGTAGCCTTAACCCCACGCGTATGAGTATCCAGCTAGCCGATAGATCCGTCAAGTACCCGTTAGGAATAGTGGAGGACATTCTAGTGAAAGTCGACAAGTTCATCTTCCCGGTGGACTTTGTCATTTTGGACATCGAAGAAGACGTCGAGGTTCCCCTGATCCTTGGCCGGCCCTTCCTTGCCACCTCCCGAGCCATCATTGACGTAAGCAATGGTAAGCTCTTTCTTCGAGTAGGCGACGACGAAGTCATATTTTCTATCACCCCTTCGATGAAGAACACCTTAGCGAACGATGACTCATGTTTTTTCGTAGACGCCGTGAGTGATGATTCTTCCTACTGCCTCTCCGACTTTGAAAAAGAATTTTCTACTTTTTGCTCCTCTTCTCTTACAACGGAATCACTGCAAGGAAGTGATGAATCTTCTTATTGTCTTTTTGAGTTTGAAAAAGAATTTTCTGATTTTTGTTCTTCCTCTTTTCTTCCCACTGAATCTCTACAAGAAGCTGTCTTGGCTGCTAGCCCCACCCCTTATTACGTTCCTTATAAAAAAGTTTATGAAGATATTATTTTTGAAAAAGAAAGAATCTCAAAATCCTCTTATGAAGAACCCCCTACCCTAGAACTTAAAGAACTTCCCGAACACCTTAAGTATTCTTTCTTAGAAAAAGACTCCAAGTTACCAGTTATCATTTCGGCCTACCTCACGGATACGCAGAACGATAAACTTCTTCTAGTTCTACGTAAGCATCGCCGGGCTATTGCTTGGCAAATTTCTGATATCAAGGGCATAAGCCCATCTTTCTGTACACATAAAATTTTAATGGAAGATAATTCGCGTAACTCTATTCAACCTCAGCGCCGTATAAACCCGAATATGAAAGAAGTAGTTAAGGGCGAGGTTATGAAACTATTAGACGCAGGAATTATCTACCCTATATCGGACAGTAAGTGGGTTAGCCCCGTTCAGGTAGTTCCAAAGAAGGGAGGGATAACCGTAGTTAGTAATGAGAATAATGAATTAATCCCGACACGGACGGTGACGGGTTGGCGTATGTGCATAGATTACTGTAAGTTAAATGTCGCCACCCGCAAAGACCACTTTCCTTTACCGTTTATCAACCAGATTTTAGAACGTCTCTCCGGCCATAGCTTTTATTGTTTTCTCGATGGCCTCTCGGGGTACTTTTAAATACCCATCTCTCCCGAGGACCAAGAGAAAACTACGTTTACTTGTCCCTTCGGCACCTTCACGTACCGAAGATTGTCGTTTGGATTATGCAATGCGCCAGCTACATTCCAGCGATGTATGCTCGCAATATTTGACAAGTACGTAGAAAGCATTATGGAGGTATTCATGGACGATTTCTCCGTGTTCGGCGATACCTTCGATAGATGTTTAGAAAACCTCGAAAAAGTCTTAGAACGATGCGAAGAAACTAACCTTGCCCTAAATTGGGAAAAATGCCATTTTATGGTGAGGGAAGGGTTAGTTTTGGGTCATAAAATTTCTGCTAAAGGTATTGAGGTAGACGTTGCCAAGATAGAAGTTATTGAGAAGTTGCCGCCGCCTACAAACATAAAAGCTATAAGAAGTTTCCTAGGCCACGCTGGTTTTTATCATCGTTTTATAAAGGACTTCTCCAAGATCACAAATCCCCTCACCCATCTCTTAGAAAAAGACGCTCCATTCATTTTTGATGACTCTTTTATTTCTGCCTTTGAATTAATTAAAGAAAAGTTAATTAACGCGCCAATTATGATAGCTCCGGTGTGGGACCTTCCTTTCGAGATTATGTGCGATGCGAGTAGTTTTGCGGTGGGGGCCGTATTAGGTCAATGCATATCTAAGAACTTCCACCCCATCTATTACGCTAGTAAAACCCTCACATCTGCACAAGAAAATTACACCACAACCGAGAAGGAGCTCTTAGCTATAGTATTTGCGTTTGATAAATTTCGCCCTTACATTACTCTTTCAAAAATCATTGTTTTTACGGACCACTCAGCCCTCAAGTACCTTCTTGCCAAAACGGATACCAAGCCTCGCTTGATTCGCTGGGTCTTACTCCTCCAGGAGTTTGACTTAGAGATCTGTTATAAGCGAGGAGCCGAGAACTTGGCCGCCGACCATTTATCCAGATTAGATAACCCTTTTATAGAAAAATTAAATGAAAAATCTTTTAATGACTATTTTTCTGATGAGAAGCTGCTTTTAGTTAACACATCTACTTCTCCTTGGTTCGCGCACATCGCCAACTATCTAGTGACCCGGGTGCTCCCAAAAGAGTTCTCCTCTCAACAAAAGAAGAAATTCTTTTCTGAGCTGAAGAACTACTTTTGGGAAGACCCGCATCTTTTCAAAATTTGTGCGGATCAAGTGATAAGGAGATGTGTTTCTTTTGAGGAAGGAATCGATATTCTAAAACATTTGCATGAAGGCCCGACAGGTGGGCACTATCAAGCTGCTCGCACCGCTCATAAGGTGCTTTGTGCGGGCTTTTACTGGCCTAGCCTGTTTAAGGACGCGCAAGCCTTTGTGAGCAGGTGTGATAGTTGCCAACGGTCGGGCAATATTCCTAATAAAAATGAAATGCCGCAAAAATATTTCTTAGAGTGTGAAATTTTCGACCTCTGGGGAATTGATTTTGTTGGCCCCCTTCCTTCTAGCTTCGGAAACAAATATATTTTAGTTGCTGTTGATTATGTTTCACGATGGGCTGAGGCCCAAGCTCTTCCTACGAACGACTCCCGAGTTGTAGTCACGTTTTTTTAAAAAATATTTTCTAGATTCGGTACGCCACGCGCAATCGTTAGCGATAGGGGTTCCCATTTCTGTAACGCGCAATTTTCAAAAATCCTTACTAAATACGGCGTTACGCATAAACTATCCACTGCCTACCACCCCCAAACTAATGGTCAAGTCGAAGTAGTTAATAGAGAAATAAAAAGAATATTAGAAAAGACTGTTTCAACTTCTAGAAAAGACTGGTCAACCAAACTTGACGATTCCTTATGGGTCTACCGAACAGCGTACAAAACCGCCCTCGGATGTACGCCGTATCGGCTGGTCTATGGAAAATCGTGCCATCTGCCCGTAGAGTTAGAACACCGCGCCTTTTGGGCCTTAAAATTTTTAAACTTCGATCCCCACTCAGTCGGTGACCTTCGAAAATTTCAACTAAATGAACTCGACGAGTGGCGCTCTTATGCTTATGAAAATAATAAACTTTATAAAGAGCGGACGAAGCGTTTACACGATAAACACTTAAGGCACCCTAAAAACTTTAAGTCGGGCGACCAAGTCCTGTTATATAATTCTCATTTACGTTTATTTCCGGGCAAATTAAAATCTCGCTTGTCTGGCCCGTTTTCTGTTTTAGAAGTATTTCCTTATGGAACTGTTTTAATTTCTCAACCTGATAAGGGTAATTTCAAAGTGAATGGTCAGCGTCTTAAACTGTATTTCTCTGGTGATGATGATGTCAGTCCAAACATTATAAAGTTTCTGCTTCACGAACTTTAATCTTGAACTTTTAATTTTTTTGCTAAAAACAATCTTCTTTCGGGACAACAATATTTTTGGACAAATATTATTTTTGATGCGTCGAGCTCAACAACGCTTTAACCAAAGGGCGCTCTTGGGAGGCAACCCAAGTTATCTTTTTCTGTTTTCTTTATTTTACAATTTTTGCCTCGGACGGCTCCGACAAGCTGAAGCTTCTGCGATCGCCTGCTCCAACATTGCTGAATCCATCACAAAGTCCAAAGAAGACATTCGGGGAGCGGCATCACTCAGTTTTCGCAGCAAATAAATCCGGGGAAGTACCTGTATTTCAATTCTGTCTTTCAATTCTATACTTTATTTTTCTCTCCTTCTCCAATCCCCTTCTTTAGCCATTGAGGACAATGTCTGTTTTAAGCTTGGGGGAGGATTTCCTCCTTCACTTTTGCTTAGTGTAAATATTTTTCTTTTTGTATATATTTTAAATATTTCCTTCACTTTTGCTTAGTGTAAATATTTTTCTTTTTGTATATATTTTAAATATTTCCAACACTTTTGTTTAGTGTAAATAATTTCCTTTTTGTATATATTGTAAATATTTCCAAAAATAAAAAAAAATGAATATCTTAAAATTCCAAAAAAAAAGAGAAAAAATTATCCAAAATCCAAAAAAAGAGAATATTTCGCAAATTAAAAATATATATATATATATATGTGTTTTTGAATAGTTTAGACATTTTGGTATTTCAATAGTACCCCTAGTTTTTGTTTTTGTTTCACTCAAAATTTTTTATAAACAACTTAGTTAATTATAATATTTTTAATCGTTCTTTTTAATTATGTTTCACAAGTAAAATGTTGGCCATGCTGTGTTTCTAATTCGCGGTAGCATGTTAAGGTGAAATATTTTTCTAAAACTCGCATTTCTATTATGGTTTTTTATTGTTTATTTCCTTTACTTTCTTAAAAATTCATCATCCACTATTTTCTTTTTCGTTTTTGAATAATTTTTGTAAAGTCAACTTTTGAATAACGTAGTAGATGTGAACGATCCAAGTCACCTATTATTTCTATTTTCAAGTTAATTTCATCAATCTTCCTTTATTATCTAGGACTCGCTTTTTGAAAATTTTTCAAACCTTTGTTTGAAATAAATTCAAAAGCGTGAAAATGATTTAGGCCGTTTTTGTTTCGTTTGAGCCTTCCTGCCAACCTAAAAACTTTTACCACTAGTTAGCCGTTTTTGAGCCTTTTTCCGATTTCATTGGATAGCTCCTCCCTTCATTTCAGTTTCACCAAAGCCAAAAATTCCAACCTATCGAATCACACTAGCCTGTTTGAGTTTCATAATTTATTTTGACGATTTTGATAGGGTATTTTGTGATTTTTGTGGGAGAAAGGTTTTCGAAAAAAAAGTATGTTCGAAAGTGATGTTTATTTTTGTTTGGTCAACTCAAAAAGGAAAATAAAAATATTTATGGCCCTTGTTTTGAAAAAAAAAAGAAGAAGAAAAAAATGGAAAAGAAAAGAAGAAAAAGAAAGAAAAAAATGTGTATATATTTTTATGAAAGTTTTTGAAACTCTTTGCTTTGGTTTAGTGTGATTTTAAACCTTCACGTTTATCTTTGAATTCCACTCCTAATCATTTTCCTAAACCAAACGTTTCTGTCCTATTTAAGTCCTCTTGATTCACGCTTTTTGTTTTTTATTTAATAACTAAGAAAAGAAAAACAGTAAATCAGTTTTAGTTTTGGATTTAAACCTAGATTTTTGTTAATTAAATTGATATAATTATAATGCGTTGCTTGGATCTAGTAACAACTCAATGCGTGTTTTTCATTTTTGTTGCTTTGCTTAAGTCCATTTAAATAATCTCGTTAAAATTTTGGATGATTTGTTTTTATTAAGTAAAGTTTATAAAAGTTTTACCATACCTAAATAATTGTTTTAGACTTACATTTCACCTTTTTCCCTACTTAGAATTTCGCATAGTACTTGTGTAGGCATAATTAGAATTTTTGATTAGTCCTTTTTATAAATATCTAGTTTTTATATTTTTTGCTTGGGGACAAGCAAAGCTTAAGCTTGGGGGGAATTTGATAATACGTTTTGTAGCCTAAACTATTATCGTATTTTATATTTTATATTGTACAAATTATGTCTATTATTAGTTTATTTTTATCCTTTTTATGTAAATTTTATTGCCACTAACTTTTTCCTGTCTTTTTGCAGGTTTCCAGAAAAATTGCCAAAATGACCTGTCACGCCCCCCTGTCACGCCCTCCCTGGGCGTGACCTAGGGCGTGTCACCCGATCCCGAGGACACCTGCTGGAGGGGACAGAAAACGGTCAAAAACCGCTGTCACGCCCCCCTGACACGCCCTCCCCGGGCGTGTCACCGGGCGTGACATGGGCGTGTTGCCCTCTGTCGCAAAGCCTGCCGCCGCATTAAATGTCGTTCCGCCTCAGCACGCAAATAGTACTGTCATGCCCCATGTCACGCCCGTGACATGGGCGTGACACCCTCCTTTTTCGGTGACTGACGGATTTCCGACCAATGATTTGGACATGACATGCCTGTCACGCCCCCCTGTCACGGGCGTGACCACCGACGTACCGAAGCAATCATCCCTCCCGCCAGAATCCAGCTCCCGAGGTCAAATCCGTACTTGTCACGCCCCCTGACACGCCCCCCCTAGGGCGTGTCGGAGGGCGTGACCAACCCGAGAAAAAAATCTATAAATAGAGCCCCCCCTCTCCATTTCAGAAAGCTTTGGTTGAGTGGGGGAGGTGCTGCCCCTTTGTTTCTTGATCCTTTTTCATGCTTTCTCTCTCTCTCTCCCCCCCTCTCTTTGTACTTTTTGTTTAACCCTAGTTTAATCTTAGTTTGTTCTAGCTTTTATTGTAATTTTCTTCTTGCTTAGTGCTTAATGTAGGGCTAGAATAGGGTTTAATTTTCATGCACTTGTAATTTTATTTTCATTAGTGAAACTTGCCCTTTTTCATTAATAAAATTGTTCTTCCCTTAGCTTGTGTTCTTCTTATGTTTTTCTACTCATCTCCCGCCCCCTCCACTCCATTATGATTAACTAATCCTCCTTATACTCGATCTTGATGATCCGAGGTTAGAGAGATTATGTTATGATGTTTTAATTAATCTTTTCTTTTTAGGTTAGGGCCTTGAATTACTCTTGATTAATCACGGGTTGGGGGTATATTTTCGATATATACTCTCCGCCTTTGCTTTCATTCTGGGCTAGGCGAGAGGCCGAAAGAATGAAGTGAGCATTCAAGAGTAAAGGGAGTTGTATGCACCCCTCGAGAGAGGCAGACGTCCAAATCTCCCGGATTGGAGTAAAATCCAATAGTGGGGTTCACCGTGTAAAGCGAGTTTTAGGCCTCCGATTTAGCCGAGAGTCGGTCGGACCTTCCTAAACTCAGTTGGGCACGACTTCGAGAGGAGCGTGTTCAAGCTTTAGGAACCTCCACGGTCAAGGACCCTGATCCTATTAAGTTTAGATTTTTATCGCATTTTCTTAATCGTCTTTAGCCGAGGTGAATCTTGATCGGGTGCATTTCCATTTCATATTTTCTTCCTTTAGTAGTAATCTCCTATCTTGTGCTCTTTAATTAACTGCAGTAGTTTCCTTTCTAGCATAGTTCTTTACTTAACAGCTTACTTAGTTGCAGTGTTTCTCTTTCTAGTATAGCTTTACTTTCTCCCCTGCACTTAGATTTTCTAAAACCCTAGTTTTTCCGTCGATAAGATAATAGCGTTCGTGTGAGTAAGCTTAGCCAACAGTTCCCGGATTTCAATACGACACTTGTGTCCCCTTGCTACAATTCGATAGGTATACTTGCCTCATCGGGTTGCTAGTTTGGTTGCGTTTATTTTCTTCAAACCCTAGCGCGCAACAGCTCCCCGGCCATCGTGTTGGCAAAACACGCTTTTGCCCAGTTTTCCGAGTGCACCTTGGAGTTAATCTCCAAGGTTCCCTGATGCAATCTACCACGTAGAAAACCCGAAAACACCCAAACATCCGGATTCTTTCCCGGTTCAAATGCAATGCAACATCACCGATCCGGACCAACATGTCCGAATAGGCTTCACACACAATGCCTATGTCCGTTTACGCATACGAACTCTACACAAGGGGGACTTCACATATCTACCCCAAGGAACGCTCCAACTCTTCGCTCACTCGCGAGAGAGGGCTTCCTATACAAAGGAAAAGAGGGCTTCACATGCCCAAGGATGAGAAATCGTTACCCTTGCGTTCTTCCGCGGTGCCATGAAAATCTATGCGGATGAAAAGCACCACAATCTCCTTGCCTCCGCGGATCCGAAGACGGCTCGCGATTTGGAGCTCCGAATCTCCACCGGCCGCCGGAGTTGACCTCCTTCTTCCTCCTCCAAGCTCTCCCTTCTCTCTAGGTTTAGAGAGAGTACCCAAGTGAAATAAGGGTTTCAAAACCCTATTCCCAGCTAAAACCACCCAGGAGCAGCCCCCCACCGTCGGATCCAAAGCCAAGGAAACGAACGGCCAGGATTAGATCTGAAATCCCCAAAACTGGGCCGAACACGGGTTCACACACGGCCGTGTGCCTGGCCGTATAGCTCATTCGCCGTCTCGACCAAAATTGAAAACCAGCAACACGGCATGTGACACGACCTCCGACACGTCCGTGTCGCCTGCGATATGCCCGTGTCGGGACCCGTGTTACGCCCCCCATGTGCAATTTAACAACACTTCGCAGTCAGAGAGGTACACGGCTTGGTGACACGGCATCAGACACGCCCGTGTCCAACTAGACACGCCCGTGTTCGTGCCCGTGTCATTACCCGTGTACCCAACCGCACAGCCCAGGTGTGACACGGCCTGGGACACGCCCGTGTCCTAGGCCGTGTTCCACCACACGACCATCGTTGACCTGAACTGGTCGACTACACGGCCCGAGCTCGACACGCCCGACAAGGCCTCCGACACGCCCGTGTCAGGGCCCGTGTCACCTGTACCAAAAATCTTGCCTTGGCCAAACTCGATCCTCGTCGCTCCTACAACATTTTGGGGTGTTACAGTTTTGGTACCCGTGAGGCCACTTGAAACGTAATAAGGCACTTTGACCAGTTTAGGGTTAGGGTTGACTTTGGTCAACCTGACCTCTTTAGTTGACCCTAATGGGTCCTTGGTGACCCATTGACCTGCTTTGGGGTTGAGGAGAGTCTAGGTGGGGTCCTGGAGTCAAGTTGAATCCCTAAAGTCAAACCCTAGGGATGGTGCTTGAATTGAGCTATTTGTAGTCCAATGTGATTTCCACTTCATGCCTTGGTTCACTTTGGTCCCTTGAGCTTCCTAGGGTTTTATCACGACCTAATCATGACAAAATCACTCTTAGGAGTCTACTTATTTGAGGGTTATTACACAACCGATCAACTCCGCGTAGTCGTTGACGTCCTTGGCTCGCTGGAGATCTTCGTGCGCGAACGGGAGGGAGGCGATTTTCTTTTCCATCGACGGAGACGATGTTTTTGGTGCTCTAGAGGCGGCACACAAACCCTAGGCTTGAGAATTGGTGTCTCCCTTGTCTGGAACGAAAAATGAAGCATTTTATATGTTATCGAAAATTGACTACCGCCGGCGATAGAGCTACTGCCCGGCGGTAGGTCGACGCGCTTGATGCTGACAACTGTCCTGCAAATTTGGAAAAATATTCAGAAAGAGTATTTTCCTCTTTTTTCGTGCTAATGCGGCGCAGTAGGAAGGTATCTTTTGGCGGTAGTCCAGTCGTCTCTACGTACTCAACGATCATTGAGTGGGCTAGCGCGATGCGTTTGGAGGCTAGCGTGGCACGGTTGGAGGCTAGCGCAACGCGGTTGGAGGCTAGTGCGGGGCGGTTGGAGGCTAGCGCGATGCGGTAGCACCCTGAGCAGATGGCCCAAATAAATCCTCGGGCTAGCGCTGGCAGTAGCCCAAGCGCTATGCAGTATGATCCCGAGTGCCCGATCTATTTAATTCAGGCTACCGCCCGACAGTAATTGTTACCACACGGCGGTAGGTGCAAGAGGAGAGTTTCTCGCTTCGCTTAAACCTGTAAACCCGCACACTCTATCAAACACAAGATGTGATCAAATACAACATGAGAATTGATATTATCAAACTACGTAAATGTGAACCGTCGGCTCCAACAGACCTCGCATAGCTCACTGGGAGCTATCGCCGACGGTAGCACTACCGCCGCACGGTAGGGGATAGAATCCCCAATTTTGGGTGTTCTTTCTAGAAACCAATTCCAATACTCTCACTGCAGTATTTTGCAAACCCCTTGACCCGGAAACTACACGTTTATCTACAGAGTCTTCTCCGACACGCAAATCAATCATCATCAATCCATACCAACCTGTTCAGATCAGCTTCATACAACATGTCTATTCCGTACTTCGATTCCGAATTCTATATGCAATTTCTACTGAGGATCATAACGATTTACCCGCTGTAAGCCACACTTTTTTCTACCCTTTGATGAGGGGTTCCACGCAAATATGTAAATCAAGGACTTCACTTGTCCTAGGAGAAAGTCATTACCCTTGTTGATCACTTAGGATCCATGGTCTTGCTCTTGATCCGGATGGAACTGATCACCACAGCTTTCTCTCCGCAGATCTGGCTTCGACTCGCAAATTTGACGACAAGAACGTCTTCACGGCAGGATGGGATTACCTTTACCCTTGCTTCATGGCTTTTCCCTTCCCCTTCCTCAAGAACCAAAAGCGAGAGAGAGAATGAGAGAAAAATGTGTAATAAATCTCATTCCAAGCCTTTATCAGATAGCTACCGCCGCGCGGTATCTTGCTACCGCCGCGCGATATCATAGGAGGTGACTGCTTGGCCCAACCAGCACCGCTCTGCCGCTCATGACCGCCTTAACCTTATCTGACACGTGGCAAGCTACCGCCAGCGTTACCATTACCCCCATCGTTATTACTACCGCCGGGTGGTACCGTCCTGAGACGAATGTTAATATAATTCAGCTATCGCCACGCAGTAGGCTCTCAACAATTCGTCAAGTGCGTCGAGTTGTATCGTCGCGCGCTACCTTTCTACCGCTGCGCGGTACCTTCATGAAACTTAGTTTGATTTAATTTAACTGGATACCGTCGGCGTTAACGCTAATGCCTGACGATTACACACAGAAATCAACTTTTTGTTATTTTCAAAAACTTTAGGGCATTACACCGCACACGGGAGTTAGGATCCTGCGTGTGGGAGTTAGGATCCCGCGCGCGGTGGTTACGATCCGACGCGTAATGATTACGACGTGGATCAGACGCGGTGATCGCGCCCGAAGTTGTTCTAACCCTAACCCCTGACTTCGTTAGTGAGAGAGTGGATGTTTTTACTATGTGCAACTCGATTCACCTATAAATTAGGTACGACTCTAACAAGATAAATATTTAATGTGTTTTTGCCACATGTCAAGAACATCTTTATGTGAGACCGTGATCTTAACTGGAGCCCGGACCAAAAATTTCTCCGAAATCAGCCCAATAAGTTTGTCAAAGTTCCTCCACGCGTGCATCGCTATAGTCATGAGTTATCTTCAATCTGGAAGAAGAATTCCTCACACCCTCACCAACTACCGAAGACCGAGCACGCATCGCCCGCCTCGATTCTGGCAGCTTCTCTGTACCTTTCCGTTCCGACGATGGAAGTAGGTCCAGCCACCACCGACGTTGTCGCAGGCGGGTCTTCCGCTGGAGCCGGACCTGCTCCTTTTCTCCTCAAAACCTATGACATGATCGATGATTCCTCGACGGACGACATCGTCTCGTGGAGCAGCACAAAAACCAGCTTCGTCGTCTGGAAGCCACCGGAGTTCTCCTCCCGTCTCCTTCCTACCTATTTCAAGCACAATAACTTTTCTAGCTTCATCCGCCAGCTCAACACATATGTAATCACCCCATCCATTATTCCAGCGTTTTTTCCTCCCTCGAACTCGGATCGAGTAATTAATTATTCTGTTTTCTTTTTCTACCCAGGGCTTCCGGAAGATCGATCCGGAGCGGTGGGAGTTTGCGAATGATGAATTCGCGAAGGGACAGAAGCATCTGCTAAAAAACATCCATCGCCGGAAACCGATTCACAGCCACAGCACTCCGCCGGTCGGCGCCGGTGATACCGAGCGGGCTGCCCTTGAGGAAGAGATTGAGCGGCTACAGCGTGAAAAGACGGCGCTCTATGTCGAACTCTGGCGCTTCAAACAGCAACAATCCGGGACTGAAAACCATCTCGAAGACCTCGAACGAAGACAGCGGGATATGGAGCAGCGGCAGGCCAACATGATCGCCTTCCTCCAAAGAGCGGTCCAGAACCCCAAATTCGTGGAGAATCTCGTCATGATGGCTGGTTCTTCAACCTCCACGCTCCATAGGAAGAGAAGACTTCCAGTGGCGGAGTGTTGCCCTGACGCCATGGATAACAGCTTCTGTGAGAATTCTGGGAGCAATTCAAAACATACAGAAGTCGGCCATGTCTTCAGCCAAGATTTCTGTGATAAACTAAAGTTAGAACTCAGCCCAGCCTTTTCTAAAAGTAATCTTGTCTGCCCCAGTAATCAGGGATCTAACGAAGGCGACAGAAGCCCTCAACTGAGGCAGATGGATGATTGTTTCCATATCAGGACGGAATGCCTACAATTAGTCCCGGAGCATCTGGATCTTTCAGATACAGGCGCCTCCTGTTTGAAGAAACACTCATTCTTAACAGACTCCTTGGATGATGGCGATGGGCTCATTTCGTGCCACTTGAATCTGACCCTCGCTTCTTCCTCGATGCAAATGAACAGCAGCAATCATTTTATCAGAATCCCAAGCTCGATTGATCTTCCCACAATGAACGACAATGCAGGCGACGATTGTACCAAATTTTCTGGATGTAGTAAGAACGATGATCTGGCCATGACTGATGCCGTCGGCCCCTCCCTGATAGAGGTTTCTGCGGCAGAAAAACAACCACCATTGCCTGCTAAAGTAAGAGTGAATGATAAATTCTGGGAGCAATTCTTGACAGAAAGGCCCGGTTCTTCTGATACCGAAGAGGCGAGCTCTAGTTTGAGGGATGATCCTTCTGAAGAACAAGGGGAAGAGAGAATGCCTGGGAGTGATGATAACTAGAGACTCATTTGCCCGACGCACAAAAATTTGTGATCTGACCCGTCAGTTTTGTGATCAACGTTTGCCTGAGCATTGATGACAGTACCTATGAGCCAGATTATTCCTGGAGAATTGATTCGGTTTTAAAAATTGTCCTCTGCTTTCTTCCAACTAGGAGATCTTAAGGGCAATGCCTTTTTACCTTTAATATTTTGTCATATCCTTTTTGCAAATAGAATGTGGAGTATATGATCATTTTAATATGCCAAAAGCTGTAAAAGACACTTTTTATAGTTGCTTGCTGTGTATTCTGTGAAATTGATAGCAATGATTTTGCCAAGGTTAATAATTTCTAAACCTTCCTTGAGTTTCGTCTCCTGCATTGAAGACCAAGGCTGCTCCTCTTAAGCCAACTTGCCTGAAATTATTGAATTTTCTAATGGAGTTCTCTAATGGAGTTGCCCATTGAAAATGGACTGCTGAGTGTATTCCGACATGCTGTTGGATATAGATGTAACGCTTAGTCATGGTTTTTGATCACTGGAGTCTCTATTTTTTTCATATTTCGGTGAAATGCCTTAAATTTGTTTGGTTTCTTCTCCTTTATAAACTCTTATGTTGCTTGTGGTAGAAAAAGTGATCTTTGATTCGATTATTGAATGTTAGCCATGGAGGCTCACAAGTCTTTGAGGGCGTGTTTAGGAAGATGGTCGTGGTTGGAGATGGATCAGTTTGAGATTGTTGCGGGCCGCACGAGGCTCTCAGTAGATCGGTCTAAATTGGATCGCGTTAGCTCTGGAGCGGTCGAGCGCATAACTCACAGAGAGATGATGCATTAGGCAAGAAGGTTTTTTTTACGTGGAAACCCAGGATAAAAAACCATGCGGTCGAGGCTGTGCCGACCGTACTTTACTATTTGTAGTTTACAAGGCTTTGGTGAGAATGCGATGGCGACGACCGCTCCTCGTTACAATTTGAGGGGAGAGAGGGAAAGCCGCGTTCGGAGGGTGACATGTCACCGCTCTCGAAGCGAAGTGTTTTGTCTTTGTTTGCGGTGGAAAGGACACGTTCCGAAGTCTTGGTGGATTTTTTCTCGCGCTCTGAGGCTGGAACAGAGAATGTTGGCGCCCCCTAGCAGGAGCGAAGTGCTGGGAGCACTACGTGCAGAATGTTAGCGGGAGAAAGCTTGACGACGGGTGGAGATACTTGAGCGATCTTTTTAGGGCTTGAGGATCTTCAAAGTCGTCTTCGAAGATGAAGGGGCTCTCTAGTGGGGCTCTCAAACACGTAGGAGGAGAAGTAGAAGAGATAAAATGTGAGAAAAAGGGAGAAACTGTGGGCCCCATGAGTGGTTATGGTGGTTACACAGTTATCCACAAATCATTACCACCCTATTTACTAATTGCAGCTCAATTTTTATAGTTTTTGTTGTGTATAATTTCATTATTTTACTATACGCAGACCAATAAAATTTCGACTATTTGCACCCACCCATAATGGGTGGTTACGACGATGATTACATGGGCGGTTACTCGTACAGTGAACGGTGGAGATCACGTGAGTACGATCGGGCGGTGACGGATTAACCGTCGGTGGAGAGGGGGATGGCTAGGGGGGCGTGGTGGGGGCCGACCGGCCGGCCAACCAAGGAGGACGACCGGCCGGCTTGCCCAGACTTTCGGTCGTACGCGAAGGGAGGTTTACCTAGAGTCGGACATCCTACGGGAAATCAGCCTGAGGGCGGCGGGAGATCGACGACCGCTCCCCGCGTGGCCTTAAGGCTGCACGTCGTGTGCGTGCGGCTTCGCGGTAGTCGGGCGGAGACCACGAGAGAGGCCTCCCGCTTAGCCTTGCAGCCATGCGTGACGCTTGACCACGCTGCGGGGTGGTTGCCTCTTAAGCTGCGACTGGATGGGTGGCCGGCAACCGGCTCGACTTTGTGGCCGTGCGGGGAACATGGTCGCGCCGCGGGGCAGCAGCTGTGGGAGAGGTGGTTTACCAAGTGGCCATCCTCCAACTCGGCTTTTCAGCCATGCGGAGAGCACGACAGCGTGGCGGGAGGTCGGGCGCCCCCTCGGCCTCGTGTCCATGCTTTACGCACGTCTGTGCGGAGGCGGTTGGGCGAGTGGCGGTCGGCCTTCTGTCGGGCTTGAGGCAATTAGCACAATGAGGGATCGTATGCGCAGATCGCGCATGGATCAACCGTGTGAATCACAAGCGCGGTATTTGTTCCATAACTCTCCCTTAAGTGGTGGGAAATATGGGAATTCAAGTTTTTTTTTGCCTGGAATTCCTACATATCAAGGAAGACCCCCATCATTTGCCCACCAAAGTCTCCGAAGTCCGGCGCTGAAACGATAAGAGAGCTGAGACTTTTTTTAAACGGACTGCGGCGATCAAGGAAAAGTCGAACGAAGGGGTGCAAAAAGAGTGGGTAGAAGCGGCGAAGGTGTCAAGGTGATGCATGAGAGGAGTTAGGGTGCGCCTGTGGATGATGCAGGCTCACACGTTGACACCGAAATATTACGGTTTAACACGAATTTCTCTCTACGTCCCGAATATACGTTCGCATAAACTTTCAATGCAGCACACACGTTTTTAAATTTTTATCAATTAAATGTTAACGTATGGGTAGCCACACCGTTTGAGATACAAAAAAGGCTATAGACTGATATTCTTTCAGGCTAAAAGGACCCATCTGGTCTGATCGAGCGAATGTTGTACCAAAAGAGATCCACCAAAATTTGTGATTCGGAAAAAAAAGGTAGATCTCTCCCAACAAAAAGAAAACGAGGTTCGTCAATGCTCTCGAACTTAAATAAAATTAAGATTAACGACAAATCAAATCGGAGAAAAACCACAATAAATCCAACGCTATGAAGAGATCACGCTAAAGTAATTCCACCACAAGAAAATTTATAGGGAAACACACAAAAGGTAGAGATTTTCGTTACCCAATCGGAATAGATGATTCTGATTTACTAACTTAGTTCGCTCTTCAACGGTTCCGTCGGGGTTATGCCGAATGGAGCTGATGCGTGGAAAACGGCAAGCGCACCGGTCGCACAAGTAATAAAGTTTGGGAATAAATCCCCGAGTGTCGGTCTCTTGAGGAACACAGTAAGGGATGAGTTAATGTCGAGGAGGACTTGAGATTGAAGTCCTCGGGTCGGAGGTAACGATGGGGGTTTTGATGGTTGTGGAAAATAAAGTAAAAATCTAACAACTACTCCTATGCAACGCCGCTATGCGATGCTTCGCCAGGCGGGATGGAAACTACACGGGCCGCTATGCACCGAATCGCTAGGCGGATGGGCGAGTAGGCTAGCGGATGAGGTGGTGAGAATGGCGGAATGAGGGTCGTGAGCACCTCTTCGCAACGCACGCCACTAGCAATTGCTAGTGCGGCAAGGGCGGATGGATGGTGGAATAATAAGGCGCACCTCAAACAATAAATAACGAAAATACAAATCACAAAGACATGATTTAGCACAAGCGTTAATTACAATAAACATTCTTCATCAATACAAAGAGAATAACTAAGCTAACAACAACAAGAGGAAGAGGTGTGCGAATCGACCGAATCCGAAGCCTTGTTGAGGGTTCACGGTTGGAATCCCGGGTTGTCAATCCGAGTCCAAGCTCGGTCCTCAACTGCGTCCGGGGTAGAGGAGGCTGTCACTCACTCCCAATGGACCCGTCTTCTTCGTTGAAATGATCCGTAGATTGCGGCTCCGGCCCTTCCTTGCTTGATGGAGAAAGCTCGGTCAAAACTCCGCTTGAAGCTTGAGGATGAAGGAGGAGGCCGAGAGGATGCTCCGGCGTTGATTTGGCGTTGTAAGCTTGCCCGGAGACCCTCCCTAAGGTGGGAGATGGAGGAAGACGGCGGAAACCCTCGTTCGGGACGAGAAACGGCGGAAAAATCGCGTGATCCCCGATTGATCAAAATTAGGGCGGACCTGCGCTATTTATAGAAAACAGATTTAAACAGCGCGCACGATCACTGGCGCACGACCAATGGTCGTGCGCGATATGGTCAGTGATCGTGCGATATGGAGGCAGAAAAGTGGAAAAAGATGTCATGACTGCGCACGACCGGCAACGCACGAGTAGTGATCGTGCGCGGTATGGCTGGTGATCGTGCGATATGGCGGGACAGAACTTTCCCAGGAGAGGTCATGACTGCGCACGACCGATGATCGTGCGCCAAAGAGGTCGACGGTCGTGCGTGGGTAAAAACGCACGACCATTGACTCCTTTGCCAAGCAGGGTGAAAATCCTACCCCGGACGCCCACGCGATCCCAGAACCTGCAGGAAAACTGGACGGGAAGTCGACATGGCAATCACAGACATAAATATTATGCAAAGCAAAAAGGGAAATACACACACGCGCAGAAATAGGCTAAAAATGTGCACAAGACGTGGAATAACCGTAGCGAACCAAAAGGAGTGCAAATGACGCTAAACGGTGTGCAAAGACAAGAAAATAAGCCTAGATGAGTCCGAAAATAGGTATATAAAGAGGACTCATCACACCCCCAGACTTAACCGTTTGCGCGTCCCGAGCAAACAAAACCTAAGCAGACAGGGAAAATGAACTAGCTAACAAAGAAATTGCAAAACGGAGTACCATGCGAAGTCGCATGCTCGCGTGCATAAAAATAAAGTAGAGGAAATTCTTAAGTATACAAAATATTTTATATTTTTCACAATGCGTAACAAAAAATTTATTATTACTCAAAAGTAGAATCACGGTGAATCATCCGGTCCTACGCAGGGTGAAAGTAGACAGGCCACTAAGGTGAGCATTGCCGAAGACCGGGGCTCAAGATTACCCCCAAAGGAATCCACCAATGTTGGGAACCATAAGCTTGCCCGTTCGCACTCTCTCCACGGCACTAGTCAACTCAAGCGCAAGTCCGTAGGACTTCGGGTAATAATGGGGCTTGGGTTACGGTGAGGAAAACAAGGGTAAATATGAAGGGTATGCACCTAACCCAAATGAGCTAACGTACAAAACTAGTACCCGCTGCCCACAAAATAAACACGGGTGCACCACACCCCCAGACTTAACTTTTGCAACATGGGTGTGTGCACCGCCTACTCCAAATCCAAATCATCTCAAATAAAGATTTTCAATTAAACTTTTTCTTTTTCTTTTTCTTTTCTCTTTTTCTTTTTTAAATCATTTTCTTTTCTTTTTCATCTTTTTATTTTCATAATTTCAGCAGATATAACTAGGAAGCACTTCCACATTTTCACAAATAATAACACCACATCACAACCCAACATGAAAATATAAAACACTAAGCTCGACTTGGGTGTGCGACTAGGATCGGCTATGAGGCTTTGGCGAATATAGTGGAGCTGAATCAAAAGGAAGGGTAGGCACAAAGGGGCTAGCAAGGGCGATGTTAGGAATGGGTACAAAGCTCAACCGGGCCAAAAGGTGGCCTACATCACTCTCACGCTAGACTAACCGTGTACCAATGCTTCAAGAATAGCTTGGGGCAAGTTCTTAGCAACCGAGAAAGATAATCCTTCCTCCCGACTCAAGCAATACGAGTCTAGTGGCGGCTACACACATTCCTACGCTACCGTTTGATTCACACCGGATTCACCAACTTTTGAGTAGAATAAAAAAGAATTTACGCAGATAGAAAAATATAAAGCTATAAGCATACAGAAAAATTAAATCTACTCAAATTTCTATACAAAACGAGAGCAGTTGACTAGAAACACAGCAAGGCCAACATTTTACTCCGTCGCGCAATCCTGAACTAGCACAGAAATTTTCCAAATCGAACAAAGATACAGGTTCAACTCGTGACACGCAAACCGCTAAGCTCGCGCTCATGTGGGTGCAGTGGTGTGCGATGCAATGAACATAAACAAAATAAAATACAAAAAGCTTCTAGCATGCAAAAGAAATGTGTACGTGCAAAAGGTAAACTGACTCTCCCCCAGACTTAAACTAAACAACACATCAAATGATAGAGAAATTTAAATCAAAAAGAGCTAAGGGAAGAGGTTACCCAATGCTCAGCTAGTGAGCATACCAGAAGACGCGTGAAAACTAGGAGCAGGCCCGCCATACGAAGAATCACAACCCCGCCAATGCGTAGTTTCCATGAATACCTGCAGGGGTGAGCTCCGCAAAAACAAAAGAAAAATATACAAAAAGAAATACTAAACTAAGCTAGACATAAAAAGTAAAATGCTGAAATTTAAGATAACTACTGGGGTTATTGTCATCCCAGCACGACTTATTCAGCAAAAGAAAAGTTCTAGCTGATGGGCCTATGAAAGGAAAAGTGCACAGGTAACTGTTCCAATCTCCGTTGCAGTAACGGGTACCGATACGGCGATAGCACAGTTACTCCTCTGCCTAAATAATCATACCTGCTCCTCGCAGGCAGAGGGAATAGGAAGTAAGATGAGGAGGCCTGGTCCTCACTCATCCCACCACAAAAAATATCCTTGCCTAGCAAGGGGTCATCCCACACAGGTGCGTAGGAGTCAACGGCTTGAGCACAAGGCTCATCGTCATCCCAGCACACCAGCGGAGAATCAACCCGCACAGGCTCAGATATGGAAGGGGGATCAAGGAATAAAAGAGACGAAGAACATAAGGAAATAATCGGGGGAGTGGTCCCGGTCTCACTCCCAGCAGGATCCAAACAATGATCATCGTCAGTGTCATATGAGTCGTATTGGGGAGAATCCGAGAACTCGAAGTCCGCGGTGGAAAGGGGGATCGCCTCGTCAGATAGGGGGGTGCAAACCTCCTCATCCGAAAGGTAATACTCCTCGTCCCACCGGGGTGCGAAGAAGTGTTCCGAAGATCCACATTCTCCGTCGGAGATACTAGAATCCTCATCCCACTTCGGCGCAACCTCGGGCACCGAATCATCCACAATAACGGCCTCATCAGCCGACTCACAAGAAAAAGGAGTAGAAAACTCCGGCAAAAATTGCGGAGGGGCAAGGCTGCTCTCAAAATCAGGCATAGAATGCGCAGGCCCCATCGCAACATCATCCGCAGATGCCACCCCGTCGACGATCGGAACACTCTCATCGTCCCATACAGGATCGTCCATGAGTTCCCGATCCACTCCTTGCGGGCTAACATCCGAGTGAGAATGATCACTCAGAGGAAGCTCGTAAAAAGGGGTTGAGGAACCCATGAAGGAACTATATGCGGCGAGAGATTCTTCCGTAATCTCAACGGGCAAAGATCGAGCAAGGTGCGCCATGTCAATGTATGGGCCAGGCAACACCCTAGTAGGCCTATCCATAGTAGTCTCCCGCGAACAGGGGACTGCTACGGATGCGTCCACAGAGGTAGAAGGCTTGCACAAGCGAGGGCAATCCTTCAACATATGGCCCACACCTTGACATAGAATACACCGAAAACAGTGCTCGGCATTAGAAACAGCTATGGCATCGATGCATCTCCGCAAAGCGTCAATAATACGACTCTCGGCAGCAGAATCCATCGCGAACAAAAATATTTACCGGAAATTACTACACACAAGAATAAAATAACTAGGATCTGCAATATTAAAAAAAAGGAAAACAAGGAAGGGACAAGAAAAAATAAAGTAAACAATTTCAAAAACTAAAATAAAGACAAAACAGGGTATGAACAAATGGACAAGGGCGACTATCTCGCATCTACCTCTTCAAAAACTCAAACGACTGTGTTCCCCGGCAACGGCGCCAAAAACTTGATGCGTGGAAAACGGCAAGCGCACCGGTCGCACAAGTAATAAAGTTTGGGAATAAATCCCCGAGTGTCGGTCTCTTGAGGAACACAGTAAGGGATGAGTTAATGTCGAGGAGGACTTGAGATTGAAGTCCTCGGGTCGGAGGTAACGATGGGGGTTTTGATGGTTGTGGAAAATAAAGTAAAAATCTAACAACTACTCCTATGCAACGCCGCTATGCGATGCTTCGCCAGGCGGGATGGAAACTACACGGGCCGCTATGCACCGAATCGCTAGGCGGATGGGCGAGTAGGCTAGCGGATGAGGTGGTGAGAATGGCGGAATGAGGGTCGTGAGCACCTCTTCGCAACGCACGCCACTAGCAATTGCTAGTGCGGCAAGGGCGGATGGATGGTGGAATAATAAGGCGCACCTCAAACAATAAATAACGAAAATACAAATCACAAAGACATGATTTAGCACAAGCGTTAATTACAATAAACATTCTTCATCAATACAAAGAGAATAACTAAGCTAACAACAACAAGAGGAAGAGGTGTGCGAATCGACCGAATCCGAAGCCTTGTTGAGGGTTCACGGTTGGAATCCCGGGTTGTCAATCCGAGTCCAAGCTCGGTCCTCAACTGCGTCCGGGGTAGAGGAGGCTGTCACTCACTCCCAATGGACCCGTCTTCTTCGTTGAAATGATCCGTAGATTGCGGCTCCGGCCCTTCCTTGCTTGATGGAGAAAGCTCGGTCAAAACTCCGCTTGAAGCTTGAGGATGAAGGAGGAGGCCGAGAGGATGCTCCGGCGTTGATTTGGCGTTGTAAGCTTGCCCGGAGACCCTCCCTAAGGTGGGAGATGGAGGAAGACGGCGGAAACCCTCGTTCGGGACGAGAAACGGCGGAAAAATCGCGTGATCCCCGATTGATCAAAATTAGGGCGGACCTGCGCTATTTATAGAAAACAGATTTAAACAGCGCGCACGATCACTGGCGCACGACCAATGGTCGTGCGCGATATGGTCAGTGATCGTGCGATATGGAGGCAGAAAAGTGGAAAAAGATGTCATGACTGCGCACGACCGGCAACGCACGAGTAGTGATCGTGCGCGGTATGGCTGGTGATCGTGCGATATGGCGGGACAGAACTTTCCCAGGAGAGGTCATGACTGCGCACGACCGATGATCGTGCGCCAAAGAGGTCGACGGTCGTGCGTGGGTAAAAACGCACGACCATTGACTCCTTTGCCAAGCAGGGTGAAAATCCTACCCCGGACGCCCACGCGATCCCAGAACCTGCAGGAAAACTGGACGGGAAGTCGACATGGCAATCACAGACATAAATATTATGCAAAGCAAAAAGGGAAATACACACACGCACAGAAATAGGCTAAAAATGTGCACAAGACGTGGAATAACCGTAGCGAACCAAAAGGAGTGCAAATGACGCTAAACGGTGTGCAAAGACAAGAAAATAAGCCTAGATGAGTCCGAAAATAGGTATATAAAGAGGACTCATCAGGAGCGGACACTCGTCTACCTTCTTTGCTTCACGCTAAAGTTGATCCCACGTGGCGTTTCTTTGCTCCTTGGTCGAAATCCACAAGAGGGCAAGAGGAGAATCTTGTTTGCTGAACTCTTCAAGGATGAGAGAGAAAAGGTGGTGGGAATATTACCAAAGTGGAAGGAGGGGGTGTTGGAACCAACAAAGTCGGCCCCACCTAAAGCTCGGAACTGCAGGGGCAACTCGTGCTTACTCTCTTGGGATCACACTCAAGGCGAAGAACTAGACCGGGAGCTTCAGTGAGGAGGTCCCACCTCTTACCCGGAAGAGACTAAAACTACAGCTCTTCCCCTCCCTAGCCAATACTGAGCTAGGTGCCTTGGAAGAGAGAGAAGGAGTCAAGAAAGCTTGCCCTTCTAAGGCACCCTACCGGTCTATTTATAGGCCTCTGAACTGGGACTGCAAATAACCAATTTACACCGCCCTGAAATTACCAGAACATCCCTGGCTAGGTCTGCCAACAGCCAAACTCCGCTGTCTACAAGGGCTAAATGCAGACCACCCGGGGCAAAAGGGTAAAACACTCTTGGGGCCCAAAAGGTGGGCCCGACCCTACCTGAACCGACCTTGAACTAAAATGTCTCCTCTCTCCGGGTACCTCTTGCTAGGGTCCTCTCGCCAGGGCCCTCTCGCTCGTCTAGGCCCTAAACCCTGGGCCCTCTCGCCTGGCTGGAGCCTCTCGCCTGGGCCCTCACGCTCGCCCGGAGCCTCTCGCCTGGGCCCACTTGCTGGGGCCCTTTCTCTCGCCTGGGCCCTCTCGCCTGACTGCGAGCCCGAGGTTGTACACAATCCCCGCTCTTTTCGAGGTTGGCACAAGCTCGGAAAGATAGTTCAGCCGAGGCTCGCGATGGTACAGTTAATTTATTGAGGGAATCTTTTGGTGGGCCCCTTGCCTAGCCTATAAATATGGAAAATCCCTCCCCATGAGGGGGTGCTTTCTTTCTTTCCTCCCTTCTTAGCATCGGCCTACATGCCTCTCAGCCAAAATGTCCGGGACCGCATCGCAGCCGTGCGCCAGCGGAACAAGGCGACGGCGGCGGGTCTGAACAAGATCCCCGCACGCGCTTCTCCTTTGTCCCCGCCATCCAAATCTCCTCCTAAAAAGATGAAAACTCCCGACCCTCACCTCCTAGCCGCGGAACCTTCTCGCACTTCTCTAAAGGAGTCGACGCTCCCTGCCCCCGTTAGTCTCAAAGGGAAAGAGGTACGCCCTTCCAACCCGCTGTGATTTTCTGCTCCTACATACTCTCTATTCGCTGCTCCTTCTCAGAAAGCTTTGGAGGCTCCTCAGCGCCCGGAGACCATTCGCATCAACATTTCGGAGCTTCCTTCCAGGCGCCTCTCGCCCCAGGACTCCACTCCCCTCTATACCCCTGTAACGAGGAGGGATGATCCTTCTACTGCCTCGGACCACACTCGCCGATCCGGTAAGAGGTTCTACCTCTGACCTGCTCTATGCTTTTTTGCCGCTTCTCTCCGTCGCTCTTAGTCTTTTTGGCCTTCCCTTAGGTGCGGGTGGAGAACCTGTCGAGGACGACCTGGCCGTAGACTCGCCGGCCGAGGATCATCCTGGGCGACTAGCCCCCTCACCTCCCCCACCGATAGATGAGATTGACGATTATCTAGGCGACCCCACGGACCCCATAGAGATGAAGCGAAAGGTGGCCGAGATGCTGCGAAAACACGCGCGGCTCATCCAGGCACTAGAAAAAGGAAAACAAGCTGCGGACCACAAGATTGATTGGCTAGAGATGGAGTGTGCTCGTTTGTCCTCCGAGGTTGATGTCGACATGGAGGAGGACCAGACTGACCCTTTGTCGATTCTGAACGACGTCGACCAACAGCTTTGTCTCGCCCGGTGTGGTGTTGAGGCTGCTCGCGCCTTCCACCTCCCCCGTCGCCCCCCTGCGTGAGAGGCCGCGGAGGACGATGGAGGTGGGACAAGAACTGATGGGGCTTCTCGCTTCTCGCTTCTCGCCTCTTAGCCCTTTGAAAGTGAGGGTAAGATCTATCTCAACTCTAGAGGGGGGGTGAATAGAGTTTAGTTAAAATAATTTTTGAATTATTAAAATAGCACAAATTAAAATTCTATTTAAGCTATAGTGTAGAGTGCTAACAGAAACTTAAAAACTGAAAGGAAAAGGACAAAGCACATAGCAGACAAATCACACAAGCAAAACCAGAAGACACAAGGAAATATAGTGGTTCCCCAAAACTGGGTACATCCACTCTTCTACCACCCTTGGTAGGAATCCACTCAGGACTGAGTTGATCAGGTGTCCTGACACCAATGAGCTTTTGATAAGGTGCTCAAAAACCAAAGCTAGATTTTTTGATAAGGTGTCTTGCCACCACTGAGTTTTGACAAGGCTCTCAGAACCAGACAGAACTTTTGAAGGGAGTTCAAGAACCCTTTTACAGCAGGAAAAGAAAAAGTGAAAGTTGAAGTTGTCTTCTCTGTTCTCAGTCAAATGAGAGAAGCACAAGTGGATTGAAGATGTCAAAGCTCCCCCTGAGATGTAGAGAGGTTCAGGCAGAGAAGCTTTGTGGAAGGGTGATAGGTCTTCAGAACTTGATCTCCAGAAAAGAATGGTTTCAGCAGAACAGCTGAAAGATGATGTGTCTGGAAATCTAAGATGAAGATGCAAGAACACTTAGTCAGCTAGAAGATCTAGATGTTGTAGTTTTCTTGTTCTTCTGCTAACAGTATTCTTCTGTGTGTTTTCTCTTCTTCTTTTTTTTTTGTCTATCAGCTCTGTGTGTTGTTGTTGTTGTTTTTTTTGTATGTCTAAAGGACCATAGGAATAGAATTGATTTTCTGAATATTCTCCTTGACCAAAGATGGCCGTTGGTCAGTCATAAATGTTTTCCATAAATGGTCTTGTCTTTTAGAGGAAAGTCCAGCAAACATTCTCTGAATGATACCTTGAAACTTGCTCCAAACGGCTGGGAGATCTTCTGTCATAAATGCTGATAATATTCAAAAACATTCCAAAGAATCAGCAGCATTTGAAATCTTGAAGACGTTGATCTCTCCAAACAATCGTCGATCTGAGCTCTACGATCGTCGAGCTGAGCTCAGAGATGAACTGAGATAAGCAGACAGAAAACGTCGAACTGAGCTCAAAGATCGTCGAACTGAGCTCAGCGACCTGAGAAATAGCTGAAGGAGGCATCGTCGAACTGAGCTAGACGATAGTCGAGGGGAGTTTGACGATTAAGCAAAAGCTAGCTAAAAGCAGATAGTCGATCTGAGCTCGAAGATCGTCGACCGGAGTTCGACGATTTGTTGAAGTTGAGCTCAGAGAGCGTCGAACTGAGTTCGACGATTCGTCGACCAGAGCTCGACGAAAATTGCCTTAGACTTAGCTCTTCATCCTTGATCTTGGAGTGGACTTGGGGGCAGCTTCAAAACTAAGTTCTAGACCCTAGACTCATTCTAATGTTGACCTTCTCAACTATACAACTAGGTCAACTAGGATCCTAAGACAAGCATAGTGATCCTTACCCAAATTAGTAATAGGGTGTTCCAACAATCTCCCCCTATTTGGGTTAGGATTACTATTTACAGACAATCATAAAGAGCATTTAATAATACAGAAATTAAATACAAAATGCAGAGAAACAGCAATGCATATCACAGATAAATAACTGCAGATATCCAAAGGTAGATGATATGTTTGCTTACACAGATCACTTCTTTTCAGTTCCCTTTTTAAATAAGATTTCTCTGTTAGGGTTTAGGGCTTCTTTCTTGGACCTTCTGTCATCTTCTGCACCTAGAGAGGTTTGAGATCTTGGCCTTGGAACTACAGCCTCTGGGTGCAGCTTCATGTACTCTTCTGGATTGAAAAATTTCTTTGAAGCATACTTTTCCAGTTCTTTCTTTCTTTGTTCTGATAAGGTTGTAATGTTGGATATTTCTTTGCCTTGTTCTCTAGCCTTCTTAATCTGATCAAGAGCAGCCAACTCTTTCATCCTAGCAGTCCAGGCCACAGGATTGTTCTCAGGATCCTCATATGGAACAGCAGGTTCATATTTGTTGAGAGATTCAGGAGCAGGAGAGGTCCTTGGAGCAACTGTGTCTTTCAGTTTGTAAGGGTAAGGACCTGAAGTAGAGTCAGAATGGCCTTGTCCTTCCCTTTGATAGGGTCTCTGTCCTCTTTGATTTCCTCTGTAACTACCCCTTCTGGGTTGATATCCTCTTTGATGTTGTCCCTTTTGGTAATACTTAGAATAGGATTGAGAGGAACTTTGTCTAGGAGCTGGAGCTTGAGGAGCTGAGCCTGATCCAGAGTCTGGAGGAGGAGGCTGATGTTGAGATGATCCTTTTTCATATTTGTCAAGCTTTCTTCTCTTTTTCATGGCCTTTAGTTGGTTCTTGGAAAATTGCATCCATGGTTCAGTGATGGGGCAGTCATGCAGAATATAATATGGAATGTCATTGGAGTCTTTAGCTATGGCAGGAGGAACTGACATCATTGCTTTACTTCTGGCTTTTCTCTTTTTGGCAATTGTGCTGGCAGAATCATCAGAATCAGTTCTGTACTGATCACTTTCAGAACTCTGAGGTTGATCATATAAAGCATCAATTCTTCTGAGATATTCTTCTTGAGCTTTGAGCTTTGCAGCAGCAGCAGGAGCAGGAGCAGGAGCAAGAGCAAGAGCAGGAGCAGCAGGGATAGCAGAGTCAGCAGCATCAGTTTCAACAACAATTTCCTCAGCATTAGGTGCTGGAATCATTTCTATATCAGCAGCAGCAGTATTAACAAAAGGAGGCACAGTGGCCTTAGTAGCAGCATCAGGTACATCCATAGCCTTCCATGACTTGATATAGGAAACAATCTGGCTGGGATTACAGACAGGTACAGGCACAATGGCCTTGGACAGATCTTCAGCAGAAATTGGAGGCAGACATCTGAGATAGGCTGTATCAAATCTGGATAGTAACCTCTGCAGATTAAGTGCAAAAGCACATCCTGAGCTTGCTGAGAGAGTAGAAGCTGGAGCTGGAGCTGGCACAATCACTTCTTCATAAGGCATCTCCCCCTGCCTTGGTTCAGAGAGAGGTGAACCAAGGCACCCAGTAGAAGGGATTGCCTGGGAGGAGGAAAAAGAATCAAGCTTGGAGGACAGCTCCTGGACTTGCTTCAGGAGTGGAGTCAGGGAGGACTCCAGCAGAGATACCAGCTTGGGAGCTAGCAACTCATAGAGCCTGTCAGCCAGGCTAGAAAGATCTACATGCCCAAGTGAGGCTTGAGCAGAGGTAGGGGTCAAGGTGGATGGAGGGATGGTGACTGAAGCTGAAAAGGAGGAGGTAGGTGGAGTAGGGATTGTTGGTTCAGAAGATGGAATGATGGGGATAGAGAAGGTTGAGGAGAAGAGTGGGAGAGTAAAGGAGGGTATGAAGGAGGGTTGAGAGAGGATGTCAGTGAGCATTTGATGGAGGGAAGATGTCTCAGGAGGAGAAGAGGGAGAGTCATCCATGAGGGAATCCTCTAAAAGGGCAAATGATGGTTGAGTGTGGAATGGATAGGAAAAGAGATGATGGAAGACCTCTGAGGAGGATGGTGGAGGGGATGACATAGGTGAGGAAATGGTAATGGGAGATGAGATAATAATGGTGGAGACTGGTGGTGAGGAGGTGATGGCAATTGAAAGTGAGGAGGTGATGGCTTGGGTAGATATGGCTTGGGGAGAAGAAGAAGCAGGCAGCTCTTCTACTAGAGGAGTGACCAGGTTGGTCCTTGTGCCTGATAGAAGTGTTGCAGCAGCCCTGGAGGGGTTGATTATCTGCCTGTCCCATTTACTGAAGAGGGCACAGGAGAGCCTCTTGGATGCATTGATGAACATCCCAGAAGAGGTCAAAAGGTCAGGGCACCTTGAGTGCAGAAAGACCCCCAAGATTCTTCCAAAACTGACTGCAGACTTGCTTATCTTCTTCTTAATCAGGGTGAAGAAGATGGAGCCCCAGTCGAGGTGTTTCTTATCCAGTAAGGCTCCCATCAGGCAGAACTGATACCTGGAAATTGTGTCATGCGCTGAGTGCTTGGCCAACAGCACCTTCCCAACTACATCAGCCAGGAACTGGAATTCTATAGCCAGATTCTTTTTCAGCAGCTTATTAGGGTTAATTACATTATGACCCATCCTATCTAACATGGAGGCATACTCCTCTCCAGACAGATCAATGGAGTCTTCTCCAGTACTGAGTTGAAAGACGTCAGTTAATAAAGCCGGGGAGAGAATTACCTGGGTCCCCTTAATGGTGCCGACAACAGTATTCTCAGACTCATCTGCTGCGGTATAACACCATTCCTTAATCTCCTCTGCTGCTATCTTCATTCGGATAGTCATTATCTGAGTTAGCTGTTGTTCTCTGAATAGATTCAGAACATCCTTGAAGCGCTGGTCGCTTCCATCAAATGAGTTTATGTCTATGTCGAAACCGGTGTCGAATTTCATCTTGGCAATCGCAGCCCTCGAATCAGCCATATGAACCTGCAACAGAAAACCAAAAACGACCAAGCGTAGAAAATTTGGAGGGAAAAGGAAGAAAGTTGCAGAGTATGAAAGCGTAAAAAGGAGAACGACGGCTGAAAGATGATTTTATATTAGGGTTCGACGGCGAAAAAGAAAATCGTGGAGCTCAGCTCGACGAAGCGTCGATCTAAGCTCGACGATTTAGGCTACAGAGGGAATCTGAAGAGTCTTCAAAATCGGCGATCTTCATTCGACGATGTTGAAAAACGTCGAGCTCAGCTCGACGGCCTCTGAACAGAGGAAGAAAACTTCTAGATCTAGCGAAGGCTCCGAACTCCGGTCGACGATTTTTGAGAAAACGTCGAGCACAGTTCAGAGTCTAAACTCATTCAAAAGACAGAATTTTTTAGCCTAGTCTTGATCTGTTTTAGCTTTTCAAAATCTTGGATTTTAATTAAGACTTCCTCCATCTATCATGCCTAACTGATTTAGGAAGAACCTGTGTTTCTTTTCATCCAAGGGCTTGGTGAAAATATCTCCCCTTTGCAAATCAGTAGGAATATATTGAAGTTCAATTTTGTTCTTCTCTACATTATCCCTTAGGAAATGATGCCTAATTTCTATGTGTTTTGTCCTACTATGGAGGACTGGATTTTGGGCTATAGAAATAGCACTAGTATTATCACAGAAAATTTTTGACTTCTCTAGGTTGTAGCCATAGTCTAGAAGCTGATTTTGTATCCACAATATTTGTGAGCAGCAACTGCCTGCAGCCATATACTCAGCTTCAGCAGTTGAAGTTGACACAGATGTTTGCTTCTTACAAAACCAGGAGACAAGTCTGTCACCAAGGAACTGGCATGTTCCACTGGTGCTTTTTCTGTCTATTCTGCATCCAGCATAATCAGCATCTGAGAATCCAGTTAAGTCAAATGCTGAATCTTTTGGATACCAGAGTCCTAGATTTGGACAACTTTTAACATACCTAAGAATCCTCTTAACTAAGATTAAGTGTGACTCTCTAGGGCTAACTTGGAATCTAGCACAAAGACATGTGGCAAACATTATATCAGGCCTACTGGCTGTAAGGTACAATAAAGAGCCAATGATTGCTCTATATGTTGTCTGATCAACAGGTTTCCCATGTTCATCAGCATCTATTACAGCATTTGAGGGCATGGGTGTTTTCATACTTGATGCATCAGACATACCAAATTTCTTAACCAATTCTTTTGCATACTTGGTTTGAGAAATAAATATGCCTTCAGCATGTTGCTTGACTTGCAGTCCTAAGAAGAAGGACAGCTCACCCATGCTACTCATTTCAAACTTAGAATGCATAAGCTTGGAAAACTTTTTGCACAGGTTTGAATCAGTGGAGCCAAATATAATATCATCCACATAAATTTGCACTAGTAGGGTATGGGACTTATGGGTTCTAATAAAAAGAGTTTGGTCTACTCTCCCCCTAGTAAAATCATTTTCCAGAAGAAAGCATGCTAGAGTCTCATACCATGCTCTAGGAGCTTGCTTGAGACCATATAATGCTTTATGCAATTTGAAAACATAATCAGGGTGAGTTAGAGAGATAAAACCTGGAGGTTGTCTAACATAGACTTCCTCTTTGATGTCCCCATTGAGAAAAGCACTCTTCACATCCATCTGGTAGACCTTGAAGCCTTTGTGAGCAGCATAAGCTAGAAATATTCTGATGGCCTCTAACCTTGCAACTGGTGCAAAGGTCTGGTCATAGTCTATTCCTTCTTGTTGAGAGTACCCTTGAGCAACTAGCCTTGCCTTGTTTCTGACTATAACTCCTTGATCATCCAGCTTGTTCCTGAATACCCACTTTGTTCCAACAATGGGATGATCCTTTGGCTTAGGTACTAGTTTCCAAACCTTGTTCCTGTCAAATTGATGCAACTCCTCTTGCATTGCAATGATCCAGTGTGGATCTTGCTCTGCATCTTGAATGGATTGAGGCTCAATTTGAGATAGGAAGCAAGTGTGCATTAGGTTCTGGTTGACCTGATTTCTGGTCTGCACACCAGCTGAGATGTCTCCAATAACTTGGGAAGTTGGATGATCTCTTATTGTTACTAAATCAACAGGAGGTGTTGATTGTTCACTAGCCTGTGTTGTTGTTTCCTCTAGTGGAACAACAACAGGTTCTTCAAGGTGATTTTCTTTTAGATGTTGAACTTCTTCTTCATCATCACTGCTGTCATTCTTTTCAGTAACTTGCAGTTTGTTCAAGTCTTCAGCTAAAGATTGTACCTGCAAAGGTTCTATGGTAGAAGCATTCTTCTCCTTGAAAGACATGTTAGCTTCATCAAAAATAATATGAACAGATTCTTCAATTTTGCAAGATGATTTGTTATAAACCCTATAAGCCTTGCTGATCATGGAGTATCCCAGAAACACTCCTTCATCAGCTTTAGCTTGGAATTTTGCTAGATATTTCTTGTCATTATTATGAATATAACAAATACAACCAAAAACTTTAAAATAGTTTACTTTAGGTTTCTTCCCTTTGAGCAATTCATAGGGAGTCTTGCCCTTCAGTTTATGTATCAGGCTTCTGTTCAACACATAGTTGGAGGTGTTCACTGCCTCAGCCCAAAAGGATAGAGGTAGGTGAGCATCTGACAACAATGTAGTAGCAGATTCAATTAGGGTTCTATTTTTCCTTTCAGCTACCCCATTTTGTTGAGGAGTTCTAGGAGCTGAGAAAGTGTGCCTAATCCCTTCACTTTGACAGAACTCTTGCATGAGAAGAGAATCAAACTCTGTCCCATGATCACTTCTGATCAGGGCAATGTGAGTGTTGAACTCAATCTGAATGCATTTGAGAAAATCTGTCAAACACTTGAAGTTATCAGACTTCTTCCTCAGAAAGAATACCCAAGTGAATCTTGAGAAGTCATCTACAACCACTAAAGTATAGGACTTCCCTCCTAGGCTTTGTACAGATATGGGTCCACAGAGATCCATGTGCAACAAATACAAAATCCTAGGTGAATCACTCTTATTAAGTGACTTAAAGCTATTTTTAGTTTGCTTGCCTAATTGACATGCCTTGCAAAGTTCTTCCTTCTTGTAGGGACCAGAAGGTAGTCCTCTAACAAGGTTGTCTTTGGATAGCCTAGCAATGGTTCTAAGGTTAATGTGTCCTAGTCTTTTATGCCACAAATTGTTTGGTTTTGAAATGGAGTTAAACAGGCAGATATCTACTACAGGTGAAAGAAAATTCACTAAGTAAATGTTACCTCTTCTGTTACCTGTCAACACAGTTGTGTTGTCCACTGACTGGACTTTGCATATGGCTTTGTTGAAGGTTACTTGATATCCTTCATCACACAATTGACTGATACTTATCAGGTTGTGCTTGAGTCCTTCAACATATGCCACCCTTTTGAAGGTGACTGAGCCAATTTGGACTGCACCATATCCTTTTGTAGTTCCAAAGCTTGAGCCTCCAAAAATTACTTTGGGTCCAAGCTTGGCTTTGAAGGAAGTGAAATTGTCCTTGTCCCCTGTCATGTGCTTTGAGCACCCACTATCCAGATACCATTGATGGTTTGATGCTGGATAGGTCTTCACCTGCACACAAACAGCTTATTTGTTTTTGACCCAGTTAACCTTGGGCCTAGGTTGATAACCTTTAAATTCTGAAATAAAGGACATCCCAGGTTGACTCTTATAGCCTTCAGGATGGTATCTCCTAGGAGTTACTATCCACTCAGTATAGGGGTTGAGTCCATGGGATGTGCAACTTCTAGGATTGAATTTGACTGAGCCATTGAAAATGTGTTCACAATTCTGAACTCTGTTCGACGATCGTCGATCTGAGGTCGACGATCTTGGGTCAGATCGTCGATCTCTGTTCGAAGATCGATAGTGCTTGAGTTCAGAGTTTGGGTGTCGTCGAGCTGAGGTCGACGATCTGTGCTTAGATCGTCGAGCTCTCTTCGACGATCGTCGAGCTCTGCTCGACGCATTTTGTTGAACTGAAATTTTCTCTGGCAGGTCTGCATTCTTCCTAGCCACCTCTACTACTCCCTTTCCTTTGTCAGAGACAAATTTGATTGGAGTTGTTAACACTATAGGTTGGCTGGGGGAGGCACCCAAACCCAGTGTACTATTGAATCTAGAGTTCACTGTGCTTGTGATGTCCATAAGTCTGATACTCCTCCCATTCAGAGATTCTTCAAACTTTTTGGCCTTTGATAGTTCACTTTTCAGTGAAGCTATCTCCTCCCTACAGCATTCTAACTCCTCAGAGAGCTTGAGGTTCTTTGAGTTTAGGATACTATGCTCAGACAATTGATTCCTGAGAGATATTATCTCCTTCTCAGATTTTAATAGGTCTAGGCATAGTGTCTTAAATTCACTTTTGAAATCTTCAGAATGAAAATCAAAAGAATTGATTACCTGATCTTCATCTGGGTGAGTGTCTGAATCTGATTCTGATTCTTCATCAGAGTTTTGTTGTGATGCATTGATAGCCATCATGCAGAACTCCTTTTCATCTGCATCATCCTCATCATCACTGGAACTGGATGAGGCTTCAGATTCCTCTTCAGTCTCACTCCAGGTCTCAGCAACAAAGCCCTTCCTTGTATGTTTGTTTTTGCTGAAGGAGGCTTTGTCTGAGTTGTTCTTCTTGTGATCCTTTCCTTTTCTTCTTTCTCTTCTATCTCTCTTGTCCTTATTCTTGTTCTCTGGACAGTCAGGCATAATGTGTCCTGGTTTCCTGCAACCAAAGCATATGATTTCTGTAGTGTTGTTTGATTTATCATACCTTGGTTTATCATGACCCTTGTATGGCCTTTTTCTGAAATCTTTTCTGGCCATTTTGTAGAATCTCTTAGCCAGTAGACTTATGAGCTCATCATTTCCTGTGGCTTTATCTTCAGGCTCCTCTTCTGCAGCCCTGAAGGCTATGGTCTTTTCTTTCCTTGTGGCTGGAGAGGCAGCCTTCTGTTCTTCTTCTCTATTTTTAATGAGCAGCTCATAGGATTTGAGCTTGCCCAGGAGAGCTTCAGTGGTAATCTCATTCAGACTTCTGGCATCTTTGATTGGCCAGATTCTTGAATCCCAGGTGCTGGGAAAGCACATCAGGATTTTATCATTTAGTTCAGTTAAAGAAATTTCCTTGTCCAAAGTCTTTAGCTCATTGACAATCAGACTTAGTCTATTGTACATGTCAGCCACTGATTCACCTTCTCCTTTCTTGAAGTTCTCATATTGACTTATCAGATGAGACCTTCTATCCTTTCTTTCATCAGCAGATCCTGAGACAATTTCAGAGAGTTTGTCCCAGGTTTCTTTGGCTGAGTTGCATTCAGCTACCTTTTGAAAAATGTCATCAGACATAGTTTGGGCTAAGATGTTCATAGCCTTAGCATCTGCAATCTTCCACTTCTTTATATCTGCATCTGTTCCAGAAGGAGGTGGAACAGCACTTGTACTTGAGCTTGCTGGTGGAGTTGGACACACTGTCAAGACAGAATTAAAGATATCCTCATCAATAGAATTCATATACAATCTAATCCTTGCCTTCCAGAGTGCAAACTTGGAGAGGTTGCACACTGGTGGTCTGGTGCTTGCATAATCTTTGTTCTGTGCCATGTCTCTAAATGAGTAGATAGATGAATAGAAAGTAATCCTCTACAGAGATTGATCTTATCAGGGATCTTTTGGTTCAGGTGTTAACCAGTATGAGCAACCAACCTCCCTCTGATACCAATTGAAAGTGAGGGTAAGATCTATCTCAACTCTAGAGGGGGGGTGAATAGAGTTTAGTTAAAATAATTTTTGAATTATTAAAATAGCACAAATTAAAATTCTATTTAAGCTATAGTGTAGAGTGCTAACAGAAACTTAAAAACTGAAAGGAAAAGGACAAAGCACACAGCAGACAAATCACACAAGCAAAACCAGAAGACACAAGGAAATATAGTGGTTCCCCAAAACTGGGTACATCCACTCTTCTACCACCCTTGGTAGGAATCCACTCAGGATTGAGTTGATCAGGTGTCCTGACACCAATGAGCTTTTGATAAGGTGCTCAAAAACCAAAGCTAGATTTTTTGATAAGGTGTCTTGCCACCACTGAGTTTTGACAAGGCTCTCAGAACCAGACAGAACTTTTGAAGGGAGTTCAAGAACCCTTTTACAGCAGGAAAAGAAAAAGTGAAAGTTGAAGTTGTCTTCTCTGTTCTCAGTCAAATGAGAGAAGCACAAGTGGATTGAAGATGTCAAAGCTCCCCCTGAGATGTAGAGAGGTTCAGGCAGAGAAGCTTTGTGGAAGGGTGATAGGTCTTCAGAACTTGATCTCCAGAAAAGAATGGTTTCAGCAGAACAGCTGAAAGATGATGTGTCTGGAAATCTAAGATGAAGATGCAAGAACACTTAGTCAGCTAGAAGATCTAGATGTTGTAGTTTTCTTGTTCTTCTGCTAACAGTATTCTTCTGTGTGTTTTCTCTTCTTCTTTTTTTTTTGTCTATCAGCTCTGTGTGTTGTTGTTGTTGTTTTTTTTGTATGTCTAAAGGACCATAGGAATAGAATTGATTTTCTGAATATTCTCCTTGACCAAAGATGGCCGTTGGTCAGTCATAAATGTTTTCCATAAATGGTCTTGTCTTTTAGAGGAAAGTCCAGCAAACATTCTCTGAATGATACCTTGAAACTTGCTCCAAACGGCTGGGAGATCTTCTGTCATAAATGCTGATAATATTCAAAAACATTCCAAAGAATCAGCAGCATTTGAAATCTTGAAGACGTTGATCTCTCCAAACAATCGTCGATCTGAGCTCTACGATCGTCGAGCTGAGCTCAGAGATGAACTGAGATAAGCAGACAGAAAACGTCGAACTGAGCTCAAAGATCGTCGAACTGAGCTCAGCGACCTGAGAAATAGCTGAAGGAGGCATCGTCGAACTGAGCTAGACGATAGTCGAGGGGAGTTTGACGATTAAGCAAAAGCTAGCTAAAAGCAGATAGTCGATCTGAGCTCGAAGATCGTCGACCGGAGTTCGACGATTTGTTGAAGTTGAGCTCAGAGAGCGTCGAACTGAGTTCGACGATTCGTCGACCAGAGCTCGACGAAAATTGCCTTAGACTTAGCTCTTCATCCTTGATCTTGGAGTGGACTTGGGGGCAGCTTCAAAACTAAGTTCTAGACCCTAGACTCATTCTAATGTTGACCTTCTCAACTATACAACTAGGTCAACTAGGATCCTAAGACAAGCATAGTGATCCTTACCCAAATTAGTAATAGGGTGTTCCAACACCCTTCATCTGTAATATAATGTTAATCTGCCTAGCGCCAGCTGCGCGCTCTTCGAACTCGCCACCCGCTTAATGCGGGATTATCTTGTTTATTTTATAATTCGCCTGCATAATTGACGTGACTGCTTATTTTATATTAACTTTTATTCGCCCTTATTAATCCCAATCATTAGTTTTATCTGTCTGCCTCACCGTCTTTTCGTTGTTTTCTCGAGATGACCGCCCACTTGGGGTCTCGTCGCCCGAGGTGTAGAAAAGAGAGGAGTCGGCCAACTTTTTGACTTATCCGACATACCTTCTCTTGCCCGTACCTCCCTACCTAGGAAAGCTATAAATACCCCCCCCCCTGCCAGGGTAGGAAGTGTGCTTCCTTAGACCTTCGCTCGCGCCTCCCCCTCTTACTACAGCTTGTCTCGCGCTCCGGCCACTCGCGCTATCCCGCTCGCGCTATCCCGCTCGCGCTATCCCGCTGATCCTTCACTCGCCCACCTTCCCTCCCCCTCTTTGACTCGCGCATATCATGGTGAAAAAGAGGTCAGAGGAGAGTGAGGGGCGCAGCCATTGCGGGAAGAGGTTTTCCGACCATGACTTCCCCCCCGGTCGTCTATCCGCCGACGACTACGAGGCCTTCCGGAGCGACTATCTGCCGGAAGGTTATGAGTCACGCCCTCCCCGGGTTGGCGAGAGCGTAAACACTTTTTACCCGGGAGAGCTCGCCATCCCTATTTCTCATTTCGAAGCGGGGCTCCGACTTCCCTTCTGGCCGGAGGTGAAGCAGGTTCTGAAATACTTCGGCATTGTGCCCGCCCAGTTGAACCCGAATGCTGTCTCAGTCATTATCGCGTTCGCGTGCTACATGCGGAGGGAGAGGATAGACTTCAGTCTCACCGTCTTCCGTAAGATGTTCGTGTACCACGCCAACCAGGACGGGGTGTCCTTCTTCACTGGGCAAAACCTGAAGGTGTGCGAGACACCCAATAAAAATCACCACTGGCTGACTCGCTTTGTATTCGTCCGTGGAAATCTGGGTGGCGTCCCTCTCGCGCCTGCCTCGCCCGCCGAAACCTTCTACACTTCTCCGCAGGTTGGCGGTACGGACAGGCTCCTTTGTGAATACCTCATAGGGAAGAACTTCGAGGTCCGATATTTGAGAAGGGGGCTCGCCTCCTTGCCCCCTGTGCTCCCGGGAGAAGGTATGTTTGTCCTCTCGCCATTCCCCCACCTCTAACCCTTTCCTCTCGCGGGGGCTCTTCTCCTGACATGCGCTTTTTCCAGGAGAGAGGAATGTGCCGGTTCACCCTCCTTATCGAAGCAACATCAAGCCCTCCCCAGACGTGGCTCTCGCCAGTATGGCGGCCGAGGCGGCCAGAGATTCGCTGGCACCTCCTCCCCAAAAGTGGAGGGCCGAGGACCCGGTTCCCTCTCCCCTCAGTCCTTCGAAGAAAATGAAAATGAAGCTGAAGAAGTCTGTCTCCTTTCCCCTCGGGAAAGGCAAGGCTCCTGCGGATACTGCGGCGACGTCGGGATTGTTGAGTTCCATATCTGTGGGATCTCAGTCTCCCCACTCGCCTCCCCTGACCTCTCCGCATAGGGTTGTCTCGTTCCCCGAGGAGGCGGCCCCTTTTGCGCCCCCAGCGAGCTCTTCTCTTCCTGCTCCCCAATCCCCCTCTCGCGAGGGGGCTTCTCCCTTTCCTCCACCGTCTGCCCACCTCAACTTCAATATGGGGCCGTCCGTTCCCGATGGCTCCAATGACCCCTCTCTCATCTGGGACAAAGGGTCCTATAGGGTCTCTATCTCCACCCTCCTCCCATCCTGGAGAGAGCAAGCCGAACCCACCGCTCACGCTTTCTCCTTATTCTTCGGCCTCTATGGAGGTCCTACCCCCGACGCGCTCGATACGGCCACTACGCGAGACCTAGTCCTGCGGACGGCGCATTCGCAGCTGCGCACCTTGGAGCTGTCACATCGCCTCTCGCGCCGCCTCATCCATAACACTCGAAGCTGGAAGTAGATAGACACCAAACTGGCGGCCGAGTGCGAGAAGTCTGGGGATCTCTGAGAGCGCTAAGTTGTCAACCTAAATCACCTAGAGGGGGGGAATAGGTGAAATGCGTGCCAAATGCAGAATAAAAAATTAACACAGCACAGATCAAGCAACCACGCAGAGAACACAGGATTTATAGTGGTTCCCCAACCCTGGGTACATCCACTTTCACCTCACCAATCTAGTAAACCACTAGACTTGGCTACTCCACTATCTCGGATCAAAACGATCCTACAACTTGGAACAACGTTCGTACAAATCTCGATCCAAACGGATCTACACTCGGAAGAAAACCTTCCAACAAATCTTGATCCAAACCGGATCTACAGAACTCGGAGTCAAGACTCCTACAAGAATAAAAGGTTGTATAAAGAAATATACAAACAGAACCGATCAGATCTGGATCTTCAAATCTTTCTTCCTTCTTCAGCTTTTAGAGATCGGCGGAAATAAATCGAGGAAGACAGAGGCGAAAACCCTTGGATCTGGAAACCTGGAATCAGCGTGATCAAGCACGGGATCTATCGATTGAGAGTAGCTTGATCTTCTGAAACTTCTTAGCTGAATCTCTGTATCGGAGAAGGCCGGTGACGAAGAAGATGAACAGTATTTTGTCGGCATGAACTTGTCGGCTTCCCGATGTCGGCGATAAAATCAGATTCAGAATTCTTATATTTTCTTCTTAGGGTTCGTCGACTTGACAAGACCTATTTATAGTACTTCTGCAACGGTCATAATACTTAATCAAGTACACGTGGACCAATCATATGAGAGGATTTGAGATAACCCGCAAAGTCTGGACTTAGAAACATTCTTTCTGTAAATTGACATACACGAGTATATCAATGAACTACTCGAGTATCAGGAGAGAGAGAGACATACTCGAGTAAGCACGAGTCCAGGACTTAGAAAATAATCTGAAGGGAGATTCAAACTACTCGAGTATATCAAACTCACATACTCGAGTATACATATAACTACTCGAGTAACTAGAAAACTACTCGGGTAATCACAAACCTACTCGAGTAAGAGAATCAAGCTACTCGAGTATAAAGTCATTCACTCGAGCATATCAGGGAACTACTCGGGTAATCACAAACCTACTCGAGTAAGAGAATCAAGCTACTCGAGTATAAAGTCATTCACTCGAGCATATCAGGGAACTACTCGAGTCTGCAAACTAACATACTCGTGTAAACAGATATACTCGAGTACTTGGCTGGACTACTCGAGTATATACATAAGCTACTCGAGTATCATAGTGCCTACTCGAGTAAGAGGAAGAATCTGAAGACTCGAGTATGTCCTTTGGATTACTCGAGTACTAAGTTACTTACTCGAGTATACGAAGCTATCTACTCGAGTATGTAGACTTAGAAAAATTTCTTCCTTGAGAACTCATTTCTCCTACTAAAGATCAGCAACACTCCAAGGTTCCATTTGTCCATGCGCTTGTGAAATGAAGTGCATCCTAATAGAGAGGCTACACATGAGTCAACACCATGGATCCCACAATGAGGGATTACATTATATGGTCCTGTGTTAGGTGACCCATTGTAGACTGACATTGGTCTACACTTGGCAATATAGTCCTGCATACATAAATCAAACACAAAATCAAATACAACTGCAATTCACCTTAGTTTTAGGAGGACTTCTTCAAATTAAGGTCATTGTGGAAATAAGACCCAACAATCTCCCCCTATTTGAAGAAGTCAGAACACTATCTACTAAGTTGAATTGCTAGAGATATTAAAACAAAATGACATGAAAGAGGATGCATTGTCTTACATTTCTTTACTATAATTGTCCAACAATCTCCCCATTTCTGTACTAGAATTGTTTTGCATTTCTCCCCCTTTCTGAAATCTTCATTTGGATTTGCAAAATTTCTCTTCCTTTATCATCTCTAAATTCCATTTCCTTTTGCTCTCCCCCTTTCTGAAATCTTCATTTGGATTTGCAAAATTTCTCTTCCTTTATCATCTCTAAATTCCATTTCCTTTTGCTCTCCCCCTTTCTGACCTCTTTAAATAGGGGACACTAGAAACTCCCCCTTAATCTTCTAGTTCCAAGAATTTTTCTGGAACAACTATTTGTCCAATTGCCAGATAAGAATTTTATTGGCCTATGGACATACCTGCATCAACAAGATTAGAATCCCTTAGGAGCCCAAACAAGATTGGGTCCTAGGTCTCTTGTTAGTATCCTCCCCCTACAAGAGTTAACATTGTGAGTGGTCTTTCTCGCATTATTAACTTGAGGAGTTAAAACATAGCTGGGATTAAACCAGCAATCTATGGCGAAGTGACCAACCTTGCCACAACACCAACAGTTAAACCTGTTGTACCTTCTCTTGTTCTCTTGCTTTACCTTATGGATGGGGGGTCTAGCAAGAGCAACTGACTTGGAGGAGGAAGACTCATGATTGCAACAAGTACATGGCTTCCTTGTCTCCTTGGCCTTTGTTACACTAGTTTTAGCTTTTGGTGTCTTCTTCTTATTTGGCCCCTTATTGTAAGGATCATATTTCAGTAAGGCAACGGTTTGGCTTGGGAAATCCTTGCCTTTACCTTTGGCAGATTTATGTCCTAAACTGCTATTTTTCACGAAGGAAGCTTCTCCATTAGTGATTGGAAGCAAGGTTGTAGGCGAGGTGAGAGTTTCAACAAGCTTTCGTTCGATGACTAGCTTTGCTTCCAGTTCATCCAGGAGGGATTCCTTATGATTTACTAATTCAGTGAAGTCTTTAATTTCCTCCTTCAAGGATTGAACTTCATCTCTGAAAGGGGTTAATTGGTCAATCTCCTCCCTCAGATTTGATTCCACCTCTTTGAGGGATGAAATCTCTTTTGATCGCGATTTGACTACCTTCCGGCATTTGTCAAATGCAGTCAATAAGACTTGATACTGATTTACCAATTCAGAATCATCCTCCCCAGAGGAATAGCCATCATGACCATTTGAGTCAGTATCTGAGGCAGAAAGAGGTGTGTGAGAATTTACCTTCCCGGTGTATGAGGAGGTACCGTTGTAGTTATCCTCTTGGTCAGAAAAACCCAAAAGCCCGAAGTAAACTTCTTCATCCTCACTTGACTTAGATGAGTCAGAGTCACTGAGGGTTTTTGACTTTTTGGCAATGAAGCTTCTTTCTTTCTTCCTTTTCCCTTGTCTGGAATTCTTTTCTATGCCTCTTCCTTCTTTCTTCAGAGGGCACTCAGTGCTTATATGCCCTGGCTTACTACAATAATAGCAAACAACGTTAGATAAAACATGTTTGTTCAGTTTAGATTTATACCTGTCATGGCTGCTGTGACGATCACCATCAAGACGTGATCTTCTGGATGAGGAATCATTTTCTCTCATTTGTTTCTTATTGCTAAGAAACTTCTTAAATTGTCGGGAGAGAAGATGGAACTCTCCATCTGATAAATCTGAGCCTGAGGTGCTTGGCTCAGAGTCTTCTTCTTCATAGTCTCCTTGAGTGGAAGCAGGAGAAGTAGATTTGGCCTTTCTTGAGCTGTCTGCCCTTAGAGCAACTGGCTTATCTTGGAATGAGGAGCTGTTGCCCTCTTCTTCTGCTTTTCTATTATTGATTTGAAGCTCATATGACATGAGCTTTCCGAAGAGGTTCTGAGGGTCAGTTTCTGCTAATCTTCCAAACTCTCTGATGGCACATATCTTGTTGTCCCAATCCTTTGTCAAGGATCTTAGGAACTTGTCGTTTAGTTCACCATCTGTGAACACTCTGCCGTAGTTCCTCAATCCATTGACAGTCTTGAAGAAATTTTCATATGTGTCAGCAATAGCTTCCTTTGGTCCTTGCTTGAAGGCTTCATACTTCTGATTTAGAAGTGATCTTCTATCATCCCTTACTTCTTCTGTACCTTCCATCAAGATAATTAGAGATCTCCACATTTCCTTGGCAGATTGGCAGTGAATGAGGTTTTGCAACATAGAATCATTGACTGCACTTGCGATGATGTTCTTAGCTTTCTTGTCTAAGGAGACAAGTGCAATCTCATTCTTATCAAGATCCATCAACTTCTTTGGCACCTCCTTTGTAGGATCACTAGTGGAGGCAATCATAGGGATATAAGGGCCTTCCTCCACTATCATGAATAAGCGGGGGTCAACAGCTTCCATGTAAAGTTTTATTCTCTCTTTCCACATGGGAAAGTTTGCCTTATTGCACACTGGGAGCTTAGAAGAATCCTTGGCTCTGTCCATGCTTGATTAACTCAGAAAGACAACTAGGAGGGATCAGATCAAGGTGTTAACCTTTTAAAGATCAACCTCCCTCTGATACCAATTGAGAGCGCTAAGTTGTCAACCTAAATCACCTAGAGGGGGGGGAATAGGTGAAATGCATGCCAAATGCGGAATAAAAGATTAACACAGTACAGATCAAGCAATCACACAGAGAACACAGGATTTATAGTGGTTCCCCAACCCTGGGTACATCCACTTTCACCTCACCAATCTAGTAAACCACTAGACTTGGCTACTCCACTATCTCGGATCAAAACGATCCTACAAATCGGAACAACGTTCCTACAAATCTCGATCCAAACGGATCTACACTCGGAAGAAAACCTTCCTACAAATCTTGATCCAAACTGGATCTACAGAACTCGGAGTCAAGACTCCTACAAGAATAAAAGGTTGTATAAAGAAATATACAAACAGAACCGATCAGATCTGGATCTTCAAATCTTTCTTCCTTCTTCAGCTTTTAGAGATCGGCAGAAATAAATCGAGGAAGACAGAGGCGAAAACCCTTGGATCTGGAAACCTGGAATCAGCGTGATCAAGCACGGGATCTATCGATTGAGAGTAGCTTGATCTTCTGAAACTTCTTGGCTGAATCTCTGTATCGGAGAAGGCCGACGACGAAGAATGAAAGTGAAGGGATAGATACTACTCTAGAGGGGGGGTGAATAGAGTTATCAAATTTTGCACAGACAAAACTTAATAGTCTACCCAACTCCCTTGGAGTGAAGTGCGGAATGAAAAGATTATAGATATTGATTTAACCTTAAAGCCTAACACAAGTGTTGTGTACAAACACAAGCTAACTGTAATTACAGTTAAGCTTGGAAAAACCTAATCAGCAACTAGCAGCCTAGTTATATCTAATCACAGCCACAATGCAGGAATTAAACAATTGAATCCAGACGACACAAGGAGATTTATAGTGGTTCCCCAAACAACTTGGGTACGTCCACTCTTCTATCCACACGGTAGGAATCCACTCAGGTTTTTGATCAGGTGCCCTGCCACCAACAGAATCTGATTCAGGTAGATTCAGAAACCCTTTAGACTTTTGATCAGGTGTCTAAAAACCAAGCACAGGTTTTTGATCAGGTGCCCTGCCACCAAGGGATACTTTTGAAGGGAGTAATAACCCTGTACAGGAGGGGGAAGAAGGTTAAGATGTCTTCTCTATTTTTCAATGGATTAGAGAAGCACAAAACTTGCACTGAGCTAGAATGCTCTAAAGAATCAAGGCTCCCCCTGTCTCAAAGATGTCCAGGTGAAGTCTTGCTTCAGTGCAGAAAAACTCTTCAGAAAATTCTGAAGGAAAAGCTACAGGAAGAAAATAAATGACAAAAAGAAATCTCTTCAAGCAGCTATTCTTCTTCTTCTTCTTCTTCAAAGAATCTCTGAGTTTGAACTTCCTGAAAGCAGGAGAACTCAGGTGAAGAAGAGATGAAGATCTTAACACTTCTCAGTTAGATGGAGTTTGCTGAGAGCAGGAAGCTTGAACGCTTGAAAGCTTGAATGAACACTGGTTGGCTATTAGCTTCTATTAACTAGTTTGAATCCTTCAGCAAAGGGTTCTTTTTATAATCATCATCAAGCAACGGCTCTCTTCCATTTGAATTATTTGTCTTCTTGTGAGCCTTGAGACCTGGGCTGTAAATATCAAAGAAGACAGAAATATCTCTGCAGCAAAACATTCTATAAAAAGGAATAAACCTCTTTCTAAGAAGCTGCAGGTTTAAATCAAATAAACAGAAGGACCAAATAAAGTCACATCAGAAATAATCTCTTTATAGCAAAGAAGAAGACTTTTCAGTCCAACGGCTATAAAGGGCTGTCAGTAGATAAAGTAAATTATAATGACAGCTAATAAGACAAACAACTTTATCTTAAAAGATTTGAACTCAGGCAAACAGAATGAAGCAAATAATGCCTGGAAACTTTATCATACAGCTTGAAATAATATGCCAATAAATGTATTAAATAATTAAATATAATAAATAAATACAAAATGCAAAGGCAGGCAGAAAGCGTCGAACGACCTTCGGAGATCGTCGACCGACGCACGGAGATCGTCGATCTATCGGGCAGATAGTCGAACGATCCAGATAGTCGACCTATCGAAGAAGATAGTCGAACTACCCCGGCAGATAGTCGACCTATCAGAACAGATAGTCGAACTACCAGATAGTCGAACTATCAGGACAGATAGTCGAACTATCAAGCGCACAGAGATAGTCGACCTATCAAGCAGATAGTCGACCTACCTCAGAAAACAGATAGTCGACCTATCAACAGATAGTCGACCTATCAACGCAGAACAGATAGTCGACCTATCAACAGATAGTCGAACTATCAGCGCAGAACAGATAGTCGACCTATCAACAGATAGTCGAACTATCAGCGCAGAACAGATAGTCGACCTATCAACAGATAGTCGAACTATCAGCGCAGAACAGATAGTCGACCTATCAACAGATAGTCGAACTATCAGCGCAGACCAAGGCGTCGACCAACTGATAGACGATCGTCGATCAGTCGATAGACGATAGTCGAACGGCGTTCGACTATGGTCGAACGAAAAAACTACTTAACCAAATTCTCAATTTGGAAAAGCGAGGACTCTACAGCTAGACTCCTAACCATTGACCATAGATATTTCTTGGGTCAAGAAGCACAAAGGAGAGGACTGAACTCAAATCAAACTAGGCTACCAACAATCTCCCCCTATTTGAGTTAAGTCTCTCAAAAACTAAAAACAGCTAGCAATAGAATACTAAAGAATGATTTAAGCAAATAGATAACAATAAACTGGCAGATTATCAATCAGATAAATAAATATACCACAGCAGTTAATTAAACTATTATGAATCTTTAGAGTCTGGTAAAGGATCAGAAGAACTTGAAACAAAAGAAATTTTTCTAAGCGGGTCATCTGATTCTTTCTTTGACATTTTTAGATCCTGAGCACCAATAATCTTCAGTTCTGTAGCTCTGGGGACAACAGCTTCAGGATGTTTTTCCATGTACTTTGACGGGTCAAATATCTCAGGATTTACCTGGAACTTTTCAAATTCTTTCTTTCTATAGGCTGACATGGTAGTAAAACCAGTTATATCTTTTCCTTCAGCTCTTGCTTTTCTTATCTGGGCTGCTCCTACAAGTTCTTGAAAGCGAGCCATCCTAAAGTTAGGATCGAGCTCAGGATTTTCATATACGGGCTCAGGAGAAGCAGCATCAGCTATTTTATCTAGATAAGACATTAAAGAATACTTAGCAGATAGGTTCATGCTAGATATTTTAAAACAAAGGTGAACTATTTACCTTTTGATACAATTTCCTCAGTCTGTACTGGAGAAGGAGATGAAATTCTCTTCTTTGGAGAAGGAGGTGGGGAAAAGGTTGGTCTTTGACTCACAGTCTCCTTCATTTGTCTTTGAGAACCATAAAATGATTTTCCTTGAGAGCTTTGATAACCTTGCCTTGGCTGGGGCTGAGCAGACGCAGATTTTCCAGAGGAGGCAGTAGGAAGAGCTGAAAGGTTCCCAGAGGCTCCTGCACCGGGAGGAGGAGGAGGACCTCTGGGAGTCCATTTAGAGACAGGACTATCATACCTCTTGGTTCTTTTCCTTTCTTTTTGCTGATTTTTCGAAAACCACATCCAATGCTTAAAATCCTTGGATTTAGGGTCAATGCCCTTCAAAATATAATACGGAGTATCATTATCCTTGCTAGGAGGTGGAGGAGGAGCAGCTTTTCTCTTCTTTGCAGCAGATTTCTTTCTCTTTGATTTTTCAGAAATATCAGAATCATCATCATCATCAGAATGGGATGATGGAGGGTTCTCATAAGGATCATAGGCTTTTGAGACAGCCTTTTCTTTAAGCTTTGAAGCAGATTTCTCCTTTTCTTCTTCTATGGCATCCAAAGCCAGAAGGGAGTCTAAATCTAATCCTGGAGAGTCATCCCAGATGGATGACTTCTCAACTTGCAAATCTTTCTCTTTCTCTTTTAAAGATAGAGCTCTTAAATTCCATGCAGCTCTTGCTTGAGCTTCTTCCAAACTCAGAACTGGAGAGTCAACTTTGACTTCCTCTTTCTCAGACTCATCTTCTTTATTATCCAAGAAGGATTCCAACTCAGGGTCAACTTGAATATCGGGAATACTTGGTACAGCCTCAGAAACAACTTCTATTATTTGGGCAGCTAAATCTTCTCTAATAATATCTGTAAAATTATGAATATAGATCTGCTAAATAAACAGATATCATTCCTTCAATGCATTCACAGACTATCAAATTAATAGACTCATCAACAAAACGAATGAAAGAGTTACCTTCATATTTAACCATCTCCCAGCAGTCATTCAGATAAGAAGTTATAATTCCTTCCAGGAATCTAACTATCACAGGAGAGGTTAGATCTTCTAAGCAGACTTTAACTGCAATCTCAGATAATAATATTCCATCTGCTATTTCTTTCTCAGACAAAACTGGAGCTAAAACATTCTCAGCAGGAGCTATTTCTTCCTGGGCTGGAGCTATCTCTTCCTGGGCATACATGACAACATCTGGAGCTATTTCTATTTCAGCTGGAGGAGAGGCAGGAAGGACTGAGACATCTTCATTGAACATCTCCCCCTGCCTGATTTCAGTGGCTACTGAAACCAGGAACCTAGAGGAAGACGGCTTAGCAGATTTTGAGATGGATTGGATGGAGGCAGTCAAACGGTCAATGGAGGCGGCAAGGGGAGCGATTGCCTCGTCAATCATGGTTTTGATTGACGGGGTAATCAGCTCCACGATGCGGGAGATAATCTCTGGAGAGATTTCAAAAGATGATGGATGAGAGGTGGATGGAGCAGCAGTAGATATGGTAGGGGTGCTGGGATGAGAAATAATGGGAACAGGGGATCGAGCAGGAGATACAGCAGGAGAATGAACAGGAGAATGAATGGGAGAATGAACGGGAGATACATGAGGAGTAAGAATTCTCTCTGATCCTAACAAATCGAAGCTAGGAGCAGATATCCTAGCCAGATATGTAGGTAGAGGAGAGGCTGGAGGGGAAGAAGGAACAACCGTAGTTGTTTCAGGGACAACAGAGGAAGAAAGTCTTACTTCAACTGAAGTTGATGGTACTTCAGCTGAGGCAGACGGCAATGCAGAGGAGGAGGAAGGAAGAGCTGAGCCAGCTTCAATAGGTTGAGGAGCGACTGATGCAGTCCTTGTGTCCTCAGATGGTGCTGGAGCAGATTTCACGAACGTCCTCTTCCACTTTGAGAATAGATGGGGATCCATCTTCTTGCTGGCATTGATGGTTGTTGCAGTAGAGCTCAGCAGCTGGGGATATCTTTCCTTCAGGAAAATACCTATAACCCTTCCGAGGGTAACTTCCTTCTTTCCATTCTTTTTCCTGATTAAATCAAACAGAACTGCAGCCCAATCGATCCTTTTACGATTAACAATTGCACACATAAGTGCGAATTGCTGCCTTGTTATGTTATCATGGGCAGAGTGCTTGCCCAGAAGCACTTTTCCAACTATCTCAGCCAAAAACTTAATCTTGAAGGGGAAGTTTACCTTGAGCAGCTTGGTGGGAATGCCCTCGGCATGTCCCAGCTCGACCAGCATTCTTCCAAACTCCTGAGCGTCTTGCTCATAATCTTCGTCACCAATAACTAAACCAAAAACATCAGATAGGACGGCCGGAGTCAGGATAGCTTCTTCTCCGCCTATGGTACCAGTCATCGCTTCGTCTGAGGAAGACGACGTGAAAGCCCATTCTTTAATTTCTGGAATGTTAATCTTAATTCTTTCAGACATTAACTTTTCTAAACCTTGATCCCTGCAGAGCTGGAGAACTTCCACTATTCCGGCATCGCAACTGCTGAAAGCTTCAAAATCCACACTGAATCCTGCATCGAACTTGACGACGGCTAGAACAGCTGGGGAAACCGCCATTGAATCGCTGGAGAAACGCGAGAAGGAGGAGGAAGACGAAGAGGACGAAACGGCACAAAATCGCAAGCGGGAAAGCAGAATGCGAAAGGGCACGCTCCGTCGACGATAAAACAAAAGATCTTTTGACCTAGGTCGACTATCGGCTTTATATCTGACCGGATATAGTCGGTCTATTAAAAAGATCTTGACCCGATGGTCGAACGGTCGTTCGACGATCGGCTCAGAAGCAGAGTAGTCGGACAATCGTTCGACTATTTCTGGCTTCTCAAACAACAGGCTATCGTCATCCAGAGATCGACGATGTGCCTAACCTGTTCGACGATGGTCGAACGTCGATCGACGATCTTCAAACAGATAAGCTATCATTAACCAGAGGTCGACGATAAGCTTAAGCCGTTCGACTATCTTCGAACATCGTTCGACTATCTTCAAACAGATTTCAACATAGGCAGATAAAGTCACACTTAGTCTCGTCCATTGATCATGCCTAGTTGAACTAAAAAGAACAGATGCTTCTGTTCATCTAAAGGCTTGGTGAATATATCACCTCTCTGAAACTCAGTGGATATGAACTCAAGACAGATCTTGTTCTTTTCCACACAATCTCTCAGGAAATGGTGCCTAATCTCAATGTGCTTCGTTCTAGAGTGATGCACTGGATTTTGTGCAATTGAGATAGCACTGGTACTATCACACATGATCTTGGTGTTCTTGTGTGAGTAACCATAATCCACAAGCTGGTTTTGAATCCACAGGATCTGTGAACAACAACTAGCAGCTGCTATATATTCAGCCTCTGCAGTTGAAGTTGAGACAGAAGCCTGCTTCTTACAGAACCAAGAGACCAATCTCTCTCCCAGGAACTGACAAGTTCCTGAGGTGCTCTTCCTGTCAACTCTGCAACCAGCATAATCAGAATCAGAATATCCAATTAATTCAAACTCTGACTCAGCTGGGTACCAAAGTCCTAGATCTGGACATCCTTTCAGGTATCTCAGGATTCTCTTTAGAAGAATCAGATGAGATTCCTTGGGGTTGACCTGGAATCTAGCACAAAGGCATGTAGCAAACATTATATCTGGCCTACTTGCAGTTAGATATAATAGGGAACCAACAATGGCCCTATAATTCTTTTGATCAACTGGCTTGCCGTGATCATCAGAATCAATAACTACATTAGTAGCCATGGGTGTAGGCATTGCTGAAGCATCAGCCATCCCAAATTTCTTTACCAATTCCTTGGCATATTTGGATTGGGAGATGAAGATACCATCAGCATCTTGCTTAACTTGGAGACCAAGAAAGTAAGACAGCACACCCATGCTACTCATCTCAAACTTGGAATGCATTAAGTTAGAAAACTTTTTGCACAGTTTGGGATCAGTGGAGCCAAAAATAATATCATCTACATACACCTGAACTAACAGGATTGTGTCCTTGTGATGCTTAACGAACAGGGTTCTATCAACTACTCCCCTAGTGAAGTTGTGCTCTAACAGGAAACTAGCTAAGGTCTCATACCAGGCCCTAGGAGCTTGCTTTAGTCCATAAAGAGCTTTCTGTAACTTAAAAACATGAGAAGGCTGAGTTGAGGAAACAAACCCTGGTGGTTGTTCAACAAACACCTCTTCCTTAAGCTCACCATTCAGGAATGCACTTTTGACATCCATTTGGAACACCTTAAACTTCATGAAGGCTGCATAGGCCAAGAAGATCCTTATTGCTTCTAGCCTTGCAACAGGAGTAAAGGTTTGGTCATAGTCTATACCTTCCTCCTGTCTGTAGCCCTGAGCTACAAGCCTAGCTTTATTCCTTACTATGATTCCATTTGCATCTAACTTGTTTCTATACACCCACTTGGTGCCTATGATCAGTTGGCCTTTAGGTCTTGGAACCAAAGTCCAAACTTTACATCTCTCAAACTGATTGAGCTCCTCTTGCATTGCAATGATCCAGTGAGGATCTAGCTCTGCATCTTTAAAGGTGAGGGGTTCAACCTGTGAGAGGAAACAAGCATGCATCACATCCTGTCTTAATTGATGTCTTGTTTGCACACCAGCTGATATGTCTCCAATCACTTGAGATGAGGGGTGATCTCTAAGTGTGACAATATCAGCAGGTGGGATGTGATCTTCAGCAACAGTTGGGATTAATTCCTCAGGAGGAATTTGATCTACTGTTGGTGGTACAACAGCAGCTTCAACAGCTTCAGCAATGTCTTCATCACTGTCTGATTCAGTGATCTGAAGAGTTGAAAGTTGAAGGATTTCTTGAGGGGCATCATGTACCTGCAAAGAACTGGAGGAAGGAGAATTTTCTTTCTCCTTGTAAAACATCTGATGCTCATCAAATGATACATGCACAGATTCTTCTATCTTACAGGTTGATTTGTTATAAACCCTATAAGCTTTGCTTACTTGGGAATATCCAAGCATGATTCCCATTGAAGCTTTTGCTTCAAACTTTCTAATATATTCTTTATTATTATTATGAATATACACAATACAGCCAAAAACTCTAAAGTAATTAATTTTTGGTTTCTTTCCTTTAAGCAACTCATAAGGAGTTTTACACTTAAGTTTGTGTATCAAACTTCTATTCAAGACATAGTTGGCTGTACTAACAGCTTCTGCCCAATAGGATAGAGGCATGTTAGCATCTGCCAACAATGTGCTAGCAGCTTCAATTAGTGTTCTATTCTTCCTCTCAACTACCCCATTTTGTTGGGGAGTTCTAGGAGCTGAGAAGCTATGTTTGATACCTTCTCTCTCACAGAATTCTTGCATGAGAAGAGAGTCAAACTCAGTACCATGATCACTTCTGATCAAGGCCACATGAGTAGAGTACTCAGTCTGCACACAAAGTAGAAAGTCTGTAAGGGCTTTGAAGTTATCAGACTTAGTTCTCAAAAAGAAAACCCAACTGAACCTAGAGAAGTCATCTACAATTACTAAAGTGTAATACTTCCCTCCTAAACTCTGTACATTTATTGGGCCAAAAAGGTCCAAATGTAATAAATACAGGATTCTAGGAGAATCACTTTTATTTACAGATTTAAATGAATTCTTGGTTTGCTTGCCTAGCTGACAAGCCTTGCATAGGCTCTCCTTCTTGTAGGGGCAAGAAGGTAAACCTCTAACAAGGTTGTGCTTAGATAACCTAGATATATTTTTCAGGTTTACATGACTAAGCCTTTTATGCCATAGGGAATTATTATTAAGGGTTACTTCATTAAACAGGCAGATTTCAGATTGAGATGAATTAAAATCTACTAAATATATATTACCTATTCTAATACCTACTAAAACAACATTATTATTTAAAGTAATATTGCAAGAGAAATTAGAAAATGAAACCTGGTAGCCAGCATCACATAGCTGGCTGACTGAAATCAGATTATGCTTTAGTCCATTGACATAAGCAACTCTCTTGAATGTAACTGCTCCAATGGTGATCTTGCCATAGCCTTCTGTCTGACCACAGCTGGAGTCTCCAAAGATAACCTTTGGGCCGAGCTTAGCTTTGAACTTTGACAGTAGATCTTTATTTCCTGTCATATGCTTAGAGCATCCACTATCCAAATACCACTTGTTTTGAGTGATTGGATAGGCCTTCACCTGCAAGACAATTATTTAGACAGAGTGGACCCAGGTAACCTTGGGTCCCTTGTTTTTCACATAAGAAAAACTGGAAATGTATGAGAATGCAGGCTGAGGGTGATAACCTAGTGGGTGAGATCTCCTAGGTGGGATTCTCCATGCTGATGATGGGTCAACAAACCTAGGATTTCTATTCTCATTTAGGTTTCTATGGAATTGATTATGATTTTGAAAATCATATTGAAATCGTCGATCGACGTTCGACGATGGGTGCTCAGATCGTCGACCTTCGTTCGACCATGGAGCTTCCGATCGTCGATCTGCGTTCGACGCTTTTTGCATTTCTTTGAAAAACTTCTTTCTCTTTTCTCTCTTAGCCTTATTTAATGTTTTATTTACAAGGTTTACTTGCTCAGTGTTCTTCTTTCCACTAGCTGAAATGAAGTTCACTGGAGTTGAAAGATTATTTTTAAGCAAGACTGGGGGTTCACTGGGAGAAGCTCCTAAGCCTAGTTTATCATTACCTGACCTAGTGTTAGTCATGCTGGTAATTTCTAACAGCTTAAGGCTTCTACCATTAAGGGATTCTTCTAATCTCTTAGACTTAGCTAATTCTATTTTAAGAAATTTAATTTCTTCACTACAGGTAGTGAGTTCTTCCTTTAACCTAATGTTTTCAGAGGCTATTGATTCAGAGTCAACTAACCTATTTCTAAGTTCTTTTATTTCCTTCTCTGAGCTAATTAAATCTAAACATAAAGATTTAAATTCTACTTTAAATTCTTCTGAGGTAAAATCATAAGATGAAAGTACCTCATCTTCAGTAGGCATCTCTTTATCAGAATCAGAACTCTCTGCAGTAGAGTGGTTGCTGCAGGCATCTATTGCCATGAGGCAAATTTCTTTTGCCTTCTTCTCTTCCTCATCTTCACTGGAGCTTGATGAGGAGGATTCTTCATCAGAATCACTCCAGGTTTCAGCAATGAAACCTCTCTCCTTCTTCTTGTTTTTGTAGGAGGATGGCTTGGAGTGCTTCCTGTGTTGTTCTTTGTCTTTTCTCTTTTCCTTGTTCTTCTCCTCTGGACACTCTGGCAAGATGTGTCCAGGCTTCCTGCAACCATAACATATAATTTCTTTAGCAGGAGAGCGATCATACCTTGGTTTGTCTTCATAACGTGAAGACTTCTTTCTGAACTCCTTTTTCCCCATTTTGAGAAATCTTTTGGCAAACAGTGCCATAAGTTCCTCATTAGATTGGCTGTTTTCAGAAACATCTGCAGCCTTAAGAGCAAGAGACTGCTCTTTTCTTGTTGGAGTGGGGGTCTTGGCTTCAGCTTCAGCTTCTCTGGTCTTCAGCACTTGCTCAAAGGACTTGAGCTTGCCGAGGAGAGCTTCAGTTGAGATCTCATTAGTACTTCTGGCTTCTTTGATGGGCCAGATTCTTAGATCCCATGTGCTAGGGAAGCACATGAGAATCTTATCATTGACCTCTGTCAATGATATGTCCTTGTCCAGGGTCCTCAGCTCATTGATGATTGAGCTGAGCCTAGTGTACATAGCTTCAACTGATTCAGCATCAGTTTTCTTGAAGTTCTCGTACTGTGAGATTAGGTTGGACCTTCTGTCCTTCCTTTCATCAGCTGAACCAGCTACAATCTGGTTCAGTGTGTCCCACATGGCCTTTGCTGAGGAGCAATTAGCAACCTTCTGGAACACCTCATCAGACATAGTCTGAGCCAGTATGTTCATTGCTTTGGCATCAGCAATTTTGGCCTTCTTGTACTCATCATTATAATCTGGAGGAGGCACTGCACTCATATCAGATGATGAGGCAGTGGCAGCAACAGGTGCTCTTGGGGGACCTGACAAAATAGAAGCAAAAATACTTTCATCAATAGAATTCATATAAAGATTGATCCTTGCCTTCGAGATGCCAAACTTTGCTAAGTTGCATGCTGGAGGTCTGGTGCTTGAATAATCCTTAGACTGGGCCATGATAGTGAATATCTATAAACTCTTGGTATCTATCGGGATCTTGTGACTTAGGTGTTAGCCTATACAGTCAGTCAACCTCCCTCTGATACCAATTGAAAGTGAAGGGATAGATACTACTCTAGAGGGGGGGTGAATAGAGTTATCAAATTTTGCACAGACAAAACTTAATAGTCTACCCAACTCCCTTGGAGTGAAGTGCGGAATGAAAAGATTATAGATATTGATTTAACCTTAAAGCCTAACACAAGTGTTGTGTACAAACACAAGCTAACTGTAATTACAGTTAAGCTTGGAAAAACCTAATCAGCAACTAGCAGCCTAGTTATATCTAATCACAGCCACAATGCAGGAATTAAACAATTGAATCCAGACGACACAAGGAGATTTATAGTGGTTCCCCAAACAACTTGGGTACGTCCACTCTTCTACCCACACGGTAGGAATCCACTCAGGTTTTTGATCAGGTGCCCTGCCACCAACAGAATCTGATTCAGGTAGATTCAGAAACCCTTTAGACTTTTGATCAGGTGTCTAAAAACCAAGCACAGGTTTTTGATCAGGTGCCCTGCCACCAAGGGATACTTTTGAAGGGAGTAATAACCCTGTATACAGGAGGGGGAAGAAGGTTAAGATGTCTTCTCTATTTTTCAATGGATTAGAGAAGCACAAAACTTGCACTGAGCTAGAATGCTCTAAAGAATCAAGGCTCCCCCTGGCTCAAAGATGTCCAGGTGAAGTCTTGCTTCAGTGCAGAAAAACTCTTCAGAAAATTCTGAAGGAAAAGCTACAGGAAGAAAATAAATGACAAAAAGAAATCTCTTCAAGCAGCTATTCTTCTTCTTCTTCAAAGAATCTCTGAGTTTGAACTTCCTGAAAGCAGGAGAACTCAGGTGAAGAAGAGATGAAGATCTTAACACTTCTCAGTTAGATGGAGTTTGCTGAGAGCAGGAAGCTTGAACGCTTGAAAGCTTGAATGAACACTGGTTGGCTATTAGCTTCTATTAACTAGTTTGAATCCTTCAGCAAAGGGTTCTTTTTATAATCATCATCAAGCAACGACTCTCTTCCATTTGAATTATTTGTCTTCTTGTGAGCCTTGAGACCTGGGCTGTAAATATCAAAGAAGACAGAAATATCTCTGCAGCAAAACATTCTATAAAAAGGAATAAACCTCTTTCTAAGAAGCTGCAGGTTTAAATCAAATAAACAGAAGGACCAAATAAAGTCACATCAGAAATAATCTCTTTATAGCAAAGAAGAAGACTTTTCAGTCCAACGGCTATAAAGGGCTGTCAGCAGATAAAATAAATTATAATGACAGCTAATAAGACAAACAACTTTATCTTAAAAGATTTGAACTCAGGCAAACAGAATGAAGCAAATAATGCCTGGAAACTTTATCATACAGCTTGAAATAATATGCCAATAAATGTATTAAATAATTAAATATAATAAATAAATACAAAATGCAAAGGCAGGCAGAAAGCGTCGAACGACCTTCGGAGATCGTCGACCGACGCACGGAGATCGTCGATCTATCGGGCAGATAGTCGAACGATCCAGATAGTCGACCTATCGAAGAAGATAGTCGAACTACCCCGGCAGATAGTCGACCTATCAGAACAGATAGTCGAACTACCAGATAGTCGAACTATCAGGACAGATAGTCGAACTATCAAGCGCACAGAGATAGTCGACCTATCAAGCAGATAGTCGACCTACCTCAGAAAACAGATAGTCGACCTATCAACAGATAGTCGACCTATCAACGCAGAACAGATAGTCGACCTATCAACAGATAGTCGAACTATCAGCGCAGAACAGATAGTCGACCTATCAACAGATAGTCGAACTATCAGCGCAGAACAGATAGTCGACCTATCAACAGATAGTCGAACTATCAGCGCAGAACAGATAGTCGACCTATCAACAGATAGTCGAACTATCAGCGCAGACCAAGGCGTCGACCAACTGATAGACGATCGTCGATCAGTCGATAGACGATAGTCGAACGGCGTTCGACTATGGTCGAACGAAAAAACTACTTAACCAAATTCTCAATTTGGAAAAGCGAGGACTCTACAGCTAGACTCCTAACCATTGACCATAGATATTTCTTGGGTCAAGGAGCACAAAGGAGAGGACTGAACTCAAATCAAACTAGGGTACCAACAAAGAAGATGAACAGTATTTTGTCGGCGTGAACTTGTCGGCTTCCCGATGTCGGCGATAAAATCAGATTCAGAATTCTTATATTTTCTTCTTAGGGTTCGTCGACTTGACAAGACCTATTTATAGTACTTCTGCAACGGTCATAATACTTAATCAAGTACACGTGGACCAATCATATGAGAGGATTTGAGATAACCCGCAAAGTCTGGACTTAGAAACATTCTTTCTGTAAATTGACATACACGAGTATATCAATGAACTACTCGAGTATCAGGAGAGAGAGAGACATACTCGAGTAAGCACGAGTCCAGGACTTAGAAAATAATCTGAAGGGAGAATCAAACTACTCGAGTATATCAAACTCACATACTCGAGTATACATATAACTACTCGAGTAACTAGAAAACTACTCGGGTAATCACAAACCTACTCGAGTAAGAGAATCAAGCTACTCGAGTATAAAGTCATTCACTCGAGCATATCAGGGAACTACTCGGGTAATCATAAACCTACTCGAGTAAGAGAATCAAGCTACTCGAGTATAAAGTCATTCACTCGAGCATATCAGGGAACTACTCGAGTCTGCAAACTAACATACTCGTGTAAACGGATATACTTGAGTACTTGGCTGGACTACTCGAGTATATACATGAGCTACTCGAGTATCATAGTGCCTACTCGAGTAAGAGGAAGAATCTGAAGACTCGAGTATGTCCTTTGGATTACTCGAGTACTAAGTTACTTACTCGAGTATACGAAGCTATCTACTCGAGTATGTAGACTTAGAAAAATTTCTTCCTTGAGAACTCATTTCTCCTACTAAAGATCAGCAACACTCCAAGGTTCCATTTGTCCATACGCTTGTAAAATGAAGTGCATCCCAATAGAGAGGTTACACATGAGTAACCACCATGGATCACACAATGAGGGATTACATTGTATGGTCCTGTGTTAGGTGACCCATTGTAGACTAACATTGGTCTACACTTGGCAATATAGTCCTGCATACATAAATCAAACACAAAATCAAATACAACTGCAATTCACCTTAGTTTTAGGAGGACTTCTTCAAATTAAGGTCATTGTGGAAACAAGACCCAACAATCTCGCCAAATGGCTTGAGGTGTCCGAGAGTCTTCTCGCAAAGGCCAGCGGCGGAGTGGTGAGTTGGTACCCAGCCCGCATTTTCAAGCATTTTCCCTGTCACTTTTTAACACCCTTTTCCTTTCCTTGCAGGATGCCGAGACGGCTGAGAGATTACGCTCGCGGGTGGAGGGGCTGGAGGCAGAAGTGAAAGAGCTGAAGGCGGAGAATGCTCGGCTCAAAGAGGCTCCCCTTTCCCGTCCGCAGGTCCCTCCACCTCCTCCCGCCCATTACACTCACGACGACGTCGAAGAGCTCTGCAGGGATGCCAATATAAGGACCGCTGAGCTCATCCTGAAGATGATGAGAGAACTGGGCGTTGTAAAGGATGATTCTGAGGACATCACTGCCCGAGACCTCGTGCCCGAGATTTACGGAGAGGACGAGGATCCTTCGGCGAGCGAGAGGGGCTAGGACCCCCCCTTTTCTCTTTTTCTTTTTGTGCTATGACTGTAATGTACTTTCTGCTTCGTAGACGTACTGTATTTAAATTCTGATGTGATCCATGTTCATATTTTTTGCTCGTGCCTATCCTCCTTCCTCTTCTTTTTTCACTTTCTTATTTAGATTGCTTGGGAGGTCCTTAAGATCGTCGGCGGCGAGAGGGAGTTGCCTTTTCTCTCGCCCAACTATTATCGATGGACCTGGCCCGTGGGGCAGAAATGGTGAGCCTTCACCGTTTCTGCGAGTGGGGGGACTCCTTCCCCCCTCTCGCCTCTCTGGACGGCCCCTCTCGGCGCGAGTGGGTCAGGAAGGTTGACCATCCCCCCACCTCTCTCTTTTCTTTTTTATGCAATGAATCTTCTTGAAGCACCCCTTCTTTTTCAAGGGGAATAGGTTTTTCTGATTAATCGACCTCTGCTTCCCCTAGACAGTACTAAAACGAAAACCGAAACCCTTGTCTGTGAAGGACCGTAGAATGTCGAGTCCCCTCTCCCCTTTCTCCTCCAACCACCGAGTGAGCCTACAGCCCTGCCAGCTGGATGGGAGCCTGGTCAGCGGGTCTGCTCGGGGTCTCCTCTCCTCTTTCTCCTCCAACCACCGAGTGGGCCTACAACCCTGCCAGCTTGATGGGAGCCTGGTCAGTGGGTCTGCTCGGGGTCTCCTCTCCTCTTTCTCCTCCAACCACCGAGTGAGCCTACAGCGCTGCCAGCTGGATGGGAGCCTGGTCAGCGGGTCTGCTCGGGGTCTCCTCTCCTCTTTCTCCTCCAACCACCGAGTGAGCCTACAGCCCTGCCAGCTGGATGGGAGCCTGGTCAGCGGGTCTGCTCGGGGTCTCCTCTCCTCTTTCTCCTCCAACCACCGATTGAGCCTACAGCCCTGCCAGCTGGATGAGAGCCTAGTCAGCGGGTCTGCTCAGGGTCTCCTCTCCTCTTTCTCCTCCAACCACCAAGTGAGCCTACAGCCCTGCCAGCTTGATGGGAGCTTGGTCAGCGGGTCTGCTCGGGGTCTCCTCTCCTCTTTCTCCTCCAACCACCGAGTGAGCCTACAGCCCTGTCAGCTGGATGGGAGCCTGGTCAGCAGGTCTGCTCGGGGTCTCCTCTCCTCTTTCTCCTCCAACCACTGAGTGAGCCTACAACCCTGCCAGCTTGATGGGAGCCTGGTCAGCGGGTCTGCTCGGGGTCTCCTCTCCTCTTTCCCCTCCAACAACAGAGTGAGCCTACAACCCTGCCAGTTGGATGGGAGCCTGGTCAGCGGGTCTGCTCGGGGTCTCCTCTCCTCTTTCTCCTCCAACCACTGAGTGAGCCTACAGCCCTGCCAACTGGATAAGAGCCTTTTCAGCGGGTCTGCTCGGCCTTTCCTCTTTCTCCTCCAACCACCGAGTAAGCCTACAGTCCTGCCAGCTGGATGAGAGCCTGGTCAGCGGGTCTGCTCGGGGTCTCCTCTCCTCTTTCTCCTCCAACCACCGAGTGAGCCTACAGCCCTGCCAGCTTGATGGGAGCCTAGTCAACGGGTCTGCTCGGGGTCTCCTCTCCTCTTTCTCCTCCAACCACCGAGTGAGCCTACAGCCCTGCTAGCTGGATGGGAGCCTGGTCAGCAAGTCTGCTCGGGGTCTCCTCTCCTCTTTCTCCTCCAACCACCGAGTGAGCCTACAACCCTGCCAGCTAGATGGGAGCCTGGTCAGCGGGTCTGCTCGGGGTCTCCTCTCCTCTTTCTCCTCCAACCACCGAGTGATCCTACAACCCTGCCAGCTGGATGGGAGCCTAGTCAGCGGGTCTACTCGGGGTCTCCTCTCCTCTTTCTCCTCCAACCACCGAGTGAGCCTACAGCCCTGCCAGCTGGATGGGAGCCTGGTCAGCGGGTCTGCTTCGGGTCTCCTCTCCTCTTTCTCCTCCAACCACCGAGTGAGCCTACAACCCTGCCAGCTTGATGGGAGCCTGGTCAGCGGGTCTGCTCGGGGTCTCCTCTCCTCTTTCTCCTCCAACCACCGAGTGAGCCTACAACCCTGCCAGCTGGATGGGAGCCTGGTCAGCGGGTCTGCTCGGGGTCTCCTCTCCTCTTTCTCCTCCAACCACCGAGTGAGCCTACAACCCTGCCAGCTTGATGGGAGCCTGGTCAGCGGGTCTGCTCGGGGTCTCCTCTCCTCTTTCTCCTCCAACCACCGAGTGAGCCTACAGCCCTGCCAGCTTGATGGGAGCCTGGTCAGCGGGTCTGCTCAGGGTCTCCTCTCCTCTTTCTCCTCCAACCACCGAGTGAGCCAACAGCCCTGCCAGCTGGATGGGAGCCTGGTCAGCGGGTCTGCTCGGGGTCTCCTCTCCTCTTTCTCCTTTCCTTGTTTCTGAAGAAGAACGCCCTGAGGTATAGTGTTAGGAAATCGTGGCACATTCAAAAAAGGAGGATCATTAACAATATGCTCAATTAAATTCAGAAGAAATTTATCATTACGGATAAAAACGTTTCAGATCATCGCCACTGCGGGCGCGATCTAGGGGTATCCCGTCCACATCTTGGAGGTGATACCCCCTGACTTCAAGACCTCTTTTATTATGAAAGGACCCTCCCAATTAGGGTTGAGCTTCCCCACCGGGGCTCGCCTTCCTGCGGCATCTACCTTCTTGAGGACCAAATCTCCCTTTTGAAACTGCTTGATTCGGATGTGTTTATCAAAATACCGGGACATCCGGCGCTTGACCTCCTCCTGCTGGATCGTTGCTAGCTCCCTGAGCTCTTCCACGAGGTCGAGAGAAAGCCTCTGCTCCTCTCCATTATCGGTGTGCCACCTTTCATCCCCCTCCCTTGCTGCTGTGATCCTGGGAGATTCAACCTCAAATTCCACAGGTATGACGGCCTCAGCGCCATGAGAGAACTTGAAAGGCGTCTCTCCTGTGGCCGTATTCAGCGTAGTTCGCAGAGCCAACAGGACGGAGGGGAGTCGTTCCACCCAGCTTCCCCTCAAGTTCTCCACTTTCTTCTTCAGGAGATTCACTATGATCTTGTTAGCTGCTTCTACCTGCCCGTTGCTTCGTGGGTGATGAACCGAGGCGAACCGAAGGTCTATGCCGAGCTGTACACAAAAATCCACAAACTCCCTGCTAGCGAATTGTTGCTCGTTGTCGGTGACTATGGCCAAAGGGAGCCCGTGCCGGCAAATAATCTCTCCCCATACAAAATTCTTTACCACTCGTGAGGTCACCTTCGCCAAAGCCTTTACTTCCAGCCATTTTGAAAAGTAATCTACCATGACCAGTAGGAACCTCCTCTGACCACTGGCTTGAGGAAACGGTCCTACCAGATCCAGCCCCTATATGGCGAAGGACCAAGGGGAGGTGATTGTTCGCAGCCTCTGCGCCGGAAGGAGCTGCAAGGGAGCAAACTCCTGGCACTTTCTAGACCTTTTAGTGAGCTCCTCCGCGTCTCTTCGCAGGGTAGGCCAAAAATAACCTTGCCTTAGTACCCTCCCCTCCAAGGTTCGACTCCCCGAGTGGCTCCCGTACTCCCCCGAATGGACTTCTTCCAGCACCCTCGGTGCTTCTTTCTCGGATACACACCGGGCTAACAATCCGGACAACGTTTTTCGGTAGAGTACTCCCTCTTTCAACAAATAGTATGCCGACTTGTATCTAGTCCGCTTCCTCTATAGATCCCCCTCGGGTAGTTGCCCTGACGCTAAGAAGGTCACAAGAGGATCCATCCAAGACACCTCCTGGTCGATCTCCATTACCTCCCCCTCTTCCGTGGAGGGCCTGAAGAGCTCGGTCATGGTCCCCCCTGCCTGAGGACCATGCTTCACGAGCAGATCCGCCCGGACACTCTCCTCTCGAGGAACATGCTGGATGGAGAAACTATGGAACTGTCCAACAATGCTTTTTATCTTTCTCAAGTATAACTGGAGGGTCGGCTCCCTCACCTCGAACTCCCCGCTGATGTGTCTTGCCACAACCAAGGAATCCGTGAAGACCTTGATATCCTGTATACCCAACTCTCTAGCCAGCCGAAGCCCGACGATGATTGCTTCGTATTCTGCTTGATTGTTTGTGAGGGCAAAGTGTATCTTCAAATATTGCTCAATCCTAGTCCCCTCGGGACTCGTCAAGATGACCCCTCCCCCGAAAGAATTCCTACCAGAAGCTCCATCTACAAGCATTTCCCAAGCTGCTACGGGAGATCCCTCCATCTCTTCGGCCTCCAACGCATAGTCCGCCAAGAAATCCGCCACCACCTGCGCCTTAATAGCTTCTCGAGGAACGTAGGAGAGGTCGAATTCACTGAGCTCTATCGACCACTTGGCTAATCTCCCCGAGTGCTCGACCCCCTCGAGGATGCGGCGAAGGGGGTGATCCATCACAACCTGAATGACAGCTTGGAAATACGGTCTGAGCTTCCGGGCCGACACAATGAGAGCGAAGGCCAGCTTTTCTAGGATGGGATATTTCAACTCGGCCTTTTTGAGGACCCTGCTTACATAATAAATAGGGAATTGCTTCTTTCCTTCCTCTCGGACGAGGACCGAGCTAACCGCCCCCGTCCCTACCCCCAAATAGAGGAACAAACTCTCCCCTTCCCTCGGCCCTTGAAGTAGCGGTGTCTGGGCAAGCTGCTGCTTTAGAGCCGCGAAGGCCTTTTCACACTCGAGGGTCCATTCGAACTCCTTCCCACCCCTTAGAGTTCGAAAGAAAGAAGAGAACCTCTCTCCCGCTCTGGAGAGGAACCTGCTCAATCCTGCCAGCTTGCTCGTAAGACGCTGGACCTCTTTGACATTCCTAGGAGATCCTAGCTCTTGTATTGCCCTCACCTTGTCAGGATTGGGCTCCACCCCTTCAGGGGTAAGGAGATGTCCCAAAAACTTCCCCCGGCTGGCCCCGAACACACACTTCAGGGGGTTAAGCCTCATCCTATATTTCCTTACGGTTGCAAAAGTCTCCTGTAGGTCTAGGATATGAGACCCAAGATCCCGACTCTTCACCATCAAGTCATCCACATAGACCTCAAGGTTCCGCCCCTTCTGCTCCCGAAAAATCCGGTCCATCATCCTTTGATAGGTTTCCCCCGCATTTTTTAGCCCAAAGGGCATCATGTTATAGCTGAAGCACCCATCCTCCGTGACGAAGGTGACATCCTTGACGTCCAGAGGGTGCATGCGTATCTGATGGTACCCTGAAAAAGCATCTAAAAAACTCATTAGTGGGAAACCGATGGCTGAGTCAACCAGCGCGTCGATCCGAGACAGGGGGTAACAATCCTTAGGACAAGCTTTATTTAAGAGAGAGAAATCGATACACATCCTCCACTTCCCTTCCCCCTTTTTTACCATTACAACATTGCTCACCCATCCCGGATACCTATTGGACGATATGAATCCCGCCCAGAGCAGCTTCTCTACCTCCTCTCTGATAGGCCCGACCATCTTGGAGGCAATGGCTCTCTTATTCTGTTGAATGGGGCGGACCTTGGGGTCGAGGTTGAGACGATGGCACGCCACGTCCGCGTCGATCCCTGGCATGTCCGCTGCGCTCCAGGCGAAGACATCAACGTTCTCTTGTACATACCTCCGGATCTTTTCCTGGTCCTGGGGAGTGAGTTCTTCGCTGATCTTTACCTTCTCTTTTCTTCCGTCTCTGGTGAGGATCTCGACCTCCAGAACTTCCACAGCCGCCCTCAACCTTGAGGGTTCTTCTTCCTCCTGCTCTCTCAGCTCTTCCTCCAGATCCTTTGACCCGTACTCAACTCCTGAGCCTTCCACAGCTGCCACCCTCACCTGGGCCTTTCCTCCCTCTCCTCTCTCCAACTCCTCTCCTTCAGCCATCTCCTACTCTGCTACAAGACTTCCCTCCACTCCTGCTCCTGCTCTCCCCAACCCTTCTTCTCCAGCCACTTGCTCTCCCGCCATTGCTGGCTCCACTGCAATGCCTCTCTCCACTCCTCCTCCTTCCTCCAACTCCTCTCCTTCAGCCATCTCCTCCTCCGCTACAAGACTTCCCTCCACTCCTGCTCCTGCTCTCCCCAACCCTTCTTCTCCAACCACTTGCTCTCCCGCCATCGCTGGCTCCACCGCAATGCCTCTCCTCACTCCTCCTCCTTCCTCCAACTCCATTCCTTCAGCCATCTCCTCCTCCGCTACAAGACTTCCCTCCACTCCTGCAGCTGCTCTCCCCAACCCTTCTTCTCCAGCCACTTGCTCTCCCGCCATTGCTGGCTCCACCGCAATGCCTCTCTCCACTCCTCCTCCTTCCTCAAACTCCTCTCCTTCAGCCATCTCCTCCTCCGCTACAAGACTTCCCTCCACTCCTACTCCTGCTCTCCCCAACTCTTCTCGCTCCATCCTTGCTCCCAGCTCCTCTGCATCTCCCATCCAGGAGATGGTGTTGACCGCCGTTACATAGCACTCCCGAGCCGCCTTCGGATCCCCTCTCACCCTGATCTGGGTTCCCCCCGAATTGAGCTTCAAGCACTGATGGAAAGAAGACGGAACGCATCTAAAGGCGCTGATAAGAGGGCGCCCAAAGATCGCATTGTAACTGCTGGGAGCGTCCACTATCACGAAACGACAATTCCTGGACAGTCCTCCCAGGGTCACTTGAAGTCCTACTCCCCCCTCAACCTCTTTTCTCTCTCCCGAGAAACCAAACAACGGCCCATCCGCCGCCAACACCCTTCGAGCCTCCACCCTCATCTTATTGAAAGCCTTCTTGAAGATTACATTGACAGAACTCCCATTGTCCACCAAAATATGGGATACCGTGAAGTTCTCAATGGCAGCCCTGATCACCAACGTGTCGCAGAAGGGATCCTCGTGATCAGGTAGGTCCCTTCTGGAAAACGTGATTTTCTCATCCGGGGGTGGGGTTTGCGACGTCGAGGCAATGCTCCGACGATACATAGTGTGAAGACTGGCCTTACGGGTGGCCTCGATCCCCACCCCCCATGAATCACCCCAATCCCCCCTCGATCTCCTGTATCTGACCGGTACACACACCGATCTTCCTCCACCGCTCCTGGCACTTCCACTATCCGCACTGCCTGTTGTCGGTCTTCTCCTCCTCTCCCTCTCTTCAACTCCAAGAACTCGGGACATGTTGCCGTCGCGTGACCCTCCTCCTCTTGGAAGTCACAATAGGGCAAAACTCCCTCTCCAAGCCTCTCGTCTGGGGGATTCCTCCTCCTCCCCACTCCTGCTCTCCCACGGTCTCTTCCTCTTCCTCTCCCTCTGCCTATGGCCATAGCTTGCTGAGGTGGGGGTGGGAGCGGCCTCGGACCATGACCCCATCCTAGCGGATGAAACCTTCTTGGACCTGGATAAAAGTTTCTTCCCCCCTGCGGAGGACCCCTTCCAAGCCCCTGAACCGGGCCTCCCGGCTGCCTCCATCCCAACTCCGGGTGCGTGGACCCTCTTAGTTCCTCTCTTCTCCTTCCTTCCGGCTATCTTGCCCCTCCTGGCTCCCTCTGCTCTACTTCCGTCAACCTTGCCAGCTTCCTTGCAAAAGCTGGGTTTGCCGCCTCCATGGCTATTTCTTTTGCGGCCTTCTCCATCAACCCCTCGAAGGACAACGCCGCCTTCCTGGTGAGGCTCATCTTGAAGAAACCTTCCCTCAGCCCCACGGTGAAGGCCATCTGGAGGGCGAAACCAGGCACTTCCTGGATGCCTAGCATCTCCTCCTGGAAACGGTCCACGTATTGAGCCAAGGACTCGTCCGCCTTTTGCTTGATCAGGAAGATGGACTCCGGGTTCCTCTTCCTCTTCTTAGAGGTCGAGAAACGCAGCTGGAAACTCCTGCTCAGGTCTTCGAAGCAATAAATGGAACCAGTAGGGAGTTGATGGAACCAGTCCCTAGCCTTGTCCTTCAAAGTGATAGCGAAGAGACGACACTTGAAGGAGTCAGTCATAGGTCTGATGGATACTGCGTCTTCAAACCACTGCAAGTGTTGGAGGGGATCATCCTTCCCCACATAGTAGCTCATCTCCGGCTCGCGGAACCCTTCTGGAACGGGTGCCGAGAGGACCAACTCGCAGAAAGGAGATCCTCTCGCCGGTGGTCTCGCCAGATCCACTCGCGCCACTAGCTCCGCCGGCGTGACGACACTCGCCGGACTGGGGAAGAGCTCCCTTCCTTCCACCTCTCGCCGACTTCTTTCCGCCACTATTTCTTTTCCCGGTCGCATCCCGAGTGCATCTTCACCTACCCTTGCCGAGTCGACCCCTCCCCTGGGCGCGAGGTCCGGCACTTGAGGTGGGGGAGTCTCGCACTCGCCTCTCTGTGTGAGTTGCTTCAGCATGTCCATGATCCCTCCGATGGATGACATGAACTCTGCCCTCCTGACATATCCCTCCAGCCTTGGGGACCCTTCGCCTTCTCCTCCCGCATCTCCCGCCATGAGGTAACCCTTCGCTCTTCCGCACAAGCTGCGGTTCCACGCTCACCGCACCAAAAATGTTGGAACCAACAAAGTCGGCGCCACCTAAAGCTCGGAACTACAGGGGCAACTCGTGCTTACTCCCTTAGGATCATGCTCAAGGCAAAGAACTAGACCGGGAGCTTCAGTGAGGAGGTCCCACCTCTTACCCGGAAGAGACTAAAACTACAGCTCTTCCCCTCCCTAGCCAATACTGAGCTAGGTGCCTTGGAAGAGAGAGAAGGAGTCAAGAAAGCTTGCCCTTCTAAGGCACCCTACCGGTCTATTTATAGGCCTCTAAACTGGGACTGCAAATAACCAATTTACACCGCCCTGAAATTACCAGAACATCCCTGGCTAGGTCTGCCAACAGCCAAACTCCGCTGTCTATAAGGGCTAAATGCAGACCACCCGGGGCAAAAGGGTAAAACACTCCTGGGGCCCAAAAGGTGGGCCCGACCCTACCTGAACCGACCTTGAACTAAAATGTCTCCTCTCTCTGGGTACCTCTTGCTAGGGTCCTCTCGCCAGGTCCCTCTCGCTCGTCTAGGCCCTAAACCCTGGGCCCTCTCGCCTGGCTGTAGCCTCTCGTCTGGGCCCTCACGCTCGCCTGGAGCCTCTCGCCTGGGCCCACTCGCTGGGGCCCTTTCTCTCGCCTGGGCCCTCTCGCCAGGCTGCGAGCCCGAGGTTGTACAGGGGGCTGGCCGAAATATTCCAAGGTGGAAGAAGATGGTGGCCGACGGCTTGCCCTAGGTGTGAGAGGAGGGTAGTGGTTGGGCGGCGGCTTGGAGAGAGGGGAGAGATGAGGGGGGCCGACAGCTTAGAGAGAGGGAAAGATGAGGGGGGCTGGCGGCTTGGAGAGAGGAAAAGAGGGAGGCCAAATTTTGCAGGGAGGAGGAGGAGGAGAGAAATTCTAAAATGAATTTTAGGGTTTCAATTTTTTTCATCTTAACATCCCTCAACATGTGAAGGCCTTTTATAGGCTTACAACATAATCTGGCTACATGCAGCACAAATAGAAAAATGAAACAAAGTTCATAATTTAAAATAACATGAAATGAAATTACAATTAAAAATATCATAAAAATTCAAATAAATTTTAATAAGTTGTCTTGCGCTGAGAGCAGAGATTGTAGCATCGCTCCACACAGTCACCACGGTGCCGCAAGTCTTTGGTTGGAGACGGAGAAGGATCTTCCGCAAGCATGTCGTCATCATCTTCAACATATGGGGGGTAACCATCTCCATCAATCCTCCACCGCTCAAAAGTACTCATCACCAATGAGTTGGCATGTATGTACCGGCGCAGAAGAGCATCATCCAAAAGAGCCACCTCCGATTCAGGAAGTCAAGAGTCATCGGAGGCCAGACGATCACACAATTGTATTAAGTAGCAGCAAACATCACCACTTGGAGAGGAGAGCACTTCATCTTTGGGGATCCTATCTGGCAAAAAGGAGGTCCGGGGGAACCTTGTAAAAGCATTAGTCAAAGAAGGAGAAAAAGTTTCTACATCAACATTCAACGTACATCCAGTGGATACCGATGGAGAGAGCGATCAAGACACAAGATCACCCCCCAACCCATTAGAAAATGCAGTGGAACCAAATGGATAGTCAGATAATTCAAGTGGTGGAGAAACATATGGTGTTAAATCCGAAACATTAAAAATAAGGGAAATTCCCCAATCAGTGGGTAACTCCAAAACATATGCGTTTTCTCCTAATTTCTTTAAAATTCGAAAAGGCCCAGCTCGCCGATTCTTTAAATTTTTTATGGTTCCCGAAGGCATTGATTCAGGGATGAAACACACCAAGACTATATTTGCATCGTCCGATCTATGACCATTTTTTGCACTATTTGGGCCCAAGGGTGTGCAATTGCGCATTCTGTTATTGGGGGTAAGCACATGGTGCTCCCCAGGGGCTCTTTCTAGTTGCTTTTGCTGCATTTCTGCATTGCTGAAGGGTCCTCTATTTCGTTATTTGTTGCGTGCAGGTGGTCAGTTTTCCCCCAAGTCAGAATTCTGATTTGTGGAAAATGCACGGTCATGCGTTTCTTAGCGTACGGTTTCTATCAGTCGTGCGTTTTCCACAGGTTATTCCGGAGGATTGACCAGCCCGTGTGATTTCTTCACGCACAGTTTCTTCGGAACCGTGCGCGAAGGAAACACATGGTTTTCCTGTAGCTTTCTTGTTTATTGTGCTCTGTGGTTAATCGTGCGATTTGTTCACGCATTGGCGACAGCGCCCGTGCGCGAGAAAAACGCACGGTTCCACCTGCTTACCTTATATTCCATCTTTCTGTTATTACCCGTGCAATTTCCTTCGCGCACAGGCGGAAACGTCCGTGCGTGAGTAAAACACACGGGTCAACGCTTCTCCTTCCTGTAGCGATTATTCACAAAGAAGAAGGGTTATTGGAAGGAGGTGATAGCCCTTCTAGATCCCGGACGTCATCCATAGACTGAGCTCAGACAAGGCCCGATAACCCTTGACTCCGACCACGAATCTCGGAAAGCCTTCGTGCGTTTGGTTGTATTTCTCCCCCTCCTATTGTAGTTACTTTGTTCTAAACTTGTAGTTGTTTGATTGTTGCTTAAGAATAATGTTTAGTTTAAGTATTTCAGCATGTCTATGTGTTGTTATATCTTAATTCTTGATTTTGTTGATGAGCTTCAGTTTTTCCCGTTCTTGTTGAGATAGTTGAAAGTATCTAGTGTCGACTAAATCCACCTATGGGGGGGGGGGAATAAGTGTCGTGCAGTCTTTTGCAGAATTAAATGTACCTGCACAAATTAACAAACACAGCACAGAACACACAATGAATTATAGTGATTCCCCGATTTGGGTACGTTCACTTTCCCCCTTCGACCTATCTCCCACCAAGGGATGACTCGGTCACTTATCTAAACAAATTGAAATCCAATCCTCACACTACGGAAGGAACTATTCCAATCAAAGGAGTCACAACTCCACCATCACGGGTTGCACTCAACCCTTACAACTAAGAATAAAAATTCCTTTACAATAAGCCATAATAGAATTTAAAAGAGAATACAAACGACGATTTTGGAGATTCCGATGTCCTTCTTCGTTCTTTGAAGCTTGCTTAAAGATTATGAAGAATCCACAACCGGATTTCTCTCTTGGAGAGGATCTTGTCAAGATTGGCGGCGGCAAGTGATTGCGGCGACAATACTTTATAGATCCAAACTTCTTAACGAAGCAAGCAAGGTCTACGAACAATCTCAGTTAGATCAATCGTCTCAATCGATTCGGAATGAAGAACTGACCTCATTCAACGAATCGAGAGACAAGAGATCTCAAGAGAGATGCGTGAGACGCTCGTCTTGCCTCGGTATTGTCATCGGAAGATCAGAGATTATCAGAGATTATCGACGACGACTTCCTTGCGAGCAGCTACAGGCGATCGGCAGTTTTCCGCGATCCGCTAGGTCACGCTCGGCCTCCTTTTGAATTCCGAGAATAGAATACTGTTCATGTTCAAAATACACGACTATATATACCAGAGCCAACCCTAATGAACGTTGTGGGGCCCACAAGGAAAAGCCCTAGCCCCGGCCGAAACAACGCAAAGCATCTTGGTTCGGTTCAGCGAATGAAGAAAATTGCCTAAGGCAAAATCGGCGAGAATTGTTGGTGATTCCCGTCGAAGTCTGCGGGAATCACTCATGATTCCCGTCAATTCTGCCTTGGCCTAATTTAAGTTGGAGACATTGTCAGCCGGAGGAAATCGTAGGGAATGCAGACTGATTCTCGTCGAATCGGCGGGAATCACTAACGATTCCCGTCGAAGTCGGTGAGTATCACTTAGTGATTCCCGTCGATTCTTCCTTGACGGAATTTCTGTTTGGAAAACTGATAGCTGGAAGAATTCGGCGGGAATGCAGACTGATTCTCGTCGAATCGGCGGGAATCACAAACGATTCTCGTCGAAGTCGGCGAGAATCACTTAGTGATTCCCGTCGATTTTTACTTAGAAGAATTTTCTCTTCCTTCCATTGATGACTTGGTCTTTGACCCATTTTTGCTCCTTCTTCTGCTCTTGATCTGCCTTAACCATGTACTTGAAAATAAGTACACTCCAATAGAGAGAGCACACGTGAGTCAACACACTGATCTGCTCAACGAGGGATTACGTTGCACAGACCCGTGTATATTGACCCACTGCACCCTGACATTGGTGTGTACTTAGCATGGAATAGCTGCAAGCACAACTTGATAGGAGATCGTCAAATACATTGTGAATCCATCTTAGCTTGACTGGAGTCTTCTTCAAATCCAGGTAATTTTGGATACAATACCCAACAATCTCCCCCTATTTGAAGAAGCCAAAATCCTACTAGCTAAGATGAATTACACCAACCAGAAAGATATATATAAAAAATATGCGAGACAAGAAATCAGAATAATAAAATTTCACGCATTCAAAACAACAATTGAATCAGCATGTGATTATATATATATATATATATATATATATACAAAGTGTTTATTATTACAAGAATAGTCGCACACACATATTGAAAAATAAAAAGTTTAGATTCCAATTCTATCCTTCCTTTACCTCAGCATCTCTTAGTTGTTTAGCCAGGAACTTTTTGCTTTGTCTTTCAAAGTATTCCTTAGGCTTCGGGTAGTACCTGGGGGGAGGAGCTTTATTCTCCACAGTGTTTGTCCGGAAGAATATGTTTCTTTTAGCCTCGTATTCTTTGTGCATTTCCCACTCATATTGACTGTATACTTCATTTCTATTGAGCTATCCCTGCTGTTGTAGTATGAATGTATCCAGTATGATGTTCTTAGATATAGGACTCCATCGTTCATTCTTAATTTAACTTTCCTTCCTTCTTAATTTCTTCTCTGCTGGAGTTTCTTTAGAAGTTCCTTCTTGAAGCTTTCTTTTCCCTTTTGCAATGACCTCTTGATCAAATATTGCACAATGAGCAGCTTTGGCAGCGACTTTGGCAGCCTTTCTGGCATCAGCTTCACTCAAAGGAAACTCCTCAGCACTCGCAACCTCATCAGCAGAAGTAGTAACCTCATCAGTAGGAGCAACCGGAATATGTATACCTGATGCTTGTTGAACTAGCCAATGATAACTGTCAAAAAAATACTTGTTTGATTGCTTGAAGTTTTCGACCATGATTTGCTCTAACCCATGCATCTTAGCTGTATATTCCTCCTCCCCCTTTTTTGCTTCTTGAGCAATTAAGTTTGCATAAGAATGCAGTGACTCATCTATATGCTTGACATTCTGAGTAAAATCATCCGGCATGGTTTTCTGATTTGTGTTGAGTGTGACCATGTTGACATCGAACAATTTGATGTTGTTGGCCACAACATGTGCATTTTGATTTACCATTGCCAGATCAGCTGTATTTTTCTATAGCCCTTGCATCAGAAGATTGACGGCAGTGACGGCCTCAACATACTTAGCGTCAAATCTTTGTTCCATCATATCCAGCTTGTGATTTATCTCCACAACATTCTTTAGCATCAGATCCTCTGATTGCTTAATTCGTTTAAGTACCTTGTTGTGAGATCATTCAAAGGAGGTCTTCAGTTCATCCACTATACCTTGAATGATATTTATAGTGTGATTTGCCAGGCTAGGTCCTAACGGATGATCTCTATGTATGGCCTGGTCGTGCTATGGGGGGATAGGACTAAGTGAGTCAAAATTCTCTTCTTCAGATACACTTGTAGAGCTTGATAGATTCACGGTCTCTTGAGGGGGGATTGGGGCAGCCTATGTCGTTTTTCCATATACTCATCATCCCCTGCCGGGAGGTCTCCCCCTCAATTGTTGCGACAGATACATCAGGATCTTTTACCTGAACCTATTCCTCAGAGGGGAGATCAACATCAATCTCCCTCATGGTCATTTCATTTCCAGCTTGCTCATTTTTCAAATCATCAGCGGCAGTATTCTCCACATCATCCTCATCATCAGCAGCATTCCCCACATCATCCTCATCAGCAGCAACATTCTCCATATCATCCTCTACTTCCTCCTCGTCAGCCTGATAAGTAGTGAGGGTATCCACTGCATCCTTTGCGATCAGGGTAATATCAGTAACAGCGTCTGCTTAATCTGAAACTGAGACTTCCATCCTGATGGCAGTAGAAGGATTGGGTACTGACTCCCCCTCAGTTCCTGCATGCAGCAGATCAGGAACTTCACTGGGCTCATCCGAAGGATTTCTTAACTCCGGTGCTCTGTCTTCTTCATCAACATGTGCTCCAGATGCACCCCCTTGGACAATTCTTCTTTCCCACCTATCAAAGACGCTGGAGTCCATCTTCTTGAGATAGTGAAGGGGAACTCCCTTAGTCATATCAAATCTGTCTCTGTCCATCTGATTTAGATATAGACTGATGATTCTCCCGAAGTTAGGAGTATGTAGGGTATCTTTTATCTTCTCAAATAACATGGCCCCCCAGTTTAACTTCTTTCTGCATACTATAGCTATCAGAATATTAAACATGTCACCAGAAATGTGATCATGGGAGCCAGGTTTGCAGATCAAAACCTTCCCTATGATATCTGAGAGGAGCTTTCCTTCTTCATTCATGTCCTTGCGTTTAATAGCCTTGGTCCCTCGAGCCAATCAATAGAAGAGTAGTGTCCTCGTACGATCATTTTCATCTAGATAGTCCTCTTGTATAGAGCTGGAGAGCTAAAGATGATGTGATAATTTTGCAGCCGTCATCTTTATCCTTAGTCTAGCTATCTTACTCTTTATCAGGGTGTCCTCGTGACACAACTTGGAGTTTGCGTAAAACTCGAGAACTTCCTTGTCTAGGACCTTGCACGGGTGCTCGAGAATGAAGGAGAGCCCGGCTTGTTATAGCATCAAGATTATGTTCCTGAATTCATCAGAAGCATGGGCAAAGCCTGTCCTAACCAACTCACTCCCAGTGAGGAGCCCGGCCATTGTTCGAGGAGCCATTATGAACCTAAACAAGTTACACTCAAGGAATTAACTCTAACGAAATCTAGAGTTAGTAGGAACCAACTCTAAAGGGGGAAAGATCCTTTAAAATGGACTTGAAAGTGGAGGTAATGAAGCCACTTGAGAGTGGAGCTAAAGATTTATGGAAGAACAGTCGTTACCTTTTACTCCGAGGGTGACTGGTAGGAAACGCGAGGCAGGCGGTGAGCGGAGAGAAGCCCTAATCTAATGAGAAGCTTGCATTGGGATGGAAGACTGACGGTTGACTACAATCGACGGGAGCGACGGGAGCGACGGGAGTCGGCGAGAGGCAGACATGATTTCGCAGGTTCCGCGGGGAAGCTGTTTCCGCAGAGTCGACAGGAATACGAAGGATCGGGAGGGGAAATTCCGCTATTTCCGCTATTTATTTTCGAAATTTGCCGCTGTTTCTGATATTTCTGCTGGTTGTGGAGATTTCTGATATTTCCGCTATAGATTTTTCCGCTATGTCCGAACGATTATTATAATCGACGGGAATCCTGCTAAATTAAGGCTACCGGGTTGACGGGTTAGATGCGGATATCCGCGAATATGTGATGACATAGGGTCTGTTGAAGAACCTATTTGAATACGCAACATCGCAGGGTATGGTTTATTTCCTCTTCCCTTTAAATAATGGACATCATGTTGTCATGTCATGATAACTAAGTTGATTTCATGGAAGGTTAACACTAGAAATAAACACCGGCTTATCCTTGGTGGATTCAAAATGTATTAATTGTAGTTGCAACTATTGGTACAAGTCCCTTGAGATTCATAGGACCATTTGACACCTACTTTCTCACCATATCAGGATTTTGACAGTTTATCAATTTCCACAATAAGAATCATACGGTTATTAGCTTGCGTGTCCTTCCATATCAGGTGTGTATATATATATGTAATTCTTGAAGGGGAATCTATATATGTGTTTGGATATATATATATATATATATATATATATATATATATATATATCTATGTAATGCGATTCAATTTTCGAAACTGAATGCGCGAACCTAGGATTATTAGGTTGATCATTCGGATCCACAATTTGAAATACGAAGGGTATCATGTACAAGTAGGACACTGCAGTTGGCATTATCTCTTGTCTCATATACTTGTTCCATAGCAAGCCTGGAACATCTCTTGTCTAGGTCCCAATAGGTTCATGGGTGCCTAGACTATCCTGCAAAAAAGAATTACCTTACCTTAGGAACCCAATAGGTATTGGGTCCTAGGTTCTTGTCAGCATAAAATACAACATGCCTTCCTACAAGATTTCTGTCAGGAAGGCTATCTCTTACCAAAGGATGTGGACATACCCTTGCCCTTGGCATATGAGGATTATGCCAATAATCTATGGCAAAGTGACCCACTCTGCCACAGCACCAACACTCATGAATATTGTATCTCCTTTTCTGACCAGATCTACTAACTGAGTTAGTCACGATCATAGGTCTGACATGGGTAGAGCAGGTTCTGCTCACAGATTTACCCTTTCCACCGAGGCTCAAGGGAGGGAGGATGGAGAACATGTGGTGAGTGTCCTGAGGCCTGGGAGGTGGTGCTTTCTTTTCAGCCAGCACACATCTGGGGGCCCCATTGATGCTTGCTACATGTTTACCAACTCCCTTTCCCTTTATCCTAGGGTGGGAAGATGTTCTGTGAGAGCTGGTTCCTGCAATGTAATGAAGTGGGGGAGCTGAGGCCGTAAATACAAACGGTTCATGATGAGCCATGTCTATTTTCTCATGGGTAGCCATAACAGCACTTGCACTATGGGTTTTTCCACATGAGGGCCGATCATTCTTGAAGTGACCATAGTTGTTCTTATGGTCATACCTGAAGGAATGATGTGTGCCCTTCCTACTCGGTGTGGGGGGTCTGAACACGGTTTCCCCATTTCTCCATGAATTTATAATTCGTGAGATCCACCTGTTTTCTCCCTTTCTCTTGATAGCATCTATCTTCGAAAAATAAGATACTATCCTCTTCTCAGTCTATAGATGAAACTCTAGATCCGAAATCTTTGAGTCCTTCACCTTGATGGATTCCAATTGGAGGTCCATCATGGTCCTCAACTGAGCAATTTCCATAGCTTGTTTCTCAACAAGCAAGTTGCTCTTCTGAAGGACACTACAAAGGGAATCAAGAGTTTCAATCTTTTGATTGAAACTGTCAATTTCCCTTGCATCAATTGATGGACATACCTCCGAACTTCTCCTGTCTTCAGGAGATACAAGGGGAAAGGAGCATGAAGAGGAAGATACCTGATCCTGATTGGGCTGATCAGGGCTAGAGTTATGGTCTGCAGAGACTGATGTTTCAGCTTCATCACAACTGCATTCCTCAATCTCTTCTTCAGTCTCTGATAGAGAAATGGGAGCCCTGATATTAACAGGTTGTTCTTGACTTTCATCTTCAGAGATGAGGACCCCCACATATGCTTCATCTTCTTGCTGGCATTCATTCCAGGCAGTCTTCTTTCCCTCCATGAGATCAGAAATTATTTCCCACATGGACTTTGCAGTCTTACACTTGTCCAATCTTATAAGAGATGATCCTGACCAAATATCAGAGATACACTGTCGTACCAGCTTGTCCAAGTTGAATAGTGAGAGCTCAGTTTCAGACATCTCTGCAGTACTCTTAGGGATTTGGAGATCTTCTCCATAGTCAGAAGCCTTCATGGGAATAAAGGGACCCTCTTCCACAATGAATAAAGAACGGGGGTCAATGGCTTCCAGATGAAACTGAACTCTCATTTTCCAGATGGCAAAATATTCTTTTGTGCAAGCAGGCAGTCTCAAGGGAGAGACATCAGTGTATAGCTCCATGCTTGAGTCTTGTTTTCTTCTTGACACTAGACACGGGATCTTACTAAAGGTGTTAACCTTATTGATGAGTAACCTCCCTCTGATACCACTTGAAAGTATCTAGTGTCGACTAAATCCACCAATGGGGGGGGGAATAGGAATAGGTGTTGTGCAGTCATTTGCAGAATTAAATGTACCTGCACAAATTAACAAGCACAGCACAGAACACACAAAGAATTATAGTGGTTCCCCGATTTGGGTACATCCACTTTACCCCTTCAACCTATCTCCCACCAAGGGATGACTCAGTCACTTCTCTAAATAGATTGAAATCCAATCCTCACACTATGGAAGGAACCCTTCCAATCCAAGGAGTCACAACTCCACCACCACGGGTTGGACCCAACCCTTACAACTAGGAATAAAAATTCCTTTACAATAAGCCAAAATAGAATGTAAAAGAGAATACAAACGACGCTTTTGGAGATTTCGATGTCCTTCTTCGTTCTTTGAAGCTTGCTTGAAGATTACGAAGAATCCACAACCGGATTTCTCTCTTGGAGAGGATCTTGTCAAGATCGGCGGCGGCAAGTGATTGCGGCGGCGATACTTTGTAGATCCAAACTTCTTGATGAAGCAAGCAAGGTCTACGAACAATCTCAGTCATCTCAATCGATTCGGAATGAAGAACTAACCTCGTTAAACGAATCGAGAGACAAGAGATCTCAAGAGAGATGCGTGCGACGCTCTTCTTGCCTCGGTAGTATCGTCGGAAGATTAGAGATGATCGGAGATTATCGGCGACGACTTCCTTGCGAGCGGCTACAGGAGATCGGCGGTTTTCCGCGATCCGCTAGGTCATGCTCGGCCTCCTTTTGATTTCCGAGAATAGAATACTGTTCATGTTCAAAATACGCGACTATATATACCAGAGCCAACCCTAATGAACGTTGTGGGACCCAAAAGGAAAAGCCATAGCCCTGGCCGAAACAGCGCAAAGCGTCTTGGTTCGGTTCAAAGAATGAAGAAAATTGCCTAAGGCAAAATCAGCGAGAATCGTTGGTGATTCCCGTCGAAGTCGGCGGGAATCACTCACGATTCTCGTCGATTCTGCCTTGGCCTAATCCAGTTGGAGACTTTGTCAGCCGGAGGAAATCGGCGGGAATGCAGACTGATTCTCGTCGAATCGACGGGAATCACTAACGATTCCCGTCGAAGTTGGCGAGAATCACTTAGTGATTCCCGTCGATTCTGCCTTGGCAGAATTTCTATTTGGAAAACTGATAGCTGGAAGAAGTCGGCGGGAATACAGTCTGATTCTCATCGAATCGGCAGGAATCACAAACGATTCTCGTCGAAGTCGGCGAGAATCACTTAGTGATTCCCGTCGATTTTGACTTAGAAGAATTTTCTCTTCCTTCCATTGATGACTTGGTATTTGACCCATCTTTGCTTCTTCTTCTGCTCTTGATTTGCCTTAACCCTGTACTTGAAAATAAGTACACTCCAATAGAGAGAGCACACGTTAGTCAACACACTGATCTGCTCAACGAGGGATTACGTTGCGCAGAACCGTGTATATTGACCCACTGCACCCTGACATTAGTGTGTACTTTGCATGGAATAGCTGCAAGCACAACTTGATAAAAGACCGTCAAATACATTGTGAATCCATCTTAGCTTGACTGGAGTCTTCTTCAAATCCAGGTAATTGTGGATACTGTTGGGTATTGTATCCACAATGTACCTGATTTGAAGAAGCCCCTTGACCAGCTAAGGTGAATTGACATTGTATTTGATCATTTGTCTTCAAGTTTTGCTTGCAGTTATTCCTCGCTAAGTACACACCAATGTCAGGATGCAGTAGGTCAATATACACGGGTCTGCGCAACGTAATCCCTCGTTGAGCAGATCAGTGTGTTGGCTTACGTGTACTCTCTCTATTGGAGTGTACTTATTTACAAGTATAGGGCTGTGATAGATCAAGAGCAGTCAAGGAGCAAGGATGGGCCAAAGAGCAGCTCACGGGTGGAAAGACGAAAAATCATCTTAGTAGAAATCGTCGAGAATCACTAAGTGATTCTCACCGATTCGACGAGAATCACTAGTGATTCTCGCCGAATCATCGAGAATCACTCGCTGATTCTTGCCGATTGCAGCCGGCTGTCCTAACGCCGTCTTGATTTCTTCTTAAGGCAGAATTGTCATGAATCACTAGTTGATTCTCGCCGAATCAACGAGAATGACTTTGCCTTCTCACCGATTCGTCGAGAATGAATGTTGATTCTCGCTGATTCTCTCCGGATGGCAAGATCTTCAGCCAGAATTCTGCCAAGTAGAATTCGGCGAGAATCATAAGTGATTCTCGCCGATTCGTCGAGAATCACCAATGATTCTCGCCGAATTTGCCTTAGGCGAATTTCTGCTACTCGCTGGACCGATCCAAATATTCAGGCGCTGTTTTGAACCGGAGCTAGGGTTTCCTTGGTGGGGCCCTCAACGGTCATAATGTATGACCTACAGTATAAATACTGTTGTATTTCGATCATTACATACACGAATACACAAGAAAGAAAACTGAGCCGCCGACGTGACCTAGATCGCGGATTTGTCTTCCGCCGCCGCCATCGCAGCTCGGGAAGTTGTCGCCGCCGTTGATCGTGAATACCTCCTGATCTTCCGGCAATAGAAGCTTTGCCAAGAACCGCGTCTCACGTGTCCTTCTTGAGATCCTTTGTCTCTTGGTTTGTAGATCGGGAATACCTTCCCTTTCCGAATCGATCGAGACGATTGATCCAAGGAAGACCATTGGTAGACCTTGCCAGCATAGCTACGAAGGTTGGATCTCTAAAGCTCAGCCGCCGCACTTCTTGCCGCCGCCGATCCCGAACGCCAAGCCACCGCTCTTCTTGCCGCCGCCGGTTTCGTGGAGATTCTTTCTAAGTGAGAGCTAAGGTCGTGGACTCTTCGTCTTCGTCAAGAACGCGTCATCGAACGAAGAGGGACACCTAGCACTCTATAAGTAGTTTGTATATTTTATACATTCCATTTTATTTTTGTTGTAAAGGAACGTAGGTTCCTCGTTGTCAGGGTTGGGTGCAACCCGTGGTGGAGTGGTGACTCCTTCGTTTGGAAGGGTTCCTTCCGTTAGTGTGAGGATTGGATTTCAATCCGGTTGGTGAAGTGACCGAGTCGTCCCTTATTGGGAGATAAGTCAAAGGGGGAAAGTGGACGTACCCAAATCGGGGAACCACTATAACTTCTTGTGTTTGTTTGTGCTGTGTTGTTTTGTTTACTTGTGCAGGTAGAATTTTAATTCTGCTAAAATCGCTGCAAGACACCTATTCCCCCACCCCCATAGGTGAAGATAGTTGGCACTAGGTGGACTTTCAGATACAATACCCAACAATAGTGCCACTCTAGCGATTGCTAGTAGCGTACGTGGTGAATAGGGGATTGCGACCCTCATTAATTTAGGAAACTTTAAACCAAAACCCCCTTTGTTTACGTTAACACTTGCAATCACTTTTTCAATAGCGAAATCACACTCCCTACTTGCACTCCTCGAGAGATCGATATCCGGGGATTCAACTCCTCAACTTTATTACTTGACAACGATCGGTACACTTGCCGACATATCAAGTTTTTGGCACCATTGCTGGGGAGTGCAACCGTTGCGTGTATTTTTCTTTTGAAAAAGTTTGTAAGTGCTTTTGGTATTTCTGAAAGTATTTTTTGTATTGTATAACAGATCCCAACTCCAGTGATAGGGTTGAAGATCATGTGTTTGAGCTTGAAACCACACGTGCGAGGCGAGCTCGCGTGCGTGCTGCTGCTGCTAAAGAAAATATGGAGGATCTTGGCCAAGGAGGAAAAGGACACGGTGAGCGGGTTGTTGAGGGCCAAGAGGGGGGGGGGTCCAACTATGCATTAGGACAATGCGAGATTTCACAACCCATAATACGGGAAGTGTTTACCCTAGCTTCGGACCAGCCATCGTAAACAACCACTTCGAGATTAAACCCACCATCCTGAATATGATCTGAAATAATACTCAGTTCTCGGGCTTGCTGAGTGAGGATCCGCAACTCCATATGGCGGAGTTCTCAGAAATTTGCGACACATTCTGATATGCTGGTATTTCTGATGACGTATTAAAGCTGAGGCGGTTCCCGTTTTCGCTGAGGGACAAGGCGAAAACCTGGCTCCATACTATTGTTCCAGGGACCGCTACTACATGGGGGGCCCTTTCCTCTAAGTTCTTGGCTAAGTTCCACCCCGTGGATAAGATTGTGAATGCCCGTAGGGATATTGCAACCTTTCGACAGCTGGACCAAGAAACGTTGTCTGAGGCGTGGGAGAGATTCGCTGACCTGCTGTGTCGATGCCCCCAGCACGGCTGTGAGCCGTAGAATTTAGTTGAAATATTCTATTTTGCAATTGATCCTAATTTCAGGGCTATGATTGACGCAGCAGCTGGAGGCATAATAATGAACATATCCCCTGACGAGGCATTGAGGCTACTTTGTGACACTTCCTCCCATAACACATACTAGACCGCCGGAAGAAATACCCCTAGAGGGGCAAGGAATCTGTTTGAAGTGAATGATGTGTTGCAACAAGCTGAGGCAAGCCATCATGCTTTGGATGGAAGGACAATATTGACCAGGTCGACCCCTCCTCTACCTCGGTTTATGGACATTTCATGCCAGGGTTGTGGTAACCCCAGCCATCATGCTTATGAGTGCACTGTTGGAGAGACCTTTACTGAGTCGTCAGGTATAACTTCTGACGAGAGCGTAAATTTTATAAATAATAAAAATCGCACTGCTCCTTATAATAATGCGTATAACCCCAACACGAGAAATCATCCTAATTTCTCGTGGAATCAAAATGCTCCCGACTAAAGGTGGCAGGCAGGCCAACATCAATTTGATGCTCAAGCCTCTAGTAGCCAGCCGCGACTGCCACATACGGGTTATAATCTGAACGCGCAAGGGACTCGTAAGAGTGCGTTGGAGGAAATGATGGAAAAATTTGTTGAGATAGCCTAATATAATATGACCACTCAAACCGCTTCCATGAGGAACTTGGAAACACAGTTGGGGCAACTGGCCCATGTGTTCTTCTAGCGTACCTGCGACACACTCTCAAGTGATATGGAGAAAAATCCCCGTAAGCAAGGGAAGAGTGTTAGAGAGGCGGAGGAGTGCAATAAAAATGAAATGGATGTTAAGTGTGAGATTAATAAGGTGGAGACGATAGCTTTATGTGATTCCGGATCATCGTGAAACATTCTTGCTTTGCAAGTTATTGAGAAACTGAATTTAAATGTTGAATCGAGTGTCCGAAAATCGCTAGTTCTTGCTGACGGTTCGGCAGTAAAGACCGATGGGGAGATTAAAGAGGTGGAAGTGATTCTGAATGTGGCTGTTGTAGTCACTGACTACCAGGTGTTAGGACCCATGGGAAATACATCGAAACCCATCTTAGGGGTCCCATTCATAAAAGCTAGTGAAGCTACATTACAATTTAATGCGAGTGGTGTCACCTTGGATTCTAAGGTCGATTTGCCTTTACCACCGTCACTTCCCCCTATAATTTCAAATGAACTTGGAGAACTTCTAAAATTGAATATTTTTTTATCTAATGATTTATCAAGAGCTGCTGAGATAGGTGTTCTGCTGAATGAGCAAGACAAGGCTGTGAAAGTGGGAGAAATGTTGATGTCAGCTGAAGCAGAAACAAGTACGGAGTTGCTGGGAGTGAAACAAGACTCAGATAATAAGGAGCGTGAGCTGAGCACGGCTACTGAGAGCGTGCAGAAGATAGACTTAAAAACTTCTATTGATCCGATCATATTTTGTAAGACTGTTAAACAGGTGACTTGGGCTGATCTTTCACCTGCCGCGGGTGAGGAAAGGATGCCCCCCAGATGAGAAAGATAGACATGCTGCTGAATTGGGTTGTGTGGTTATACCCCCCTGGCGATCCTCATCTGAGGATCTGAAAAGAAAAGAACTGCTCATGCGTAAGGCGCAGAATTTTGCCAGTCGGCGCGAGAACGAAGAGGTTAGGGGTAGGGGAGATTCATCTTCTCTGGGCCCTAAAGCTTTCGCCTCGCCCTCATCTTGCGTGACTGCAAGGATTTATCACAGGTCAGCATTCAGCTGAGGAGTGAAGGATCTCCGGGGCCTCTTTCCTGTTTTTTAGTTTTATTTATTGCTTAATGTTGTGTGTAACTTTAGACTTTTTCGTTGCATTTTGAACTTATGCTCTGAATAATATTTATATAACTGCTAATCAGGTATTTAGTCCACCTTAAGGACGGTAAAGAAAAGTGGCTTATGGGAGATGTTAGAAACGAACTAAAACAAACCGGAAAGAGTATAACTGAAACTTTATTATCAGAAAAAGGACTCTATTACAAAGGTATGCCCTCCCTTATATAGAATGGAGGAGAGATGAGAGAATACAAATAAGAGATGTGAGACTAAAAATTTACAGGACTAAGCGGACTGTACAGAACAAACCGCACAAGCCGCGCGGTTAGACAGAAGGGCTAACCACACGGCTACCACCAGAGAGAGAGAGAGACCGCAAGGGAAGACCGCCTGAGAGCTCGGCAACCAGACAACAACAGCACAACATTCAAACCGCTGAAGGGAAACCGCCAGACCGCGCGGTCTCTAACCAGCCAAGACAGACCGACCAGTCTCTAACTTCAACACTCCCCTTCAAGCTGGAGCATATATATCGATCATGCCCAGCTTGTTACAAATATGATGAAATGAGGCGGAAACTGGCTTGGTGAAGATGTCAGCCAACTCTTTATCAGAAGTGACAAAGGGAGTGCAAATTTGTTCCTTTAAGATCTCTTCACGAATGAAATGACAGTCGACCTCAATATGCTTGGTTCTTTCATGGAAGACCGGATTTTTGGAGATGTATATGGCAGCCTTGTTATCACAGAACATAGGTAGCGGATGGTTGTAGACCTCTCCTAAATCCAGCATTAGAGCCCGTAGCCATTTTAGCTCACAAGTGGTCGACGCCATACTCCGATACTCTGCTTCAGCACTGGATCTGGAAACAACAGACTGCTTCTTGCTCTTCCAGCTTACCAGATTACCCCCAACAAAGGTGCAGAAACCGGAGGTAGACTTGCGATCCCCTTTGTCATCAGCGTAACTCGCATCTGAGTAAGCTTCAACCCTCAGATGACCATTCTTCTGGAAAAGTAATCCTTTCCCAGGTGTGGCTTTTACATACTCCAAGATCCGTAAGGCGGACTGCAGATGGCACTCCCTGGGAGCTTGCATGAATTGACTCACCTTGCCAATAGCATAGGAAATGTCGGGTCTGGTCACTGTGAGATATATGAGCTTACCAACAAGATGTCTGTACCTCGTAGTATCTAAAAGAAGAGGCAAATCATCTGTCCAGGTTTTGTCTTCTCCAACAGCCATGGGACATCGAGCAGGTTTGGCCCCAATCAATCCCGCATCTTTTAAAAGATCAAGGGCATACTTACGCTGGGAGAGGACTAAGGAATTAGGCTTCCGAGAGATTTCGATCCCCAAAAAGTACTTTGGAGAGCCCATATCTTTCGTGACCAGATGTTGACGAAGATGTCGCTTTGTCAAGGCTACCCCTTCCTGGTCATCGCCAGTGAGAAGAATATCATCAACATACACTGCAAGAACCAGCAGTCCCGAGGAGGTTTTGCGAGTAAATAGAGAGTGATCGGCAGAGCTGCACACAAAACCTACTGTCGCCACGATGCCGCTGAACTTGTCAAACCAAGCTCGAGGGCTCTGCTTGAGGCCATAAATTGCATTCTTCAGCCGGCATACTCGTGTCTCCCCCTGAGCAACATATCCAGGAGGTTGCTCCATGTAGACGGCCTCCTGAAGATCACCATAAAGGAAGGCATTCTTTACATCCAGCTGGGAAATCGGCCAATCCTTATTGACCACCACAGAGAGAAGAACCCGTATAGTGCTGAGACGAGCCACGGGAGAGAAGGTGTCAAAGTAATCAACCCCATAGGTCTGAGTAAAGCCCTTAGCAACAAAGCGAGCTTTATAACGGTCCACAGTGCCATCCGGGGCAAATTTCACCACAAAGACCCAGCGACAGCCGACAACATCAGTATCGAAGGGAGGAGGAACAAGAGTCCAGGTACCCCGCTCTGTTAGGGTGGCCATTTCCTCATCCATGGCCATCTTCCAGTGAGGAATAGCAAGGGCCTCCTGGTAGGAGCGGGGCGTGGCAGTGGCGGAGATAGCTAGAGCAAAGGCCCTGAGAGAAGGGGTGAGACGATCATATGAAACAACAGTAGTAAGATGGTGTAGGGTACACGTCCGCACCCCTTTGCGAAGAGCTATAGGAAGATCCAGGTCAGCAGGTTCCTCGGCATCCGGAGCATCCGTGGCAGAGAGAGCTGGCCTGGGAGTAGAGAGCGACGGCGGCGGAGATGCGGGAGAAGGTGGTGGAGAAGAGGGAGAGAGAGGTGGAAGAAGAGGTGTGGACGGGGGCGGAGTAGGGGTGAATATCGTAGTGGGAGACGAGAGAACAAAGGGAACAGCAGGAGAATCAGAGGCTGGGAGAAGAGGAGGGGTGTCATCCGAGAAGTAGGAGGTATTCTCGAAGAAGGTGACGTCAGCAGAAATGAACTGCTTACGAAGGGTGGGATCAAAGCAACAATAACCTTTCTGAGTGGTGGAGTACCCCAGAAAGATACATTTGGTGGAGCGAGGAGATAGCTTATCACGGGTGGCAGAAGGGGCATGCACAAAAGCAGTGCATCCAAATATTTGGAGAGGGAGAGGAAACGGCTCCTTACCCGGATACAAAATGGAGAAAGGGGTTTTTCCGTGGAGAACGGTGGAGGGAATGCGATTGATGAGGTAACAGGCAAGGAGAACAGCATAGCCCCAATAGGAGCGAGGAACATGCATCTGGGTCATCAAGGAGCGAGCGACATCCAGAAGGTGTCGGTTTTTGCGTTCTGCCACACCATTTTGTTGTGAGGTATAGACACAACTCGTTTGATGAATAATCCTATTTTGCATGTAGAAGGCAGAAAAGTCATGACTGATATATTCTTGGGCATTATCAGATCGAAGAACTTTAATAGAAACATCAAACTGAGTTTTGATCATGAGATAGAAGGACGTCCATGTAGAGAATAATTCAGAGCGATCTTTTAACAGATACACCCACGTACAACGAGAGAAATCATCAATGAATGTGACAAAATATGAACTACCCCGACCAACTGTAAGAGTAGGAGAAGGACCCCAAATATCAGAGTGGATGAGATAAAACGGACGGGTGGATCCACGAACGTGCTTTGGAGGGAAGGAGGAGCGGTGATGCTTGCCAAGCTGACAGGCTTCACAGTTGAGCGGAGGACTTTGGGGAGGAAGGTGGGGCAGAAGTTGACGAAGAAGATGAGGAGGAGCATGACCAAGGCGGAGATGCCATTGGAAAAGATCTGTGGAGGTGGAGGAGAAGGTGGAGAAAGCGGAAATGTTGTCCAGGAAGTAGAGGCCGCCACTCTCAGTCCCAGTAGCAATCGTCCGTTGGGAGTCCGGATCCTGAAAAGAGCAAGTAGTAGAAGTAAAAGTAACAGAACAGTGTAATTGCTTGCATAGAGAGGTAACAGATAATAAGTTGCACGGGAACTTGGGCACGTAGAGAGTATCCTCCAAGCGAAGAGACGGAGTGACATGAACTATCCCCGTCCCATGAACCGATGATGAAGAGCCGTCAGCGAGAGTAACTGGGGGCAACCGACCATGTGTTTCTAGGAGAGAAAAACACTGGAGATTGTCGGTCATATGATTAGTAGCACCGGTGTCGATCAACCATTTTCCTTGAGTAACAACATGGGCACTACCAGAAGACATGACCACCGAGGCGAACGGCTTTGAGGAGTATATGGAAGCCATGAAGGGAGGAACAAAAGAACTGCAGCGGTCACGGTGACAGCACACCAGCGGCAAGAAGGGCCACGACCAAGATACAGAGCAAGGCAAAAGGGGACAAAGAGGGAAGCACAATCCGCGCGACTCAACAGGAGGTCGCGGCGACTAACAAGCAGGAGAGGCTAAAGGAAGAGCCGCACAGAGGAGAACAAGCCGCTGCGACTTAGAGACAGGTCGTGGGGACAAGAGAGAGAGCGGCGAAGGAAGAAGGGCAGAGAGGCCGCCTAAACAAGGAAGATGTTGGTACCCCAGTTTGATTTGAGTTTAGTCTTGTCTTTTTTAGTCCCTTGACCCAAGAAATATCTATGGTCATTGGTTAGTAGTCTAGTTGTAGAGTCCTCACTTTTCCAGATTGAGAATTTGGTTAAGTAGTTTTTCGTTCGACTATAGTCGAACGCCGCTCGACTATCGTCTATCGGCTGATCGACGATCGTCTATCAGTTGGTCGACGCTCTGTCTGCGTTGATAGTTCGACTATCTGTTGATAGGTCGACTATCTGCTTGGCGTGGTAGTTCGACTATCTGTTCTGATAGATCGACTATCTGATAGTTCGACTATCTGTTGATAGGTCGACTATCTGTTCCGCTTTGATAGGTCGACTATCTGTTGATAGGTCGACTATCTGTCGTCTTTGATAGTTCGACTATCTGTCCTGATAGTTCAACTATCTGATAGTTCGACTATCTGTTGATAGATCGACTATCTGGTCTGTTTTGATAGTTCGACTATCTGTTGATAGGTCGACTATCTGTTTTCTGAGGTAGGTCGACTATCTGCTTGATAGGTCGACTATCTGTTTGTGCTTGATAGTTCGACTATCTGTCCAGATAGATCGACTATCTGATAGTTCGACTATCTGCTCTGATAGGTTGACTATCTGCCGGGGTAGTACGACTATCTTCTTCGATAGGTCGACTATCTGGATCGTTCGACTATCTGTCCGATAGTTCGACGATCTCCGTGCGTCGGTCGACGATCTCCGAAGGTCGTTCGACGCTTTCTGTCTGCCTTTATATTTTGTATTTATTTATTATATTTAATTAATTAATACATTTTCTGGCACGTTGTTTTAAGTTTTATGATAAAATTACCAGGCAATATTTGCTCCATTCTTTTTGCCTGAGTAAAATCTTTTTAGATAAAGTTGTTTGTCTTATTAGATGACTTTGTATTTTACTTTATCTGCTGACAGTCCTTTATAGCCGTTAGACTGAAAAGCCTTCCTTCTGCTATAAAGAGTATTTCTTTGATGTGACTTTATTTAGTCCTTCTGTTATTTGATTTGATCCTGCAGCTTCCTAGAAAAAGGTTTATTCCTTTTATAGAATGATTTTGCTGCAGAGATTGTTTTGTCTTCTTGATATTTACAGCCCAGGTCTCAAGACTCAGAAGAAGACAATTAATTCAAATGGAAGAGAGCCGTTGCTTGTTGCTGTTATAAAAAGGACCCTTTGAAGAAGGATTCAAGCTAGCTAACTAGTTACCCAGATATTTTCAAGCATTCAAGCCTTCATCAAGATCAAGTCTTCTGCTCTCAGCAATTTCCATCTAACTGAGAAGTGTTAAGATCTTCGACTCTTCTTCAACCTGAGTTCTCCTGCTTTCAGGAAGTTCAAACTCAGAGTTCTTTTGAAGAAGAAGAAGAAGAAGATAGCTCCTTGAAGATCTTTAATTTTATTATTTTTTATCTTCTTGTAGTTTTTCCTTCAGAGCTTTCTGAAGAGTTTTCTGCACTGAAGCAAGACTTCACCTGGACATCTTTGAACCAGGGGGAGCCTTGATTCTTTAGAGCTTTCTAGCTCAGTGCAAGTTTTTGTGCTTCTCTAATCTTTGTAAAATAGAGAAGACATCTTAACCTTCTTCCCCCTCCTGTACAGGGTTATTACTCCCTTCAAAAGTATCCCTTGGTGGCAGGGCACCTGATCAAAAACCTGTGCTTGGTTTTTAGACACCTGATCAAAAGTCTAAAGGGTTTCTGGATCTACCTGAAGCAGATCCTGTTGGTGGCAGGGCACCTGATCAAAAACCTGAGTGGATTCCTACCGTGTGGGTAGAAGAGTGGACGTACCCAAGTTGTTTGGGGAACCACTATAAATTTCCTTGTGTCGTCTGGATTCACTTGTTTAATTCTTGCATTGTGGCTGTGAATAGATATAACTAGGATTGCTAGTTGCTGATTAGGTTTTCCAAGCCTTAACTGTAATTACAGTTAGCTTGAGTTTGTGCACATCACTCGTGTTAGGCTATAGGGTTAAATCTATATCTATAATCTTTTCATTCCGCACTTCACTCCAAGGGAGTTGGGTAGACCATTAAGTTTTGTCCAGTGCAAAATTTGATAACTCTATTCACCCCCCTCTAGAGTAGTATCTATCCCTTCACTTTCAATTGGTATCAGAGGGAGGTTGACTGACTGAATAGGCTAACACCTAAGTCACAAGATCCTGATAGATACCAAAGCTTATAGATATTCACTATCATGGCCCAATCCAAGGATTATTCTAGCACCAGACCTCCAGCATGCAACTTAGCTAAGTTTGGCATCTGGAAGGCAAGGATAAAATTATATATGAATTCTATTGATGAAAGCATCTTTGCTTCTATTTTGTCAGGTCCCCCAAGAGCACCTGCTGCTGCCACTGCCTCATCATCTGATATGAGTGCAGTGCCTCCTCCAGATTACAACGATGAATACAAGAAGGCCAAAATAGCAGATGCCAAGGCAATGAACATACTGGCTCAGACAATGTCTGATGAGGTATTCCAGAAGGTTGCTGACTGCTCTTCAGCAAAAGCTATGTGGGATACACTGAACTAGATTGTGGCTGGTTTAGCTGATGAAAGGAAGGACAGAAGGTCCAACCTGATCTCACAGTATGAGAACTTTAAGAAAACTGATGCTGAATCAGTTGAAGCCATGTACACCAGGCTCAGCTCAATCATCAATGAGCTGAGGACCCTTGACAAGGACATATCATTGACAGAGGTCAATGATAAGATTCTTATGTGCTTCCCTAGCACATGGGATCTAAGGATCTGGCCCATCAAGGAAGCCAGAAGTACAAATAAGATCTCAACAGAGGCCCTCCTCGGCAAGCTCAAGTCTTTTGAGCAAGTGCTGAAGACAAGGGAAGCAGAAGCTGAAGCAAAGACCCCCACTCCAACAAGAAAAGAGCAATCTCTAGCTCTTAAGGCTGCTGATGCTTCTGAAGGCAGCCAATCAAATAGGAACTAATGGCATTGTTTGCCAAGAGGTTTCTCAAGATGGGGAGAAAGGAGTTCAGAAAGAAGTCTTCACGCTATGAAGACAAACCAAGGTATGATCGCTCTCCTGCTAAAGAAATTATTTGTTATGGTTGCAGGAAGCCTGGAGATATCTTGCCAGAGTGTCCAGAGGAGAAAAACAAAGACAAGAGGAAAGAAAAAGAACAACACAGGAAGCACTCCAAGCCATCCTCCTACAAGAATAAGAAAAAGGAGAGAGGTTTCATTGCTGAAACCTGGAGTGATTCTGATGAAGAATCCTCCTCATCAAGTTCCAGTGAGGATGAGGAAGAGAAGAAGGCAAAAGAAGTTTGCCTGATGGCAATAGATGCCTGCAACAACCACTCTGCTGCAGAGAGTTCAGATTCTGATGAAGAGATGCCTACAGAAGATGAGGTACTCTCTTTTTATGATTTTACCTCAGCTAAATTTAAATTAGAATTTAAATCTTTATGCTTAGATTTGATTAGCTCAGAAAAGGAGATAAAAGAACTTAGAAATAAGTTAGCTGACTCAGAATCAATAGCTACAGAAAATATTAGGTTAAAGGAAGATCTCACTACTTGTAGTGAAGAAATTAAATTTCTTAAAATAGAGTTAGCTAAGTCTAAGAGGTTAGAAGAATCACTTAATGGTAGAAGCCTTAAGTTGTTAGAAATTACCAGCATGACTAACACTAGGTCAGGTAATGACAAACTAGGCTTAGGAGCTTCTCCCAGTGAATCCCCAGTTCTTCTTAAAAACAATCTTTCAACTCCAGTGAATTTCATTTCAGCTAGTGGAATGAAGAACACTGAGCAAGTAAATCTGGTTAATAAAACCTTAAATAAAGCTAAGAGAGAAAAGAGAAAGAAATTTTTTAAAGAAATGCAAAGAGCGTCGAACGCCGCTCGACGATCGGAAGCTCAATGGTCGAACGAAGCTCGACGATCTGAGCACCCATCGTCGAACGTCGATCGACGTTTTCAATATGATTTTCAAAATCATAATCAGTACCATAGAAACCTAAATGAAAATAGAAACCCTAGGTTTGTTGACCCATCATCTGCATGGAGAATCCCACCTAGGAGATCTCACCCACTAGGTTATCACCCTCAGCCTGCATTTTCATATATTTCCAGTTTTTCTTATGTGAAAAACAAGGGACCGAAGGTTACCTGGGTCCACACTGTCTAAATAAATGTCTTGCAGGTGAAGGCCTATCCAATCACTCAAAATAAGTGGTATTTGGATAGTGGATGCTCTAAGCATATGACAGGAAATAAAGATCTTCTGTCAAAGTTCAAAGCTAAGCTCGGCCCAAAGGTTATCTTTGGAGACTCCAGCTGTGGTCAGACAGAAGGCTATGGCAAGATCACAATTGGAGCAGTTACTTTCAAGAGAGTTGCATATGTTAATGGACTGAAGCATAATTTGATCTCAGTCAGCCAGCTATGTGATGCTGGCTACCAGGTTTCATTTTCCAACTCCTCTTGCAATATTACCTTAAATAATAATGTTGTTTTAGTAGGCATTAGAATAGGTAATATTTATTTAGTAGATTTCAATTCATCTCATTCTGAAATCTGCCTGTTTAATGAAGTAATAATTAATAATAATTCTTTGTGGCATAAGAGGCTTAGTCATGTTAACCTTAAAAATATATCTAGGTTATCTAAACACAACCTTGTTAGAGGTTTACCTTCTTGCCCCTACAAGAAGGAGAGCCTATGCAAGGCTTGTCAGCTAGGCAAGCAAACCAAAAACTCTTTTAAATCTGTAAATAAGAGTGATTCTCCTAGAATCCTGTATCTATTACATTTGGACCTTTTTGGCCCAATAAATGTACAGAGTTTAGGAGGGAAGTATTACACCTTAGTAATTGTAGATGACTTCTCTAGGTTCAGTTGGGTTTTATTTTTGAGAACTAAGTCTGATAACTTCAAAGCCCTTGCAGACTTTCTACTATGTGTGCAGACTGAGTACTCTACTCATGTGGCCTTGATCAGAAGTGATCATGGTACTGAGTTTGACTCTCTTCTCATGCAAGAATTCTGTGAGAGAGAAGGTATCAAACATAGCTTCTCAGCTCCTAGAACTCCTCAACAAAATGGGGTAGTTGAAAGGAAGAATAGAACACTCATTGAAGCTGCTAGCACATTGTTGGCAGATGCTAACATGCCTCTCTCCTATTGGGCAGAAGCTGTTAGTACAGCCAATTATGTCTTGAATAGAAGTTTGATACACAAACTTAAGTGTAAAACTCCTTATGAGTTGCTTAAGGGAAAGAAACCTAAAATTAATTATTTCAGAATTTTTGGTTGTGTTGTTTATATTCATAATAACAATAAAGAATATCTTAGGAAATTTGAAGCAAAAGCTTCAATGGGAATCATGCTTGGATATTCCCAAGTAAGCAAAGCTTATAGGGTTTATAACAAATCTACCTGTAAAATTGAAGAATCTGTGCATGTGACTTTTGATGAGTCTCAGATGTTTTACAAGGAGAAGGAAAATTCTCCTTCCTCCAGTTCATTGCAGGTACCTGATGCTCCTCAAGAAATTCTTCAACTATCAACTCTTCAGATCACTGAATCATACAGTGATGAAGACATTGCTGAAGCAGTTGTTATTCCACCAACAGTAGATCAAATTCCTCCTGAGGAATTAATCCCAACTGTTGCTGAAGATCACATCCCACCTGCTGATATTGTCACACTTAGAGATCACCCGACATCTCAAGTGATTGGAGACATATTAGCTGGTGTGCAAACAAGACACCAATTAAGACAGGATGTGATGCATGCTTGTTTCCTCTCACAGGTTGAGCCCCTCACCTTTAAAGATGCAGAGCTAGATCCCCACTGGATCATTGCTATGCAAGAGGAACTCAATCAGTTTGAGAGATGTAAAGTTTGGACTTTGGTTCCAAGACCTAAAGGCCAACTGATCATAGGCACCAAGTGGGTGTATAGAAACAAGTTGGATGCAAATGGAATTATAGTAAGGAATAAAGCAAGGCTTGTAGCTCAGGGCTACAGACAGGAGGAAGGTATAGATTATGACCAAACCTTTGCTCCTGTTGCAAGGCTAGAAGCAATAAGGATCTTCTTGGCCTATGCAGCCTACATGAAGTTTAAGGTGTTCCAAATGGATATCAAAAGTGCATTCCTGAATGGTGAGCTTAAGGAAGAGGTGTTTGTTGAACAACCACCAGGGTTTGTTTCTTCAACTCAGCCTTCTCATGTGTTTAAGTTACAGAAAGCTCTATATGGACTAAAGCAAGCTCCCAGAGCCTGGTATGAGACTCTAGCTAGTTTCCTCTTAGAGCACAACTTTACTAGGGGAGTAGTTGATAGAACCCTTTTCGTCAAGCATCACAAGGACACAATCCTGTTAGTTCAGGTGTATGTAGATGATATTATATTTGGCTCCACTGATCCCAAACTTTGCAAAAGGTTCTCTGACCTGATGCACTCTAAGTTTGAGATGAGTAGTATGGGTGTGCTGTCTTACTTTCTTGGTCTCCAAGTTAAGCAAGATGCTGATGGTATCTTCATCTCCCAATCCAAATATGCCAAGGAATTGGTAAAGAAATTTGGGATGGCTGATGCTTCAGCAATGCCTACACCTATGGCTACTAATGTAGTTATTGATTCTGATGATCACGACAAGCCAGTTGATCAAAAGAATTATAGGGCCATTGTTGGTTCCCTATTATATCTAACTGCAAGTAGGCCTGATATAATGTTTGCTACATGCCTTTGTGCTAGATTCCAGGTCAACCCCAAGGAATCTCATCTGATTCTTCTAAAGAGAATCCTGTGATACCTGAAGGGATGTCTAGATCTAGGACTTTGGTACCCAGCTGAGTCAGAATTTGAATTAATTGGATATTCTGATTCTGATTATGCTGGGTGCAGAGTTGACAGGAAGAGCATCTCAGGAACTTGCCAGTTCCTGGGAGAGAGATTGGTCTCTTGGTTCTGTAAGAAGCAGGCTTCTGTCTCAACTTCAACTGCAGAGGCTGAATATATAGCAGCTGCTAGTTGTTGTTCACAGATCCTGTGGATTCAAAACCAGCTTGTGGATTATGGTTACTCACACAAGAACACCAAAATCATGTGTGATAGTACCAGTGCTATCTCAATTGCACAAAATCCAGTGCACCACTCTAGAACGAAGCACATTGAGATTCGGCACCATTTCCTGAGAGATTGTGTGGAAAAGAACAAGATTTGTCTTGAGTTCATATCCACTGAGTTTCAGAGAGGTGATATATTCACCAAGCCTTTAGATGAACAGAAGCATCTGTTCTTTTTAGTTCAATTAGGCATGATCAATGGACGAGACTAAGTGTGACTATATCTGCCTATGTTGAAACCTGCTTGAAGATCGTCGAACGATGATCGAAGATCGTCGAACGGATTAAGCCTATCGTCGACCTTTGGTTAATGATAGCGTATCTGTTTGAAGATCATCGACCGACGTTCGAAGATCGTCGAACAGGTCGAGCTTATCGTCGATCTCTGAACGACGACAGCTTGTTGTTTGAGAAGCCAGAAATAGTCGAACGATGGCTCGACTACTCTGCTTCTGAGCCGATCGTCGAACGGCCGTTCGACTATCGGGTCTAGTATCTTTTTAATAGATCGACTATTTCTGGTCTAATATAAAGACGATAGTCGACCTAGGTTAAAAGATCTTTTGTTTTATCGTCGACGGAGCGTGACTTTTCGCATTCTGTCTTCCCGCTTGCGATTTTCTGCCGCTTCGTCTCCTTCGTCTTCGCCGTCCTTCTCGCGCTTTCTCCAGCAATCAATGGCGGTCTCTCCAGCAGTTCTAGCAGTTGTGAAGTTCGATGCAGGCTTCAGTGTTGATTTTGACGCGTTCAGTAGCTGCGAAGCAGGGATCGTGGAAGTTCTTCAGCTGTGCCGGGATCAAGGACTAGAGAGATTAATGTCTTCAAGGATTAAGTTAAATATACCTGAGATCAAGGAATGGGCCTTCACGTCGTCCTCCACCGACGACTCGATGACTGGCACCATCGGCGGAGAAGAGGTAATCTTGACTCCGGCCGTTCTGACTGATATTTTTGGTTTGATAAATGGTGAAGAGGATTATGAGCAAGATGCTTAAGAATTTGGAAGAATGTTAGTTGAGCTGGGACATGCAGAGGGCATTCCCACGAAGCTGCTCAAGGTAAATTTCCCTTTCAAGATTAAGTTTCTTGCTGAGTTGGTCGGAAAAGTGCTCCTCGGTAAGCACTCTGCTCATGATAATATAACAAGGCAACAATTTGCACTAATGTGTGCAATTGTTAATCGGAAAAAGATAGATTGGGCAGCAGTAATGTTTGATTTGATAAGGAAAAAGAATGGTAAGAAGGAAGTTACCCTCGGAAGGGTCATTGGAATTTTCCTGAAGGAAAAATATCCCCAGCTGCTGAGTTCAACCGCAACAACAATAAATGCAAGCAAGAAGATGGACCCAAACCTGTTCTCTAAGTGGAAGAGAACCTTTGTGAAACCCGCTCTCACAGGGGTTGCTCCAGCGACATCTGAGAGCACCAGGACCGATTCGGTCGCTCCTCACCCTGTTGAAGCTGGCTCAGCTCTTTCCATTCCCTCTTCTTCTGCTATGCTGTCTGCCTCAGTTGAAGTTCCATCAACTTCAGCTGAAGTACGACTTTCCCCTTCTCCTGCTAGAGAAACAACTACGGTTGCTCTTCCTTCCCCTCCAGCATCTCCTCTTCCTTCTCATCAGACTAGGATATCTGCTCCTAGCTTTGATTTGTTAGGATCTGAGAGGATTCCAACTCCTCCTCAGTCTCCCATTCATTCTCCAATTAACACTCCAGTTAACTCTCCAGCTCCTTCTCCACTTCGATCCCCTGTCCACACCATTCTTCATCCCAGCACTACAACCATATCTGCTGCAGCTCCATCCACTGCACTTCCATCTTCTTTTGAGATTACTCCTGAACTCATCTCCCGCATTGTGGAGTTGATTACCCCTTCAATCAAAACTATGATTGAAGAGGCAATCACTCCACTTGCCTCCTCCATTGATACCTTAACCGCTACCATCAAATCTCTTTCCAAATCTGCTGAGCCCTCTTCCTCAAGGGGCCTGGTTTCAGTTTCCACTGAAATCAGGCAGGGGGAGATGTTCTGTGAAGATGCCTCAGAACCTCCTGCCTCCCTTCCAGCTATAACAGATACTGTAATGACAGTTCTGGAAGAGTCTGCTCCAGCTGAAAAAGAAGTAGTTCCAGTGTTATCTGACAAGGAAATAGCTGATGGAATTATGCTATCTGAAATTGCTGTAAAAGTCTGCTTAGAAGATCTCACCACTCCCGTGGTTGCTCGATTCCTAGAAGGTATTATAACTTCATATCTAGATGAATCATGGGAGATGGTCAAGTATGAAGGTAATTCACTCATTCGATTTATTGATGAGTCAATTAATTTGCTAGCTAGTGAATACCTAGAAGGAATGATTATTGCTTATTTAGCAGATCTGTGTTCATAATTCTACAGATTATATTAGAGAAGATTTAGCTACTCAGATCATAGTAGTTGTTTCTGAAGCTGATCTAGTTGTTCCTGATATCCAAGTAGATCCAGAATTGAATTCTTTTTTAGATGATAGAGAAGATGAGTCTGAAAAACAAGATGAAATCAAAGATGACACTCCTGTTCTGAGTGTGGAAGAAGAAAAAGCAAGAGCTGCCTGGAATCAAAGAGTACAAGATTCTTTAAAAGAGAAAGAAAAAGAGCTGCAAGTTGAAAAGTCAACTATTTGGGATGATTCACCAGGGGTGGATTTAGATTTCCTTCTGGCTCAGGATGCCATGGAAGAGGAAAGAGAGAAATCAGATCTGAAGTTAAAAGAAAAGGCTGTTTCTGAAGCCTATGATCCTTATGATAATCCTCCATCATCTCACTCTGATGATGAGGATGATTCTGATTTATCTGAGAATGCTAAGAAAAAGAAAGCTGCTCAAAAGAAAAGGAAAGCAATTGCTCCTCCTCCTCCCAGCCGAGACAATGATACTCCATACTACATTCTTAAAGGAATTGACCCCAAATCGAAAGAATTTCAGCATTGGATGTGGTTCTCCAAGAACCAGCAGAAAGAGAGGAAAAGATCTAAGAGGTATGATAGTCCTGTTTCAAGATGGACTCCCAGAGGTCCTCCTCCTCCACCTCCCAGTGCAGGAGCCTCTGGGAACCTATCTGCTAATCCATCTGCCTCTTCTAGAAAATCTGCATCTTTTCAGCCTCAGCCAAGGAAAAGCTATCAAAGCTCGCAAGGCAGATCGTACTCTGGTTCTCAAAGACTAGTGAAGGAGGTTGTGGTTCAAAGACCAACTTTTTCCCCTCCTCCTTCTCCAAAGAAAAGAGTTCCATCTCTAATACCAGTTCAGTCTGAGAAAGTTATTTCAAAATGTAAGTAGTTTATTTTGTTTTAAAATTCTAGCAAGAACCTTTTGCTAAGTCTGCTCCCATGTCTTATCTAGTTAATCAAGATAAAGAATCAGATGCTGCTCCTCCTGAGCCTGTTTATGAAAGTCCAGAGCTGGATCCTAACTTTAGGATGGCTCGTTTTCACGAACTAGTTGGAGCAGCTCAAATAAGAAAAGCAAAAGAAGAAGGAAAAGATACTACTGGTTTAACCACCATGTCTACTTTCAGAAAGAAGGAATTAGAAAAGTTCCAGGTTAATCCTGAGGTTTTTGACCCTTCTAAATATATGGAAAAGCACCCGGAAGCTGTTGTGCCAAGGACTACAGAATTAAAGATCATTGGCTTGCAAGATTTAAAGATGTCTAAGTTAGAGGCCATTGATCCTCTGCGAAAAATTTCTTTTGTTTCTAGCTCTTCTGTATCTAAGCCTGACTCTGTTGATCCATAGTTTTGTTTGACTGTTATCTGTTTGATAATTGCTAGTTAATTGCTATCTATTTCCTGTATTGTTTATAGTGTTCTATTGCTAGCTCTGTGTTTTAGTTTTTGAGAGACTTAACTCAAATAGGGGGAGATTGTTGGTACCCCAGTTTGATTTGAGTTTAGTCTTGTCTTTTTTAGTCCCTTGACCCAAGAAATATCTATGGTCATTGGTTAGTAGTCTAGCTGTAGAGTCCTCACTTTTCCAGATTGAGAATTTGGTTAAGTAGTTTTTCGTTCGACTATAGTCGAACGCCGCTCGACTATCGTCTATCGGCTGATCGACGATCGTCTATCAGTTGGTCGACGCTCTGTCTGCGTTGATAGTTCGACTATCTGTTGATAGGTCGACTATCTGCTTGGCGTGGTAGTTCGACTATCTATTCTGATAGATCGACTATCTGATAGTTCGACTATCTGTTGATAGGTCGACTATCTGTTCCGCTTTGATAGGTCGACTATCTGTTGATAGCTCGACTATCTGTCGTCTTTGATAGTTCGACTATCTGTCCTGATAGTTCAACTATCTGATAGTTCGACTATCTGTTGATAGATCGACTATCTGGTCTGTTTTGATAGTTCGACTATCTGTTGATAGGTCGACTATCTGTTTTCTGAGGTAGGTCGACTATCTGCTTGATAGGTCGACTATCTGTTTGTGCTTGATAGTTCGACTATCTGTCCAGATAGATCGACTATCTGATAGTTCGACTATCTACTCTGATAGGTCGACTATCTGCCGGGGTAGTTCGACTATCTTCTTCGATAGGTCTACTATCTGGATCGTTCGACTATCTGTCCGATAGTTCGACGATCTCCGTGCGTCGGTCGACGATCTCCGAAGGTCGTTCGACGCTTTCTGTCTGCCTTTATATTTTGTATTTATTTATTATATTTAATTAATTAATACATTTTCTGGCACGTTGTTTTAAGTTTTATGATAAAATTACCAGGCAATATTTGCTCCATTCTTTTTGCCTGAGTAAAATCTTTTTAGATAAAGTTGTTTGTCTTATTAGATGACTTTGTATTTTACTTTATCTGCTGACAGTCCTTTATAGCCGTTAGACTGAAAAGTCTTCCTTCTGCTATAAAGAGTATTTCTCTGATGTGACTTTATTTAGTCCTTCTGTTATTTGATTTGATCCTGCAGCTTCCTAGAAAAAGGTTTATTCCTTTTATAGAATGATTTTGCTGCAGAGATTGTTTTGTCTTCTTGATATTTACAACCCAGGTATCAAGACTCAGAAGAAGACAAGTAATTCAAATGGAAGAGAGTCGTTGCTTGTTGCTGTTATAAAAAGGACCCTTTAAAGAAGGATTCAAGCTAGCTAACTAGTTACCCAGATATTTTCAAGCATTCAAGCCTTCATCAAGATCAAGTCTTCTGCTCTCAGCAATTTCCATCTAACTGAGAAGTGTTAAGATCTTCGACTCTTCTTCAACCTGAGTTCTCCTGCTTTCAGGAAGTTCAAACTCAGAGTTCTTTTGAAGAAGAAGAAGAAGAAGATAGCTGCTTGAAGATCTTTAATTTTATTATTTTTTATCTTCTTGTAGTTTTTCCTTCAGAGCTTTCTGAAGAGTTTTCTGCACTGAAGCAAGACTTCACCTGGACATCTTTGAACCAGGGGGAGCCTTGATTCTTTAGAGCTTTCTAGCTCAGTGCAAGTTTTTGTGCTTCTCTAATCTTTGTAAAATAGAGAAGACATCTTAACCTTCTTCCCCCTCCTGTACAGGGTTATTACTCCCTTCAAAAGTATCCCTTGGTGGCAGGGCACCTGATCAAAAACCTATGCTTGGTTTTTAGACACCTGATCAAAAGTCTAAAGGGTTTCTGGATCTACCTGAAGCAGATCCTATTGGTGGCAGGGCACCTGATCAAAAACCTGAGTGGATTCCTACCGTGTGGGTAGAAGAGTGGACGTACCCAAGTTGTTTGGGGAACCACTATAAATTTCCTTGTGTCGTCTGGATTCACTTGTTTAATTCTTGCATTGTGGCTGTGAATAGATATAACTAGGATTGCTAGTTGCTGATTAGGTTTTCCAAGCCTTAACTGTAATTACAGTTAGCTTGAGTTTGTGCACATCACTCGTGTTAGGCTATAGGGTTAAATCTATATCTATAATCTTTTCATTCCGCACTTCACTCCAAGGGAGTTGGGTAGACCATTAAGTTTTGTCCAGTACAAAATTTGATAACTCTATTCACCCCCCCTCTAGAGTAGTATCTATCCCTTCACTTTCAGAAGAACTCGCGCGAATAGAGAGAAATCGCAGCGGTTAGGAGTAAGAGATCTGCCGCGCAAACAACAGGAAGCCACACGGTTAGAAAACTCTCCGTGCGGATAGGAAGAAGAAGATCTGCAGCGGTCACGATGTCAGACACCAGTGGCCAGAAAAGCCACGACCAAGACGCAGAACCAAACAGAGGGAGAGAAGTCGGGCGGCTAGCAGACAGACTGCGCGAACAGAAGTGGAGGATATCAGGAGGCAAAAGGTGAACAAGGAAAAAGAGGCCGCGGAGACAGGTCGTAGCGACTAGAGAAGAGAAGGAGGAAGCGGCGACTAGAACAGGTCGCAAGAAAGAAGCAAGCAACAGAAACAGGCCGCGCGAACAGGGGAACGCACAGAATCAGGAGCCAAAGATCGAATTCTCTGATACCATGTTAGAAACGAACTAAAACAAACCGGAAAGAGTATAACTGAAACTTTATTATCAGAAAAGGTCTCTATTACAAAGGTATGCCCTCCCTTATATAGAATGGAGGAGAGATGAGAGAATACAAATAAGAGATGTGGGACTAAAAATTTACAGGACTAAGCGGACTGTACATAACAAACCGCACAAGCCGCGCGGTTAGACAGAAGGGCTAACCGCACGGCTACCACCAGAGAGAGAGACAGAGAGACCGCAAGGGAAGACCGCCTGAGAGCTCGGCAACCAGACAGCAACAGCACAACAATCAAACTGCTGAAGGGAAACCGCCAGACCGCGCGGTCTCTAACCCGCCAAGACAGACCGCCAGACTGCCAGACCGCCCGGTCTCTAACTTCAACAGGAGACAACCCAATTTCCCTGCTTTTAATTTGTTAAATTTTGTTGCTGCTGCTTTTAATTTGTTCAATTTAGCTTTCTGTGATTTTATGTTTTTAGTATGTGTGGTTGGAGGTATTCTCTTGTGTAGGTGGAGTTCATTTGGGCCATGGAATTTCGGCTGAAATTAATGCCAATCTTATGGTATGCTCATTTGCTGAGCTTGGGGTAACCTCTCCCCCAACTTTTATTTCTCTATTTTTATTGCAAATCTTGGATAGGTTGTTTAGTTTAAGTCTGGTAGGGGAGAGTTATGCGGGTTACCTATGCACATGCACTATTAGCACTTTCATACAAAAAGTATTGAGAGCGCTAAGTTGTCAACCTAAATCACCTAGAGGGGGGTGAATAGGTGAATTTCGTGTCAAATGCGAAATAAAAAATATAACACAGCACAAATCCGTAATCAAGCAATCACACAGACGACAAGAGATTTATAGTGGTTCCCCAATCTTGGGTACGTCCACTTTTCTCACCGATCTAGCAAATCACTAGACTCGGCTACTCCACTATCTCGGATTGCAAAAACAATCCTACACCTCGGAACCACGTTCCTACAACAACTCAATCCCGAATGGAACTACACTCGGAAGATAAAACTTCCTACCACTCGGAGAAAGATCTCCTACAATGAAATTTGTTTAAATAAAATTTACAACAAGAATATCACAGATCTGGATCTTTGACGTAATCTTCTTCTTGAGAGCTTTTCGGTTTGAACAAAAACAGTTGAAGAAGACTTGACTGAGATCCACGATTCTGAGATCTGGAATCACCACGATCAAGAAAGTAAATCAGAGACGATGAAGCACGAAGAGATCAGATGATTCTTCTTGATTCTGGATCGCTAGATAAACTGAGATCGATAGTAGCGGCTTGAGAACGACGATCCAGAGCTTCTCTCGAAAACGGTAATGGCGGCGGATTAGAAAATTAGGGTTTTTGGGATTTTCTCTTTCTTAAAAGATAATTTCTGTAAACGCGTATTTAGTCAAATCTGAAAGGACCTATTTATAGGCTATCTCCAACGGTCATAATCGTAATTAAGAATGACACGTGGACCAATCAGAAAAAGGTTAAATTCAAATCTCTGTCAATTCTGGACTTAACGATTTCTGGAATTCTGAGCCAACATACTCGGGTTAGATAAGATACTCGAGTATAAAGGTCTGCTACTCGAGTAGATAAGATAAACATGTACTCGAGTAATAGAAATGACTACTCGAGTGCCTTGGAAGAACTACCCGAGTTACTCTAGACAGATTACTCGAGTAAGTAGAAACATCTACTCGAGTACTAATCCAAACTACTCGAGTATAAGAAAAATCTACTCGAGTGCTAAGTCAGTCTACTCGAGTATAAGAAGGATCTACTTGAGTGCTAAGCCACTTACTCGAGTATATGAGCGAAGTTACTCAAGTATGTGGACTTAGAAATATTTAGACTGAACAGCTAGCCCTACTCGAGTATAACTAAGAGACTACTCGAGTATGACTAAGGCTCTACTCGAGTACACAAACACCTACTCGAGTAAGGAAAAGAGGTACTCGAGTATATGAAAGGATTTACTCCAGTATATGGACTTAGAAACTTTCTGAGATGAGAAGTCCAGATCAACTCGAGTACGGTCAGAACACTTACTCGAGTAACTTGAGAACTACTCGAGTATGTAATCCAATCTACTCGAGTACTGAGTCACTTACTTGAGTATATAGAAGATAATACTCGAGTATGTGGACTTAGAAAAAATTTCTTCTGAGAAAGTCTTCAATACTCCAGAGTCCAGTAGTCCAAGTGCATGGAAACAAAGTGTACCCTAATAGAGAGGCTATACATGAGTCAACACCTTGGATCACACAATGAGGAATTACATTGTATGGTCCTGTGTTTGATGACCCACTATAGACTGACATTGGTTTACACTTGGCAATAGAGTCCTGCATGCACAACTTAAACACAACATCAAATATAACTTAATTCATCTTAGTTTCAGGTCTGACTTCCCACAAATCTGGGGTATTGTGAAGACAATTCCCAACAATCTCTCCCTATTTGTAGAAGTCAGCACCCTTTGCACTAAGATGAATTTCTAGAAAAGAAATGATCATCTATAACAACAAGTAATAGAAAATGACTAAAACAGAGAATAATAGCAAATAAGGGAACCATAATCAGAATTAGATATATTAAATAGAAAGTTTTTCCAGTTCCACAAAACACTTTCAGGGGTAATTCTCTTTGTGAAGTTTAGCTTTCTTCAGCTCTTGCCTTTCCAAATAACTGAAGGGTTTAGGAAAATAAGTCCTTGGCCTAGGAGGAGCTGCTGTATTGTTGAATCCCCATTGCCTGTCATGTAATCTGATCTTGATTTGAGATGCATCATAGGCTTTCCATTCTGAGTAGCTGTAGAATTTGTCTTTATTTTCCCCAAAATCAGTTACCAGCTTTAGAGTGTCAAAGATTAAAGATTTGGAGGTTGGACTCCAAACTTCTGAATGTACTTACTCTGATATGCCCTCTGAAGCTTGAGCTTGCTCTCTCTTAGGTGCAGAACGGCTAGCAGAAGTGCTGTCACCATATTTTCTTTTCTTGCTGGGGCCACCTTGATCGGCAGGTCTTCTAGAGGAGGAAGTACCTCGATCAAAGTGCCCCTGAGAGCTGGCAGGGACATCCTCTTTCCACACATCAGAATATGAAAGAGGAGGCTCAGACATCTCTCCTGCAGGTCTGGGAGAGAAGGCTGGCACTGCCTCTGGAATGGTAGCATGAACCTGTGCATCAGATGGAGGATGTTCCTCAAGAGGATCTAAGCTTTTAGGAATGATGGAGGGGTCGAGCTGGAATTCTGGAAAATTCTGATTATGTACCCAAACTGCAGTGTCATAAATGTAGAATTTGACAGATTGTAGCTGGGATAGAATATCTGCTTTCATGGTGTTAACTAATCCATCCAGGGTCTCTTTAGACTTGGTAGAGATTTCAGCAGAAATTTTCTCAACTTGTTCTTTCACAATTTTCTCCCCCTTACTGATTTCTACAGATAGCTTTTTAATAGCTTCATCTCTGAATGTGCCTACTTCTTCACAAACTTTCATCACATTGGCTTCAGCTCTTTGGTCTAGCAGAATCTGGTTATGTGCCACTGTTTCAGCTTGATTTCTGACTTCACCCATGCTGGTGATGGTGTGATCTATCGCTTTTCCACCTATTTGGAAGAGTTGTTTAAGTTCATCAGTGTTGGCTTGAATTTTACAAAGTCTCTGCTCATCTCAGTTTCAAGAGCAGAGACCTTGTTGTTAACTAATTTCAGAGACTCATCAAAGTAATTTCTCTATTCTTGGAGCATCTTCTCTATCTTACTGATGATGTCTGAGGAGCTGAGGGAAGCAGAAGATGGAGCACTGGCAAAAGTAGAGACCTGAGGGAGCTAAGAGACTGAGGGATCCCAAGGAGGGATTTCTTTCATAACCACTGAGCTAGCAGTTCTCTTGGTATGAGTGATTTCTACTGAATCCAGGGGATCTGTGAAGGAGGGGAGAGTGAAGGCTAATGTCCTTAGAGGAGGCTCAACAGGTTCTGGGGATAACTCCTCTTCATCGGACAAGATAATACTATCATGTTGTTCTGCTTCTTTAATGGGAGACTGAGCTGAGGATGGAGAGGGTTCCTTGAGAGGGATCTGTTCATCTTGTACCTTAACCTCAGGAGTACCAACAACTGGGTCTGCTGGAGGTAGGGGACTGTCTGACCTTAGTTTTTCAATGAGCTTATCAATCTCTGCAGCTGTGGACAGAAGGTCTTGTTGAACTTGAATATCTCCTGGAGGAGGAGGAGGAGAAGGATCTCTGACTGTCTGGGAGGGAAGTTCTGTAATCAGAATCTGAGAGCTAGATGAGGCAGGCTCCCCCTCAACTACTGCACCTAGGGTGTCAGTAGCTTGATGTAGAGGAGGAGATGGAGTCCTGTCATCAGCAACATGCTGTGGGCTGGGGACATATTCATCCATAATGACTTTGGAGGCTTGGGCAGTGTTCTTGAGTTGGATTTCATATCTTTGGATGGAAGAGATGGATACCTTTTTTATATGATGGAGGGGAGTTCCTTTGGAGAAATCAAACACTGTAGGATTAATATCATGGAGGAGGAGGGAGATAATCCTGGCATAGCTTTGTTTGTTCACACTTTCTTTGATCTTATCCAGTATCATCATTCCAAACTGGAATTTCTTCCGGCATATTATAGCTTGCATAACATCAAAAAAGTTTTGGGAAATTTCTCTGAGGGAATAGGTTTTGTAGAGAAGAACTTTGGCAATCATATCCACAAGGAATTTGCCCTCTAAATTGAAATCTGCACGTGGGAACGAATATCCTTCATACGGGTTTATTCCACAAAAGAAACTGGTTCTCTCGGAATCTTCAGAAGTCAGATCATCTTCCTCATCCACCACTGACAAATTTAACAGAGTTGCTAAGGAGGTTTTGTCCAGACGGATTCTTATTCCACTGACCTTAGTTTTGAGAACTGTACCATTTCGCTTGATCTTCAGATTCTTATAAAACTCTTCCACTGTAGAAAATAGGATCTTACACGGCGTCTGTAGTAGGAACGACAGCCCGGCTGTGTCAAGGAGAATGAGAAGGTTTCGGAAGTCATCTGAGAGATCGGAGATTCCATCTATAACCAATTCGGACCCGATTCCTATCTTGGATGGAGGAGCCATCGAGTTCTGAAGTAACGGATTCTGGAGAAGACAGCGCTCTGCGGTTCTGGAAGACGAAGCGCCGGCGAGTACTCGAGAAAGGTTTCGTGGAAATGGATTACGGGATCATTCTATTTATATACATAACCCTAATTAGGTTTAAGATTGGGTTTTAAAATAAAACATACCTTATGGGGGGGGGGCGGCAAAAATCGAGGTGTGCGAAAAGAGAAAAATGAGATTTTCAAAGTTCTGGAATTTCCAAGTACTCGAGTATATATCGGCATACACGAGTAATCTGTTGTAACTTACACGAGTAAGTCGAAGACCAAGTAGATCCTAAAGTACTCGAGTGAGTTACTAAGTAATCGAGTATGAAGAATATGTACTCGAGTGAATTTTTACCTACACGAGTAGATACTTTGAGTTACTCGAGTATATTGTAATGTACTCGAGTGTAGTAGTGTAACTACTCGTGATTGTTTCCAAGTACTCGAGTATGTGAGTACACTTACTCGAGTAAGTCACTTTGACAAAATATTTTTCTCGATGCACTGATCTTTACCTCCACCAACTTTTAACTCTGAGACTTTGATAGAGACCACTAATCTTCTTTGTTGAGCATCCCAAGTTCAGTTTTGAAGAATGAGAACTTGGTCTTATCTAGCGGCTTCGTGAATATATCTGCAACTTGCCTATCTGTGGAGACGTATTGTAGATCTATGTCTCCATTCTCCACATGCTCCCGGATGAAGTGGTATCGAAGCTCTATGTGCTTTGTCCGGCTGTGGGAGACTGGGTTGTTGGCGATTGCTATTGCACTGGAAGAGTCGCAAAGCAGAGGGATGTTCTGGAACTTCATGTTATAGTCTTCAAATTGATTATTGATCCATAGAAGCTGTGCACAACAGCTGCCTGCAGAGATGTACTCTGATTCAGCCGTTGAGATGGCTACATAGTTCTGCTTCTTACTGCTCCAGGAAATAAGTCTCCTTCCCAGGAATTGGCAAGTCCCAGAAGTGCTTTTCCTGTCGTCTTTACTTCCTGTAAAATCTATATCTGAAAATCCAATTAGTTCACTATCATTACTTCTTGGGTACCATAAGCCAAGATTTGGTGTACCTTTGAGGTATCTAAAGATTCGCTTTGCAGCAATGTAGTGAGATTCCTTAGAGTTCACCTGAAATCTAGCACATACACATGTTGAAAACATTATGTCTGGTCTACTTGCGGTAAGGTAGAGCAAGGACCCAATTATGCTTCTGTACTTGGTTTCATCAAAAGGTTTCCCTTTCTCATCCTTGTCCAGAGACATAGCTGAGGCCAATGGAGTCCTCATAGAGGTTGCGTTCTCCATTCTGAATTTCTTAAGTAGCTCTTTGGTGAATTTAGTCTGTGAGATGAAAATTCCATCCTCAGATTGTTTCACCTGAAGCCCTAAGAAATACTTCAGCTCTCCCATACTGCTCATTTCAAACTTCCCATGCATAAGTTTAGAAAACTTCTTACAGAGGTTGTTGTCTGTAGAGCCAAAAATAATGTCATCGACATAGATTTGCACTAGCAAAATCTTGCCTTTTATTTCCCTAAGAAATAATGTCTTGTCTATCTTTCCTCTTGTGAACTTGCTCTCAAGAAGGAAGCTAGATAGCGTCTCATACCAAGCTCAGGGAGCTTGTTTAAGACCATATAAAGCTTTTTGTAGTAAATAAACATGATTAGGAAAAGTTGAGTCAACAAAACCTGGCGGTTGCTCTACATACACTTCTTCCTTTATGTCACCATTCAGGAAGGCGGACTTGACGTCCATCTGATAGACGGTAAATCCCTTAAGTGCAGCGTAGGCAAGAAATAACCTGATCGCCTCTAGTCTTGCCACTGGAGCATATGTTTGGTCAAAGTCAATTCCTTCTTCTTGACGATAGCCCTTGGCGACAAGTCTGGCTTTATTCTTTATAATTGTTCCATCTTCGTCCATCTTATTCCGGTAGACCCATTTTGTCCCGATGACATTCTTACTCTTGGGTCTAGGAACAAGTGTCCAAACTTTGCAACGTTTGAACTGATTCAACTCTTCTTCCATGGCTAGTATCCAGGATGCATCCGAGTTTGCTTCCTCGAACTTCTTAGGTTCAACCTGTGATAGAAAGCTCAAGAATAAATTCTCGTTAGTTGTACCTCTCCGGGTTCTTACACCATCCTGAGGATCTCCTATGATTTGATCTAAGGGGTGATCCTTCAAGTGTCTGAACTCTAGAGTCCTTGCATCTGGGATCTCTTCAGCCACTGGTGTTGCATCTTCAGCTGGGATGTGTTCTTCATCTTGATCATCTACCTCTCCAATAGGGGTAGTAGAGGTGATCTTGATGAACGTCTCATCTTTATCTTGAGTAGGCTCATCCAAGCTAAGTTCCTTCATCTTGGTACCTGCATCTTCAATGAGCACACTAGAAGAGTTGCTTTGCAACAAACTCGTCTCATCAAATACAAGGTGTTATCGACTCTTCTACCACAAGAGTTTTTCTATTAAATACTCTATAGGCCTTACTATGGCTACTATAACCTACAAAAATACCTTCAAAGCTTTTCTCGCTAAACTTAGTAGTGTGATACTTGCCGTTGTTAAGTACGAAGCACTTACAGCCAAAGATTCTAAAATATGAAATGGTTGTTTTCCTGCCTTTTAGAAGTTCGTAAGGAGTCTTATCATGGTTCTTGTTGATGAGAGCTCAATTTTGCACGTGACAAGCGGTGTTGATGGCTTCAGCCCAGAAATACTCTGGAAGTGAGGCATCACTCAACATTGTCCGACAAGCCTCTATGAGTGTTCTGTTCCTTCTCTCAGCTACTCCATTTTGCTGTGGAGTGCGAGGAGAGGAAAACTCATGAAAGATACCTTGACTTTCGCAGAATTCTGTCATGGATCCAGACTTGAATTCTGTTCCATTATCACTTCTGATTTTGACTACAGAACAGTTGTATTCATTCTGGATTTGCCTAACAAAACTAGTGAAAAGTACTGAAGGTGTCTGACTTGTGTTTCAGAAAGAACACCCACGCAAAGCGCGAGTAATCATCCACAATAACCAACGTATATTCCTTACCTCCCAAACTTCTAACTTGCAGTGGACCGAACAAGTCCATATGGAGAAGTTGTAAGCTTCTATTGGAATCCTTGCCTATTATGCTTTTAAATGAACTCCTTGTTTGCTTGCCTTTGATACAGGCGTGACAAAGACTGTCCATAACTCACTTGACATTAGGTGCATCACGTACTAAGTTTTGGGAGAATAGTTTATTAATAGTTTTGAGATTAATATGTGCTAGTCTCTTGTGCCATTTGTCAGCAAGTGATGCACTACTTTTTGCTAAAAGACACACTGGTGTAGACGAGTCTATACAAATTAAGTTTAAACAGAAAATATTTCTGCTTCGAGTGCCTGATAAAATAGTTTCCATGTTGTCAACTGATTTTATCAAACACTTGTCAGCATGAAATTCAACCACGTATCCTTGGTCGCATAGTTGGCTTATGCTGATGAGATTGTGTTCCAATCCTTCAACATAGGCTACATCCGAAAGGGATACGCTACCGTTAGTAATCATACCGTAGCCTTTAGTTATTCCTCGATCTGAACCTCCAAAGATGATCTTTGGTCCGTTACAGACTGAGGTGAAATTCTGGAGTAGGCTTCTTGTCCCGGTCATATGCCGAGAGCATCCACTATCCAAGTACCAGATTGGCATTTTGGTGGTCTTTAGACATACCTGCAATTACAATCACTTAGCCTTAGGAACCCAAACAAGTTTGGGTCCTTGGTCTCGAGTTAGAATACTCCCCCTATGAGCATTAGCCTTCATGAGTGGTCATTCTCACATTGCTAACTTGAGGGGTTGCAACATTTCTAGGATTGAACCAACAATCGATGCCAAAATGACCAATTTTGCCACAGCACCAACAATCGAACCTGTTGTATCTTTGCCTAGTGTATTCCTTCTTGATTTTCTTAAGTGATGGTCTAGCAGGAACTTCACTCTTGGAGGAAGAGGCTTCATGATGATGGCAGCTACATGAAGTCTTCTCCTTCATTGGCTTTTCCACAATAGGTTTTACCTTTGGTGTCTTCTTGATGTTATGACCATGAGCATAAGGTCCATAGTTTTGAAGTTGAATCTCTTCATAAGGTGCCTTAAAGACACTCTCGCCAAAGTTACGAGGACGAGTCCAACCTTGGTATCTTGACTTAGGCTTCTCGGGGATCGGCCTAGAGAAGTGTCCATAGGTGGACTCATAGTCATGTTCGTTCGTAGGAAAGATAACTTTCTTGAACAATACCGGTTCCAAGGGAGCTTTCCCCTTTTCTTCAGCTAGAGCCTTCTGGGCAGCCTTATTCTTTCTCTTGGCCTTGTTTCTCCTAGAAGATTTACTAGAAGCACCAATGTGGCCTATACCAGCACCCTTGGCCTTAGCTGAGAACTCAGCAACGAGTGGAAGAACTGTCTTAGGCTTGGAGAAACTCTCAACAAGTTTCTTCTCAGCCTCGAGTTATTGTTCCAATTCTTTGATGATTTCATTTTTAAGGACGAGGTGCTTGAGAGCTTGATTGTATTCTTCCATAGCAGCATTGAAGTTCTCTTGAAGAGAATTAGTCTTGGTGACTTCTTCCCTCAAGCTGCTCTCACTAGCCTGTAGAGACTTTATTTCTTTGGCTTGAGTTTTCACGACTCTGTGACATTTTTCGTAAGCCGTGAGTAACTCCTTATACTGTCCCATGAGTTCAGATTCATCTTTAGAGGAATAGCCCTCTTGCTCATTATCATCATCAGATTCAGAGAGAGGAGTGTGAGATTTTACCTCCCTAGTGAACTGGGGGACTTGTTCATCATCAGAGTGAGCCATGAGCCCGAAGTAAGCTTCCTCTTCTTCACTCGACTCAGATGAGTCGGAGTCGCTGAGAGTTTTGCTCTTCTTGGCTAATAAGCTCTTCTCTGTCCTCTTCTTGTGGTATGAAGATTTCTTTTCCTCTCTTCTGCCACCCTCTTTCTTATTGTGAGGGCAATCTGCGATGACGTGACCTGGCTTATTACAACAATAACAAACGATGTCAGTTGAAATTTGTTTGTTCTGTTTGGAGTTATACCTGTCATGGTTGCTCGAGCCATTCTTTCGCTGATCACCGTTATGTCGTGATCTTCTGTATGAGGCATCTTTGCCTCTCCATTACTTCTTCTTGTTCAAGAATTTCTTGAACTGCCGTGAGAGCAAAGAGAACTCTCCTTCAGATAGTTCTGAGCCTGAGGTGCTTGGCTCGGAGCCTTCTTCTTCACTTACTTCTTGAGGAGGTGCTGGTGAGACAGCTTTGCCCTTCCTTGAACTGTCAGCCTTTAAAGCAACCGACTTCTCTTTTGAGGAGAAGAAGCGACTTATCTCTTCTTCGGCTTTTCTGGAGTTGATTTGCAGTTCATAGGACATTAGCTTGCCAAATAGGTTCTGTGGATGTGTCTCTGCTAGTCTGCCAAACTCTCGGATGGCACAGACTTTATTGTCCCATTATTTGGTGAGAGATCTCAGAAACTTATCATTCAGCTCCCCATTATTAAAGACTCGGCCATACACTCTCAGTCCATTGACTATCTTAAAGAAGTTTTCAAATGTGTGAGCTATGGGTTCCTTGTGACCTTGTCGGAAGGCTTCATACTTCTGATTTAAGAGGGATCTCCGATCATCCCTAACTTCTTCATTACCTTCCATTAAAGTAACTAGGGACTGCCACATCTCTTTAGCTGATTGGCAGTGAATTAGATTCTGCAGCATTGAGTTATCGACTGCACTTGCGATAAATTTTTGGCTTTCTTGTCCAGGGAGACAAGTGCAATCTCGTCCTTATCCAAGTCCATCAACTTCTTTGGGACCTTTTTGGTTGGGTCTATTGTTGATGCAGTCATAGGAACATGCGGACCTTCTTCCACAATCATGAAGATCCGAGGATTTACTGCTTCCATGAAGAACTTAACTCTTTCCTTCCACATAGGAAAATTGTTCTTGGTGCAGATAGGGAGCTTAGCAAAATCCTTGGTCTTACTCATGCTTGATACTTCTCTTGAGACAACTTGGTGAGGATTAGATCAAGGTGTTAACCTTTTAACGATCAACCTCCCTCTGAAACCAATTGAGAGCGCTAAGTTGTCAACCTAAATCACCTAGAGGGGGGTGAATAGGTGAATTTCGTGTCAAATGTGGAATAAAAAATATAACACAGCACAGATCTGTAATCAAGCAATCACACAGACGACAAGAGATTTATAGTGGTTCCCCAATCTTGGGTTCGTCCACTTTTCTCACCGATCTAGCAAATCACTAGACTCGGCTACTCCACTATCTCGGATTGCAAAAATAATCCTACACCTCGGAACCACGTTCCTACAAAAACTCGATCCCAAACGGATCTACACTCGGAAGATAAAACTTCCTACCACTCGGAGAAAGATCTCCTACAATGAAATTTGTTTAAATAAAATTTACAACAAGAATATCACAGATCTGGATCTTTGACGTAATCTTCTTCTTGAGAGCTTTTTGGTTTGAACAAAAACAGTTGAAGAAGACTTGACTGAGATCCACGATTCTGAGATCTGGAATCACCACAATCAAGAAAGTAAATCAGAGACGATGAAGCACGGAGAGATCAGATGATTCTTCTTGAGTCTGGATCGCTAGAGAAACTGAGATCGATAGCAGCGGCATGAGAACGACGATCCAGAGATTCTCCCGAAAACGGTAATGGCGACGGATTAGAAAATTAGGGTTTTCAGGATTTTCTCTTTCTTAAAAGATAATTTCTGTAAATGCGTATTTAGTCAAATCTAATAGGACCTATTTATAGGCTATCTCCAACGGTCATAATCGTAATTAAGATTGACACGTGGACCAATCAGAATAAGGTTAAATTCAAATCTTCGTCAATTCTGGACTTAACGATTTCTGGAATTCTGAGCCAACATACTCGGGTTAGATAAGATACTCGAGTATAAAGGTCTGCTACTCGAGTAGATAAGAGAAACATGTACTCGAGTAATAGAAATGACTACTCGAGTGCCTTGGAAGAACTACCCGAGTTACTCTAGACAGATTACTCGAGTAAGTAGAAACATCTACTCGAGTACTAATCCAAACTACTCGAGTATAAGAAAAATCTACTCGAGTGCTAAATCAGTCTACTCGAGTATAAGAAGGATCTACTCGAGTGCTAAGCCACTTACTCGAGTATATGAGCGAAGTTACTCAAGTATGTGGACTTAGAAATATTTAGACTGAACAGCTAGCCCTACTCGAGTATAACTAAGAGACTACTCGAGTATGACTAAGGCTCTACTCGAGTACACAAACACCTACTCGAGTAAGGAAAAGAGGTACTCGAGTATATGAAAGGATTTACTCGAGTATATGGACTTAGAAACTTTCTGAGATGAGAAGTCCAGATCAACTCGAGTACGATCAGAATACTTACTCGAGTAACTTGAGAACTACTCGAGTATGTAATCCAATCTACTCGAGTACTGAGTCACTTACTCGAGTATATAGAAGATACTACTCGAGTATGTGGACTTAGAAAAAATTTCTTCTGAGAAAGTCTTCAATACTCCAGAGTCCAGTAGTCCAAGTGCATGGAAACAAAGTGTACCCTAATAGAGAGGCTATACATGAGTCAACACCTTGGATCACACAATGAGGAATTACATTGTATGGTCCTGTGTTTGATTACCCACTATAGACTGACATTGGTTTATACTTGGCAATAGAGTCCTGCATGCACAACTTAAACACAACATCAAATACAACTTAATTCATCTTAGTTTCAGGTCTGACTTCCCACAAATCTGGGGTATTGTGAAGACAATTCCCAACAAGTATGTTTTCATTTTCTAATTTTATATTATCATGTCTGCATCGTGCAGCTACACCCACATGAGAGTGATCTTAAGCATACGCTAGGTTCAAGTCAAATTTATTTCTTTTGTATAAACTTTAAAATAGGGTGTTGGCTTAGGATTTTAGGATAGAGTAGTTCGAAACTCGTGTAGTGCTCCTAATCAAGTACTCATGTGTGTAGAAATAGTATAGATTTAATTTTTTCCTTATGCTCATAGGTTTATACTTTTTTGCATTTCTACATATTGTTTGTACTATTCAAAAATGTTGAATCTGGAGTAATCGAACGGTAGTGTAGGAATGTGTGTAGCCGTCACTAGCCTCGTACTGCTTGAGTCGGGAGTAAGGATCTTCTTTATCGGTGGCTAAGAACTTGCCCCAAGCTACTCTCGAAGCATTGGTGCATGGTTAGTCTAGCATGAGCGTGATATAGGCCATCTTTTTTGCCCGGTTGAGCCTTGTACCCGTCCTTACGATAATCCTTTTTACCCTTTTTTGAGCCTACCCCTCCTGTTGATTTAGCCCCACTTTACGATCACCAAAGCCTCAAAGCCTTTTTCCCAGCCGCACACCCAATTCTCAAGGTAGTAGTTTGCTACATCTCACTTTGTGTTGTTGCTGCGGTGCAGTTTTGTGTTTGTGAGGTGTAGTTTTAATGATAATGTGGCTGATGTGTTGTTATATAAAAAATTTGGAAAAAGAAAAACCGAAAAGAAAAAAATGAGTAGTTTGATATGAAATAAGAAAGTTTAAATGAAAATTCTATTTTTGTTTTTGTTATGGCGGTAGGCGGTGCACACACCCGTGTGTCAAGTTCAAGTCTGGTGGTGTAGTGCACCCGCATTTTTGTTGGCGAGAGGATAACATTTGTATGAGCTCAGTTGGGCTGTGCGTAGCCATCGTTTTTATCATTTTGCATCCTTACCTACGTATATACCCAAGCCCCATTATTTTCCTAAAGTCCTACGGATTCACGATTGATTCAAATTAGCGCTGTGGAGAGAGTGTGAACGGGCAAGTGTATGGTTTTCGACATTGATGGATTTCTTCGGAGGTGATCCCGATCCCCAGTCTTTGGTAATGCTCAACTGAGTGGCCTGCCTACTTTCTTCCAACATATGACTGAACGATTCCCCAGAATTACATTTTTGAGTAGTTATAAAATTTATTTACGCCTATCAAAATTTATAAACTCCGGAGTATAATTAAAAAATTTACCTATTATATTTTCTATACCCATGAAGTATTTGATTTCTCGCTTTACTCTATCTGGAAATTTCTGAGCCAGCTAGCTATTTTCTAGTGCAAGGAGAGATGATTTGCTCGGGATGAGCAAATGTTTAAGTCTGGTGGTGTGATGAGTCCAATATTTATAGGGTTTTTCAGACTCACCTGGGCTTGTTTTCTCACTCGTGCACTGCATTTCAACCGGTATTCGGTTATATTTGCATCGTTCGGTCTATGACCATTTTGTGCACTATTTTGGCCTAAGGGTGTCCAATTGCGCATTCTGTTGTTGGGGGTAAGCACATGGTGCTCCCCAGGGGCTCTTTCCAGTTGCTTTTGTTGCATTTCTACATTGTTGGAGGGTCCTCATTTGATTTATTTGTTGCGTGTAGGTGGTCAGTTTTCTCCCAAGTCAGAATCCTGATTTGTGGAAAACACACGGTCGTGCGTTTTCTTAGCGCACGGTTTCTATCATCCCTAATCAAATATACGACTTTTCTACTGAAATAGTAGTGCACATGCAAGATAATAAGCCCAGATGAGTCTGAAAAACTGTATATAAATCAGACTCATCACACCACCAGACTTAAACATTTGCTCGTCCCAAGCAAATCATCCCTAACGCGGATGAGAAAAATAGCATAGCTTGCCTAAAACTGCGCAGCAGAGTACCATGCGAAATCGCATGCTCACGCTCATAGGAATACCGTAGAAGGAATTTCTAATTATGCACTAATAGCCTATATATTTCTAAAGTCGCATCAAAACATTATTACTACTCTACAATAGAATCGAGGGGAATAATTCGGTCACACGTAAGGAGAAAGAAGACAAACACTGAGTTGAGCATTGCCAAAGCAAGGGATCAGGATAACCTCCAAAGGAATCCACCAATGTCGATGACCATAAGTCGCCATTCACACTCTCTCCACGACACTAGTTTGACTCAAGCGCGAATCTGTAGGACTTGGAGTATAATGGAGGCTTAAGCAAAGGCGGGGTATACAAAGATAAACACGACTGATACGCACACCCAAAATGAGATCGCCCAAAACACTACACAACTATACGTAACGACAAACAGGTACAGCGCACCATCAGACAAATTTTTTTTTCTACAACACAATTTTTTTTTATTCCACATTGGGAATTTTCATTTCATTTATTTTGTTTCTTTTTCTTTTTTTTATTAACCAAATAACCAAAACGAGCCGAAAACACGACAACACCACAAGCGGCACAAAGCTCCCGCATAACATCCACACATAACGGATACAAAACTACAATAAAACAAACCAACCAAGCGACCACATTTGGGTGTGTGAGTAGGAAAGGCTATATGGCTTTGGTAGCGAGGCGTAGGGATGCCAAAGGAAGGGACATGATCAACGAGGATATAAACAGATAGACGTTGGGAATGGTACAAGGCTCAAAATCGAACAAAGTGATGGCCTATATCACGCACGCACTTGACTAACCATGCACCCATGCTTCGAGAGTAGCTAAGGGCAAGTTTTTAGCCACCGAGAAAGACAATCCTTCCTCCCGACTCAAGCTATACGAGGCTAGCGATGTCGACACAAATCCCTACGCTACCATTTGATTCACACCGGATTCAAAGTAGGCAAGTAGAATAAATAAGATTTACGCCAATAGAAATAAAATACGCTATGAGCATAAAAAGAATCTAATTCTACACGTATTCCTAAATGAGACGTGAGCACTCGATTAGGAGCACTCATGGAGGCAACATTTTACTCCGCCTCACAATCCTAGGGCAGCATCGAAATTTTCCAAATCGCACACTAATGACAATAAAACTCACGACGTGCTCCTGTTCAAGCACGCGCTCATGTGCGGTGCAGTAATATGCAATGCTAATCATCACAGACAACAAATGAATATATTCTTCTAGTATGACAATAGTTTAATGCACGTGTGTGAGTACCACGCATAACTCTCCCCACCAGACTTAGCCTAAACATCCTAACACCACAATGTGACCGTGAAATTAAAAAGCTAGTAAGGAGAAGGGGTTACCCAATGCTAAGAAATGAGCATACCAAAAGATTGGCGTTAATTTCTATTGAAAGTCCACGACCTGAATGAACTCCACCTGCAAAAGAAAATACCTCCAAGCACAACAATCCATATTAAAGAATATGCAAAAAAAAAAAACAAAAAATGGGTTGTCTCTCAGGAGCCACTTTTATTTACCGTCCTTAAGGTGGACCAAATACCTGTATTAGCAGTTTTATATATAGTTCAAGAGCATAAGTGCAGTATGCAACGATTAAGTCTAAAACATCACACACAACATTAAGCAAAAATTATACTAGAAAGGGGGGGGGGGGAGGGGCGGAGAACCTTTACATCTCAAGTAACCACTGACTTGTGATAGATCCCCGTGACACATGAGATGAGGGAGAAGCGTAAGCTTTAGGACCCCGGGAAGACGAATCTCCTCTGCCCCTCGCCTCTTCCTTCTCGCATTGATGGGAAAAATCCAGCGCCTTGTGCATTCGCAGTTCTTTTTTTTCTTAATTCCACGGATGGAGATCGCCATGGCTGTACATCCACTCCATCCAATTCAAAGGTTGCTCTAGCTTTTCCATCCAGAGGCATCCTTTCCTCACCTGACGAGTGATAGATCAGCAAATGTAACATGTTTTATAGTTTTATACAAATCATTTGGCTCAATATTAGTTTTTGATTCTAATTTATGCACGGTCGTGCTCCGCTCCTTAGTCTCAGTAACGTGCCTTTCACTCCGCTCACTACCCTTCTCATCTGTAACTTGCTGCACTCCACGAAACTCCGCTTTTGTTTCCCCTTCATCTATCATTAGCATTTCTGCTATTTTCACCGCCCTGTCTTCCCCTTTCTGCAGCACACCTGTCTCAACAACACTAGGAAAACCGTCAGATAACACAACATTCAAATCCTACAGTTTTCTGGGTTTATTCGGAATCATAGGGGGAAGGGACGACGGTAAAGGAAAATCAATCTTGGATGCCAAGGTGATGCCGCTCACGTTAAACTTCAACGTCGCCCCACTAGCTTTCATGAAGGGGACCCCTAAGATGGGTTTTGAAGCATTCCCCATTGGTCCCAGCACCTGGAAATCAGTGACCACCACAACCCCGTTCAATATCACGCTCACTGTCGGCCTTCACTACCGACCCGTCGGCTAGCACGAGTGATTTTCGGACATTCGAATCGATATTTAAATTAAATTTTTCAACATCTTACAAAGCAAGAATGTTGCAAGAAGATCCAGAATCACATAGGGCCACTGTCTCTACCTCATTTATTTCACACTTCACAGCCACTTCATTTTTTTACAGGGATTTTTTTTCCGTATCGCTCGGGAGGGCGCAACGAGTATGCTCAGCGAACATATGGGCCAGTTGCCTTAGCTGTGTCTCCATGTTTGTAATGGAGGCGGTCTGAGTGGCCATGTTGGATTGAGCCATCTCCACGAATTTCTCCATCATCTCTTCTAATGCACTCTTTCGCGTCCCCTACGCGTTCTGATTATAACCTGATTGCGGCGGACGTTGTTGGCTATTAGAAGCTTGAGCATCATACTGATGCTGGCCTCCCTGCCACCTTTGACCGGGAGCATTTTCGTTCTAGGAGAAGTTCAGATGATTTCTTGCATTCGGGTTATAATCATTGTTATAAGGAGCAACACAGTTCTGATTATTTATAAAATTCACACTCTTGTCAGTAGATATACCTGAGGGATTAGCAAAAGCTTCTCCAACTGGGCACTCATATTTATGATGGCTAGGGTTTCCACAACCCTGGCATGAAATATCCATCACCAGAGCTAGAGGAGGTGTCGATCTGGTCAGCAACATCATTCCATCCATAGTAAGATGGCTTGCCTTAACTTGTGGATGCACCGCATTTACCTCAAAAAAATTTCTTGCACCCCTAGGTGCGTTTCTTCCAGCATTCCAATGCATGCTTTGAGAAGCAGTGTCACGAAGGAGCCGCAAAGCCTTGTCGGGAGTCAGATCATGATAGCGCCTCCAGTCGCCACGTCAATCATGGCCCTCTAATTAGGCTCAACAACAAAATAAAATATTTCTACCAAATTCCACAGCTCACAGCCGTGCTGGGGGCATCGACGTTGTAGATCAGTAAATCTCTCCCATTCCTCAGATAATGTTTCCTGGTCCAGCTGCAGGAAGGTGGCTATCTCCCTTCGAGTGTTCACTATTTTGCCCACCGGGTGGAATTTGGCTAAGAACTTCGAGGAAAGAGCCTCCCATGTAGTAGTAGTCCCGAGAGCAATAGTGTGGAGCCAGGTTTTCGCCTTGTCCCTTAGCAAAAATGGGAACCGCCTTAGCTTCACCATGTCATCTGTAATGCCGATGTAGCGGAAGGTGACATAGATCTACAAGAATTATGCTAGATGGAGCTACAGATCCTCACTTTGCATGCTCGAAAACTACGTGTTATTACGGATCATGTTGAGGATGGAAGGCTTTATCTCAAAGTGGTGGTTCACGATGGTCGGGCCGAAACCAGGGTAAACATTTCCCACCGTAGGGGTCATGAAGTCGCGCATTGTCCTAATACGGGGTCAGACCTCCTCCTGGTCCTCACCGACCCGTTCACTGAGGCGATTTCCTCCTTAACCTAAATCTTCCATTCTTTCTCTTCCTTCAGCTACAACAGCATGCCGGCGGGCTCGCCTCGCTCGTGCGGTTTCAAGATCAACTCCAAGATGTTCACCTCTATCCCTGGGGTTTGGAACTGTCATACAATACATAAAAACCGATCAAAATGCCAAAAACACTTGCAACAACTTTTCCAATAGAAAAATACACACAACTGTTGCACTCCCCGTCAACGGCGCCAAAAACTTGATGCAATCTCGGAAAATGCACCGATTGTCGTCAAGTAATAAACTTGGGGAGTTATCCTCCGAGTATCAAATCTCTCGAGGAGTGAAGTTTGGGAGTGTGATCTTACTCGTTGGAAAGTGATTGCAAACACAACAAAGGTTTGGGGGTTGAGTTTTTGTTTTAGAACAACTAAAATTAATTACGCGGGTCGCCTTCACCGCTTCACAATGGTAGAATACTCTGATGAGTATTAGGGAGTGTGGTCGTAACCGTTGAGGGTCGAAAACACCTCTTCGCCAAGCCATCCCCTAACACACGTTAGTGCGGCGTATCACCAAGCAACAACCCAAAGTAAGCAAAGGAAGTAAAGCCAAACTATGAACTACAACAACATTTGCAATAGTAAACCATCATGAACATTTTTAAGAGTTCCTAGCAAGTTTAGCTAACATCCAAAACATAAAAACAACATACAAATGAGAGTAAAGAGGAGATTTACAATCCAACGCATGAAGGCTAGCCACAATTCTCGGTCGGAGTCGAAGGTTGTCGGTCTTCATCCGGGCTCGGTAGGTGGTTGACGTCCGAGTAAGCTTGAAGTGTTGTCACCTACTTCAAAGGTGTTTTACCCATCTTCTTCACAATCCGTGAAGGCTGGTACTCACTGGAAAGCTCTCCAATGACAGTAAGAAGGAGCTCCAAATGCTCCTCTTGAGATGGAGATGAAGAAAACAACCGAAGATCTTCGCTTAAGGTTAAGTTTGGAGGAAGAACAGTGGTCGGACGAGCTCTCCAAGGAGGAGAGAGGAAAAAAAATGGCTGGAGGAAGATTTTCCCACTCAGAGGAGCAGAAATGGCGGAATCCTCCTTGCTCCAGTCAACTCATGAGCTTAAATACGAGCAGGTCAGAAAATGGTCACGCACGGTTTGGCGCACGATAGTGCGTTAACCGTGCGATATTAACTTCCAGGACAAAGCTTGCGGAGGAAGATGAGTTGACTCGTGCGTTTTACTCGCGCACAGACACTTCCGCCCGTGCGTGAAGGAAAACACACGGGTAACCACGGAGCGCTTAAATTCCCAGCAAGTAGGTGGAACCGTGCATTTTACTCGCTCACGGGCACTACTGCCCATGCATGAACAAATCGCATGATTAACCACAGAGCGCTGTAAAACTAGACAGCTACAGGAAAACCGTGCGTCTCCTTTACGCATTGTTTATAAGAAACCATGCATGAAGAAATTGCACGGGTTGGTCAATCCTCTAGAGAAACCAACAGAAAACGCATGATTTGGTAGAAAGCATGCGCTAAGGAAATGCACGAACGTGCATTTTCCACAAGTCAGAATTCCTGATTTGGGAGAAAACTTACCACTTGCACAGCAAAAACCATATCTGGAGAAAAAGATACCAGCACCAATATACAATAAAAAATAACCAAATCCGCACAGAGAGTACCTCAGTACATACCCCCGACATCTCGATGCAATTCACAAACCAAAATGGGCCGAAACAGTGCAACAATGTCTAAGTGAAGCCCTAATCAAATATACGACTTTTCTTACTAAAATAGTAGTGCACATGCAAGATAATAAGCCCAGATGAGTCCGAAAAACCCTATATAAATCGGACTCATCACATGTATGCACACCTGGCTATACCCAAGTAAACCTTAAGCATATGCTTTTAACACATCATCAAATCGGGTACTTCCAATTTCCCCATCGGAATTCAAGCCGTAAACACAAGGGTACTTCCAATTTACCCTAACGACATACAAGCTTCCACACAGAACTCTTGCCTTGGCCCCACCCGCTCGTGGGTCTCAAAACCCGGGCTTCCCTACAAGCTCTGACTTCTCATTTCAGGATTCCGTCATACACACAAAACAACCGATACTAATAACCCTTGCTAGACCCCACCCGTTCGCGACGACCCAGGCCCGACTCCAATATATGGACAACGTCTATTGAAGGAGACCCAGCGGACCCAGCTGGTATCGTCTGGGCTTCTCCAAAGCTTGGCATCCTTGTCAGTTTCACAGAAGGGGACTTATCTCGTCGGGACACTCTCCACACATGACTTGCATGTCACTGGCTAGCCAGCTGATCGCAGAGACAAACCACGCCTTAGCACATCACAATTCCATGCCTTTACCGCCCAAATCAACCATTCGTACCGTAACATTACCATGCCCCAAGGAAACCATCTACCATCACAACGGAGCTAACCTTGCCCAGTTTAGATTATGCATACTCACGTGGAATAAGGGGGACATACAACATCACAAATGACATCTTATCGTTAACGGTTTTTTGACAAAATCCTTAAGGCTCACCATGTACATCACCGAGTCGGACTAACGGTCGCGACTACGGCTTCACCCAAAATGCCTAATCCACTAACAAAGCGGATTTCTCGTGCGAAATCATGACGGGGATGGACACAATCGACCCGGTGGCTTCTCTTGAACCAAGGAAACCCGAATCCGTCTCATTTGAGAGATCCAGTGCCTAGAATGCTTGAAAGAAAGCAAGAAAAGAATAGATGCCATGCACACATCCTAAAGACGAGAGGAAAAATGTCGTTACCTTACGACCCGTCTTCCTCGTCATGGAATCTTTGCCTTGAATGGAAGAAAATGAGCGCCTCCAAGTCCTCTCCACAGATCTGGACTCTGATCAACAATCGGGGCTCCGAAGCTCCGGCAATGGCGGAAGAAAGCTCTCTTCTTCATCTTCCCACTATCTCTTCCAAACCCTAAGATAACTCCCAAAAAGAGAAGGAATGAGGGAGAAATCCCGCTCATCCCTATATAAGCACTCTTGTGGGGGAGACTTGGGCCTTAGGATCATATCCTTAGTTAGATTGGACGGCTAAAAAGCCAAACAACGCAACTACTTCCGCGCATTATCGCCGGGCGGTAACTATCTATCGCTGGGTGGTAGCTTCCCGAGAGCTCGACCAAGAAAATAAGGCCATGCTAACACAAGCAGTAGCACTAGCACTGCGCAGTAGCTTACTCAACGCCTACCACTCAACGCCTGCCTATCAATGCACTCAACGCCAAGCTACCACTGAGCGGTAGCTACCTACCGCCGAGCGATAGCTTCCTGAATTCAATGCACTCGACGCAAACCTTAGAGTTACTATCGTGCGGTAACTAACTACCGCCGAGCGATAACCCTCTCAGCACTCAATGAACAGCTTTTGTCGAGCTGTCTATACCCGATGAAATAAGGCTATCGCCAGACAATAGCTACTACCGCTGCGCGGTAGCTTCCAGAGATGTCTGGAAAACTTGGGTATTACAATATACATCCTTAAACTCTTCTAAGAGTTTCTTCAGAGCTAGTGGTAAGTTCTTAAATGTTCAACTATCTTCCTTGACTTGTAAACATACTAATGCATATATGACACCGTCCATAAAGGTATCGCACTCAAACTCCTTACCAATCTTGCTTAACATTTTCTTCTCTACATGCATAATCGTGTCCTTAGAAGGGACTGACCGATCCTTAGGCGGAGTTGGCTTAAAGATAATGGTCTTGCCATTAAATTTGAACTCATACGTATTAGCTCGCCCTAGGTGAGTAACATCATGGTCATAAAGTCATGGGCGTCCTAGTAAGACCTGATAAGCATCCATGGGGATGACGTCACACCAAAATTTTTCAGTGTAAGCCTTGATAGTAAGGAGAACCAAACAACGCTTCGAGACCAGAAGAGATGTCTTATTTACCCAAGTAACATTATAGGGGTGAGGGTGCGGCTCGGGGGTTAGCAACATTCGTGACATCGCATTTTCAGAAATCACATTCATACAACTTCCACTATTAATGATCAACTTACACCACTTTTCTCCACTCTTAAAATTTAATGAAAAAATATTTGTCCTATTCTAATCATTCGATGCACGCAGCGTAGCCAAAATACATCTCATCACCATCATATTAATATCTTCCTCGATATCATTAGGCACTCCATCTGATTTAGACTCTTCACCGGCCTCATACACGAGCTCGACAGACTTAGATAATATATTTAAAAGGGCTAGGATTTTGGGCTAGGTAGGACATTCACTAGCATAATTACTCGGAATACCGCAAGTAAAACATGTAGCATTTGTTTTACTGATCCTACCCACAAACACTCTCTCACCCGTAGTGTTTTTCATATTCCTAGCAATAATGACAATAGAGTTTGTGTCAGTGGACCAGAACTTACCCTTATCCTTATAGGTGGTTGTGGGGGTGGGGGGGGGGTGGTCTTAAGATGGACTTTCCCTTTTGAAACGATCGATTCTTACAATTGTGAGCATCTAAATATCCAAGGCGGAATTGAAAGTGGTGTTTAGGTCGGTGTGACCATATCGCAGAAGTTTACCCTGAATGTCGAGGTTTAACGCCTTATGGAATCTAGAGAGGGTGATCTCTGACATCTCCCTAACATCACACCTGACCATCATGTCCTTGAGAAGGCTCATATACTCAGAGACCGACCTATTTCGTTATTTAAGGGTAGATAAATCATCAAACATCTGCGTTCGATGGTACGCAGGGACGTACTAGTCTATCAGCATGGCCTTCATGCCAGCCCAACTAATGGGTGATAAGCCGTTCACGGAACCAAGACGACGTTCCTCATTCAACCAGAAAATCTTGGCTCTACCTAACAGTTTAATCCTAGCAACTCGCACTTTCTCAACGTCAGTAAGCTTATACCATTCGAAGTAACACTCTATCTTCATAACCCAGTCCAAGAAGACTTAGGGTTTACCCAATACATCGTACGATGGGGGTTTGACTCGGACCGCCCAAGTAATATCAAACTCAAAAGGTGCCTAGTTATTGTGAAATGGTGCACGCGGTTCATAATCATTATTATTGTTATTATTATGGTTATTCCCTTCATCACGTTGGTTGGAGGCATGATTACAGGGAGCCGCTTGATTAAATCTCAATTTGTGAAGCATCTCCCTAATCTCCATCAACTTGTCAGTGAACTCCTAGCAGAGTTCTTCAATCACTGCGGGAATATGTCCCGCATCCCGCTCGCCCGCCATATGGGAGGAAGACGGGGAATACTCCGTGCCTAATCTAGTACGCATGTAATAATAATGACTCTGACCCAATAAAAATATAATAGATGGATTTGTTCATGCTTAATAACTAGTGTAATAAATATTTTTTTATTTTCTTTATGAAAATAATTAGGAGATTATTTAAATTTTTTTTTTTGAAGAAAAATAAAAGTTTTAGACAGCTATTTGCAGACCAAAAATAAAAAATTTATTTTATTATTTTGGACAACGGATAGTGCAAGTGCGTGTCAACATTCTAAGAAATGGAGGAGGGTGACAATTAGGAAATTGACACGAACCTCCCTCTGATACCAAATTGATGTAGGCTCGCACGTTGACACCAAAATATTACGGTTTAACAAGAATTTCTCTCTACGACCCGAATATACGTTCGCACAAAAATTTCAACGCAACACACATGTTATTCAATTTTTATCAATTAAATGCTAATGTACGGGTAGCCAAACATTTGAGATTGAACAAAGACTATAGGCCGATATTCTTTAAGGCTAAATGGACCCACTCGGTCTGATCGAGCGAATGTTGTACCAAAAGAGATCCACTAAAATTTGCGATTCGAAAAAAAGGTAGATCTCTCACAACAAAAAGAAAATAAGGTACGCTAATCCTCTCGAACTTAAATAAAATTAAGATTAACGACAAATGAAATCGGGGAAAAACCACGATAAATTCAACGTTATTAAGATCAAGCTAAAGTAATTCCACCATAAGAAAATTTAGAGGGAAACACACAAAAGGTAGCGATTTTTGTTACCCAATCGGAATAGATGATTCCGATTTACTATCTTGGTTCGCTCTTCAAGATTACGTCGGGGTTACGCCGAATGGAGCAAAAACTCGTCCGCCTTCTTTGCTTCACACTAGAGTTGATCCCACGAGGCGCTTCTTTGCTCCTTGGCCGAATTCCACAAGAGGGAAAGAGGATAATCTTGTTGGCTGAATTCTTCAAGGATGAGAGAGACAAGGTGGTGGGAATATATTACCAAAGTGGAAGGAGGGGGGGGGCTGGCTGAAATCTTCCAAGGTGGAAGAAGAGGGTGGCCGGTGGCTTGCCCTAGGCGTGAGAGGAGGTTGGTAGTTGGGCTGCGCCATGGAGAGAAGACGAGATGAGGGGGGCCGGTGACTTGGAGAGAGGGAAAGATGAGGGGGGACGACGACTTGGAGAGAGGAAAAGAGGGAGGCCAAATTTTGCAAGGAGGAGGAAGAGGAGGGAGATTCTCAAATGAATTTTAAGGTTTCAATTCTTCTCAATAATCTTAACATTCCTCAATATGAGAAGGCCTTTTATAGGCTTACAACATAATCTGGCTACATGCAGCCCAAATAGAAAAAAAAAACAAAGTTCATAATTTGAAATAACATGAAATGACATTAAACTAAAAATATCATAGAAATTCAAATAAATTTTAATAAGCCGTCTTGCACAGAGGGTGGAGATTGTAGTGTCGCTCCACACGGTCACCATGACACCACAAGTCTTTGGTTGAAGATGAAGAAGCATCTTCCACAAGCATGCCGTCATCATCTTCAACATGTGGGGGGTCTCCATCTCCACCAGTGGAGCTTGTGTGTGCACGTGTAGGGCGTGCATGTGCGTAGGGCGCGTATGCGCTTGTGGCAGGCATGTGCGGGATTAGATAGCATGTAGGCCATGCGGGCACGAGGCACCCCCGCTCATAAAGCGTGTATGTGCTGAGCATGCCTGTACACATGCGGGGCATCTTTGACTTGTGCGGGTCGCAGCTCAGTGCCTTGTGCTTTCAAGGACGCCCATATGTGTGGGCTTTGATGACATTTTGGAAACATCATTTTTCTAAAAATTTGACTTGTATTATTTACTTTAGGAACCGAGGCGATGTGCACAACGCCAGCAGATGCGACTGCGTTCTTTGTTTACTGTCAAGCAAATCAATTTTTTGAGGAGGTTGTCTGAAATACTTGTGAAGCCAGAATTAAAGGTTCCTTGTATTGAAGAGTGAGTGCAAAATCCTCTATGGGGCTGGATAGCACTATGTGAGTCATCGCTGAGATCCGGATTCCATTTGCCATCGTGCGAGGATGTGGTCGAAATTTTAAAGTATTATGGCATGTCTGTGTCCTAGTTTACTCCCATTTGGATGGCTCATGTCATTAGATTGCACAGAGTACCTATAAGTATCGTGTCAGATCGAGATTCCAGGATTACATCTCATTTTTGGAAACGTTTGCAGGAAGGGTTGGGTACCGATCTCAGGTATTCCACTGCTTATCATCCGCAAACCAATAGTAAGAAAGAGTGAGCTAATAAGATTTTGGAAGACATGATCAGATGTTACATCTTGGACCACAGAGGAGCGTGGGACGAGCAACTTAGATTGATGGAATTTGCCTATAACAACAATTATCAAGGGAGTTTGTAGATGGCCGCCTTTGAGGCTTTGTATGGGAGGCGTTGTAAAACTCCCTTATTTTGGGACGAAGTTGGTAAAAGATCATTGTTGGGTCCGGAAGCCTTGGAAGAAATGAGTATCTATGTGTTGCATATTCGAGAAAAGCTTCATATAGCTCAGGAGCGTTATGAGAAGAATGCTAATCGATGAATGATTGATCTGGAATTCGCAGTTGGGGACATGGTTTTTCTCAAGGTTTCTCCAATGACAGGCATTAAGTGGTTTGGAAGGAACCATAAGTTGGATCCCAGGTTTGTGGGAACTTTTTAGGTTGTTGAATGCATCAGAGTGTCAGCTTATATGCTTGATTTGCCCACTAATTTTACTGGGGCACACGATGTGTTTTATGTGAGCCAGTTACGGAAATATGTGTTTAGTGACCGACATGTTCTTGACTCGGTGCCCTAGTTACAGCCTAATATTTCTTATGTTGAAGTGCCTGTTCGTATCCTAGATACTCAGGATCGGGTGTTGCGAAGGAAGACAATACCAATGGTCAAGGTTCTTTTGCAAAACCAAGATGTTGAGAGCGCGACTTGGGAGTTAGAGTCAGCTATGAGAGAGTCTCATCCTCATCTGTTCTCCTAGTTTCTTTTGGTAAGTTTTTCTATTTGATAACCTTTGGTTATTTTCTTTTTGTAGTAGATTCGATTTTATATCAAGTTTCGGCACGAAACTTTCTTTTAGGGGGACTGGCTGTAACACCCCAGATTTTTTAATGTTTATTTTAAATTTCTGTAGTGACGTAATAATGATATTAGGGCGTTACGTTGATGCGTAGTTAACGAGCGCCGTTGTTGGAGAGTGATTTTGCTCATCAGAATCTGAGGTTTTGACTCGGTGGATTTTAGTAGGTTGATGTTGGTTGTAACTTTGGGGAATTTCAACCTGTGTTTGGTTTGTCGAATCTTAATTTCGACATCGCCGTTGCTTTTATAGCATTGATATTTAGACTTGGTGCGAATTTCATGGAAATTCAAGTTGATTCGAGTTTTTGGTCGTTTGGGCGTTTAATTAATAATAATAATATTATATATATATATATATATATATATATATATTTATAACCAAAACCCTATTCCCTATCTTCTTCCCCAAGCCGTCTGGCCGAAAGCACGGAAGAGAGGAGGCGACTGATATCACGAGGCCTTTGGCTGCCGACCTTAGGAGTTCCGGTGCTCGAAATCATCGTCGGAGGGTAGATCCGGAAAGCTCTCGCCGAGATCTACGCATTGGTGGTAGGTAATTTTGTTTTCTTGGACTTTTGGCATTAATATGTGTGGCCCTAAACTCTCATTTTGTCGAAATCTCTCCAGATTTCGTTTCCACGGTAGCACTCAACGCTTTCAGGTTCTCGACAAATCGGTGAGTGTGCTATCGCGTAATACTAGAAAGTTATCGCGGTGCGATGGCTCTGGATAGTGTTACTGACTGGTCAAAGCCGTCAACGCCTGTGTTACCACGCGAAGGTAGGAGTTATTGCGGGGCGGTTGCTTTTAGATAAAGGCTAGACTTGAGATTTCATTCTCTTTTTCTGCTTACTTCTGGACAGGGAAGAGGAAGAAAAGTCCAGGATCTCAAGAGGAGTGGATCCAAGGTGTTCTTGTGATTGGAATCGCGAGTCGACGATAGATCCGCAGAGAGGAAGTTGTGACAATCAATTCCATCCGGATCAAATATCACGGTCATGGCTCCGAAGAAAACTACAAGGGTCGCGATTTTCTCCTTGGACAAGTGAAGTACTCAATATGCATACTTGCATGGAACCCCTCACACAAAGGTGGTTTCCAATGGGTAGATCGGTATGATCCCCGTTTAATATTGTATATAGATCTGGAAATATAAAGTACAGAATAGGCATGCTGTGTGAAGACCATCTGGATGGTTTTAAAAGTGAGGGATAGATCTAACTTTACTCTAGAGGGGTGGGGGGGGGGTGAATAGAGTATTTTAAAAACTTTAATTTATTTTTATAGAGGATTTAAAGTTAGTGATATATATATATATATATATAAAGAAAAATCACAGCACACAAATACAAGGTAAAACAATCACATACGACACAAGGATTTTATAGTAGTTCCCCAATAAATCTGGGTACGTATACTCTTCTACCACCCTGGTAGGTATCCACTATAGGTTTTTGCTCAGGTGCCCTTCTACCACAAGATCTATTTTCTAAGGGAGATCTAGCAACCCTTTGAGCTTTTGACCAGGTGCCCAAAAACCAAGCTTAAGTCTTTTGATCAGGTGACTTAGAAATCAAAAGTTAACTTTTGAAGGGAGTTAAAACCCTGTACACAGTTTAAAAAATAAACTATAAGGTATTGATGTTGTCTTCTCTATCAAATATCTCTGAGAAGACTTTAGTTGATGATGATGCAAAAAGATCCCCCTGATTTGAATAGAGATTTGAGATTAGGAGGGGAGACTTTTCTTTAGGGTGTAGGTCTTCTAGTATCTGACTGATTGAATACTTTTTACTGGAAGAGCCTGAAGTAGAATGTATGTATCTCTATATATGTTGATCTATATCTGTAACCCATAAATCTATAACCCCATAAAGCAGCAATCTTCTGAATATATAAAGTTTGAGAAAAAATCAAATATTTGAATTAAAACCATTCTTTGAAATGCCTGAAGAATCCTTGAGATTTGTAACTGCCCTGGAGTTAATTAGAATTAAAACTCTGTGATAAATCCATATTTAAGGCTACCTTAAATGACTATATTCATTTAGAATATTTAACATAAAATATCAGAGTTGTAACTGATTGTAATTAAGCTTTTGAAATCATTCTGCCTCTGAATATAGAAACTGCCTGATCGTCAAATTGAGTAAGGAATTCGTCAAACTAAGCCTGGAATTCATCGAATAGAATTTTCTCATTCGTCGAGTGATGCGGTCTACGGAAGGTGTACCAGTTGCACAAGTAATATAAAATGGGCGAATTTTCCTAAGTATCGATCTCTCAAGGAACACAGTAAGGTGGAGTTAATTATGAGGAGGACTTGAGATTGAAGTCCTTAGGTCAGAGTGTATAACCCCGTACTCGGCCAAGCGAGACCTTCCCCAAGTGGCAGACTTGGGGGGCGCTATGAGCGGCGAGTTGGCACGACCCCATTCGAGGACGTGCGAGCGCTCAGGCGCGTGTGTGGAGATTTTATATGTAAATGGCTTCAAGTGATTTAGGCCTAAATATATATATATATATAAACATATATTTATTGTATATAAATATATGTTTAATATTATAAATATATATTTATTATATATATACTTATTTATTAGATATATATTGAGAGGGGAAGAAAAAGAGAGGGAGGGGGGGGGGGGGGTTATATTGAAAAAGGAAAAATAGGGAAAAAAGAGAGGGAGGAGATCGGGTTTTTTCAGATCTCCCAGGGCTTAGCCACATACCTCTTCTTCCCCAATCTCGACCCCCCCAGTTCCTCTCCCGGCACCTCCTGGAGCTCGAATCAGCCGCCTGGAGCAAGGATGGCCGGGATCTCCTTCCCCATCACCGCCTGCAATAAGCCCGGCCCCGAATTTCTTCCCCGTCGCCGCCTGCAACAAGCTCGGCCCCGACTTTCTTCCCCGTCACCGCATGCAACAAACCCGATCCCGACTTTCTTCCCTTTCACCGCCGACAACAAGCCCGGCCCCGACCTTCTTCCCTGTCGCCGCCTGCAACAAGCCTAACCCCTGCTTCCTTCCCCGTCGCCATCTGCGACATGCAAGATCCCGAGCCCTAGCTCTCCTTCACCGTCGCAGGTCGCCTTGAGCAGGGCTCGGCCTGGAGCAAGGCTCAGCCTTGCGCAAGGCTCGGCCTAGAGCAAGGCTCGTCCTGGAGCAAGGCTTGACCTGGAGAAAGGGCTGGCCGAGCCCTAATTTTCTTAACCGTCGCTGCCTATAGCAAGGCCCGGCCTCAAGCAACGGCTGGTCGAGCCCTAGATTTCTTCACCGTCTCAGCCTGGAGCAAGGCTCGGCCTGGAGGGAGATAGGCCACCATCACGACAGCTTGCAGTCGGGGCTCAGCATGGAGCAAGGCTCGTCCTGGAGCAGGGCTCGGCCTGAAGAGGAGATTGGACACCGTCGCAACCGTCTTCAACAAGAATGGCCGAGAGCTCCTCTCCCGGCACTGCAGCCAAACACGCGTCAAGGGTAACGAAATTTCTTCTTGGGCAGGTGAAGCCCTTATTTTTCATATTTGCATGGAAGCCCATCTCCACTAACGAGTGTGGGGATAGTGGGCTCTCCAACGGGTCGATGTGTACATCCCTGCAGCTGGTTGCTTTTAGTATCCAGAAGCATGAGTACGGATTTAGGCATGCTGTGTGAAGCCCATCCGGATATGTAAGCCGGATTGGTGATGTTCTGGTGTTCCCGGGGAAAACTCCGTGGAAGTTGTTTATTATTTGCTCTTAGGAGTTAAGCATCACCGCCCCGAGGCAGAAGCCAATAATTATTTTTCCACCGTTTGGTGGGACATTGGCGTACAAGTGTTGCAGTATAAAGCGGGGAATAGTGGGCTTAAGCCCAAGCTTGTGCCAGCCCTCGAAGGCCTATTTTTGTTTATGTTGCCGGCCTGCGTGCCGAAGTATGGAATTCATATTCCTGTAATTATTTATAACGTCTGTGATGCTCTGTGTATGTGTGGTTTATCTCTTCCATCTTAGGCGAGTCGTCTATTCGTGAACCACTCGCCCCGTGGGGGCCACGAGGTAAAGTTACCGGGAAGCCCTTGAGGGCCTGCTTATAGCCTTTCAGGACAGTAGAGTTACGCTGTTTACGTCCCAATTGGAGCTGCGTAGAGTAGAATTGTTGGGTGGTTTCGTGCCGTGGGAAGGCAGTAAAAGGAACATTTTATATACATCCGAGGAGGAACCTCTAGTCAGGAGAGAGTTGGTTTTGAGATTCTCCTTAGAGGTTTCAGTCGGCAAAGAGAGCCCTCCGAAGGTGCCTTAGCTAAGCCTTTGGCTTGGGAGGGGAAGAGTTTGCTAATCTTTCGAGTATGCGGTGAGACCTCCATGCTGCGACCTTGTGTCTGTCCCTTATGTTCCTAGTCTTGTGCCTAGATTGTTCGCTTGAGGGCAGTAGGTGCGCAGTCACCCCTTCCCAAAGGGTAAAACTCCACAGAGACCGATTTTTGGTTTCAACATAGAGTTGACGAAGGGGGTTTTGATTATTGCAGAAAAAGAAAGTAAAACACTAATAAACTACTCATATGCAATGCCGCTATGCAATGCTTCGCCAGGCGGAAAGAAAACTATATGGGCCGCTATGCACCAAATCGCTAGGCGGATGGACGAGTAGGCTTGCGGATGAGGTGGTGAGAACGGTGGAATGAGGGTCGTGAGCAACTCTTCGCTACGCACGGCACTAGAAAGTGCTAGTGCGGCACTATGTGGTGGAGGATGGAAATAACGAGAATATAAAATCACATAGACATGATTGTACACAAACGTATATCAAATTAAGCAAACTTCATCAAATACAAAGAGATCAAACTACACTATCAACAACAAGAGAAGAAGAAATTGCGAAATTGACCGGATTCGAAGTCTTGTTGAGGGTTCATGGAAGGAATCGCCGGGTTGTTAATCTACATCCTAGCTCGGTCCTCAACTGCGTCCAGGGTAGAGGAGGCTACCACAAACTCCCAATGGACCCATATTCTTCATGTCATGATTCGGTGGAGGATGACACAAACTCCTTTGAGCTTGATGGTGAATGCTAGGTCAAACCCTTCTTAAAGCCCAAGGATGAAGGAGGAGGCCGAGAGGAAGCTCCAGCTTGAATTTGGCATTGAAAGCTTGACCCGAGCCCTTCCCTATGGTGGAGGAAGAAGGAAAACGGCGGAACCCTCCTCAGAGACGAAAATAACAGAGAAAAGTCCAGAATCCAGAATTAGGGAGGAACCTACCAATTTATAGATTGCAGAATTTATAATGCACACGACCAGTGGCGCACGACCAGTTGTCGTGCGCACTATGTCCAGTGGTTGTGCGTATTGGCATGGAAAAACCTGGTAAAAATTGGAATCAATGCACACAATCAGTGGCACACAACCAGTGATCGTGCACACTGTGTCCTGTAATAGTGCAATTTCCCCAGAAAGCACTTGAAAAAATAGAGAATAGCGCACACGATCAGTGGCGCACGACCAGTGGTCGTGTGCTAAAGATCCAATCATTGTGTGCAGTGTTCCTGTACCTTTTGGGGTTCGATGAACTGACTGCGCATGACCAGCAGTCGTGCGCTAAGGATTCCACTGACCATGCACATGTAAAATCGCACGATCAGTGGCCCGTAGGCTAAAAACATTCCCAAACAATCCCGAAACACTCACACTACCACTATACCAGCAGGAAAAACAAACCACTGATATGTGTAGACATTCCAAGCAATCACAATAAGAAGTACAATCCATAAAAGTAACAAAAATATACAACCACAGGCCTAAGAGTGCCCCTCCTATGGAAATAAAGATAAGATGAAATATATACGATAACAAACTAAAAGTGAAGCGCATGTGAAAAAAAACTAGCCCAGATGAGTTCGAAAATCAGTATATAAATAGGACTCATCATACCCCCAGACTTACCTGTTTGCGCGTCCCGAGCAAACAAAATCTATGCAGATAGGGAAAATAAACTAGCTAACATAGAAATTGAGATACGGAGTACCATGCAAAGTCGCATGCTCGCACGCGTAAAAATATAATAGAAGAAATTTCTAAGTATACAAAATAGTTTATACTTTTCACAATGCGTATCAATATTTTATTACTACTCAAAAATGGAATCACGGTGAGTCTTCCTGTCATACATAGGGAGAAAGTAGGGAGGCCACTCAGGTAAGCATTGCCAAAGACTGGGGCTCAGGATCACCTCCAAAGAAATCCATCAATGTCGGGGACCAAACGCTTGCCCGTTCACACTCTCTCCACGGTACTAGTTCGACTAAAGCGTGAATCCATAGGACTTTAGGTGAAGAGATGGGGATTGGGTTTCGGTGAGGTAAACAAAGATAAATAAGAAGGCTACGCACCTAACCCAAATAAGCTAGCATAAAAAAATCTATCCACTAACCAAAATACATATGGGTACACCACACCCCCAGACTTAATTTTTAAAATATGGGTGTGTGCACCGCCTACTCCAAATACAATCTCATCTCAAATAAAATTTTCAATTATACCTTTTCTTTTTCACTTTTCTTTTTTATATATTTTGTTAGAAACGAACAAAAACAAACCGAAAGTGGAATAACAGAATCTTTATTATCCAAAATAGGTATGTATTATAAAGGTATGGCCTCCCTTATATAGAATGGAGGAGAGATAAGAGAATACAAATAAGAGATGTGGGACTAAAAAATTACAGGACACAAGCGCACAAGCTGCGCGGTTAGATAAAAGGACTAACCGCTCAGCTACAAACAGAGAGAGAGATCGCCATGGGAGACCGCCAGACCGCCCGGTCATCAACGCGCCAAGCCAGACCGCCAGACCGCCCGGTCTCCAACTTTAACACTCCCCCTCAAGCTGGAGCATATATATCGATCATGCCCAGCTTGTCACAAATATGAAGAAACGAGGCGGATACTGGCTTGGTGAAGATGTCAGCCAGCTCTTTATAAGAAGTGACGAAGGGAGTGCAAATTTGTTCCTTTAAAATCTCTTCATGAATGAAATGACCGTCAACCTCAATGTACTTGGTTCTTTCATGGAAGACCATATTTTTGGAGATGTATATGGAAGCCTTATTGTCACAGAACATAGGTAGAGGATGTTTGTAGACCTCTCCTAAATCCAGCATGAGAGCCCGTAGCCATTTTAACTCACAAGTGGTCGATGCCATACTCCGATACTCTGCTTCAGCACTGGACCTGGAAACAACAGACTGCTTCTTGCTCTTCCAGCTTACCAGATTTCCCCCAACAAAGGTGCAGAAACTGGAGGTAGACTTGCGATCCCCTTTGTCATCAGCGTAACTTGCATCTGAGTATGCTTCAACCCTCAGATGACCATTCTTCTGAAGGAGTAATCCTTTCCCAGGCGCTGCTTTGACATACTCTAAGATTTGCAAGGCGGACTGTAGATGGCACTCCCTAGGTGCTTGCATGAATTGACTCACCTTGCCCACAACATAGGAAATGTCGGGCCTAGTCACTGTGAGATATATGAGCTTACCAACTAGACGCCTATACCACATAGTATCTGAAAGAAGAGGCGTCCAGGTTTTGTCTTCTCCAATTGCCATGGGGCATCGGGCAGGTTTGGCTCCAGTCAATCCTGCCTCTTTTAACAGATTAAGGACATACTTACGCTGGGATAGGACTAAGGAGTTGGGCTTCCAAGAGATTTCAATCCCCAAAAAGTACTTTGGAGAGCCCATATCTTTCGTGACCAGATGTTGACGAAGATGCCGCTTTATCAAGGCTACCCATTCCTGGTCATCGCCAGTGAGAAGAATATAATCGACATACACAGCAAGAACCACCAGTCTCGAGGAGGTCTTGCGAATAAATAGCGAGTGATCGGCAGAGCTTCGCGCAAAACCAACGGCCGCCACAATGCCGCTGAACTTGTCAAACCAGGCTCGAGGGCTCTGCTTGAGGCCATAGATTGCCTTCTATAGCCGGCATACTCGTGTCTCCCCCTGAGCAACATACCCAGGAGGTTGCTCCATGTAGACGGCCTCCTGAAGATCACTATAAAGGAAGGCATTCTTGACATCAAGCTGGGAAATCGGCCAATCTCTATTGACCGTCACAGAGAGAAGAACCCGTATAGTACTGAGACGAGCCACGGGAGAGAAGGTGTAAAAGTAATCAACCCCATAGGTTTTAGTAAAGCCCTTAGCAACAAGGCGAGCCTTATAACGATCCACAGTACCGTCCGGGCCAAATTTGACCACAAAGACCCAGCGACTGCCAACAACATCAGTGCCGAATTGAGGAGGAACAAGAGTCCACGTACCCCGCTCCGTTAGGGTTGCCATTTCCTCATCCATGGACATCTTCCAGTGAGGAATAGAAAGGGCCTCCTGGTAGGAACGAGGTGTGGTAGTGGCAGAGATAGCCAGCGCAAAGGCCCTACGAGAAGAGGTAAGACGATCATATGAAACAACAGCGGCAAGGGGGTGTAGGGTACACGTCCGCACCCCTTTATGAAGATCTACAGGAAGATCCAGATCAGTGGGTCCCTCGGCATCCGAAACATCCGTGGCAGAGCGAGCTGGCCCAGGAGGAGAGAGCGACGACGGCGGATATGAGGGAGACGGTGACGGAGAAGTGGGAGAGAGAGGCAGAGGGAGAGGAGTGGACGGAGACAGTGAAGGGGTGGATATCGCAATAGGAGACGAGGGAACAAAGGAAATAGCAGGAGAAACAGAATCTGGGGGCAGAGGAGAGGAGTTATCCGATAAGTAGGAGGCATTCTCGAAGAAAGTAACGTTAGCGGAGATGAACTGCTTACGAATAACGGAGTCAAAGAAACAATAGCCTTTCTGAGTGGTGGAGTACCCCAGAAAGACACATTTGGTGGAGTGAGGAGATAGCTTATCACGGGTGACAGATGGGGAATGCACAAATGCCGTACATATAGAGAAACATCAAACTGAGTTTTGATCATGAGATAGAAAATGTCCATACAGAGAATAATTCGGAGCGATCTTTTAAAAGATACACCCACGTACAATGAGAGAAATCATCAATAAACGTGACAAAATATGAACTTCCCTGACCAACAGTAAGGGTAGGAGAAGGACCCCAAACATCAGAGTGGATGAGATCAAATGGTCGGGAAGATCCACGAACTTGCGTTGGTGGGAAGGAGGAGCGGTGATGCTTGCCAAGCTGACAGGCCTCACAATCGAGGAGAGGACTTTGTGGAGGAAGTTAGGGCAGAAGATGACGAAGAAGACGTGGAAGAGCATGACCAAGGCGAAGATGCCATTAGAGTAGATCTGTGGAGGTGGAGGAGAAGGCAGATAGAGGGGAAACATTGTCGAGGAAGAAAAGGCCGCCACTCTCAGTCCCAGTAGCAATCGTCTGCTGGGAGTCCAGATCCTGAAAAGAACAAGAAGTAGAAGTAAATGTGATGGAACACCGTAATTGCTTGCATAGAGAGGTAACAGATATTAAGTTGCACAGGAATTTGGGCACATAGAGAGTATTCGCCAATTGAAGAGACAAAGTGACTTGAACCACTCCCGTCCCATGGACCGGGGATGGAGAGCCATCAGCGAGAATAACCAGGGGAAACTGATCATGTGTTTCCAGGAGAGAAAAATCCTGGGGAGAGACGGTCATATGATTGGTAGCACTTGAGTCGATCAGCCATTTTCCTTGAGTAACGAAGTGGGCACTACCAAAAGACGTGACCACCGAGGCAGAAGGCTTCGAAGAAGAGGAGAAAGAAGAGATATCGAAGAGAGCCATAGGAGCATAAATAGGTCGCGCGAACAGAGAGACAGGTCGCGCGAACTAAAAGGAAGTTCGAGAGAACAGAGAAATAGGCCGCGCGAACAGAGCAACAGGTCGCGCGAACAGGCAAACAACGAACACAGCACTAACACAAGGAAGTTCGTGAGAACCAGAAGATCGCAGTGGACAAAATTAAGAAGCAGATCAAAGCAGGGAGAAGGCCGTGCGGTTAGAGAGAAGTCCGCACGAATAGAGGAGAAGCCGCAGAACAAAGCAAAGGGAAAGAAGTCGAGCGGCTAGAAGACAGCCCGCGCGAACAGAAGCAACGACCAAACAAGGCAAACAGGTCGCGGCGAACAAGGCAAATAGGTCACGGTGAACAAGACAACAGGTCGCGGGGACTTAAGAAGAAGAGCAGCTAGAAAAGAAGGGAGCAGCGACTAAGCACAGGGAACAAAGAGGTCGCGCACACAAGGGCAACGACAAGGAGAGAAACAAGCCGCACAAACAGGGCGCAAGTAGGCGAAGCAAGCCGCGCGGACAGGGAGGGCACACAAAATCAGGAGAGAAGATCGCTGCCTCTGATACCATGTTAGAAACGAACAAAAACAAACCGGAAGTGGTATAACAAAAACTTTATTATCCAAAAAAGGTATGTATTACAAAGGTATGGCCTCCCTTGTATAGAATGGAGGAGACATAAGAGAAAACAAATAAGAGATGCGGGACTAAAAAATTACAGGACACAAGCGGACTATACAGACACAAACCGCACAAGCCGCGCAGTTAGATAGAAGGACTAACCGCTCGGATAATACCAGAGAGAGAGAGAGATTAGAGACAAACCGCTAGACTGCTTGGACCTCAGACAGCAACACACAGCAACCAAACCATTGAAGGGAAACCGCCAGACCGCGCGGTCATCAACTTCAACATATCTTTTCAAATCATCTTTTTTATTTTAACAATTTCAACAAATAAAAACTTTGGAGCACATCCACATATTTACAAGGAATATCACCACATCAACACCCCAAAATAAAAATGTAAAACACTAAAGCTCGACTTGGGTGTGCGACTAGAATCTGCTATGGGCTTTGGTGAAACACTGGTAGAGCCGAATAAAAAGAAGGGGTAGGCACAATGGGGCTAGCGAGGATAAGACGTTAGGAATAGTACAAAGCTCAACCGGGCCAAAATGATGGCCTACATCACGCTCACGCTTGACTAACCATGCACCAATGCTTCGAGAGTAGCTTGGGGCAAGTTCTTAGCCACCGAGAAAGATGATCCCTCCTCCTGACTCGAGCAAAATGACTCTAGTGACGGTTACAAACATCCCAACACTACCATTCGATTCACATCAGATTCACCAATTTTTTAGTAGAATAAAAAATCTTTACGCAATTAGAAAAATATAAAACTATATGCATACAGAATAATTAAGTCTACTCATATTTCTACACGAGACGAGAGAACTAGACTAGGAGCACTGCAGGATTAAACATTTTACTCCGTCTCACAATCCTATGCCAACACAATAATTTTCCAAAATCATACAAAAGAAACGAGTTTAACTCGCAGCACGCTAGCAGCCAAGTATGCACTCATTTGGGTACAGTTGTGTGCGATGCAATGAACTAATCAAAATAAAAGAATAAAAGCTTTTGGTATGCCAATGAAATGTGCGTGTGCAAAAGGTAACAAATACTGGCTCTCCCCCAGACTTAAACTAAGCTACACAACATATGATATTGAAATTAAAATAAGAAAGAGACAAGGGGAGGGGTTACCCAATGCTCTGCTAGTGAGCATACCAGAAGACGCGTGAAAAATAGAAGCAGGCCCGCTTAACGAAGAATCAAAACCCCGCCAATACGAATTTGCCATGAATACCTGTAGGGTGAGCTCTGCAAAAACACAAGAAAAATAGACAAAATACAAAGAAATACTAAAACTAAGATAGACATGAAAAATAAAAATGCAGGAAATGTAAGATAACGACTGAGGTTATTATCCTCCTAGCACGACTTATTAAATTCTATACATTTCTAGCTAATGGGATTATGAAAGTAAAAGTGCACAGGTAACTGTTCCATTATCCATTTCGGTAACGGGTACCGATACGACGATAAAATAATTACCCCTCTACCTAAATAATAATACCTGCCTGAAAGTCACACTAGTGCCAACTAACTTCACCTAGGGGGGGGGGGATAGGTGATGCGTTATAAGACCGCCTTTTTTTTTGAAACCCGGGGTCTTATGCCTAGAACCGCCGCTTTGCGGTGACACCTTCGCCCCCGGGAAGGTCGCCACTACAACGCGCCGATTCTGCCGGCCTTTTCGATCACAATCAAGTACCACGAATTAAAGGAAGAGAAATGCAGTCCACAATAATAAATCACATGTATATAAACTCTACGAAGGGAATGTCCACAGAAACATCAGAGTACAATGATACTAGAAATATAAGGGCTCATGCCCGGTACATCAAGTGCTCACTACAAAATCACTCAATGCAGAAGCAAGACTAAAACTCTACTAAAGGTCAGGACTCACGGTCCCTTCAGTCTGGACTCCAGTGCTAGACTGCCCCATCTCCAAGCGTACCGGCCTCCTGGGCTGCTCCTCCGAGCTGGGCTCCACGATCCCCTAATATGATATGGTTCGAAAACCGTTAGTCTAAAAGACTAAGCCCTATCATCCCCCACCCCTTCCCCCACGCTCTAAGGCACCGGGCGGAGAAGAAGAAAGGGGAGGACATGAAAGTGGAGATAAATTCCAAAACAGATGACGGTGGACCTATCTAGCAAGTTATAACAGGTGAACAATATAGGTGTTGTAATAGGTATAACAGAAAGGTAAGTAAGTAAGAAATTAAACCTTCGCTTATGTGAGTACACATAAGCCAAGGGATCTTTTGCAAGGATCCCATCGTATAACGCGTCCCATACCGCTTATACGTTTGGGTGTCGGTTATCAAGCAGCAGATATACATATATCAAATTGACCTTAATTTATAAACTTGCCCACACAAGCTTATAGACCAAGGGGTCGTTTTGCAAGTCCTAAAGTATAAGCGTCCCATTCCACTTATATTTTAGGTGTCAAGGTTGTTATGAATGATTATGACATGCAGCTATATGGTGGGTTATGATGTTCAGGCAGTGCAACTCACACACCCAACTTTGTGTAAACAAACCTTTAGTTCCCCCTTTCTGGAGATAACTCCCAGGTTACTCCCGTAGTGGCAAACGGAAGCGGTGGGTTGGGCCTCGCCCACCTCAAAACCAATAAAAGCACCACAGGTCTGACCTATCGTACGCCCTCAATGCCTGGTGCACGAGGCGGACTCCTGCGTACTCTTGCCGACTGGTCCGCCGGACTTAACCTTGGCTAAGTGCTAGTCACCTTGCCGAGTCAACGATATCGGTGTCGGTGCAATCAAACTCCCCGATATCGAAAACCCACCACCTTAATCTGATGTAGGGATACCGGGGGATATCCGAAGATCAATGGATTAAACCTATTATCACTCACGTTCGACTCGTTATGGTTAAATCTTATTCTAGCAACTTCGCCCTACGCAATACCACACAAATAAATCTATCAATTAACGCTAGCCAACGGGTAGCCAAACCGGTAGGGATCAAATAAGGGCTATGAGGCCAATATTTGATCGAGCTAAATGGACGAATATTGCGTCCGACCGAGCGGCGTTGTACCAAAAGAGATCTACCGATTAAGCTTCGATTCGGATTAGGTAGATCTCTCCCAACGAAAATAAAACGAGGGTTCGCCAAACCCGTAGGATCAAATAACATAACAAGAGAAAAGCAATACAATAAGAAATCAACCACGATGGGTTTCAACGATTCAACGTAACGCTACGGATTATTCCACCACAAGAATATTCAAGAAGGAAATCACAAGGGAAGTAGAAACGTTTCGTTACCCAATCGGAATAGATGATTCCAATTATTTCTCTACTTGGATCGTCTCTCAACGGATCCGCTGGAGTTGCGCCGGAAGGGAATGATAATCTTGCTCGCCTTCGTCGCTTCACGCCGGTGGAGGCAAACCACAAAGGAGGAAACACCTGTGATCTTGGCCGATGTTTACACCAAGGGGTTGGGGCCTTTGAGGGTAGTCGGATGTTGGATTGGGGAAAATGGGGATGGACGGGTTTGGGGTATGGAGGTTGGCGGCTATAGTGGTGGCCGAGCCTAATGAAGAGGAGGAGATGGAGGTTGGCGGCTATGGTGGTGGCCGAAATTGTGGAGGCAAGAAGAGGGTCGGATTTCCTTGGAGATAAAGGGAGAGGAGGAGGAGGAGAGGGAGCCGAGATAGAGAAGGGGAGGAGGTGTGGCCGGCGGCCTAGAGAGGGAGCAAGAGGAGGAGGGCCGAAAATTTCCTAAGGGGGAAAAGGAAAAGAGGGGGAAATTCAATCTTGAATTTTGGTTTCAATTTTTCATCTTCAATACCTAAAATGAGAACAAACATGCCTTTATATAGGCTACACCACTCCATCTCCTCCATACAAATGAAAACACTCATGATAGCTAATAACACCCATCATGACATGAAATAACTATAGTCCGTACATGAAATAAAATAGCTATGATGGTTATACGTCTCCATCTACATGAAATTAATACATGAAATAAAAATATTAATCTCGCGATAAAATAGATAATAAACTATATTAATTCTCCATATTAATTTATTAATAATAATTATTAATAAACTAAAAATGGTCTTGCGCCGCGGGCGGATATTCTGGCGCCGTTCCACATGATCGTCACAGCGCCGCCAGACTTTATTTGGAGGCAGAGAAATGGAATCCGTAAGCGCGCCATCTTCGTCTTCACCTTGTTGAGGGCCGTCGTCGCCATCAATCCTCCCCCTCTTAAAATTACTCATCACCGATGAGTACCGGTGCGGGGAGGCATCAACCTTTAGAACCATGAAGCGGCACACGTCACCACTTGGAGAGCAAAGCACATCCACCTGGAGTATCCTGTCATGCAATAAAATGTCCCTAGGGAACCTTGGAAAAGCATTAGGCAATAAAGGAAAACAAGCTTTAACATCATCAACCAACGTACCTCCAGAGGAGACCGGTGAAGAAAACAATCCAAGTAAAAACTCACTACCCGTACCCAAAGAGAACAAAGTGGACCCACACGGAGAGATATGAAATTCAAGTGGCGGAGAATCGTATAGCGTTAAATCAAAAACATCAAAAACAAGGGAAAAATCCCAATCAGTGAAAGATTCCAAATGATATGCGTATTCTCCGAATGTTATTAAAATCCATACAGGGTCTAACTTACCAACTCGCCAAGTTTCTAAAGTGCCCGAAGGCATCCGTTCAGGGACGAGAAACACCAAAACAAAATCGTCACTCTTAAAGTAAGACACTCTTTTTTGTAAGCTAGCAATAAAATGATATGAGATAATTTGTATAGCTAGCGCATTACGATCGTGCGTACATAAGAAGAAATCATAATTAGCATAATCCGGAGTGAGATCCGGCGACAAACTAGCGGGTAACTCATGAAATGTTACCACAGTGAAAAATTCATTTAAATAGTACCGAGAGAAATGGTTACGGTGTGGTGTGAAACCATGTGCAACGTGACTGACCCCAAATGCAAAACATAAAGGATTTAAGTCCGGGGGAATGGGGGCCTTAAAAGCAAAGATGATTTTTAGAGGCATAAACTTCACAGCTCTAATGTGATACTTAAAATAATAACGCTTGGCACGAAGATATGCCAAGGTAAGCCGCTCTTCACTAATACAAGTAGACTTATATTTAAATTTTAGAACGTCATGAATAAAAACTAACGGAAAACACTCATCACCAAATATAGACGTGGACGCTTGCAGAAATGAAGGGAAGTGCGAGTGACCTAACTCAAAGTACCCATATTCCATCACGGATGTGTGCATGATAGGGTCAACAAATGGAGGAGGATAAATGCGTGCGATCGGGCTTGGCAGATAAGTGTGTCGAGGCGACATCACATCATAAGGCACTATAGCCAAGGGATCACTAGCAGTCCGACTCGAAATCCCAAAACACGGATTTGACGTCCAGAAAGGAGCATCCGGTTGCAAACCATTATAATCATAGGAAAACTCAAACAGGGGGTTCACCCATACGAAAAACTCATCCGTCGTGTCTTCCAATTCATGAGGTAATTCGTGTAATTCCAACTCAGTGATCGGGTCAGAAGAAAGAGTTGGTAGCACGACAGACGGGAGAGAGTTAAGTTCATATTCCATATCAGGCAACGGGGTTAGCATCAGGGAATGCTTATCCGGTTCCACTCCAATAACGTCTTCTAGAAATAAAACTCTCTCGCTAGGACATTCTTCCAAACATAATTCTTCCCATGAGGTAGGGACATCGTCAAAAATAGGGGATAGACAAATCGAATCCAAGGGAGTATTATAATTAGCTTGAATCCCAAGCGGCGATGATATCGTCAAAGAACTAACTCCCGGATGTATCACACTAAGATTATCCCAGACCGAACAACCATCCCAAGGTGACTCGTCCAATATCGTAGGAACAACTAATAATCCAGGGTCAACCAATATAACATCGGGTCCAAGCAAGTCATCATCTAACTCAGTAACATGTAAACTCTCTACATCGGACGACTCTACTGTCTCAGCCAACATATCTACTAACTCAAGATCATCAGCAGACTGTAACTCTTCTGTCTCAGACAAAATATCAATCGACTTAGGATCATCAAAAGGTTCCACAACGGTTAGAGGGGATGACTGTGAAATGTCGTCGAAGGGAAGTGGGGGTGGTTCCTCAAATGAGAAATCCTCATCCAAGTCACTTGGGTAACCAATCTCCTCATCGTCACTCAAATTGTCATCAATAATAACCTCGTCCTTAGTGACGGGTACACTTGTAATCACAACCTCAGATTTCAAGAGAGAATCAACGACTAACTTGGGTAAATTAGGAGGAGACTCATACGCTAGCGTACGATGGTACGGAGAGGCGTACTCATCCTTCAATATGGCCTTCATGCTATCCCAACTTAGACGTGATCTACCATACTTAACTATTAATTGAATCTCTTCCACTATCCAAAATAGTTTAGCTTTTCCTATCAACTTAAGTCTAGCTATTCGCACCATATCTGCGTTGTTCAAATCGTACCACTCAAAGTAATACTCCATATCCTTAACCCAATCTAAGAAAACACGTAGACCTCCTAAACCGTCATAAGTGGGGGTCATACTAATTGTGGGAGGGTAGATGTGGGAACGAGTAGCATGGACATCGTAAGCCATCCTAGCGCGAACCGGAGGTGAAAATTCACCCGGAATTAGTGCATGTGCTAGGGAAATAAGATCTGGACCACTTAACTCTATCAAAGACGGAATTGTTCCCGCTTAACCACTAAGGTTTTAAACATTTTAAAATAGGGTTTTTGCTGGAAAAATATAAGGATTATTAAAAAAATTTCTGGAATTTTTTTATTAAGAAAATAAAAATCTAGGCCGCTATTGGCACACCAAATACTAAATTTTCAAATTAATTAATAAAAACAAATTCTTAATGGAAAAATAAATTTTTTTTTGTTTTATTACTGAAAATTATATGAAGAATTTCCAGAAATTTTTAATTTTTAATTTTGAAAATATTTGGGCATTCTAAAGCCACTATTTGCAAACCAAAATGTAGAAAAGCTAGTTTTCATGAAATACAAATTGAAACTTGAAATTTTGAAATTTGAATGTCAAATTTTGAACTTTGAATTTTGAATTTGAAATTTGAAATATGAAATTTGACTTTTGAAATTCGAAATTTTGAAATTTGAATTTTGAAATTCGAAATTTGAATTTTGAATTTTTTGAGATTTGAATTTTGAATTTTTTACCAAATTTGAGTGTTTACCAAATTTGAATTTTTTTCCAATTATGATTTTTTTTTTTTTTTTACCAATTTTACGAGTGCGTGCATGCAAACTTGCCAAAATATGAGGGGGGGGGGATTGCCAATTAGGAAATTGACGTGAACCTCCCTCTGATACCAAATTGATGTAGGGATACCGGGGGATATCCGAAGATCAATGGATTAAACCTATTATCACTCACGTTCGACTCGTTATGGTTAAATCTTATTCTAGCAACTTCGCCCTACGCAATACCACACAAATAAATCTATCAATTAACGCTAGCCAACGGGTAGCCAAACCGGTAGGGATCAAATAAGGGCTATGAGGCCAATATTTGATCGAGCTAAATGGACGAATATTGCGTCCGACCGAGCGGCGTTGTACCAAAAGAGATCTACTGATTAAGCTTCGATTCGGATTAGGTAGATCTCTCCCAACGAAAATAAAACGAGGGTTCGCCAAACCCGTAGGATCAAATAACATAACAAGAGAAAAGCAATACAATAGGAAATCAACCACGATGGGTTTCAACGATTCAACGTAACGCTACGGATTATTCCACCACAAGAATATTCAAGAAGGAAATCACAAGGGAAGTAGAAACGTTTCGTTACCCCAATCGGAATAGATGATTCCAATTATTTCTCTACTTGGATCGTCTCTCAACGGATCCGCTGGAGTTGCGCCGGAAGGGAATGATAATCTTGCTCGCCTTCGTCGCTTCACGCCGGTGGAGGCAAACCACAAAGGAGGAAACACCTGTGATCTTGGCCGATGTTTACACCAAGGGGTTGGGGCCTTTGAGGGTAGTCGGATGTTGGATTGGGGAAAAGGGGGATGGACGGGTTTGGGGTATGGAGGTTGGCGGCTATAGTGGTGGCCGAGCCTAATGAAGAGGAGGAGATGGAGGTTGGCGGCTATGGTGGTGGCCGAAATTGTGGAGGCAAGAAGAGGGTCGGATTTCCTTGGAGATAAAGGGAGAGGAGGAGGAGGAGAGGGAGCCGAGATAGAGAAGGGGAGGAGGTGTGGCCGGCGGCCTAGAGAGGGAGCAAGAGGAGGAGGGCCGAAAATTTCCTAAGGGGGAAAAGGAAAAGAGGGGGAAATTCAATCTTGAATTTTGGTTTCAATTTTTCATCTTCAATACCTAAAATGAGAACAAACATGCCTTTATATAGGCTACACCACTCCATCTCCTCCATACAAATGAAAACACTCATGATGGCTAATAACACCCATCATGACATGAAATAACTATAGTCCGTACATGAAATAAAATAGCTATGATGGTTATACGTCTCCATCTACATGAAATTAATACATGAAATAAAAATATTAATCTCGCGATAAAATAGATAATAAACTATATTAATTCTCCATATTAATTTATTAATAATAATTATTAATAAACTAAAAATGGGCTTGCGCCGCGGGCGGATATTCTGGCGCCGTTCCACATGATCGTCACAGCGCCGCCAGACTTTATTTGGAGGCAGAGAAATGGAATCCGTAAGCGCGCCATCTTCGTCTTCACCTTGTTGAGGGCCGTCGTCGCCATCATAATCTTTCCTATTTTTATGTACATGCAGCAGTTTAATATATAACAATTTTAAAGTGTCAAACTCCCGGACTAAACCGTCCGTATAAACCACATCCGAGACCAAATTCCCCGGACTAAAACGTCCGGCTCATCTCCAGACTTCATCCCTTAAACCACCACGGGACAGCGCCCCCTTGAACACCTCGGGACGACTTAACCATTACCAACCCTAACTAATGAGTGTGTGCAATTGTGAATCCCTATTAGGCTAATTACTCTTTCGTTTGTTTTAAGATTTACGTTAGCCCAGGACTGCCCCCGGCATACCCCGTGAAGGGCTCTCAAAGGGCACTAGGAACCAAGACAGCGTCGTTACGGCCCGAAGTTCCCTTTCGCAAGGCACTTATTGTTATTGGTTGTTTTTCCCTTACCCGTTCTCTCTATAAATTGCATCGAACTAAACCTAGGGTGGATTTGACTCTTCACTCCTACGGGGACGGCGATCTTTCGTCGGTCCCGCGCACCTTCTAGAGCGCATCAACTCATTTCTCACCACACTTGGAACCTCTTATGGCGATTCATCCTCTTTCTTTAAATCCAGCCAACACAAGCTGTCCTTACGCTAACCCAAAACTTATCTTGTTACTCATTTCCTAAAGTTACTAACTACAGACCACCTTATACTAAGTGATGTCTATGATAGGATGTCCTTTGTGTTTTCTTCCGAACGGCCTAAGTTAATTACTGGGGGCCTATCATGACATTATTGAATCGATTTCCGATAATAACGATTTTCCCAATTAATCTAATAATTAAATAATTTTACTAAAACCCAAGGTCTTCCAAATTTGTACAAGGATTATATTTTTCAGTCATGTATAAATCATAATAAATTTAAGACAACCATTAATGTATCTAAGATCGACATATCCAAGGTTTGGCAATTTTATGGTCTAAGGGGCCTAAACTTATTTTAGCAATAATCCATTTCCTTCATGTCTAATGAATAAACTACATCAAATTCTCTTCCAAATAAATTGGATTAATTACAGGATATTAGAAATACTATGAAAACAGTACTATAAAAGTTGCATAATTTTTCTGCTGGAAATTAATTTATAATAAATCATTTTCTAAAATCCTAATCTAGCATGCTTGTGAATCAAGTACTAAATCCATAACTCCAAAAATCCAGAGAAAAAACCCCCTGATTCATAATGATTTAAAAACACTATTTACCAACTTTCATAATTTTCCAGAGACTATTTATGGCATAAAATATTTTTAAAACATAAAGCCCTTTAATAATACTTGTGAAGGAACTATTCTATTTAATCAACATAAAATTGAACTAAAATTCATGGGCATTCCTACTGGCCAAAAACATCTAATTCCAGAGTTTCAAGGGAGCCTTATTTGAATTAAAAATCTTTAATAAATAAAACATCAAAAAGGGCTATACCCACATTCATGAATGAAGTACTAGAAATACCTATTCAAAAATTCTAGTAAAATTATCCAAGGGTCCTAACTACCCTAGAAACACACTACCCCAATTTCATGGCTTTTAAAAGAGTTTAAGATACTTTTTTGACCTAAAATCCCTTCTACCCTAAAACTAGGGTTTAAATTTTGAGGTAGCTATCTACATCAAAATTCTCTAACATTACAACCAGAGAGTTACAAACTCATTAACAACCTCTCCACTAAATCTCAAGGCCATACAAGGGCATTTGCCCCTATGTCCTTCACAAACCCCTAAAGTTCACATTTAGGGTTTGAACCTGGGCCCTAGGGTAAACTTACCCTAAATCATCCCATCTTCCCTAAGGGTAATATTAGGACCAAAATAAACCAGTGGTCAAAATCTCAACCTCTGTTGAGGTGAAATGATCATACCAGAGTGCAAAGAACCTTCTCACTAAGCTTCCTTCTATTAGGTCAAAACTAGGGTTTAGAGGATTCCTAATCAAAACTCAACCAAATTAGTTGCAATTTGAACCAGACCTAGATACCTATACCAGGGACACCTCACCAAAATTTGGGAGGGTTTGTAGGTCATTTGACCCTTCAACTACCTTACCCTAGCTTTTCTAAGTTTAGGGCAAAACCCTAGGTTAAGCTTCTTTAAATGGATTCCAATTTTTACAGGAGCTAGGTCTAGGTGATATTAAGCTCCTGTCCAAAATTCAAAGCATTTGGACCAAGGATTAGGTGTGGGGAATTTTTCAAAGATCTGCCCTATTTGTAGGACCTACCCTAGAATAATGGCCCTATAGGTCAGAATACTTGTCCTATAATTTTCCATAATATATCAAACTGTAGATAATTAAAAAGACTACAACATTCATGTTGAGCAATTTTGATGAACAAGCCTCCAAAGGGCCTAAATAATTTTTATAATAAAACTGCCCTAAACCTAGGACATACCCAAAATCAAATGGCCCTACAAGTCTAGGTACTCTACCAAAATTTCACCACAGCATATCAAACTGTAGGTATTAAAAGGACCTACAACTTTCATGCTAAACACTTTTCTAGTAGGTGCCCATAAGGGGCCTAAAATCCAATTATAGTAAAACTGTTTTATAAAATACAGAAAATCAGAAAAAAAGAGTTTAAAAGTATTAATAAGATCCTGCACGAATCTTGAAGTGCATCAGACGACTACTGCTCATCTTCCCCGATTGGATCGAAAAAGAGCCCGTGCAGGTGGTTTTTGCGGGCCCTATTCCGGTGGCCTGAGGCGGCGCCACCACCGGGAAACATCCCCTAATTGTTCCCGGTGGTGGGGGCTATCCCTGACCGGAGCTAGGGCGGCCGGAGGTGGCGGCGCCGCCCTAGCCGAGAGCTTCAAAACTCCATAAAAAATGGAGATTTCAGAAATTCCAAAGCTTAGCGCCGGTTCGATTGAGCATGAAATCGATTTCTAAGCATTCCTAGGATCTAAGCATGAGAGAAGGAGAGGAGGAGGACCTGAGTTCGGGCTCGGATGCGGGTGGAGCGACGGGAATGCATGGCGGCGGCGGCGGCGTTTCCTCTTCTTGGTGGCTCCGGCAGCGGTTCTCCCTCCTATCTAGGGTTTCGAAATCCCTAACCCTAGCTTGCTGATGGGGTATAAATGGCCAGAAGGGGAGGGGGGGAGGTGGTTTTGAAAATGGCCATCAAAGCCATTAATGGCTAGGTTCGGCCATGGAGGAGGGGGGGGGGGGGGGGGGGGCTGAACCAAGGCCTAGGTGGCCGGGAAATGGTTGAAAACTTCTCCCCTTCCCCTGGGGAGTTGAATTCAGCCATTAAGGGTGGCCTATGGCCTCCCTTTGGCCGAATTCCTCCTTCCCTTTCTCTTGAATTTTTCTCTCTCCTCCATTAACATAAAAATGGAGCTCACCTTCTCTCTCCTAGTCAGTAATGTTGACTTGGTCAATTCCCTAGGATATAGGCAGCCAAATATCATACAAAAATAATAATGCAAGAGTTAGCCTAAGGGGGAGGGTGGTTTGAGGTTGGGTTAGCCCATATAGGCTAGGTTTGACTTGATTTGGGCTTGGGGTTGACTTGGTCAAATTGACCACTATGGTTGACCCAAGTGGGTCCTTGGTGACTCATTGGGCCCACATTAGGTCTAAGGGAATTTTTTGAGTCACAATGAACCTACTAGGCCACCCAATATCAGAGTTTTGATAATTACTATTTGCAGACCAAGTGGGTCTCAACTAGGTTTTTAGGTCACTTGGTCTCCTGGGCTCACCTAGGTTAACTCATATGACCTAGTTATGCTCAAGTCACTCCTAAGGGGGGTCTAATTGGAAAATGGGATGTTACATGCGTAGTCTTTTTGCGGAATTAAAATTTTACCTGCACAATGAAAGAAAACAAACAAAGCACAGAAAGACACAGGCAGTTATAGTGGTTCCCCGATTTGGGTACGTCCACTTTCCCCCTTCGACCTATCTCCCAACAAGGGACGACTCAATCACTTCACCAACAGGATTGAAATCCAATCCTCACACTAATGGAAGGAACAGTTCCACCCGAAGGAGTCACCACTCCTCCACCACGGGTTGCACCCAACCCTTACAATGAGGAACCAACGTTCCTTTACAACAAAAGTAAAAATGGAATGTATAAAATACAAACTACTTTTGGAGCGCTAGGTGTCCCTCTTTGTTCGATGACACGTTCTTGAAGAAGACGAAGAGTCCATGACCTTAGCTCTCACTTGGAAAGGATCTCCCCGAGATCGGCGACGGCAAAGCTTGCGGCAGCGATTCTATCAAGATCGGCTGCTGCAAAGGAGAGTGGCGGCGATGCTTTCGAGATCCAAACTTCGTAGCAAAGCTATCAAGGTCTACCAATGATCTTACTTGGATCGATCGTCTCAATCGATTTTGAAGGGGAAGGTATTCCTGTTCAACAAATCAAGAGACAAAGGATCTCAAGATAGACACGTGAGACGCGTTGCTTGGCTAAGCTTCTGTCGTCGGGAGATCAGGAAGAACCCACGATCGGCGGCGGCGACAACTTGAGGCGCGGAGACGGAGGCGGAAGAGAAGACGTGATCCGCTAGGTCAAATCCGGCGGCTCTTTCTTTTCGTATGTATCGATTACCTTTACTGTTCAAAATACACGAATATATATACTGTAGGTCATCCTTTATGACCGTTGTGGGCCCCACCAGTAGAAACCCTAAGTCCGGTTCAAAACAACGCCTGAACATTTGGTCCGGTCCAGCGCGCCAACGAAAATCTCCTAAGGCAAATTCGGCGGGAATCATTGGTGATTCTCGACGAATCGACGAGAATCACTAATGATTCCCGTCGAATTCTACTTAGAAGAATTCTTAGCTTAATTGCTTGCCAACCGGAAAGAATCGTTGAGAGTCATCATCCATTCTCAATGAATCGTCGAGAATGCAGAGTCATTCTCGACGATTCTGACTTGGCAGATTCCTTGAAGGCGTTGACTCAGCTTGGTGATTCTCGCCGATTCTGACTTGTTAGAATACTTGAAGGCATTGAAGGCGTTGAGTCAGCTGGATGCATTCGGCGAGAATCGGCTAGTGATTCTCGACGATTCGGCGAGAATCACTTAGACGAATATTACTTAGACGAATTTTCGTCTATCTTCCCGTGAGCTGGTCTTTGACCCATCCTTGCTCCTCTTCATCTCTAGCTCTATCTCGACCCTGTGCTTGAAAGTAAGTACACTCCAATAGAGGGAGCACACGTAGGCTAACACACTGATCTGCTCAACGAAGGATTACGTTGCGCAGACCCGTGTATATTTACCCACTGCACCCTGATATTGGTGTGTACTTAGCGTGGAATAACTGCAAGCACAACTTGATAGAAAATCATCAAATACATTATCTATTCACCTTAGCTTGTACATGGGCTTATTCAAATTTGGTACATTGTGGATACAATACTCAACAATCTCCCCCTATTTGAAGAAGCCTAAACCCTACAAGCTAAGGTGAATAGTACATATGGAAATGAAAATCATAAACGTAGAATCCAGTTGAGAGAGAAATTCATTACCAATTTCTTGAGAGCATTACTTGGTACTTGGAGCCACCTTAGCCTTAGCCGAGAGGGTAATCTCCCCCTTTTCGGCTTCTGCAAATCTGGTACTGCACTTGGAGCTACATGCTCCCCCTCAGATCTTGCATCCATGCTTGAGCTTGAGTTCTTTGCTGATGCTCCCCCTTGATCCAAGAGTCTTGAGCTGTACAGTCTTCACTCTTCATAGTTCAGCATGCCGAGTTCAGTTTTGAAGAGACTGAACTTGGCCTCGTCTAGGGGCTATGTGAATATATCTGCAACCTGCTTATCCGTGGGGACATAGCAGAGAGATATGTCTTTGTTTTCCACATGCTCCCGAATAAAGTGATAGCGCACTTCAATATGCTTCATTCTGCTGTGCGACACAGGATTGTTCGCAATTGCTATTGCGCGTGAGGAGTCATAATACATTGGAACTTCGCTGAACTGCAAGTCATAATCTTTGAGCTGATTTCTGATCCATAGAAGTTGTGCGCAACAGCTGCCTGCTGAGATGTACTCAGATTCAGCTGTGGAGGTTGCGACATAATTCTGCTTCTTACTGTTCCATGAGATAAGCCTTCTTCCGAGGAATTGAAACGTCCCGGAAGTGTTTTTCCTATCATCCCTGCTTCCTGCAAAGTTAGCATCTGAAAAGCCTATTAGCTCGACATCATTATTTCTCGGGTACCACAAGCCAAGATTAGGTGTACCCTTAAGGTATCTAAGAATTCGCTTTGCAGCGACATAGTGAGATTCCTTAGTGTTCACCTGATATCTGGCACAAACGCATGTGGAGAACATAATATCCGGTCTACTTGCAGTAAGATAGAGCAGGGATCCAATTATGCTTTTGTACTTGGTTTCATCAAAAGGTTTCCCTTTCTCATCCTTGTCCAGAGACACAGTGGATCCCATTGGATTCCTCATAGAGGTTGCACTCTCCATTCTGAATTTCTTGAGGAGTTCATTTGTGAACTTTGTCTGAGAGATGAAAATCCCATCCTCAGACTGTTTCACTTGAAGTCCCAAGAAATACTTCAGCTCTCCCATACTACTCATTTCAAACTTCCCTTGCATAAGTTTGGAAAACTGCTTGCAAAGGTTGTTATCCGTTGACCCGAGTATTATGTCATCGACATAGATTTGCACCAGCAAAATCTTTCTTTTGACTTCCCTAAGAAACAATGTCTTATCTATTTTTCCTCTAGAGAACTTGTTCTCAAGAAGAAAACTAGACAGAGTCTCATACCAAGCTCGAGGAGCTTGTTTTAAGCCATATAAAGCTTTATTAATAAAATATACATGATTGGGATAAGTCGGATTAACAAAACCTGGGGGTTGTGCCACATATACTTCCTCTTTCAGGTTGCCATTTAAGAATGCCGATTTCACGTCCATCTGATAGACTGTGAATCCTTTGTGAGAAGCATATGCAAGGAACAATCTGATCTCCTCGAGCCTTGCCACCTGTGCAAACGTTTGGTCGAAGTCGATCCCCTCCTCCTGTCTGTATCCTTGAGCCACCATTCTGGCCTTGTTCTAGATGATGACACCTTATTCATCCAGTTTATTTCTGAAGATCCACTTTGTGCCAATCACGTTCTGCCCCTTTAGTCTTGGAACCAGCGTCCAGACGTTGCATCGTTCAAATTGATGAAGTTCATCTTGCATGGCCAAGATCCAAGATGCATCCTTGTTCGCTTCGTCGAACTTCTTTGGCTCAACCTGTGACAGAAAGATGAAATACAGAATCTCATTAATTGTACCTCGGCGAGTTCTGACACCGTCATGGGGATCTCTGATGATTTGATTTCTGGGATGATCCCTCACGTGACGAAGCTCTAACAGTCTGGCATCTGGAGTTCTAACATTTTCGGAGCTCCTTCCTCTTCAGGAGGATAACTCCATTCTGACCGTCATCATCTCCGGTAGGCATTGTGGTGGAGATTTTGACGTACTTGGGAGTTGCATCTTTAGCGGTCTCATCGAGACTAAGCTGTTCAATTGTTGTACCTGCATCTTCAAGAACACCACTGGAAGAATTGCTGTTAAGCAAGCTTCCTTCATCAAATACAACATTTATGGATTCCTCTACCACTAGGGTTTTCTTATTGAAAACCCTATATGCCCGGCTATGGCTACTATAGCCCATAAATATGTCTTCAAAGCATTTTTCCCCAAACTTAGTACGCGAGTACTTCCCGTTATTTAGTAAATAGCATCTGCAGCCAAAGATCCTAAAATAGGACATAGTTGGTTTCCTGCCTTTCAGTGACTCATAAGGTGTCTTACGATGGCTCTTGTTGATCAAGGCCCGGTTTTGTACATGACAAGCTGTGTTGACAGCCTCGGCCCAGAAGTATTTCCGGAGAGAAGCGTCATTCAACATTGTCGTGCAGGCTTCAATGAGTGTTCTATTTCTCCTCTCCGCAACTCTATTATGCTGAGGAGTGCGCGGGGAGGAAAACTCATGAAAGATACCAAGTTCTTCACAAAACTCTGTCATAGCACCAGACTCAAACTCTGTTCCATGGTCACTTCTGATTTTGACCACCGAGCAGTTAAGTTCGTTCTGAATCTACTTGACAAAACTAGTGAAGATGTCAAACGTATCAGACTTGCGTTTTAAGAAGAACACCCAAGTAAACCAAGAGTGATCATCAACAATCACTAGCGTATAAGACTTGCCTCCCAAGCTATGAACTTGCATTGGACCAAACAAGTCCATATGCAGAAGATAAAGACATTTGGAGGAGTATTTGTCTGCAATGCCCTTAAAGGTAGCCCGAGTCTGTTTGCCCTTCTGGCATGTAGGACAGGGGCTATCTTTGATGTACTTAATGATGGGAGCATCCCTTACTAAGTTTTTTGAAAACAGCATACTAATTGTCTTGAAATTAATATGTGCCAATCTCTTGTGCCATTGTTCACAAAGAGATGCACTACCTGTTGCTACTAGGCACATGGGGGTAGATGAATCTAAACTAAGAAAATCTAAACAGAAGATGTTTCTGCTCCTAATGCCTGTTAATACCGTCTCCGAAGAGGCACACGATATTATCAGGCAATTATCCTTGCAGAACTTAACGTCATAACCTTTATCACATAACTGACTTACACTGATCAGGTTATGATTTAACCCTTCAACATAAGCCACGTAGGTGATAGAAATTATACCGTTGGAAATCATACTGTAACCCCTAGTGACTCCTCGATCTGATCCCCCAAAGATGACTTTGGGTCCATTCTCGACTGGAGAGTAATCACGCAGCAGGCTTCTTGTCCCTGTCATATGCCGGGAGCATCCACTGTCCAAGTACCAAATAGGAGTTTTGGTGGCCTTTGGACATACCTGCAAAACAGGATTAATTTCCCTTAGGAACCCAATCGAACTTGGGTCCTAGATTCCTCGTTAGCATACTCCCCCTCGGATGGTTAGCCCTACGAGAGGTCGGCCTCGCTTTGCCAACTTGAGGAGTCTCGTTATTCCTCGGATTAAACCAGCAATCCATGGTAAAGTTACCAACTCTGCCACAGCACCAACAGTCAAATCTGTTATACTTTCTCCTAGGCACTTGCTTTACCCTTGGAACGGAAGGTCTAGCTGGGGCCTTGGACCTGGAAGTGGAGGCATCATGATGACAACAGTCATATGATTTCTTCACCTCCTGTTCCTTCAGTATAACAGGCTCGACTTTTGGTGCCTGCTTCCTAGTATGGCCGCTAGAGAAGTGACCATAATCCTCCACTTGGATTTCCTCATAAGGTGCCTTGAAGACACTCTCGCCAAAGTTGCGGGGGAAGGCCCAACCATCATACCGGCTCTTGGGCTTTTCAACCGAGGGCCGAAAGAAGTGGCCATAGGTTGACTCAAAGTCCTGTTCATTGCAGGGAAAGCCAGGCTTCCTGAATACAACAGGTTGAGTGGGGCCTTTCCCTTTTCTGCAGCAGAGGCCTTCTTAGCAGCCTTATTTTTCCTCTGCTTTTTATTTCTCCTGGATGATTTACCAGGCATACCCACATGCCCCAAGCCAGCCCCCTTAGCCTTAGCAGAGAAGGTATCAACTAGTGGAAGAACAGTCTTTGGCATAGAGAAGCTTTGGACAATCTTCCTTTCTGCCGCAAGTTGTTCTTCCAACTTATTGATTTCTTCCTGTTTAAGGTCAAGGAGACTTAGAGACTCTGAGTGCTTAGAGATCAGGTCCAGGCTGCTCCTGTCGGAGAGAAATCAAGCTAGTGATCTCTTCCCTTAGGGAGAAACCCTCGACCTTAAGGAATTTGACTTCCTTTTTCTGAGCCCTCAATCTCTTGCGGCATTCCTCGAAGGTGTTGAGCAGAAGCTCATACTTTTCGAGGAGCTCAGCTTCTCGGGCAAATGGGCTGTCCTCGAGATCATCATCAGGAGACTCATAGTTAGAGTCAGAGAGGGGTGTACGAGCCTTTACCTTCCCAGTGAATGGGGGCATTCTCCTTCTGAGTCAGAGCGACCACCAAGCCCGAAGTAGGCTTCCTCATCATCACTGGAGTCTGAGGAATCAGATTCACTCAGTGTCTTTGGCTTCTTTGCGATGTAGCTTCTCTCCTTCTTTTTATCTCTAGAGGACCTGTGCTCCTCTCCCTTCCCCTTATCTTTCCTGCCTTATTGGTAGTAAGCCACGACGTGTCCTGGATTATTGCTTCCAAAACAAATGATGTCAGCAGGGCGATGTTTGTTCGGTTTAGATGCATACCTATCAGAAGAATAGTTCTTCTTCTGAAGCCTAGAGGAGGAGCCGTCTCTCTTTCTTTGATTCCTCAACTTGAGGAACTTCTTGAATTCTTGGGTGATGAGGGAGAAATCTTCCTCAAACAACTCTGAGCCGGAGGAGTATGGCTCGGAGTCTTCCTCCTCATCCTTTTTCCCCGCACGGGATGAAGCCGCACCCTTGCCCTTCCTGGAGTGAATGGCTTTTAGGGCCACAGTCTTTTCCTTGGCTGCGGGTTTCTCTACTTCTTCTTCTGCTTTCCTCGTGTTCAACTCGAGCTCATAGGACATGAGCTTCCCAAAGAGTATCTAAGGATCAGTTTCTACTAATCTGCCAAACTCTCGGATGGCGCAGATCTTCGTGTCCTATTCCTTAGTAAGGGACCTAAGGAATTTATCATTAAGTTCACCATCAGTGAACACTCTTCTATATCCCTTGAGAGCATTGACGATCTTGAGGAAGTTCTCGAAGGTAACTCCGATCTCTTCCTTGGGCCCTTGCCTGAAGGCCTCATATTTCTGGTTCAGGAGGGATCTCCGATCATGCCTCACTTAATCTGTGCCCTCCATCAGAATAATCAGGTTGTGCCAGATATCCTTGGCTGTCCTGTAGTTGCAGAAGTTCTGCATCATGGAGTCATCGACTGCGCTGATTTGTATTTTCTGTGCCTTCTTGTCAAGTCCGACCAACACCATCTTGTCCTTGTCCATTTCAGAAAGCTTCTTTGGCACCATTTTGGTAGGATCAATGGTGGAGGCCTTAGTGGGAATATAAGGTCCCTCCTCCACGATCATGATGAGTCGAGGGTCGACTGCTTCCATGTAAAATCTAATCCTTTCCTTCAAGATAGGAAAGTTTAGCCTGGTGCACACTGGGATCTTGCCTGAGTACTTGAGTCCGTCCATAGTAGATATCTGCCTTCTTCTTGACACTAGTGGCAGGAACTTACTCAAGGTGTTAACCTCTTTGATGAGCAACCTCCCTCTGATACCACTTGAAAGTCACACTAGTGCCAACTAACTTCTCCTAGGGGGGGGGGGATAGGTGATGCGCAGTCTTTTTGCGGAATTAAAATTTTACCTACACAATGAAAGAAAACAAACAAAGCACAGAAAGACACAGACAGTTATAGTGGTTCCCCGATTTGGGTACGTCCACTTTCCCCCTTCGACCTATCTCCCAACAAGGGATGACTCGGTCACTTCACATACAGGATTGAAATCCAATCCTCACACTAATGGAAGGAACCCTTCCACCCGAAGGAGTCACTACTCCACCACGGGTTGCACCCAACCCTTATAATGAGGAACAAACGTTCCTTTACAACAAAAGTAAAAAATGGAATGTATAAAATACAAACTACTTTTGGAGCGCTAGGTGTCCCACTTCGTTCGATGATGCGTTCTTGAAGAAGACGAAGAGTCCACGACCTTAGCTCTCACTTGGAAAGGATCTCCCCGAGATCAGAGGCGGTAAAGCTTGCGGCAGCGATTCTATCAAGATCGGCGGCTGCAAAGGAGATCGGCAGAGATGCTTTCTAGATCCAAACTTCGTAGCAAAGCTAGCAAGGTCTACCAACGATCTTACTTGGATCGATCGTCTCAATCGATTCGGAAGGGGAAGGTATTCCCATTCAACAAATCAAGAGACAAAGGATCTCAAGATAGACACAAGAGACGCGTTGCTTGGCTAAGCTTCTATCGCCGGGAGATCAGGAAGAACCCACGATCGGCGGCGATGACAACTTGAGGCACGGAGATGGAGGCGGAAGAGAAGACGTGATCCGCTAGGTCAAATCCGGCGGCTCTTTCTTTTCGTATGTATCGATTACCTTTACTATTCAAAATACACGAATATATATACTATAGGTCATCCTTTATGACCGATGTGGGCCCCACCAGTAGAAACCCTAAGTCCGGTTCAAAATAGCGCCTGTACATTTGGTCCGGTCCAGCGCGCCAATGAAAATCGCCTAAGGCAAATTCAGCGGGAATCATTGGTGATTCTCGACAAATCGACGAGAATCACTAATGATTCCTGTCGAATTCTACTTAGAAGAATTCTTAGCTGAATTGCTTGCCAACCAGAAAGAATCGTTGAGAGTCATCATCCATTCTCGACGAATCGTCGAGAATGCAGAGTCATTCTCGACGATTCTGACTTGGCAGATTCCTTGAAGGCGTTTACTCAGCCTGGTGATTCTCGCCGATTCTGACTTGGCAGAATCCTTGAAGGTGTTAAAGGCATTGAGTCAGTCGGATGCATTCGGCGAGAATCGGCTAGTGATTCTCGACGATTCGGCGAGAATCACTTAGTGATTCTCGTCGAATCTTACTTAGACGAATTTTCGTCTATCTTCCCGTGAGCTGGTCTTTGACCCATCCTTGCTCCTATTCAGCTCTAGCACTATCTCGACCCTGTGCTTGAAAGTAAGTACACTCCAATAGAGAGAGCACACGTAGGCCAACACACTGGTTGTCTCAACGAAGGATTACATTGCGCAGACCCGTGTATATTGACCCACTGCACCCTGACATTGGTGTGTACTTAGCATGGAATAACTGCAAGCACAACTTGATAGAAAATCATCAAATACATTATCTATTCACCTTAGCTTGTACAGGGGCTTTTTCAAATCAAGTACATTGTGGATACAATACCCAACACTGCCCAACACAGGTAGATGAAATAGGAAGTAAGAAGAGGAGGAGCACTGATCCTCACTTATCTCACCATAAAATAAATCCTTGACCAACATGGTATCGTCTACAAGGAGACGACAGGAGGAGAAAGCAATTAATAGAGCTTCCTCAATAGAGGAGGAATCAATCTCCTCGTGAAAGAGGATGTTATCATCCATTACTCGAGCTAAAAGCTCCAATTCCTCCTGAAGCACCTGGGAAGACTCAACCCGCACAGGCTCAGATACAAAAAGGGGATCAAGAAATAAAAGAGATGAAAAACTACAATAATCAAAAATAGGGGGAGTGGTCCTGGTCTCACTCCGAGCAAGATCCAAGCATAGATCATCGTCAGTGTCATATGAGTCGTATCGGGGGAAATCCGAGAAAAAATTTCATCATGAATCATTCAATGCGACTAGCAATTTTCAATGAATTTGTACCATTAAAGTTACTTTCAGTTGTTGACACACGGCTTCCTCGGTTGTTATGATGAAAAGATTTAAACCTCGTGGCCTTCAAGCAATGGTCATAAGTGAAAGGTGGTCTTCCTACAGAGAAGATGATGTTGGGAAAGCAACAGTGAAGGAAAAATTGTTAAGTGATATTTGGTGAGACAAAATAGATTACATACTCTCGTTCACATTGCCCATTTATGATATGTTGAGATTTTGTGACACCGACAAGCCATGTCTTCATTTCGTGAGTTAGTTGTTACAATTATTGAATCGAAAATGAGTGTTTCAAGAACGTCAAGCTTTTAGAACACACATCAACGGTGGTAGCAACATTTATTTAAGATAAGATTTAGGGTTTAGGGTTTAGGTCCGCAAGTGTAAGAGGGAATGCCTCTCCACCTGATAATTAAGAGAGCAAAATTCCTTCACCCTCTCAATCTATAAAAATGGATTTGAAGGGCTGGTAATTTGGAAGAAGACACCGAAAAAACCTCCAAAGAATGCCCACTAGAATCCTCGTGTGATGCTCTCCCGAGTGCGCTCGCCAGCACAAATCTCTTAATTATCAGTGTCATATGAGTCGTATCGGGGGAAATCCGAGAACTCGAGGTCCGCAAGTGTAAGAGGGAATGCCTCGTCCAATAAGGAGGTGCAAAGCTTCGCATCAGAAAGGGATATTCCTCATCCAACTTCGGTGCATCCTCAAGCACCGAATCACCCACGAATACAGCATCATCAGCCTACTCACAAGAAAAAGGAGTAGCGCGATCTAGCAAAAATTGCAGAGGGGCAAAATTTCTCTCGAAACTAGGCATTGAATGAGAAGGCCCCCTCGCAAAATCATCCGCTGACACCACCCCGTCGATCGGAACAATCTCTTTATCCCATACAAGAGTGCCCATGCGTTCCTGATCCACTTTTTGCTGGCTAACACTAAAGTGATCATTATCACTCAAGGGAAGCTTGTGAAAAGGGAGCGAGGGACCCATGAAAGATCTATATGTGGCAAGAGATTCTTCGGTAATCTCTATGGTCAAAGTACGAGCAAGATGTGTGATGTCAGTGTATGGGCCCATCAACACCCTGGTAGGCCTGTCCACAGTAGTCCTCCATAAATGGGGGTTGCTGCGCACACGCCCTCAGAGGGAGAAGGCTAGCAAAAATGAGTGCAATCCTTCAACATGCTCGACATTTTAAATAGCCAAGGCGTTAATGTATCAACGCAAAGTGTCATAGAGACGACACTCAGATACAAAATACATAGCGAACAAAAATAATTGCCGAAAAAGTGCTTCACAGCTAGAATAAAAAAATAACACGGACCCGCTTTCTAAACCAAAAACAGAAAAGGAACAAAGAAAAATAAGCAACAAATTTTAAAAACTAAAGCAAATAAGAAACATGAAATGAACAAATGAAAAAGGGCTTCTATTTCCTATATCCCTCTCCAAAAACTCACATGACTGTGTTCCCCGGCAATGACGCTAAAAACTTGATGCGGTCTACGACAAGTGTACCGGTCGCACAAGTAATATAAAATGGGAGAATTTTCCCAAGTATTGATCTCTCAAGGAAGACAGTAAAGTGGAGTTAATTTTGTGGAGGACTTGAGATTGAAGTCCTTAGGTCGGAGTTAACGAAGGTGGTTTTGATTCTTGCGGAAAAAGAAAGTAAAACACTAATAAACTACTCCTATGCAATACTGCTATGTAATGCTTCGCCAGGCGGATGGAAAACTATACGGGTCGCTATGCACCGAATCACTTGGCGGATGGACGAGTAGGCTTGCGGATGAGGTGGTGAGAATGGCGGAATGTGGGTCGTGAGCACCTCTTCACTACGCACGCCACTAGCAATTGCTAGTGCGGCATTATGTGGTGGAGGATGGAAAATAGCGCACCTCAAGCAAATAACGAGAATATAAAATCACATAAACATGATTGTACACAAACGTATATCAAATTAAGCAAACTTCATCAAATACAAAGAGATCAAACTACACTATCAAAAATAAGAGAAGAAGAAAGTGCGAAATCGATCGGATCCGAAGTCTTACTGAGGGTTCACGGAAGGAATCGCCGGGTTGTCAATCCGCATCCTAGCTTATTCCTCAACTGCGTCCGGGGTAGAGGAGGCTGTCACTAACTCCCAATGGACCCGTCTTCTTCATGTCACGATCCGGTGGAGGATGACATAAACACCTCTTAGATTGATGGTGAAAGCTAGGTCAAACCATTCTTAAAGCCTAAGGATGAAGGAGGAGGCCGAGAGGAAGCTACGACTTGAATTTGGCATTGAAAGCTTGCCTGGAGCCCCTCCCTATGGTGGAGGAAGAAGTAAAATGACAGAACCCTCCTCGTAGACGAAAACAACAGAGAAAAAGTTCAGAATCTTAAATTAGGGAAGAACCTACGAATTTATAGATTGCAGAATTTATAATGCACACGACTAGTGGCACACGACCAGTGGTCGTGCGCACTATGTCCAGTGGTCGTGCGTATTAGCATGGAAGAACCTGGTAAAAATTGGAATCAATGTACACGATCAGTGGCGCACGACCAGTGGTCGTGCTCACTATGTCCTGTGATAGTGTGTTTGCCCCAGACAGAACTTGGAAAAATAGAGAATAGCGCGCACGATCAGTGGCGCACGACTAGTGGTCGTGCGCTAAAGATCCAATCATTGTGCGCAGTGTTCCTGTACCGTTTGGGGTTCGATGAACTCACCGCGCACGACCAGCGGTCGTGCGCTAAGGAGTACACTGATCGTGCACGTGTAAAAACGCACGATCAGTGGCCGTTAGGCTAAAAAAATTCCCAAACAATCCCGGAACACTCACACGACCATTATACCAGCTGGAAAAACAAATCACTGATATGTGCAGACATTCCACGCAATCACAATAAGAAGTACAATCCATAAAAGTAACAAAAATACACGACCACGGGCCTAAGAGTGCACTTCCTATGGAAATAAAGATAAGATGAAATATATACAATAACGAACTAAAAGTGAAGTGCATGTGAAAGAAAACTAGCCCAGATGAGTCTGAAAATCAATATATAAATAGGGCTCATCATCGAGCTGAGTTCAGAGTTCGTCGAACTAAGCTTGGCTTTCGTCGAACTAAGATTCTGAGTTGATATTGGAGTTCGTTGAATGGAGCCCAGCGTTCGTCGAGCTAAACTCAGAGTTAAAAACCTGAGTTTGTCGAACTAAGCTCGACATTCATCGAACTGAGCTCTGCATTTGTCGAACTGAACTTCTTTGGAATTCCTTCTGTAGTAACAACCCTGGAAATTATTCTATGACCCTAGTCTATACATGCTGGGTCAAACTAAACATCCTAAACATAAAATAATAATCCTAGCCCAAATAAGTGATAGGGTGTTCCAACAGGGTTGGTCTGGATTGGTGATGTTTATAATGAATGTCGGAGAAGACTCCGAGTATAAACGTGTAGTTGTATGGAGTCTGAGGGTTATACCTGTGAAAGGAGAGTAACAGGAAGTACTAGAGTTCAGCTCCAGGAAAATACCCAGGAAAGATCACAGTTCAGGGAATTGTTGATGTCGCTAGGCGATAGTGAATGTTGCCAAGTGATAGCTCCCAGTGAGCTAAAATTTTGTGTGGCCTGTCTCTAAGAGACCCGAGGGCCATTACATATGGAGCTATGAGCTTAAATTGCCCAGCAATGGTGGGTGCTAGCCTGAAATGGTACAAAGCCGTGTGGCTTATATTTGAGTTGAGCCATGAAGAACAACTACCGTGCCATCAAGTTAAGTACCTTCAAAACGACTGGGTCATCATGTTAGGTACCTCTGAATGGGCAATCAGTCGTTCAGTTAATTACCGCTGAATGACATAATCGTCAAGTTAAGTACCTCTGAACGACAAGGGTTACTATTAAGTTAAATACCTCTGAACGACGTAGTCGTCAAGTTAAGTACCTCTAAACGGTGGTGATACATGTGAAGTCCAGTACACTGAAAATGTGCTCTGAGTGCACGGGGCATGTGGTCATTGAGCCTACGTCTGTGGTGAATGGTGCTTAAATGTACTTTGATGTTGCCACTATATATATTTGCTGCTGTTTGCAGGGAAGGAGAATAGCCGCCCCGAGTAAGGGGTAGGGCCGTTATAAATTGGTCAGCAAAATGCTGATGGTTGCTTTGTTTGCCACATTTGTGTGGGCCGTTTGTGCAGGTGCTGGAGAGCCAAGTGAGAAGTAGCGGGCTGAAGCCCTTGTGCTGTGATTAGCGGGCCCTCGAAGGCCCAAAGGCTAACTTTTTACTGTTTTCATGTGTGGTCGGTCTGCGTGTCGATGTATGATACCCCTTGATGTAAATGAAATAGTTGTATGGCTGAAAGGCCAAAACATGTGTTGTATTATTTATATATATATCATTCATATACAAGCTTTTGTAGTGGACATTCCTACTATTATGGGTTCTTAATCTAAATGCTTCCGCTAGAATGCTCTGAGTTAGGACGCGTTCCTAGTTGAATTTGGATTTGGAATCAATAAGTAATCTTCTTACCTATTCGTAGTATATGACATCGGGCCCTTGTTGGACCTTCTATCATATGTTATACGATAGATGAGGGTGTTACAAAAATTGGTATCAAATTCCGTTCACGGTCTTCCTTCTTCGAATTCGTGGTCGAATTATTTTAAGGGGTGGTGAGCACGTGCATATACGCTACCTTGATAACACAACTGAACCAATGAATGTCCACTTAGAAATGAAAATATGCATGTTTGAGGAACTGGTATGTTCCTATAATTGCTTTTGGCAATATTCGTAGTTGCTTAATTGTGTGTTTCACATTGTAGGTGACTAGAAGTGGTGAGGGGCAGCTAGAAACCTAGCGCTCGGTGGAGAGTAGTGCACCCAATGAGGTGCCAACACCACCTCCTTTGGCGGAAACTATACAATTGGTTGCTGAAGCCATGTTCGCAATGATTAATGCGCAACTAGGGGGTCAGAGACAACCTCCAATTCTTGCGATGGTCTAGGAACTAGTTTGCGTGATTGAGCACGTAGCGGTGAGATAAGTGGTTGTTGAGCTAGTGGCCGCAAGGTGAGTGATAGAGAAGCAACTGAAACACTTTATGAGTTTCAATCCCCCTATGTTTATGGGTACTGGAACCCCTACACAAGCCAAAGATTGGATCTCAATAATAAAGAGGGTCCTGATGGCAACTGAAATGGAAGAGTGGAAAAGTCACTGTGACTACCTTCTTATTGGATGGTGAGGCAAGACTATGGTGGGATGAGCTGGAGCTGCACCAGTTTCTGGTCGGCCGTTGAATGAGATCTCAATAGAGGAGTTCTCAAGGTGTTTTCTGGCAAGATACATTCCATCTGCATAGTGGATTGCGATGGAGAACCAATTTCAAAAGTTAACTCATGGCGAGAGGTCAGTGGATGACTACTTGCATGAGTTTACGAGATTGGGAAGATATGCAGGCTTTACGTTTGTAGATGAGGAACTAAAAACAAATCAGTTCTATGAAGGGCTGAGAGATGACCTGCGATTGCTTCTCTCAGGACCGATGATGCAGGGTTTTCTTACCTTGGTCAATACGGCCCGCTTTCTCGAGCTAGACATGAAGCGTGTGCAGCGTAAGAATGAATTGGCAGGGAAGAAGTAAGAGTTTAACATACCTAGTTCTTCAAATTCTGGGTATCGACGGTGGAAAAAGAAGCCTAAAACTTCTGCGCCGACTCCTTCGTCTCCTCCGTCTGGAGCAATATCTGGGAGAGGTCCGCTCACATATTATATATATGGCAAGGTTGGGCATATGGATCGAGATTGATGGAGTGGCCTTCAAAAAGGGGAGAAAAAGACGGGTGTATCTTATGCTGAAAAGAGAAAGGCAGTGGTGGAATCAACTGCATCTCAAGCGCAACCCCGAGTCTATAATCATGGCCAACAGGAGTCCATAAAACAAAGTGATGTCATAACAGGTATGAGTTAAGATACAATTTTTTCTGCTTTCCATTCTTAGTACCTTGTTCGTTTCTTGTGCATGAATGGTTTGAATTAGGCTTTGTCCGGATATCGGAGTGTTCGGCGAGAGCACTGTTTGAAACACGAGCTTCTTATTCCTTTTTGTCGGAAGACTTCGTGGGGCATATCAGAGTGCCTTCATTTACGTCGACAGATCGAGTGAATGTGTTGCTACCTAACGGGTGCTTGATGAGCGCAGATCTAGCCTGCTGTGTTGAGGTACTGATAAGAAGTCGAGATTTTGGATTGGAAGCATCTGTGCTACCGATATCAGTGTTTGATGTAATCTTTGGTATGGACTAGATCTTAGAGCAATGTGCTTATATAGATTGCAACTCTAAGGAAGTCACACTAGGACAGAACACCAAACGAGAGACTAAATTCGCTGGTATATGAGGATCGAGCAAGATAATGATGTCTGCTATCCAAGTAGTCATGGCAGTTTAGAAGGGCGCGAAGTTGTTCTTCATGCTATTGGAGGCTTTTGACCCAAGGCCGGTGTGAGTTATGTTCCTATTATATCGGAGTATGTTGATGGGTTTCCTAAAGATCTTCTAAGGTTAACGTGCCAACAGGAGATTGACTTCGCTATTGAGTTTGTGCCAAGTGCGCAACCTATGGCACGCTCTCCATATCATGTTGTGCCAAAGGAGATGGAGGAACTAAAGGTTCAATTATAAGAGCTACTGGACCAAGGCATTATACGCCCAAGTATGTCACCTTGGAGCGCTCCGGTCCTATTTGTCAAAATGAAAGACGGAAGTTTGCGGCTATGAATTGAATATCAAGAGCTGAACTAGCTGACAAAAAAGAACAAGTATCTGATTCCACGGATTGATGACTTGTTCGATCAGCTAGTGGGATCAAATATCTACTCAAAGCTGGATTTAAGGTATGGCTATTATCAGTTGAGGATTTAGGAATGTGACATTCCCAAAACAGCATTTAGTACACGCTATGGTCATTACGAGTTCACTGTAATGTCGTTTGGGCTAACAAATGTGCCATCGGTATTCATGGGCCTAATGCACCGAACGTTTCAAGAGTACATGGAATTGTTTATAAATGTCTTTATTGAAGACATATTAGTGTACTCTCAGTTTGAAGAATACCATGCGAACCATTTATGAATGTTATTGCACACCATGAGAAGGAACTAGCTCTATGACAAGTTCTCAAAGTGTGGCCACGTGATAAGTGGAGATGGCATTGCGATGGATCCAGCAAAGATAGTTGCGATACGGGAGTGGCCGGTTTTGCCTTCTATGGCTGAAGTCTGGAGTTTCCTTGGACTTGTGGGCCACTACAGGCACTTTGTAAAGAACTTCTCGCGGATAGTCTTGCCTCTCACCACACTAACGAGGAAAGATCAGAAGTTTTTTTGGACGTTGTAGGGCGCGCGAGCTTTTGAGTGGCTGAAAAAAAGTCGTCTGACTATGACTCCAATCTTGACGACGTCATATGGTTCGGACGGCTATGAAATTTATAGTGATGCATCAGGGAGTGGCTTAGACTATATTCTTCTTTAGTTTGGTAAAGTAATAGCTTATGGCTCATGCCAGTTGAAGGTGCATGATAGGAACTATCCAGTCCGCGACCTAGAGTTGGCGGCAGTGATATTTGCACTTAAACTGTGGCGTCACTACTTATATGGCCTGAAAGTTGACATCTTCACGGACCATAAGAGCCTTAAGTATCTGTTGTATCAGAAGTATCTAAATATATGACAGCGGAGGTGGATGGAGTTCCTCGGGAACTACACCTTCCAAATTAATTATACTCCCGGGAAGGGAAATGTAGTTGTAGATGCTTTGAGTCATAGGACTCCGACAAGGGCAAGTTGGTTGCGGATGCATGATGAGCATGTAATCCAGGAGTTGGAGGCCTTAGACATATCTTGTGTTGACAAGAATGCTACTGCACGTGCATGCCTGAACTGGACGGAGGTACAGTATGACCTTATAGACATGGTTTGACGAGAAACATAACTTGATGAAAGTCTATAACGTTATGCAGTGGATGGGTCAAATGCCCAATTCTCCTGGGATGACGGCCTTTTGCGAAAAGCTGGTCGTTTGTGCGTCTCGAATATGGGTAAACTTCGTGAGGAATTTATGTACGAAGCACATTTTACAAAGTACTCAATTCACACAGGGAGCACAAAAATCTAAAAGGACATGAAAAAGGTGTTCTAGTGACCAAGTTTGAAGAAAGACATAGCCCATTACGTGGCAAAATGTCAAACTTGTGCCTTGGTGAAAGGTGAATGCCAGAAGCCTGGCGGTTTCCTGAAGTCATTACAAATCCCGATATGGAAGTTCGATGACATTTCTATGGATTTCAAGCATGGAATTCCTAGATCTCAGAGTTGAAATTATGCCTTGTGGGTGATCGTTGACCGATTAACAAAAGTGTCACACTTCATACCAAAGAGGAAGGATGATTCAGTGGAAAAATTGTCTAAGTTATATGTGGAAAATATCATACGATTGCACGACATGCCGCTTAGCATCGTAAGTGATCGAGATGGGCGCTTTACTTCAAATGATTGGAGGCTAATCCATCAATTTTAGGGACTAAACTAAAGTTCAGTACGACCTTTCATCCACAAATGAATGGTCAGACTGAGAGGAACAACAAAACAATAGGGGATATGATCTGTATGTGCGCCCTGGATTTCGAGAAGAGGTGGGAAGATCAGCTCTATATGATTGAGTTCGCCTACAATAATAGCTAACAAGCTAGTATACAGATGGCGCCATTTGAAGCTTTATACGGTAGGAAGTGTCGTACATCGTTAGCTTGGGCGAAAACAGGCGAATCAAAGATATATAAACGTAAATAGGTTGAAGATGCAAATTAGACCATACGTACTATTCGAGAGCATCTTTTGATAGCCCAAGATAGGCAGGCAAAATACTACAATGCCAAACTCTGAAATATGGAGTTTGCGGTGGGCGATTGGGAATACTTAAAGATCAAGACATTCAAAGGTGTATCCAGGATTCAGAGCTTGAAAAAGCAGAGTCTAATGTATCTTGGCCCGTTCGACGTGGTGGAACGAGTTGGAGAAGCCGCCTATCGATTAGCTCTATCAACAAAGCTAAGTGGCTTGAACAATGTGTTTCACATATCGGTGTTGCGCAAAGCTATGAAAGATCCAACTCAAGTGATTGTGGATGATCGAGTACCGGTCGATAGTGGGCTAACGATTAAATTTAGGCCCATTCAGATTGAGGATTCGATGATCAAGCAGCTGCGGAATAAGACAATTGGGATGGTCAAAGTCTGGTTGGAAACTATGGCCGTGAAGATTTGACATGGGAGCGAGTGCAAACCATGCGCGAGGAATATCCCGAGTTATTTGTAAAATAATGTTGTAACATTATTTTGTGAAAGGAAAATATGTGATAACATATTAATTGCTGGTTTCCTTATAGATGCGTACAATTTCGGGATGAAATTTTTGTGAGGGGAGGGTTGTAACACCCTAAAAATTATAAGTGGTCATTAGATGTTACCGGGGGGCGATAGGAAGCTATTGCGCGGCGCTAGAAAGTTATCGCGGGGAAATAGCTCTAGATATCGGCGCCAGCTGGTTAAAGCAGACACCGCCTGTATTACCGTGAGGCGGTAGGAGTTATTGCGTGGCGGTAGCTTTTAGATAAAGGCTTGACTTGAGATTTAATTCTCATTTTCTCTCACACACTCTCTTGCTTACTTCTAGAGAAGTAAGTGGAGGAAAAGTCCAGGAGCTCAAGAGGAGTCGATCCAAGGTGTGCTTGTGATCAGAATCGCAAGTCGACGCTATATCCGCGAAGAGGAAGTTGTGACAATCAATTTCATCCGGATAAAAGATCACGGTCATGGTTCCAAAGAAAACTACAAGGGTAATGATTTTATCCTTGGACAAGTAAAGTCCTCAATATGCATACTTGCATGGAACCCCTCACCAAAAGGTGAAGAAAAGGTGGTTTCCAATGGATAGATCGGTATAATCCCTGTTAAATATTGCGTATAGATCCGGAAATAAAGAGTACAGAATAGGCATGCTGTGTGAAGCCCATCCAGATGGGTTGGTCTGGATTGGTGATGTTTATAATGCGTCTCGGAGAACACTCCGAGTATAAACGTGTATTTGTATGGAGTTTGAGGGTTGTACCTGTGAAAAGAGAGTAATAGGATGTACTGGAGTTCAACTCCAGGAAAATAACCAAGAAAGATCACAGTTCAGGGAATTGTTGATGTCGCTAGGAGATAGTGAATGTCGCCATGTGATATCTCCCAGTGAGCTAAAATTTTGTGTGGCCTGTTTCCATGAGTCCTGGAGGCCATTGCATGCAGAGCTGTGAGCTTAAATTGCCCAACAATGGTGGGTGCCAGCCTGAAATGGTACAAAGCCTTGTGGCTTATGTTTGAGGTTAGCCGTGAAGGCCAACTACTGTGCCATCAAGTTAAGTACCTCTAAATGACCGAGTCATCTTGTTAAGTACCTCTGAATGGGTAGACAGTCGTTAAGTTAAGTACCTCTGAACGACATAGTCGTCAAGTTAAGTACCTCTGAACGACAAGGGTTACCGTTAAGTTAAGTACCTCTGAATGACATAGTCATCAAGTTAAGTACCACTGAACAGTGGTGATACACGAGAAGTCCAGTACACAAAAAATGTGCCCTAAGTGCACGGGGCGTGTGGTCGTTGAGCCTATGTCTACGGTGAATTGTGCTTAAATGCACATTGCTGTTTCCACTATATATATATATGATGATAATTGCAGGGTGTCACAACCCGCATTTTCTCCGAAGAAAATAGATTATCAGAGTAGGAGAAAACACGCGTCATGATGCCACGTCGAGCAGGGGATAACTACCGACGTTCAGGCAAACCACTATCAACTATACTTTATGAAAATTCATAAGTTATATGATTAGAAAATCAGTTATATTTTTAAAGGCCGTATCCCTCGGCTCGGTGGATCACCTAGTCCACAATTTAAAAACTATACTTATACGCTGCGGAAAATACTTTATTCAGGTTTGACATCCTAAAAAAGTGCATAAGTGTCCCAGAGGACAACTTATACTATGCAGGACCCTACTTTTAATTTATTCTATGTATAAGAAAACGATCTTTTTACGTTATTTGGAAAATAGTGTTGAGTTTTATAAAACATGTTGATCATGAGTAATACTTATAATAGTGTTTTTAGGTTTAAAAGTAACTAGCAAACTAGCATAAATCATCCCAAGAGCAAGTAGACTATCTCCAATAAAGGAAGCAGCAAAAAGTAACATATCTAGTATCAAGGTAAAAACTACCAGTTGGCGCCAACAAACTAACACGAACCCACTGACAAGTATGTATATCTGTAAGAAAAACAACACCAAAACTACCTCGCAAAAACAAGGAACTAATCTCTATAGCACCAGAGACCACCAGCAACTGCACAGCACCACTAGCCGACAGAGCGGCTACTATCCAGAACCAGAGGCATTCAAAGAAGAAAGAATACCTCAGCAAGCAAAACTAGAAAACTGCTCGAAAGTTTCAATCAGAAGATAAGTAAAAGAGGAAAATAAAGCAATAACAGTCATAACTGCTAAAGGCAAGGCAAAAAGAAAAGCACTAATTGCGAGGAAACAACAACAACCCTGCCTAAAAATAAATCCTGCAGAGTTTACCAGGCTACCATGAGCCCCAAACGTTGCGAATTTACAAAGGAAGAAACGTCTAGCACCCTAAGCTATGAGAGATGGTAGTAGCAAAAACAATGCGGATCCGGGTTGGAGGCAAACTCAGTCCCCCAACCACCATTTCCAAGAAACCAAGCTTAGGGGTCTACATGTGAAAGCACTAGGGACCTCCCACCCCCTTGCCCAGCCCATACCTAGAGCAAGATAAAAGAAAAAGGGTGGCCTTGGCTAAATTACACAACACCTCCCCAATTAAGAGCTTCAAACAACCACTACTAACCACGACCCACGATTCGGCCTTTTTTGGAAAAAAGAAAAAAAAATAGCCGACAAGGAACCTCAAAATCAAGGAATTCACTCGAGGGTGAAAATCAAGGTAAGGGGAAAGCGTTGAGATGACTCAACACGGCCTGGCATTGAGTGAGCCCCACTCACTCAACGCCTAACCAAACCTTGGCGTTGAGTGAGTTAGCCTCACTCAGCGCCAGAATCAACCATGGCGTTGAGTGAGGTTCACTCACTCAACGCCCTCCGCAAGAACAGCTCTGGCGTTGAGTGATCTAACCTCACTCAACACCAAAACAGCTATGGCGTTGAGTGAGGTTCACTCACTCAACGCCTCCCGTAAGAAAACTCTGGCGTTGAGTGAGCTAACCTCACTCAACGCCAAAACAGCTATTGCGTTGAGTGAGGTCTACTCCCACAATGCCTTCAGCAAAACAGGCAGTGGCGTTGAGTGAGCTAACCTCACTCAACGCCAAAACAGCTACGACGTTGAGTGAGGTCTACTCACTCAATGCCTTAGCACTTTACCGCAGGAAAACCCTAAACGAACACCATTCGGAATAGGTCGGCGAGAATGCCGATTGATTCTCGCCGAATCGGCAAGAAAGCAGATTGATTCTCGCCGAATCGGCGGGAATGCAAATTGATTCTCGCCGAATCGGCAGGAATCACTAACGATACTCGTCGAAGTCGGCGGGAATCACTTAGTGATTACCGTCGATTTAAACTTAGATGAATTTTCTCACTCAGTCGCCTCACTACTTAGCCGCAAAAGAACAGACCAAACTATGGCTTTAAGTGTGTGCACCACACTCAACGTTAAACCCTGGCGGCTTTTGGCTTTGAGTGTGTGCACCATACTCAACACCAAATCCCGAGAGCCTACCAAGACTGGTTCTCACTAGAGCACTACCACAGAAATCTCCCTCTCTCTCTCGGCTCCACCCGCAAAAGCACCAAACCAAAAATAAAAATCTGGAGTCTAAATGGTGAAAACAACCAGCGGGTTGAGCAAAAAAAACACAAGGGGGAAGATCAAAACAGAATTTAGGGCGAACCTAAAACTACAACACAGAATTTTAACAAGCAGAAGAGAAAAACTTGGCTTCTATCCTAGGGCTAACCGGGTAGTTAAGAGGGGGAAAAATCAAAATAGCAAGTGCAAGGACCACTTGCCTCGGTTCTTTAGCGAAGCTTCACTCGAGCCCTTCCTCTCCCTCGGCACCAGCAGCAACAACAACTAGCCAGCACATCCCGAGCTTTAATGGCGGAAAGATCAAAAACCGTAAATCCAAATATCTTAAAAACCCTACGAAACTCAAATCTCTTACCGTAGAAATGAAGGTCTGAGCGATAGCAATCCATATCCACTCTCGGAATCGAAATCTGCCCACAAACGCTCCCGGAATCGCCGTCCGAAGGGGTAGCAGGTCCAGCGGTTTTCGTCTATTTTCCGCGAACAGGAGCAGGAGACGGTTTTCGGGAAGGGGAAGAATGGGCCCGCTAATTTGGCTTAAGGCTTTTAAATATATCTTAACACGCCTATTCAGCCTTAACCACCTCCTAAGCCGCCGGTTCCAATCACTTAGCCTAATAATTATAATTTGCATTAATTAGCACACCCAAAACAACGGGAAAACCAAAGTTCCTCAGAATTCGACGAAATTCGCACCGTAACTAAATACCCATGCTACGAATGCAACGGCAAAGTCGAAATTAACTTTCGACAAACAGAACTCGAGTTATACCTACCCGAAGCCAAAACACAAGCATCCCCCGAGAGGCCACACCGGGTCACCCAAAACGACTCGGCTTGGTAGGGAGATCTTGCCAATAGGCTACAAAATAGGCCACCAAGTTCTAAGGAGTTAAGACCACACTCCAGAGATGGCACAAGCCAGGAAAATGCGTCGACGTAACGCCAAGCAAGAATTAAATAATCGCAGAAAAATCGGGGGCGTTACAGTCACTTCCCCTAAAAGAAAGTTTCGTCCTGAAACTCTACGCACAACACTTCTACTATAGAAGGAAAAGTAACAAGCCAAACATTATAAGAAGAAAACACACAAAACTAATCAGGGAAACAGTTGAGGGTGAGCCTCCTGTTGCGCGCTAGGGTTCGAAGAAAATACACGCAACCGAACTAGCAACCCGATGAGGCAAGTATACCTATCGAATTGTAGCAAGGGGACACAAGTGTCGTATTGAAATCCGGGAACTGTTGGCTAAGCTTACTCACACGAACGCTATTATCTTATCGACGGAAAAACTAGGGTTTTAGAAAATCTAAGCGCAATGGAGAAATTAAAGCAAACTAGAAAGAGAACTACCGCAATTAAGTTACGCTATTAAGAAAAGAACTATGCTAGAAAGGAAACTACTGCAGTTAATTAAAGAGCACAAGATAGGAGATTACTACTAAAGGAAGAAAATATGAAATGGAAATGCACCCGATCGAGATTCACCTCGGCTAAAGACGATTAAGAAAATGCGATAAAAATCTAAACTTAATAGGATAAGGGTCCTTGACCGTGGAGGTTCCTAAAGCTTGAACAAGCTTCTCTCGAAGTCGTGCCCAACTGAGTTTAGGAAGGTCTGACCGACTCTCGTCTAAATCGGAGGCCTAAAACTCGCTTTACGCGGTGAACCCCACTGTTGGATTTTACTCCAATCCGGGAGATTTGGACGTCTGCCTCTCTCGAGGGGTGCGTACAACTCCCTTTACTCTTGAATGCTCACTTCATTCTTTCGGCCTCTCGGCTAGCCCAGAATGAAAGCAAAGGCGGAGAGTATATATCGAAAATATACCCCCAACCCGTGATTAATCAAGAGTAATTCAAGGCCCTAACCTAAAAAGAAAAGATTGATTAAAACATCATAACATAATCGCTCTAACCTCGGATCATCAAGATCGAGTACAATGAGGATTAGTTAATCATAATGGAGTGGAGGAGGGGAGATGAGTAGAAAAACATAAGAAGAACACAAGCTAAGGGAAGAACAATTTTATTAATGAAAAAGGGCAAGTTACACTAATGAAAATAAAATTACAAGTGCATGAAAATTAAACCCTATTCTAGCCCTACATTAAGCACTAAGCAAGAAGAAAATTACATTAAAAGCTAGCACAAACTAAGATTAAACTAGGGTTAACCAAAAAGTACAAAGAGAGGGGGAGAGAGAGAGAAAAAGCATGAAAAAGGATCAAGAAACAAAGGGGCAGCACCTCCCCCACTCAACCAAAGCTTGCTGAAATGAGGGGGAGGGGGGCTCAATTTATAGAAAATTTCTCGGGTTGGTCACGCTCTCTGACACGCCCTAGGGGGGGCGTGTCAGGGGGCGTGACAGGTACGGATTTGACCTCGGGCTCTGGATTCTGGCGGGAGGGATGATTGCTTCGGTACGTCAGTGGTCACGCCCTAGGTCACGCCCGTGACAGGGGGGCGTGACAGGCATGTCATGTCCAAATCATTGGTCGGAAATCCGTCAGTCGCCGAAAAAGGAAGGTGTCACGCCCATGTCACGGGCGTGACATGGGGCGTGACAGTACTATTTGCGTGCTGAGGCGGAAGGGCATTTAATGCGGCGGCAGCTTTGCGGCAGAGGGCGACACGCCCCTGGTCACGCCTAGTGACACGCCCAGGGAGGGCGTGACAGGGGGCGTGACAGCGGTTTTGACCGTTTTCTGTCCCTTCCATCAGGTGTCCTCGGGATCGGGTGACACGCCCTAGGTCACGCCCAGGGAGGGCGTGACATGGGGGCGTGACAGGCCATTTTGGCAATTTTTCTGAAAACCTGCAAAAAGACAGGAAAAAGTTAGTGGCAATAAAATTTACATAAAAAGGATAAGAATAAACTAATAATAGACATAATTTGTACAATATAAAATATAAAATACGATAATAGTTTAGGCTACAAAACGTATTATCAAATCCCTCATAGCCAACTCTAACTTCCAAGTCGAGCTTTCCAAACCCTGATTCTTCCATAGAACATTGACCATCGGGATGGACTTCCTTCGCAGCACCCGATCTTGAGTATCCAAAATGCGAACTGGCACTTCAATAAAAGAGAGATTGCGCTCCAACTGGGGCACAACATCCAATACTTTCCCACTACTGCGCACACACTTCCGCAATTGTCTTACGTGAAATACATTATGAACACTAGGGAAGTTTGCTGGCAATTCCAACTTATAAGCTGACACGCCAATCCATTCAACAATCTTAAACGGGCCCACATACCTCGGGTCCAATTTCCGATTCTTACCGAACCTCTTAAATCCCACCATCAGGGAAACCTTAAGAAACACAAGGTCCTTTACGGAAAACTCCAAGCCAGACCTATGCCGATTGGCGTTCTTCTCGTATCTCTCCTAAGCTATATGAAGCTTTTCTCGAATAAGCTTCACTACGACTTCAATCTCCTCGAGCGCATCCGGACCCAACAAGGGTCTCTCACCTGCCTCAACCCAAAACAGGGGAGTTCTGGAGCGCCTCCCATACAAAGCTTCAAACGGAGCCATTTGCAAACTTTCTTGATAACTGTTATTGTATGCAAACTCCATAAGTTGCAACCGCTCATCCCACGCTCCATCGTGGTCTAGAATGTAGCATCTGATCATATCCTCAATTATCTGGTTCACCCGCTCCGTCTGCCCATTGGTCTGTGTTGGAACACCCTATTACTAATTTGGGTAAGGATCACTATGTTTGTCTTAGGAAACCAGGTTGACCTAGTTATATAGTTGTAAAGGTCAACATTAGAATGAGTCTAGGGCTTAGAACTTAGGTTTGAAGCTGCCCCCAGGACCATTCCAATATCAAGGATATAGAGCCAAGTCTAAGCCAATTCTCGTCGAGCTCCGGTCGACGAAACGTCGAGCTTAGTTCGACGCTCTCTGAGCTCAACTTCGATAAATCGTCGAACTCCAGTCGACGATCTTCGAGCTCAGATCGACGATCTGCTTTCAGACAATTTTGTTTAGTCGTCGAACTGCATTCTACGTTTTTTTAGCTCAGGTCGATGATCTCTCTTCAGCTTTTCTTCAGGTCGCTGAGCTCGGTTCGAAGATCTTCGAGCTCAGTTCGACATTTTCTGTCTATTTGATCTGTTTCCATCTCTGAGCTCAGTTCGACGATAGTAGAGCTCAGATCGACGATTTTTCTGAAGAGATCAACGATTCTAAGGATTCAAATGCTGCCAATCTTTGGAATGTTTTTGAAATCTCTCAGTATTTATGTTAAGGAGATCTGCCAGCCGTTTGTCTTTATTCTGGAGCAAGTTTCAAGGAATTATTCAGGGAATGTTTTATTGGACCTTCCTCTAGAAGACAAGACTCTTTATGGAAGACATTTATGCCTGCCAACGGCTATCTTTGACAAGATTCTTTTTGAGAATAAGATCTTCCTTTTCATCTTCAGTCAAAAAAGAACACACAACAATATACACAGAGAACACAACAAGAAGAATTAAGCTGTGACAGATAACAAGTGATAAATTCTGAAGAATCAGCATAACAATTTTTTTACTTACAGAAAAGTGATCACAACCTCATCTCAAGAACTCCAGACACCTCTTCTTTCAGCCTTTTTGCTGAAACAATACTTTGCTGGAGATCTAAAGTTCTAAAGGCCTATCACCCTAGAGCAAAGCTTCCATTCCTGAACCTGTCTACAACTCAGGGGGAGCTTTGACAACAAAAGATCCACTAGTCTTCTCTCATTTGATTTGAGAATAGAGAAGACAACTTCACCTCTTTATCTTTTCTTTTTCTGCTGTAAAAGGGTTCTTGAACTCCCTTCAAAAGTTCTGTCTGGTTCTGAGAGCCTTGTCAAAACTCAGTGGTGGCAAGACACCTTATCAAAAAATCCAGTTTTGGTTTTTGTGCACCTTAACAAAAGCTCATTGGTGTCAGGACACCTGATTAACTCATCCTGAGTGGATTCCTACCAAGGGTGGTAGAAGAGTGGATGTACCCAGGTTTTTGGGGAACCACTATATTTCCTTGTGTCTTCTGGGTTGTTTGTGTGATTGGTTTGCTGTGTGCTGTGCTCTTTACTTCTTTGTTTTTAACTCTTTACTATCACTCTACACTATACTATAAATTGAATTTTATATTTGCTGATTAATTTCATCTGTGAAATTAATTTAAATAAACTCTATTCACCCCCCCTCTAGAGTTGAGATAGATCTTATCCTCACTTTCAATTGGTATCAGAGGGAGGTTGGTTGCTCACACAGGCTAACACCTGAACCAAAAGATCCTTGATAAGATCAATCTCTTCAGAGGGTTATTTTCTTTATATCTTATATTATTCAAAGACATGGCAAGAACAAGGATTATGCAAGCACCAGACCTCCAGTGTGCAATCTATCTAAGTTTGCACTCTGGAAGGCAAGGATTAGATTATACATGAACTCTATTGATGAATATATTTTCAATTCTGTCTTGACAGTTTGTCCAAGTCCACCTGTAAGCTCAAGCACAAATGCTGTTCCACCTCCCTCAGGAACAGATGCTGAAATCAAAAGATGGAAGACTGCAGATGCCAAGGCTATGAACATCTTAGCTCAAACAATGTCTGATGAGATTTTTCAGAAGGTAGTTGAATGCAACTCAGCTAAAGAAGTATGGGACAAACTCTCAGAAATTGTCTCAGGATCTGCTGATGAGAGGAAAGACAGAAGATCTCACCTCATAACCCAATATGAGAACTTCAAGAAAGGAGAAGCTGAGTCAGTTGTAGACATGTACAACAGATTAAGTCTGATTGTCAATGAGCTAAAGACCTTGGATAAAGAAATCTCATTGACTGAGCTTGATGACAAGATCCTAATGTGCTTCCCCAGCACTTGAGATTCAAGAATCCGGCCAATCAAAGATGCCAGAAGTCTAAATGAAATCACTACTGAAGCTCTCCTAGGCAAACTCAAATCTTATGAGCTGCTCATCAAGAACAGAGAAGAAGAACAGAAGGTTGCCTCACCAGTCTCAAAGGAAGAGAAGTCAATAGCTTTCAAAGCCATTGAGAATCAGCCTGAAGAAAAGCTCACAGGCAATGAGGAGTTGGTCAGCCTAAGGGCCAAAAGATTTTACAAACTGGCCAGAAAGGACTTCAGAAAAAGGCCATACAAAGGACATGATAAACCAAGGTATGATAAGTCAAATAATGATAAAGAAATTATATGCTTTGGCTGCAGGAAACCAGGCCACATTGTGCCAGACTGTCCAGAAAACAAGAACAAGGACAGAAAGGATAGAAGAGAAAGAAGGAAAGAGAAAGACTTCAAAAAGAACAGCTCAGACAAAGCCTCCTCCAGCAAGAACAAACATACAAGGAAGGGCTTTGTTGCTGAGACATGGAGTGAGACAGAAGAGGATTCTGAAACTTCATCCATCTCCAGTGATGATGAAGATGATGCAGATGAAAATGAATTTTGCATGATGGCTATCAATGCCTCACAGCAAAACTCTGATACAGAATCAGATTCAGACTCAGAAACTCAACCAGAAGAAGATCTGGTAATTAACTCTTTTGATTTTAATTCTGAGGATTTTAAAATTGAATTTAAGACATTGTGTTTGGACTTACTAAAATCTGAGAACGAGATAATCTCTCTCAGAAACAAATTATCTGAATACAGTGTCCTAAACTCAAATAACCTTAAACTCTCTGAGGAGTTAGAATGCTGTAGGGAGGAGATAGCTTCACTGAAAAGTGAACTATCAAAGGCCAAAAAGTTTGAAGAATCCCTAAATGGGAGAAGTATCAGACTGATGGACATTACAAGCACAGTGAACTCTAGATTCAATAGTACACTGGGCTTGGGTGCCTCATCCAGCCAACCTATAATATTAACAACCCCAATCAAATTTGTCTCTGACAAAGGAAAGGGAGTAATAGAGGTAGCTAGGAATAATACAGATCTGCCAGAGAAAATTTCAGTTCAACAGATTGCGTCGAACAGAGCTCGACGATCGTCAAACAGAGCTCGACGATCGTCGAAAAGAGCTCGACGGTCTAACACAAAATCGTCGACCTCAGCTCAACGATATCCAGACTCTGAACTTCAGTATAATCGATCTTCGAACAGAGATCGACGATCTGACCCAAGATCGTCGACCTCAGTTCGACGATCGTCGAACAGAGATCAGGTCTGTGAACATTCCTTCAATGGCACATCTAGATTCAATCCTAGAAGTCCCACATCCCAAGGCTTTAACCCCTATACTGAATGGATAGTACCTCCTAGGAGATACCATCCTGAAGGCTATAAGAGTCAACCTGAGATGTCTTTCATTTCTGAATACAAAGGATATCAGCCTAGGCCCAAGGTTAACTGGGTCAAAAACAAATAAGTTGTTCATGTGCAGGTGAAGACCTATCCAGTATCTAACCAACAATGGTATCTGGATAGTGGGTGCTCAAAGCACATGACAGGGAATAGGGAGAACCTATCATCTTTCATAACCAAACTTGGACCCAAAGTGATTTTTGGTGATTCAAATTTTGGCCAAACCAAAGGATATGGTGCTGCTCAGATAGGCTCAGTCACTTTCAAGAAGGTGGCATATGTAGAAGGACTGAAGCACAATCTGATAAGTATCAGTCAGCTATGTGATGAAGGATACAAGGTGACTTTCAACAAATCCCTGTGCAAGATCAAGTCAGAGGATAACACAACTGTGTTAACAGGTAAAAGGATAGGTAACATTTACTTAGTAGATTTTCTTTCATCTAAAGTAGACATCTGTTTATTAAATTCCATATCTAAGCCAAATGTTTTATGGCATAAGAGATTAGGACATCTAAACCTTAGAACCATTGCCAAGCTCTCCAAGGACAACCTTGTTAGAGGACTACCTTCTGGCCCCTACAAGAAGGAAGGACTTTGCAGGGCTTGTCAATTAGGCAAGCAAACTAAAAATAGCTTTAAGTCACTTAATAAGAGTGATTCACCTAGGATTCTGTATTTGTTGCACATGGATCTTTTTGGACCCATATCAGTACAAAGCCTAGGAGGGAAGTCCTATACTTTAGTGATTGTAGATGACTTCTCAAGATTCACATGGGTATTCTTTCTGAGGAAGAAGTCTGATAACTTTATGTGTTTGACAGAGTTTCTCAAATGTATACAGATTGAGTTAAACACTCACATTGCCCTGATCAGAAGTGATCATGGGACAGAGTTTGATTCTCTTCTTATGCAAGAGTTCTGTCAAAGTGAAGGGATCAGGCACACTTTCTCAGCTCCTAGAACTCCTCAACAAAATGGGGTAGCTGAAAGGAAAAATAGAACCCTAATTGAATCTGCTACTACATTGTTGACAGATGCTCACCTACCTCTATCCTTTTGGGCTGAGGCAGTGAACACCTCCAACTATGTGCTAAACAGAAGCCTGATACATAAACTAAAGGGCAAGACTCCCTATGAATTGCTCAAAGGAAGAAACCTAAAATAGATTATCTTAAAATTTTTGGCTGTACTTGTTATATTCATAATAATGACAAGAAGTATCTAGCAAAATTCCAAGCTAAAGCTGATGAAGGAGTGTTTCTGGGATACTCTATGATCAGCAAGGCATATAGGGTATATAATAAATCTTCCTGTAAAATTGAAGAATCTGTTCATGTTACTTTTGATGAGACTAACATGTGTTATAAGGAGAAGTCTACTTCTACCATAGAACCTTTGCAGGTACACTCTATTTCAGAAAGTATGGACAGTTTACAGGTTAAAGAAGAGAATACAACCTCTCAACAAAAGATTGAGAGTAGTGATGATGAAGAAGAAGTTGAACCTCTTGAAGAAAATCATCCTAAAGGGCCAGTTGTTATTCCACAAGAGGAAACAACAACACTGGTTGGTGAACAATCAACACTCCCCGTTGATTTAGTAACAACAAGAGATCATCCAATCACCCAAGTAATTGGAGAGATCTCAGCTGGTGTGCAAACTAGAAATCAGGTCAACCAGAACCTGATGCACACTTGCTTCCTATCTCAAGTTGAGCCTCAATCCATTCAAGATGCAGAGCAAGATCCACACTGGATCATTGCAATGCAAGAGGAGTTGCATCAATTTGAAAGGAATAAGGTTTGGGAACTAGTGCCTAAGCCAAAGGATCACTCCATTGTTGGAACAAAGTGGGTGTTCAGAAACAAGCTGGATGATCAAGGAGTTATTGTCAGAAACAAGGCAAGGCTAGTTGCTCAAGGCTACTCTCAACAAGAAGGAATAGACTATGACCAGACCTTTGCACCAGTTGCAAGGTTAGAGGCCATTAGAATATTCCTAGCTTATGCTGCTCACAAAGGCTTCAAGGTTTACCAGATGGATGTGAAGAGTGAATTTCTCAATGGGGACATCAAAGAGGAAGTCTACGTTAGACAACCTCCAGGTTTTATCTCTCTAACTCACCCTGATTATGTTTTCAAATTGCATAAAGCATTATATGGTCTCAAGCAAGCTCCTAGAGCATGGTATGAGACCCTAGCATGCTTTCTTCTGGAAAATGATTTTGTTAGGGGGAGAGTAGACCAAACTCTTTTTATTAGAACCCATAAGTCCCACACCCTACTAGTACAAATTTATGTAGATGATATCATATTTGGATCTACTGATTTAAACTTGTGCAGAAAGTTTTCCAACCTGATGCATTCAAAATTTGAAATGAGTAGCATGGGTGAGCTCTCCTTCTTCTTAGGATTGCAAGTAAAACAGCATGCTGAGGGCATATTTATTTCCCAAACCAAGTATGCTAAAGAATTGGTTAAGAGATTTGGTATGTCTGAGGCATCTTGCATGAAAACACCCATGCCTACCAATGCTGTATTGGATGCTGATGAACATGGGAAACCAGTTGATCAGACAACATATAGAGCAATGATTGGCTCTCTATTGTACCTTACAACCAGTAGACCAGATATAATGTTTGCTACATGCATATGTGCTAGATTCCAAGTTAGCCCTAGAGAGTCACACCTCACATTAGTTAAAAGGGTTCTTAGATATGTAAAAAGTTGTCCAAATCTAGGACTCTGGTATCCAAAAGATTCAGGATTTGAATTAACTAGATTTTCAGATGCTGATTATGCTGGATGCAGAATAGACATGAAAAGCACCAGTGGAACATGTCAGTTCCTTGGTGACAGACTTGTCTCTTGGTTTTGTAAGAAGCAAACATCTGTGTCAACCTCAACTGCTGAAGCTGAATATATGGCTGCAGGCAGTTGCTGTTCACAAATATTGTGGATACAAAATCAGCTCATAGACTATGGCTACAACTTAGAGAATTCTAAATTTTTTTGTGATAATACTAGTGCTATCTCTATAACACAAAATCCAGTCCTCCATAGTAGGACAAAACATATAGAGATTAGGCATCACTTTCTAAGGGATAATGTAGAGAAAAACAAAATAGAACTTCAATATATCCCTACTGATTTGCAAAGGGGAGATATTTTCACCAAGCCTTTGGATGAAAGAAACACAGTTTCTTCCTAAATCAGTTAGGCATGTTAGATGGAGGAAGCCTAAACTAATTTACAAGTTTTTTTTGAAAAGTTAAAACAGACCAAGACTAGGCTAAAAAATCAGTTCTTTTTGTGTCTGTAGAATAGGCTTGGTCTCTGAACTGCACTCGACGTTCTCCCAGAAATCGTCGAACGTAGATCGACGTTTTTCTAAAATCGTCGACCAGAGATCGACATTTCCAAAATCGTCGATCTGAGTTCAGCGCCTCCGTTAGCTCCAGGTTTTCTCTCCTTCTGTTCAGAGGCCGTCGAGCGGAGCTCGACGCTTTTCAACATTGTCGAACGAAGATCGACGATATTAACGTCTCTTCAGATTCCCTCTGTAGCCCAAATCGTCGAGCTGAGATCGACCCTACGTCGAACTGAGCCCAATGATTTTCCGTTTCGCCGTCGAACCCTAATATAAAATCATTTCTTCAGCTGTCATTCATCTCTTGCGCTTTCATAATATCTGCAACTTTCTTCGTTTTCCCTCCAAATCTTCTACGCTTGGTTGTGTTTGGTTCATTGTTGCAGGTAAAAATGGCTGGCTCCAATGCTGCAATCTCCAAAATGAAATTTGACACCGGATTTGATATTGACATGAACTCGTTTGATGGAAGCGATCAGCACTTCAAGGATATTCTAAATCTATTCAGAGATCAGCAGCTATCGCAAATAATGACTACCAGAATGAAGATTGCATCAGAAGAGATAAAGGAATGGTGTTAGACAGCGATAGATGAGAACGAGAACTCTGTCGTCGGCCTCATAAAAGGGACTCAGGTATAATTGTCCCCGGCCCTTTTAACTGAAGTTTTTCATCTTAGTTCTGGAGAAGATTCCATATAGTTATCTGGAGAGGAATATGACTCCAGGCTTGATAGAATGGGTCACAATGCTGTGAACCCTAACAAACTGCTGAAGAAAAACTTGTCGATAGAATTTCAATTTTTGACTGATGTAGTTGGGAAAGTGCTTCTGGCCAAGCACTCAGCCCATGATACCATATCAAGATATCAATTTTGTCTAATGGGAGCTCTGCTTGATAAGAAACATCTAGACTGGGGATCAATTTTCTTCAACCTGATTAAGAAGAAGCTGAGTAAGACTACTGTCAGTTTTGGGAGAATCCTAGGGGTCTATCTGAATTCCAGATGCCCTGAGCTGCTAACCTCTTCTGGGATGTTCATTAATGCATCCAAGAGGCTCTCCTGTGCCCTTTTCAGCAAATGGGACAGGCAGATTGTAAGCCCCTCCAGAGCTGTTGCACCACTATCTTCAGGCACCAGGACTGTCTCAGTCACTCCACCTCTGGTCTCTGCCCCAGTAGAAGTGTTTCCTGCTTCTCCTCCTCCTCCAGCTGTCTCTACCCCAGCCACTTCATCCTCACCTCCAATCACCACCATATTGGTATCTTCCCCCATTAACATTTCTTCACCAGTTTTAACCCCTCCAGCATCTACCTCAGAGGAATTCCATCCTCTCTTCTCTTACCCAATCTTCACCTCTCCATCATTTTCCTTGGTTGATGATTCCTTTATGGATGTTTCTCCCTCCTCTCCTCTTGAGCCACCCTCCACCTCCTCATTCCAACAAATGCTGCAAGAAATTCTATCCCAACCATCCTTCACACCTTCCCTTGCCTCACCTATCTACACATCAACATCTTCAATCTCCTCCATTCCCCTATCAGAGCCATCCATTCCCACACCTCCTATACCATCACTCTCCATGCCACCAGCTCCAGCCATCATCCTTCCAATAACCTTCTCTCCTACCTCTGCTCAAGCCCCTCTTGAGCATGTAGATCTATCAGCACTGGCAGATAGGTTATATGAGCTGCTAGCTCCTAAGCTAACCTCATTACTGGAGACCACTCTGGCTCCACTCCTGACCCATGTCAAGGAGCTGTCTTCCAAGCTCTCCTCCTTCATTCCCTCTCAGGCAATTACCTCTTCTGGGTGCCTTGACTCAGTTCTCCCTGAATCCAGGCAGGGGGAGATGCCTTCTGAAGTAGTGGTTGTGCCTGAGTCTGCTCCAGCTCTTGCTCCTGCTCCTGCTTTTGCAATGGACCTCCAGAGCTTGTTCTCTGTGTTTGATACAGTTTACTTCAGATCTTTTCCAGTTCCTCATACTGAAGACTTGTCTAAGTACATTGTGCCTATTTCTGTCTGTGATCCCAACCAAATTGAAGCATATGTAAATTCCTGGAAGGCTGTGGATGTTTGTGTTTCCATCTCTGATGCTGCTACTAAGGCCATTGTGCCTCTTATTGTTAAAGCTGCTGCTACTGTTACTGAAGATACTGAAATGGTTCCTGTATTTGAAGATACATCTACTGCTGAAGAAGTTGCTTCTTACCTAGAAGATCTTGCACCTGCTGTTGTTACTGCTCCTACTGCTGCTGTTGCCTCAAAAGTTCCTTTTGCTCAAATTTCTGATGCTGCTCCTGCCCTGACTGCTGATCAGTTGAAGTTACAAGAGAAATACATAAAAAGCATTGATGATTTGTATGACAATCCTCAAAGTTCAGAGAGTGATCAATTCCAAATTGATTCAGATGACTCTGCAAATACTATTGCCAAGAAGAGGAAGGCCAGAAGCAAGGCCATGATGTCAGTTCCCCCAGCTCAGGCAAAGGATTCTAATGACATTCCCTACTATATTCTGCATGACTGCCCCATATCTGAGCCCTGGATGCAGTATTCCAAGAACCAATCAAAGGCTATGAAGAAGAAAAGGAAGCTGAATAAGTATGAAAAAGGATCTTCTCAGTATCAGCCTCCTCCTCCTCCTCCAGATTCTGGTTCAGGCTCAGCCTCTCAAGCTCCAGCTTCCAGGCAAAGCTCCTCCCAGTCGTATCAGAAATACTATCAAAGGGGGCAACATCAAAGGGGATATCAGTCTAGAAGGGGCCAATATAGAGGAAGCCAGAGAGGGCACAAATTTCATCAAAAGGAAGGACAAGGGCATACTGATTCTACTTCAGGTCCTTTCCCTTATCAGCTAAAAGATGCAGTTGTCTCCAGGACTCCTCCTACTGATTCTGAGTCCATCAACAGATATGAACCTCCTGTTTCATTTGAGGATCCTGAGAACAACCCCTTGTCCTGGACAACTAGAATGAAAGAGTTGGCTGCTCTTGATCAAATAAAAAAGGCCAGAGAGCAAGGCAAGGACACTTCAAACATAACAACTCTATCAGATCAGAGAAAGAAAGAACTGGAGAGATATGCATCAAGAAAATTCTTTAATCCAGAAGATTAAATGAAGCTGCACCCTGAGGCTGTAGTTCCAAGGCCCAGATCTCAAACTTCCTTAGGTGCAGAAGATGATAGAAGATCCAAGAAGGAAGCCCTCAACCCCAACAGAGAAATTTTGTTTAAAAAGGGAACTGGGAAGAAGTGAATTGTGTAAGCTGAACAATCATCCTCCTTTGGATATTTGCTGACTTCTTATTTGTTGATCTGCATTGCTGCTATATCTTTTCTTCTGCATTGTTGTTTTAGTTTCTGTCTTGAATGTATGATTATTTATTTCCTAATTCTGTCTGTAAATAGTAATCCTAACCCAAATAGGGGGAGATTGTTGGAACACCCTATTACTAATTTGGGTAAGGATCACTATGTTTGTCTTAGGAAACCAGGTTGACCAAGTTATATAGTTGTAAAGGTCAACATTAGAATGAGTCTAGGGCTTATAACTTAGGTTTGAAGCTGCCCCCAGGACCATCAAGGATATAGAGCCAAGTCTAAGGCAATTCTCGTCGAGCTCCGGTCGACGAAACGTCGAGCTTAGTTCGACGCTCTCTGAGCTCAACTTCGATAAATCGTCGAACTCCAGTCGACGATCTTCGAGCTCAGATCGACGATCTGCTTTCAGACAATTTTGTTTAGTCGTCGAACTGCATTCTACGTTTTTCTAGCTCAGGTCGACGATCTCTCTTCAGCTATTCTTCAGGTCGCTGAGCTCGGTTCGACGATCTTCGAGCTCAGTTCGACGTTTTCTGTCTATTTGATCTGTTTCCATCTCTGAGCTCAGTTCGACGATAGTAGAGCTCAGATCGACGATTTTTCTGAAGAGACAACGATTCTAAGGATTCAAATGCTGCCAGTCTTTGGAATGTTTTTGAAATCTCTCAGCATTTATGTTAAGGAGATCTGCCAGCCGTTTGTCTTTATTCTGGAGCAAGTTTCAAGGAATTATTCAGGGAATGTTTTATTGGACCTTCCTCTAGAAGACAAGACTCTTTATGGAAGACATTTATGCCTGCCAACAGCTATCTTTGACAAGATTCTTTTTGAGAATAAGATCTTCCTTTTCATCTTCAGTCAAAAAAGAACACACAACAATATACACAGAGAACACAACAAGAAGAATTAAGCTGTGACAGATAACAAGTGATCAATTCTGAAGAATCAGCATAACAATTTTTTTGCTTACAGAAAAGTGATCACAGCCTCATCTCAAGAACTTCAGACACCTCTTCTTTCAGCCTTTTTGCTGAAACAATCCTTTGCTAGAGATCTAAAGTTCTGAAGGCCTATCACCCTAGAGCAAAGCTTCCATTCCTGAACCTGTCTACAACTCAGGGGGAGCTTTGACAACAAAAGATCCACTAGTCTTCTCTCATTTGATTTGAGAACAGAGAAGACAACTTCACCTCTTTATCTTTTCTTTTTCTGCTGTAAAAGGGTTCTTGAACTCCCTTCAAAAGTTCTGTCTGGTTCTGAGAGCCTTGTCAAAACTCAGTGGTGGCAAGACACCTTATCAAAAAATCCAGTTTTGGTTTTTGAGCACCTTGACAAAAGCTCATTGGTGTCAGGACACCTGATCAACTCATCCTGAGTGGATTCCTACCAAGGGTGGTAGAAGAGTGGATGTACCCAGGTTTTTGGGGAACCACTATATTTCCTTGTGTCTTCTGGGTTGTTTGTGTGATTGGTTTGCTGTGTGCTGTGCTATTTACTTCTTTGTTTTTAACTCTTTACTATCACTCTACACTATACTATAAATTGAATTTTATATTTGCTGATTAATTTCATCTGTGAAATTAATTTAAATAAACTCTATTCACCCCCCCCCTCTAGAGTTGAGATAGATCTTATCCTCACTTTCAGTCTGTGGGTGGTAAGCAGTAGAATACCTCAGATCAGTACCCAAACCCTCCTGCAGACTCTGTCAAAAGCGAGAAGTAAACCGGGAGACTCGATCAGAAATGATGCTAACAGGCACACCGTGCAATCTGATGACCTCATTCAAGTACAACTCTACTATCTTCTTCATCGGATAGTCAATCTTATACGGCACGAAGTGAGCACACTTCGTCAGTCTATCCACTATAACCCAAAGAGAATCAAATCCCCTTGGAGATTTCGGTAAGCCCGTGATGAAGTCCATAGAAATACTTTCCCACTTCCAAGTCGGGATCTCTAACGAAGTCAACCTGCCACCAGGCCTTTCGTGATCGGTCTTCACATGCTTGCAAGTGTGGCACTAAGCAACAAATCGGGCTATATCACTCTTCATCCCATACCACCAGGAAATTTGCTTCAAATCACGATACATCTTTGTAGATCCCGGATGGTAGGCAACACTGGATCCATGAGCCTCTCTGCATACCATACCCCTGATGTCTCTAACAGCAGGGATGAAAAATCTGCCGCGGTACTTCAAAGTACCCGCATCATCGATGGTAAAATCTGGCAACTCCCCTCTCTCAGTCCTGAGGTATAAGTGCAGAAGGTCCGGATCATCCTTCTGGTGCAACCTAGTAAGGGAAATCCAAGACGGCTCTGCCACTGCCAAACTAATCTGCATGTCGCAGCATCCCACTGAGATATCCTTAAGGAGGAACTCTTCCAGTAAACGATCGGCGGAGAGATTAAAGATCTTCCCCATCTTCCGGCTCAGGGCGTCGGCCACTACATTGGCCTTGCCTGGATGGTACTGGATCTCTACATCATAATCAGCCACATACTCTAGCCACCGCCGCTGGCGCAGATTCAACTCCTTTTGCGTGAACACGTACTTCAGGCTCTTGTGATAAGTGAAGATCTTGCACTGAGCCCCATAAAGTAGATGCGTCCACAGCTTCAATGCATAAATTACCGCTGCAAACTCAAGGTTATGCGTAGGGTAATTTCTCTCGTGAGTCTTTAATTGCCTTGACCCATACGCAATCACTTTTCTAACTTGCATCAACACACAACCTATACCAACATGCGAAGCATCAACGTAAACATCATACACCACACCCTCAGTAGGTAGGGTCAGAACGAGAGCAGTGCACAATCTGTTCTTTAGCTCCAGGAAGGCTTCTTCGCACTTCTCACTCCAAACAAAGGCCGCGTTCTTCTGAGCCAACCTGGTCAAAGGTGCATCCAGGGTAGGGAAACCCTCCACGAACCTCCTGTAGTAGCCGCCCAACCCTAGAAATCTCCTGATCTCCTTGGGCGTGCCCGACCTACTCCAATCCATCACTGATGCGACCTTTTCTGGGTCGACCGAGATCCCATCCTTGCTCACCACATGGCCCAGAAATGAGACCTGAGGCAACCAAAATTCACACTTGCTCAACTTGGCGAATAACTTGTGATTCCTTAACTCCGATATAACCAAGCACAGATGCTGCTCATGCTCCTCAGCGTTGCAGGAATAGACCAACACGTCATCGATGAAAACCACGACGAACTTGTCTAGGAAATCCTTGAACACCCGATTCATCATATCCATGAAAGCTGATGGTGCATTGGTAAGACCAAACGACATCACTAAGAACTCAAAATGTCCATGCCTCGATCTAAACGCAGCCCGTGGAATATCTGCCTCACGGATCCTAAGCTGATGGTAGCCAGAACGAAGATCGATCTTGGAGAACACTGTGCTACCGCGCAGCTGATCAAACAAGTCATCGATCCTCGGCAGAGGGTACCTGTTCTTAATAGTGACTTTGTTCAACTCCCTGTAGTCGATGCAAAGCCGCATCGACCCATCCTTATTTTTCACAAATAGAACAGGAGCACCCCAAGGCGACGAACTCTGCCTGATAAACCCTTTCGCCAACAACTCATCTAACTGGACTCGCAACTCCTCTAGCTCACGAGGGGCCATCCGGGATGGCGCCTTAGCAATAGGATGCGTATCCGATTCCAAATCAATCACAAATTCGACATCCCGATCGGGAGGAAGAACAGGAAGGTCATCAGGAAACACATCAGCGAAACCGCGAACAACGGGAATCTCCTCTAAGCACAGTATACTAACAACGGTCCCAACCACCTAGACTAAATAAGCAAAACAACAAGAAGGAAACAACCTTTGAGCACATACCGCAGAAATGACAGGAGAATCTTGGCACGGATCAGCATACACGCTTCCCGGTTAACCATTGTCCTTGATGAAGTCCAAGCGCTTCCCTTTGCACTGGTTCACCGCATCATACTTAGACAGCCAGTCCATGCCCAGAATAACATCGAAGTCCTCTAGATCAATCATCTTCAAGTATGCCCTCGCAAGAAAATCCCCTAACAAAACAGGGCAATCTAGAATGCCCAAATCTGATAACACAGATTCACCAGAAGGGAACTTGACGCTAAAGCTATCACGAACTCGATCTAGAGTTAACCGATGTCGCTCCACAAAGGCTCTAGCCACAAATGAGTGGGTAGCACCGGAGTCGAACAGAACGCACGCCCAGCAGTTCTTCACCTTAAATTTCCCTATAGGAGTATATACAACTATGGATCTACCAAAACCCAACTGTAACCATTCTAGCAAATAAAACTTTCAAGCTGGAAAAAGAAACAACTAACCTGAGATTACCTGAGTCGAAGCTTGAGCCTCCTCGGAAGTGATCACATTCAGCTTTCCTTTGCCCTTTTCCACATGCTGAGGCGGAGGTATTGCCTGAAGTGGAACTGCATGAAGAGCAGGCTGGACATGAGGACACCTAGACTTGATGTGACCCTTCTACCCGCACTGATAGCAGACTTTATCCTTGGATTAGCACTGGGCAACATCATGCCCGGGTCGCTTGCAAATAGAATAGGAAGCATCCCTCCTAGGAGCACCCTGAATAGCATGAACTTGCTCCTTCTTCTTAGCTGCTGCCTTTTATAAACACCTTTCGACAGGGTGGCCCGACCGACCACAGAAGCTACACACCACCTTGATTTTCTTTCCTGATACAGCACCGGGTACCTGGGGTTTCTTCTCCTTGACGGACTTCCTCTTGTCCTTCCTCATTTGCTGGCCTTTGCTCTTTGCGGTCTCGATAGCCTCCACCTTCAGAGCAGCCTCCACTACCCCCGCATAAGTCTCCGATCCATAAGCACTGATCAACTGCTGCACCTCGCTCCTCAAGCCACCAAGGAATCGCTTGACTCGTTCAGCCTCAACACTCACCAACCCAGGAGCAAACTGGCTCAACTTGCTGAACTCTATCTCATACTCACCGACCGTGAGTTGCCATTGCTTCAGGTGGAGGAAGTCGTTCATAAGACGGTCATGCTCGACCGAGGGTAAGAACTTCCTCAACCGCATTTCCTTGAACACTTCCCCAGAGCAACCAGCTACCAAGCTCTCCTTTTCTCTAAGCCACCAACTCTTAGCCAAACCCTTGAGCTGATAGGCAGCTATCATCACTCTCTGATCATCTGCAATACCAGAGTACGAGAACATCTCCTCCATGGAGATCAGCCAATCGTCTATGACCATGAAATCTTCCTTCCCATCATAAGTAGGAGGGCTAAGTCTCTGAAACTGTGAGATGAAAGCCATCTCTGCTGGCACCACAACTGGAGGTCTCAGGGGTGCAGGAGGAGGAGGAACAGCTAACCCCCCTACAGGGACTTGTACTCCCTGAGTCTGTCCTTCCACAACTGCCACCAAAGACTTGATCTGGGCTTGCACATCCACCATCTGCATGCTCAAAGAATCGCTACTCTGTCGCAGGCTCTCAATTACCGCATCATTCTGCGCTCCCGATATCTCACCCTCAGATAGGGGGGTCGATCTAGTCGAAGGGCGTCTCGCCATACTAAAATCATAGTCACCTTAGTCAGATCCTAGTACGACAGCTATAACTAACTACAAGTATAGACAATACATACATAAATATGAACTTAAAGCTGCTAAACTTGCTCTGGGAGTTTATTTTTTTACAAGTATTGATGTTATGCCTTAACCTAGGATGGTTAACCACCACCATACTAACTCTTGTGCCTAGATCGGGAATGCATGACTTTATATTATTTTTGACTCGAAAACTTATGTGTGTACATATGTCATCCTGCCAGTCTTTAGCTTGGCACGTTGTGCTTATGCAATGTTATGCTATGCATGTTTGTGCTATCCATTCTAAAAAGGCCCTAATGCATGTTTTGAGCGGCGTACACATGATAATGTTATGCGTCCCATACTACATAACATCCTCATGCAACGAAAAAGAAAATGAGCTAGTCACAGCCATGTGGTGAGGTTATGCATTCCATACTACATAACCCTCACATGTTGCCCCTATGGTGGATCCATATACGAACACATATTATGCATCCCATAATACATAATATGCCCCGTATACTTCATGTTATGCTATGAGTGTAGTGTTCGTGCTTTTGCCAAGACGTGCTGATGACATATCGGTGTGTGAATGACTTGATGCTAAACTACTAATGCAATCAAAAGGGAAGGTTGCCCGACTAGCTTGTCAAGCAACCTCCCTCTGATACCAACTGTCACAACCCGCATTTTCTCCGAAGAAAATGGATTATTAGTGTAGGAGAAAACACGAGTCATGATGCCACTGTACAACCCATATTCGACGAGGGAGGGCCCTACTACCGCCAGGTCATCAAAGGTCCAGGGCAACAAGACAAGCTGGGGATCCAGACCAGCACCCCGGGCCGCGGAAGGCTCGGGCGAGTATGGCGAGCTCCCCAGGCCAACTCGCCAGGTGGCGACTATGGCCAGATACTCGCCTCTTCCAGGCGAGCTCCCTAGGGAAGTCGCCAACTCGCCAGGGTGGGGGTATAAGTAAGACCCCCCCTTTTTGGTTTTCCCTATAAATAGGACCCCAGGGGTACGAAGGAGAAAACAAGCAATTCTCGGCCTGAGCCCTCGCGAGTTCCAGCAATTGCCCTTGACTCGTTATTGCTCAAGCTCGCCTCCTTCGTACCTAGCTCGGCCAATCTGGTTGAGAAGGGGTTGCTTCTCCTAAGTAACTGGGTACGTGGTGGGACCTTCCTCCCGTAGCAACCTGGGGTCTTGTTTGCGCAATTCGTTCCTGTTTCCTGACCAGAGATCATCTTCCCGACTGGTCGACCAGTAGCTTCAGGTTGCCTAGTCCGATTTCTGAGGTTGAGAAATTTTTCGGCTTCAACACTTGGTGCGGTGAGCGTGGATAGCGACCGAAGAAGAAAGTCGTGGTTGGAAGATGGCCGATGGTGGAGACCGGGGCGAGTTGGGAGATAACTCGGGGGGAGCTGGAATCCCGGGGCAAGGTAGCGAGTATGTGACAGTGGCAGCTTTTGCAGAGTTCGCGAGGAGAGTGGAGAAGGCGATACTCGACGGGTTGTCCAATCCGCCTGAGGTGACGGCGACTTCTCCCTGCCGCCGGACACCCCCGGGCGAGGAGATACCAACTCGGCGAGCAGGGAAGGAGCCCGCTTGGGCGAGTGGAGAACAGGTGATCCCGCCGCGACATCACCCGGCGAGTAGTCAGGGAATCCGGTTTCGAGATCCAGAACTCTCGGCGAGGTATGGAGATACTCGCCGATGGAGCGAGTATGACTGCTCAAGCGGGGAGGATACTCGCCGCCGCCAGGAAGGGAGGAGCCCCTTTTGCGACGAGATCCTCGCAGCCCTCGTCCCCGACAACTTCAGAGAGCCAGTCCTCTCGTACTACTCCAGAAAGGACGAACCGGTGGGACATCTTCAGTGGTTTGAGGATGTGGTCTCCATTCGCAACATGTCCGATGCTCTCAAGTGCCGGCTCTTCTCCATTACCTTCAAGGGTAGCGCGAGAGATTGGTTCCACCAGCTGCCAGCCGGGTCAGTCTACTGCTTCTCAGATCTTCGAAGGGGCCTTTTAGCAAGGTTTGCGACGTCCAAGCGAAGGAAGAAGGAGGCAACCGCCCTCTTCAAGATCGTGCAGGGGCAGCACAAGAGTTTGGGCCGATACATCGATCGATTCCAGGAGGAAGTGTTGGAGGTGGAAGAGGTAGACGGGTTCACCTTGATGGTGGCCCTCAAGTTTGGATTGAAGCAGGGCCTGTTCAACATGGAGTTGGGGCATAGGCCGCCCAAATCGTTCGAGGAGATGGTGGAGAGAGCCAATGTGTTCATCCAGGGAGAGGAGAGGAACAAGGAGTTCCTGGCACGGCTCGACGGCGACCGACCGCTTGGGCAAGACAAGGGAAGACTGCTGGAGAGGGAGAGGGCGCCGGAGGGGCGCAACGACAAGAAGCAGGAGAGGCTGCAGGGAAAAGAGGAGAAGGGAGAAAGGGGAAGGGAGATCAGAAAGGTGGAGAGGAAGGAGAGGCAGGAGAGGCGGGAGAGGCCTCGAAGGCAGGAGGATATGAGGCCAGTCGGAGGTCGAGAGGCGAGGAGCGAGGAGAGAAGATTCCAGTACCCGAGGGATCGCCCCCAGTGGAGGCGGCCCATCCGTCAGGAGGAAAGGAGGGCTTACAACCCTCGGGAGCAGGGAGGAGGAAGAAGGGAGACCATGGCCATCGCACAGCGAGCCGCTAAGCACCGGCGGAAGGAGAGGCAGCAGGAGAGGAGGCAGGAAAGGCAGCAGGAAGCGGCGATTCCCCTCTACTGCGATATCCATCGAGTGGAGGGGCATGGAACCTTGGCTTGCCCTGAGTTCTGGGAAACAAGGAGGAGGATGGAAGCAACGGCGGCCGAAAGGGAGCAGCCGCAGCAGGAGGCCCAGGTTGGACAGGTGGCTTACCAGGTACCACAGAGGAGGAGAAACGAGGACAGGATCGACCAGGGAGGAAGGCGGAATGTCATTCCCGGTCCAGGAGGCGGACACGTCGGAGTAATCAACGGAGGGGCTGGGCTAGGAGCTTCCCGCAAGGGAAGTCTCCACCAAATCTACAAAAGGAGCGTCGCCTCGACGTCTCAGACCCCCCCTCCCTTGAACGAGATCACCTTCTCGGAGGAAGACATGCTCTGGAACGAGAACCCCTTTCATGACGCCCTGGTGATTCAAGCAGCAATCGAGGACTTCACCGTCGACCGAATCCTCGCGGATAACGGGAGCTCGGTGAATGTCATCTTCAAGAGAACCTTCTTCGGCCTTCAGGTGGAAGCGTCCCGGGTTCAGGCAGCGGATGGGCCTCTCTTCGGCTTCTCCGGGGAGAAGAAAGAGGTGGAAGGAGGAGTTGAGTTGCTGGTCACCCTCGGGGGAACTTCGATCCGATGCCACTTCGTCATCGTCGACGCACCCAGCGGCTACAACGCCATTTTCGGACGGCCCCTCATCAACTACTTCAAGGCCGTCCCCTCGTCATATCATCAATGCCTGAAGTATTGCAGAGACGACGTCCAAGTCAGGATCAGGGGAGATCCCAGGGCCTCCAGGGAATGCTACCTGAACGCGGTCAGCACCATCAGCTGGATGGGCGACGCAGAAAGGTTGGAAAGGATGATGGAGCAGGAAGAGGGCCTGCAAGCTGCTGAGGAGCTGGAAGAAATAGAGGTGATCTCCCTGAGAGGAGAGCCGGAGCTGCTAAAGATCGGAGGAGCCTTACCCCCGGAAGGGAAGGTGGAGATCGCTCCCTGCCTACAGGAAAACGCGGACGTCTTCGCATGGAGCGCCGCCGAGATGCCAGGGATTGATGCTGATGTCGCCTGTCATCGCCTCAACCTGGATCCAGCGATGGCCCCAGTCCGTCAGAAGCAAAGAAAGAGCGCCACCACTCTAGCGGGACCCATCCGGGAGGAAGTAGGGAAGCTGCTGGAAGCAGGTTTTGTTTCGGAGATCCAGTATCCAGGCTGGGTCTCCAATGTTGTAATGGTAAAGAAGTCCGGAGGGGGCTGGAGGTTATGTATCGACTTTTCAATGTTGAATAAAGCTTGCCCGAAGGATTGTTATCCCCTGCCTCAGATCGACGCGCTGGTTGATTCCGCCGTCGGGTTTCCTGTGATGAGTTTCCTTGATGCTTTTTCAGGATACCATCAGATCCGGATGCATCCCCCCGATTGTCGCGACGTTTCCTTCATCAACAGCGACGGATGCTATAGCTACAAGATGATGCCCTTCGGGCTCAAGAACGCCGGCGCGACATATCAAAGAATGATGGATCACGTCTTTAGAGAGCAAAAGGGGCGGAATCTGGAAGTCTACGTGGATGACCTGCTCGTTAAGAGTAAGAGCGCCTCAGAGCACGTGGCGGATCTGACAGAGACCTTCGCCACCCTGAGGAAGTACAAGATGCGGCTCAACCCGGCCAAGTGTGTTTTCGGCGCGGGAAGGGGGAAGTTTCTAGGGCACCTCCTTACTCCCCTAGGGGTGGAGCCTAACCCCGACAAGGTAAAGGCCATCGTGGAGATGGCATCCCCGAGGGATTCCAAGGAAGTTCAAAGGTTAACCGGAAGGCTGGCAGGTCTTAGCCGGTTTCTCTCCAAGGCCGGAGAGAAGTGCTCCCCATTCTTCAAAGCCCTTTGGGGGAACCAGAAATTCGAGTGGACCCCGGAGTGCGAGGAGGCCTTCATGAAGCTCAAACAACAGCTGACTCGAGCTCCTCTCCTTCAGGGTCCGCAGGGCGGCGAGGACCTCTTGCTCTACCTAGGGATAGGGGCGGAAGCAGTCAGCTCGGTGCTGGTCCGAGAGGAGGGAAAGAAGCAGCTTCCAATCTACTACGTGAGCCGGGTGCTAAGGCAAGCCGAAATACGGTACCCCATCCTGGAGAAGTTAGTCTTTGCCCTGGTAGTTTCGTTCAGGCGACTCCGTCTGTATTTCCAAGCCCACTCTATCAAGGTAGTCTCCGACCACCCCTTGAGGAGTATCTTGGACGGAGTAGAGCACTCCGGCAGGCTCGCCAAGTGGGCTGTAGAGCTGAGCGAGTTCGACATCTCCTACCCCCCAAGGGTCGCGATCAAAGCACAAGCTGTGGCGGATTTCCTGGCCGACTTCTCGGCCGAGGTCGAGGCAGACACGGATGTCCCTCGGCCGGTCCCCTGGAAGATGTTCGTAGATGGCGCGTCAGGGAGACACTCTGTGGGAGCCGGGGTGGTGCTGGTTAGTCCCCAGGGGACCAGGATTGAGCAAGCCGTCAAGATCTATTTTTCGGTCACTAACAATCAGGCGGAGTACGAAGCCATGGTGGCTGGTTTGCGACTCGCCAAGGAGCTGGCAATCAGAGATATCAGGGCTTTCACCGATTCCATGGTGGCGGCATCTCAGATTCGGGGAGAGTTCGAAGTACGAGATCCCATCTTGCAGCAATATCTGGCTAAGGTCAAAGGCCTGATCGGGGGGGTTCTGATCCTTTCACGTTGAGCACGTGCCCCGAGAACGCAACTCCGAGGCAGACAATCTTGCGAAATACGGCCCTCGGGCTGGGGGAACCGCCATCGAGTTGTTTCGACCATCCATCGAAGAAGGCGAGTTGATGGAGATCGATCAACGGGCCTCGTGGAGAGATCCGTTCATCGCGTTCCTGGCGACAGGCCGACTACCATCTGACGGGCAAGATCAAAGAAAGTTTCGGTATAAGGCCGCGTACTACTTGCTGCAGGACGGCGAACTCTATCGCAAGACCATTTCAGGCCCTCTGGCCCGATGCTTGTCAGAACTCGAGATTCCCCGGGTCCTCGAGGAGATTCACTCAGGAGAGTGCGGCAGTCACTCCGGGACCCGCACCCTAGAGCAAAGGATTCTGAGGCACGGTTACTTCTGGCCGACCATCCGAAAGGATGCAGAGGCCCATTCCAGAAAGTGCTCCCAATGTCAACTCTTCGCGCCCCTCGCGCTCCAGCCGGCTCAGCAGCTTCGCTCGATTACCGCTCCGTGGCCCTTCACAATTTGGGGAATGGATTTGATCGGCCCGTTCACTCAAGCTAGCGGGCAAAGGAAGTTTGTTCTGGTAATGGTCGACTACTTCACGAAGTGGATCGAGGCTAAAGCTCTGGCCAGGACCACGTCTCAAATCGTCAAGAACTTCATCTGGGGGGAAATTGCATGCAGGTTCGGGATCCCTCTGGCCATCATCACCGACAATGGGCCGCAGTTCGCCAGCCTGGAACTGGGAGACTTTTGTAAACAGTTGGGAACCGACCTTCGGTTCGCCTCGGTACATCACCCTCGGAGCAATGGGCAAGTAGAAACCGCGAACAAGCTTATCATCAACTTGCTAAAGAAGAAGATCACCAATCTCAAAGGGAATTGGGCCGAACAACTCCCTTCCGTCCTCTGGGCCCTCAGGACCACCCCGAACTCAGCCACAGGGGAAACACCCTTCAAGCTGTCACACGGATCCGAGGCGCTCATCCCGGTCGAATTTGAGGTGCATAGTCCAAGGGTCATCGCAGCCGAAGACGGAAGCGAGGAATGGCGGCTAGAGAATGAAGAGGCTCAGAGGCTCTCCCTAGATTATGTGGAAGAGCTTCGGGACTTGGCCTCCATGCGCCAGGAAGAAACCAAGAGGCGCATGGCGAGACACTTCGACAAAAACGTCCGCTTGAGGAACTTCCTCGCGGGGGACTTGGTCATGAAGAAGGTGGACGCCGCTGGGCGGGGAGCCGCCGTAGGCAAGCTCCATCCCAACTGGGAAGGACCTTTCATCATCCAAGAAGCCTTGGCCACAGGAGGCTATTACCTACAAGACCAAGCGGGCGAGCAGCTGCCTGGGACCTGGAGCGGGGATGATTTGAAAAGATTTTACCCGTAGCGGTAACTCATGTATCTATTTCTGTAAACATACTTAATATACCAAGGATGCAGGATTTCATCTCTTTTGTGTTAGATGCGCCTCGAGGCTTCTGAGTGTTTTCATGGTCCGCCTCGTAGTCGACCTCGGGAGGCAGCGGTCGGTTTGTTCCTCATACGTAGCCCAGTACGGATGATGGGACGATGCTTCGGGGATTTAAACGCTTTTGTAAGACCGAGCCTCTGTATTGTCGGCCGAGATCAGCTCCCCCCTTGCATGTCGGCCTATGTCTCCCCGAGTGCATCTCTCTTCCTCCTGGAGGACCTGCGAGGAACAGATCTGCACCCTGATCCCCCGGACTTGAGGAGAGGCCGGCCTCGTAAAATACCCAGAAGGGGAAGATCTCAAGCGAGCAGCAAGACAGGATAACCTGCCAAAGAAAGGGTATGGACGAGCCCGGAGGGAGGTGTGTGAATTCCGAGCGCGTTCGAAAAAGGACCCTCGATGAGCACCACCCCCATCCTAATCGTACCTGGAAGCGACCTTCACTGCCAAATCGGGATGCGGGACTCCAACCCGTTCTCATTGAATAGCCTAGTTCGGACGATGGGACGAGGTTTCGGGACTTTAAGCGCTCTTGTAAGACCGAGCCCCTGCATTATCGGCCGAGATCAGCTCCCCCCTTGCATGTCGGCCTAGGTCTCCCCGAATGCATCTCTTTTCCAACTAAGGGAATTCTGAGGGACGGGTCTGGACATCAATCCCCCGATTCGGAAGGATCAAGAGCGTCCCTCCGTGGGGAGTTTCTTTCTTGCCAAGATGTCTCTGGGACTGATCTCCAAAATGTGTAAGGACGCAGGATTTTATTCAAGACCTCGAGTTGAGCAGCGTCGTAAGACCGGTATCCCCACGAGCTCCTCTCCTCGGGAATCGGCCGATCTCCTCGATGGTAATTCAAGACCTCGAGTTGAGCAGCGTCGTAAGACCGGTATCCCCACGAGCTCCTCTCCTCGGGAATCGGCCGATCTCCTCGATTGTAATTCAAGACCTCGAGTTGAGCAGCGTCGTAAGACCGGTATCCCCACGAGCTCCTCTCCTCGGGAATCGGCCGATCTCCTCGATTGTAATTCAAGACCTCGAGTTGAGCAGCGTCGTAAGACCGGTATCCCCACGAGCTCCTCTCCTCGGGAATCGGCCGATCTCCTCGATTGTAATTCAAGACCTCGAGTTGAGCAGCGTCGTAAGACCGGTATCCCCACGAGCTCCTCTCCTCAGGAATCGGCCGATCTCCTCGATTGTAATTCAAGACCTCGAGTTGAGCAGCGTCGTAAGACCGGTATCCCCACGAGCTCCCCTCCTCGGGAATCGGCCGATCTCCTCGATTGTAATTCAAGACCTCGAGTTGAGCAGCGTCGTAAGACCGGTATCCCCACGAGCTCCCCTCCTCGGGAATCGGCCGATCTCCTCGATTGTAATTCAAGACCTCGAGTTGAGCAGCGTCGTAAGACCGGTATCCCCACGAGCTCCTCTCCTCGGGAATCGGCCGATCTCCTCGATTGTAATTCAAGACCTCGAGTTGAGCAGCGTCGTAAGACCGGTATCCCCACGAGCTCCTCTCCTCGGGAATCGGCCGATCTCCTCGATTGTAATTCAAGACCTCGAGTTGAGTAGCGTCGTAAGACCGGTATCCCCACGAGCTCCTCTCCTCGGGAATCGGCCGATCTCCTCGATGACGAGAATGAGGGGCCCGCAGGCTATGTTCGACGACTAAGCTCGATTTAATTTTCGTCATGCGCGAGCAGGCGAGCAGGCCTCGCGCGAGCAGGCGAGCAGACCTCGCGCGAGCAGGCGAGCTGATTTCATGCGAGTAGGCGAGCAGATCCCATGCGGGGGAAGCAAGCTGGAACCGCGCGAGCAAGCGAACCCCGGGGGGCATGCAAGTATGTCCCACACGCCACCCGCGCGGTTATCTCAGCAGGTTCACGAGTGTCCGGGTGCAGGGGCGAGTAAGTCCCGGCGAGCGGATGGTCGATGTTGGGATCATCCCCCTACGACCCAGCGAGCGTTCTTCTCCGAGCCTATGAGCCTAAGCGAATAACATCCAGTCAGAAAGAAAAACCAAAACCTTGTATAAATCATTAAGTCAAAAATTTGGTTTACAAAAAGAATATCGGCGAGCAACTAGGACTCGTCGTCGCCAGTGTCAGGCCGATATTCGTCATCCCCGATATCGCCAATATCTGCAAAGTCGTCGCTCTCTGCGCTCTCGCCGCTGCTGCTTCCGCTGCCGCTGCTGCTCCCGCTGCCGCTGCCGCTTCCGCTGCTGTCAGAATCACTAGAGTTGGTCGGCGACGACGCGCTATACGGCAGGACAGTCCCCTCGGCGAGCAGCTCGGGAATGAGCTCGTCGACAGTGAGTGGCTTCTCCCCCTCGACGAGCTGACCCCCGAGCCTAAGGCGCGCGAGTATGACGTTCCCCGCCGCCCGCGCAATCTCGCGGCGAACAGAGGATCTCTCCTCCCAGAGGACGCGAGATTGCTTCACCACTCGCGCCGGGTCCTCGGGTAGCGGGGTTGAGGAGCTCAGCCGTCCTTCAGCAGCGACCAGCCTCGTCTCCATCACCGCTGCGCGAGTTTGGGCCGCCTCCAGCTCGGCCTGGGAGGCGGCGAGCTTCTCCTCGCACTCAGAGAGTTCCTTCGCCGCTTCTATCTCGGCAGCCTGCGAAATGATCGACGTCAGGATCTATCAAACGAAACAAATCGAGCAAACCCACCCAAGGACAGCTCACCTCGAAGTCCCTCCAGCGGACTGACTGCATGTCGAGGTCGATGGCCTTCTTGGAGACGACCTTGAGGGCATCAGTCGTCTCCAACAGCTTCCTCGCCGAGTAGTGACCCAGCTCGGCAGACCGCGCGAGCGCGCAGGCCGACTGATGGGCGAGCTCCGTCGGGGTCAGCTCCATGACGGACTCCGCGTCGGCCCGACCATAGATGGCGTGGAGGACGGCGAACGCCTCCCCATTGTCCTCCCAGTCAGTCGACCAGGACGGGAGGTTGGTGCTCAGCGACACCGAGTTTTCCCCCGCCGACCAGGTCACGAGCGGGCGACCGAAGGCGTCCACCACCCCCTGCCCGAGGCCGTAGTTGGGGTGGAAATGGGGCGACTGGGCGCCCGTCGGCGACCGGCAATCGACGGATCATGGCGACGAGGTCTTCGCCCTCTTCCTCGCGGGACCCTGCGAGCTGGCCCGCGACTTTCCCTTAACCGCCTTCTTCTACCCAACGTCGGCAGGAGGGCAAGCATCCGACTGCGTGGCAGCGACTTCCGTCGCCAAAGGAAGCGGCTTCTCCGGAAGCTCGTTGGAAACTGCAAAACGCACGACAAGGTTAGCTTCAGCGGCAAAAGGGCGAGCGAGTAACCTGGGCGCGTTTCGAGTTCGGCTTACTTTCGTTAGGGTGGACTGGCTCGAGCACGTTGACGTTTAGTCGCCAGAAAATGACGTCAAAGCGCCGACCGCGAAAGTAATCGAAGAGCTGCTCGCGAGCTCCTTCGAGGATGGGAGGAAGAAAGGCGACATCGGCTGGTTGGTGCGGCCTGCCGAGAATGCCGCCGAAGTCGCCATGAACGACAATCAGCTGCTCGCTCCAGCGATGGACCTTATTCGCGGTCCCAACCAAGGTGCAGACATGGCTGCTAAAAAAGATGACCCCCTCCGAGGTCTCCGCAAAGGCGAAGATGCGGAGGAAGACGGAGAGGTCGAAAGCGATCCTCTCTTCCCGAAGGAAGCATAGGAATCCCATGATGATCGCCACGCCGTTGGGATTGATCTGCGCGGGGACGATCCCGAAGTAGCGCAGGATCTCGCAGAACTCCGGCCAGAAGGGCAGCCAGAGGCCTGCGTCGAAGTGACGCAGCGACATTACAAGCGAACCCTCAATATGGGTATTGAGGCGCTCGCTGCGAGTGGGGAGTCTGGCCGAGTATCCTTCAGGCAGGGAGCGTTCCTTGAAGGTCACCAGTTCCTTCTCGGTGGTTATGGACTTCTTAAAGGCCGCGTCTGCGAAGTTAATTGCGTGGGCCTGTCGGCGAGCGCTGGGGTTGTCACCGACCATGTTGGCGAGATCCGAAAGCAATGAGAGCGGCGAGTTGATTGATCAGATACTCGTCAGGAGGAAAGAAGGTCGCTACAACAATACGCTTTATGACCCACCTACCCCTCATATTTATAGATATGACAAACCCAAAGGGGGGGGGGGTCAGCCGTCCCAGCGAGTATCTAACGAGCTCGCGCGATGCGCAATGAAGATAAACCTGCGACATTATCAGGTGAACTAAAGCTCGGCACATCAAGAAATAAAGCGCGCACACAGAAGCGAGAATAGTCGCACACAAACAAATTAATCAAATTAAAAATAGATGTCCGGAAGTACAAGTCGCGCGAGGCGAGTTACATTCAAAAAGCAAAGAAAAAACTATGGCGCCCTCGGCCGCTCAGGAGGGTGCGGATGTCGCCCAGCCCAGCCGATCTCGCGTGCACGCCGGTAATGCTCCGTCGCCAGCGCTGTCGCATCATCGCCAAGCCGGAGCTGCTCCTCCATCCTCGCCAGGCGCCCAGCAGACCCCATGCTCGCCCGGATGCCGGCCAGCTCGTCAAGCACCAGCTGCAGGCGGTGGTTGTTCAACTGCAGCTGGCGGTCATTCTCCTTAACCACGTGGAAGCGAGCTTCATAGTTCTCCAAGGTCGCCTGGAGCCCTTCGACCTTGGCCATCCTCGCCTCCAGAGCCGAGATGCGTCGGTGAGGATCGCAGATAGCGAGCTGGTCGAACTTGCTCTCCAGCTCCATGTGGGCGCGAATGGCGGCCTGGCAATACTCGCTCCCGGATAGCCCGAGAGCGTCGATGAAAGCCTCCCCAGAGGTCGCCGGGCGATCTGACAAGGCAGGATGATGGGTCATCAGGTCAGAAAAAGTAGAGCGGTAGTCAAGTAGTAGGAGGCTCACCACGGCGAGGAGATCGGGATCGGCGCGGCGAAGGAGGTCGCCCGGAGGTATCTCGCCTCCCCGAAGAGCTACTCGGAAGATCGGCAGGCCTGCCCTGCCCGCGCCCTCCAGACCCTTGGCCGACGTAGTCAGGGTCTCCAACCCGTGGAGGAAAGTAGGGTGGCCGCGGCCTCTCCGGCTTCTTCACCAGCGGCGGAGCTTGAGATGAGCTCGCAGAGTGGTGCGGAGCCCTCGGCGCAGGAGGCGGAGGAGGTCGCGGATGGTCCTTCGGCAGGGCAGACAGAGGCGGCGGAGGGGGCAAGCCGGTGCTCGGCGTCTGGCCAGGAGTGGCGACCGCGGGCGGCGGCGGCGGCAATGGAGCGCTCACCGGGGGTATCTTCCCGCCGCTCGCAACAACATCGGCCGCCGTACTCGCCGGAGGAACCTCGCGCGCCGGCCCAGATGACTCTGCAGGAGTGGCTTTCGCCGGCCGCTCCTTACTCGCAGGCGGGGGGCCCTTCACCAATGCCGCCCCAGACGCCTTCCCCGAGCCGAGGCCTATCCTGACCGTGCAGGCGGTCTTGGACGGCCTGTCGGCCGCCAGGGCGAGTAAGGGCGCCGAGCTGAGGGGGACGACATCAAGTGCCGCGTCCGCGGCAATCGGAGAATCTGCATAAGAAAAGAAGTCAGCAAAGGAGCAGCGACAACCCAGCAGGGGAGAGTTCGAGGTAGCGACCTATCACGGTGACGACCTCGGCCTGAGACCCCGCGAACTCCTTCACGGCCGCGAGCTCCTCGGTCACCCCCGGGTTCTCTAGCAGGCTTCCTCGGGTCGACCCAGGAAGGTCATCGAGCCCTAGGTCGTTCAACACCCTCTGGGTGCTGGACGACACTACGGGATTTTCAGTCGCCGCGGCGACCTGATGCGGCAGAGGAGGCGAGCTGACCACCGTAGTGGCGGGCTGCTTGACCTTTTTCGTCTTCTTCTTCTTCGACGGGGGCAAGGCAGTAGGGTCATCCTCGCGCGATCTTTTCGACCTGGCTATGCCGAGGAGGCCAGACAGGGCGGCGAGATTGTCCTTCAACAATTGCTCAGCATCCGACATCTTTGGCGAGCTCCAGGGACCGTCTCAAAAACGAAGCCCCCCTATTTATAGACTACTCTACCAGCAGACGACGATGCGAGCTGATCATATACCCAGCAAGGATGCTCGCCGAATAAGTGTTGGATGAATCTTTCCGGGCTCCTAAGTCGCCCAAAAAGAGCGGGGATTGTGTACAACCCATATTCGACGAGGGAGGGCCCTACTACCGCCAGGTCATCAAAGGTCGAGGGCAACAAGACAAGCTGGGGATCCAGACCAGCACCCCGGGCCGCGGAAGGCTCGGGCGAGTATGGCGAGCTCCCCAGGCCAACTCGCCAGGTGGCGACTATGGCCAGATACTCGCCTCTTCCAGGCGAGCTCCCCAGGGAAGTCGCCAACTCGCCAGGGTGGGGGTATAAGTAAGACCCCCCCTTTTTGGTTTTCCCTATAAATAGGACCCCAGGGGTACGAAGGAGACAACAAGCAATTCTCGGCCTGAGCCCTCGCGAGTTCCAGCAATTGCCCTTGACTCGTTATTGCTCAAGCTCGCCTCCATCATACCTAGCTCGGCCAATCTGGTTAAGAAGGGGTTGCTTCTCCTAAGCAACTGGGTACGTGGTGGGACCTTCCTGCCGTAGCAACCTGGGGTCTTGTTTGCGCAATTCGTTCCTGTTTCCTGACCAGAGATCATCTTCCCGACTGGTCGACCAGTAGCTTCAGGTTGCCTAGTCCGATTTCTGAGGTTGAGAAATTTCTCGGCTTCAACAGCCACGTCGAGCAGGGGATAACTCCCGACGTTCAGACAAACCACTATCAACTATACTTTATGAAAATTCGTAAGTTATATGATTAGAAAATCAGTTATATTTTTAAAGGCCGTATCCCTCAGCTCGGTGGAGCACCTAGTCCACAATTTAAAAACTATACTTATACGATGCGGAAAATAATTTATTCAGGTTTGACATCCTAAAAGTGTGCATAAGTGTCCCAAAAGGACAACTTATACTATGCATGACCATTCTTTGAATTTATTCTATGTATAAGAAAATGATCTTTTTACGTTATTTGGAAAATAGTGTTGAGTTTTATAAAACATGCTGATCATGAGTAATACTTATAATATTGTTTTTAGGTTTAAAAGTAACTAGCAACCTAGCATAAATCATCCCAAGAGCAAGTAGACTATCTCCAATAAAGGTAGCAGCAAAAAGTAACATATCTAGTATCAAGGTAAAAACTACCTGTGGGCGCCAACAAACTGATACGAACCCACTGGATAGTCTGTATGTCTGTAAGAAAAACAATACAAAATCTACCTCGCAAAAACAAGGAATTGATCTCTATAGCACCAGAGACCACCAGCAACTGCACAACACCACTAGCCGACAGAGCGGCTACTATCCAGAACCTGAGGCATTCAAAGAAGAAAGAATACCTCAGCAAGAAAAATTAGAAAACTGCTCGAAAGTGTCAATCAGAAGATAAGTAAAAGAGGAAAACAAAGCAGTAACAGTCACAACTTCCCAAGGCAAGGCAAAAAGAAAAGCACTAAGTACGAGGAAACAACAACAACCCTGCCCAAAAATAAATCCTGCAGAGTTTACCAGGCTACCATGAGCCCCAAACGTTGCAAATTTACAAAGGAAGAAACATATAACACCCTAAGCTGTGAGAGATGGTAGTAGCAAAAACAACGCGGATCCGGGTTTGAGGCAAACTCAGTCCCCCAACCACCATTTCCAAGAAACCAAGCTCAGGGGTCTACATGTGAAAGCACTAGGGACCTCCCACCCCCTTACCCAGCCCGTACCTGGAGCAAGATAAAAGAAAAAGGGTGGCCTTGGCTAAATTACAAAACACCTCCCCAATTAAGAGCTTCAAATCACCACTACTAAACACGAACCACGATTCGGCCTTTTTTGGAAAAAAGAAAAAAAATAGCCGACAAGGAACCTCAAAATCAAGGAATTCACACGGGGGTGCAAGGTAAGGGGAAAGCGTTGAGATGACTCAACACGGCCTGGCGTTGAGTGAGCCCCACTCACTCAACGCCTAACCAGACCTTGGCATTGAGTGAGTTAGCCTCACTCAGCGCCAGAATCAACCATGGAGTTGAGTGTGGTTCTCTCACTCAATGCCCTCCGCAAGAATAGCTCTGGCGTTGAGTGAGCTAACCTCACTCAATGCCAAAAAAACTATGGCGTTGAGTGAGGTTCACTCACTCAACGCCTCCCGCAAGAAAACTCTGGCGTTGAGTGAGCTAACCTCACTCAACGCCAAAATAGCTATGGAATTGAGTGAGGTCCACTCCCTCAATGCCTTCAGCAAAACAGGCAGTGGCGTTGAGTGAGCTAACCTCACTCAATGCCAAAACAGCTACGGCGTTGAGTGAGGTCTACTCACTACACGCCTTAGCACTTTACCACAGGAAAACCCTAAACCAACGCCATCCGGAAGAGGTCGGAGGGAATGCCGATCGATTCTCGCCGAATCGGCTGGAAAGCAGATTGATTCTCGCCGAATCTGCGGGAATGCAGATTGATTCTCGCCGAATCGGCGGGAATCACTAATGATACTCGTCGAAGTCGGCGGGAATCACTTAGTGATTCCCGTCGATTTCAACTTAGACGAATTTTCTCACTCAGTCGCCTCACTACTTAACCGTTAAAAAATAGACCAAACTATGGCTTTGAGTGTGTGCACCACACTCAATGCCAAAACCGAGCGGCTTTTTGCTTTAGGTGTGTGCACCACACTCAACACCAAATCCCGAGAGCCTACCAAGACTGGTTCTCACAAGAGCACTACCACAGAAATCTCCCTCCCTCTCTCTCGGCTCCACCCGCAAAAGAACAAAACCAGAAATAAAAATATGGAGTCTTAATGGTGAAAACAACCAGCGGGTTGAGCAAAAACAGCACAAGGGGGAAGATCAAAACAGAATTTAGGGCTAACCTAAAACTACAGCACAGAATTTTAGCAAGAAGAAGAGAAAAACTTGGCTTCTATCCTAGGGCTAACCGGGTAGTTAAGAGGGGAAAAAATCAAAATAGCAAGTGCAAGTACCACTTGCCTCGGTTCTTCAGCAAAGCTTCACTCGAGCCCTTCCTCTCCCTCGACACCAGCAACAGCAACACCTAGCCAGCAAATCCCGAGCTTTAATGGCGGAAAGAGCAAAAACCGAAAATCCAAATCTCATAAAAACCCTACGAAACTCAAATCTCTTACCATAGAAATGAAGGTCTGAGCGAGAGCAATCCAGATCAACTCTCGGAATCGAAATCCGCCCACAAACGCTCCCGGAATCGCCGTCCGAAGGGGTAGCAGGTCCGGCGGTTTTCCTATGTTTTCCGCGAACAGGAGCAGGCGACGGTTTTCGGGAAGGGGAAGAATGGGCCCGCTAATTTGGCTTACGGCTTTTAAATAAATCTAAACATGCCTATTCAGCCTTAACCGCCTCCTAAGCCGCCAGTTCCAATCACTTAGCCTAATAATTATAATTTGCATTAATTAGCACACCCAAAACAACGCGAAAACCAAACTACCTCGGAATTCGACGAAATTCGCACTGTAGCTAAATACCCATGCTACGAACGCAGCGGCGAAGTCGAAATTAACTTTCGACTAACAAAACACGAGTTATACCTACCCGGAGCCAAAACACAAGCATCCCCCGAGAGGCCACACCGGCTCACCCAAAACGACTCGGCTTGCTAGGGAGATCTTGCCAATAGGCTACAAAATAGGCCACCCAATTCTAAGGAGTTAAGACCACACTCCATAGATGGCACAAGACAAGAAAACGCGTCGACGTAACGCCAAGCAAGAATTAAATAATCGCAGGAAAATCGGGGGCATTACACAGGGAAGGAGAACTGCCCCCCCCCCCCCCGAGTAAGGTGTGGGGTCGTTATAAATTGGTCAGCAAAATGCTGACCGTTTCTTTGTTTGCCATATTTGTGTGGGCCATTTGTGCAGGTGCTGGAGAGCCAAGTGGGAAGTAGCGGGCTGAAGCCTTGTGCTATGATTGGCTAGCCTTTGAAGGCCCAAAGACGAACATTTTACTATTTTTATGTGTGGCCAACCTGCGTGCCGATGTATGAAACCACTTGATGTAAATGAAACATTTGTAAGGCAGAAAGACCAAAACATGTATTATATTATATATATATCATTCATGTACAAGCTTTTGTAGTGGACATTCCTACAGTTATGGATTCTTAGCCTAAATACTTGTGCTAGAATGCTCAGTGTTAGGATGCATTCCTAGTTGAATTTGGATTTAGAATCAATAAGTAATCTCCTTACCAATCCATAGTATATGGTGTCAGGCCCCAGCCGGACCTTCTATCATATGCTATACCATGGATGGGGGTGCTACAACTCCCATGCGCTCAACAATTTGGAAAGGTACCATATATCTGGGATCCAACTTGTGGTTCCTTCCAAACCACTTAACATATGTCATCGGAGAAACCTTCAGAAAAACCATGTCCCTAACTGCGAAATCCAGATCAACCCTCTGTCGATTTTCATACTTCTCATAATGCTCTTGAGCCACATGAAACTTTTCACGAATATGCATTACAAAAATACTCATTTCTTCCAAGCCTTTCGGACCTAACAACGGTCCCTCACCAATCTAAGCCAAAAACAAAAGAGTTTGACAACGCCTCCCAAACAAAGCCTCAAAGGGGGCCATCTACAAACTCTCTTGATAACTGTTATTATTGGCAAATTCCACCAGTCTAAGATACTGGTATCATGCTCCACCATGGTACAAAATATAACATCGGATCATATCTTCCAAAATTTTTTAACTCTTTTCGTTTGACCATTGGTCTACAGGTGGTAAGCGGTTGAATACCTGAGGTCAGTGCTCAACCCTTCTTGCAAACTTTTCCAGAAACGCGACGTAAATTTGGAGTCTCATTCTGACACAATACTTACCGACAATCCATGCAGTATGATAACCTCATCCAAATACAATCCGGCTATCTTCTTCATGGAATAGTGATAATATATTTTGTAGCCTAAACTATGATCATATTTTCTAGTTTTGAAGGCGCTAATCTTGCCTTATTAGCTTAATTTTCATCTTTCTTATGTAAAAATTACTGCCACTAACACTTTCTTGTCTTTTTGCAGGTTTCCAGAATTTTGGCCAAAAATGACCTGTCACACCCCCCTGTCATGCCCACCTTGGGCGTGTTACAAGGCGTGCCACCAGATCCCGAGGAATACTGCTGACAGAGGACAAATAATAGGGAAAACGGCTATAACGCCCCCTAATATGCCCTCCCCGGGCGTGTCCTAGGGCGTGACACGGGCGTGTCTCCCCCTACCCGAAGTCTGCCACCACATTAAATGCATTTTTGCCTCAGCACGCCAACCGTACCTGTAACGCCCCCGTCACGGGCATGACCCAGGGCATGACCGCCCCCTTTTCCAAGACTGATGGATTTAAGACCAATGATTGAGACTTGACGTGCGTGTCTCGCCCCCTACACGGGCGTGACCTAGGGCATGTCAACCATCGTACAGAAGCAATCATCCTTCCCGCCAGAATCCAGAGCCCGAGGTCAACCCCGTACGTGTCACACCCCCTGACACGCCCTCCCCGAGTGTGACCTAGGGGATGAGCAACTAGAGAAATTTTCCTATAAATTCAGATGCCCCCCTTCCATTTCAGATAAGCTTGGGTTGAGAGGGGAGGAGCTGCCCCGTTGTTTCTTGTCCTTTTTTAGTGTTCTCCCCTCTCTCTCTTCCTTATTTTGTAATTTTCTTAACCCTAGCTTAATTCTTTTGTTATATTAGATTTTAGTGTAGTTTATGCACTTGCTCTAGTTGCTAATTGTAGGGCTAGAATTGGATTTTAATTTTAATTGTAATTGTAATTTTCATTTCAAAAAGTTGTAGCTCTCTTTAAATTTAATAAACGTGTTGTTTCTTCTCTCCTTATTTACTTTGTGTTATCATGCTCTTCTACTCATCTCTCCTTCTCCACTTATCTATGATTAACTAATCCTCCTTGTACTCGATCTTGATGATCCGAGGTTCGAGTTATTAAGTTATGATGCCTTGAATTTACCTTTTCTTTTTAGGGTTTAGGCAGTCAAATTACTCTTGATTTTTATCGTTTGGAATTATATTGTCGATATATAATTTACAATATAGCTTTCATTCTTGGCTAGCTGAGAGGCTGATAGTTTGAAGTGAGCATTCAAGAGTAAAGAGAGTTGTATGCACCCCTCGAGAGAGGCAGACGTCCAAATCTTCCGAATTGGAGTAAAATCCAATAATGGGGTTCACCGCGTAAAGCGAGCTTTAGGTCTCCGATTTAGATGAGAGTCGGTCGGAACTTCCGAAACTCAGTTGGGCACGACTTCGAGAGAAGCGTGTTCAAGGTTTAGGAACCTCCACGGTCAAGGACTTTTACCCTATTAAGCTTAGGTTTATTTATTGTGTTTTTAATCGACTTTAGCCGAGGTGATTCTTGATCGAGTGCATTTCCATTTCATCGTTCTAATATTTTAATGTAATCATTTCTTTTATGCTCTCTTTATTTTAGTGTAATTAGTTCTCTATTTATGCAATATTTCCTTTCTATAATGCGTTTAGATTTCTCTTTTACCCTAAAGATTTTCCGTCGATAAAATAATAGTCTTCGTGTGAGTAAGTGTACTCAACAGTTCCCGGATTTCAATACGACAGTTGTGTCCCCTTGCTATAGTTCGATAGGTATACTTGCCTCATTGAATTGCTAGTTCGGTTGCTTTATTTTCTTCGAAGCTTAGCGAACACCATGTTTTTGGCGCCGTTACCGGGGAGCAACTTTTGTTGATATATCGAAAACACAAACCTATTACTTTTATCACTTCTCTTTCTCATCCTCCTTCTAAAAATTTTAAAATCCAAAATTTTTTTATTACCGCTCTTAATAGAAACCCTCTTCACAATTTTTCTACGCCACCTAATTCTCTCGAAAAGCGCAAAGCGGCTTTAAGTGCCACTATCTTGTCTAGTACCTTGAGAACCCTTCACCGGGAAGTCCTTGGGAAGTTTTGGAGTTAAAATATTAAAAAAAGATCTATTTCAAAAAAAATCAATCTTTTCTTTTTCTAGCTTGCTCTTTTTTCTCTTTCTTCTTCTTCCCTTCTTTTAGTGCATGACCCGCGGGAGTCCGTCGATTATTTTTGACTTGGACCACGAAATTGAGCGTACTCTTCGAAGAAGATCGCGATTTCAAGGCCCTACATCCCAAATACCGGTTGAGGATTCTGAGTCATCTTCTACTTTAAGAATGGCAGAACCCCAAGTGGAGGAAGCCGTGCAAAGACATATGTCTTATTATGCATGACCGAATCTCAAGGGTACAGAATCGAGTATTGTTCGCCTTGCGATAGCTAATAACAATTTTGAACTGAAGCCTAGCATAATTCAAATGGTGCAGCAATATTTGCAATTTGACGGACTTCAAGATGAAGATCCGAACGCACATATAGCAAGCTTTCTTGAAGTTTGCGACACCTTCAAGATAAATGGTGTCACAAATGATGCTATTAGGCTAAGATTATTTCCTTTCTCTTTAAGAACTAAAGCTAAGCAGTGGCTGAACACTCTACCTAAAAATAGCATCACCACCTAGAATGAATTAACTGAAAATGTTTTGGCGAAGTATTTTCCGCCAGCTAAAACTGCAAAACTTAGGAACGACATTTCTGCTTATGGACAAATAAACTCCGAAACCTTATATGAAACTTGGGAAAGATTTAAAGAATTATTAAGATACTGCCCACATCACGCGCTGCTTGTATGGTTACAAGTGCAGCAGTTTTATAACGGGCTAAATAAAAATACAAAGAAAATGATAGACACAGCTTCTTGCGATACTTTAAACCATAAGACCCCGGAAGCAGCTCTTGAGCTTTTCGATGACATGGCCATGAACACTTATCAGTGAAATGTGCTTAGGTCCCGCCCAAACAAACCTGCAGGTATCTTTGAAGTTGACAATGTCTCCCAGCTAGCTCTGCAAGTGGAAATCCTAAGCAAAAAGATAACGGAGATGACTGCTGCCTCCGCCCCTCAGGTATGGGAATCTGCAACTCCTTCCCCCGAACATTTAGATTTTGTTAATAATATGCCTAGAAATGCTTTCAATAATTTTTTTGCTGCAAATTTTCCTGCGCTCGATTTTAATTTTCCAAATAGTTATAATCCCGCTTTAAGAAATCACCCGAATTTTTCGTGGAGTAATCCTTCGAACGCAATGTGCCCACCACCACCACCACCTCTTCAAAATTATCCAAAACCTCCAAGCTTGGAGGAGTTACTTTCAAAATATATAACCACAAATGACACTACTATAAGGACCTTAACTAGAAGCATTAAAAGCTTAGAAAATCAAGTAGGACAGCGCGCAAAAATAATTTCTAAGCAACGCGCAGGGTCTCTTCCTTCCAATACCAAGCCTAACCCGAGAGAGAAAACAAAAGCTATAACTTTTCGGAGTGGGAAGCAAGTTCCCGGTATGGTATGGGAAGAGCTCGAGGCAAGCTCCGCCCCCACTTTAAAAAATCAAAGCTCCGCTCCCATTTTAAAATTTCCACCCTCTATTGAAGAAGTTATTCTCCCTATGTTAGAAAAAGATCTCTCTCCACAACCCACCTTTAAAAATAATCTAACCCCACCTTACCCTTCTGAACTTAATAAATAACGTCAGGACGATCAATACTCCCGCTTCTTATAGATGTTCAAGCAAATCCACATTAATCTCCCCTTCCACGAAGTGATTTACTAGATGCTGAGGTACGCTAAGTATCTTAAGGACCTCCTGACCAACAAGAAGAAGTTAGAGAACCTTTCGCATGTTACGTTAAACGCCGAGTGCTCCGCGGTTTTGACAAACGGCTCACCAAAGAAAATCAGTGATCCGGGTAGTTTTTCTATTTCGTGTGACTTTGGTGATCTTTTTGTCGAAAACGCATTAGCTGACTTAGGTGCGAGTATTAACCTGATGCCCCTCTCATTGTTTAAGAAGTTAGGAATTGGTAGTCTCAACCCCACATGCATGAGTATCCAGTTCGCCGATAGATCTGTTAAGTACCCGTTAGGAATAGTGGAGGATGTTCTAGTTAAATTCAACAAGTTCATCTTCCCGGTGGACTTGTCATTTTGGACATCGAAGAAGACGTCGAGGTTCCCCTGATCCTTGGCTGACCCTTCCTTGCCACCTCCCGAGCTATCATTGACGTAAACAATGGTTAGCTCTTCCTTCGAGTAGGAGATGATGAAAGTACTTTGTCTATCACCCCCTCGATGAAGAACACCCTAGCAAATGTTGACTCGTGCTTTTTCGTAGATGCCCTAAGTGAAGAATCCTCATATCGCCTTTTTGAATTTGAAAATGAATTTTCTAATTTTTGTTCCTCCTCTACTCTTCCAACTGAGTCGATGCACTTAAGTGAAGAATCCTTTTATCGCCTTTGTGAATTCGAAAAAGAATTTTCTGATTTTTGCTCCTCTACTCTTCCAACTGAATTGCTGCAAGAAGCCGTCATGGCCGCTAGCCCCACCCCTTTTAATTTTCCATTAAAAAAGGTCTACGAAGACATAATATTTGAAAAGAATGAATTTCTAAACCCTCTTATGAAGACCCCCCTACCATAGAACTAAAGGAACTACCCGAGCACCTTAGATATGCTTTCTTAGAAAAGGACTCCAAGCTTCCAAGTAATAGTTTCGGCCTACCTCACGGATGCGCAAAATGATAAACTTCTTTAGTTTTACGTAAACATCGCCGAGCTATTGCCTGGAAAATTTCTAATATCAAGGGCATAAGCCCAACTTTCTACACTCACAAAATCTTGATGGGAGATAATTCGCGTAACTCCATACAACCTCAGCGCCGTATAAAACCAAACATGAAAGAAGTAGTAAAGGGTGAGGTTATGAAATTGTTAGACGCAGGAATTATTTACCCCATATCTTATAGTAAGTGGGTTAGTCCAGTCAAGGTAGTGCCGAAGAAGGGAGGAATAACGGTAGTTAGTAATGAGAATAATGAATTAATCCCGACACGGACGGTGACCGGGTGGCGAATATGTATAGATTATCGTAAGTTAAATGACGCCACCTGAAAGGATCACTTTCCCTTGCAGTTCATCGATCAAATTTTAGAACGATTATCCGGCCAAAGCTTTTATTGTTTTCTCGATGGCCTCTCAGGGTATTTTCAAATCCCCATCTCCCCCGAGGACTAGGAGAAAACTAAGTTTACTTGTCCCTTCTGCACCTTCGCCTACCAAAGAATATCGTTTGGATTGTACAATGCGCCATCTACATTCCAATGACGTATGCTCGCTATCTTTGACAAGTACGTAGAAAGCATTATGGAGGTATTCATGGATGATTTCTCCGTGTTCGGCGACGCTTTCGATAGTTGTTTGGAAAATTTTGAAAAAGTCTTAGAACGATGCAAAGAGACTAACCTTGCCCTGAATTGGGAAAAATGCCATTTTATGGCGAGGGAAGGGTTAGTTTTGGGTCATAAGATTTCGGCAAGAGGAATTGAGGTAGATATTGCTAAGATAGAAGTTATCGAGAAGCTGCCGCCGCCTACGAACATAAAAGCTATAAGAAGTTTCCTAGGCCACGTTGGTTTTTACCGCCACTTCATAAAGGACTTCTCCAAGATCACTGTTGGGTACACTGAAAAATATATACCAGATTTGGAGAAGCCTCATCTTACTCATTGATATACATCAATTTGTTTTTGATGGATGTTTGAGTTTCATTGTGTAGGTGTAAGGTTTGCAAGAAAATTTTATAAGTACAAGTGTCGACACTTGTCAAGAATTGTGTCGACACCCAGAAGTTGTGTCGACACTAGAAGCAAGTCTTGTGTCGACACCCAGGCATTATGTCAAAACCTGAAGAAGAATTTGTGTCGACACCTAGAATTATGTCGACACTTGAGGCAGGAATTGTGTCGAAACCTAAAGCAGAAGCTGTGTCGACACCCAGGAGTTATGTCGACACTAAAAGAAAGGCATGTGTTGACACCCAAGAATTATGTAGACACCTGAAGGAGGTTTGTGTCGACACACAGGACTTGTGTCGACACACACTCAACGCTATCTTTCAACAATAGCTTTACTGAGTCTGAAATGCTTGTGTCGACACACAGGACTTGTGTTGACATACACTCAACGACATCTGGACATACACTCAACACCATTTGTCAGCATCAGCTATGTCAAGACCAGAAGCAGTTGTGTCGACACACAGGACTTGTGTCGACACACACTCAACGATGTCTAGACAAACACTCAATGCCATCTGTCAGCATCAGTTGTGTCGAGACCAGGAGCAGTTGTGTCGACACACAAGACTTGTGTAGATACATATAAACAGAACCTGTGTCGAGAATCAAAAGAATGACTGTATCGACACATTAAGTGATGTGTCGACATCATCAAGGCTTGTGTCGACACTTAGTCTATTTATGTCGACACATATGAAGTTATTTACTGAATGTTTCCTACTGAGTTATAAATTCATTTCAGACTCAGCTGTTGACTGAAGACTTGACAGCTGTCATAAACAACAAGTCTGACACCTTTGTCAGAACTGTCAGAAGGTTGTTACAAACTGGATCAGCCGGTAATCATTGAGAAACTCTATATAAAGGACTGATCCTTGACAACCAAAGAAGTAGTAGTAACAATTAAAAAGCAATTAAGAGGGAACAAATCAATGCAGACCCAGAGAGAGAATTCAACAACAAGAAAGGGGGAACCCTTAAGAAGGAAGAACCTGAACAGTCTGCAAGAAAGATTCAGATCCATTTCAGAATTTAAAAAGGAAGCTGTCTGAAGATCAATTTCTACTCCAAGTAAGATCAACCTCATTTTGCTCAATCAAGAAGCTTTGAAAAAGCTAATTCAGGTTGGATCTGAAGTATACAGTTTGTTCAAGAACAGATCAAGAAGCTCACAACAAATTGAGAAGTTTTATCTGGGTGAAATTTCTGTACTTCTAAATATTCCTTTTTACTTGTAAGATCTTCTTAGATCTGAGTTGTAAGCCTGTGTTTATAAAGGCTGAGGTAGGGCCAAGAGCCAGAGGTATAGAACTTGTGAAAGTCTGAGTTGTAAGCTTGGTATTAAAGGCTGAGGTAGGGCTGTTGCCTGAGGTAGGGTTCTTGGGAAGAATCTTAGGTAGGACTTGTGTAAGTCTGAGCTGTAGGAACCTGTCAATTTATAAGGTGTAAGATCTGTGGATCTGAGTTAGTGGAAGGAAGTTGGGCTGAATCCAGTTCTCTACTGGATAGGCGAAGGGGGAAAGTGTATGTACCCATAACTTGGGGAACCACTATAAATCTGGTGTACTGTAATGTGCTGTGATTGCTATGCTGTGATTGCTGTGCTGTGAATTGTTTTATCTGTGCTAAGTTAGAACAAGTTAGTTGCCTAAAATTTATTAAAGAAAATTAGAACCTATTCAACCCCCCTCTAGGTGTCTAGGCTCTTAAAATCAAGTCTTTCAAGTGGTATCAGAGGGATATTACTCAAAAATTGACCTAACAGTCTAAGTGAATTTCCAAGGATATTAACGGATTTCAAGAATGGGTTCAAATGAGAATCAGAAGGAATTTGGATCTATGAAACTGCCTATCTGCAGGAAAGAATGCTTTGGTATATGGAAGGAAAGGGTCAGGTTGTTCATGGAAGCATCTGATCAAAGAATCTATATCACAGTACAAGAAGGTCCCTTAATTCCAATGAAGGTATAAGTTTTGGATGCAAATGTTAAAACCCCAAAAAGTTATTCTGAAATGACGAAGGATGAGATCATCCTGGCAACATTAGACAAAAGATAACAAAACATTATTTTAAGTGCTATAGATGATGCCACATTTATGAATCTGGTGCATTACAAAACCTCTAAGGAGATGTGGGACACCTTGATTGTCTATATGGAGGGAACTGAAGAAGTTAGAGAAGATAGGAAATCTATGCTGAATCAAGAATATGAGAGCTTTAGACAAGCCAAGTCTGACAGCATAGCAGAATGTTACAAGAATTTCTTCAGGATAGTAAATGAACTGATGACCTATGGAAGAGTCTTCAGTACATATGAATTGAATGACAAGTTTCTCAGATCACTGACAAAGTACTGGGACACAAAGATATATGCCATCAGAGAGGTGGTCAGGCTTGCTGATACACCTCCACCCACACTATTTGGAAAGCTGCTATCCTATGAAATGCAGCTCACTGCCAGAAAAGAGGAGGAGAAAAGCAGTAGGACTGAGTACAAAGAGAAGTCAGTAGCCTTTAAGGCTAAAGGCACAAGAAAGGGTAGGAGAAAGTCTCCTTCTCCACCCAGAAAGAGTGCTGAGGTAGAAGAAGAAATTCCTGACAACAACACATCAGATAGCCACACCTCTGATAAGGACTTTGCTGCCTTTACAAGGCACTTTCAAAGGTTTATGAAAAAGAAGAAATGGAGAACTAGACCATCAACATCCTTCTCCAAGGATGATTATTACAAGAAAAAGAAGACTCCCAAGGTGGACAGGTATGCCTCAAAACCTAGTAAACAAACTAATTCTAAGATTGTTTGTTATTGCTACAATAGGTCTGGACATGTCATAGCTGACTGTCCTGACAAGAGGAAGGAATCTAAAGACAAGAAGAAGCATCAAGTAAAAAGCAAGAAGGAGAAATCCCTTGTTGCTCAGAAGCAAAAGAGTTGGACAGACTCTTCATCCTCAAAATCTGGAGAAGAGGATGATGCAGAAGCATATGTTGGGCTGTTCTCTACAGAAGAGGATTCTAGGGAATAAGAATTCCTAAAAATGATGGACTCCATAAATGGAGTTGAAGAGTATTGCTGTAAAGGGCTGATGGCTCTATAAGAAGATGATCAGTGCCAGGATCAGCCTGGTCCAAGTAAGGTATACAGTTCTCCCTTAGATTTTGATTATTTTATTGGATCAGAATCAGTAGCATCAACTTCAAGAGAAGTGGATGGTTCTGAATCTTAGGGGGATGAACATCAACTCATTGATGAGTATGGTGGGTTGTTGCAAGCTCTGAAGAGGAGCAAGTTTCTTATCAAAGATCAGGCCAAGGAAATTGAATTTCTTAAGCAGGCTGCATCAGAATCAGCCAAGCTAATAGATTTGAAACTAAAGGAGGTTGCCAAACTGAAGAACATAACTGTTATTCAGATGGGCATAATCTCTTTAAAGGAAAATCATATCAAGAATCTGGAGGTAAGACTATAGAAAGAAAGGGATCTAGTGGCTAAATTTTCATAACCAAAGTCTGTATTTTCTTTAATAGATAACTTCATATCTCAGAAAGGAAAGACAGGACTAGGCTTCAAGGAAAGTACTAGGGCATCCAATTCTCAAGGAAAAGGCAAAGGCCCAGTTCAGCCACTAGTCACAAAACCCCTTATTTCCTTTAGGAAAGTGATGCCACCTACAAACAGGTATGATCATGATATTACTTATGGTCACTGTGAGTATGGAGATCACATTGGCAAGGGTGTATATGCTAATTGGCCACTCTATAAGCAAACCCATCATGTTCTTAAGGAATCTTTGGGTTATGATGCTCTAGCACCAACACTTAAAAGGAATGTTGGCAACAATGTTGAGAAGCTTGTACCTAAGAGAAGGTACAATAGATTTGAGTGTTGGTGTTATGGCAAGGTGGGCCACTTTGCCATAAATTGTTTGTTCAACACAAGTGTTAAAAATAAGAATAGCTTACCTGTCAGAAAAGCTGCAGGTAAGCATGATAGATTTCAAACTAAAAAGAACCTAGGACCCAATAACAATTAGTGTTCTGAGGAAAGGTAAATCTTTCATTGATGCAGGTGAATCCAAGTGGCCATACCCCTATATGGTACTTGGATAGTGGATGTTCTAGACACATGACTGGAACAAGAAGAATGTTGAGGGACTATGCACCCGCAGAGAATGGACCCAAAGTAATATTTTGTGGATCTGAAAAAGGAATCATCAAAGGATTTGGTAACATTTCTAGTAATTCTATTACTATCACTCAAGTGGCTTATGTGAAGGGTCTGAAACATAACCTGATTAGCATAAGTCAACTTAGTGATCTAGGTTATGACATCTCTTTCCTCAAAGGGGAGTGACAAATAAGGAGGTCCAAGTAATCAAGAGATCATTCTGACTGGAACTAGGAAAGGGAATGTATATTTTCTTAACCTTGATTGTGAGTTTAAAAACTCACCCATTTGTCTAGTTGCAGGTGAGAAAGCATCACAGTATGTCAAATGGCATAAGATGCTACCTCATTTGAACTATAAGTCAATAGGGCAGCTATTCAGTATGGGATTTGTGAGGAATGGCCCTCAAGTCAAGTGCATTAAAGAGGGTGTGTGTTCAGCTTGCCAAAAGGGTAAACAAACTAAGTCCTCTTTCCATGTACTTGATACCAAAGATTCAATGAGATATTTATATCTCTTGCATATGGATTTGTTTGGTCCTATGCCAATTCATTGTCTTGGTAGAAAAGTATACACTTTGGTTATTGTTCATGACTATTCTAGATTCACATGGGTTTTCTTCTTGAGGCAAAAATCTGAAACCCCTACTATTTTTCAGACCTTTGTTAGACAAATTCAGAATGAATTTAACAATTCAGTGGTCAAAATCAGAAGTGACCATGGAACTGAATTTCAGTCTGAATGTATGACAAATTTCTGTGAAGAACTTGTGATTCATCAGAAGTTCTCCTCATGTAGAACACCCCAACAAAATGGAGTTACTGAAAGAAAGAATAGGACTCTAATTGAGGCAAGTAGAACACTACTTAGTGACACTACTCTCCCTGAGTACTTCTGGGCTGAGGCAGTAAATACTACGTGTCATGTACTCAATAGAGTCTCCATCAATAAGAAACATAAGATGACTCCCTATCAGATTTTGAAAGGTAGAAAACCAAACATTTCCTACTTCAGAATATTTAGTAGCAAGTGTTATGTCCTAGTTATTGGTAAACACTACCAAACTAAGTTTAATGCTAAATCCCTAGAAGGGATATTTGTTGGGTACAACAATAATAGTAGGGCATACAGGATCTACAACTTGACTACACAAGTTGTAGAAGAATTTATCCATATAGTATTTGATGAGTCTAAGTTGATTAATAGTGATTTGTCTAGCTCTTCAGGTAGTTCTACAGGTTTAAAGGATAGGTTGGACAAGCTGACTATCAATGAAGAAGCACCTGCTTGGCTGGATGAAGAAAAGGTTGCATGCTATCCACGGGGAGAACAAGACTCATTGGATGAAGAAGACAATGAGGAGCATTAGGTTAAGGAAAATGAAGAAGGCCAAGAGGTTGGCAGATTTCCTTCAACAAGAAGACACCTAAAGGATCATCCAGCTCATCAAATCATTGGTGATGCAAGTCAAGGTGTACAAACCAGGAGCAAGAACATGAACATAGTTTTATGTTCAAGTTTCTTATCACAGATAGAACCCAAGAAGATTGAAGAGGCCATGCTAGACACAAACTGGATTGATGCTATGCAAGAAGAGCTGAATTAATTCAAAAGATGTAAAGTCTAGGAACTGGTTCCTAAACAAAAGGATCACAATGTGATAGGAACCAAGTGGATCTACAGAAATAAACTTGATGAAAATGACACCATAATCAAGAACAAGGCCAGACTGGTAGAAAAAGGCTAAAGGCAAGAAGAAGGGATTGATTTGATCCTCCTCTCCTCTCCTCTAAAAATTCGGCCCCCTCTTTGTCTCCCTCCTCCTTGGCCGCCAACCATTCTTTTCTTCTCCCCTACCTCTCGGCCTTTACCTCTCCTCCTCTAGTTCCCAAAAACTGAGCCTCACCAAAAACCCTAGCCATCCATATCCCTAGCCGCCACCCTCTTTTCCTCCCCTTCCACCACTCGGCAACCACCTCCACCCCACAACCCTCGCCCTCTCTTCCCATCCAAAACCCACTCGGCAACCACCTCCACCCCACATCATCCCATCCAAAACCTGACCACCGTCAACCTTTGTTTATTTTTCCCACCACCTTTTCTCTCTCCACTTTCCATATATATAATCCCTCAAAAGTTCTCTCACTCCAAAAGGTTATTGCAAAGGAAGAACGACTTGCGTCTACATCATCTAGTGCGGATCCATTGAGTTTGCGTGGAAATAGAAAATCAACCACCGTCGCGAGCGCTTCCTCCACTCAATATTGTGGACGGACTTCTTGGGGTTGGGTAATTATTTCTTAGCCATCTTTGTGTGATTTCTTCTATAATTATGTGAGGTATTGGTGGAATAGAAGGCTAATAAATAGTCCTAATTTATATTGAATGTTGTCTGTAATTTAAATCTAAATTTTATGCATTAATTGTCCGAATGTTTTTCATAAAATTGGAGCAGGTATATTTCATGAATACTTATAGAAATCAGTTTCCTTAGCCTTGATTTCTTTGGTGTTCAAGTGATTTGGTCACCCTCTTATAAAATTAATTTGGGTTTGAATTTAGGACTTCATTTTAATCACTAATTTAGCGCGGAATTTTCTTTTATTGGAATTGTGAATTGCTTTCACATAATTTAATTTGAATAGCTAATTGTCCGGATCGTATGGGTCCTTTTCGCTTGAGCGAACATTGGCCTATTGCCCTTGTTCAATCTATAAAAGGGGTATTGTCGCTTTGTTTTGTGTGTTGTTAAATTAGTTTGAGTAGTCGGTATAATTGTTTAGAGAAAATATTGCTCGCTATGTATTTTATTTAATCATCGAACCTGAGAGCGTGTAGTTTAATCCGTCGAAACCTTGGGCCTGTGATGGATAATTTTCCCACGCTAGCGCGTGTTTCCAATTGATGAGGCAAGTATACCTATAGTTTGGAGTATAAAATCAAGTGTCGTATTAAAACTCGGGGCTGTCGAGTACTTGGACTCACAAGGGCAACTATTATCTTATCAAAAGGAAAGTTGATTTATGTTTGGAAAAGAAAAGAAACTAAGCGTTAAACTAAGAGAGAGAAATACAATTTGGGGAAGCTAGCACTTGATCTAGAATCCCCTTGAACAAAAATAAATCTTCTTGAAAAAAACAACACAATGCAAGTTCTTATCTACTCACTTGACCGTGGAGGTTCCTAAAGTACAGAAGTGTCTCTGTCGAGCTCATGCTTCTGACTAACCTTAGGTTGATTGATTAAGACCTTTCGGCCGGTCGAAAACCCTAAGCTTGCTTTAGGTGGTGAACCCCTCTATTGGATTTGACTCCAATCCGGAAGATTTACGTCGTCCTCTCTCGAGGAGTGCATTCAACTCCTTTTATCTTTGAGTGATCTCCTCGTATCCGCAACCTTTCGGTCATTTAGGATACGGATCTAAGATCGAAACCCATATCCGTGTAATATGAATTTGAGGAAATAAAAATCAAAGATAAATCGTAGCGAGTAAATTTAAGAACAAGACATTTGATAAAAGAAGGAGAAGATTTTATTTCATTCCAAGGTTCATCATGATCAAGTTCTAAAAGATAATTAGCTACTCATCATGTTTAGGGAATTACAAAATAGAGTAGAGAGAGACATGATGAAAATTAAAAACAAGTAGAATTGAAAGTAACAACAATAGCAATTTATACTAGTAATGAGCAAAAACAGCAAAAGACACAGAAAATTACAAGACTCCAACTCTCCAAAATTCGACACTGAGCATCTGAAGCTGTCTGGAATTTATAGGAAAAATTTCTGTTTGGTCACACCCTAGGTCACGCCCGTGACCTAGGGCGTATCAGGCTCGGAACCATCGTCTTGAAACCCTGGGGACGTTGGAGGAAAAACTGCCAAAATTGGTTAACTGACGGGTCACGCCACTTGGTCACGCCCATGACCTAGGGCGTGTCACGGCTATTTCTGGAAAACAGCGGGAAGCTGAAAACGGCAGGAGTAAAACTGGTCTTCAAGGAGGTGTCACGCCCCCCAGTCACGCCCGTGACTAAGGGCGTGTCAAGCTGGAATGGCTTCTGGCAGCAACGGTAGGAACGGAAGAGTAATTGGCTGGAAAACGCAACTGACATGCCCTGGGTCATGCCCGTGACCCAGGCGTATCAATTTAATCCGACGTGGCACGGTCAGCTGTTCTTCCACAGGCTGTCACGCCCCGTGTAAAGGGTACATGGGCGTGTCATATTTCGACACGGGCGTGTCTGGGCCATTCAACGATCTTCAGGTGCGGTTCGACGATCTTCTGCAGCAGACTGGATTTTGTGTGTCACACCCCTGTGTCACGCCCAGATAGGGCGTGTCACAGGGCATGTCTAGGCAGAAAACAGGAAAATTCTTGTTTTGCTCTAAATAACCTATAGATCAGCCCTGCAGGATTTAAAATGATTCTATTAGAACAAATAGATATAAATTGTAGAAACAATTAAGATAAACTTAATATTATAAAATTGATATAAAATATCTAACTATTAATATAAAACAGTAAATAAAAAGATAGAAATAATTAGAGTTATCAAATACCCCCATACTTATCCGTTTTCTAGTCCCGAGCAAACAACTTCCTATAGGGAGTAGAAAAATTTTAAATGCTAGAAAAGAGAATTGAACCTAAGGAGTAAAATGTGAAGTCTTATGCCTATGCTTGTAGATATTTTTTTAGAAAGACTTACTCAGCATACAAATTAGGTTTTTACTTTTCTTTAAAATGCGTTTTCACTATTATTTTTACTTATAAATGAAAAATCCGGTAAATCTTAAAATTTTATTTAGGGAGAATATAGCGTGTGTACTAAGATAACATTGCACAAACGAAGATTAAGATACCCTCCAAATAAATCCATCAATGTCGATGGCCATAGGCTTGCCCTTTCACACTCTCGCCACGGCACTAGTCTAACTTATAAACATAAATCAATAGGGCTTAATTAGGTTGAAATATAGGCTTAGGTTTTGGAGAGGGTGATCAAAGATAAACACGATGGCTAGTCACACCAAAACCTAGAGAAGCTTGTACATAAAGATTTGTTATGGCTTATAAGAACATAGCCAAATTCCTATTTCTTTTATTTCTTTTCTTATTTTTTTAACTCTCTCATCATATTGAATTTTTTTTTCTACCTCTTCATTTTTTTAATGATAATTTTTTTTCTTTATTTTGAAGAGGGGAGAAAAATAAATAAACTCCTTTTTTTAAGAAAAGGGCCACAAAAAATAAAAGGCTCCTAATCACTCACAAACCATGTTTGTATATTTATGTTCAAGCTTGGACTTAGGTGTGTAATTAGGTTGCTTTTTAGGCTTTGGTAAAGTGCTTGGTGGAGCTAAAACAAAGGAATAAGGAAATAGACTCAAAATGGCTTAACAAAGATAAAAATTTTAGGTACGGGTACAAAAGCTCAAACTAGCTAAAAGAAGTGCCTAAATCATATTTATGCTAATGAGTCTAACTTATGCAAAGTCTTGAGAATAGTTAGAGGGCAAGTTCTAGACATCGAAAAAGAATACCTTTCTCTTGGTCCGCGAAATATCTCTCTAGCAAACTTCTACTTACTCACCTAAATTATTTTAATGTTTTACCGGTTTTCACAATTAAAGTATAATAAAACATTTCCACGCATTGAAAAAAATGAAAATCTAATTATATGCTGAATATTTAAATCTACATAAAATTCTACTTACATGTGCATTTAACTAGAAACACAACATGGCCAACAGTTCTACTCCAAAATTCAACATTCAATTAAAACATTAAAATTCTCTAAACACTATAAACAAGTTGAATTACTAGGAGTTTTGCATGTGAATAAATATAGAAATAAAGACTTCTCTAATTAAAAATTTAATTTTTGATTTTCGAATTGTTTTATCGAATTTTTTTTTTGTTTTTCTTAATTTTGGAAAAACAAAATTTTAAGACGATTTTTTTTTTGAGTTTTAAATTTGTTTTGAATTTTGTTTTTGTTTTTGTTTTAATAATTTTTTTTGAAAAAATGTTGTATGTTTTGCTTGAGAAATATCCCTCCCCCATACTTAAGCAAAACATTGTCCCCAATGTAAAAATAAAGAAAAGAAAAGAGAGGAGACTTCCCTGAAAATGCAAGCCAGCATCAAAAGAGACCTGTACAAGATGATGAAAGCAAAACATAATATTTTATAAATTTTTTTTGGATTTTTTTTCATCATAATAATAAAAACACACACAGAAGAATAAAAATACAGATATAAAGAGGCGGCCCTCTAAAAGTCCAAAGAAATGAAAAGGTAGCCACTCCTGGTCTGGAGCGTCTTCGGGCGGCTGATAGAACGTCCGCAAGTTCGCGAACTCGCGGGTAATATGCGCCACGGAAGAAGTCTTGTTTTGCTCGAGCCTGGTAAAGCGCACATCAAAAGCATTGAAGCGACCGTCAAAATGGGTCTGTAGCTGGTCTATGTGCGTGTGAATCGACCTAAATTGTTGGTCCCAATAATTTGAAGGCTCGGGCGCTGGAGCGGAATGCAGCGGTGGTGGCGAAATCTGGGGAGAAGGATGAGTACCGCTGGGTCCGACACCATGTTCAGGATCAAGATCCCCGCCACTAACTAACGGGGGAATAGCCTCAAACTCGCCTTCGCGTCGGCTCGCAAGGCCGAGAGCTTGCAGTGTAGGGAACTAAAGAGGCTGCGGCATTTGCATGCAAGTGAGCCGCGGAAGAGCATCCCAAACGCCGGTCTACTTGGCGAGGAAAGTGATGAAATTCCCGCCGTGCACCACCCCCAACCTCATATTTTCGGCCTTGTGCCGAAAGAAAATGGCGAGCATGTAACCAAGGTTGAGTGGGACCCAGTAAAACATACTATACAAGTATAGTAAGTCCGCCCGAGTCACCACGCCATGGCTATCACCAAGTCCGGAAAGGGTAAAAGAGAGAAGGTTGTGGAGAATGCGTAAAGCGGGGGAGAGGAGGTGGCTACCCTTGGATTTCTTTGGGCTGTAGGGGGCGACGTCATTACTGATTTCCGACCAAAAAGTGAAGAGATTAAAGTCGGAGGGAAAATCAGTCTGGAGTTCGAGGTAGGCGGGGGAAGTGGAAAAAGCTTCCGAACAAAAGCCCATGATGACATTGAGCTGGCGGATGGTGAACTGGTATGTCACTCCGCCGATGCGAAAGATGATGAAATCATCATGCGCCGCCCACCGGAACTCAAAAGAGGCCAAGAACTCAATAGTGAGTTCGAGGAAAGCGGGCTCGGAAATGGCGAAAAGGGGAGCCCACCCTTGGGTAGAGATGAGCTCCCGAACTAGCTCCGCTGCTCCGAATTGGGCGAGGATGCCCAATCCAAGATCCTGAACACGCCAAAGGGTTTGGCGCGCAGTCGCTCGCTTCGATCTTGCTGGGTTGCATTCTCGAATAAGAGCATGGCCTCCGCCGAGGCTGGATCGGCGGGGTACTGGGAGTAAGAAGTGATGGATCGAGGGTCGTGGCGAGGCATGGTGAGAAATGTGGAGGAAATTTCGGCCAAAGGGAGGAGAGAAGAGAGGGGTTGAAGGGTGGAGGTGTGAAGAGAAGAGGAGAGGAAAAAAGTCCTATTTATGGAGGTTGTCGGGTTGGTCACGCCCCCCTGTCACGCCCGTGACAGGGGGCGTGACAAGCATGGGTCAAAGCGGGAAGGAATCCGAGGCTGACCGCCTCGGATTCGGGTGTCACGCCTCAGAGTCACGCCCGTGACATCGGGCGTGAAGGGGGATCCAAAGAGCATCCGATACGATGGCATCGGGTTTTTCGGTCACGCCCCAGAGTCACGCCCGTGACTCTAGGCATGTCAGTCAAATCTGACTCGTTAAGAAGGAATCCGAGGCGTGACTGGTCAACGCCTCGGATACCCGCGACATGGGCTCGCCACGCCCGTGACAATAAGTGTCACGCCCGTGTCATATCCGAATGACAGACGGGAAAACCGAGGGAGGAGGAACCTCCCGCCATCTTAGCAAAACACGCCCAGGACACTCCCGTGACCAATGGGTCACGGGCGTGACAGACGCGTGTATGAGAAAAAAAAATTCCTTTTGTGTTTTTTTTTTATAAATATTTTTTGATTTTTGTTTTTTTTGTTTGTTTTTTATATCATCATTATGTTAAAGAGCCAAATAAAAATAAATTAAAATGTACCGACTTGAAGAAATACAAAGATTTGACGTTCGTCTCCAACCGATCGTCATGCACCGATGTCCTTCAAACCTGTAAAAACGTTAAAAAGAAAATTAAAAAAAAGAAAGGATAACCGTGGGGTGCTTCCCACGAGCGCTTTGTTTATGGTCGGTGAGCTTGACCATAGTGAGTCGCGTGATCTAGGGATTTGACAACAACATGTTGTCAATTTGGGCGTTAATAGTATCACCGGAAACATATAGTTTCAACCTTTGCCCATTCACCTAAAAATCGCCTCCTTCCGGGTGCGAAATAAGCACCGTCCCGTAGGGCCAGACCTCCTTTACGACGAAGGGGCCGAACCAACGAGACTTAAGTTTACCCGGAAATAAGCGTAGGCGGGAGTTAAAAAGAAGTACCTGGTCTCCCGTTGGAAGTCCTTTGGGTGCTTAATTTTTTTATAATGATAAAATTTGGTGCGCTCCTTATAAAATTTATTATTTTCATAAGCAAGGGAGCGCCACTCATCGAGCTCGTTAAGTTGGAATTTGCGAAGCTCGGAGGACAAATTTTCATCAAGATTTAAAAATTTTAGTGCCCAAAAGGCACGATGTTCAAGCTCAACCGGTAGATGACATGCTTTCCCATAAACCAATCGATACGGCGTACAACCAATAGCGGTCTTGTACGCGGTCCGATAAGCCCATAGAGCATCATCAAGCTTGACCGACCAATCTTTTCTATTAGTAGAAACAGTTTTTTCTAAAATTCGTTTAATTTCTCGATTAACTACTTCTACCGGGCCACTAGTTTGAGGGTGATAGGGGGTGGCTAACCTATGTGTAACGCCATATTTAGATAATACTTTAGCAAATTGTGCGTTACAAAAGGTGGTGCCCCTATCACTAACTATCGCCCGCGGTGCTCCAAATCGTGAAAATAATTTTTTGAGAAATCGAGTCACGGCTCGGGCGTCATTAGTGGGAAGGGCTTGCGCTTCCGCCCACCATGACACGTAGTCGACCGCTACCAAAATATATTTATTTCCATAGGACATTGGTAGCGGTCCAACAAAGTCGATCCCCCATAAGTCAAAAATTTCTACTTCTAAAAACAAATTTAAAGGCATTTCATCACGGCGGGAAATATTACCTGAGCGTTGGCATTGTTCACAACGACTTACATGGGCGTGAGCATTCTTGAAGATGCTTGGCCAATAGAAGCCCGCTTCAAGAACTTTCCGTGCCGTCCGATTAGCTTGATAGTGCCCACCGATGGGTCCCTCGTGGCAATGCTTTAAAATTTGGGCGCCTTCCTCATGAGAAACACACCTCCGCACTACTTGGTCTGCGCAAACATGAAAGAGAAAGGGATCCTCCCAAAAATAATTCTTCAAATCGGAAAAGAATTTCTTCTTTTCTTGATAAGACAAATCATTCGGGAGGAATCTCGCAACAAGGTAGTTTGCGAAATCGGCGAACCAAGGAGTGGGGAGAGTAATTACCTTATGAATTGCGAGAAGGCACTCCTCGGGGAAAGTATCATCAATGTCCTCCTCCATGAGCTCCCCCAAATTGGGGTTCTCCAACTGCGAAAGATGATCGGACGCCAAGTTCTCCGATCCTCTCTTGTCCCGAATCTCCAAGTCAAATTCTTGGAGTAATAGGATCCACCTAATAAATCTTGGCTTTGCATCTGTTTTTGTTAGTAAATATCGCAAAGCAGAATGATCGGTAAAAACAATAATTTTAGACAAGGTTAGGTAGGAACGAAATTTATCAAATGCGAATATAACGGCTAACAATTCTTTTTCGGTGGTAGTATAATTTTCTTGTGTGGCGGTTAGAGTTTTGCTCGCATAATAAATAAGATGAAAATTCTTATTTATGCGTTGTCCAAAAACCGCACCTACGACAAAACTACTAGCATCGCACATTATTTAAAATGGAAGTTCCCAATTGGGAGCGATCATTATAGGAGCGTTGATTAATTTTTCTTTAATAAGTGAAAAAGCGCGCAAACAATTTTCATCAAAAATAAACGACGCATCTTTTTCTAATAAATGTGTAAGGGGCTTAGTGATTTTAGAAAAATCTTTAATAAACCGGCGATAGAAACCGGCGTGCCCTAAGAAACTACGAACGGCCTTAACATTTGAGGGGGGAGGTAGCTTTTCTATAATCTCAATTTTGGCTCTATCTACCTCTATGCCCTTGCTAGAAATTTTGTGGCCTAAGACCAAACCTTCCCGCACCATAAAATGGCACTTCTCCCAGTTCAAGACTAGGTTCGTGTCCTCACATCTTTGGAGTACACGGGAAAGATTTGATAAGCATAAATCAAAAGAGTCTCCAAAGACGGAGAAATCGTCCATGAAGACCTCCATGATATCCTCCACTAGTTCATCAAAGATCGCGAGCATACACCTTTGGAAGGTTACCGGGGCATTGCATAAACCAAAAGGCATCCTTCGATAGGCGAAGGTGCCAAACGGACAAGTTAAGGTTGTTTTCTCTTGGTCTTCGGGCGCAATTGGGATTTGGAAATATCCCGAGAGACCGTCAAGAAAACAATAAAACGAGTGCCCGGATAACCGTTCAAGGATTTGGTCAATGAACGGTAAAGGAAAATGATCCTTTCGGGTTGCATCATTTAATTTACGATAGTCGATGCAAACCCGCCATCCGGTAACGGTTCGAGTAGGAATTAATTCATTTTTATCATTAGGAACTACCGTTAATCCTCCTTTCTTGGGCACCACTTGGACCGGACTCACCCAAGAGCTATCTGAAATCGGATAGATGATGCCCGCATCTAATAATTTAATTACCTCGGCCTTGACTACCTCCTTAATGTTAGGATTTAGCCGGCGTTGAGGTTGAATAGTTTTGTGTGTATGTTCTTCTAATAATATTTTATGAGTGCAAAAGGAGGGATTAATTCCCCCCAAATCCGTGATCTTCCATGCAATTGCGTGGCGATGACGTTTTAAAATATTTGATAATTTAATTTTTTCATCATCGGTCAAGTAGGCCGACACAATTACGGGAAGTTTAGAATCCTTCGCTAGAAATAAATATTCTAAATATTCAGGCAATTGTTTGAGTTCAAGTGTGGGAGGTTCATCATAAGATGTTTTAAGACGATCACTGCTTACTTCTAAAATTTCAAATATAGGTGCGCGAGTGATCAAAATATTATCACTATTTTCAAGAATAATTAAATCTAAATTTTCAAAATCAGATTCATGATCAATAGATGATAAAACAAGTTCAGAAACAGAAAAGGAGTCTTCTTCGAGAGAAGCCTCCAAGTAATAACATGAGTCGTCATTAACAAGCGAATTTTTCATAGACGAGTCAATAATAAAGGTAACTTCTTCATCTCCGACTCTAAGGAGAAGTTTACCATTACTAACGTCTATGATAGCGCGCGAGGTGGCAAGAAAAGGGCGACCGAGAATAAGTGGTACCTCGGTGTCCTCTTCGATGTCAAAGATGACAAAATCTACCGGAAAGATAAATTTGTCAACTTTGACAAGCACATCCTCAATGATCCCCATAGGGAGCTTAACAGACCGATCTGCCTATTGAATTCTCATTTTAGTGGGTTTAGGCTCTCCTAATCCCAACTTTTTCACTCGAGAATAAGGCATTAAATTGATAGAGGCGCCTAGATCAGCTAACGAATGTTTTACCAATAAATCACCAAATAGACAAGGAATAGAGAAACTATCCGGATCGGATAATTTCCTAGGTAATTTATTGAGTAAAACCGCCGAACACTCTGCGTTCAATTGAACCGTAGAGATATCCTCAAGTTTCTTTTTATTGGATAAAAGATCCTTGAGGTACTTGGCGTACTTCGGCATTTGTGCGATTACTTCGCAAAATGGTAAATTTATTTGAATTTGCTTAAACATGTATAAAAATTTACCATTGCGCTCATCTACCCGGACTTTTTGCATTCTAGACGGATAGGGAAGAGGTGGTTGATAAGCTTTTGGTTTAATATAACTAGAAGGCTTAATCGGAGGAGAAGATGAAGAAATTGTTACCTCCGTATCAACATGAATTGGAGAAGTTGCAACCGGAATTGTAGAAGTGGTTACCTCCTTCCCGCTCCGTAAAGTGATGGCTTTAGCTTGCTCCTTTGGGTTGGGCTCCGTATTGCCCGGTAGCGCTCCTTATTGGCGATCGGAGAGCATTTTAGCAATTTTCCCAATTTGGTTCTCCAAATTACGAAGAGATCCGGTGAGATTCCGGATGTTAGCATCATTTGTAGTAGTATATTTGGTGAACAACTCCTCAAGATTTGGAGCTTTTGGAGCTTGTGGTGGAAAATAACCGAGAGGGATGGTGTTAGGTGGGCGAGCCATGTTCCCCGGATTACTCCAAGATAAGTTGGGGTGGTTCCTTATACCCGGGTGATAGGTATTACCAAAATTAGTATTACCCGGATTATAAGGTGGCCGATGCAGATTTCTCATATAATCCACATGCTCGGTCAACGTAGCGGGAGAGGGGGAAGAAGTAGGATCCCAGGTAGGTGTAGAAGAGGAAGCAGACATCTCTTCTAATCTTTTGTTTAGTATCTAAACCTGGAGAGATAGATTGGAGACCGTATCAATTTCATACATCCCGGCCGGTTTAGGTGGTTTAGACCGAGGTGTACTCCATTGATAGGTATTCAAAGCCATACCTTCTATAAGCTCTTGGGCAGCCGCCAGTGTTTTGTTATTGAGCGTTCCACCGACGGCGGCATCGATATGTTGCCTAGTTTGAGAATTTAGGCCGTTATAGAAGGTTTGGATTTGTAACCAATCCGGAATTGCATGATGAGGACATCGACGAAGCAATTCCTTGAAATGCTCCCAAGTATCATATAATGTTTCCGAATCAAGTTGGGAGAAATAAGTAATATCATTGCGCAATTTAGTCGTTTTAGCTGGCGGAAAGTATTTCGTAAGAAATCTTTCCGTCATTTGAGCCCATGTTGTGATTGACCCTCTTGGTAGAGAACTCAACCATTGCTTGGCTTTAGTGCGCAATGTAAATGGAAATAACCTTAGCCGGATGGCATCATCGGATACACCATTAATTTTAAAAGTATCGCATATTTCTAAGAAATTAGAAATATGCGCGTTTGGATCTTCATCTTGAAGCCCATCAAATTATACATATTGTTGTACCATTTGGATGATGCTTGGCTTCAACTCAAAATTATTGGGGGTAATTGCGGGGCGAACAATACTAGATTGAGCCTCATCCAAGTTTGGACGGGCATAATAGGACATAGTCCGTTGTTCGACCGCATTTGGCTCACCCATATTGGAAGAAAAAGAAGAAGAAAATGATCTAGGAGAATGAGAAAAAGAACTAAATGAAGAAGGAGGAGAAGAAGATGGTGACAGAGAGAGAATTAATGAGGGATTAGGGGTGTCCCCTAAGGATTCCGTATCTTGAAAATTCGGAACTCGAAATCGTAAGCGGTGCCGAAGGGTTCGCTCGATTTCCGGATCCAAATCAAAAAGAGGCGACGGGTTCCCTCGGGTCATACACCACACATAACAATTTTTAAATTAAAAATTTATAAATAAAAATTCTAGGACTTCCCAAGGAATACCTGGTGAAAGGCTCTCGAGATACTAAGCGGTATTGCGGGATGAAAACCCAACACAACCCTTTCGCTAGAAGTTTTAAGTATAAAAATTTATAAATCAAAATTTTTATATTAGAAAAAAAAAATGATAAGAGTAATAGAACCTTGCTTTCAAAATATCGAAAGTTAAAATCCCCGGCAACGGCGCCAAAAACTTGATGGATAATTTTCCCACGCTAGCGCGTGTTTCCAATTGATGAGGCAAGTATACCTATAGTTTGGAGTATAAAATCAAGTGTCGTATTAAAACTCGGGGCTGTCGAGTACTTGGACTCACAAGGGCAACTATTATCTTATCAGAAGGAAAGTTGATTTATGTTTGGAAAAGAAAAGAAACTAAGCGTTAAACTAAGAGAGAGAAATACAATTTGGGGAAGCTAGCACTTGATCTAGAATCCCCTTGAACTAAAATAAATCTTCTTGAAAAAAACAACACAATGCAAGTTCTTATCTACTCACTCGACCGTGGAGGTTCCTAAAGTACAGAAGTGTCTCTGTCGAGCTCATGCTTCTGACTAACCTTAGGTTGATCGATTAAGACCTTTCGGCCGGTCGAAAACCCTAAGCTTGCTTTAGGTGGTGAACCCCTCTATTGGATTTGACTCCAATCCAGAAGATTTACGTCGTCCTCTCTCGAGGAGTGCATTCAACTCCTTTTATCTTTGAGTGATCTCCTCGTATCCGCAACCTTTCGGTCATTTAGGATACGGATCTAAGATCGAACCCATATCCGTGTAATATGAATTTGAGGAAATAAAAATCAAAGATAAATCGTAGCGAGTAAATTTAAGAACAAGACATTTGATAAAAGAAGGAGAAGATTTTATTTCATTCCAAGGTTCATCATGATCAAGTGCTAAAAGAGAATTAGCTACTCATCATGTTTAGGGAATTACAAAATAAAGTAGAGAGAGACATGATGAAAATTAAAAACTAGTAGAATTGAAAGTAACAACAATAGCAATTTATACTAGTAATGAGCAAAAACAGCAAAAGACACAGAAAATTACAAGACTCCAACTCTCCAAAATTCGACACTGAGCATCTGAAGCTGTCTGGAATTTATAGGAAAAATTTCTGTTTGGTCACGCCCTAGGTCACGCCCGTGACCTAGGGCGTGTCAGGCTTGGAACCGTCATCTTGAAACCCCGGGGACGTTGGAGGAAAAACCACCAAAATTGGTTAATTGACGGGTCACGCCCCTTGGTCACGCCCGTGACCTAGGGCGTGTCAAGGCTGTTTCTGGAAAACGGCGGGAAGCATAAAACGGCGGGAGTAAAACCGGTCTTCAAGGAGGTGTCACGCCCCCAGTCACGCTCGTGACTAAGGGCGTGTCAAGCTGGAACGGCTTCTGGCGGCAATGGCAGGAACGGAAGAGTAATTGGCTGGAAAACGCAACTGACACGCCCTGTGTCACGCCCGTGACCCAGGCATGTCAATTTAATCCGATGTAGCATGGTCAGCTGTTCTTCCATAGGCTGTCACGCCCCGTGTAAAGGGTACATGGGCGTGTCATATTTCGACACGGGCGTGTCTGGGCCGTTCAACGATCTTCAGGCGCGGTTCGACGATCTTCTGCAGCAGACTGGATTTTGTGTGTCATGCCCCTATGTCACGCCCAGATAGGGCGTGGCACAGGGCGTGTCTAGGCAGAAAACAGGAAAATTCTTGTTTTGCTCTAAATAACCTGTAGATCAGCCCTGCAAGATTGAAAATTATTCTATTAGAACAAATAGATATAAATTGTAGAAACAAGTTAAGATAAACTTAATATTATAAAATTGATATAAAATATCTAACTATTAATATAAAACAGTAAATAAAAAGATAGAAATAATTAGAGTTATCAGCCTGCATCAGAGTTCGTCGACCTTAGCTCGACGATCGTCGAGCTCAATTCAAAGTTTGAAGATTCAGAGTTCGTCGAGCTGAGCTCACATTTCGTCGAACTCAAGTTAATGTTTGAAGATTCAGAGTTCGTCGAGCTGAGCTCACCTTTCGTCGAGCTCAAGTTAAAGTTTGAAGATCCAGAGTTCGTCAAAGCTGAGCTCACATTTCATCGAGCTAAATATAAAGTTGGAGATTCTGAAGTTCGTCAAGCTCAGGAAAGAGTTCGTTGATCTTAGCTCGACGATCATCGAGCTTAGTCCAAGTACTTCTTGCCATTACGGGAAAGCAGCAGTCGTGTCGGAAGCTACTATTTGTCCTCTTCTGAAGAAGGTGGCGCTCAACATACTTGACTGGGCCCACCTTTATATTGTGTCGTTGATTCAAATAAATAGATATAAAAGGAAGAGAAGAAAAGAATATTTGGGTTAACGAAAACAAGAATGAAAACAGTTAACGAAAGAGAGGCGGCTGGAGTTCATCTTTTTCGACAAGCTTGAAAGCAAAGTCCAGTAGTGAAAGCCTGAAGGCAAAGATAGATGAAGCTTCTTCCAGTTCAGCAAGATTGTTCCTTGAAGAACAAGTTGGCTCATTCAATCTATCAATAAGAAGTTAGATGTTGGAATCAACATCTTCAATAGCAAGATAGCTGGTGCTATTCTCACCTGCACCAGCAAGCAAGCTCAGAAGGATTCTCTGAGCAAAAGGTAGCTGTTTGGGCCAACCCTTGCAGGAAGTGCTTCACAGTCTCAGCAAACAAACCTAAAGAACATTCTTTTGGGGAGTTGGTAAGAAGGAGATAGGGTAGAGCAGCTAGCTCAGTTTAAAAAGAGGCAGAGAAACAGATCTGCAAGTTACTTCCAGCATATATTCATCCTCGTTGTTGTGAAGAAAGGAGTAGAGCAGGGACTCTTCCAGCTCAAGTTGCAGTAAGATCTACTGCAGTTACTTATCTAGCTCCAGCTGGATAAAATCCCTGGTGCTAAGAAGAGAAAGTTAGGTCTAAGTATTTACTTAGTCCAGAGAAAGGTAGACTCGGGAATTAAATTCCTGTAGTCATAAGTTAGACTGAGTTTACCTCAGTAAGGAAGCTTGATACTGAAAAACATCTCTTGTGTCAAGAATTACCACCAATCCACCTTTATCCTATAGGATTCAGTATACCTAAATCTAAGCGTAGGGAACCTTGTGCCTGAGTTATAGGTGACTAATTAGTCACTAAGGTAGGTTCCCAGCTGGGGTACTAAGGTAGGATCTAAGTGTGGATCTAAGCTATTTGGCTTAATTTCCTGAGGTAGGAGAGTGCTGCTCTCTGAGGTAGGATCCAAGTGTGGATTTGAACTGTAGGGCTTAATTTCCTGAGGTAGGAGAGTGCTTCTCTCTGAGGTAGGATCTAAGTGTGGATCTGAGGTAGGGCAGTCCTCCAGGTCTGAGTGTAGGGCCTAGTGCCTGAGGTAGGTGACGTTTGGGTCACTGAGCTATAGGTGACAAGTGTGTCACTGAGTTGTAGGCCTTAGAGGAGGATGAGATGCAGGTTCCTAGAAGGGCATTGAGGTAGGTACTTGGAAGGTTACTAAGCTGTAGGAGTGCTGCAGCACTCTGAGAGTAGGGCCTTTTGCCCGAAGTTATAGGGCACTTTATGTCCTGAGCTTTAGGCATTAGAGATAAGGCTAAGGTATGTGGCTTGAGGGTCACTTAGTGTAGGAGCACTACAGAGATCTGAGGTAGGATCCCTTGTGGATCTGAGGTAGGGCTGTCCTCCCAGCCTGAGTGTAGGGCTTAACAACCTGAGGTAGGTGGTCTGCTGACCACTGAGTTGTAGGCCCTTGTGGCTGAGAAGTAAGTCTTGGAGCAGACTTAGATATCTGAGGGATCTGAGGTGTAAGCTCTTTGGAGCAAGTTTTGGAGAAGTGCCTAGTCCAACAAGATAGTTGGATAGGTGAGAGGGAAAGTGGATGTACCCAATTGGGGAACCACTATAAACATCTGTGTTCTTTGCTGTATTGTTTTTCATTATTTATATTGCAGGCACTAAGGATAAGCTCTAGATCACTTAGTAAGAAAAACAGTAAAAAGACTAAAGAAATTTCAGTAAACTTTTCACCCCCTTTAGGTGATTTAACTATCTTTGAAATAATGACTTTAATATGTCGTTCGGACTAGATTACCTAAAGTAATTGGATTCCATCATTGCCATAATAAAAGTCTTAGGCTCCGTGTCAAAAAGACTAGAATGCTCAAAGTTGACCATCATGTCTCGGACCTCTGAATGGTTGTCTGAGTGTACGGAACATTTGACCGGTGAGGCACTCATTTGTGATATATTGAAAGGTGCTGGAGTGTGCCTTCTTGTGATATATCTGTGTTAATTCTATGCCTACAGGAACGGAATACCGCTGTCCCGGGTATGGGGTAGGATCTTTATAAATTGGTCAGCCGAAAGCTGATTGTTGCCTTATTTGCCACCATCTAGTTGAATGACCCTATGCAGGTGCTGGTGTCACAACCTGCATTTTATCCGAGGAAAACGAATTATTAGAGTAGGAGAAAACACACGTCATGATGCCACGTCGAGCAGGGGATAACTGCCAACACTCAGGCAAACCACAACCAACTATACTTTATGAAAATTCATAAGTTAAATGATTAGAAAATCAGTTATATTTTTAGATACCGTATCCCTCGCCTCGGTGGATCACCTAGTCCACAATTTAAAAACTATACTTATACGCTGTGGAAAATACTTTATTTAGGTTTGACATCCAAAAAGAGTGCATAAGTGTCCCCAGAGGACAACTTATACTATGCAGGACCCTACTTTTGATTTATACTATATATATTGGAAAATGATCTTTTTACGTTACTTGGAAAATATTGTTTGAGTTTTATAAAACATGCTGATCATGAGTAATACTTATAATCGTGTTTTTAGGTTTAAAAGTAACTAACAACCTAGCATAAATCATCCTCAGAGCAAGTAGACTAACTCCAGAAAGGTAGCAACAAAAAGTAACATATCTAGTATCAAGGTAAAAACTACCAGTGGGCGCCAACAAAGTGACACGAACCCACTGACAAGTATGTATGTCTGTAAGAAAAACAACACCAAAACTACCTCACATAAACAAGGAACTAATCTCTATCGCACCAGAGACCACCAGCAACAGTACAGCACCACTAGCCGTCAGAGCGGCTACTATCCAGAACCTGAGGCATTCAAAGAAGAAAGAATACCTCATCAAGCAAACTAGAAAACTTCTCGAAAGTGTCAATCAAAAGATAAGTAAAAGAGGAAAACAAAGTAGTATAAGTCATAACTGCCCAAGACAAGGCAAAAAGGAAGTGCACTAAGAGCGAGGACACAACAGTAACTCTGCCCAAAAGCTGCAGAGTCAACAAGGCTACCATGAGCCCAAATGCTATAATCTACCAAGGATGAAACGTCTAACACCCTAAGATGTGAGAGATGGTAGTAGCAAAAACAACGTGGATCCGGGTTGGAGGCAAACTCAGTCCCCAAACCACTATTTCCAAGAAACCAAGCTCAGGGGTCTTCATGTGAAAGCACTAGGGACCTCCCACCCCCTTGCCCAGCTCGTACCTGGAGCAAGATAAAAGAACAAGGGTGGCCTTGGCCAAATTACACAACACCTCCCGAATTAAGAGCTTCAAACCACCACTACTAACCACGACCCACGATTCGGCCTTTGGGAAAGAAAACATAGCCGATTACGAACCTTAGAAAATCAAGAAATTCACTCGGGGAAGAAAATCAAGGCAAGGGAAAAGCGTTGAGATGAATAAACACGGCATGGCGTTGAGTGAGACCCACTCACTCAATGCCTAACCAGACCTTGGCGTTGAGTGAGTTACCCTCACTCAGCGCCAGAAACAACCTTGGCGTTGAGTGAGGTTCACTCACTCAACGCCCTGCGCAAGAACAACTCTGGCGTTGAGTGAACTAACCTCACTCAACGCAAAAATAGCTATGGCGTTGAGTGAGGTTCACTCACTCAACGCCTCCCACAAGAAAACTCTGGCGTTGAGTGAGCTAACCTCACTCAACGCCAAAAAAGCTGTGGCGTTGAGTGAGGTCAACTCCCTCAACGCCTTCAGCAAAAGAGGCAGTGGCGTTGAGTGAGCTAACCTCACTCAACGCCAAAACAGCTACGACGTTGAGTGAGGTCTACTCACTCAACACCTTAGCACTTTACCGCAGGAAAACCCAAAACCAACGCCAACAGGAAGTGGTCGGCGGGAATGCCGACTGATTCTCACCGAATCGGCGGGAATCCAGATTGATTCTCGCCGAATCGGCGGGAATCCAGATTGATTCTCGCCGAATCGGCGGGAATCCAGATTGATTCTCGCCAAATTGGCAGGGAATCACTGACGATACTCGTCGAAATCAGCGAGAATCACTTAGTGATTCCCGTCGATTTTGACTTAGACAAAATTTCTCACTCAATCGCCTATCTACTTATCCACAAAAGAACGGACCAAACTATGGCTTTGAGTGTGTGCACCACACTCAACGCCAAACCCGAGCAGTTTTTGGCTTTTAGTGTGTACACCACACTCAAGACCAAATCCCGAGAGCCTACAAAGACTGGTTCTAACCAGAGCACTACCACAGAAACCTCCCTCTCTCTCTCTCGGCTCCTCCCGCAAAAGCACCCAACCAGAACTAAAAATCTGGAGTCTAAATGGTGAAAACAACCAGCGGGTTGAGCAAAATAGCACAAGGAGGGGGCTCATAAAGGGAAACTGAAGCACATAGTTTTAAGCAACCAAAAAGAGAAAAGCTTGGCTTCTATCCTAGGGCTAACCCGGTAGTTAAGAGGGGGAAAAATCAAAACAGCAAGTGCAAGGACCAGTTGCCTCGATTTTTCAGCGAAGCTTCACTCGAGCCCTTCCTCTCCCTCGACACCAGCAACAGCAATACCTAGCCAGCACATCCCGAGATATAATGGCGGAAAGAGCAAAAAAACCGAAAATCCAAATCTCCTAAAAACCCAACGAAACTCAAATCTATTACCGTAGAAATGAAGATCTAAGAGAGAGCAATCAAGATCCACTCTCGGAATTGAAATTCGTCCACAAATGCTCCCGGAATCGCCGTCCGAAGGAATAGCAGGTCCGACTGTTTTCCCCTGTTTTCCGCGAATAGGAGCAGGCGACGGTTTTCAGGAAGAAGACGAATGGATCCGCTAAATTGGCTTAAGGCTTTTAAATAAATCCACACACGCCTAATCAGCCTTAACCGCCTCCTAAGCCGCTGGTTCCAAACACTTAGCCTAATAGTTATAATTTGCATTTATTATTAGCACACCCAAAACAACGCGAAAACCAAACTACCTCGGAATTCGACGAAATTCGCACCGTAGCAAAATACCCATTCTACGAACGCAACGACGAAGGTGAAATTAACTTTTGACGAACAGAACTCGAGTTATACCCATCTGAAGCAAAAACACAAGCATCCCCCAAGAGGCCTCACCGGGTCACCCAAAATGACTTGGCTTGCTAGGGAGATCTTGCCAATAGGCTACAAAATAGGCCACCCAGTTCTAAGGAGTTAAGACCACACTCCACAGATGGCACAAGCCAAGAAAATGCGTCGACATAATGCCAAACGAGAATTAAATAATCGCAGAAAAATCGGGGGCGTTATAGTCACTCCCCCTAAAAGAAAGTTTTGTCCCAAAACTTTACGCACAACACTTCTACTATAGAAGGAAAAGTAATAAGCCAAACATTATAAGAAGAAAACAAACCAATCTAATCAGGGAAACAGTTGAGGGTTAGCCTCCCTCATAGCTGAATCTAACTCCCAAGTCGCGCTTTCCAAACCCTGATTCTTCCATAGAACTTTGACCATCGGGATGGACTTCCTTCGCAGCACCCGATCTTGAGTATCAAAAATGCGGACCGACACTTCAATAAAAGAGAGTTTAGGCTCCAACTGGGGCACAACATCCAAGACTTGCCCACTACTGCGCACACACTTCCACAATTGGCTTACATGAAATACTTTATGAACACCTGGGAAGTTTGCTGGCAAATCCAACCTATATGCTGACACGCCAATCCGTTCAACAATCTTAAACGGGCCCACATACCTCGGGTCCAATTTTATATTCTTACCGAACCTCTTAACTTCAACCATTGGGGAAACCTTAAGAAACACAAGGTCCCTTACAGAAAACTCCAAGTTTGACCTACGCCGATTGGCATTCTTTTCATATCTCTCCTGAGCTATACGAAGCTTTTCTCGAATAAGCTTCACTGTGACTTCCATCTCCTCGAGCACATCCGGACCCAACAAGGGTCTCACACCTGCCTCAGCCCAAAATAGGGGAGTTCTACAGTGCCTCCCATACAACGCTTCAAACGGAGCCATTTGCAAATTTTCTTGATAACTGTTGTTGTATGCAAACTCCATAAGTCGCAACAGCTCATCCCACGCTCCACCGTGGTCTAGAATGTAGCATTTGATCATATCCTCAACTATCTGGTTCACCCGCTCTGTATGCCTCTTGGTATGTAGGTGGTAAGCAGTAGAGTACCTCAGATCTGTACCCAAACCCTCCTGCAGACTCTGCAAAAAGAGAGAAGTAAACTGAGAGTCTCGATCAGAAAAGATGCTAACAGGCACACCGTGCAATCTGATGACCTCATTCAAGTACAACTCTTTTATCTTCTTCATCGGGTAGTCAATCTTATACGGCACAAAGTGAGCACACTTCATCAGTCTATCCACTATAACCCAAACAGAATCAAATCCCCTTGGAGATTTCGGTAAGCCCGTGATGAAGTCCATAGAAATACTTTCCCACTTCCAGGTCAGGATCTCTAACGTAGTCAACTTGCCACCAAGCCTTCCGTGATCGGCCTTCATACACTTGCAAGTGTGGCACTCAGCAACAAATCGGGCTATATCACCTTTCATCCCATACCACCAGGCAATTTACTTCAAATAATGATACATCTTCGTAGATCCTGGATGGTAGGCAACACTGGATCCATAAGCCTCTTTGCATATCATACCCCTGATGTCTCCAACAGCAGGGATGCAAAATCTGCCGCGGTACTTCAAAGTACCCGCATCATCGATGGAAAAATCCGGCAACTCCCCTCTCTCAGTCCTGAGGTATAAGTGCAGAAGGTCCGGATCATCCTTTTGGTGCAACCTAGTAAGGGAAATCCAAGACGGCTCTGCCACTGCCAAACTACTCTGCACGTCGCAGCATCCCACTGATATATCCATAAGGAGGAACTATTCCACTAAACGGTCGGCAGAGAGATTAAAGATCTTCACCGTCTTCAGACTAAGGGCATCGACCACCACATTGGCCTTGCCTGGATGGTACTAGATCTCTACATCATAATCGGCCACATACTCAAGCCACCGACGCTGGCGCAGATTTAACTCCTTCTACGTGAACACGTACTTCAGGCTCTTGTGATCAGTGAAGATCCTTAACTGAGCCCCATAAAGTAGATGCCTCCACAGCTTCAACGCATAGATCACCGCTGCAAACTCAAGGTCATGCGTAGGGTAATTTCTCTCGTGAGTCTTTAATTGCCTTGACCCATACGCAATCACTTTTCCTACTTGCATCAACATGCAACCTAAACCAACATGTGAAGCATCCACATAAACGTCATACTCCATACCATCAGTAGGAAGGGTCAGGACGGGAGCCGTGCACAATCTGTTCTTTAGCTCCAGGAAGGCTTCTTCACACTTCTCGCTCCAAACAAAGGTCGCGTTCTTCTGAGTCAACCTGGTCAAAGGTTCAGCTAGGGTAGATAAACCATCCACGAACCTCCGGTAGTAGCCGGCCAACCCTAGGAAGCTCCTGATCTCCTTGGGCGTGCCCGACCTACTCCAATCCATCACTGCTGCGATCTTTTCTAGGTCGACCGAGATCCCATCCTTGTTCACCACGTGGCCCAGAAACGAGACCTGAGGCAACCAAAATTCGCACTTGCTCAACTTGGCGAATAACTTGTGATTCCTCAACTCCGATTAAACCAAGAGAAGATGCTGCTCATGCTCCTCAACGTTGCGAGAATAGACCAGCACGTCATCGATGAAAACCACAACGAACTTATCTCGGAAATCCTTGAACACCCGGTTCATCATATACATGAAAGCTGATGGTGCGTTGGTCAATCCAAACGACATCACCAAGAACTCAAAATGACCATGCCTCGATTTAAACGCAGTCCGTGAAATATCTGCCTCACGGATCCTAAGCTGATGATAGCCAGAACGAAGATCGATCTTGGAGAACACTGTGCTACCGCGCAGCTGATCAAACAAGTCATCGATCTTCGGCAGAGGGTACCTGTTCTTAATAGTGACTTTTTTCAAATCCCTGTAGTTGATGCAAAGCTGCATCGACCCATCCTTCTTCTTCACAAATAGAACAGGAGCACACCAAGACGACGAACTCTGCCTGAAAAACCCTTTTGCCAACAACTCATCTAACTGCACTCGCAACTTCTCTAGCTCACGAGGGGCCATCCGGTACGGCGCCTTAGCAATAGGACACGTACCCGGTTCCAAATCAATCACAAATTCAACATCCCGATCGGGAGGAAGACAAGGAATGTCATCAAGAAACACATCAGCGAAACCGCGAACAACGAAAATCTCCTCTAAGCGCGGTATACTAACAGCGGTCCCAACCACCGAGACTATACAAGAAAAACAACCAGAAGGAAACAACTTTTGAGCACATACTGCAGAAAAGATAGGAGAATCTTGGCACAGATCAGCATGCACGCTTCCCGGCTGACCATTGTCCTTGATGAAGTCCAAGCGCTTCCCTTTGCACTGAATGACCGCATCATACTTAGACATCCAGTCCATGCCTAGAATGACATCGAAGTCCTCCAGATCAATCATCTTCAAGTCTGCCCTCGCAAGAAAATCCCCTAACAAAACAGGGCAATCTAGAATGCCCAAATCTGACAACACAGATTCACCAGAAGGGAACTTGACGCGGAAGGTACCACGAACTCGATCTAGAGTTAAACGATGTCGCTCCACAAAGGCTCTAGCCACAAATGAGTGGGTAGCGCTGGAGTCAAACAGAACAAGCGCCCAGCAGTTATTCACCTTAAATTTCCCTATAGGAGTATATACAACTAAGGATCTACCAAAACCCAACTGTAATCATTCTAGCAAATAAAACTTCCAAGCTGGAAAAAGAAACAACTAACCTGAGATGACCTGAGTCGAAGCTTGGGCCTCCTCGGAAGAGATCACGTTCAGCTTTCCTTTGCCCTTATCCACATGCTGAGGCGGAGGTAGTTCCTGAAGTGGAACCGCATGAAGAGCAGGCTGGACCTAAGGACACCTAGACTTGATGTGAACCTTCTGCCCACACTGATATCAGACTTTATCCTTGGACCAGCACTGGGAAGAATCATGCCCGGGTCGCTTGCAAACAGAATATTAAACATCCCTACTAGGAGCACCCTGAACAGCATGAACTTGCTCCTTCTTCTGAGCTGCTGCCTTCTTGAAACACCTCTCAACAGGGTGGCCCGACCGGCCACAGAAGCTACACACCACCTTGCTCTTCTTTCCCAAAGTAGCATCGGGTACCTGGGGTTTCTTCTCCTTGGCGGTCTTCCTCTTATCCTTCCTCATTTGCTGGCCTCTGATCTTTGCAGTCTCGATAGCCTCCACCTTCAGAGCAGCTTCCACTACCCCTACATAAGTCTCCGATCCATAAGCACTGGCCAACTGTTGCACCTCGCTCCTCAAGCCACCAAGGAATCGCTTGACTCGTTCAGCCTCAACACTCACCAACCCAGGATCAAACTGGCTCAACTTGCTGAACTCTATCTCATACTCTCCGACCCTGAGTTGCCTTTGCTTCAGGTGGAGGAAGTCGTTTATAAGACGGTCACGCTCGACTGAGGGCACGAACTTCCTCAGCAGCATTTCCTTAAATACTTCCCAAGAGCAACCAGCTACCAAGCTCTCCTTTTCCCTAAGCCACAGACTCTTAGCCAAACCCTTGAGCTGATAGACGGCTATCATCACTCTCTGATCGTTTGTAATACAGGAGTACGAGAACATCTCCTCCATGGAGATTAGCCAATCGTCTATGACCATGAAATCTGCCTTCCTATCATAAGTAGGAGGGCTAAGTATCTGAAACTGCGAGATGAATATCATTTCTGCTGGCACCACCACTGGAGGTCTCAGGGGTGCAGGAGGAGGAGGAACAGCTAACCCTCCTGCAGGGCCTTGCACTCCCTGAGTCTGTCCTGCCATAACTGCCACCAGAGACTGGATCTGGGCTCACACCTCCACCAACTGCCTGCTCAAGGAATCACTACTCTGCCGCAAGCTCTCGATCACCACATCATTCTACACTCCAGATGACTCACCCTCAGATAGGGGGGGTCGATCTAGTCGAAGGGCGTCTCGCCATCCTAAAATCATAGAAACGTTAGACAGATCCTAGTATGACAGCTGCAACTAATTACAAGTACAGACAATACATACATAAATATGAACTTAAAGCTGCTAAACTTGCTCTAGGAGTTTATTTTTACAAGAATTGATGTTATGCCTTAACCTAGGATGGTTAACCACCACCATACTAACTCTTGTGCCTAGATCAGGAATGCATGACTTTATATTATTTTTGACTCAAAAACTTATGTGTGTACATATGTCATCCTGCCAGACTTTAGCTTGGCACGTTGTGCTTATGCAATGTTATGCTATGCATGTTTGTGCTATGCATTCTAAAAAGGCCCTAATGCATGTTATGAGCAGAGTATACATGAAAATGTTATGCATCCCATACTACATAACATCCTCATGCAAAGAAATGAAAACGATCTAGTCACAGCCATGTGGTGAGGTTATGCATCCCATACTACATAACCCTCACATGCTGCCCCTATGGTGGATCCATATACGAACACATATTATGCATCCCATACTATATAATATGCCCCGTATACTTCATGTTATGCTATGAGTGTTGTGTTCGTGCTTTTGCCAAGACGTGCCGATAATATATCAGTGTGTGAATGACATGATGCTAAACTACTAATGTAATTAAAAGGGAAGGTTGCCCGACTAGCCTGTCAAGCAACCTCCCTCTGATACCAACTGTCACAACCCGCATTTTCTCTGAGGAAAATGAATTATCAGAGTAGGAGAAAACACGCATCATGATGCCACAATGAGCAGGGGATAACTGCTGACGCTCAGGAAAACCACAACCAACTATACTTTATGAAAATTCATAAGTTAAATGATTAGAAAATCAGCTATATTTTTAGATACCGTATCCCTCGGCTCGGTGGATCACCTAGTCCACAATTTAAAAACTATACTTATATGCTGTGGAAAATACTTTATTAAGGTTTGACATCCTAAAAGAGTGCATAAGTGTCCCCAGAGGACAACTTATACTATGCAGGACCCTACTTTTGATTTATACTATATATATAGGAAAATGATCTTTTTACGTTACTTGGAAAATATTGTTTGAGTTTTATAAAACATGCTGATCATGAGTAATACTTATAATAGTGTTTTTAGGTTTAAAAGTAACTAGCAACCTAGCATAAATCATCCTCAGAGCAAGTAGACTAACTCATAAAAGGTAGCAGCAAAAAGTAACATATCTAGTATCAAGGTAAAAACTACCAGTGGGAGCAAACAAACTGACACGAACCCACTTACAAGTATATATGTTTGTAAGAAAAATAACACCAAAACTACCTCATAGAAACAAGGAACTGATCTCTATAGCCCCAGAGACCACCAGCAACAACACAACACCACTAGCCGTCAGAGCAGCTACTATCCAGAACCTGAGGCATTCAAAGAAGAAAGAATACCTCAACAAGCAAACTTGAAAACTGCTCGAAAGTGTCAATCAGAAGATAAGTAAAAGAGGAAAACAAAGCAGTATCAGTCACAACTGCCCAAGGCAAGGAAAAAAAGAAGGGCACTAAGTGCGAGGACACAACAGTAACTTTGCCCAAAAGCTGCAGAGTCAACAAGGCTACCATGAGCCCAAATGCTGTAATCTACCAAGGAAGAAACGTCTAACACCCTAAGCTGTGAGAGATGGTAGTAGCAAAAAAAATGCGGATCCGGGTTGGAGGCAAACTCAGTCCCCCAACCACTATTTCCACGAAACCAAGCTCAGGGGTCTTCATGTGAAAGCACAAGGGACCTCCCATCCCCTTGCCCATCCTGTACCTGGAGCAAGATAAAAGAAAAAGGGTGGCCTTGGCTAAATTAAACAATACCTCCCCAATTAAGAGCTTCAAACCACAACTACTAACCACGACCCACGATTCAGCCTTTGGGAAAGAAAACATAGCCGATAAGGAACCTCAGAAAATCAATAAATTCACTCGGGGAAGAAAATCAAGGCAAGGGAAAAGCGTTGAGATGACTCAACACGGTATGGTGTTGAGTGAGCCCCACTCACTCAACGCCTAACCTTACCTTGGCGTTGAGTGATTTACCCTCACTCTGCGCCAGAAACAACCTTGGCGTTGAGTGAGGTTCACTCACTCAACGCCCTCTGCAAGAACAGCTTTGGCGTTGAGTGAGCTAACCTCACTCAACGCAAAAATAGATATGGAGTTGAGTGAGGTTCACTCACTCAACGCCTCCCGCAAGAAAACTGTGGCGTTGAGTGAGCTAACCTCACTCAACGCCAAAAAAGCTATGGCGTTGAGTGAGGTCCACTCCCTCAACGCCTTCAGCAAAAGAGGCAGTGGAGTTGAGTGAGCTAACCTCAATCAACTCCAAAATAGCTACGACATTGAGTGAGGTCTACTCACTCAACGCCTTAGTACTTTACCGCAAGAAAACCCTAAACCAACGCCAACAGGAAGAGGTCGGCGGGAATGCCAACTTATTCTCGCCGAATCGGCGGGAATCCAGATTGATTCTCGCAGAATCGGCGGGAATCCAGATTGATTCTCGTCGAATCGGTGGGAATCCAGATTGATTCTCGCTGAATCGGCGGGAATCCAGATTGATTCTCGCCGAATCGGCGGGAATCACTGACGATACTCGTCGAAATCGGCAAGAATCACTTAGTGATTCCCATCGATTTTGACTTAGACAAAATTTCTCACTCAATCGCCTCTCTACTTAGTCGCAAAAGAACGTACCAAACTATGACTTTGAGTGTGTGCACCACACTCAACGCCAAACCTGGGCGGCTTTTGGCTTTGAGTGTGTGCACCACACTCAACACCAAATCCCGAGAGCCTACCAAGACTGGTTCTAACCAGAGCACTACCAAAGAAACCTACCCGTCTCTCTCTCGGCACCACCCGCAAAAGCACCCAAGCAGAACTTAAAATCTGGAGTCTAAATGGTGAAAACAACCAGCGGGTTGAGCAAAACAGCACAAGGAGGGGGCTCATAAAGGGAAACTGAAGCACATAGTTTTAAGCAACCAAAAAGAGAAAAGCTTTGCTTCTATCCTAGGGCTAACTGGGTAGTTAAGAGGGGGAAAAATCAAAACAACAAGTGCAAGGACCACTTGCCTCGGTTTTTTAGCGAAGCTTCACTCGAGCCCTTCTTCTCCCTCGGCACCAGCAGCAGCAATACCTAGCCAGCACATCCCGAGATATAATGGCGGAAAGAGCAAAAAACCGAAAATACAAATCTCATAAAAACCCAACGAAACTCAAATATCTTACCGTAGAAACGAAGATCTAAGAGAGAGCAATCCAGATCCACTCTCGTAATCGAAATTCGTCCACAAATGCTCCCGGAATCGCCATCCGAAGGGGTAGCAGGTCTGACGGTTTTCCTCTGTTTTCCGTGAACAGGAGCAAGCGACGGTTTTCGGGACGAAGATGAATGGACCCGCTAATTTGGCTTAAGGCTTTTAAATAAATCCAAACACGCCTAATCAGCCTTAACCGCCTCCTAAGCCGCCGGTTCCAAACACTTAGCCTAATAGTTATAATTTGCATTTATTATTAGCACACCCAAAACGACGCGAAAACCAAACTACCTCGGAATTCGATGAAATTCGCACCGTAGCTAAATACCCATGCTACAAACGCAACGGCGAAGTCAAAATTAACTTTTGACGAACAAAACTCGAGTTATACACATCCGAAGCCAAAACACAAGCATCCCCTAAGAGGCCACACCGGGTCACCCAAAATGACTCGACTTGCTAGGGAGATCTTGCCAATAGGCTAAAAAATAGGCCACCCAATTCTAAGGAGTTAAGACCACACTCCACAGATGGCACAAGCCAAGAAAATGCATCGACGTAACTCCAAACAAAAATTAAATAATCGCAGAAAAATTGGGGGCGTTACAGCTGGAGAGCCAAGTGGGGAGTAGCGGGTTGCAGCCCTGAAGCTATGCCAGCCCTCGAAGGCCAAGAATAGTTTTATTGCTTTCATGTGTGATCAGCCCGCACACCGATGTCTATAAACCACTCTTCTAAAGAATAATTGTAAGGCCTTAAGGCTGTAACAGTTTGGCTACTGTTGACTGTCTCCGGGCGACAGAGACTATCATTGGCGATAATATCTTTTGTGTATTTTTGTAAGAACATTCCTATTTTTTATATTAATGGACATTTCTATGATACTTGAGTTCAAGAAGTTAACCCTTGAAGCTTCAGCTAGATTGCTCTGAGTTAGGATTCATTTAGTTTTTTATATTAAGGTGTAACTCTGCCGACTGTCTATAGGATATGGCATGGGGCCCCGACCGGACCCTCTATTATATTTCAAGTGACGGATGGAGGTGTTACAATTTGGTATCAACTTGTCTTGGTCTTCCTCCTGCGAATTTATGGTCAAATTCTTTTGAGGGGTGGCAAGCATGTGTCTGTGCTAACCGTTATAACACAAATGAACTTGAGAATGTCCACTTTGGAATAAAAATACACATGTTTGAGGGACATGCGCATTCCTAGTAGTCATTGTGTGTTGTTTAGTAGTCGCTAAATTATTGATTTTACATTTATCTATGACTATAAGTGGTGCGGAGCTGTCTGAAACCAAATATTCTATTGAGAGTGAGAGGTCTAAGTTGTTAGCCTAAATCACCTAGAGGGGGGTGAATAGGTGAAATGCGTGTCAAATGCGGAATTAAAAATTAACACAGCACACATCAAGCAATCACAGACGACAAGAGATTTATAGTGGTTCCCCAACCTTGGGTACGTCCACTTTCCTCACCGATCTAGCAAATCACTAGACTCGGCTACTCCACTATCTCGGATTGAAAACAATCCTACACCTCAGAACCACGTTCCTACAAAACTCGATCCAACTGGATCTACAACACTCGGAAGAAAGATCTTCCTACAAATCTCGGAGAAAAACTCCTACAAGGAAATTTTGGTTTGAGAATAAAAAAAAATCAAAACAACAATCTCAGATCTGGATCTTTGACAGTCTTCTTCTTTAGGAACTTCGGCTTGATCAGAAAAGGTTGAAGATGACTTGAGAGAGATCCACGAATCTGAAAACTAGAACCACCTCGATCGAGAAGATAGATCTGAAATCTTTGAGGCTCGGCGAGATCGAGTGATTCACTTCTGTCTGGATCGCTGGAGAAATAGTGGTTGAAGACGGAGATCAGCGATCCAAAGTTTCTTCCGTGAACAACGATGGCGGCGGCGGCGGCGTGAGAATTAGGGTTCACGGAATTTTCTCTTTCTTAAAAAGAATATCTCTGTAATCTTGTTAATTAGTCAATTCTGAAATGACCTATTTATAGGTGGACTCCAACGGTCATAATCTTAATTAAGGATGACACGTGGACCAATCAGAATTGACGGATTTAAAGTACTTATGGCGAATTCGAAATTCTGGAATAGAGATCTGCTATACTCGAGTAAGAGAAGATATACTCGAGTATGGGAATTTAGATACTCGAGTGACAAAGAGGATTATACTCGAGTATGAGAGGATAAATTTTACTGAGTGAAAGATGAACTACTCGAGTATCAGAAGAGATATACTCGAGTATCAGAAAGATATACTCGAGTATCAGAAATATATACTCGAGTGAAAGAAAGATATACTCGAGTGAAAGGGGAAGTTACTCGAGTATCAGAATATGTATCCGGGAAACATTCACTTACTCGAGTATCAAAGTCAATTACTCGAGTATGGAAATACTTACTCGAGTATTAAAATCAACTACTCGAGTATAGAAATACATACTCGAGTATTAAAATCAACTACTCGAGTATAGAAATACTTACTCGAGTATTAAAATCAACTACTCGAGTATAGAAATACTTACTCGAGTATTAGAAGAAACTACTCGAGTATGATACATGATTTACTCGAGTGATTAAGTTACTTACTCGAGTATGAAAAGAACTACTCGAGTATGACTACTTAACTACTCGAGTATAGATTTATCTACACGAGTATTCAGAGCCTACTCGAGTAAGTCTAACTGATTTACTCGAGTATGTCTAACTAACTACTCGAGTATGTCTAACTAGCTACTCGAGTATTAAGTCTGATACTCGAGTATAAGAAAGGGGTTACTCGAGTATTTTGGACTTGGAAATATTTTCTGAGAAAATTAGCTCCAATGCTTCTGTCCATCAATCCAAGTGCATGAATGAGAAGTGTATCCCAATAGAGAGGCTATACATGGGCCAACACTTTGGATCACACAATGAGGAATTACATTGCATGGTCCTGTGTTTGGTGACCCATTATAGACTGACATTGGTCTACACTTGGCAATTAGAACCTGCACACATACAACTCAAACACCACATCAAATACATCTTAATTCATCTTAGTTCAAGGTCTGACTTCCTACAAATCTGAGGTATTGTGGAGACAAACCCCAACAATCTCCCCCTATTTGTAGATGTCAGCACTCTCTATACTAAGGTGAATTACTTAGGAGTAAAAGAACAACATGCATATAACAGGAGAATAAACTAAACTAAAGCAGGGTGAACAAAACATTGCCATAATCAGAATTAAATATATATATATAGAAATGTTTTAAGCACAGAAACAATAGTCCAATTCCACATTCTCAGTTCAACTCAAGATGGGGCATCCTTGTGCATCCTTTCTCTTTTCAGCTCTTGGCTCTCTAGGTAGCTGAAAGGTTTTGGAAAGTAAGTCCTGGGCCTAGGAGGGGCAGCTGGGTTGTTGTGCCCCCAATTCCTGTCATGTAGCCTGATCTTTATCTGAGATGCTTCATAGGCTTTCCACTCTGAATAACTGTAGTAATTATCTCTGTTCTCTCCAAGATCAGTCACTAACCTCAAAGTATCAAGAATTAGGGACTTAGAGGTAGGACTCCACACTTCAGCATGAACAACAGGTGGTCTACCTTCAGAAGCTGGCTCTTTCCTGGGTGCAGAACGGCTGGCAGAAGCGCCGTCACCATATCTTCTTTTCTTCTTAGAAGGACCTTGAGAACTGGAAGGAAAATCATCTTGCCATGCTTCAGTATAGGATAGGGGAGGCTCAGTCACATCACCCTCAGGTCTGGGTGAGAAAACTGGCACACTTCCTTGAAAGGTTGCTTGAGCTGAGACATCTGCTGGAGGCTGTTCTGCAAGAGGATCTAGATGCTGAGGTATAATGGTAGGGTCCAGTTGAAACTCAGGAAAGTTTTGATTATGCAGCCAGACAGCAGTGTCATAGGTATAGAATTTGACAGACTGGAGCTGGGAAAGAATGGATTCTTTCAATCCTTTTACTAGATCACTTACAACATCTTGAGATTGGGTAGATAGTTGTTTGATTTGAGCTTCAGCCTGTTCAGAGAGCTTTTCAACTTGTTCTTTTACGATCTTCTCCCCCTTGCTGATATCTATGGATAACTGGGCAATTGCTTCATCTCTGAAGGTGCCCACTTCATTACAGACTTTCACAACATTAGTTTCAGCTCTCTAATCTAGCTTGAGCTGATTGTGAGCTACTGTCTCTGCCTGGTTTCTTAGCTCACCTATGCTTGTTATGGTGTGATCTATGGCTTTGCCTCCAATATTGAACAGCTGCTTGAGTGTGTCAGTGTTTGCTTGTGTTGGTACCCTAGTTTGATTTGAGTTTAGTCTTGCCTTTATTAGTCCCTTGACCCAAGAAATATCTATGGTCAATGGTTAGAAGTCTAGCTGTAGAGTCCTCACTTATCCAGATTGAGAATTTGGTTAAGTAGTTTTTTCGTTCGACTATAGTCGAACGCCGCTCGACTATCGTCTATCGGCTGATCGACGATCGTCTATCAGTTGGTCGACGCTTTGTCTGCGTTGATAGTTCGACTATCTGTTGATAGGTCGACTATCTGTTTTGCGTTGATAGTTCGACTATCTGTTGATAGTTTGACTATCTGCTTGGCAAGGTAGGTCGACTATCTGTTCTGATAGATCGACTATCTGATAGTTCGACTATCTGTTGATAGGTCGACTATCTGTTCCGCTTTGATAGTTCGACTATCTGTTGATAGATCGACTATCTGTTTCGTCTTGATAGTTCGACTATCTGTTGATAGTTCGACTATCTGTTGTCTTTGATAGTTCGACTATCTGTCCTGATAGTTCGACTATCTGATAGTTCGACTATCTGGTGATAGATCGACTATCTGGTTTGTTTTGATAGTTCGACTATCTGTTTTCTGAGGTAGGTCGACTATCTGCTTGATAGGTCGACTATCTCTGTGCGCTTGATAGTTCGACTATCTGTCCAAGATAGATCGACTATCTGATAGTTTGACTATCTGCTCTGATAGTTCGACTATCTGCCGGGGTAGTTCGACTATCTTCTTCGATAGGTCGACTATCTGGATCGTTCGACTATCTGCCCGATAGTTCGACGATCTCCGTGCGTCGTTCGACGATCTTCGAGGGTCGTTCGACGTTTTCTGTCTGCCTTTATATTTTGTATTTATTTTTTATATTTAATTAATTAATATATTTTCTGGCACATTGTTTTAAGCTGTATGATAAAATTACCAGGCAATATTTGCTCCATCTCTTTTGCCTGAGTCAAATCTTTTTAAGATAAAGTTGTTTGTCTTATTAGCTGTCATTATAAATTACTTTATCTGTTGTCAGCCCTTTATAGCCGTTAGACTGAAAAGTCTTCTTTTTACTATAAAGAGATTATTTCTGATGTGACTTTATTTAGTCCTTCTGTTATTTGATTTGAGCCTGCAGCTTCTTAGAAAAAGGTTTACTCCTTTTATAGAATGTTTTGCTGCAGAGATGGGTTTGTCTTCTTGATATTTACAGCCCAGGTCTCAAGGCTCAGAAGAAGACAAATTATTCAAATTGAAGAGAGCCGTTGCTTGCTGATGTTATATAAAGGACCCTCTGAAGAAGGATTCAAGCTAGCTAATAGCTAACCAGTTGTTCATTCAAGCTTTCAAGCCTTCATCAAGAAAAAGTTTTCTGCTCTCAGCAATTTCCATCTAACTGAGAAGTGTTAAGATCTTCATCTCTTCTTCACCTGAGTTCTCCTGCTTTCAGGAAGTTCAAACTCAGAGTTCCTTTAAAGAAGAAGAAGAAGAAGATAGCTGCTTGAAGATCTTTGATTTTATTATTTACTTTCTTCCTGTAGCTTTTCCTTCAGAACTTTCTGAAGAGTTTTCTGCACTGAAGCAAGACTTCACCTGGACATCTTTGAGCCAGGGGGAGCCTTGATTCTTTAGAGTATTCTAGCTCAGTGCAAGTTTTTGTGCTTCTCTAATCTTTGTAAAATAGAGAAGACATCTTAACCTTCTTCCCCCTCCTGTACAGGGTTATTACTCCATTCAAAAGTATCCCTTGGTGGCAGGGCACCTGATCAAAAACCTGTGCTTGGTTTTTAGACACCTGATCAAAATTCTAAAGGGTTTCTGGATCTACCTGAAGCAGATCCTGTTGGTGGCAGGGCACCTGATCAAAAACCTGAGTGGATTCCTACCGTGTGGGTAGAAGAGTGGACGTACCCAAGTTGTTTGGGGAACCACTATAAATTTCCTTGTGTCGTCTGGATTCTCTTGTTTAATTCATGTATTGTGGCTGTGATTAGATATAACTAGGTTGCTAGTTGCTGATTAGGTTTTCCAAGCCTTAACTGTAATTACAGTTAGCTTGAGTTTGTACACATCACTTGTGTTAGGCTATAGGGTTAACTTTATATCTATAATCTTTTCATTCCGCACTTCACTCCAAGGGAGTTGGGTAGACTATTAAGTTTTGTCTGTGCAAAATTTGATAACTCTATTCACCCCCCCTCTAGAGTAGTATCTATCCCTTCACTTTCAATTGGTATCAGAGGGAGGTTGACTGACTGTATAGGCTAACACCTAAGTCAAAAGATCCTGATAGATACCAAGAGCTTATAGATATTCACTATCATGGCCCAGTCCAAGGATTATTCTAGCACCAGACCTCCAGCATGCAACTTAGCTAAGTTTGGCATCTGGAATGCAAGGATTAAATTATATATGAACTCTATTGATGAAAGTATCTTTGCTTCTATTTTGTCAGGTCCCCCAAGAGCACCTGCTGCTGCCACTGCCTCATCATCTGATATGAGTGCAGTGCCTCCTCCAGATTACAATGATGAATACAAGAAGGCCAAAATAGTAGATGCCAAGGCAATGAACATACTGGCTCAGACAATGTCTGATGAGGTGTTCCAGAAGGTGGCTGACTGCTCCTCAGCAAAGGCCATATGGGACACACTGAACCAGATTGTAGCTGGTTCAGCTGATGAAAGGAAGGACAGAAGGTCCAACCTGATCTCACAGTATGAGAACTTCAAGAAAACTGATGCTGAATCAGTTGAAGCTATGTACACTAGGCTCAGCTCAATCATCAATGAGCTGAGGACCCTGGACAAGGACATATCATTGACAGAGGTCAATGATAAGATTCTTATGTGCTTCCCTAGCACATGGGATCTAAGAATCTGGCCCATCAAGGAAGCCAGAAGTACTAATGAGATCTCAACTGAAGCTCTCCTCGGCAAGCTCAAGTCTTTTGAGCAAGTGCTGAAGACCAGAGAAGCAGAAGCTGAAGCCAAGACCCCCACTCCAACAAGAAAAGAGCAATCTCTAGCTCTTAAGGCTGCTGATGCTTCTGAAGACAGCCAATCAAATGAGGAACTAATGGCATTGTTTGCCAAAAGGTTTCTCAAGATGGGGAGAAAGGAGTTCAGAAAGAAGTCTTCACGCTATGAAGACAAACCAAGGTATGATAGCTCTCCCGCTAAAGAAATTATTTGTTATGGTTGCAGGAAGCCTGGACATATCTTGCCAGAATGTCCAGAGGAGAAGAACAAAGAAAAGAGAAAAGAAAAAGAACAACACAGGAAGCACTCCAAGCCATCCTCCTACAAAAACAAGAAGAAGGAGAGAGGTTTCATTGCTGAAACCTGGAGTGATTCTGATGAAGAATCCTCCTCATCAAGCTCCAGTGAAGATGAGGAAGAGAAGAAGGCAAAAGAAGTTTGCCTAATGGCAATAGATGCCTGCAGCAACCACTCTGCTGCAGAGAGTTCTGATTCTGATGAAGAGATGCCTACAGAAGATGAGGTACTCTCTTCTTATGATTTTACTTCAGAAGAATTTAAATTAGAATTTAAATCTTTATGTTTAGATTTAATTAGCTCAGAAAAGGAAATAAAAGAACTTAGAAATAGGTTAGCTGACTCAGAATCAATAGCTACTGAAAACATTAGGTTAAAGGAAGATCTCACTACTTGTAGTGAAGAAATTAAATTTCTTAAAATAGAGTTAGCTAAGTCTAAGAGATTAGAAGAATCCCGTAATGGTAGAAGCCTTAAGTTGTTAGAAATTACCAGCATGACTAACACTAGGTCAGGTAATGATAAACTAGGCTTAGCAGCTTCTCCCAGTGAACCCCCAGTCCTTCTTAAAAATAATCTTTCAACTCCAGTGAACTTCATTTCAACTAGTGGAAAGAAGAACACTGAGCAAGTAAATCTGGTTAATAAAACCTTAAATAAAGCTAAGAGAGAAAAGAGAAAGAAGTTCTTTAAAGAAATGCAAAGAGCGTCGAACGCCGCTCGACGATCGGAAGTTCCATGGTCGAACGAAGCTCGACGATCTGAGCGCCCATCGTCGAACGTCGATCGACGATTTCAATATGATTTTCAAAATCATAATCAATTCTATAGAAACCTAAATGAGAATAGAAACCCTAGGTTTGTTGACCCATCATCTGCATGGAGAATCCCACCTAGGAGATCTCACCCACTAGGTTATCACCCTCAGCCTGCATTCTCATATATTTCCAGTTTTTCTTATGTGAAAAACAAGGGACCCAAGGTTACCTGGGTCCACTCTGTCTAAATAATTGTCTTGCAGGTGAAGGCCTATCCAATCACTCAAAACAAGTGGTATTTGGATAGTGGATGCTCTAAACATATGACAGGAAATAAAGATCTTCTGTCAAAGTTCAAAGCTAAGCTTGGCCCAAAGGTTATCTTTGGAGACTCCAGCTGTGGTCAGACAGAAGGCTATGGCAAGATCACAATTGGAGCAGTTACTTTCAAGAGAGTTACTTATGTCAATGGACTGAAGCATAATCTGATTTCAGTCAGCCAGCTATGTGATGCTGGCTACCAGGTTTCATTTTCTAATTTCTCTTGCAATATTACTTTAAATAATAATGTTGTTTTAGTAGGTATTAGAATAGGTAATATCTATTTAGTAGATTTCAATTAATCTCATTCTGAAATCTGCCTGTTTAATGAAGTAACCCTTAATAATAATTCGTTGTGGCATAAAAGGCTTAGTCATGTAAACCTTAAAAATATATCTAGGTTATCTAAGCACAACCTTGTTAGAGGTTTACCTTCTTGCCCCTACAAGAAGGAGAGCCTATGCAAGGCTTGTCAGCTAGGCAAGCAAACCAAGAATTCTTTTAAATCTGTAAATAAAAGTGATTCTCCTAGAATCCTGTATTTATTACATTTGGACCTTTTTGGCCCAATAAATGTACAGAGTTTAGGAGGGAAGTATTACACATTAGTAATTGTAGATGACTTCTCTAGGTTCAGTTGGGTTTTCTTTTTGAGAACTAAGTCTGATAACTTCAAAGCCCTTACAGACTTTCTACTATGTGTGCAGACTGAGTACTCTACTCATGTGGCCTTGATCAGAAGTGATCATGGTACTGAGTTTGACTCTCTTCTCATGCAAGAATTCTGTGAGAGAGAAGGTATCAAACATAGCTTCTCAGCTCCTAGAACTCCCCAACAAAATGGGGTAGTTGAAAGGAAGAATAGAACACTCATTGAAGCTGCTAGTACATTGTTGGCAGATGCTAACATGCCTCTATCCTATTGGGCAGAAGCTGTTAGTACAGCCAACTATGTCTTGAATAGAAGTTTGATACACAAACTTAAGTGTAAAACTCCTTATGAGTTGCTTAAAGGAAAGAAACCAAAAATTAATTACTTTAGAGTTTTTGGCTGTATTGTTTATATTCATAATAATAATAAAGAATATATTAGAAAATTTGAAGCAAAAGCTTCAATGGGAATCATGCTTGGATATTCCCAAGTAAGCAAAGCTTATAGGGTTTATAACAAATCATCCTGTAAAATTGAAGAATCTGTGCATGTGACTTTTGATGAGTCTCAGATGTTTTACAAGGAGAAGGATAATTCTCCTTCCTCAAGTTCTTTGCAGGTACATGATGCCCCTCAAGAAATTCTTCAACTATCAACTCTTCAGATCACTGAATCAGACAGTGATGAAGACATTGCTGAAGCTGTTGAAGCTATTATTGTACCACCAACAGTAGATCAAATTCCTCCTGAGGAATTAATCCCAACTGTTGCTGAAGATCACATCCCACCTGCTGATATTGTCACACTTAGAGATCACCCCACATCTCAAGTGATTGGAGACATATCAGCTGGTGTACAAACAAGACACCAATTAAGACAGGATGTGATGCATGCTTGTTTCCTCTCACAGGTTGAGCCCCTCACCTTTAAAGATGCAGAGCAAGATCACCACTGGATCATTGCAATGCAAGAGGAGCTCAATCAGTTTGAGAGATGTAAAGTTTGGACTTTGGTTCCAAGACCTAAAGGCCAACTGATCATAGGCACCAAGTGGGTGTATAGAAACAAGTTAGATGCAAATGGAATTATAGTAAGGAATAAAGCAAGGCTTGTAGCTCAGGGATATAGACAGGAGGAAGGTATAGACTATGACCAAACCTTTGCTCCTGTTGCAAGGCTAGAAGCAATAAGGATCTTCTTGGCCTATGCAGCCTACATGAAGTTTAAGGTGTTCCAAATGGATGTTAAAAGTGCATTCCTAAATGGTGAGCTTAAGGAAGAGGTGTTTGTTGAACAACCACCAGGGTTTGTTTCATCAACTCAGCCGTCTCATGTGTTTAAGTTGCAGAAAGCTCTTTATGGACTAAAGCAAGCTCCTAGGGCCTGGTATGAGACCTTAGCTAGTTTCCTGTTAGAGCACAACTTTACTAGGGGAGTAGTTGATAGAACCCTTTTCGTCAAGCATCACAAGGACACAATCCTGTTAGTTCAGGTGTATGTAGATGATATTATTTTTGGCTCCACTGATCCCAAACTTTGCAAAAGGTTCTCTGACCTGATGCATTCCAAGTTTGAGATGAGTAGCATGGGTGTGCTGTCTTACTTTCTTGGTCTCCAAGTTAAGCAAGATGCTGATGGTATCTTCATCTCCCAATCCAAATATGCCCAGGAATTGGTAAAGAAATTTGGGATGGCTGATGCTTCAGCAATGCCTACACCTATGGCTACTAATGTAGTTATTGATTCTGATGATCACGGCAAGCCAGTTGATCAAAAGAATTATAGGGCCATTGTTGGTTCCCTATTATATCTAACTGCAAGTAGGCCAGATATAATGTTTGCTACATGCCTTTGTGCTAGATTCCAGGTCAACCCCAAGGAATCTCACCTGATTCTTCTAAAGAGAATCCTGAGATACCTGAAGGGATGTCCAGATCTAGGACTTTGGTACCCAGCTGAGTCAGAGTTTGAATTAATTGGATATTCTGATTCTGATTATGCTGGTTGCAGAGTTGACAGGAAGAGCACCTCAGGAACTTGCCAGTTCCTGGGAGAGAGATTGGTCTCTTGGTTCTGTAAGAAGCAGGCTTCTGTCTCAACTTCAACTGCAGAGGCTGAATATATAGCAGCTGCTAGTTGTTGTTCACAGATCCTGTGGATTCAAAACCAGCTTGTGGATTATGGTTACTCACACAAGAACACCAAAATCATGTGTGATAGTACCAGTGCCATTTCAATTGCACAAAATCCAGTGCACCACTCTAGAACGAAGCACATTGAGATTAGGCACCATTTCCTGAGAGATTGTGTGGAAAAGAACAAGATTTGTCTTGAGTTCATATCCACTGAGTTTCAGAGAGGTGATATTTTCACCAAGCCTTTAGATGAACAGAAGCATCTGTTCTTTTTAGTTCAACTAGGCATGATTAATGGACGAGACTAAGTGTGACTATATCTGCCTATGTTGAAATCTGTTTGAAGATAGTCGAACGACGTTCGAAGATAGTCGATCGGGTCAAGCCCATCGTCGACCTATGGTTGATGAAAGTTTGTCTGATTGAAGATCGTCGATCGACGTTCGACCATCGTCGAACAGGTTGAGCTCATCGTCGATCTCTGAACGACGGCAGCTTGTTGCTTGTGAAGCCAGAAATAGCCGAACGATGGTTCGACTACTCTGCTTCTGAGCCGATCGTCGAACGGCCGTTCGACTATCGGGTCAAGTATCTTTTTAATAGATCGACTATTCCCGGTCTAATATAAAGCCGATAGTCGACCTAGGTTAAAAGATCTTGTGTTTTATCGTCGACGGAGCGTGCCCTTTCGCATTCTGCTTTCCCGCTTGCGATTTCCGGGTGTTTCGTCTTCTTCGTTCTCTGCAGCTTTCTCGAGCTTTCTCCAGCGAATCCATGGCGGTCTCTCCAGCAGTTCTGGCAGTTGTGAAGTTTGACGCAGGATTTAGTGTTGATTTCGACGCGTTCAGCAGCTGCGATGCAGGAATCGTAGAAGTTATACAACTATGCCGGGATCAGGGATTAGAAAGGTTAATGTCTGCAAGGATTAAGATAAACATCCCAGAAATCAAGGAATGGGCCTTCACGTCGTCCTCCACCGACGAATCAATGACAGGTACCATCGGCGGAGAAGAGGTAATCCTAACTCCGGCCGTTTTGTCTGATGTTTTTGGATTAGTTAATGGTGAAGAGGATTATGAGCAAGATGCTCAGGAATTCAGAAGAATGCTAGTTGAGCTGGGACATGCTGAGGGCATTCCCACGAAGCTGCTCAAAGTAAATTTTCCTTTCAAGATCAAGTTTCTTGCTGAGTTGGTAGGAAAAGTGCTCCTGGGTAAGCACTCTGCTCACGATAATATAACAAGGCAGCAATTCGCACTGATGTGTGCGATTGTTAATCGGAAAAGGATAGATTGGGCAGCAGTTGTGTTTGATTTAATAAGGAAAAAGACTGGTAAGAAGGAAGTCACCCTAGGAAGGGTCATTGGAATCTTCCTAAAGGAAAAGTACCCCCAGCTGCTGAGTTCAACCGCAACAACAATCAACGCAAGCAAGAAGATGGATCCCAACCTGTTCTCTAAATGGAAGAGAACTTTTGTGAAACCTGCTCCAGCGACATCTGAGGACACCAGGACTGAATCAGTCACTCCTCACCATGTTGAAGCTGGCTCAGCTCTTCCCTCCTCCTCCTCTGCTTTGCTGTCTGCCTCAGTTGAAGTACCATCAACTTCAGCTGAAGTACGACCTTCTTCCTCTTCTGCTCCAGAAACAACTACGGTTGTTCCTCTTTCCCCTCCAGCCTCTCCTCTTCCTGCACATCAGACTAGGATATCTGCTCCTAGCTTTGATTTGTTAGGATCTGAGAGAATTCCTACTCCTCCTTTGTCTCCCATTCATTCCCCAGTTAATTCTCCAATTAACTCTCCTGCTCCATCTCCTGCTCGATCCCCTGTCCACACTATTTCTCATCCCAGCACTACTACCATATCTGCTGCAGCTCCATCCACTTCACATCCATCATCTTTTGAGATTACTCCTGATCTCATCTCCCGCATTGTGGAGTTGATTACCCCCTCAATCAAGACCATGATTGAAGAGGCAATCGCTCCCCTTGCAGCCTCCATTGATATCTTAACTGCCTCCATCAAATCCCTTTCAAAATCTGCTGAGCCATCTTCCTCAAGGGGCCTGGTTTCAGTCTCCACTGAAATCAGGCAGGGGGAGATGTTCCATGAAGATGCCTCAGAACATCCTGCCTCCCTTCCAGCTATAACAGATACAGTCATGACAGCCCTGGAAGAGTCTGCTCCAGCTGAGAAAGAAATAGCTCCAGTTTTATCAGATAAGGAAATAGTAGATGGAATTATGCTATCTGAGATTGCAGTAAAAGTCTGCCTAGAAGACCTCACCACTCCTGTGGTTGCTAGATTCCTAGAAGGAATTATAACTTCATATCTAGATGAATCATGGGAGATGGTCAAGTATGAAGGTAATTCTTTCATCCGTTTTGTTGATGAGTCGATTAATTTGTTAGTTTGTGAATTCCTGGAAGGAATGATCTCTGTTTATTTAGCAGATTTATATTCATAATTCTACAGATGTTATTAGAGAAGATTTAGCTGCTCAGATCATAGCAGTTGTTTCTGAAGTTGATCCAAGTGTTTCTGATATTCAAGTAGATCCTGAATTGGAATCTTTTTTAGATGATAGAGAGGATGAATCTGAGAATCAAGATGAAGTCAAGGATGACTCTCCTGTTCTGAATTTGGAAGAAGTTCAAGCAAGAGCTGCCTGGGATTTAAGAGTACAGTCTTTGTTGGAAGAGAAAGAAAAGGAACTGCAAGTTGAAAAGTCAACCATCTGGGATGACTCACCAGGGTTGGACTTAGATTCCCTTCTGGCTCTGGATGCCATGGAAGAGGAAAGAGAAAAATCTGCTCTGAAGCTTAAAGAAAAGGCTGTTTCAGAAGCCTATGATCCTTATGAAAATCCTCCCTCATCTCATTCTGATGATGAAGATGATTCTGATGTTTCTGAGAAGTCAAAGAGAAAGAAAGCTGCTTCAAAGAAAAGGAAAGCTGCTCCTCCTCCTCCTCCCAGTAAAGATAATGATACTCCCTATTATATTCTGAAGGGCATTGACCCTAAATTGAAGGAATTTCAGCACTGGATGTGGTTTTCAAAGAACCAGCAGAAAGAAAGGAAAAGAACTAAGAGGTATGATAGTCCTGTTTCAAGATGGACTCCCAGAGGTCCTCCTCCTCCACCTCCAAGTGCAGGAGCCTCTGGGAACCTATCAGCTAATCCTGCTGCCTCTTCTGGAAGATCTGCTTCTTTTCAGCCCCAGCCAAGACAAAGTTATCAAAGCTCGCAAGGCAAGTCGTTTTCTGGTTCTCAAAGACAAGTGAAGGAGGCTGTGGTTCAAAGACCAACCTTTTCCCCTCCTCCTTCTCCAAAGAAAAGAATTCCATCTCCAACACCAGTTCAGTCTGAGAAAATTGTTTCAAAAGGTAAATAGTTCACTTTGTTTTAAAATTTCTAGCAAGAACCTTTTGCTAAGTTTGCTTCCAATGTCTTATCTAGTTATTCAAGATAAAATAGCTGATGCTGCTCCTCCTGAGCCTGTTTATGAAAATCCTGAGCTTGATCCTAACTTTAGGATGGCTCGCTTTCAAGAACTAGTTGGAGCAGCTCAAATAAGAAAAGCAAGAGCCGAAGGAAAAGATACGACTGGTCTAACTACCATGTCTGCTTACAGAAAGAAAGAGTTTGAAAAGTTCCAGGTTAATCCTGAGATTTTTGATCCATCAAAATATATGGAAAAGCATCCTGAAGCAGTAGTCCCAAGAGCTGCAGAATTGAAGATCATTGGTGCGCAGGACCTGAAACTGTCAAAGAAAGAATCTGATGATCCTCTAAGGAAAATCTCTTTTGTTTCTAGCTCTTCTATATCTAAGCCTGACTCTGTTAATCCATAGTTTGATTAACTGCTGTGCTATATTTGTTTATCTGTTTGATAATCTGCTAGTTAATTGTTAACTATTTACTGTATTATTTTATTGCTCTTTAGCTAGCTTTATGTTTTAGATGCTGAGAGACTTAACTCAAATAGGGGGAGATTGTTGGTACCCTAGTTTGATTTGAGTTTAGTCTTGCCTTTGTTAGTCCCTTGACCCAAGAAATATCTATGGTCAATGGTTAGAAGTCTAGCTGTAGAGTCCTCACTTTTCCAGATTGAGAATTTGGTTAAGTAGTTTTTTCGTTCGACTATAGTCGAACGCCGCTCGACTATCGTCTATCGGCTGATCGACGATCGTCTATCAGTTGGTCGACGCTTTGTCTGCGTTGATAGTTCGACTATCTGTTGATAGGTCGACTATCTGTTTTGCGTTGATAGTTCGACTATCTGTTGATAGTTCGACTATCTGCTTGGCGAGGTAGGTCGACTATCTGTTCTGATAGATCGACTATCTGATAGTTCGACTATCTGTTGATAGGTCGACTATCTGCTCCGCTTTGATAGTTCGACTATCTGTTGATAGATCGACTATCTGTTTCGTCTTGATAGTTCGACTATCTGTTGATAGTTCGACTATCTGTTGTCTTTGATAGTTCGAATATCTGTCCTGATAGTTCGACTATCTGATAGTTCGACTATCTGCTGATAGATCGACTATCTGGTTTGGTTTGATAGTTCGACTATCTGTTGATAGATCGACTATCTGTTTTCTGAGGTAGGTCGACTATCTGCTTGATAGGTCGACTATCTCTGTGCGCTTGATAGTTCGACTATCTGTCCAAGATAGATCGACTATCTGATAGTTCGACTATCTGCTCTGATAGTTCGACTATCTGCCGGGGTAGTTCGACTATCTTCTTCGATAGGTCGACTATCTGGATCGTTCGACTATCTGCCCGATAGTTCGACGATCTCCGTGCGTCGTTCGACGATCTTCGAGGGTCGTTCGACGTTTTCTGTCTGCCTTTATATTTTATATTTATTTTTTATATTTAATTAATTAATACATTTTCTGGCACATTGTTTTAAGCTGTATGATAAAATTACCAGGCAATATTTGCTCCATCTCTTTTGCCTGAGTCAAATCTTTTTAAGATAAAGTTGTTTGTCTTATTAGCTGTCATTATAAATTACTTTATCTGTTGTCAGCCCTTTATAGCCGTTAGACTGAAAAGTCTTCTTTTTACTATAAAGAGATTATTTCTGATGTGACTTTATTTTGTCCTTCTGTTATTTGATTTGAGCCTGCAGCTTCTTAGAAAAAGGTTTACTCCTTTTATAGAACGTTTTGCTGCAGAGATGGGTTTGTCTTCTTGATATTTACAGCCCAGGTCTCAAGGCTCAGAAGAAGACAAATTATTCAAATTGAAGAGAGCCGTTGCTTGCTGATGTTATATAAAGGACCCTCTGAAGAAGGATTCAAGCTAGCTAATAGCTAACCAGTTGTTCATTCAAGCTTTCAAGCCTTCATCAAGAAAAAGTTTTCTGCTCTCAGCAATTTCCATCTAACTGAGAAGTGTTAAGATCTTCATCTCTTCTTCACCTGAGTTCTCCTGCTTTCAGGAAGTTCAAACTCAGAGTTCCTTTGAAGAAGAAGAAGAAGATAGCTGCTTGAAGATCTTTGATTTTATTATTTACTTTCTTCCTGTAGCTTTTCCTTCAGAACTTTCTGAAGAGTTTTCTGCACTGAAGCAAGACTTCACCTGGACATCTTTGAGCCAGGGGGAGCCTTGATTCTTTAGAGCATTCTAGCTCAGTGCAAGTTTTTGTGCTTCTCTAATCTTTGTAAAATAGAGAAGACATCTTAACCTTCTTCCCCCTCCTGTACAGGGTTATTACTCCATTCAAAAGTATCCCTTGGTGGCAGGGCACCTGATCAAAAACCTGTGCTTGGTTTTTAGACACCTGATCAAAAGTCTAAAGGGTTTCTGGATCTACCTGAAGCAGATCCTGTTGGTGGCAGGGCACCTGATCAAAAACCTGAGTGGATTCCTACCGTGTGGGTAGAAGAGTGGACGTACCCAAGTTGTTTGGGGAACCACTATAAATTTCCTTGTGTCGTCTAGATTCTCTTGTTTAATTCATGTATTGTGGCTGTGATTAGATATAACTAGGTTGCTAGTTGCTGATTAGGTTTTCCAAGCCTTAACTGTAATTACAGTTAGCTTGAGTTTGTACACATCACTTGTGTTAGGCTATAGGGTTAACTTTATATCTATAATCTTTTCATTCCGCACTTCACTCCAAGGGAGTTGGGTAGACTATTAAGTTTTGTCTGTGCAAAATTTGATAACTCTATTCACCCCCCCTCTAGAGTAGTATCTATCCCTTCACTTTCAGCTTGAATTTCAGCAAAGCCTCTGCTCATCTCCTTTTCAAGAGCAGAGACCTTGGAGGTGACTGACTGCAGAGAGGCATCAAAGTAATCTCTCTGTTCTTTGAGCATAAGCTCAATCTTGCTTACAAGATCTGAAGAGGAAGAAGAAGGAGGGGCTGAGGTTGATGCAGGGACTGAGGGAGCAGGAGTATTCCAAGGGGGGATCTCTTCCACAATCACTGAGCTCACAGCTCTTTTGGTTGGAATTATCTCTATGGAATCACAAGGGTTAGTGAAAGAGGGGAGAGAGAAGTCAAGTGTCCTCAGAGGAGGGTCAACAGGTTCTGGGGAATCCTCCTCGTCATCAGACAGGATGATATCATCATGAAGATCTGCTGCTGCTAAGGGAGAATGAGCAGGGGATGGAGAAGGTTCTGCTGCAGGGGTCTGTTCTTCTGTTAGCTCAGGTTCTTTATCATGACTTACAGTATCTGCTGGAGGAGGGGAACTGGTATCTCTCAGTTCTTCAATCATGCTGGCTATGTCTGCAGCTGAAGATAGAGGCTCCTCCTGAACCTGGGTTTCTGGCTGACATAGAGCTTCTGAGGATATTTGGAGATTTGGAAAGGATGATGGAGAAGGATCTCTGACAGTTTGTACTGGTATCTCTGAAGTCTGTACCTGAAGGGTGGATGAGGCAGGCTCCCCCTCAATTACTGCACCCAGAGTGTCAGCAATTTGATGTTGAGGAGGAGATGGAGTCCTGATCACAGCCTGATGTCTGGGAGCATCTGCTGTTTGGGAGGCCTTAGAGGATTGAGCAGTGTTCTGAAGCTTGATCTCGTATCTTTGTATGGAGGAGAGGGTGACTTTCTTCATGTGATGTAGAGGAGTCCCTTTTGAGAAGTCAAACACTGTAGGGTTGATCTCATGGAGGAGGAGGGAGATAATCCTAGCAAAACTGGGATTTTTGACGCTTCCTCGGATCTTGTCCAGTATCATCATTCCGAACTGGAATTTCTTCCTGCAGACAATAGCTTGCATAACGTCGAAAAGATTTTGGGAGATGTCTCTTATGGAGTAGGTCTTACACCATAGGATTTTGGCGATGATGTCAACGAGAAACTTCCCTTCTGAATTGAACAAGGATCGATTCAGGGTTTCACCTCCACCTTCAGGATCTCGACCGCAAAACAGAGAGGTGCGGTCGGCATCTGCCTTGTCTAGGTCATCTTCTTCGTCGACCACTGGCATCCGGAGCAGAGTGGCGACTGAAGTTTTATCCAACCGAATTTCAACTCCCTTTACCTTGGATTTCAGAACTGTGCCGTTGTGTCTAATCTTCAGATTTCTGTAGAATTCTTCAACCTCAGGAAGCAGGAGACGGCAGGGTTCTTGAAGAACGAAGGACAACCCGGCCGTGTCCAGGAGAATCAGTAAGTTCTGGAAGTCATCAGAAATTTCTTCAATACCGTCTGTCACCAGTTCAAAGCCGATTCCAATCTTGGAGGAGGGAGGAGCCATCAGCGATTCTGCAATGCGAAGGAAACAAGAACGAGGACGACGAAGCTCTGCAACTGCGCTGGGAGACGAAGAGACAGGAATCTTGCAGCGACGGAAGAGGAAGAACAGGGTTCGGGAATACGAGAAGTCGGCGGCTACTCGAGTGAATGAGGAGTGGAAAGGACTTTTTCGTTTTGAATATATATATAAATAATCCTAATTAGGTTTAAAAAAGGATTAAGTATAAGGACATACCTGAACGAGGCGGCAATTGCTTGGTGCGGATAGAGAGTATGAAAATCCAAAAAAAAATTCCGTGTACTCGAGTAGAGGATGACAGCATACACGAGTATGAGGTTTAGTATACTCGAGTAGGTTACAACATACACGAGTAATCAAGAATTCATACTCGAGTATGTAATTAGCATACACGAGTATTAAGTCCTTGACGAATTTTCATACTCGAGTATAAGAAGTTCATACACGAGTATCCTTTGGATTACTCGAGTATATGAAACTTTTTACTCGAGTATTAGCCGTTTACTCGTGTAAGTGTAACGATGCTCGAGTTTCTAATACTTGAAAGAATTTCCCTAGTAGATGTCTATTTCCACTGAAAGACTGTACCTCTGAGCAGCCAACATTATTGATATCTTCTTAATTTGAGAGTCCATCACTGGTCTTCTTTGTTGAGCAGTCCAAGCTCGGTTTTGAAGAACGAGAACTTGGACTCGTCCAGCGGCTTCGTGAATATATCTGCCACTTGCTTGTCTGTGGAGACATTGTAGATCTATGTCTCCATTCTCCACATGCTCCCGGATGAAATGATAGCGAAGCTCTATGTGCTTGGTCCTGCTGTGGGAGACTGGGTTGTTGGCTATTGCTATGGCGCTGGAAGAGTCACAGAACAGGGGAATGTTCTGGAAGTGCATGTTGTAGTCTTCAAACTGATTCTTGATCCATAAGAGCTGTGCACAATAGCTGCCTGCAGAGATGTACTCTGATTCAGCCGTTGAGATGGTAACACAGTTCTGCTTCTTACTGCTCCAGGAAATAAGTCTCCTTCCAAAAAATTGGCAAGTCCCGGAAGTGCTTTTCCTGTCGTCTTTGCTACCTGCAAAATCTGCATCTGAAAAACCAATTAGTTTACTATCATTACTTCTTGGGTACCATAAGCCAAGATTTGGTGTACCTTTGAGGTATCTCAAGATTCGCTTTGCAGCGATGTAGTAAGATTCCTTAGAGTTCACCTGAAATCTAGCACACACACATGTTGAGAACATTATATCTGGTCTACTCGCAGTAAGGTAGAGCAGGGACCCAATTATGCTTCTGTACTTGGTTTCATCAAAAGGTTTCCCTTTCTCATCCTTGTCCAGAGACATAGCTGAGGCCATTGGAGTCCTCATAGAGGTTGCATTCTCCATTCTGAATTTCTTAAGTAGCTCTTTGGTGAACTTGGTCTGTGAGATGAAAATCCCATCTTCAGATTGTTTCACCTGAAGCCCTAAGAAATACTTTAGCTCTCCCATACTGCTCATTTCAAACTTCCCTTGCATAAGTTTAGAAAACTTCTTGCAGAGGTTGTTATCCGTAGAGCCGAAAATAATATCGTCGACATAGATCTGCACTAGCAAAATCTTGCCTTTTATTTCCCTAAGAAATAATGTTTTGTCTATCTTTCCTCTTGTGAACTTGTTCTCAAGAAGGAAGCTAGACAGAGTCTCATACCAAGCTCGAGGAGCTTGTTTAAGACCATATAGTGCTTTATGTAATAAATATACATAATTAGGATAGGTTGAATCAATAAAACCTGGCGGTTGCTCTACGTACACTTCTTCCTTTATGTCACCATTCAGGAAGGCGGACTTTACGTCCATCTGATAGACGGTAAAGCCCTTAAGTGCAGCGTAGGCAAGAAATAACCTGATCGCATCCAGTCTTGCTACTGGAGCATAAGTCTGGTCGAAGTCGATTCCTTCTTCTTGGCGATATCCCTTGGCGACAAGTCTGGCCTTATTCTTTACGATTATCCCATCTTCATCCATCTTGTTCCGGTAGACCCATTTTGTCCCAATGACATTCTTACCTTTGGGTCTAGGAACAAGTGTCCAAACCTTGCATCGTTTGAACTGATTCAATTCTTCTTCCATGGCTAGAATCCAGGATGCGTCGGAGTTGGCTTCCTCAAATTTCTTTGGTTCAACCTGTGAGAGAAAACTTAAGTGTAAATTCTCGTTAGTTGTACCTCGACGAGTTCTGACGCCATCCCGAGGATCTCATATTATTTGGTCAACAGGATGATCCTTCAAGTGTCTGAACTCTAAAGTCCTTGCATCTGGGATCTCTTCAGCCACTGGAGTTGCATCTTCAGCTGGGATGTCTTCTTCATCTTGATCATCCACCTCTCCAATGGTGGTTGTAGAGGGGACCTTGATAAATGTCTCATCTTTATCTTCACTAGGTTCATCCAAGCTAAGTTCTTTCAACTTTGTACCTGCATCTACAATAGGCACACTAGACGAGTTGCTTTGCAACAGACTCGTCTCATCAAATACAAGATGTATCGACTCTTCCACCACCAGAGTTTTTCTATTGAATACTCTATAAGCCTTACTATGGCTACTATATCCTACAAAAATACCTTCAAAGCTTTTCTCGCTAAACTTGGTAGAGTGATACTTCCCGTTGTTGAGCACGAAGCATTTACAGCCAAAGATTCTAAAGTATGAAATGGTTGGTTGCCTGCCTTTTAGAAGTTCGTAAGGAGTCTTATCATGGTTCTTGTTGATGAGTGCTCGATTTTGCACGTGACAAGCGGTGTTGATGGCTTCAGCCCAGAAATACTCCGGAAGTGAGGCATCACTCAACATGGTCCGACACGCCTCTATGAGTGTTCTGTTCCTTCTCTCAGCTACTCCATTTTGCTGTGGAGTGCGAGGAGAGGAAAACTCATGAAAGATACCTTGACTTTCACAAAATTCTGTCATGGCTCCAGATTTGAATTCCGTTCCATTGTCACTTCTGATTTTGACTACGGAACAGTTGGATTCATTCTGGATCTGCCTCACAAAATTAGTGAAAATACCGAAGGTATCTAACTTGTGTTTCAGAAAGAACACCCACGCAAAGCGCGAGTAATCATCCACAATAACCAACGTATATTCCTTATCTCCCAAACTTCTAACCTGCAGTGGACCAAACAAGTCCATATGGAGAAGCTGTAAACTTCTATTGGAATCCTTGCCTATTATGCTTTTAAACGAACTTCTTGTTTGCTTGCCTTTGATACAAGCGTGACAAGGACTGTCCGTAACGCACTTGACATTAGGTGCATCACGCACTAAGTTTTGAGAGAATAATTTATTAATAGTTTTGAAGTTAATATGTGCAAGTCTCTTGTGCCATTGATCAGCAAGAGATGCACTACTTTTTGTCAAAAGACACACTGGTGTTGAGGAGTCTATACAAATAAAATTTAAGCGAAAAATATTTCTGCTTCGAGTGCCTGATAAAATAGTTTCCATATTGTTAACCGATTTTATCAAACACTTGTCAGCATGAAATTCAACTACGTATCCTTTGTCGCATAGTTGGCTTATGCTGATGAGATTGTGTTCCAATCCTTCAACATATGCCACATTCGAGAAGGATACGCTACCATTAGAAATCATACCATAGCCTTTCGTTGTCCCACGATCTGAACCTCCAAAGATGACCTTTGGTCCGTTGCAGACTGGGATGTAATTCTGTAGTAGGCTCCTTGTCCCGGTCATATGCCGAGAGCATCCACTGTCCAAATACCAGATTAGCGTTTTAGTGGCCTTTGGACATACCTGCAATTACAATCATTTAGCCTTAGGAACCCAAACAAGTTTGGGTCCTTGGTCTCGAGTTAGAGTACTCCCCCTACGAGTATTAGCCTCATGAGTGGTCACTCTCACATTGCTAACTTTAGGGGTTGCAGCATTTTCAGGATTGAACCAAAAATCACTGGCAAAATGACCAATTCTGCCACAGCACCAACAGTTGAACCTGTTGTATCTTTGCCTTGTGTAGTCCTGCTTGACTTTCTGGAATGAAGGTCCAGCAGGAGCTTTACTCTTGGAGGAAGAGGCTTCATGATGATGGCAGTTACATGAGGTCTTCTCCTTCATAGGCTTTTCTACAATGGGTTTTACTTTTGGTGTCTTTTTGAAATTATGACCATGAGCATAAGGTCCATAGCTTTGAAGCTGAATCTCCTCATAAGGTGCCTTGAAGACACTCTCGCCAAAGTTACGAGGACGAGTCCAACCTTGGTATCTTGACTTAGGCTTCTCAGGGATCGGCCTAGAAAAGTGTCCGTAGGTGGACTCATAATCGAGTTCGTTCGTGGGAAAGATAACTTTCTTGAACACAACAGGTTCCAAGGGAGCTTTCCCTTTTTCTTCAGCTAGAGCCTTCCGGGCAGCCTTATTCTTTCTCTTGGCCTTGTTTCTCCTAGAGGATTTACTAGAAGAGACAATGTGGCCTAAACCAGCACCCTTGGCCTTAGCAGAGAATTCAGCAACGATTGGAAGAACTGTCTTAGGCTTGGAGAAACTCTCAACAAGCTTCTTTTCAGCCTCGAGTTGTCATTCCAATTCTTTGATCATTTCCTCTTTAAGGTCGATGTGCTTGAGAGCTTTATTGTATCCCTCCATAGCTGCATTGAGGTTCTCTTGAAGAGAGTTAGTCTTATCGACTTCTTCTCTCAAGCTGCTCTCACTAGCTCGTAGAGTATTTATCTCTTTGGCTTGAGTTTTCATTAATCTACGACATTTTTCGTAGGCGGTGAGTAACTCCTTATACTGACCCATGAGCTCAGATTCATCTTCAGAGGAATATCCCTCTTGCTCATTGTCATCATCATAATCAGAGAGAGGAGTGTGAGATTTTACCTCCCCAGTAAACTGGGGAACTTGTTCATCATCTGAATGAGCCATGAGCCCAAAGTAAGCTTCCTCTTCTTCACTCGACTCGGATGAGTCAGAGTCGCTGAGAGTTTTGCTCTTCTTGGCTACTAAGCTTTTCTCTTTCCTGTTCTTATGGTGTTAGGATTTCTTTTCCTCTCTTCTTCCACCCTCTTTCTTTTTGTGAGGGCAATCGGCGATGACGTGACCTGGCTTATTGCAACAATAACAAATGATGTCAGTTGAGATCTGTTTGTTCTGTTTAGAATTATACCTGTCATGGCTGCTTGAGCCTTTCTTCCGATGATCACCGTCCTGTCGTGATCTTTTATATGAGGCATCCTTGCCTCTCCATTGCTTCTTCTTGTTCAAGAACTTCTTGAACTGCCTTGAGAGTAGGGAGAACTCTCCATCAGATAGTTCTGAGCCAGATGAGCTAGGCTCAGATGATTCTTCTTCATCAGCCTCAGGAATTGGGGCAGGAGAGCTAGCCTTTATCTTCCTTGAGCCATCTGCCTTTAGAGCGACAGATTTCTCCTTGGATGCAGACCTGCTTGTCTCTTCTTCAGCTTTTCTTGAGTTGATTTGCAGCTCGTAAGACATAAGCTTTCCGAACAGATTCTGCGGGTCCGTCTCAGCTAACCTTCCAAACTCCCGAATGGCACATACCTTATTGTCCCATTCCTTGGTTAGGGATCTTAGGAATTTGTCATTGAGTTCCCCGTTGGTGAAGACTCGGCCATAAACTCTTAGGCCGTTCACTATCTTGAAAAAGTTCTCGAACGTGTCAGCTATGGCTTCCTTGTGACCTTGCCGGAAGGCTTCATACTTTTGATTCAGAAGGGATCTCCGATCATCCCTCACTTCCTCTGTACCTTCCATTAGAGTCACTAGGGATTGCCACATCTCCTTGGCAGATTGGCAATGAATCAGATTTTGCAGCATTGAGTCATCGACTGCACTTGCTATGATATTCTTTGCTTTCTTGTCCAGAGAGACAAGTGCAATCTCATCCTTGTATAGATCCATCAATTTCTTTGGTACCTTTTTGGTTGGATCTATTGTTGATGCGGTAATAGGAATATGAGGACCTTCTTCAACAATCATGAAGATCCGAGGGTCTACAGCTTCCATGAAGAATTTGACCCTTTCCTTCCACATAGGAAAGTTGTTCTTGGTGCAGATAGGGAGTTTGGCAAAATCCTTAGTCTTACTCATGCTTGATACTCAACTTAGAAGGATACGATCAAGGTGTTAACCTTTTAATGATCAACCTCCCTCTGATACCAATTGAGAGGTCTAAGTTGTTAGCCTAAATCACCTAGAGGGGGGTGAATAGGTGAAATGCGTGTCAAATGCGGAATTAAAAATTAACACAGCACACATCAAGCAATCACAGATGACAAGAGATTTATAGTGGTTCCCCAACCTTGGGTACGTCCACTTTCCTCACCGATCTAGCAAATCACTAGACTCGGCTACTCCACTATCTCGGATTGAAAACAATCCTACACCTCGGAACCACGTTCCTACAAAACTCGATCCAACTGGATCTACAACACTCGGAAGAAAGATCTTCCTACAAATCTTGGAGAAAAACTCCTACAAGGAAATTTTGGTTTGAGAATAAAAAAAAAATCAAAACAACAATCTCAGATCTGGATCTTTGACAGTCTTCTTCTTTAGGAACTTCGGCTTGATCAGAAAAGGTTGAAGATGACTTGAGAGAGATCCACGAATCTGAAAACTAGAACCACCTCGATCGAGAAGATAGATCTGAAATCTTTGAGGCTCGGCGAGATCGAGTGATTCACTTCTGTCTGGATCGCTGGAGAAATAGTCGTTGAAGACGGAGATCGGCGATCCAAAGTTTCTTCCGTGAACAACGATGGCGGCGGCGGCGTGAGAATTAGGGTTCACGGAATTTTCTCTTTCTTAAAAAGAATATCTCTGTAATCTTGTTAATTAGTCAATTCTGAAATGACCTATTTATAGGTGGACTCCAACGGTCATAATCTTAATTAAGGATGACACGTGGACCAATCAGAATTGACGGATTTAAAGTACTTATGGCGAATTCGAAATTCTGGAATAGAGATCTGCTATACTCGAGTAAGAGAAGATATACTCGAGTATGGGAATTTAGACACTCGAGTGACAAAGAGGATTATACTCGAGTATGAGAGGATAAATTTTACTGAGTGAAAGATGAACTACTCGAGTATCAGAAGAGATATACTCGAGTATCAGAGATATACTCGAGAGTACTCGAGTGAAAGAAAGATATACTCGAAGTTACTCGAGTATCAAAATATGTATATAACAAGTATCAAAGTCAATTACTCGAGTATGGAAATACTTACTCGAGTATTAAAATCAACTACTCGAGTATAGAAATACTTACTCGAGTATTAAAATCAACTACTCGAGTATAGAAATACTTACTCGAGTATTAAAATCAACTACTCGAGTATAGAAATACTTACTCGAGTATTAGAAGAAACTACTCGAGTATGATACATGATTTACTCGAGTGATTAAGTTACTTACTCGAGTATGAAAAGAACTACTCGAGTATGACTACTTAACTACTCGAGTATAGATTTATCTACACGAGTATTCAGAGCCTACTCGAGTAAGTCTAACTGATTTACTCGAGTATGTCTAACTAACTACTCAAGTATGTCTAACTAGCTACTCGAGTATTAAGTCTGATACTCGAGTATAAGAAAGGGGTTACTCGAGTATTTTGGACTTGGAAATATTTTCTGAGGAAATTAGCTCCAATGCTTCTGTCCATCAATCCAAGTGCATAAATGAGAAGTGTATCCCAATAGAGAGGCTATACATGGGCCAACACTTTGGATCACACAATGAGGAATTACATTGCATGGTCCTGTGTTTGGTGACCCATTATAGACTGACATTGGTCTACACTTGGCAATTAGAACCTGCACACATACAACTCAAACACCACATCAAATACATCTTAATTCATCTTAGTTCAAGGTCTGACTTCCTACAAATCTGAGGTATTGTGGAGACAAACCCCAACAGAGAGTGCGACACCAACTTATTTGCCCACATCTCCTCCTTCTACAGAAACATTATGCTTAGTTGCTGAGGCAGTGTTTATAATGATGAATGCACAGCTGATTGAGCAGGTGCGACCTGTGATGGTGCCATTACAGGTTGGTGTAGCTATTGAGATAGTCAAAGACAATGAAAATCTATGTAAATATTTGACTATGTCCACAAGCGTTGAGTGAAGTCCACTCACTCAATGCCATAATATTAAAATCGTTAATTATTTCTCAGTCAGTCAAAGCCACAGAAAATCTATGTAAATATTTGACTAATTCAATAGGAGTTGAGTGAAGCTTACTCACTCAACGCCATGTGATAAAAAGCGTTGACAGAGTCTCATCAAGTCAGAGCCAGTGCTTTAAGACTCAGAAATTTGGCTAAGCCCAAATGCGTTGAGTGTAGCTTACACACTCAGCACCAGATAACAGAAGAATATCTGTTAAGTAGTTTGTGTTGGAACACCCTATTACTAATTTGGGTCAGGATCACTATGTCTATAGGATTGTTGCTTTGACCTTGTTGTATAGAGTAAAGGTCAACTAGTTAGGTCTAAGGCTTAGGACTTAGGTTGGAAGCTTTCCCCAAGACCTCTTAGTTCAGATGAGAAGCCCAGAAGAAGAATTCAACTTGTCATCGAGCTCAGATCGACGATGCGTCGAACTCAGTTCGACGATCTCTGAGCTCAAATCGACGATTTCTATCTTAGATTAATTCCAATATCTCTGAGCTCAGTTCGACGATAGTTGAGCTCAGATCAACGATTATCTTTTGAGATCGAGGGTTTCTGGAATTTTGTCAGTTTGTTAAGGATTTAAAATGTCTTCAAGTCAGAGCATTTATTGAAGAAGATTTCTAGCCGTTATATTAAATCCTGAGCAAGTTTCAAGGAAACAAAGAAGGAATGTTCTTAGGTTTTTTCCTCCAGGGACATTTGACATTTAAGGAAAGTTTTTATGACTTTACTAACGGCTATCAAGAAGATTTGACAACTGGATTTCTTATTATAATATAGAGAGAACAAGAACACACAGCAATATACACAGAACAGACATAGAAAGAAAAAGAAGATCAATAACACAGAAAACAGAACAAGTTTTCTTTCTGATTCCTGCTGATTAAAAGTTTTCTCAAATCATCATCATTCACACTCCAGACAACAAAAATTTTCAGTTCAAGCTAAAATCATCTTCTGCTGGAGCATTCTTTCTACTGAAGACCTATCACCCTTGCAAAGATTCTAGTTCCTGAACTCTTGCTAATCTCAGGGGGAGCTTTGACAACATCTCATCCACTTATGCTTCTCTCTGATTGTTGATAGAGAAGACAACCTACTCCTTTTCTTTTTCTTTCCTGTAAAAGGGTTCTTTAAACTCGCTTCAAAAGTTTTGTTTTGGTTTCTTAGACCTGATCAAAACTCAGTGGTGGAAAGATACCTGATCAAAAAATCTGCTTTGGTTTTTGAGCACCTGATCAAAAGCTTATTGGTGCCCAGGACACCTGATCAACTCATCCTGCAATGGATTCCTACCAAGGGTGGTAGAAGAGTAGATATACCCAGGTTTTGGGGAACCACTATAGTTCCTTGTGTCTTCTGGTTGCTTGTTATATTGTTTGCTGTGTACTGTGGATTTGCTTCTTATATTTTTTTTATTCTGTTTTCTTTTAAGCACTCTACACTAAGTAAATTATGTCTTCTACTGCTAAAGTAATTTTTAAATTTGCAGAATTATTTTAAAACACTCTATTCACCCCCCTCTAGAGTGAAGGGTTGATCTTACACTCACTTTCAATTGGTATCAGAGGGAGTTTGGTTGTTCATACAGGATTACACCTGAACCAAAAGATCTCTCTTAAGATCCATCCTTAATAGAGGGTTATTTTTATTATATTTATTTTTATCTAAATTCATGGCATAGAACAAAGATTATGCTAGCACTAGACCTCCAGTGTGCAATCTCTCCAAGTTTACACTTTGGAACGCAAGGATTAGATTATACATGAATTCCATTGATGACGATATTGTTAATTCTATTTTGACAGATTGCCCCAAGCCTCCTGCAAACACAAGCACAAATGCTGTTCCACCTCCTTCAGGAACAGATGCTGACATAAAGAAATGGAAGGTTGCTGATGCTAAAGCTATGAACATACTAGCTCAGACAATGTCAGATGATATCCTCTAGAATATAGTTGAATGCAACTCAGCCAAAGAAATTTTGGACAAGCTTTCTGAGCTTGTGTCAGGATCAGCTGATGAGAGAAAAGATAGGAGATATAATCTTATCACTCAGTATGAGAATTTCTAGAAAGCAGAAAATTAATCAGTAGCTGACATGTACAACACACTAAGTCATATTGTCAATGAACTCAAGACATTGGACAAGGAGATCTCTCTCACAGAGATAAATGACAAAATCCTAATGTGCTTCCCCAGCACTTGGGATTCAAGGATCTGGCCCATCAAGGATGCCAGAAGTCTAAATGAAATCACTACAGAAGCTCTATTGGGCAAGCTCAAATCTTATGAGTAGCTCATCAAAAATAGAGAAGAAGAGCAGAAGACAACTTCTCCAGCAGTCAAGAAGGAGAAGTCAATTTCTTTCAAGGCAACAGAAGAACAGCCTGAAGACAAAGTCACAGGCAATGAAGAACTGATAAGCCTCCTAGCAAAGAGGTTCTACAAAATGGCCAGGAAGGACTTCAGAAAAAGGTAATCCAGAGGCCAAGAAAAGGAAAGGTATAATAAATCAAATAATAAAGAGATTATTTGTTATGGTTGCAGGAAACCAGGCCACATACTGCCTGATTGTACAGAAAGTCAAAACAAGGACAAGAAGGACAAGAGAGAAAAGAGAAAAGATAAAGACTCCAGAAGAAATCACTATGACAGATCCTCTTCCAGCAAGAACAAGCACACAAGGAAGGGATTTATTGATGAAATATGGAGTGAAACAGAAGAAGAATCTGATGCATCATCAAGTTCAAGTGATGATGAGGATGATGCACAAGAAAAAGAATTCTGCATGATGGCAATCAATGCATCTCAGAACAACATTGATTCAGAACATGAATCTGAATCTGAATCTGAATCTGAACCTGAGCTAGAAGAAGACCAGGTAATTGATTCATTTGATTTTAATTCTGAGGACTTCAAGTCTGAATTTAAAGCACTGTGTTTAGATTTACTTAAGTCAGAGAAAGAAATTATCTTTCTCAGAAATCAATTATCTGAATACAGTACCTTAAGTTCAGATAACCTCAAACTCTCAGAAGAGTTAGAATGTTGTAGGGAACAGATAGCTTCTCTAAAAAGTGAACTATCTGAGGCCAAGAAGTTTTAAGAATACCTCAATGGGAGAAGTATCAAACTAATGGACATCACAAGCACAGTGAAATCAAGATTCAATATTACACTGGGCTTTGGTGCTTCATCCAGCCAACCTATTGTGTTAACAACTCCCATTAATTTTATCTCTGATAAAGGAAAAGGAGTTGTGGAGGTAGCTAGAAAAAATTCTGATCTACCCAAAAAGAACAAAGTTCAATAGAAATCGTCAAACAGAGCTCGACGATCTTCAAACGGAGCTCAGTGATTTCATGCTGAACCGTCGAACTCAAGTCGACGATCTCTGATCTCTGAACACAGGCAAGATAGATCGTTGAACGGAGATCGACGATTTGACACAAGATTGTCAAACTCTGTTCAACGATCGTCGTACAGAGCTCAGAGATACGACCAGTTCTCAAGAGGTATGTCAAAAATTAATTCTAGATATCCTACATCTCAAGGGTTCAACCCTTATACTGAATAGATAATACCCCCTAGGAGATATCATCCTGAAGGATATAAGAGTCAACCAGAGATGTCTTTTATTTCTGATTTCAAAGGTTATCAAGCTAGACCCAAGGTAAACTGGGTCAAAAACAGATGAACTATTATTTGTGCAGGTGAAGACCTATCCAACCATAGTCCAGCACTGGTATCTGGATAGTGGGTGCTCCAAGCACATGACTGGAAGCAAGGATAACCTTGTATCCTTCAAGGCTAAGCATGGACCCAAATTGATGTTTGGATATTCAAACTATAGACAGACCAAAGGATATGGTGCAGTCAAAATAGGGTCAGTAACATTCAAAAAGGTAGCATATATGGAAGGACTGAAGCACAACCTTTTTAGTATCTGTCAGTTATGTGATGAAGGTTACAAAGTCACATTCAACAAATCTTCATTCCTCATCAAATCAGAAGACAACACAACCGTGTTGACAGGTAACAGAAGAGGTAACATCTATCTAGTAAATTTTCATTCAACCAAGGTAGATATCTGTTTATTTAATTCTCTTAGCAAACCTAATGAGTTATGGCATAAGAGATTAGGACATGTTAACCTTAGAACCATTGCTAGGCTATCCAAGGACAACCTTGTTAGAGGACTACCTTCTGGCCCCTACAAGAAGGAAGGACTCTGCAGGGCTTGTCAATTAGGCAAGCAAACTAAAAACAACTTTTAGTCACTTAATAAGAGTGATTCACCTAGGATTTTGTACTTGTTATATATGGATCTGTTTGGACCCATTTATGTACAAAGCCTACGAGGGAAATCTTATACTATAGTATTTATAGATGACTTTTCTAGATTCACATGGGTGTTCTTTCTGAGGAAGAAGTATGATAACTTAAAATGTTTGACAGAATTTCTCAAATCTATACAGATTGAGTTCAATACTCACATCGCCCTGATCAGAAGTGATCATGGGACAAAGTTTGATTCTCTTCTTATGCAAGAGTTCTGTTAGAAGGAAGGGATCAGACACACTTTCTCATCTCCTAGAACTCCTCAACAGAATGGGGTAGCTGAAGGAAGAATAGAACCCTTATTGAATCTGCCACAATATTGTTGATAGATGCTCACCTTACTCTATCCTTTTGGGCAGAGGCTGTGAACACTTCAAATTATGTTCTGAATAGGAGTTTGATATATAAGCTAAAGGGGAAGACACCCTCTGAATTACTCAAAGGGAAGAAACCTAAAGTTGATTATCTTAGAATTTTTGGTTGTATTTGCTACATTCATAACAATGATAAGAAATACTTAGCAAAATTTGAAGCCAAAGATGATGAAGGAGTGTTTCTGGGATACTCCATGATCAGAAAGGCCTATAGGGTTTATAATAAATCATCTCATAAAATTGAAGAATCAGTGCATGTCTCCTTTGATGAAACTAATATGTCTTACAAGGAGAAGATCACTTCTACCATAGACCCTTTGCAGGTACATTCTCTATTGGAACCTCTAGTTGAATTTGGGATAGGTTCACTGAGTTAGGATATGACCCAATATGTATAGATCAGGGTCATAGGCGTGTCTTAGAGTCTAGGGCAAGTCCTTAGAGCCAACAGTACAAAGGACAAGCCTCCATCACTGCCAAAGACTCAAGACTTAGATAAATCAAGATTTAGAGAAAGATATCTACGTTCGTCGATCTCAGGTCGACGATAGTCGTACTCAACTCAACTATCTCAGAGATAAACTTCTATAAACTGAGCTCGACGAAATTCATTCTCAGATCGACTAACTCTACAACACTCAACACCATAATTCACTCAAAGCTAAGGCAGACTCAGAGACAAAGAACACTCAACGCCATAATTCACTCAAAGCCAAGGTAGACTCAGAGACAAAGAACACTCAATGCCATAATTCACTCAAAGCCAAGGCAAACTCAAAGACAAAGAACACTCAACGCCAAAATGGACTCAGCGACATACTTCACTCAAAGACAAAGCAGATTTCAGGTCGACGAAAGCTGTTCTCAGCTCGACGAACAACAATACTTAGCTCGACGAACATAGAGCACAGATCAAGAAGATTTTGTCTAGCAGCAGTTAGCTATTCAGAGTTCGACGATCTTGTAACTCAGCTCGATGAACAGCAATACATAGCTCGACGAACTATGAACTCAGCTCGATGAATTCTGTCTTCAGGTCGACGATTCTAGACAAAGTTATTTCCTTCCTTATGTTTTGATTTTAGTGCAGTAATTCCTGTGTAATTAATGCTCTAACATCCTCTGAATATTACTGTTAGACAGAGCATTAATTACGGTCTTCATCAGGATTATTGCCTGCCATAGTTCTAATGAAACAGTTGGGGAAAGTAATCAATGTCGTATAATCCTCAACGTCAACAACATTGATTACATGAGTAATTCAAAAATTTGAAATGGTCGTCGACAAAAGAAGAGGTGTGATTCTGCTAGATATACGATAGACACACGACATCAATATAATACAGAGATAGAGAAAAATCTTCATCTTCTTCATCTGTCCTCAATCTGCTCCAAGGCTTCAAATAGAAAAAACACACTTATCATTCTAGAAGTGTGCTGTAGAGAAATCATCAAAAGCTGAAGGCCTACACCCTTGAACAAAGCTTCCACTCCTGAACCATACAAGATCTCAAGGGGAGCTTTGATAACAACTAAGAATCCACACAGTCTTCTAATTTTGATTTGAGAAAAGAAGACTTATATCACTCTCTCATTCCCACCTCTGTAGAGGGTTTTAATTCCCTTCTAAATTATTCTGGTTGCAAGTCTCCTTCCAAAAGACTTGAGGTTTGGTTTTTCAGCACCTGATCAAAAGCTCATTGGTGACAGTCACATGATCAAAACCTGCAGTGGATTCCTACCAAGGGTGGTAGAAGAGTGGATGTACCCAGTTTGGGGAACCACTATAAATCTCTTGTATTGTCTGGTTGCTCTTTCTCTTTTGTTCCTGGTGTGGCTGTGTTAGTTAAATAGTTTGTGACCTTTGTTTTACTTTAATCTGTGATAGTTAAATTTAGTTGTTAAGGATAAAGATAGTTTATTGTTAGAGAAAAAATTTTTATAAACACACAGACATACTTTATTCACCCCCCTCTAGAGTATATCAGATCTAACCCTAACTTTCAATTAGTATCAGAGCAGGTTCTTTTGGTTGTACAAGCTAACCCTTGAACCAAGGATCCTAAGTTAGATCTATTCCCTATACATCTTCTAGATATATACAACATGGCACAAAACAATGAATAAGCAAGCACCAGACCTCTAGTATGTAACTTGTCCAAGTTCACACTCTAGAAGGCAAGAATCAGACTTTACATGAATTCTATTGATGAGGATATATTTAATTCCATCTTAATAGGACCACCAGCTCCAGTGGCCTCAACCCCATCAACTTCAACAGACATGAGTGTAGTTCCACCCCCAGGATGGACAGATGCACAGAAAAAGGCAAAGATAGCTGATGCCAGAGCCAAGGCCATTTGGGACTCCCTGAACCAGATGGTGGCTGGATCAGCAGATGAGAGGAAGGATAGAAGATCCAACCTCATCACTCAATATGAAAACTTCAAAAAGGATGAAGTTGAAATATTGGAAGTGATGTACAATAGACTCAGCTCCATTATCAGTGAGCCGAGGACTCTAGACAAGGAAATCACTTTGACTGATGTGATGACAAGATCCTCATGTGCTTCTCCAGCACATGGGACTCAAGAATTTGGCCCATCAGAGAAGCCAGAAGCACAACAGAGATCTCAACTGAAGCTCTACTAGGAAAGCTAAAGTCCTATGAGCAGCTAATAAAATGAAGGGAAGCATTAGCTAAAGTCAAGACTCCTACACCAACTAGGAAAGAGCACAATATAGCTTTCAAAGCTGTAGGAGACTCTGAAGTCATTCCTGTGAATGAAGAATTGATGAGTCTCTTTGCCAAGAGATTTTTTAAGATTTCTAGAAAAGATTTCAGAAGTAAACCATCCAAGTATGAAGACAAGCAAAGGTATGACAAAACACCATCTAAAGAAGTAGTATGTTTTGGCTGCAGGAAACCTGGGCATTCATCTCTGAGTGCCCAGAAGTTCAGAAAAAGGATAGAAGGAAGGAGGGTGACTCAAGGAAGGGTCACTATAGCAAGCCTTCCTCAAGCAAGCACAAGAGGAAGGACAAGGGATTTGTTGCTGAGTCATGGAGTGACACTGAAGAAGAGTCAACCTCCTCAAGCCCCAATGTGGATGAAGAAGAGCAGAAGGACAAAGAAGTTTGCCTCATGGCTATTGAGGCAGGCAGTAGCAGATCAGATGTTGATGAGTCTGAAGATGAAGAGCTCTTATCAATTGAGGATCAGGTAATAGCCTCTTATGATTTTGAATAAGAGGAATTTAAACTTGAATTTAAAAATTTGTGTTTAGACTTAATCAGCTTTGAGAAGGAAATCAAACTTCTCAGAGGAAAATTAAATGACCTAGATAAAACTACTGTAGAGAATGCTAACCTAACAAATGAACTTATTTCTGCTAAACAACAAATATCCTTTTTGAAATCTCAACTTAGCAAGGCCAAGATATTAGAAGAATCCTTAAATGAGAGAAGTCTACAATTATTAGATATCACTAGTACTGTAAATGCTAGGATCAACAATAGTAAACTAGGATTAGGTGCCTCCCCTAGTAATCCACCTATAATTCAGAAAAATAATCTTTCTAAACCAGTAAAGTTTATATCTGACAAAGGAAAGAAAAATACTGAACAGGTCAATAGGGTTAATAAAGTTCTTGAACTTATTGAAATTAAAAATAACAATGTTCAGCAATTATCGTTGAACGCAGATCGATAATATATGAACAGATTGTCGAACTCAGAACGACGATCTCTGAACGCAAACTTGAGTAATAATCATTCTTCGATCTGTGATCGACGACATCAGTATGGTTCGTCGAACAGAGATCGACGATTTTGGTACTCCAAGAATGAATACTCTCATTCTTCAAGTAGAGATCGACGATCTCATCCAATATCGTCGAGCTCAGTTCGACGATCCAACCAGAAATCATCGATCCCAGATTTTAACAACAGAAATCAAAATTCTAAGAGCAACTTCAATCCCTTTAGCACATAGATAATACCACCTAAAAGATATCATCCCAAAGGCTATAAAGATCAACCTGAATGCTCATATATTTCCAGTTATTCCTATGTAAATCAACAAGGGCCCAAGGTCACCTGGGTCAAGAACAACTAAGTGTTATACTTGCAGATGAAGACCTATCCAACATATAATAAACACTGGTATCTTGATAGTGGCTACTCCAAGCACATGATAGGCAACAAGGACAACTTAATTGACTATAAGTCCAAGCTGGGACCAAAGGTCATCTTTGGTGATTCTAATTGTTGTCAAACAGAGGGCTATGGAAAAATCAAGATTGGAGCTGTAACCTTCAAGAAAGTTGTATATGTGAGTGGACTGAAGCACAATCTCATCTCCATAAGCCAACTCTATAATGAAGGTTATCAGGTACCATTCAACTCTAAATCCTGTACTATTACCTCAAGAGAAAAGAAACCAGTTTTAATTGGCAGTAGACAAGGAAACATATATTTAGTTAATTTCTAGTCTATTTCTTCAGATATCTGTCTGCTTAACTTAGTTAGTAGTCAAAATAACTTATGTCATAAGAGACTAGGACATGTAAATCTGAAAAACATTGCTAGGCAATCTAAGGACAACCTTGTGAGAGGTTTACCTTCTTGCCCCTACAGGAAGGAAGGTGAAAGAGAGGAAAAGATCTACCTTAACTCTAGAGGGGGGGGGGGTGAATAGAGTATTTTAAAATAATTCACAATTAACAAGGTAAAGCAGTGGAAGAATTAAATTTATATATATGTGTAAGGTGCTTGCAGTGACTAAAGCAAGAAATAAAGAATCACATAGCACACAGCAAAGACAAACACACAGCAACCAGAAGACACAAGGATCTATAATGGTTCCCAAACAACCTGGGTACATCCACTCTTCTACCACCCTTGGTAGGAATCCACTGCAGGAAGGGTTGATCAGGTGTCCTAGGCACAAATGAGCTTTTGATAAGGTGCTCAAAAACCAAACCAGATTTTCTGATCAGGTGTCTTGCCACCACTGAGTTTTGATCAGGTCTTAGAAACCAAGAGTTAACTTTTGAAGGGAGTGACAGTTTTACTTTCAAGACAACCTAAACACCTAGAGGGGGGGGTGAATAGGTTCTAATTTCTTGTTTATACTTCTAGGCAGAATTCAATTACAAATTAAAACATCTAGCACAGCATTCACAGACAACTAAGCATCACAGATTGCACAATGTTTTATAGTGGTTCCCCAAGGTCTGGGTACATCCACTTTCCCCCTTCACCTATCTAGCAGTATGCTAGATTCGGCCAAACTTCCACTATTCTCAGATCCTCAAATCCTACAGCTCAGAACCTGGATAGGTTCCTACAACTCAGGCTCAACAGCCCTACCTCAGCCTTGCCTCAAGGCCTACCACTCAGAGAATAACCTTCTCCTACACTTAGGCAAATAGCCCTACCACTCAGAGATCACCTCTCCTACACTCAGCCTTTGTAACACAGGCTTACAACTCAAATCTGTGTAAACAGATCCTACAGAAATTTAGAAAAGATATTTTAATGTCTTGCCTTTGTTGAGAGAGAAGAGGACAAGACACTTCTTGATCAGCTGATGAAATCAACTGAATCTGAGCTTTCTTCAAAGCTTCTTGAATCTGAACTTAGCTGAGTTGATTTCCAAACAGCTTCTTGAGAAACCACTGATGGTTTCCTTCTTCTTCTTCAAGATGACTGGATCCCTCTCTATCCAACACCTTTTCTGATACTTCAGACTTCTTCTTCTTCTTCTTAGATCTACTGATGAAGATCTTCTTTAGAGCTTAGCACTTTCTTGAATTGAAACTACAACAGGATCGTAATCCTTCTGTTTCTTCTTCTTAGATCTTCTTCAGTTATTTTTCTTAAGTTTAATTTCCTTCTGAATGTCTATTTATAGACTTTCTTCATGGTAACCGGCTGATCCGGTTTCTAACTATTTTCTGACAGGTCTGACAGCTTCAGTTAAACGGTGTCAACCCACAGCTGTCAAGTCTTCAAACAGTTCCTGTACCTTAGCCTTGGACAGCAAAATGTCGAGACAGTCTGTTAGAAAGTGTCGAGACCAATCTGTCTATCTGTGTCGACACAAGTGACTTTGGTGTTGACACAGTCTTTGATGATGTCGACTAAGTTGCCTTTAAGTCGACACAGCTTCTTCAGAAAATAACTTGGTCTAGACTCTGCAGTGTGTCGACACAAGTCCTGTGTGTCGACACAGTTGTTGTAGATTCAGAACTCAGTATGTGTCGACTCAGCCTTCAGGTGTCGACACAGCAATCTTCAACTCTGCCAAAATGTGTCGACTCAGTCTTCTGGTGTCGACACAAGCATAGTCGACTTCTGCCAATATGTGTCGACTCAATCTCAAGGTGTCGACACATCCACCCAGTGTCGACACAGTTGAGGTCGACTATCTTCTTCTGTGAGTCGACTATCTTTCTCTGGTCGACTATCTTTCACTAGTCGACTATCTTCCACTAGTCGACTATTTTTCTCTGGTCGACTATCTTTCACTAGTCGACTAACTTTCTCTGGGTGTTGACTATCTTTCACTGTGTCGACACTGCTTCCCAGTGCTGAGGTCGACGATTTTCTTTATGTGTCGACACTGCTTCCCAGTGTCGACATAAATGTGGTCGACTATCTTTCTCTGTGTCGACACTGATATTCTGAAGTTTCGACACAAATATTCTGAAGTGTCGACACAATTTCTTCAGGTGTCGACATGTGGACTTAGAATATTTTTCTGCATTCTTTAATACTTCTTCACCTGCACATGTCAACTCAAAACAACATCAAATACACCTTGATGTATATCATTGAGCTAAGTTGGGCTTCTTCAAATTAGGTACACATTTTCCAATGTACCCAACAATCTCCCCCTATTTGGAGAAGTCATAACCCTATAGCCAATGATATACACCATTTATAACAAGTATAAACTGGTGATATATGACATAACAGGAATACTTAATATAAACAAAATAAAAACAATCCATCACAGAATGAACATTATATGATACCAAATAACATTTTGTTTATAACTTGATAATGTTTGAATACAGAGATTTACATTTAAGGATTTAATCAAAACATTACAAAATACTTTGAAAGAACTAAAAATTAAGACTGATCAGGCTCTTTTATGACAATCCCTTTGCCAGATAGAATTTGAGCCTTCACAGGAGCTTCAGAATCTTCAGCTGGCTTCTTGCCTTTTAGATCAGCCTTCTTATTTGCTTCTTCCTTGAGCCTTTGCCTTTCAAAATAATGAAAGGGCTTTGGAAAGTACTTGCTCGGCTCCTGAGCATCTGGAGGCAGCCTACCCAGCTTGGCTTTTCTTCTAAACTGTACTATGGCCTCTTGCCTGGCTTCAAACTTCTGCCATTCCATCTCATTGAACCACTTGCCTCTTTCATGCACTTGGTCTTTGACAGCCCTCCATGCAGTGAGTATAATATTTCTGGAAGTAGGACTCCACTGCTCAAAGTCTGGCTTAAGTTCAGCCTGCTCTCTAAATCTTTTCTTAGATAGTAGAGCATCTTGCTGGTCTTTCAAAGTAGCCTCAGGCTTATCAACCTTCCCAATAACAACATTAGTAACCTCCTTTGGAGGACTATACATTCCTTGAACTTGCTGATCAATCATATCATAATCTGGAGGAGGGTAAATGACTTGGGCAACCTCAGGTTGATTGCCTTCAAGTAGAATTGGTTGTATTCCTGACTCAGCCACCATAGCATCATCACACAAAGGTAGATATCCCAATGTGGCTCGAATATTATTGGTCACCCATTTGGTGTGCTCTGAGCCTGCATGAACTAACATCCTCTCCCCCTTTATGGCTTCTCTAGTAACATGATCTCTTAGATCTTCCTTCTGAAATCTGATTTGGCCATCCAGATAATTCACACCCTCTTTAAAAAATGGTTTTAACTTTAGAAGCTTGTCAGATATTTCCTTTTGAGAGGTAGTGATAGCAGTTTTAACAGAATCAATAGCAGCTTGAAAGTTCTTATCAAATTCTTCCATTTCCTTTGCTCTAGCTGTAGGCAGGCCTGGAACAATCTTTTTCAATTCATTAATGATCTCATGATGAGATTCAGTTAAATTCTCATTCATCCTTATCTGATTTTCCAAGACATAGCTTTGTTTTAAAGCAATATCATCCACCTTAGGGATGATAGACTGCTGTTGTTTTGCCAAATATACCACAGCATTACCTCCCTTATGGAAGCAATCTGTCATCTCCTTCTTATGCATATTGACCTCAAACCTAATAGATTTTATATCTTGAGCTAAGTCAAATTGCAGGGACTTGTTGTTCTCATCAACATATTTTTCAATAGCCACTCTGTGTTCATCCAATTTCACTTGTAAATCGACCAAAAACTTGTTATGATCAAAGTCAAAAGGAGTGTGATGTGCTGTAGACTGTAGAGCCTGCTTATAGCTCTTTCTCCTTCTCTGGAAGACCATAAGTTTTCTCTTCTTAGCCACCCTGGCTTCTTCATTCTCAGAATCAGAAGTACTATCAATTTGAACTCTTTCTTTGGGAGGAGGAGGAACAGCTGCTTCAGTGACATGTTGTACAGTCTCCACATGCACAGGCTCCCCCTCAATTTCTTGCTCCATTTCCATTCTATCAGTAATTATTTCATTATCTGAAAATAACTCTTCTAGAGTATATTCCTTCTGGGCTGGAACATTTGTAGTATTCAAATTTTGAGATATATCAATTTGAGCATCTTCTTGCACTTGCTCAGACAGCTTCTCCCCCTGTACTTGTTCAGTATTGGGGATGTCCTGGGAAGGTGAGGACACTTGCTTTCCCTAGACCTGTGCAGAAATAGAAATATTAGAAATGTCTTTTGTAGGAAAATACACCAGCTCCCCCTGCACCTGTACCTGGTCATGAGTAGATACAGTCTGTGTAGGTGAATAAACTTGCTGAGCTGGTATTCTTACTTCTTCTTCTTGAATTGCAGGTATTGTGGCATCCTGAACTTGTGTAGAAGCAGGCTGATCTTCAACCTCTTGTCTTACTTGTTCTTCTTGTGGGTGCTCAGTACTGGTAGCATGACCTGGGGATTTCTCAGGTGAATCCTGCCTTTCCACTTCAGGCATCTCTTTGGTCAGCACCCTATCCCATCTAGAGAACAATCTCATGTCCATCCTTCTCATGTGATTAATTTTTGTTCCAGGTTGTTGTTGCATAACATCAGGAATCTCCTTACTTAGGTATATACTCATTATTCTAGCCAGATTTGGCTTCTTGATTCCTTCCTTAATCTTTTCAAAGATTACAGTTGACCAATCCATTGGAATTGTAAACACAATCCTGGTCATTAGGCTGAACATATAGGCGGAAATCCTATCATGTCCACCTGGCTTGCACAGAATAACTTTTCCAACCACCTCAGACAGAAACTTGCCCTGTTGATTCATTCCTTTCCTATTGAAAGCAGCTCCAATTTTCATGGTGGAATCCAATCCAAACCATTGAAGAGCCTCCCTTGATTTAGAAGCAGGTACATCCTCTTCATTCTCAATTATAGGTAATTGTAGAATTATTCTTAACTTACTTGGTGTAATTTCCACTGGTGACCCATGAACTGTGGATTTTATCTCATGACTTTCAGAATCTATAGATGCAGAAGTAAAGAACTCATGCACCTCCTTCTTCCATATCTTAGATGGTTCGGAGACCAGAAATTCTAATCCTGAGTCGGAGAGGAGAGAGATAACCCCGAGAACATCTGGAGGGGCAGCAGCAAAGGCCTGACGCACCAACTCATATCCGTCATTCACATTATCTTCAATCTTTGGCGCCATTGATCAGTCGAGAAAGCTTGAAAGATGAGAGAAAGAGAGAGAGAGGGAGAATGTCGACACAGGGTTTCGAAAACCTTGTAAGCGTGTCGACAGAATGAGTTTTTGACCTATTTATACCTTCTGTTTAAAGAAGATCAAAAGTCGCCAAAAACAGACTATAAGTGTCGACACAGATGGAATGTGTCGACACAATCTTCTATTGTCTCGACTTCAAGACTGTCTATTATGTGTCGACACCAATTTGCAGTTATGTCGACACCAGAGATATATAATAGAGCATCAGAAATTCTGTGTCGACTCTTAGTATAAGTGTCGACACAAAATCTGTAAGTGTCGACACCACTATCCTGGTGAAGTCGACACTACATTCCTGGATAAGTCGACAATAAGATTCTTAAGTGTCGACACATATTTTCTGTGTCGTCACAATATCTCTGACTTGTCGACATTACTACCCTGAGTCGACACATTATTACTGAATGTGTCGACACCATTTTACTTAGCCAATTTCTGTTTGTTCAACACAACTTATAAGTACTACAAAGTACTTGATACTACTTCAATGTGTCTTTATATCACATGAATGTCTTGTTACCACTTCAACTTCATTGTTGATGGTTTTGTGATTACACTAATCAATGGTTAACATACCTAATTCAATTTTGAATTTATTGAATTTGGTCTCATCTAGGGGCTTAGTAAACACATCTGCTATTTGATAATCTGTTTTCACAAATTCCAATGAGATGTCATCTTTTTCTACATGTTCTCTAAGAAAATGGTATTTTATTTCTATATGCTTAGTTCTACTATGAGAAACAGGATTATTAGCAATAGAAATTGCACTCTTAGAATCACACAAAAGAGGTGTTCTACTTACTTGAATACCATAATCCTTAAGCTGATGCTGCATCCATAATAGCTGTGCACAGCAGCTTCCAGCAGCAACATACTCAGACTCAGCTGTGGAAATTGCCACATTGGTCTGCTTCTTACTACTTCATGATATTAGTCTTCCTCCCAGGAATTGACAAGTACCTGTAGTATTGTTCCTATCCTCTCTACATCCTGCAAAATCTGCATCTGAATAGCCTGTTAGTTGAAAATCTCTATTCCTAGGGTACCAAAGACCTAGATTAGGTGTGCCCTTAAGATATCTCAGAATCCTTTTGACTGCAGTATAATGAGATTCTTTAGGGCAGGCTTGGTACCTAGCACAGACACATGTAGCATACATAATATCTGGTCTACTAGCAGTGAGATATAGTAGTGAGCCAACTATTCCTCTATACAAAGTCTCATCAACAGGTTTACCTGCATCATCTTTGCATATAGGCATACTTGTTCCCATAGGAGTTCTCATGGTGGAGGATGACTCCATACCATATTTCTTAATCAATTATTTGGTGAACTTAGACTGGGATATGGACAAGCCATCATCAGTCTGTCTTACTTGGAGTCCCAAGAAGAACTTCAGTTCCCCCATACTGCTCATCTCAAATTTCCCTTGCATAAGTTTGGCAAACTTTTTACAAAGGTTGTTTTCAGTAGATCCAAAGATTATGTCATCAACATAGATCTGAACTAAGATGATCTTGCCTTTGGATTCCCTAAGGAATAGAGTTTTGTCAATTTTTCCTCTTGAGAATTTATTCTCAATAAGGAAACTAGACAGGGTTTCATACCAAGCCCTTGGAGCTTGCTTTAACCCATACAGAGCTTTCCTAAGCTTATAAACAAAATCAGGTTTAAGAGGATCTACAAAACCTGATGGCTGCTCTACATATACTTCTTCTTTAAGATCACCATTCAGAAATGCTGACTTCACATCCATCTGGTATACTTTGAAGTCTTGATAGGCTGCATAGGCAAGGAATATTCTGATTGCCTCCAGCCTTGCTACTGGAGCAAAGGTTTGATCAAAGTCAATCCCTTCTTCCTGCATGTATCCTTTTGCAATCAATCTTGCTTTATTCTTTACTATTATTCCACTTTCATCTAGCTTGTTCCTATAGATCCATTTTGTGCCAATTATGTTGTGGCCTCTTGGTTTAGGAACAAGCTCCCAGACATTGCACCTTCTGAATTGATTCAGCTCCTCTTGCATAGCATCAATCCAGTGCTGGTCTTGGATAGCTTCTTCAAACTTCTTAGGCTCCATTTGTGACAGGAAACTTGAATGTAGAACTGTGTTTTGAGTTCTGCTTCTAGTTTGCACCCCCTATCTTGGATCACCTATTATCTAATCAGCTGGATGATCTCTTAAATGTCTTGTAGCTGGAGGAAGATTCCCTTCTGGTTGAACATCTCCAGCTCCTTCATTTAGCTGAATCTCTTGGTTTTCATCAGCTTCTATAGTGTCTTGTTCTCCCCCTGGACAGAAGCCTTCATTTTCCTTTGATACTTCAGTAATGGAGAGCTTGTCCATACTTTTGCTTATACCTGTTGAGTCATTTGATCTACAAGACAACTCACAGTTGATTAATCTTGTTTCATCAAACACAACATGCACAGATTCTTCAACAACTTGAGTAATCAAGTTGAAGACTCTATAGGCCTTACTATTTGTGCTGTAACCAACAAATATCCCATCCTGGGATTTGGCAGCAAACTTAGTCAAATATGACTTGCCATTGTTAAGTATATAACACTTGCAACCAAAGATCCTAAAGTAAGATAGATTTGGTTTTCTGCCTTTCACAATCTCATAGGGAGTCATTTTGTGGCTTTTGGTGATAGTAGCCCTATTGATTACATGACAAGCAGTATTAACTGCCTCAGCCCAAAAATATTCTGGGAGAGAGGTGTCACTCAACAGAGTTCTACCTGCTTCAATTAATGTTCTATTCTTTCTTTCAGCAATTCCATTTTGCTGAGGTGTTCTAGGTGAGGAGAACTCTTGGAAAATCCCAAAGTCTTTACACAATTTTGTTATGCTTTCAGATTGAAACTCAGTACCATGGTCACTTCTGATTTTGACCACTGTACTATTTAGTTCATTCTGAATTTGCTTTACAAAATTAAGTAATACACTTGGGGTTTCAGATTTTTGTCTCAGAAAGAACACCCATGTAAATCTTGAATAGTCATCTACAACCACAAAAGTGTTGACTTTCCTACCTAGACTGTGAACTGGCATAGGACCAAAAAGATCCATATGCAAGAGGTATAAGCACCTCACAGAATCCTTGTTTTCAAGGCTTTGAAAGGAGGATTTTGTCTGCTTGCCCTTTTGACAAGCTGAGCATATCCCTTCCTTTATACACTTAACTTGAGGTCCATTCCTCACTAACTCTTTGCTAAAGAGTTGGCCAATTGTCTTGTAGTTTAGATGAGCCAATCTCTTGTGCCACTTAACACAATGAGAAGCATTGTCATCAGCTACAAGACAGATGGGAGAAGCCTTATTCTCACATTCAAAATTAAGACAATATACATTTCTCTTCCTATACTCAGTCAATATGATCTTTTGATCACTTGACCTTTTGATATGACATCCATCTTTAACAAATGAAATGTCATATCCTAAATCACTTAGCTGGCTTATGCTTATTAGATTATGTTTCAAACCTTTTACATAAGCCACTTGAGTGATAGTAATTAGGTTAGAAGAAATGTTACCAAACTCTTTGATGACTCCTTTTTCAGATCCACCAAAGATCACTTTAGGTCCATCTTTGACAATGAATACTCCTTCAGCAGCCCCTTTGTTCCAGTAATGTGCCTGGAACAACCACTATCCAAGTACCATATAGGGGCATGGTTACTTGGATTCACCTGCAACACAGAATTACTTACCCTTAGAACCCAAGTAAGTCTTGGGTCCTTGGTTCAGGTTAGCATTAATAAAGCTACCATAACCTCTTCTAATAGGTAGACTATTGTTCTTTATAACACTTGGGTTATACCAGCAGTCTAGTGCAAAATGGCCTCTCTTGCCACAGCACCAACATTCAAACTTATTGTATCTAGATCTAGATACATCCTTGTCAGAAGAATTTCTGTTCATTGCTGGTGCTGCAGCAACTTCACCTACTGATTTCTTAAAACCATTGGGTTTATGACCATGGGTAGGCCTGCTTGCATTTTCACCCTTGTTCTTCAGAACATTAGTCTTAATATGACCTTGAATATCTTCATGATCATATTTGTTAGAAGGCACTTTCACCTTACTAAACTTTATGGGGACTGAAAGGTTTAGTGGCTGAATAGGAGCTTTGCCTTTCCTCTTGAATCTGCCAGCCCTGGAGTTACCTTTAAATCCTAATCCAGCCTTACCCTTTTGAGTGACAAATTCATCTATCAAGGGTAAGACAGATTTTGGCTTAGAGTAACTAGCCACTAAACCCTTTCAATTCTAAGTCTGGCCTCCAGACTCTTCACTTGATCATTAGTATAGTTAATTGTGCCCATCTGAATAATAGTTATATTCTTCAGCTTGGCAATTTCATTTAATTTTTGATCAATAACTTTCTCTAACTCAGTTGTAGCAACCTTTAGTTCAGTAATTTCCTGAGCCTGAGATTTAACCAGGTTCTTATTTTTCTTAAGGGCCTGCAATAAGTCCCCATACTTGTCTATCAATTGATAGACATCTCCTTCAGATTCAGATGCATCTACATCACTTGATGCAGATGTAGCTGATTCTTCACTTGTACAACAAACAGATGTAAAAGAAGGATATTGTACCTTATTAGGACCAGACTGATTCTGGCATATGTCCTCTTCTGATCCTGCCATCAGCCCCATACACTGATGATCCTTTTGTTCATTGATGGAGTCTAGCAACTGCAGAAACTCCTCTTCTTCAGATGCAGCATATAGTCCAATATATGCTTCAGCTTCAGATTCTGACTCTGAAGTTGACTGGTCTGTTAGACTCTTATCTTTCTTTGCAACAAAGGATTTATCCTTCTTGCCTTTCTGATGAGTCTTCTTCTTGTCTGAAGACTCCTTTCTCTTATCAGGACAGTCAGCCACTACATGTCCAGGCCTATTGCAACAATAGCAGACAATCTTTGAAGTAGTGGCTTTGCTGGGCTTTGATCTGCTCTTCTCTTTCCTTGATGACCTTTTCTTCTGATAATAGTCATCAACTTGCTGTGATGTGGAAGGCCTAGACTTCCATTGCTTCTTTTTCAAGAACCTCTGGAATTGCCTTGTGAATGCAGCAAAGTCTGCATCTGAATCACAGCTTTCTGAACCCTTATCTGAATTTTTAGAACTATCTTCTGCAACTTCCTTAGGAGGAGATGGTGATTTCCTCCTATTCTTTCTAGTGGCTTCTGCATTGAATGCCACAGTCTTTTCTCTATGCTCTCCTCTTGAATTCTTTTCCTCCTCCTTCCTCACCATAAGTTGCATTTCATAGGATAGCAACTTTCCAAACAAGGTGGGAGGAGATATCTCTGCCAATTTAGCCACTTCTCTTATGGCACAGATCTTTGTATCCCAATCCTTTGTTAAGGATCTCAAGAATTTGTCATTCAGTTCATAAGTACTGAAGACTCTTCCATAGGACATAAGCTCATTCACAATTCTATAGAATTTCTTGTAGCACTCAGTTATGCTATCAGATTTTCCTTGTCTAAAACTTTCATACTCCTGATTGAGCATAGATTTCCTGTCCTGCCTTACTTCTTCAGATCCCTCCATGTAGACAATCAATGTGTCCCACATCTCTTTGGAGGTCTTGCAGTGAATCAGATTCTGAAATGTTGAATCATCTATGACACTAACAATAATGTTCTGAGCTCTTTTATCCATGGTTGCCAAGATGATTTCATCCTTGGTCATTTCTGAATAACTCTTTGGAGTTTGGATATTTGCATCAAGAACTAATACCTTCATTGGAATGAAGGGGCCTTCCTGTACTGTGATGTAAATCCTTGGGTCAGATGCCTCCATAAATAGTCTGACTCTTTCTTTCCAAATTCCAAAAATTTCTTTCTTGCATATGGGTAATTTCATAGACCCTAGCTCCTTATGATTCTCACCAGAACCCATCTTTTTGAATCTTGATTCTGCCTTTCAGATCTACCTCAGACTGTTAAGTCCTTTTTAAGGAACCTCCCTCTGATACCACTTGACAGTTTTACTTTCAAGACAACCTAAACACCTAGAGGGGGGGGGGGTGAATAGGTTCTAATTTCTTGTTTATACTTCTAGGCAGAATTCAATTACAAATTAAAACATCTAGCACAGCATTCACAGACAACTAAGCATCACAGATTGCACAATGTTTTATAGTGGTTCCCCAAGGTCTGGGTACATCCACTTTCCCCCTTCACCTATCTAGCAGTATGCTAGATTCGGCCAAACTTCCACTATTCTCAGATCCTCAGATCCTACAGCTCAGAACCTGGATAGGTTCCTACAACTCAGGCTCAACAGCCCTACCTCAGCCTTGTCTCAAGGCCTACCACTCAGAGAATAACCTTCTCCTACGATCAGGCAAATAGCCCTACCACTCAGAGATCACCTCTCCTACACTCAGCCTTTATAACACAGGCTTACAACTCAGATCTGTGTAAACAGATCCTACAGAAATTTAGAAAAGATATTTTAATGTCTTGCCTTTGTTGAGAGAGAAGAGGACAAGACACTTCTTGATCAGCTGATGAAATCAACTGAATCTGAGCTTTCTTCAAAGCTTCTTGAATCTGAACTTAGCTGAGTTGATTTCAAAACAGCTTCTTGAGAAACCACTGATGGCTTCCTTCTTCTTCTTCAAGATGACTGGATCCCTCTCTATCCAACACCTTTTCTGATACTTCAGACTTCTTCTTCTTCTTCTTCTTAGATCTACTGATGAAGATCTTCTTTAGAGCTTAGCACTTTCTTGAATTGAAACTACAACAGGATCGTAATCCTTCTGTTTCTTCTTCTTAGATCTTCTTCAGTTATTTTTCTTAAGTTTAATTTCCTTCTGAATGTCTATTTATAGACTTTCTTCATGGTAACCGGCTGATCCGGTTTCTAACTGTTTTCTGACAGGTCTGACAGCTTCAGTTAAATGGTGGCAACCCACAGCTGTCAAGTCTTCAAACAGTTCCTGTACCTTAGCCTTGGACAGCAAAATGTCGAGACAGTCTGTTAGAAAGTGTCGAGACCAATCTGTCTATCTGTGTCGACACAAGTGACTTTGGTGTTGACACAGTCTTTGATGATGTTGACTAAGTTGCCTTTAAGTCGACACAGCTTCTTCAGAAAATAACTTGGTCTAGACTCTGCAGTGTGTCGACACAAGTCTTGTGTGTCGACACAGTTGTTGTAGATTCAGAACTCAGTATATGTCGACTCAGCCTTCAGGTGTCGACATAGCAATCTTCAACTCTGCCAAAATGTGTCGACTTAGTCTTCTGGTGTCGACACAAGCATAGTCGACTTCTGCCAATATGTGCCGACTCAATCTCAAGGTGTCGACACATCCACCCAGTGTCGACACAGTTGAGGTCGACTATCTTCTTCTGTGAGTCGACTATCTTTCTCTAGTCGACAATCTTTCACTAGTCGACTATCTTCCACTAGTCGACTATTTTTCTCTGGTCGACTATCTTTCACTAGTCGACTAACTTTCTCTGGGTGTCGACTATCTTTCACTGTGTCGACACTGCTTCCCAGTGCTGAGGTCGACGATTTTCTTTATGTGTCGACACTGCTTCCCAGTGTCGACATAAATGTGGTCGACTATCTTTCTCTGTGTCGACACTGATATTCTGAAGTGTCGACACAAATATTCTGAAGTGTCGACACAATTTCTTCAGGTGTCGACATGTGGACTTAGAATATTTTTCTGCATTCTTTAATACTTCTTCACCTGCACATGTCAACTCAAAACAACATCAAATACACCTTGATGTATATCATTGAGCTAAGTTGGGCTTCTTCAAATTAGGTACACATTTTCCAATGTACCCAACAGGGAGAGATAACCCTGTACAGATGGTGGTAAAATAAAAAGGTGATGATGTCTTCTCTGTCTCAAATCACTGAGAGAAGACTAGTGGATTGTTGATGTTGTCAAAGCTCCCCCTGAGATGTAAAATGGTACAGGAGTGAAAGCTTTGCTAGGGTGATAGGTCTTCAGATGCTTCAGATCTCCAGCAGAAGATGATTCCTACAGATGTTGAAATGTTTTGTGTCTGGAGTCCTTGAAGTTGAAGCTTTTGAACACATGAAGATTTGGAGGAGTTGAGTAGCAGAAGATCTACTCTACAACAAAATTTTCTTGTGATCTTGAATATTCAGTAGATTTGAAAAATCACAAAAGATGAACTGTTGATCATAGAAGTTGTATTGTTCAATCTTTTTGAGAGCGCTAAGTTGTCAACCTAAATCACCTAGAGGGGGGTGAATAGGTGAATTTCGTGTCAAATTTGGAATAAAAAATATAACACAGCACAGATCCGTAATCAAGCAATCACACAGACAACAAGAGATTTATAGTGGTTCCCTAATCTTGGGTACGTCCACTTTTCTCAACGATCTAGCAAATACCTAGACTCGGCTACTCCACTATCTCGGATTGCAAAAACAATCCTACACCTCGGAACCACGTTCCTACAAAACTCGATCCCAAATGGATCTACACTCGGAAGATAAAACTTCCTACCACTCGGAGAAAGATCTCCTACAATGAAATTTGTTTGAATAAAATTTACAACAAGAATATCACAGATCTGGATCTTTGACGTAATCTTCTTCTTGAGAGCTTTTCGGTTTGAACAGAAATAGTTGAAGAAGACTTGACTGAGATCCACGATTTTGAGATCTGGAATCACAACGATCAAGAAAGTAAATTAGAGACGATGAAGCACGGAGAGATCGGATGATTCTTCTTGAGTCTGGATCGCTAGAGAAACTCAGATCGATGGCAGCGGCGTGAGAACGACGATCCAGAGCTTCTTCCGAAAACGATAATGGCGGCGGACAGAAAGATTAGGGTTTTCGGGATTTTCTCTTTCTTAAAAGATAATCTCTGTAAACGCGTATTTAGTCAAATCTGAAAAGACCTATTTATAAGCTATCTCCAACGTTCATAATCGTAATTAAGATTGACACGTGGACCAATCAGAAAAAGGTTAATTTCAAATCTCCGTCAATTCTGGACTTAACGATTTCTGGAATTCTGAGCCAACATACTCGGGTTAGATAAGATACTCGAGTATAAAGGTCTGCTACTCGAGTAGATAAGAGAAACATGTACTCGAGTAATAGAAATGACTACTCGAGTGCCTTAGAAGAACTGCCCGAGTTACTCTAGACAGATTACTCGATTAATTAGAAACATCTACTCGAGTACTAATCCAAACTACTCGAGTATGAGAAAAATCTACTCGAGTGCTAAGCCAGTCTACTCGAGTATAAGAAGGATCTACTCGAGTGCTAAGCCACTTACTCGAGTATATGAGCGAAGTTACTCAAGTATGTGGACATAGAAATATTTAGACTGAACAGTTAGCCCTACTCGAGTATAACTAAGAGACTACTCGAGTATGACTAAGGCTCTACTCGAGTACACAAACACCTACTCGAGTAAGGAAAAGAGGTACTCGAGTATATGAATGGATTTACTCGAGTATATGGACTTAGAAACTTTCTGAGATGAGAAGTCCAGATCAACTCGAGTACGATCAGAACACTTACTCGAGTAACTTGAGAACTACTCCAGTATGTAATCCAATCTACTCGAGTAATAAGTCACTTACTCGAGTATATAAAAGATACTACTCGAGTATGTGGACTTAGAAAAAATTTCTTCTGAGAAAGTCTTTAATACTCCAGAGTCCAGTAGTCCAAGTGCATGGAAACAAAGTGTATCCCAATAGAGAGGCTATACATGAGTCAACACCTTGGATCACACAATGAGGAATTACATTGTATGGTCATGTATTTGATGACCCACTATAGACTGACATTGGTTTACACTTGGCAATAGAGTCCTGCATGCACAACTTAAACACAACATCAAATACAACTTAATTCATCTTAGTTTCAGGTCTGACTTCCCACAAATCTGGGGTATTGTGAAGACAATTCCCAACAATCTCCCCCTATTTGTAGAAGTCAGCACCCTTTGCACTAAGATGAATTTCTAGAAAAGAAATGATCATCTATAACAACAAGCAATAGAAAATAACTAAAACAGAGAATAATAGCAAATAAGGGAAGCATAATCAGAATTAGATATATTAAATAGAAAGATTTTCCAGTTCCACAAAAAACTTTCAGGGGTAATTCTCTCTGTGAAGTTTAGCTTTCTTCAGCTCTTGCCTTTCCAAATAACTGAAGGGTTTAGGAAAATAAGTCCTTAGCCTTAGAGGAGCTGCTGGATTGTTGAATCCCCATTGCCTGTCATGTAATCTGATCTTAATTTGAGATGCATCATAGGCTTTCCATTCTGAGTAGCTGTAGAATTTGTCTTTATTTTCCCCAAAATCAGTTACCAGCTTTAGAGTGTCAAAGATTAAGGATTTGGAGGTTGGACTCCAAACTTCTGAATGTACTGACTCTGATTTGCCCTCTGAAGCTTGATCTTGCTCTCTCTTAGGTGCAGAACGGCTAGCAGAAGCGACGTCACCATATTTTCTTTTCTTGCTGGGGCCACCTTGATCAGCAGGTCTTCTAGAGGAGGAAGTACCTCGATCAAAGTGCCCCTGAGAGCTGGCAGGGACATCCTCTTTCCACACATCAGAATATGAAAGAGGAGGCTCAGACATCTCTCCAGCAGGTATGGGAGAGAAGGCTGGCACTGCCTCTGGAATGGTAGCATGAACCTGGGCATCAAATGGAGGATGTTCCTCAAGAGGATCTAAGCTTTTAGGAATGATGGAGGGGTCGAGCTGGAATTCTGGAAAATTCTGATTATGTACCCAAACTGCAGTGTCATAAATGTAGAATTTGACAGACTGTAGCTGTGCTAGAATATCTACTTTCATGGTGTTAACTAATCCATCCAGGGTCTCTTTAGACTTGGTAGAGATTTCAGCAGAAATTCTCTCAACTTATTCTTTCACGATTTTCTCCCCCTTGCTGATTTCTACAGATAGCTTTTCAATAGCTTCATCTCTGAATGTGCCTACTTCTTCACAAACTTTCATAATATTGGCTTCAGCTCTTTTGTCTAGCAGAATCTGGTTATGTGCCACTATTTCAGCTTGATTTCTGACTTCACCCATGCTGGTGATGGTGTGATCTATCGCTTTTCCACCTAATTTGAAGAGTTGTTTAAGTTCATCAGTGTTGGCTTGAATTTCTGCAAAGCCTCTACTCATCTCAGTTTCAAGTGCAGAGACCTTATTGTTAACTGATTTCAGAGACTCATCAAAGTAATTTCTCTGTTCTTGGAGCATCTTCTCAATCTTACTGATGATGTCTGAGGAGCTGAGGGAAGCAGAAGATGGAGCACTGGTAGAAGTAGAGACCTGAGGGAGCTGAGAGACTGGGGGAGCCCAAGGAGGGATTTCTTTCACAACCACTGAGCTAGCAGTTCTCTTGGTGTGAGTGATTTCTAGTGAATCCAGGGGATCTGTGAAGGAAGGGAGATTGAAGGCTAATGTCCTTAGAGGAGGATCAACAGGTTCTGGGGATAACTCCTCTTCATCGGACAGGATGATACTATCATGTTGTTCTGCTTCTTCAAAGGGAGACTGAGCTGAGGATGGAGAGGGTTCCTTGAGTGGGATCTGTTCATCTTGTACTTGAACCTCTGGAGTACCAATAACTAGATCTGCTGGAGATAGGGGACTGTCTGACCTTAGTTCTTCAATGAGTTTATCAATCTCTGCAGCTGTGGACATAAGGTCTTGTTGAACTTGAATCTCTAAGGAAACTTGATTATCTGCTGGACTTTGTACATCTATTGGAATATCTTCTGGAGGAGGAGGAGGAGGAGAGGGATCTCTGACTGTCTGGGAGGGAAGTTCTGTCATCAGAATCTGAGAGCTAGATGAGGCAGGCTCCCCCTCAACTACTGCACCCAGGGTGTCAGTAGCTTGATGTAGAGGAGGAGATGGAGTCCTGTCATCAGCAACATGCTGAGGGCTGGGGACATCTTCATCCATAATGTCTTTGGAGGCTTGGGCAGTGTTCTTGAGTTGGATTTCATATCTTTGGATGGAAGAGATTGATACCTTTTTCATGTGATGGAGGTGAGTTCCTTTGGAGAAATCAAACACTGTAGGATTTATCTCATGAAGGAGGAGGGAGATAATCCTGGCATAGCTGGGTTTTTTCACACTTTCTTTGATCTTATCCAGTATCATCATTCCGAACTGGAATTTCTTCCGACATACGATGGCTTGCATAACATCAAAAAAGTTTTGGGAAATTTCTCTGAGGGAATATGTTTTGTAGAGAAGAACTTTGGCAATGACATCAACAAGGAATTTGCCCTCTAAATTAAAATCTACACGTCGGAACGAATATCCTTCATACGGGTCTATTCCACATAAGAAACGGGTTCTCTCGGAATCTTTGGAAGTCAGATCATCTTCCTCATCCACCACGGGCAACTGTAACAGAGTAGCTAATGAAGTTTTGTCCAGACGGATCTTTATCCCACTGACCTTGGATTTGAGATTTGTACCATTTCGCTTGATCTTTAGATTCTTGTAGAACTCTTCCACTGCAGAAAATTGGATCTTACACGGCGTCTGTAACAGGAACGACAGCCCGGCTGTGTCAAGGAGAATGAGAAGGTTTCGGAAGTCATCTGAGAGATCGGCGATTCCATCTATAACCAATTCGGACCCGATTCCTATCTTGGATGGAGGAGCCATCGAGTTTTGGAGAAGACAACGCTCTGCGGTTCTGGAAGGCGAAGCGCCGGCGAGTACTCGAGAAAGGTTTCGTGGAAATGGATTACGGGATCATTCTATTTATATACATAACCCTGATTAGGTTTAAGATTGGGTTTTAAAATAAAACATACCTTATGGGGGGCGGCAAAAATCGAGGTGTGCGAAAAGAGAAAAATGAGATTTTCAAAGTTCTGGAAATTCAAGGTACTCGAGTATATATCGGCATACACGAGTAGTTTGTTGTAACCTACACGAGTAAGTCGAAGACCAAGTAGATCCTGAAGTACTCGAGTGAGTTACTAAGTACTCGAGTATGAAGAATATGTACTCGAGTGAATTTTTACCTACACGAGTAGATACTTTGAGTTACTCGAGTATATAGTAATGTACTCGAGTGTATTCATGTAACCACTCGTGATTGTTTCCAAGTACTCGAGTATGTGAGTACACTTACTCGAGTAAGTCACTTTGACAAAATATTTTTCTCGATGCACTGATCTTTACCTCCACCACCTTTTAACTCTGAGACTTTGATAGAGACCAATAATCTTCTTTGTTGAGCATCCCAAGTTCAGTTTTGAAGAATGAGAACTTGGTCTCATCTAGCGGCTTCGTGAATATATCTGCAACTTGCCTATCTGTGGAGACGTATTGTAGATCTATGTCTCCATTCTCCACATGCTCCCGGATGAAGTGATAGCGAAGCTCTATGTGCTTTGTCCGGCTGTGGGAGACTGGGTTGTTGGCGATTGCTATTGCACTGGAAGAGTCGCAAAGCAGAGGGATGTTCTGGAACTTCATGTTATAGTCTTAAAATTGATTCTTGATCCATAGAAGCTGTGCACAACAGCTGCCTGGAGAGATGTACTCTGATTCAGCCGTTGAGATGGCTACACAGTTCTACTTCTTACTGCTCTAGGAAATAAGTCTCCTTCTGAGAAATTGGCAAGTCCCGGAAGTACTTTTCCTGTCGTCTTTGCTTCTTGCAAAATCGGCATCTGAAAATCCAATTAGTTCACTATCATTACTTCTTGGGTACTATAAGCCAAGATTTGGTGTACCTTTGAGGTATCTCAAGATTCGCTTTGCAGCAATGTAGTGAGATTCCTTAGAGTTCACCTGAAATCTAGCACATACACATGTTGAAAACATTATGTCTGGTCTACTTGCGGTAAGGTAGAGCAAGGACCCAATTATGCTTCTGTACTTGGTTTCATCAAAAGGTTTCCCTTTCTCATCCTTGTCCAGAGACATAGCTGAGGCCATTGGAGTCCTCATAGAGGTTGCGTTCACCATTCCGAATTTCTTAAGTAGCTCTTTGGTGAATTTAGTCTGTGAGATGAAAATTCCATCCTCAGATTGTTTCACCTGAAGCCCTAAGAAATACTTCAGCTCTCCCATACTGCTCATTTCAAACTTCCCTTGCATAAGTTTAGAAAACTTCTTGTAGAGGTTGTCATCCGTAGAGCCAAAAATAATGTCGTCAACATATATTTGTACCAGCAAAATCTTGCCTTTTATTTCCCTAAGAAATAATGTCTTGTCCATCTTTCCTCTTGTGAACTTGCTCTCAAGAAGGAAGCTAGACAGCGTCTCATACCAAGCTCGGGGAGCTTGTTTAAGACCATATAAAGCTTTTTGCAGTAAATAAACATGATTAGGAAAGTTTGAATCAACAAAACCTGGCGGTTGCTCTACATACACTTCTTCCTTTATGTCACCATTCAGGAAGGCGGACTTGACGTCCATCTGATAGACGGTAAATTCCTTAAGTGCAGCGTAGGCAAGAAATAACCTGATCGCCTCCAGTTTTGCCACTGGAGCATATGTTTGGTCAAAGTCGATTCCTTCTTCTTGACGATAGCCCTTGGCGACAAGTTTGGCTTTATTCTTTATAATTGTTCCATCTTCGTCCATCTTATTCCGGTAGACCCATTTTGTCCCGATGACATTCTTACTCTTGGGTCTAGGAACAAGTGTCCAAACTTTGCAACGTTTGAACTGATTCAACTCTTCTTCCTTGGCTAGTATCTAGGATACATCCGAGTTTGCTTCCTCGAACTTCTTTGGTTCAACCTGTAATAGAAAGCTCAAGAATAAATTCTCGTTAGATGTACCTCTCCGGGTTCTGACACCATCCTGAGGATCTCCTATGATTTGATCTAAGGGATGATCCTTCAAGTGTCTGAGCTCTAGAGTCCTTGCATCTGGGATCTCTTCAGCCACTGGTGTTGCATCTTCAGCTGGGATGTGTTCTTCATCTTGATCATCTACCTCTCCAATAGGGGTAGTAGAGGTGATCTTGATAAACGTCTCATCTTTATCTTGAGTAGGCTCATCCAAGCTAAGTTCCTTCATCTTGGTACCTGCATCTTCAATGAGCACAATAGAAGAGTTGCTTTGCAGCAAACTCGTCTCATCAAATACAAGGTGTATCGACTCTTCTACTACCAGAGTTTTTCTATTAAATACTCTATAGGCCTTACTATGGCTACTATAACCTACAAAAATACCTTCAAAGTTTTTCTCGCTAAACTTGGTAGTGCGATACTTGCCGTTGTTAAGTACAAAGCACTTACAGCCAAAGATTCTAAAATATGAAATGGTTGGTTTCCTGCCTTTTAGAAGTTCGTAAGGAGTCTTATCATGGTTCTTGTTGATGAGAGATCGATTTTGCACGTGACAAGCGGTGTTGATGGCTTCAGCCCAGAAATACTCTGGAAGTGAGGCATCACTCAACATAGTCCGGCAAGCCTCTATGAGTGTTCTGTTCCTTCTCTCAGCTACTCCATTTTGCTGTGGAGTGCGAGGAGAGGAAAACTCATGAAAGATACCTTGACTTTCGCAGAATTCTGTCATGGCTCCAAACTTGAATTTCGTTCCATTATCACTTCTGATTTTGACTACGGAACAGTTGTATTCATTCTGGATTTGCCTAACAAAACTAGTGAAAGTACTGAAGGTGTCTGACTTGTGTTTCAGAAAGAACACCCACGCAAAGCGCCAGTAATCATCCACAATAACCAACGTATATTCCTTACCTCCCAAACTTCTAACTTGCAGTGGACCAAACAAGTCCATATGGAGAAGTTGTAAGCTTCTATTGGAATCCTTTCCTATTATGCTTTTAAATGAACTCCTTGTTTGCTTGCCTTTGATACAGGCGTGACAAAGACTGTCCATAACGCACTTGACGCTTGGTGCATCACGTACTAAGTTTTGAGAGAATAGTTTATTAATAGTTTTGAAATTAATATGTGCTAGTCTCTTCTGCCATTGGTCAGCAAGAGATGCACTACTTTTTGCTAAAAGACACACTGGTGTAGACGAGTCTATACAAATGAAGTTTAAACAGAAAATATTTCTGCTTCGAGTGCCTGATAAAACAGTTTCCATGTTGTCAACCGATTTTATCAAACACTAGTCAGCATGAAATTCAACCACGTATCCTTTGTCGCATAGTTGGCTTATGCTGATGAGATTGTGTTCCAATCCTTCAACATAAGCTACATCCGAAAAGGATACGCTACCGTTAGTAATCATACCGTAGCCTTTAGTTATTCCTCGATCTGAACCTCCAAAGATGACCTTTGGTCCATTGCAGACTGAGGTGAAATTCTGGAGTAGGCTTCTTGTCCCGGTCATATGCCGAGAGCATCCACTGTCCAAGTACCAGATTGACATTTTGGTGGTCTTTGGACATACCTGCAATTACAATCACTTAGCCTTAGGAACCCAAACAAGTTTGGGTCCTTGGTCTCGAGTTAGAATACTCCCCCTACGAGCATTAGCCTCATGAGTGGTCATTCTCACATTGCTAACTTGAGGGGTTGCAACATTTCTAGGATTGAACCAACAATCGATGCCAAAATGACCAATTTTGCCGCAGCACCAACAGTCGAACCTGGTGTATCTTTGCCTAGTGTATTCCTGCTTGATTTTCTTAAGTGATGGTCTAGCAGGAACTTCACTCTTGGATGAAGACGCTTCATGATGATGGCAGCTACATGAAGTCTTCTCCTTGAAAGGCCTTTCCACAATAGGTTTTACCTTTGGTGTCTTCTTGATGTTATGACCATGAGCATATGGTCCATAGTTCTGAAGTTGAATCTCTTCATAAGGTGCCTTAAAGACACTCTCGCCAAAGTTACGAGGACGAGTCCAACCTTGGTATCTTGACTTAGGCTTCTCGGGGATCGGCCTAGAGAAGTGTCCATTGGTGGACTCATAGTCGTATTCGTTCGTAGGAAAGATAACTTTCTTAAACAAAACCGGTTCCAAGGGAGCTTTCCCCTTTTCTTCAGCTAGAGCCTTTCAGGCAGCCTTATTCTTTCTCTTGACCTTGTTTCTCCTAGAAGATTTACTAGAAGCACCAATGTGGCCTATACCAGCACCCTTGGCCTTAGCTGAGAACTCAGAAACGAGTGAAAGAACTGTCTTAGGCTTGGAGAAACTCTCAACAAGTTTCTTCTCAGCCTCGAGTAGTTGTTCAAATTTTTTGATGATTTCATCTTTAAGGTCGAGGTGTTTGAGAGCTTGATTGTATTCTTCCATAGCAGCATTGAAGTTCTCTTGAAGAGAATTAGTCTTGGTGACTTCTTCTCTCAAGCTGCTCTCAATAGCCTGTAGAGATTTTATCTCTTTGGCTTTGGTTTTCACTACTCTGCGACATTTTTCGTAAGCCGTGAGTAACTCCTTATACTGTCCCATGAGTTCAGATTCATCTTCAGAGGAATAGCCCTCTTGCTCATTATCAACATCAGATTCAAAGAGAGGAGTGTGAGATTTTACCTCCCCAGTGAACTGGGGGACTTGTTCATCATCAGAGTGAGCCATGAGCCCGAAGTAAGCTTCCTCTTCTTCACTCGACTCAGATGAGTCGGAGTCGCTGTGAGTTTTGCTCTTCTTGGCTAATAAGCTCTTCTCTGTCTCTTCTTGTGGTATGAAGATTTCTTTTCCTCTCTTCTTCCACCCTCTTTCTTCTTGTGAGGGCAGTCCGCGATGACGTGACCTGGCTTTTTACAACAATAACAAACGATGTCAGTTGAAATTTGTTTGTTCTGTTTGGAGTTATACCTGTCATGGCTGCTCGAGCCATTCTTTCGCTGATCACCGTTATGTCGTGATCTTCTGTATGAGGCATCTTTGCCTCTCCATTGCTTCTTCTTATTCAAGAACTTCTTGAACTGCCGCGAGAGCAATGAGAACTCTCCTTCAGATAGTTCTGAGCCTGAGGTGCTTGGCTCAGAGCCTTCTTCTTCACTTACTTCTTGAGGAGGTGCTGGTGAGGCAGCTTTGCCCTTTCTTGAACTGTCAGCCTTTAAAGCAACCGACTTCTCTTTTGAAGAGAAGCGACTTATCTCTTCTTCGGCTTTTCTGGAGTTGATTTGCAGTTCATAGGACATTAGCTTGCGAAATAGGTTCTGTGGATCTGTCTTTGCTAGTCTGCCAAACTCTCGGATGGCACAGACTTTATTGTCCCATTCTTTGGTGAGAGATCTCAGAAACTTATCATTCAGCTCCCCATTAGTAAAGACTCGGCCATACACTCTCAGTCCATTGACTATCTTAAAGAAGTTTTCAAATGTGTCAGCTATGGGTTCCTTATGACCTTGTCGGAAGGCTTCATACTTCTGATTTAAGAGGGATCTCCGATCATCCCTAACTTCCTCAGTCCCTTCCATCAGAGTCACCAGGGATTGCCACATCTCCTTGGCAGATTGGCAATGTATAAGATTTTGCAGCATTGAGTCATCGAATGCACTTGCGATAATATTTTTAGCTTTCTTGTCCATGGAGACAAGTGCAATCTCGTCCTTATCCAAGTACATCAACTTCTTTGGGACCTTTTTGGTTGGGTCTATTGTTGATGCAGTCATAGGAACATGCGGACCTTCTTCCACAATAATGAAGATCCGGGGATCTATTGCTTCCATAAAGAGCTTAACTCTTTCCTTCCATATAGGAAAATTGTTCTTGGTGCAGATAGGGAGCTTAGCAAAATCCTTGGTCTTACTCATGCTTGATACTTCTCTTGAGACAACTTGGTGAGGATTAGATCAAGGTGTTAACCTTTTAACGATGAACCTCCCTCTGATACCAATTGAGAGCGCTAAGTTGTCAACCTAAATCACCTAGAGGGGGGTGAATATGTGAATTTCGTGTCAAATTTGGAATAAAAAAATATAACACAGCACAGATCCGTAATCAAGCAATCACACAGACGACAAGAGATTTATAGTGGTTCCCCAATCTTGGGTACGTCCACTTTTCTCACGGATCTAGCAAATCACTAGACTCGGCTACTCCACTATCTTGGATTGCAAAAACAATCCTACACCTCGGAACCACGTTCCTACAAAACTCGATCCCAAATGGATCTACACTTGGAAGATAAAACTTCCTACCACTCGGAGAAAGATCTCCTACAATGAAATTTGTTTGAATAAAATTTACAACAAGAATATCACAGATCTGGATCTTTGACGTAATCTTCTTCTTGAGAGCTTTTCGGTTTGAACAGAAATAGTTGAAGAAGACTTGACTGAGATCCACGATTTTGAGATCTGGAATCACCACGATCAAGAAAGTAAATCAGAGATGATGAAGCACAGAGAGATCAGATGATTCTTCTTGAGTCTGGATCGCTAGAGAAACTGAGATCGATGGCAGCGGCGTGAGAACGACGATCCAGAGCTTCTTCTGAAAACGGTAATGGCGGCGGACAGAAAGATTAGGGTTTTCGGGATTTTCTCTTTCTTAAAAGATAATCTCTGTAAACGCGTATTTAGTCAAATATGAAAAGACCTATTTATAAGCTATCTCCAACGGTCATAATCGTAATTAAGATTGACACGTGGATCAATCAGAAAAAGGTTAATTTCAAATTTCCGTCAATTCTGGACTAAACGATTTCTGGAATTCTGAGCCAACATACTCGGGTTAGATAAGATACTCGAGTATAAAGGTCTGCTACTCGAGTAGATAAGAGAAACATGTACTCGAGTAATAGAAATGACTACTCGAGTGCCTTGGAAGAACTACCCGAGCTACTCTAGACAGATTACTCGAGTAAGTAGAAACATCTACTCGAGTATAAGAAAAATCTACTCGAGCGCTAAGCCAGTCTACTCGAGTATAAGAAGGATCTACTCTAGTGCTAAGCCACTTACTCGAGTATATGAGCGAAGTTACTCAAGTATGTGGACTTAGAAATATTTAGACTGAACAGTTAGCCCTACTCGAGTATAACTAAGAGACTACTCGAGTATGACTAAGGCTCTACTCGAGTACACAAACACCTACTCGAGTAAGGAAAAGAGGTACTCGAGTATATGAATGGATTTACTCTAGTATATGGACTTAGAAACTTTCTGAGATGAGAAGTCCAGATCAACTCGAGTACGATCAGAACACTTACTCGAGTAACTTGAGAACTACTCGAGTAAGTAATCCAATCTCGAGTACTAAGTCACTTACTTGAGTATATAAAAGATACTACTTGAGTATGTGGACTTAGAAAAAATTTCTTCTGAGAAAGTCTTCAATACTCCAGAGTTTAGTAGTCCAAGTGCATGGAAACAAAGTGTATCCCAATAGAGAGGCTATAAATGAGTCAACACCTTGGATCACACAATGAGGAATTACATTGTATGGTCCTGTGTTTGATGACCCACTATAGACTGACATTGGTTTACACTTGGCAATAGAGTCCTGCATGCACAACTTAAACACAACATCAAATACAACTTAATTCATCTTAGTTTCAGGTCTGACTTCCCACATATCTGGGGTATTGTGAAGACAATTCCCAACACTTTTTTTGTGTTATAATCTAATTCTTCTATGTATTGTTGTTATTGTTGTTATTGTTGTTGTCTCTATTCTCTTCTGCAGGAGTATATCAAATATCTGAATTAGATGGCCGTTATTCAGTAATAAATGGCTTCCATAAATGACAACTGTCTCTCGGGAAAGTCACAAGCAACATTCCATTTAGTCTTCCCTTGAAACTTGAATCAGATTGCTTGAAACGGCTAGAAAATCCTTTGTAATAAGTGCAGAAAATAACTCTGAAGGAATTTGAATTAATTCCATAACTGTCTTTGAGTTTGAATTCTGAAAGCGTCGATCTCTCACAGAAATCGTCGATATGAGCTCTATGATCGTTGAACTGAGCTCAGAGATTGGATTTTCACAGCAGACAAAAAACATCGACCTGAGCTCTATGATCATCGACCTGAGCTCAGCGACTAGGAAAATAGCTGAAGACAAAACATCGATCTGAGCTCGAAGATTGTCGACCGGAGTACGACGTCTTGTAGAGTTTAGCTCAGAGAATGTCGAACGGAGTTCGACGTTTCGTCGACCTGAGCTCGACGAAAATTGTCTTGTCTCAGTACTTAGTCCTGATCTCTAAATGGTCCTGGGGGCAGCTCCAAACCTAAGTTCTAAGCCCTAGACACATTCTAATTTGACCTTTTCAACTATAAAACTAGGTCAAACAATTTTCCTAATAACATAGTGATCCTTGCCCAAATTAGTAATAGGGTGTTCCAACAATCTCCCCCTATTTGGGTTAGGATTACTATTTACAGGACATAATCAGGAAATACAGAATAATACATACAGAAACAAAAAAAACTAAGCTAACAAGAAGAAAAGATAATCAAAGCAGCATTTCAGAACTCAAAAGGAAATCAACAAATGTTCAGATATAGAAGTACTGTCTGCTTACAGAATTCATTTCCTTTCACTGCCTTTCTTAAATAAAATCTCCCTGTTGGGATTGAGAGCATCCTTCTTTGATCTTCTGTCATCTTTTGCACCTTAGGAGGTTTGGGATCTGGGCCTTGGAACTACAGCCTCAGGATGCAGTTTCATGTAATCTTCTGGATCAAAGAACTTTCTTGAAGCATATCTCTCCAGTTCTGTATTTCTTTGTTCTGAAAGTGTAGTGATGTTAGAAATATCTTTCCCTTGTTCTCTGGCCTTCTTCAACTGATCTAGAGCAGCAAGCTCTTTCATCCTAGCAGTCCATGATAAAGGATTGTTTTTTGGATCCTCAAAAGGAATTGAAGGTTCATATCTGTTTAGTGTTTTTGAAGCAGTAGATGTTCTTGTAACAATAGTATCTTTGAGTTTGAAAGGAAAAGGACCTTGAGTAGAATCCATATGCCCTTGTCCTTCCCTTTGCTGTTTGGAATAGGTTCTATATTCTCTCTGACTTCCTCTGTGTTGTCCTCTTCTTGAATGATAACCTTTTTGATACTGTCCTCTGGGCTGATATCTTTGAGAGGGTTGAGAGGAACTTTGCTTTGAATCTGAAGATTGAAATGCAGAGCCTCCACTAGATCCTGAATCTGGAGGAGGAGGAGGAGGAGGTTGATACTGAGAGGATCCTTTCTCATACTTGTCCAGTTTCCTTTTCTTCTTCATAGCCTTTGACTGATTTTTGGAATATTACATCCAGGGCTCTGTAATCTAGCAGTCATGCAGAATATAATATGGTATGTCATTTGCATCTGTGGCCTTGGCAGGAGGAACTCTCATCATAGCTTTGCTTCTATCTTTCCTCTTTTTGGAAATGGTGCCAACAGAGTCATCATATTCAGTATAGAATTTGTCACTGTCAGAGCTTTGTGGTCGGTCATAAAGATCATCAATTCTTTTTATGTATTCCTCTAGAAGTTTTGATTTCTCAGAATCAGCAGGAGCAGGAGGTATTGGAACAGCAGTAGGAACCTCAGCAGGAGCAGTTGCATCAACAGGATTCTCAGAAACTTGTTCTTCCAGATAACTTGCCAGTTTTTCAGCAACAGCAGTATCAGCAGACAACATCTCAATATCAGTAGATTCAATAGAAATATCAGCAGTAGAAGCACTAACCGTAGCAACAGTTTCCTCAGCCTTAAGAGACGTGACATAAGATATGATCAGGCTGGGATCACATACAGAAATAGGCACAATGGCCTTAGTGAGATCTTCAACTCCCTGAGTTGGTAAGCTTTTTCTGTTAAGAAGATCAAAAGCAGACAATAGTTACCTGAGGTCCACTGTGAGAACTGGTTCTGGAGCAGCAGGCATTACTTCAGCTTCATAAGGCATCTCCCCCTGCCTTGATTCAGTCATGAATGGATCAAGGCACTCCATAGAAGGAACTACCTGAGGGGAGGAAAAAGAGGTTAGCCTGTCAGATAGCTCCTTTATTGATTGCAGGAGTGGAGCCATGGTGGTCTCCAGTAGGCTTACTAGCTTGGGGGCTAGTATCCCATATAGCCTATCTGCTAAAGATGATAAATCCACTTGCTCAAGTGGGGCTTGAGTAGAGGTGGAGGATGGAATTGCTCTAACTGATGGTGAATGGGCTGCAGTTGATGCTGTGGTGGATGGGAGAATTGATGGTTGAGATGTAGGGATGGTGGAGATGGATGGTATGGGTGTGGAAATTGATGGAGTGAAGGATGGTTGGGAGAGTATATCATGAAGAAGTTGTTGGTAGGAGGAGGTAGAGGGAAGCTCAGGAGGAGAGGAAGGGGAATCATCCATGAAGGAATATTCCAATATACTGAAGGATGGAATGGTAAGAGGTGGATAGTAATGGAGTGGATGGAATGATTTTGAGGTGGCTGGAGGTGAAAGAGGTGATGAGATGGTAAAGGGGGAAGAGATGGTTATGGTTGAGGAGATTGTTGTGGTTGATGTGGAGGTGGAGGTAGAAATAAGAGGAGGAGAAGGAGGAGCAGAGGTGGAGGCAGGCAGTTCTTCCATGAGTGCTGGAGCTTGAGGGGAAGTGACTATAGGAGTCCTTGTGCCTGAAGCTAGAGTGGTCCTTGCAGGATTGATGATCTTCCTGTCCCATTTCCCAAATAGGGCACATATTAATATTTTAGATGCATTAATGTGCATCCCATTGGAAACCAGCAGCTCTGGGCACCTGGAGTGTAGGAAAACCCCTAAAATCCTCCCAAAATTGACAAAACTTTTATTAATTTTCTTCTTGATCAAATCAAAGAAGATTGTTCCCCAATTCAGATATTTCTTGTCCACTATAGCTCCCATCAGACAGAACTGATACCTTGATATGGTATCATGTGTTGAGTGCTTAGCCTGCAACACTTTCCCCACAATGTCAGCCAAAAAACGAAATTCAATTGATAGATTCTTTTTCAATAACTTATTAGGGTTTGCAGCAGAGTGACCCATTCTATCCAACATAGAATCAAATTCTTCTCCAGACATATCAGTAGAATCATCTCCAGAACTTAAGTTGAATACCTCAGTCAGAAGGGTAAGAGACAATTGTACCTGAATCCCGCGGATAGAACCGACTAGGGTATTCTCATCCAGATTATTTGCAGTAAATACCCATTCCTTTATTTCGTCACCTGCAAACTTCATTCTGGTCGACATAATATCCACTAGCTGTTGTTCTTTGAATAGTTCCAGGATATCCTTGAAGATTTGGTCGCTGTCATCGAATGAATCCATATCAATATCAAATCCGGTATCAAACTTCATCTTCGCAAGAGCCGCAACATTCACCGCCATTGAAGACCTGCAAAAAAGTTACCAAACGCAACCAAGTGCAGTAGAGTTTTGAGGGAAAGAAAGAAATTGCAGAGAGTATGAATGCGCAATCGAAGAACGACGTCGAAAAAAGATTTTTATATTAAGGTTCGATGGCGAAAAGGAAGGTTCGTTGAACTCCGTTCGACGATCTGGGCTTCTAATGGAATCTGAAGAGTCTTCAATAACGTCGATCTCTGTTCGACGATACTGGAGAGCGTCGAACTCCGTTCGACGAACGTTGACCACAGGAAGATTGCCTAGCGCTGCCTGGAAAATGCTGAACACCGGTCGATGCTTATTGGAAAGCGTCGATCTCCGTTCGATGATTTTTGGAAAAACGTCGAGCGCAGTTCAGAGACAAAACTGAACCTACAAACACTAGAAAATATAAGTTTTTAGCCTAGTCTTGGTTTGTTTTTAGATTTAAAAATCTTGGGATTCATTTTAAACTTTCTCCATCTAGCATTCCTAACTGATTTAGGAAGAAGGTGAGTTTCTTTTCATCCAAAGCTTTGGTGAAAATATCTCCCCTTTGCAAATCAGTTTGGATATATTGAATTTCAATTTTATTTTTCTCTACATTGTCTCTTAGAATGTGATGCCTAATTTCTATATGTTTTGTCCTACTATTGAGGACTGGATTTTGTGCTATGAAGATAGCACTAGTATTATCACAAAATATTTTTGACCCTTCTAAGTTGTAGCCATAGTCTAGGAGCTGGTTTTGAATCCACAGAAACTGTTAGCAACAACTGCCTGCTGCCATGTATTCAGCTTCAGCAGTTGAAGTTGACACAGATGTCTATTTCTTACAGAACCAGGAGACAAGTCTGTCACCAAGGAACTGGCAAGTTCCACTAGTGCTTTTCCTGTCTACTCTACATCCAGCATAATAAGAATCTAAAAATCCAGTTAATTCAAATCTTGAGTCTTTTGGATACCAGAGTCCTAGATTTGGACAACTTTTCACATACATGAGAATCCTCTTTACTAAAGTTAAGTGTGACTCTCTAGGGCTTACTTGGAACCTAGCACATATGCATGTAGCAAACATTATATCAGGTCTACTAGCTGTAAGGTATAATAGAGAGCCAATCATTGCTCTATATGTTGTCTGATAAACATGTTTTCCATGTTCATCAGCATCTAATACAACATTAGTAGGCATAGGTGTTTTCATACAAGATGCTTCAGACATACCAAATTTCTTAACCAGTTCCTTTGCATACTTGGTTTGAGAAATGAATATGCCTTCAACATGTTGTTTGACTTGCAATCCTAGAAAGAAGGAAAGCTCACCCATGATACTAATTTCAAATTTAGAATGCATTAGGTTGGAAAACTTCTTGCACAAATTTGAATCAGTAGAACCAAAGATAATATCATCAATATATATTTGTACTAGTAGGGTATGGGACTTATGAGTTCTAATAAAAAGAGTTTGGTCTACTCTACCCCTTATAAAATCATTTTTCAGAAGAAAGCATGCTAAGGTCTCATACCATGCTCTAGGAGCTTGCTTGAGACCATATAATGCTTTATGCAATTTGAAAACATGGTCAGGATAAGTTGAAGAGATAAAACCTGGAGGTTGTCTAACATAGACTTCCTCTTTGATGTCTCCATTGAGAAATGCACTCTTCACATCCATTTTGTAGACCTTGAATCCTTTGTGAGCAACATAAGCAAGGAATATTCTTATGGCCTCTAACCTTGCCACTGGTGTAAAGGTCTGGTCATAGTCAATTCCTTCTTCTTAAGAGTAGCCTTGAGCAACTAGCCTTGACTTGTTCCTTACAATAACTCCTTGATCATCCAACTTGTTTCTGAACACCCACTTTGTTCCAACAATTGAGTGATCCTTAGGCCCTGGCACTAGTTCCCAAACTTGATTCCTCTCAAATTGATGAAGTTCCTCTTGCATAGCAATGATCCAGTGTGGATCTTGTTCTGCATCTTGAATGGATTGAGGCTCAACTTGAGATAGAAAGCAAGTAAGCATCCGGTTTTGGTTGACCTGATTTCTAGTTTACACACCAGCTGAGATGTCTCCAATCATTTGGGAGATTGGATGATCTCTTGTTGTTACTAAATCAATAGGGGGTGTTGATTGTTCACCAACCACTGATGTTGTTTCCTCTTTTGGAACAACAACTGGCTCTTTTAGATATTGAACATCCTCTTCATCATCACTGCTCTCATCCTTTTGCTGGATAGGTGGAGGATCTGTATCCTTTTCTTTAACCTGTAATCTGTCCATACTTTCTGAAAGAGAGTGTACCTGCATAGGTTCTATGGTAGAAGCAGACTTCTCCTTATAAAACATATTAGTCTCATCAAAAGAAACATGTACAGATTCTTCTATTTTAAGAGTAGATTTATTATACACCCTATAAGCCTTACTGATCATGGAGTAACCCAGAAACACTCCTTCATCAGCCTTAGCTTGAAATTTTACAAACTATTTCTTGTCATTATTGTGAATATAACAAATACAACAAAAAATTTTAAAATAGTTTACTTTAGGTTTCTTCCCTTTGAGCAATTCAAAGGGAGTCTTTCCCTTCAGTTTATGTATTAGGCTTCTGTTCAACACATAGTTGGAGGTGTTCACTGCCTCAGCCCAAAAAGATAGAGGTAGGTGAGCATCTGTCAACAATGTAGTAGCAGATTCAATTAGGGTTCTATTTTTCCTTTCAGCTACCCCATTTTGTTGAGGAGTTCTAGGAGCTGAAAAAGTATGTCTGATCCCTTCACTCTGAAAGAACTCTTGCATAAGAAGAGAATCAAACTCTGTCCCATGATCACTTCTGATCAGGGCAATGTGAGTATTGAACTCAATCTGTATACATTTGAGAAACTCTGTCAGACACTTAAAGTTATCAGACTTCTTCCTCAGAAAGAATACCCAAGTGAATCTGGAGAAGTCATCTACAATCACCAAAGTATAAGATTTCCCTCCTAAGCTTTACACTGTAATGGGTCCAAAAAGATCCATGAGTAACAGATACAAAATCCTAGGTGAATCACTCTTATTAAGTGACTTGAAACTGTTTTTAGTTTGCTTGCCTAATTGACAGGACCTGCAGAGTCCTTCCTTCTTGTAGGGGCCAGAAGGTAGTCCTTTAACAAGGTTGTCCTTGGACAGCCTAGCAATGGTTCTAAGGTTTCAGTGTCCTTGTATTTTATGCCATAAATCATTTGGTTTGCAAACTGAATTAAATAAGCAGATATCTATGTTGGTTGAAAGGAAATCTACCAGATAAATGTTACCTTTCCTTTTACCTGTTAACACTATTGTGTTATCCTCTGACTTGATCTGGCATAAGGATTTGTTGAATGTCACTTGATATCCTTCATCACAGAGTTGACTGGTGCTGATTAGGTTATGCTTCAGTCCTTCCACATAAGCCACCTTCTTGAATGTGACTGAGCCAATCTGAACAGCACCATATCCTTTTGTTTTACCAAAGTTTGAATCTCCAAAGATCACTTTGGGTCCAAGTTTGGATTTGAAGGATGTGAGATTGTCCTTGCTCCCTGTCTTATGCTTTGAGCACCCACTATCCAGATACCATTATTGGTTCACTTCTGGATAGGTCTTCACCTGCACATAATTAGCTTATATGTTTTTGACCAAGTTTACCTTGGGCCTAGGTTGATATCCTTTAAATTCAGAAATAAAAGACATCCCAGGTTGACTCTTATAACCTTCAGGACTGTATCTCCTAGGAGGTACTATCCATTCAGTATAAGGGTTGAAGCTTTGGGATGAGGGACTTCTAGGATTGACTTGAGATTTACCTCTGAAGGAATGTTCAAAGCTCTGAGCTCCGTTCGATGATCGTCGACCTGAGTTCGACGATCTTGGGTTAGATCGTCGAGCTCCGTTCGAAGATCGACTATACCAGAGTTCATAGTTCAGAAGTCGTCGATCTGATTTCGACGATCCAGCCTTGGATCGCCGAGCTCTGTTCGACGATCGTCGAGCTCTGTTCGACGTTTTCTGTTGAACTTGATTTTCCTTAGGTAAATCTGGATTCTTCCTAGCTACCTCTACAACACCCTTTCCTTTATCAGAAATAAATTTAATCAGGGTTGTTAATACTATAGGTTGGCTGGATAAAGCACCCAAGCCTAGTGTACTGTTGAATATTGAGTTCACTGTGCTTATAATGTCCATCAGTCTGATGCTTCTCCCATTAAGGGATTCTTCAAACTTCTTTGCCTGGGATAGCTCACTTTTTAGTGAAGCTATCTCCTCCCTACAACACTCTAACTCCTCAGAGAGTTTGAGGTTATTTGACTTTAGGATACTGTAGTCAGATAATTTATTTCTGAGAGAGATTATCTCTTTCTCAGACTTTAGCAAATCTAAACACAGTGTCTTAAATTCAATTTTAAAGTCCTCAGAAGTAAAATCAAAAGAGTTTATTACCTCATCCTCTTCAGATCCAGTTTCAGCTTCAGAATAAGACTCTTGTTCTGCATCAGAGTTTTGCTGGGAGGCATTGATTTCCATCATGCAGAATTATTTTTCCTCAGCATCATCCTCATTATCACTTGAGCTGGACAAGGCTTTTGATTCTTCTTCTGTATCACTCCAGCTTTCATCTACAAACCCCTTCCTTATATGTTTATTTTTTCTGGAGAAGGATTTGTTGCTGTTGTTTCCCCTGGAGTCCTTTTCTTTACTCCTATCTTTCCTGTCCTTCTTGTCCTTGTTCTGATTTTCTGGACAGTCAAGCACAATATGGCCTGGTTTCCTGCATCAAAAACATATTATTTCTTTATTATTTGCTTTGTCATACCTTGGCTTCTCATGCCCTCTTGATTTCCTCTTTCTGAAATCTTTCCTGGCCATTTTATAGAATCTTTTGGCCAGCAAGCTCATCAATTCTTCATTGCTTGTGACCTTGTCTTCAGGCTTCTCTTCTATGTCTTTGAAAGCTATGGTCTTCTCCTTTCTGATGACGTGAGAAGTAGTCTTTTGCTCTTCTTCCCTATTCTTAATGAGCAGCTCATAAGATTTGAGCTTGCCCAAAAGAGCTTCTTTAGTTATTTCAGTTAGACTTCTGGCATCTTTAATTGGCCAGATTCTTGAATCCCAAGTGTTGGGGAAGCACATTAGGATTTTGTCATTTAGTTCAGTGAGTGTGATCTCCTTATCCAATGTCTTCAACTCACTAACTATCAGGCTGAGCCTATTGTACATATCTTCAACTAACCCAGCTTCTCCTTTCTTGAAATTCTCATATTGACTTATGAGATGGGATCTCCTGTCCTTCCTTTCATCAGCAGATCCTGAGACAATTTCAGATAACTTGTCCCATATCTCTTTTGCTGAACTTCATTCAGACACTTTTTGGAATATCTCATCAGACATGGTCTGAGCAAGAATATTCATAGTCTTTGCATCTGCAACTTTCCATTTCTTTATTTCTGCATCTGTTCCTGAAGGAGGTGGAACAACACTTGTACTTGTGATCACTTGAGGTCTTGGACAAACTGTCAAAACAGAGTTAAAAATGTCCTCATCAATAGAATTCATATAAAGCTTAATCCTTGCCTTCCAAAGTGCAAACTTAGAGAGGTTGCACACTGGAGGTCTGGTGCTAGCATAATCTTTGTTCTGTGCCATGGTTTTGTATGAAAATAAATATAATATAAAAAGTAATAACTATCCTCTATAGAAGGTTTATCTTATCAAGTATCTTTTGGTTCAGGTGTTAGCCTGTTCAACCAATCTATTGAAAATTCAGATGTTGAATAACCAACCTTCCTCTGATACCAATTGAAAGAGAGTAAAAGATCTACCTTAACTCTAGAGGGGGGTGAATAGAGTATTTTAAAATAATTCACAATTAACAAGGTAAAGCAGTGGAAGACTTAAATTTATATATATGTGTAAGGTGCTTGCAGTGAAGTAAAAACTAAAGCAAGAAATAAAGAATCACATAGCACACAGTAAAGACAAACACACAACAACCAGAAGACACAAGGATCTATAGTGGTTCCCCAACAACCTGGGTACATCCACTCTTCTACCACCCTTGGTAGGAATCCACTACGGGAAGGGTTGATCAGGTGTCCTGGGCACCAATGAGCTTTTGATAAGGTGATCAAAAACCAAACCAGATTTTTTGATCAGGTGTCTTGCCACCACTGAGTTTTGATCAGGTCTCAGAAACCAAGAGTTCACTTTTGATGGGAGAGATAACCCTGTACAGATGGTGGTAAAATAAAAAGGTGATGATATCTTCTCTGTCTCAAATCACTGAGAGAAGACTAGTGGATTGTTGATGTTGTCAAAGCTCCCCCTGAGATGTAGAATTGTTCAGGAGTGAAAGCTTTGCTAGGGTTATATGTCTTCAGATGCTTCAGATCTCTAGCAGAAGATGATTCCAGCAAATGCTGAAATGTTTTGTGTCTGGAGTCCTTTAAGTTTAAGCTTTTTAACACTTGAAGATTTGGAGGAGTTGAGTAGCAGAAGATCTCCTCTACAACAGAATTTTCTTGTGATCTTGAAGATTCAGTAGATTTGAAAAATCACAAAAGATGAACTGTTGATCAGAGAAGTTGTATTGTTCAATCTTTTTTTGTGTTGTAATCTAATTCTTCTGTGTATTGTTGTTATTGTTGTTATTATTGTTGTCTCTATTCTCTTCTACAGGAGTATATCAAAAATCTGAATTAGATTGCCGTTATTCAGTCATAAATGGCTTCCATAAATGACAACTGTCTCTGGGGAAAGTCCCAAGCAACATTCCATTTAGTCTTCCCTAAAAACTTGCATCAGATTGCTTGAAACGGCTAGAAAATCCTTTGTAATAAGTGCAAAAAATAACTCTGAAGGAATTTGAATTAATTCCATAACTGTCTTTGAGTCTGAATTCTGAAAGCATCGATCTCTCACAGAAATCGTCGATCTGAGCTTTACGATCGTTGAACTGAGCTCAGAGATTGGATTTTCACAACAGACAGAAAACGTCGACCTGATCTCTACGATCGTCGACCTGAGCTCATCGACTAGGAAAATAGCAGAAGACAAAACGTCGATCTGAGCTCTAAGATCGTCGACCGGAGTTCGACATCTTGTAGAGTTGAGCTCAGAGAACGTCGAACGGAGTTTGACGTTTCGTCGACCTGAGCTCGATGAAAATTGTCTTGTCTCAGTACTTAGTCCTGATCTCTGAATGGTCCTGGGGGCAGCTCCAAACCGAAGTTCTAAGCCCTAGACACATTCTAATTTGACCTTTTCAACTATACAACTAGGTCAAACAATTTTCCTAATAACATAGTGATCCTTGCCCAAATTAGTAATAGGGTGTTCCAACAGAAGGCCTCTGCAGGGCTTGTCAACTAGGCAAGCGAACTAAATCTAATTTTAAATCTATTAATAAGAGTGATTCACCTAGGATTTTGTACTTACTACATATGGACCTTTTTGGACCTATTGCTGTACAAAGCCTAGGAGGGAAGTCTTATACCTTAGTAGTTGTAGATGACTTCTTCAGATTTACTTGGGTTTTCTTTTTGAGAGCAAAGTCAGATACTTTTCAAGTTCTTACAGATTTTCTCAAGAACATACAGATTGAGTATTCTACTCAAGTTGCATTGATCAGAAGTGATCATGACACTGAGTTTGAGTCTCTTCTTATGCTAGAGTTCTGTAAGAAAAAAGATATAAGACACTGCTTCTCAGCTTTTAGAACTCCTCAACAAAATGAGCTAGCTGAAAGGAAAAAATAGAACACTCATTGAAGCTGCAGGCACATTACTTGCAGATGCTTACATGCCCTTATCCTACTGGGCAGAGGCAGTGAGCACAGCAAACTATGTCCTGAATAGAAGCTTGATACACAAACTAAAACATAAGACCCCCTATGAATTACTCAAAGGGAAGAAACCAATAATTAACTATTTTAAAGTTTTTGGTTGTGTATGCTATATTCATAATAATGACAAAAAGCACATTAGAAAGTTTGAAGCAAAGGCTGCAGTGGGAATTTTTCTAGGATATTCCCAAGTCAGCAAAGCTTATAGGGTTTTTAATAAATCCAAATTGAAAATAGAAGAATCCATGCATATTACATTTGATGAGACTAACATGTTTTATAAGGAGAAAGAAATTTCTACCAGAAACCTCCTGCAGGAAAACAACTTGTGTGAGAAACTGGATGAATTGAAATTTACATCCCAGTCTCCTCAACAAGCCAATGAAGAAAGTGATGAAGAAAATCTGGATGCAGTTGAACCCTCCACAACAGTAGAAGTAATTCCACAAAAGGAATTCTTCCAAAATGTTGTTGTTGAACCAACTCCACCCACTGATCTTGTCACACTGAGGGATCATCCCAGATCCCAAGTGATTGGAGACATAACAATAGGTGTACAGACAAGGCATCAACTTAACCAGGACTTGATGCATACCTGTTTACTCTCTCAAATTGAGCCTCAATCCATATCTGATGCAGAGCAAGATCCCCACTGGAACATTGCAATGCAAGAAGTGCTCAATCAGTTTGAGAGATATAGGGTTTGGGATTTGGTTCCAAGACCAAAAGACTACCCTCTCATTGGAACCAAATGGGTATTCAGTAATAAGCTTGATGCCCAAGGTGTGATTGTGGGGAACAAGGCTAGGCTTGTTGCTCAAGGGTATAAACAAGAGGAAGGGATTGACTATGATCAAACCTATGCTCCAGTTGCCAGGCTAGAAGCAATAAGGATATTTCTAGCCTATGCTTCATTCAAAAAGTTTAAAGTCTATCAAATGGATGTGAAGAGTGCCTTCTTGAATGGGGAACTTAAAGAAGAGATTTATGTTGAACAGCCTCCAGGTTTTATTTATCCGACTCATCCCTCTTTTGTGTTTAAGTTGTACAAGGCTCTTTGTGGTTTAAAGCAAGCTCCAAGAGCTTGGTATGTGACCATAACAAGCTTTTTATTAGAGCATGGTTTTTCAAGAGGCATAGTTGAAAGGGATTTTTTTACCAAATTGCATCATGATAAAATACTGTTAGTACAAATATATGTAGATGATATAATATTTGGCTCTACTGATCCCAAATTATGCAAGAGATTTTCTGATCTAATGCATTCAAAATTTGAGATGAGTAGCATGGGTGAGCTATCCTACTTCCTTGGTCTCCATGTGAAGCAGCTCCCTGATGGCATCTTCATTTCCCTGGCTAAATATGCCAAAGAGCTTATAAAGAAGTTTGGGATGGCTGATGCCTCAGCAAAGAAAACACCCATGCCTACTAATGCTGTGATAGACTCTTATGCACATGGGAAACCTGTGGATCAGAAACTATATATGGGCATTGTTGGGTCCCTACTATACCTTACAGCAAGCAGAGCTTATATTATGTTTGCTACATACCTTTGTGCTAGGTTCCAAGTGAACCCTAAAGAATCTCATTTAGTTTTTCTAAAAAGAATTTTGAGATATATAAAGTGTTACCCTAGTCTAGGTCTCTGGTATCCTTCAGAGTTAGGGTTTGAGTTAACTGGATACTCAGATGCTGACTTTGCTGTATGCAGAGTGGACAGACAAAGTACCTCAGGAACTTGTCAGTTCCTTGGTATGAGATTAGTGTCTTAGTTTTGCAAGAAGCAGCCATCTGTGTCTACATTAACTGCTGAGGCATGAAAAAATTGCAACCTGTAGTTGCTGCTCCCAAATGCTGTGGATTAAAAACCAACTACTGGACTATGGTTTCAACTTAAATAATTCAACATTACTATGTGATAACACAAGTGCTATAGCCATAACACAAAATATAGTTCACCACAGCAGAACTAAGCATATAGACATTAGGCATCATTTCATTAGAGAGTGTGTATAAAAAAATAAAAATAATCTTGTCTATATCTACACTGACTTACAAAGAGCTGATATCTTCACCAAACCTCTTGATGAAAGAAATCATTTGTTCTCCATAAATCAGCTTGGAATGATAAATGGAGAAGAATTAGTGTAATTTCTGTCTGCACTCGACGAATTTCTCAAAGATCGTCGAACGAAGATCGACGAACTGGGAGAAGTTTGTGAGATATTCGTCGAATGGAGATCGACGAACTCTCTGTGTGGAGTTAGATTCGTCAAACTAAGATCAATGAACCTACCTCGGAAAACTTTTGTCGAACGAATGTCGACGAAATGTCTTCATCCCTTCAGACTGAGATCGACGAATAATTTAAGTCCAAATTAATTCGTCGACCTCAGATTGAAGATCTATTCAATTCTCGTGGAACGGAGTCTATCGGTTCATATTCAGGAAAACACTATATTTAGGTTTTCTTCGACCTCAGTCTCGCGCTTTCAGTTCTCTTGCACTTGATCTTCGACTTCTCTTGCAGGTGCATTCATGGAGATTCCAGCAGGCGCTCTTGCGACAATGAAATTTGACACAGGATTCGACATGGAATTTGACTCATTCCAGCATTCAGATCCGATATTTCTTCCCATCCAGCAACTACTGGAAGAGCAACAACTGAAACAACTACTGACCATGATAATCAAACTACCCAGCATAGAAATCAGAGAATGTGTGTACACGGCTACCGTCAATTAGAACAAGATGACAGGCAGCATCGCGGGTAACGAAATATCTCTTACCCACGATATTCTTACTGAATTGTTTTGATTGAAAAATGGTGAGGAAGAGTTAGAAATTGATTCGGAAGAGTCTGATATAATGCTGAACCCAATGGGGTACTCTGGAGACAACCCTAATAAACTACTGAAGAAACACCTATCTTCCGAGTTCGAATTTCTCGCAGATATAGTTGGGAAAATATTGCTGGGCAAGCACACTACGCATGATTATATAACCAGGAATCAATTTCTAGTCATGTGTGTAGTGGTAAACAAAAGGCAGGTGGAATGGGCTCAGATCATTTTTGATCTTATCAGGAAAAGAAACAGTAAGAAGGAAGTGAACTTTGGAAGGATCCTAGGGATCTTCTTGACAGCAAAGGTTGCTGAATCACTGGTCTCCCTGACCACATTCATCAATACCAGCAAGAGGCTCACATGTAACTTGTTTGGCAGGTGGGAGAGGACAATCACAAAGCCCTCTAAGGCTTCATCCTCTGCCACCCAAGCTTCAAGAAGTACAAGGGCTGCTACAGCCACTCCCCACCCCTCTGAAGGGCTCCTATCCACTCCTCCACCTCCTCCTGACTCTCAAGCTTTATCTCAGCCTCAAGTTCAACAAAACCCAGCCTCCACCTCTATTCTAATACATACCCCTACACCACCAGCATCTCCAATTCCTTCCTCCCCTATCAATATTCCATCCAAACCTCCCTCTCCTAGGGCTGATACATCCATCCCTACACCTCCCCAATCTCCTTTTCCATCTCATCTTGCTGATATCTCCCTCTGTACTATCTCTTCAATCCCATCTCTCAATTTACTTTCATTTTCTCTAAACAATCCTTCTCCTCACCAATCTCCTCAACAGGACCCCCTTGCAGACACTTCCAACCAACCATCTCCTCTAGCAACTACCTTCACTACCTCTGTTCCTTCTCAACCTCCTCCTGCCCAAACTGGTGACTCCATACCTTTAAATCCCTCTATCATCCAACCACTTCTTGAGCTCCTCAAGCCCGTACTCAAAACCCTCATTGTAGAGGCTATTTCACCTTTGGCTATTTCTATATCATCTCTCTCTACTCAAATCTCTACCCTCACCTCTACCCTCTCTTCATTTGGGGGCCTGGCTTCAGTGCCTACTGAAACCAGGCAGGGGGAGATACTTCATGATGAAGTAGCTACAGCAGTTCAAGCAGAAGCAGAAGTAGTGACAGATAGTATAGATTCTAATATATTTGATTTAACTCAATTCATTAAAACTGACATGGACATTGATGAGTCAGTAATAGCTGAAATAAAATCTGTTGGTGATGTTGTCATCCATCCCACAGTAGACTTGGTATGTCTGTTAAAGACTTTTGATACAGCTTACCTAAGTCTCCCTCCAACTGAGTATACTAAGCCATCCTTGGATCTTATCCCCTACTCCTCCCCAATAAGTCCTGATGTTGCTAAGCAACTTAAGGATAGTTTTGCCAAGATTTCCCAAACTCCAGTGGAAAAAATCAAAGATGATTCAGTCAGAGCCTCCTCCCCTCCAGAAACATTTTCTGCTCTAACATTTATCATGGATGATTCTCCAATGTTTGATCTTGATGCCATAATCATGGCTGATATTGAAGAAGAGAATAAGGCAGCTGCTGAAAGCACTGTCTCTAGAAACTCTCCAGGACCAATTGGGTGACATTCCCCCTCCAGCTCGTGTCATTCCTACTTAGCTCTTAAAAGAGATAGATGACCTGTATGACAACCCTCAATCCTCTAATGATGATGATGATGATTCTGATAAGGAATCTATGAAAAGGGAGCTCTCAAAGAAAAGGAAGGATCCACCTCCTCCTGCTCCTAAACCTGGAAATACCAATGATACTCCCTACTATATCCTTAAAAAAATAACCCCATATAAGGGAATGCCAGCCTGGATGTGGCTCTCAAAGAATGAACAGAAGGCCAGGAAGAAAAGCAGAAGGTATTCTCCACCTCCAGCTCACAAATATAGGAATGATCCACCTCCTCCTCCTCCACCAGCTACTGGTGCTTCTAGAATGAGTTCTCAAAAGTCAGATGCACCTTCCAAGACCTCCTACACAAGAACTTATTAGAGACAGGAAAGGTCATCCAGTCAGCATTCTCATCAAAGCAGTCACCAAAAAAGTGTTAGTGGTTCAGAACAAATAAAGGAAATTGTTTATCAAAAACAAGAATTCTCTCCTCCTCAACCTCAAACTGAACAAAGAAGGCATTCTAAATCATTCAAGCCTAAAGGAAAATACAGTGAAGATGCACCTCCTAAATCCTTATACACTCTAAGTTCTGAAAGCCAAGCTGAGACAAACCTTCAAGCACAGTCTACACATTTCAAGCATGTTGCACTGCTATCCTCACAGGAAGATCAATGTTCAGCCAGTCAGGATGATGATTCAAACTTTAGGATGGATAGACTTCAAGAATTAATTACTTTGTCACAAATGAAAAAGGCCAGAGAAGAAGGACAGGATCCAACAAAATTCTCCACAATGTCCACATACAGAGAAAAAGAACTTGAAAGGCTTCAGGTAAGCAAGAAACTATTTGATCCTACTGAATATATGGCTAGACATCCAGAAGCAATTGTTCCCAGAACATAAACTCAGACAGTGATTGGAGCAGCTGATTTTTATATGTCAAAAAGAGAAGCTGAAAATCCTAACAGGGAAATTATATTTATAAAGCCAGGAGAAAAGAAGAAGGAAGAAAAATCTAAGAAGTAGTAGCAGAGAATCCTGAAGAAAAAATTGCTACTTGTTGTATACTTTGTTAAATTTATGTTTTTATTATCTGTTACAAAGCTATGTACTTATATCTGCTGCACTTGCTAGTAAATTATCTGCCAGATATATGCTATGTGTATTTTTATTTTTTGTATTATTGAGTCTGTAATCAGTGACCTCACCCAAATAGGGGGAGATTGTTGGAACCTCTAGTTGAATTTGGGCTAGGTTCACTGAGTTAGGATATGACCCAATATGTATAGATCAGGGTCATAGGTGTGTCTTAGAGTCTAGGGCAAGTCCTTAGAGCCAACAGTACAAAGGAACAGCCCCCATCACTGCAAAAGACTCAAGACTTAGACAAATCAAGATTTAGAGAAAGAGATCTACGTTCGTCGATCTCAGGTTAGCGATAGTCGTACTCAGCTCAACTATCTCACAGATAAACTTCTCTTAACTGAGTTCGACGAACTTCATTCTCAGATCGACTAACTCTTCAACACTCAACGCCATAATTCACTCAAAGCCAAGGCAGACTCAGAGACAAAGAACACTCAACGCCATAATTCACTCAAAGCCAAGGCAGACTCAAAAACAAAGAACACTCAACACCATAATTCACTCAAAGCCAAGGCAGACTAAGAGACAAAGAACACTCAACGCCAAAATTGACTCAGCGACATACTTCACTCAAAGCCAAAGCAGATTTCAGGTTGACGAAAGCTGTTCTCAGCTCGACGAACAAAAATACTTAGCTCGACGAACATAGAGTACAGATCAAGAAGATTTCATCTAGCAACAGTCAGCTTTTCAGAGTTCGACTATCTTGTAACTCAGCTCGACGAAAAGCAATACTTAGCTCGACGAACTATGAACTCAGCTCGGCTAATTCTATCTTCAGGTCGACGATTCCATACTAAGTTATTTCCTTCCTTCTGTTTCGATTTTAGTGCAGTAATTCCTGTGTAATTAATGCTCTAACATACTCTGAATATTACCGTTAGACAGAGCATTAATTATGGTCTTCATCAGGATTATTTCCTGTCATATTTCCAATAAAACAGTTGGGGAAAGTAATCAATGCTGTATAATCCTCAACATCAACAGCATTGATTACAAGAGTAATTCAAAAATTTGAAATGGTTGTCAACAAAAGAAGAGGTGTGATTCTGCTAGATTTACGATAGTCACACGACATCAATAGAATACAGAGACAGAGAAAATCTTCATCTTCTTCATCTGTCCTCAATCTGCTCCAGGCTTCAAAGAGAAAAAACACACTTATCATTCTAGAAGTCTGTTGCGGAGAAATCATCAAAAGCTGAAGGCCTACACCCTTTAATAAAGCTTCCACTCCTAAACCATACAAGATCTCAGGGGGAGCTTTGACAACAACTAAGAATCAACACAGTCTTCTCATTTTGATTTGAGAAAAGAAGACTTACATCACTCTCTCATTCCCACCTCTGTACAGGGTTTTAATTCCCTTCAAAATTATTCTGGTTCCAAGTCTCTTTCCAAAAGACTTGAGGTTTTGTTTTTGAGCACCTGATCAAAAGCTCATTGGTGACAGTCACCTGATCAAAACCTATAGTGGATTCCAACCAAGGGTGGTAGAAGAGTGGATGTACCCAGTTTGGGGAACCACTAAAAATCTCTTGTGTTGTCTAGTTGCTCTTTCTCTTTTGTTCTTGCTGTGGCTGTGTTATTTAGATAGTCTGTGACCTTTGTTTTACTTTAATCTGTGATAGTTAAATTTAGTTGTTAAGGATAAAGATAGTTTATTGTTAGATAAGAAAATTTTATAAACACACAAATATACTCTATTCACCCCCCTCTAGAGTATATCAGATCTAACCCTAACTTTCATTCTCTATCAGAGAATTTGGACAGGCTGAATATCATTGAAAAAGTTCCATCACCTTCATCCACTCAACAAGAAGCTGAAAGTAGTGAAAATGAAGATAACAGTCAAATCTTAGCAAGTCATGGTGACAATCAAAATGAAGAGCCAGTTTTTGTTCCACAAGAGGAAACAATAACACTGGTTGGTGAATAATCAACACCCATTGTTGATTTAGTAATAAAAAGATATCGTCCAATCTTTCAAGTGATTGGAGACATCTCAACTGGTGTGCAAACCAGAAATCAGATCAATAAATATCTGGTGCACACTTGCTTTCTTTCTCAAATTGAGCCTCAATCCCTACAAGATGCAGAACAAGATCCAAACTGTATCATTGCAATGCAAGAGGAATTAAATCAATTTGAAAGAAACAATGTTTGGGAGCTAGTGCCAAAGCCAAAGAATAATCCCATTGTTGGAACAAAATGGGTATTCAAAAACAAGTTAGATAATCTAGGAGTTATTATAAGAAAAAAGGCAAGGCTGGTTGCTCAAGGATATTCTCAAGAAGAAGGCATAGACTATGACAAAACCTTTGCACCAGTTGCAAGGTTAGAGGGCATAAGAATCTTCCTAGCATATGCAGCTCACAAGAAGTTCAAAGTATATCAAATGGATGTCAAAAGTTCATTTCTCAATGGTGATATTAAGGAAGAAGTTTATGTAAAACACCCTCCAGGTTTTATCTCTCTAACTCAACCTGATTTTGTTTATAAATTACATAAAGCATTATATGGTCTCAAATAAGCTCCTAGAGCATGGTATGAGACCCTAGCTTGCTTTCTCTTGGAAAATGATTTTAAAAGTGGTAGAGTAGACCAAACTCTTTTAATTAGAACCCATAAGTCCAATATCCTACTAGTACAAATCTATATATATGATATTATTTTTGGTTCTACTGATTCAAATTTGTGCAAAAGGTTCTCCAACCTAATGCATTCCAAGTTTGAAATGAGTCGTATGGCTGAACTATCCTTCTTTCTAGGATTGCAAGTCAACTAACATGCTGATGACATCTTTATTTCTCAAACCAAGTTTGCAAAAGAATTGGTTAAGAAATTTTGTATGTCTGATGCATCCTCTATGAAAACACCCATGCCTACTAATGTTGTATTTGATGCTGATGAACATGGGAAACCAGTTGATCAGACCACATATAGAGCAATGATTGGCTCCTTATTGTATCTTACAGCCAGTAGACTTGATATAATGTTTGCTACATGCATATGTGCTAGATTCCAAGTTAGCCCTAGAGAGTCACACCTCACATCAGTAAAGAGGATTCTTAGGTATGTGAAAAGTTGTCCAAATCTAGGTCTCTGGTATCCAGCTGATTCAGGATTTGATTTAACTGGATTTTCTGATGTTGATTATGCTGGATGTAGAGTAGACAGGAAAAGCACTAGTGGAACTTGTCAGTTTCTTGGTGACAGACTTATCTCCTGGTTTTGCAAGAAACAAACATCTATGTCCACATCAACTGCTGAAGCTGAATATATGTCAGCAGGTAGTTGTTGCTCACAGATATTGTGGATTCAAAATCATCTCCTAGACTATGGCTACAACTTAGAGAAGTCCAAAATATTTTGTGATAACATTAGTGCTATTTCAATAGCTCAAAATCCAGTCCTCCAAAGTAGGACAAAACACATAGAGATTAGGTATCATTTCTTAAGGGATAATGTAGAGAAAAATAAAATTGAATTGGAATACATCTCAACTGATTTACAAAGGGGAGATATTTTCACCAAACCCTTTGTTGGGTATTGTATCCACAATGTACCTGATTTGAAGAAGCCCCTGAACAAGCTAAGGTAAATAAACAGTGTGTTTGATGAAATCTTTTAAGTTGTGCTTGCAGTTATTCCATGCTAAGTACACACCAATGTCAGGGTGCAGTGGGTCAATATACACGGGTCTGCGCGACGTAATACCTCGTTGAGCAGATCAGTGTGTTGGCCTACGTGTACTCTCTCTATTGGGGTGTACTTAATTTCAAGTACAGGGCTATGATAAAGCAAGAGCAGACAAGGAGCAAGGATGGGCCAAAGACCAGCTCACGGGTTGAAAGATGAGAATCGTCTAAGTGTAAATCGTCGAGAATCACTAAGTGATTCTCGCTGATTTGTCGATAATCACTAGTGATTCTCGACGAGTCATCGACAATCACTAGATGATTCTCACAAGGTTGGTCCGGCTGTCTCGACGCAGTCAGAAAATTCTCTAAGGCAGAATTGTCGAGAATCACTAAGTGATTCTCTCCGATTCGTTGAGAATGACTTTGCATTCTCGACGATTCGGCGAGAATCAAATGTGATTCCCGCCGATTCTCCCCGGCCTCTATAACCTGTGCAGCTAGAATTCGCCAAGTAGAATTTGGCGAGAATCGTAAGTGATTCTCGTCGATTCGTCGATAATCACCTACGATTCTCGCCGATTTTGCCTTGGGCGATTTTTCCGAATTCCTGGACCGGTCCATGTTACCTGCAGCTATTTGAACCGGACTTTGGTCTTTGCTTTGGTGGGGCCCACAACGGTCATCTCCATGACCTATTGTATAAATACACAGGTATTTGTGTACAGTGGTTTTACGGAGATAACATACGAAAGCCGAGCCGCCGACTAACCCTAAAATCGCGAACCTGCTCCGCCTCCGTCGCCGCCGCTCATGCAGTGGTCACCGTAGCCGATCTCGATCTCCTCCAGATCCCCGGTGATAGAAGCCAAGTCTTACACAGCGTCTTACGCATCTAACCAGAGATCTGTTGTCTTTTGATTTGAGATAGGGAAATCCATCCCCGTCCGAATCGATCGAGACGATCGATCCTAGTGTGACCGTTGGAAGACCTTGCCGACTTTGCTAAGAAGATTGAATATCCAGTGCATAGCTGCTGTTTTCAGTTGCCGCCGCCAACACCGAGAGCCTTGCCGCCGCCCTTTGCCGCCGCCGGTCTCGGGAAGATTCTCTCCAAGAAAGATCAAGGGTTATGGACTTTTCGTTGCCTACAAGAACAAGTAGTCTAACGAAAAGGGACACCTAGATCTTCAAGTTGTTTGTATTTCTTATACACTCCAATTTCTTTTTCATTGTAAAGGAACATTTGGTTCCTAGTTGTAGGGTTGGGTGCAACCCGTGTTGTGGGAGTGTTGACTCCTACGTGTGGAAGGGTTCCTTCTGATAGTGCAAGGATTGGATTTCAATCCTGTTGGTGAAGTGACCGAGTCGTCCCTGGATTGGGAGATAGGTCGAAGGGGGAAAGTGGACGTACCCAAATTAGGGAACCACTATAAATTGCCTGTGTTATTTTCTGTGCTGTGTGGTTTATTTTGATTCTGCGGGTACACTTTTAATTCCGCAAATACGCTGCAAGTCACCTATCCCCCCCCCCATAGGTGAAGGTAGTTGACACTAGGTGGACTTTCAAGTGGTATTAGAGGGAGGTTGCTCAGTAAAAAGGTTCACACCTTGAGTAGAATCCTGCCACCAGTGTCAAGAAGAAGACCGATATCTTCCATGGACGGACTCAAGCACTCCAGCAAAATCCCAGTATGCACCAGACTGAACTTTCCTATCTGGAAGGAAAGAATCAGATTCTACATGGAAGCAGTCGACCCCCGGCTCTTCATGATAGTGGAGGAGGGACCTTACATTCCCACTAAGGCCTCCACCATTGATCCTACCAAGAAAGTGCCCAAGAAACTTTCGGAAATGGACAAGGACGAAATGGTGCTGTTCAGACTCGACAAGAAAGCTCAGAACATCCTGGTAAGCGCAGTTGACGACTCTATGATGCAGAACTTCTGCAACTGCAGGACAGCCAAGGATCTCTGGAGCTGTCTGATTGTCCTAATGGAGGGCACAGATGAATTGAGGGACGATCGGAGATCCCTCCTCAATCAGAAATATGAGGCCTTCAGGCAAGGGCCAAAGGAGGAGATCAGAGTTACCTTCGAAAACTTCCTCAAGATCAGCAATGCACTTAAAGGATATGGAAGAGTGTTCACTGACGGTGAACACAATGATAAGTTCCTTAGGTCCCTCACTAAGGAATGGGACACAAAGATCTGCGCCATCCGCGAGTTTGGCAGACTTGCGGAAACTGACCCTCAGATTCAGTTCAGGAAGCTCATGTCCTATGAGCTTTAGTTGAACACAAGGAAGGCTGAAGAGGAAGCAGAGAAAGCCGCGGCCAAGGAAAAGACGGTGGCCCTGAAAGCCATTCATTCCAGAAAGGGCAAGGGTGCTGCCTCTTCCCGTGCGTGGAAGAAGGATGAAGAGGAAGACTCTGAGCCAAGCTCCTCCGGCTCAGAATTTTTTGAGGAAGACTTATCCCTTATCACAAGGGAATTCAAGAAGTTCCTCAAGCTGAGGAATCAGAGAAAGAGAAACGGCTCCTCTTCAAGGGATCAGAAGAAGAACTATTCTTCTGACATGTATGTTTCCAAACCGAACAAACACCGCTCATCTGACATTATTTGCTTTGGTTGCAACAAGCCAGGCCACGTCGTGACCGACTGCCATCAAGGCAAGAGGGAAAAGGGAAAGGGAGAGGAGCACAGGTCCTCAAGAGACAAGAAGAAGGAGAGGAGCACAGGTCCTCAAGAGACAAGAAGAAGGAGAGGAGTTACATCGCGAAGAAGCCAAAGACGCTGAGTGAATCTGACACATCATACACCAGCGATGACGAGGAAGCCTACTTTGGGCTAATGGGTCGCTGTGACTCAGAAGGAGATTGCCCTCTATTTACTGGGAAGGTAAAAGCTCACACCCCTCTCTCCAACTCTGAATCTGATCCTGAGTCTCAGGATGATGACCCTGAGGATAGCCCTTCTACCCGTGAAGCTGAGCTCCTCGATAAGTATGAGCTTCTGCTCAATACTTTCGTGGAATGTCGAAAGAGACTGAAGGCTGAGAAAAAGGAAGTTAAATTCCTTAAAGATGAGAGTGTATCCCTGAGGGAAGAGATCACCAGTTTGATCTCCCTCCGACAGGAGCACTTGCACCTGACTTCAAAGCATTCAGAGTCTCTTAAGCTCCTTGATCTTAAGCAGGAGGAAGTCGACAAGTTGGAAGAACTACTTGCGGTAGAAAGGAAGATCGTCAAGAGCTTCTCTATGCCAAAAACTGTTCTTCCATTAGTTGATACCTTCTCTGCTCAGGCCAAAGGAGCTGGCTTGGGGCATGTAGGGGTATCTAGCTCCTCATCCAGGAGAAACAGGAACAAGTGGAAGAATAAGGCTGCCAAGAAAGCCTCTGCTACTGAGAAAGGAAAGGCCCCACTCAGCCCTGTTGAGTTCAGAAAGCCTAGCTTTCCCTATAACCAACATGTCTTTGAGTCAACATATGGCCATCACTTCAGGCCCTCGGTTGCAAAGCCAAAGAGCCGGTATGATGGGTGGACCTTTCCCCGTAACTTCAGTGAGAGTGTCTTCAAGGCACCTTATGAGGAAATCCACTTGGGAAATTATGGTCAATTCTCTAGCGGCCATAATAGGAAGCAGGCACCTAAGGCTAAGCCAGTTACACTGAAAAGCCAAGAGGTGAAGAAGTCATGTGACTGTGGTCATCATGATGCCTCCACCTCCAGGTCTTCGGCCCCGGCTGAACCCCACGTTTTAAGGGTGAAGCAGGCGCCCAAGAGGAGGTATAACAGGTTTGACTGCTGGTGCTGTGGCAAAATTGGTCACTTTGCCATGGATTATTGGTTTAATCCGAGGAATATCGAGACTCCTCAAGTTGGCAATGCGAGGCCAACCTCTCGTAGGGCTAACCAACCGAGGGGGAGTATACTAACGAAAAATCTAATACCCAAGTACGATTGGGTTCCTAAGGCAAATTAATTTTGTTTTGCAGGAATGTCCAAAGGCCAACAAAACTCCTATTTGGTATTTGGACAATGGATGCTCCCGTCACATGACCGGGACAAGAAGCCTGCTGCGGGAGTACTCTCCAGTCGAGAATGGACCCAAAGTCATATTTGGGGGATCTGATTGGGGAGTCACCAGAGGTTACGGTACGATTTCCAACGGTATACTCTCTATCACTAACATAGCTTATGTTGAAGGGTTAAATCATAACCTGATCAGCGTAAGCCAGTTATGTGATAAAGGGTATGACGTTAAGTTCTGCAAGGATAAATGCCTGATAATATCATGTGATTCTTCGGAGACTGTATTAACTGGCATTAGGAGCAAAAATATTTTCTGTTTAGATTTTCTTAGTTTAGATTCTTCTACCCCAGTATGCCTCGTTGCAAAAGGCAGTGCATCTCTTTGTGAACAATGACACAAGAGATTGGCACACATTAATTACAAGACAATTAATATACTGTTTTCCAAAGACTTAGTAAGGGATGCTCCCATTATTAAGTGCATTAAAGATAATCCATGTCCTGCATGTCAGATGGGCAAGCAGACTCGGGCTACCTTTAAGGGCATCCCAGACAAAGACTCCTCCAGATGTCTTTATCTTCTGCATATGGACCTGTTTGGCCCAATGCAAGTTCATAGCTTAGGAGGGAAGTCGTATATGCTAGTGATTGTAGATGATCACTCTCGGTTTATGTGGGTGTTCTTTTTAAAGCGCAAGTCTGATACATTTGACATCTTCACCAGTTTTGTCAAGCAGATACAGAACAAACTTAACTGCTCAGTGGTCAAAATCAGAAGTGACCACGGAACAGAGTTTGAGTCTGGGGCTATGATAGAGTTCTGTGAAGAACTTGGTATCTTTCATGACTTCTCCTCCCCTCGCACTCCTCAACAAAATGGAGTGGCGGAGAGGAGGAATAGAACACTCATTGAGGCGTGCACGACAATGTTGAATGACGCTTCTCTCCCAGAATACTTCTGGGCCGAGGCTGTCAATACGGCTTGTCATGTACAAAACCGGGCGTTGATCAACAAGAGTCATCGTAAGACTCCTTATGAGCTACTGAAAGGCAAGAAACCAACCATGTCCTATCTGATGATCTTTGGCTGCAAATGTTATGTACTGAATAATGGGAAGTACCCTCGTACTAAGTTTGGTGAAAAATGCTTCGAAGGCCTATTCATGGGGTATAGTAGCCATAGCCGGGCTTATAGAGTTTTCAACAAGAAAACCCTAGTGGTAGAGGAATCAATAAATGTTGTATTTGATGAAGGAAGTTTGCTTAATTGCAAGAATTCTAGTTGTCTTCCTGAAGATGCAGGTGCCAGACTCGAAAAGTTACAACTGGATGATCCCGAGAAAGATGCAACTCCAAAATACGTCAAGGTCTCCACATCAACGCCGATCGGATAAGTTGAAGATCAAAATGGTGCAAATCCTTTAGAAGAAGGAGATGCCCAAGAAGTAGTCGAAGCTCCTGACGCCAGACTTCTTGAGCTCAGACACGTGAGGGATCATCCTAGAGATCAGATCATCGGAGATCCTCGTGATGGGGTCAGAACTCGAAGAGGTACCATTAACGAGATTTTGCATCTTAGCTTCCTGTCACAGGTTGAGCCAAAGAAGTTCGACGAGGCGAACAAAGATGCTGCATGGATTTTGGCCATGCAAGATGAATTGCATCAATTCGAACGATGCAACGTTTGGACGCTGGTTCCCAGACCACAAAAGCAGAATGTGATTGGCACCAAGTGGATCTTCAGAAACAAACTGGATGAACATGGTGTCATCATAAAGAACATGGCCAGGCTAGTGGCTCAAGGTTACCGAAAGGAGGAGGGGATTGACTTCGACCAGACCTTTGCACCAGTGGCAAGGCTCGAGGCCATGAGATTGTTCCTGGCGTATGCTTCGCACAAAGGATTCACTGTCTATCAAATGGACATGAAACCAGCCTTCTTGAACGGAGACCTGAAAGAGGAAGTATACGTCGCTCAACCCCCAGGTTTTGTCAGTCCTACTTATCCTAATCATGTATATTTTCTTAATAAAGCACTATATGGTTTAAAGCAAGCTCCTCGAGCTTGGTATGAGACCTTGTCTAGTTTTCTTCTTCAGAACAAGTTCTCTAGAGGAAAAATAGATAAGACATTTTTTCTTAGGGAAGTCAAAGGCAAGATCTTGCTGGTGCAAATCTATGTCGATGACATTATATTCGGCTCAACGGACAATAATCTTTGCAAAAAGTTCTCTAAACTTATGCAAGGAAAGTTTGAAATGAGCAGTATGGGAGAGCTAAAGTATTTCTTGGGACTTCAAGTGAAACTGTCTGAGGATGGAATCTTCATCTCTCAGACGAAGTTCACAAATGAACTCAAGAAATTCGGAATGGAGAATGCAACCTCTATGAGGACTCCAATGGGATCCACTATGTCTCTGGATAAGGATGAGAAAGGTAAACCTTTCGATGAAACCAAATACAGAAGCATCATTGGATCCCTGCTCTACCTTACTGCCAGTAGACCGGATATCATATTCTCCATATGTGTCTGTGCCAGATATCAGGTGAACACTAAGGAATCTCACTATATCGCTGCAAAGAGAATTCTAAGATACCTTAAAGGTACCCCCAATCTTGGCTTATGGTACCCGAGAAACAATGATGTCGAGCTAATAGGTTTTTCAAATGCTGATTTTGCAGGGAGTAGGGATGACAGGAAAAGCACTTCCGGGACGTGTCAATTCCTGGGAAGAAGGCTTATTTCATGTAACAGCAAGAAGCAGAATTGTGTAGCAACCTCCACTACAGAGTCTGAGTACATCTCGGCTGGCAGCTGTTGCGCACAACACCTATGGATAAGAAACCAGTTAGCCGACTATGACCTCCAGTTCAAGGAAGTACCAATGTACTACGAATCCTCAAGTGCAATTGCTATTGCCAACAATCCGGTATCGTACAGCAGAAAGAAGCATATTGAAGTGCGATACCACTTCATTCGGGAGTACGTGGAGAACAAGGACATCTCTCTCTGCTATGTCCCCACAGACAAGCAGATTGCAGATATTTTCACAAAGCCCTTAGACGAGGCCAAGTTCAGTCTCTTCAAAACTGAATTGAGGATGCTCAACTATGAGGAATGAAGACTCCAGAAGCTCCTGGCTCATGCATCTAGGGGGAGCATCTGCCAGGAACTCAAGTGTAAGTATAGGTGCAAGAACTGAGGGGGAGCATGGTGTCAAATGCACCAGACCCAGATTTGCAGAAGCAGAAAAGGGGGAGATTACCCTCTCGACTAAGGTTAAGGTGGCTCCAAGTTTGCTCTCAAGTAATTGGTAATGAATATCTCTCTCAACTCAATTTTAAGTTTATGATTTTCATTCCTATATGCTCTATTCACCTTAGCTTGTAGGGTTTAGGCTTCTTCAAATAGGGGGAGATTGTTGGGTATTGTATCCACAATGTACCTGATTTGAAGAAGCCCCTGAACAAGCTAAGTTAAATAGACAGAGTGTTTGATGAAATCTTTTAAGTTGTGCTTGCAGTTATTCCACGCTAAGTACACACCAATGTCAGGGTGCAGTGGGTCAATATACACGGGTCTGCGCGACGTAATCCCTCGTTGAGCAGATCAGTGTGTTGGCCTACGTGTACTCTCTCTATTGGGGTGTACTTAATTTCAAGTACAGGGCTATGATAAAGAAAGAGCAGACAAGGAGCAAGGATGGGCCAAAGACCAGCTCACGGGTTGAAAGATGAGAATCGTCTAAGTGTAAATCGTCGAGAATCACTAAGTGATTCTCACTGATTCGTCGAGAATCACTAGTGATTCTCGACGAGTCGTCGAGAATCACTAGATGATTCTCGCCAGGTTAGGTCAGCTGTCTCGACGCAGTCAGAAAATTCTCTAAGGCAGAATCGTCGAGAATCACTAAGTGATTCTCGCCGATTCGTCAAAAATGACTTTGTATTCTCGACGATTCGGCAAGAATCAAAAGTGATTCCCGCCGATTCTCCCTGGCCTCTATAACCTGTGCAGCCAGAATTCGCCAAGTAGAATTTGGCAAGAATCGTAAGTGATTCTCGCCGATTCGTCGAGAATCACCTACGATTCTCGCCGATTTTGCCTTGGGCGATATTTCCGAATTCCTGGACCGGTCCATGTTACCCGCAGCTATTTGAACCGGACTTTGGTCTTTGCTTTGGTGGGGCCTACAACGGTCATCTCCATGACCTATTGTATAAATACACAGGTATTTGTGTACAGTGGTTTTACGGAGATAACATACGAAAGCCGAGCCGCCGACTAACCCTAAAATCGCGAACCTGCTCCGCCTAGCTTTCCCTGTAACCAACATGACTTTGAGTCAACATAGTCATTTGTGTACCGTGTTGAGTTCAGAAAGCCTAGCTTTCCCTGTAACCAACATGACTTTGAGTCAACATATGGCCATCACTTCAGGCCCTCGGTTGCAAAGCTGAAGAGCCGGTATGATGGGTGGACCTTTCCTTTCTCAGCAGCAGAGGCTTTCTTGGCAGCCTTATTCTTGCTCTTGTTCCTGTTTCTCCTGGATGAGGAGCTAGATACCCCTACATGCCCCAAGCCAGCTCCTTTGGCCTGAGCAGAGAAGGTATCTACTAATGGAAGAACAATTTTTGGCATAGAGAAGCTATTGACGATCTTCCTTTCTGCCGCAAGTAGTTCTTCCAACTTGTCGACTTCCTCCTGCTTAAGATCAAGGAGCTTAAGAGACTCTGATGAGTTGTAAATATACCTATATTTTCGTATTTTATTTAAGTCATTTTTGTTTATTTTTATATTTTTTTAGTTTGTTTTATTCAATAAAATGTTCCTTTTTTTTGTAAAAATATATTCTAACTTAGCTTATTTTTATTTTCTGAATTTTTTGCAGAAAATTAATTTTCGGCCTTGTCACGCCCGTGTCACCCCCCGACACGGGCGTGTCAGGCTCTCAACTCAACCTGCCAGAAAAAATTAACAATTTCAATGTTCCGAGCCCGACACACCCCCGTCACGCCCGTGTCCAAGCCTCGTCACGCCCGTGTCAATGTCGGCACGCAAATCTCCGTCAACCGTCAACGCTGCCGACATCGGATGCCTCAAGTTTTTGGCGCCGTTGCCGGGGAAAATTTTCGACTTACTATTTTGAATTCCTGAAACCTATTAATTTTACCCTTTATTTTTACTAATACATATATATATAAAAAAAAATTTGATCAACCAAAAAAAAAAAAAAAAATTAATAATAATAATAATAATAATATCAATATTAATATTAATAATAAATACTAAAAAAAAACTTTAAAAAAAAAGAGAAAAAAAAATCAGAAAAATTTAAATTCTAAAACTAAAAAAAAAAAACAAATCAAAAACTTAAAAAAAAAATAAAAATAAAAAAACTTAAAAAATTATAAAAATTAAAAATTTAAAAATTTAAAAATAATAAAAAAAATGTTGATGGAAATTTTTTCCTTTTCATCAAAAAATTAAAAAAATTCAACAAAAATATTTTTCTTCTTTATTTTATTTTGCCTTTATCTTATTTTCTTATTTTCATTTTATTTTTCTTTTCAAATCAAAAAAAAAAAACTAAGAGAATTTTTTTTATAAAACAAAAAAACTAATTATATATCTATTTTGTCGTTTCGGCGCGCTTCACAATTGTGAGCGTTAGGGGATCGCATATCGATGACGCTCACTTAGCTAAGACGTTAGCTTCCGAGTCACACCCACTTGTCGCACCCTATCGCCCGCACCTTTTTCGCCGAATTTTTCTTTTTAGTTTTTTTTATATTATATTTTTGCTATTTCTTTTAACTTTTGCAGGGTTATTCTTAACGGGCTTCCCCGAACGCCGTTTAGGGAAGATTTCTAAACCCCTGTTTTTACTTTTTTGTACATATTTATTTATATCTCGTTCCTCATACTTAGTGCAACATTGGGGACAATGTTGGACTTAAGTATGGGGGTGTTTCCTATTTTCTGTCCTTTTATTTCAAGCACTTAATAAAAATCCAAAAAACTGCAAAAATTAAAAATTTCAAAAAAAATATTTTCATGCTTTAAATATTAATAAAATTTTCAAAAAATGAAACATCGCTCCGCGACGTTCGACTCATCGAACCAACCACAAATAAGAGTCTGTTCGCGGGCGATCCTTTTTACTTTGTAAATATTCTGTAAATATTCGCGTCTCTTTCCTCTTTTCTTTCCTATCTTGTAAAAATTTCTCTCCTCTTGTAAATATTTCCGAAAATTAAAAAATCAAAAAAATTTTATATAAATCAAAAACTAAAAAAAAAATTGCATAACCTTTAAAAATTTCCAAAAAAATGATAAAAACACCAAAATATCAAAAAAAAATTTAGAAAAACTCATAAAAATCAAAAAAATTATTTTGTAAAAAAATAATTCGAATCCCTTATTTCTTAACCTCTTTGCTCTCCAAAATAATCGTTTCGAGTTAATTTATAAGCGAATTTTAATTAATTCTTTATTTACTATTCGTTTTTTAATTGTAGCTCGATAGACTTAAGTTTCTGGGGTTAAGATTTTAAAGAATTTTTTATGTCTTTTTCTTATTATAGGGAACTTGTTTTCTCATTTTCACTTCTTGTTTTTTTGAAATAAAGCACGTTTTTATGTTAGAAAATAACATTTATGGATTTTACATTATTTCTACTTATGCTTATTGAAACGTAGGAACGTTCAAATTAAAAAGGTTGCTCTCGAAATTTTTTATTAAACTCTAGTTTTCTTCTAAAAAATTCATCTCATCCACTTTTTTTCATGCCTTACTTGGTATGATTCCCCACTCACCCTTAAAAGATCTTATGTCAATGGGGATAAGATTTCGTCCCGTAAACATAGGCGCCCAATATTTTAAAAAGATTATACGTTACGGAGTAAGAGGATAAAATTCATTACTCCTATACATATACATTGGGTTTATTATTTTTTATGAAGAAAGAAAGAAAAATTGTTAGGAAAATAAGATTTCATTTTCCTTATAATCCAAAAAGAAAAAAATGTGGAGGTTCGAGAAAAAAATTACCTCGCCTCAAAAATCCAAGCCTTCTTCATATCCGCCAATCCACTTAGCCTAATTTTCATGATTCTAGAATTAATCTAAATCTTTTTGAGAGCATAATTTTTAAATTGAATTATTTCCTATCAATTTCTTTTTAGCTAAAGTTTTTTCGATAATTCCAATCCATTTTTGTTAAACTAACAAAATAATTTTTGCTTTCTATTTTTCTGTTTAGAAGTATTTTTTGAAACGGTTCCTCTATTTATAACACTTTCATAATTTAGGATTTAATTCCGAAACCCCGGAAATTTATTTCGATCTTTCGTACAATTATGTTAAGCGTTAGTTAAATTTAGGACTCTTTTTAATTCCTTATAGGTTCATCTCCAACTTTTGCTCTGGAATAGCAAAAGCTTAAGTATGGGGGTATTTGATGAGTTGTAAATATACCTATATTTTTCGTATTTTATTTAAGTCATTTTTGTTTATTTTTATATTTTTTTAGTTTGTTTTATTTAATAAAATGTTCCTTTTTTGTAAAAATATATTCTAACTTAGCTTATTTTTATTTTCTGAATTTTTTGCAGAAAATTAATTTTCGGCCTTGTCACGCCCGTGTCACCCCCCGACACGGGCGTGTCAGGCTCTCAACTCAACTAGCCAGAAAAAATTAACAATTTCAATGTTCCGAGCCCGACACGCCCCCGTCACGCCCGTGTCCAAGCCTCGTCACGCCCGTGTCGATGTCCGCACGCAACTCTCCGTCAACCGTCAATGCTGCCGACATCGGATGCCAGCTGTCCGAGTCACGCCCACCTGTCACGCCCGTGACAAGCTTGTCACGCCCGTGACCGCCCCGTGGATCGCCCCGAAGTCAAAGCGCGCGTCAAATCCACAGCTCCAGCTCCCCGTCACGCCCCCCTGTCACGCCCGTGACCTGGGGCGTGACCGCCACGTTTTCAGCCGAAGTCAAAGCTCCAGTCAAATCACCAATCAGCTCATGAACAGTACTGACACGCCCCCCTGTCACGCCCGTGACCTAGGGCGTGACCAACCCGAAATTTTGCCTATATAAAGGCAGCTGCTGTATGAGATTCTTGTCTTTATTTTGACCATTTTGCTAAGGGTTATGCTGCCCAAATATATTCCAAATGCTATGTAAGGGAAATTTCTCCCCCTCTCCTTAACTTTTGCCCTTTTTTGTGTCTTGTAACTTGTTCTTTTAATTAATGAAACGTGATTTTCTTCTCTTTATACGTGTTTGGAATGGATCTAAGCAACTCTCCCTTTAGCAATCTTATTTCTTATCTTAGCTTTTTCATTTTATATTTTCATTTTTAAAGCTTTTTAACTCGTTTAGTTTAGGATTTTATCGCATTTTCTAGCCGTTGTAATGCCCGTTTTATTTTCATTTTCCGCACCCGTTTAGCTTTAGTTTATTTTTATTTTCACTTTTTATGCATTTCCAGCGCATTCTAGCGGTAGAAATGCAGTTGTTCTAATTTTTCGCCAACTTCCATTTTGCGTTTATTTGCAAAACTTTTCGCTCCGTTTAATTTTTATTTTTACTTTTTATGCATTTCTACCGCATTTTAGCGGTAGAAATGCAGTTGTTTTAATTTTTCAGTCACTTTGCTTTTTCTTATTTCTGTAGAGTGCGTGCGTGTATGAGTTAGATTTTATAGCTTAATTTCAATTTCTGTAGAGTGTGTGCGTATGCATTTATTTTCGCCTACTCGTTAAGAGTTAAATGGCGCTCAGCTTTCATTTCCCGCCCACTCGTTTGAGTGGGACTCGTCTTTTATTGCTTTCATTTTCTTCCTACTCACTTGAGTAGGAAAACTTAGAGTGCGTGCGTGTGTTTACTTATTGTAGAGTGCGTGTGTGTGATTTTACTTTCCTGTAGAGTGTGTGCGTGTATGGGTATAAATTTACCCCCGCCCACTCGCTCGAGCCGGGATTCGCATTTACTGCTTTCTTCAGTCCTACTCATTTGAGTAGGACTTGCAATTTTCAGCTTTCTTTACTGCTTTCTTACTGCTTTCTTTATTGCTTTCTAGCGTAAGTATCCCCATTCCGATGAGTGGCTAACCGCCCTTAGCCCTCAATATCGAAGAGCATTGGGACAGATAAAGCAGCTTTAAATAATTAAAGGTCCTGTTTTCTATTTAATTAAATTTCTTAAGGTTTGCCCCTGGTTAACGACACGTAGGACCGCATATCGATGTGCGGGCTCTATTTCCGTTATCCATACGCAACGCCGAGAGGCCGTACGTATGGACCGATCACCCTTGGGTAAAGAGAGATCCGCGCTAACCCTCGAGAGAGGAGGCGCGTGACTCTACCGGATTGGGTTCCCCACCCAATAGCGGGGTTCTCAGCGTAATGCGGGCGTTAAGAGGAATCCTTCGTCGGTCTAGCGATCGGTCGAATAGTCTTAGCGTTCAGGTGAGCGATATCCCTAGACCAAGGTGAGCTCATATCTAAGGAACCTCCACGGCCGAGTCTCCGCCTTAATTAATTTGAAAATTAGGATCTCTTTTTTATTAAAAGTTTACTTTAGTTCAATTCTCTTTTTGATAGCGTCGCGCTAAGTTGGTCATCGGACTTCCGCACTTATTTACTGCATTTTTTTCCTGCTTTCTTTTAACGCTTATTATTATTATGCCTTTTATAAAATTTTTATGCCATTTCCTTTTTTATATAAAACCTAAAATATTATCGGTAGAATAATAGGCTTTCAGGGAAAGAGTAGATATAGCTAAGCCGGCCCCGAGAACAATACGACCCCGATATTCCTCCACACGGGAATATCCTGTACTACACGCGATAGGTGCACTTGCCTCCCTCTCGTTAAAACTCGGTTTCTAACAAAACAAAACGCTCTTCTTTTTATAAATAAAAACCTCCACTTTCACACCTAAATAAGAGCCGGCGTTTTAACCCTCAGACTCTGAATGCTTTAAAGTCAGGTCCAAATGCTCCTGTCGGAGGGAGATCAAACTGGTGATCTCTTCCCTCAGGGATACACTCTCACCTTTAAGGAATTTAACTTCCTTTTTCTCAGCCTTCAGTCTCTTTCGACATTCCACGAAAGTATTGAGCAGAAGCTCATACTTATCGAGGAGCTCAGCATCACGGGCAGAAGGGCTATCCTCAGGGTCATCATCCTGAGACTCAGGATCAGATTCAGAGTCGGAGAGAGGGGTGTGAGCTTTTACCTTCCCAGTAAATGGAGGGCAATCTCCTTCCGAGTCACAGCGACCCATTAGCCCAAAGTAGGCTTCCTCGTCATCGCTGGTGTCTGATGTGTCAGATTCACTCAGCGTCTTTGGCTTCTTCGCGATGTAACTTGAAAGTGAAGGGATAGATACTACTCTAGAGGGGGGGTGAATAGAGTTATCAAATTTTGCACAGACAAAACTTAATATTCTACCCAACTCCCTTGGAGTGAAGTGCGGAATGAAAAGATTATAGATATTGATTTAACCTTAAAGCCTAACACAAGTGATGTGTACAAACACAAGCTAACTGTAATTACAGTTAAGCTTGGAAAAACCTAATCAGCAACTAGCAACCTAGTTATATCTAATCACAGCCACAATGCAGGAATTAAACAATGGAATCCAGACGACACAAGGAAATTTATAGTGGTTCCCCAAACAACTTGGGTACGTCCACTCTTCTACCCACACGGTAGGAATCCACTCAGGTTTTTGATCAGGTGCCCTGCCACCAACAGGATCTGTTTCAGGTAGATCCAGAAACCCTTTAGACTTTTGATCAGGTGTCTAAAAACCAAGCACAGGTTTTTGATCAGGTGCCCTGCCACCAAGGGATACTTTTGAAGGGAGTAATAACCCTGTACAGGAGGGGGAAGAAGGTTAAGATGTCTTCTCTATTTTAAAATAGATTAGAGAAGCACAGAAGCTTGCACTGAGCTAGAATGCTGTAAAGAATCAAGGCTCCCCCTGGCTCAAAGATGTCCAGGTGAAGTCTTGCTTCAGTGCAGAAAAACTCTTCAGAAAGTTCTGAAGGAAAAACTACAGGAAGAAAAATAAATAATAAAATCAAAGTTCTTCAAGCAGCTATCTTCTTCTTCTTCTTCTTCAAAGGAACTCTGAGTTGAACTTCCTGAAAGCAGGAGAACTCAGGTGAAGAAGAGATGAAGATCTTAACACTTCTCAGTTAGATGGAGATTGCTGAGAGCAGGAAGCTTGAACTAGATGAAGGCTTGAGAGCTTGAGAATGTGTGTAACACTGGTTAGCTATTAGCTTCTATTAACTAGCTTGAATCCTTCTTCAAAGGGTTCTTTATATAATCATCAGCAAGCAACGGCTCTCTTCCATTTGAATTATTTGTCTTCTTCTGAGCCTTGAGACATGGGCTGTAAATATCAAGAAGACAGAAATATCTCTGCAGCAAAACATTCTATAAAGGGAATAAACCACTTTTCTAAGAAGCTGCAGGCTTAAAACAAATAACAGAATGACTAAATAAAGTCACATCAGAAATAATCTCTTTATAGCAAAAGAAGACTTTTCAGTCTAACGGCTATAAAGGGCTGACAATAGATAAAGTAAATTAAAATGACAGCTAATAAGACAAACAACTTTATCTTAAAAAGATTTGACTCAGGCAAAAGAGATGGAGCAAATATTGCCTGGTTATATTATCATACAGCTTAAAATACTGTGCCAGAAAATGTATTAATTAATTAAATATAATAAATAAATACAAAATACAAAGGCAGACAGAAAACGTCGAACGACCTTCGAAGATCGTCGAACGACGCACGGAGATCGTCGAGCTATCGGGCAGATAGTCGAACGATCCAGATAGTCGAACTATCGAAGAAGATAGTCGAACTACAGATAGTCGAACTATCGGCAGATAGTCGAACTATCAGATAGTCGATCTATCTAGGATAGATAGTCGAACTATCAAGCGCACAGAGATAGTCGACCTATCAAGCAGATAGTCGACCTACCTCAGAAAATAGATCGTCGATCTATCAAAAGATAGTCGAACTATCAAAACAAACTAGATAGTCGAGCTATCAACAGATAGTCGAACTATCAGATAGTCGACCTATCAGGACAGATAGTCGAACTATCAAAGGCAACAGATAGTCGAACTATCAACAGATAGTCGAACTATCAAGACAAAACAGATAGTCGATCTATCAACAGATAGTCGAACTATCAAGGCGGAACAGATAGTCGACCTATCAACAGATAGTCGAACTATCAGATAGTCGATCTATCAGAACAGATAGTCGAACTACCTCGCCAAGCAGATAGTCGAACTATCAACAGATAGTCGAACTATCAACGCAAAATAGATAGTCGATCTATCAACAGATAGTCGATCTATCAACAGATAGTCGAACTATCAACGCAGACAAGGCGTCGACCAACTGATAGACGATCGTCGATCAGCCGATAGACGATAGTCGAGCGGCGTTCGACTATCGTCGAACGAAAAACCTACTTAACCAAATTCTCAATCTGGAAAAGTGAGGACTCTACAGCTAGACTCCTAACCATTGACCATAAGTATTTCTTGGGTCAAGGGCCACAAAGGAGAGGACTAAACTCAAATCAAAACTAGGGTACCAACAATCTCCCCCTATTTGAGTTAAGTCTCTCAAAATCTAAAACAGCTAGCAATAGAACACTAGAAATAAATTCAGCAAATAGTTAACAATAAACTGGCAGATTATCAATCAGATAGACAAATATAGCACAGCAGTTAATTAAACTATTAAGAATCTTTAGAGTCTGGTAAAGGATCAGAAGAACTAGAAACAAAAGAAATTTTTCTTAGAGGGTCATCTGATTCTTTCTTTGACATTTTTAGGTCCTGCGCACCAATGATCTTCAGCTCTGTAGCCCTAGGGACAACAGCTTCAGGGTGCTTTTCCATGTATTTTGACGGATCAAAAATCTCAGGATTGACCTGGAACTTTTCAAATTCTTTCTTTCTGTAAGCTGACATGGTAGTAAAACCAGTCGTATCTTTACCTTCGGCTCTTGCTTTTCTTATTTGGGCTGCTCCAACTAGCTCTTGAAAGCGAGCCATCCTAAAGTTAGGATCGAGCTCAGGATTTTCATACACAGGCTCAGGAGAAGCAGCATCAGCTATTTTATCTAGATAAGACATTAGAGTATACTTAGCAGAGAGGTTCTTGCTAGATATTTTAAAGCAAAGTAAACTATTTACCTTTCGAAATACTTTTCTCAGATTGAACTGGAGTTGGAGATGAAATTCTCTTCTTTGGAGAAGGAGGTGGGGAAAAGGTTGTGAAAGTGAAGGGATAGATACTACTCTAGAGGGGGGGTGAATAGAGTTATCAAATTTTGCACAGACAAAACTTAATATTCTACCCAACTCCCTTGGAGTGAAGTGCGGAATGAAAAGATTATAGATATTGATTTAACCTTAAAGCCTAACACAAGTGATGTGTACAAACACAAGCTAACTGTAATTACAGTTAAGCTTGGAAAAACCTAATCAGCAACTAGCAACCTAGTTATATCTAATCACAGCCACAATGCAGGAATTAAACAGAGGAATCCAGACGACACAAGGAAATTTATAGTGGTTCCCCAAACAACTTGGGTATGTCCACTCTTCTACCCACACGGTAGGAATCCACTCAGGTTTTTGATCAGGTGCCCTGCCACCAACAGGATCTGTTTCAGGTAGATCCAGAAACCCTTTAGACTTTTGATCAGGTGTCTAAAAACCAAGCACAGGTTTTTGATCAGGTGCCCTGCCACCAAGGGATACTTTTGAAGGGAGTAATAACCCTGTACAGGAGGGGGAAGAAGGTTAAGATGTCTTCTCTATTTTACAATAGATTAGAGAAGCACAAAAACTTGCACTGAGCTAGAATGCTCTAAAGAATCAAGGCTCCCCCTGGCTCAAGAATGTCCAGGTGAAGTCTTGCTTCAGTGCAGAGAAACTCTTCAGAAAGTTCTGAAGGAAAGAGCTACAGGAAGAAAGTAAATAATAAAATCAAAGTTCTTCAAGCAGCTATCTTCTTCTTCTTCTTCTTCAAAGGAACTCTGAGTTGAACTTCCTAAAAGCAGGAGAACTCAGGTGAAGAAGAGATGAAGATCTTAACACTTCTCAGTTAGATGGAGATTGCTGAGAGCAGGAAGCTTGAGCTTGATGAAGGCTTGAGAGCTTGAGGATGAACAACTGGTTAGCTATTAGCTTCTGTTAACTAGCTTGAATCCTTCTTCAAAGGGTTCTTTATATAATCATCAGCAAGCAACGGCTCTCTTCCATTTGAATTATTTGTCTTCTTCTGAGCCTTGAGACCTGGGCTGTAAATATCAAGAAGACAAAAATATCTCTGCAGCAAAACATTCTATAAAGGGAATAAATCACTTTCTAAGAAGCTGCAGGCTTAAATCAGATAACAGAAAGACTAAATAAAGTCACATCAGAAATAATCTCTTTATAGCAAAAGAAGACTTTTCAGTCTAACGGCTATAAAGGGCTGACAATAGATAAAGTAAATTAAAATGATAGCTAATAAGACAAACAACTTTATCTTAAAAGGATTTGAACTCAGGCAAAAGAGATGGAGCAAATATTGCCTGGTTATGTTATCATACAGCTTAAAATACTGTGCCAGAAAATGTATTAATTAATTAAATATAATATAATAAATAAATACAAAATACAAAGGCAGACAGAAAACGTCGAACGACCTTCGAAGATCGTCGAACGGCGCACGGAGATCGTCGAGCTATCGGGCAGATAGTCGAACGATCCAAATAGTCGAGCTATCGAAAAAGATAGTCGAACTACCCCGGCAGATAGTCGAGCTATCAGAACAGATAGTCGAACTATCAGATAGTCGATCTATCTAGGACAGATAGTCGAGCTATCAAGCGCACAGAGATAGTCGACCTATCAAGCAGATAGTCGACCTACCTCAGAAAACAGATAGTCGATCTATTAGAAGATAGTCGAACTATCAGAACAAACCAGATAGTCGATCTATCAGCAGATAGTCGAACTATCAGATAGTCGACCTATCAGGACAGATAGTCGAACTATCAAAGGCAACAGATAGTCGAACTATCAAAAGATAGTCGAACTATCAAGACGAAACAGATAGTCGATCTATCAACAGATAGTCGAACTATCAAGGCGGAACAGATAGTCGACCTATCAACAGATAGTCGAACTATCAAGGCGGAACAGATAGTCGACCAACTGATAGACGATCGTCGATCAGCCGATAGACGATAGTCGAGCGGCGTTCGACTATCGTCGAACGAAAAACCTACTTAACCAAATTCTCAATTTGGAAAAGCGAGGACCCTACAGCTAGACTTCTAACCATTGACCATAGATATTTCTTGGGTCAAGGGGCACAAAGGAGAGGACTAAACTCAAATCAAACTAGGGTACCAACAATCTCCCCCTATTTGAGTTAAGTCTCTCAAAATCTAAAACAGCTAGCAATAAAACACTAAAAATAAATTTAGCAAATAGTTAACAATAAACTGGCAGATTATCAATCAGATAGACAAATATAGCACAGCAGTTAATTAAACTATTAAGAATCTTTAGAGTCTGGTAAAGGATCAGAAGAACTAGAAACAAAAGAAATTTTTCTTAGAGGGTCATCTGATTCTTTCTTTGACATTTTTAGGTCCTGCGCACCAATGATCTTCAACTCTGTAGCCCTAGGGACAACAGCTTCAGGGTGCTTTTCCATGTACTTTGACGGATCAAAAATCTCAGGATTTACCTGGAACTTTTCAAATTCTTTCTTTCTGTAAGCTGACATGGTAGTAAAACCAGTTGTATCTTTTCCTTCGGCTCTTGCTTTTCTTATTTGGGCTGCTCCAACTAGCTCTTGAATGCGAGCCATCCTAAAGTTAGGATCGAGCTCAGGATTTTCATACACGGGCTCAGGAGAAGCAGCATCAGCTATTTTATCTAGATAAGTCATTAGAGTATACTTAGCAGAGAGGTTCTTGCTAGATATTTTAAAGCAAAGTAAACTATTTACCTTTCGAAATACTTTTCTCAGACTGTACTGGAGTTGGAGATGTAATTCTCTTCTTTGGAGAAGGGGGTGGGGAAAAGGTTGGTCTTTGAACCACAGTCTCCTTCATTTGTCTTTGAGAACCATAAAATGATTTGCCTTGAGAGCTTTGATAACCTTGTCTTGGTTGGGGCTGAACAGACGCAGATTTTCCAAAGGAGGCAGTAGGATGAGCTGAAAGGTTCCCAGAGGCTCCTGCACCAGGAGGTGGAGGAGGGGGACCTCTGGGAGTCCATCTTGAGACAGGACAATCATACCTCTTGGTTCTTTTTCTTTCTTTTTGCTGATTCTTCGAAAACCACATCCAATGCTGAAATTCCTTGGATTTAGGGTCAATGCCCTTCAAAATGTAATATGGAATATCATTATCCTTACTGGGAGGAGGAGGAGGAGCAGCTTTTCTTTTCTTTGCAGCAGATTTCTTTTTCTTTGACTTCTCAGACATATCAGAATCATCATCATCAGACTGAGATGAGGGAGGATTTTCATAAGGATCATAGGCTTCTAAAACAGCCTTTTCTTTAAGCTTTGAAGCAGATTTCTCCCTTTCCTCTTCCATGGCATCCAGAGCCAGAAGGGAGTCTAAATCCAACCCTGGAGAGTCATCCCAGATGGTTGACTTTTCAATTTGCAAATCTTTCTCTTTCTCTTTTAAAGATTGAACTCTTAAATCCCAAGCTGCTCTTGCTTGAGCTTCTTCTAAACTCAGAACAGAGTCAACTTTGACTTCCTCTTTCTCAGACTCATCTTCTTTATTATCTAAGAAGGATTCCAATTCAAGGTCTACTTGAGTATCAGAAACACTTGGGTCAGCTTCAACAACAACTGCTATGATCTAAGCAGTTAAATCTTCTTTAATAATATCTGTAAAATTATGAATACATATCTGCTAAATAAGCTTGAATCATTCCTTCAAGGTATTCACAAACTATCAAATTAATCGACTCATCAACAAAACGAATGAAAGAGTTACCTTCATACTTAACCATCTCCCATGATTCATTCAGATAAGAAGTTATAATTCCTTCCAGGAATCTAGCAATCATAGGAGTGGTAAGATCTTCTAAGCAGACTTTAACTGCAATCTCAGATAGCAGGATTCCATCTGCTATATCCTTATCAGACAAAACTGGAGCTATAACTTTCTCAGCAGGAGCTGTCACTTCCTGGGCTGGAGCTATCTCTTTCTCAGCTGGATCTATCTCTTCCTGGGCAGACATGACAACATCTGGAACTATTTCTTCCTGAGCAGATTCTTCCTGGGCAGACATGACTGAATCTTTTATAGCTGGAGGGGAGGCAGGATGGTCTGAGGCATCTTCATTGACCATCTCCCCCTGCCTGATTTCAGTGGATACTGAAACCAGGCCCCTAGAGGAAGATGGCTCAGCTGATTTTGAAAGGCATTTGATGGAGGCAGATAAGAGATCAATGGAGGCAGCAAGGGGAGCGATTGCCTCTTCAATCATAGTTTTGATTGATGGGGTAATCAGCTCCACAATGCGGGAGATAAGCTCAGGAGAGATCTCAATGGATGAAGGATGTGAGGTGGATGGAGCTGCAGCAGATATGGTAGTGGTGCTGGGATGAGAAATGGTGTGGACAGGGGATCGAGCAGGAGATGGAGCAGGAGAGTTTATTGGGGAATGAATTGGAGAATGAATTGGAGATACAGGAGGAGTAAGAATTCTCTCTGATCCTAACAAATCAAAGCTAGGAGCAGATATCCTAGCCAGATGAGCAGGTAGAGGAGAGGCTAGAGGAGACAGAGGAACAACCGTAGTTGTTTCAGGAGCAGCAGAGGAAGAAGGTCGTACCTCAGCAGAAGTTGATGGTACTTCAACTGAGGCAGACGGCAATGCAGAGGAGGAGGAAGGAAGAGCTGAGCCAGCTTCAACAGGTTGAGGAGCGACTGATACAGTCCTTGTGTCCTCAGATGTTGCTGGAGCAGATTTCACAAACGTCCTCTTCCACTTAGAGAACAAGTGGGGATCCATCTTCTTGTTGGCGTTGATTGTTGTTGCAGTTGAACTTAGCAGCTGGGGGTATTTCTCTTTAAGGAAGATTCCAATGACCCTTCCTAGGGTGACTTCCTTCTTACCAGTCTTTTTCCTGATTAAATCAAACAAAACAGCTGCCCAATCTATCCTTTTTCGATTAACAATTGCACACATGAGTGCGAATTGCTGCCTTGTTATATTGTCGTGGGCAGAGTGCTTACCCAGGAGCACTTTTCCTACTACCTCAGCGAGGAACTTGATCTTGAAGGGGAAGTTTACTTTGAGCAGCTTGGTGGGAATGCCCTCAGCATGTCCCAGCTCAACCAGCATTCTTCCAAATTCCTGAGCATCTTGCTCATAATCCTCATCACCAATAACTAATCCAAAAACATCAGATAAGACGGCCGGAGTCAGGATAACTTCTTCTCCGCCTATGGTACCAGTCATCGATTCGTCTGTGGAAGACGACGTGAAAGCCCATTCTTTGATTTCTGGAATGTTGATCTTAATCCTTTCAGACATCAGCTTCTCTAAACCCTGATCCCTGCAGAGCTGGAGAACTTCCACGATTCCGGCATCGCAGCTACTGAATGCTTCGAAATCCACACTGAATCCTGCATCAAACTTCACGACGGCTAAAACTGCTAGAAAGACCGCCATGGATTCGCCGGAGAAAGCACGAGAAAGCTGCAGAGAACGAAGAAGACGAAATGCCCGGAAATCGCAAGCGGGAAAGCAGAATGCGAAAGGGCACGCTCCGTCGACGATAAAACAAAAGATCTTTTAACCTAGGTCGACTATCGGTTTTATATTAGACCGGAAATAGTCGATCTATTAAAAAGATACTTGACCCGATAGTCGAACGGCCGTTCGACGATCGGCTCAGAAGCAGAGTAGTCGAACCATCGTTCGGCTATTTCTGGCTTCACACGCAGCAAGCTGTCGTCGTTCAGAGATCGACGATGAGCTCAACCTGTTCGACGATGGTCGAACGTCGATCGACGATCTTCAAACAGATAAGCTATCATTAACCATAGGTCGACGATAGGCTCAATCCGTTTGACGATCATCGTTCGACGATCTTCAAGCAGATTTCAACAAAGGCATATATAGTCACACTTAGTCTCGTCCATTAATCATGCCTAGTTGAACTAAAAAGAACAGATGCTTCTGTTCATCTAAAGGCTTGGTGAATATATCACCTCTCTGAAACTCAGTGGATATGAACTCAAGACAGATCTTGTTCTTTTCCACACAATCTCTCAGGAAATGGTGCCTAATCCCAATGTGCTTGGTTCTAGAGTGGTGCACTGGATTTTGTGCAATTGAAATAGCACTGGTACTATCACACATGATCTTGGTGTTCTTGTGTGAGTAACCATAATCCACAAGCTGGTTTTGAATCCACAGGATCTGTGAACAACAACTGGCAGCTGCTATATATTCAGCCTCTGCAGTTGAAGTTGAGACAGAAGCCTGCTTCTTACAGAACCAAGAGACCAATCTCTCTCCCAGGAACAGGCAAGTTCCTGAGGTGCTCTTCCTGTCAACTCTGCAGCCAGCATAATCAGAATCAGAATATCCAATTAATTCAAATTCTGACTCAGCTGGGTACCAAAGTCCTAGATCTGGACATCCTTTCAGGTATCTCAGGATTCTCTTTAGAAGAATCAGATGAGATTCCTTGGGGTTGACCTGGAATCTAGCACAAAGGCATGTAGCAAACATTATATCTGGCCTACTTGCAGTTAGATATAATAGGGAACCAACAATGGCCCTATAATTCTTTTGATCAACTGGCTTGCCGTGATCATCAGAATCAATAACTACATTAGTAGCCATGGGTGTAGGCATTGCTGAAGCATCAGCCATCCCAAATTTCTTTACCAATTCCTTGGCATATTTGGATTGGGAGATGAAGATACCATCAGCATCTTGCTTAACTTGGAGACCAAGAAAGTAAGACAGCACACCCATGCTACTCATCTCAAACTTAGAATGCATCAAGTTGGAAAACTTTTTGCACAGTTTGGGATCAGTGGAACCAAAGATAATATCATCTACATACACCTGAACTAACAGGATTGTGTCCTTGTGATGCTTGACGAAAAGGGTTCTATCAACTACTCCCCTAGTAAAGTTGTGCTCTAACAGGAAACTAGCTAAGGTCTCATACCAGGCCCTAGGAGCTTGCTTTAGTCCATAAAGAGCTTTCTGCAACTTAAAAACATGAGAAGGCTGAGTTGAAGAAACAAACCCTGGTGGTTGTTCAACAAACACCTCTTCCTTAAGCTCACCATTTAGGAATGCACTTTTGACATCCATTTGGAACACCTTAAACTTCATGAAGGCTGCATAGGCCAAGAAGATCCTTATTGCTTCTAGCCTTGCAACAGGAGCAAAGGTTTGGTCATAGTCTATACCTTCCTCCTGTCTGTAGCCCTGAGCTACAAGCCTAGCTTTATTCCTTACTATGATTCCATTTGCATCTAACTTGTTTCTATACACCCACTTGGTGCCTATGATCAGTTGGCCTTTAGGTCTTGGAACCAAAGTCCAAACTTTACATCTCTCAAATTGATTGAGCTCCTCTTGCATTGCAATGATCCAGTGGGGATCTAGCTCTGCATCTTTAAAGGTGAGGGGCTCAACCTGTGAGAGGAAACAAGCATGCATCACATCCTATCTTAATTGGTGTCTTGTTTGTACACCAGCTGATATGTCTCCAATCACTTGAGATGTGGGGTGATCTCTAAGTGTGACAATGTCAGCAGGTGGGATGTGATCTTCAGCAACAGTTGGGATTAATTCCTCAGGAGGAATTTGATCTACTGTTGGTGGTACAACAACAGCTTCAACAGCTTCAGCAATGTCTTCATCACTGTCTGATTCAGTGATCTGAAGAGTTAATAGTTGAAGAATTTCTTGAGGGGCATCAGGTACCTGCAAAGAACTGGAGGAAGGAGAATTTTCCTTCTCCTTGTAAAACATCTGAGACTCATCAAAAGTCACATGCACAGATTCTTCTATCTTACAGGTTGATTTGTTATAAACCCTATAAGCTTTGCTTACATGGGAATATCCAAGCATAATTCCCATTGCAGCTTTTGCTTCAAATTTTCTAATATATTCTTTATTATTATTATGAATATAAACAATACAGCCAAAAACTCTAAAGTAATTAATTTTTGGTTTCTTTCCTTTAAGCAACTCATAAGGAGTTTTACACTTAAGTTTGTGTATCAAACTTCTATTCAAGACATAGTTGGCTGTACTAACAGCTTCTGCCCAATAGGATAGAGGCATGTTAGCATCTGCCAACAATGTACTAGCAGCTTCAATTAGTGTTCTATTCTTCCTTTCAACTACCCCATTTTGTTGGGGAGTTCTAGGAGCTGAGAAGCTATGTTTGATTCCTTCTCTCTCACAGAATTCTTGCATGAGAAGAGAGTCAAACTCAGTACCATGATCACTTCTGATCAAGGCCACATGAGTAGAGTACTCAGTCTGCACACAAAGTAGAAAGTCTGTAAGGGCTTTGAAGTTATCAGACTTAGTTCTCAAAAAGAAAACCCAACTGAACCTAGAGAAGTCATCTACAATAACTAAAGTGTAATACTTCCCTCCTAAACTCTGTACATTTATTGGGCCAAAAAGGTCCAAATGTAATAAATACAGGATTCTAGGAGAATCACTTTTATTTACAGATTTAAATGAATTCTTGGTTTGCTTGCCTAGCTGACAAGCCTTGCATAGGCTCTCCTTCTTGTAGGGGCAAGAAGGTAAACCTCTAACAAGGTTGTGCTTAGATAACCTAGATATATTTTTAAGGTTTACATGACTAAGCCTTTTATGCCATAGGGAATTATTATTAAGGGTTACTTCATTAAACAGGCAGATTTCAGAGTGAGATGAATTAAAATCTACTAAATAAATATTACCTATTCTAATACCTACTAAAACAACATTATTATTCAAAGTAATATTGCAAGATGAGTTGGAAAATGAAACCTGGTAGCCAGCATCACATAGCTGGCTGACTGAAATCAGGTTATGCTTCAGTCCATTTACATATGCAACTCTCTTGAATGTAACTGCTCTAATTGTGATCTTGCCATAGCCTTCTGTCTGACCACAGCTGGAGTCTCCAAAGATAACCTTTGGGCCAAGCTTAGCTTTGAATTTTGACAGTAGATCTTTATTTCCTGTCATATGCTTAGAGCATTCACTATCCAAATACCACTTATTTTGAGTGATTGGATAGGCCTTCACCTGCAAGACAATTATTTAGACAGAGTGGACCCAGGTAACCTTGGGTCCCTTGTTTTTCACATAAGAAAAACTGGAAATATAAGAGAATGCAGGCTGAGGGTGATAACCTAGTGGGTGAGATCTCCTAGGTGGGATTCTCCATGCTGATGATGGGTCAACAAACCTAGGGTTTCTATTCTCATTTAGGTTTCTATGGGATTGATTATGATTTTGAAAATCATATTGAAATCGTCGATCGACGTTCGACGATGGGCGCTCAGATCGTCGAGCTTCGTTCGACCATGGAGCATCCGATCGTCGAGCGGCGTTCGACGCTCTTTGCATTTCTTTGAAAAACTTCTTTCTCTTTTCTCTCTTAGCTTTATTTAGGGTTTTATTTACAAGGTTTACTTGCTCAGTGTTCTTCTTTCCACTAGCTGAAATGAAGTTCACTGGAGTTGAAAGATTATTTTTAAGCAGGATTGGGGGTTCACTAGGAGAAGCTCCTGAGCCTAGTTTATCATTACCTGACCTAGTGTTAGTCATGCTGGTAATTTCTAACAGCTTAAGGCTTCTACCATTAAGGGATTCTTCTAATCTCTTAGACTTAGCTAATTCTATTTTAAGGAATTTAATTTCTTCACTACAAGTAGTGAGTTCTTCCTTTAACCTAATGTTTTCAGAGGCTATTGATTCTGAGTCAGCTAACCTATTTCTAAGTTCTTTTATTTCTTTTTCTGAACTAATTAAATCTAAACATAAAGATTTAAATTCTAACTTAAATTCTTCTGAAGTAAAATCATAAGATGAAAGTACCTCATCTTCAGTAGGCATCTCTTCATCAGAATCAGAACTCTCTGCAGCAGAGTGGTTGCTGCAGGCATCTATTGCCATTAGGCAAACTTCTTTTGCCTTCTTCTCTTCCTCATCTTCACTGGAGCTTGATGAGGAGGATTCTTCATCAGAATCACTCCAGGTTTCAGCAATGAAACCTCTCTCCTTCTTCTTGTTTTTGTAGGAGGATGGCTTGGAGTGCTTCCTGTGTTGTTCTTTGTCTTTTCTCTTTTCCTTGTTCTTCTCCTCTGGACACTCTAGCAAAATGTGTCCAGGCTTCCTGCAACCATAACAAATAATTTCTTTAGCAGGAGAGCGATCATACCTTGGTTTGTCTTCATATCGTGAAGACTTCTTTCTGAACTCCTTTCTTCCCATCTTGAGAAATCTTTTGGCAAACAATGCCATAAGTTCCTCATTAGATTGGCTGCCTTCAGACACATCTGCAGCCTTAAGAGCTAGAGATTGCTCTTTTCTTGTTGGAGTGGGGGTCTTGGCTTCAGCTTCTGCTTCTCTGGTCTTCAGCACTTGCTCAAAAGACTTGAGCTTGTCGAGGAGAGCTTCAGTTGAGATCTCATTAGTGCTTCTGGCTTCCTTGATGGGCCAGATTCTCAGATCCCATGTGCTAGGGAAGCACATAAGAATCTTATCATTGACCTCTGTCAATGATATGTCCTTGTCCAGGGTCCTCAGCTCATTGATGATTGAGCTGAGCCTGGTGTACATAGCTTCAACTGATTCAGCATCAGTTTTCTTGAAGTTCTCATACTGTGAGATAAGGTTGGACCTTCTGTCCTTCCTTTCATCAGCTGAACCAGCTACAATCTGGTTCAGTGTGTCCCACATGGCCTTTGCTGAGGAGCAGTCAGCCACCTTCTGGAACACCTCATCAGACATTGTCTGAGCCAGTATGTTCATTGCCTTGGCATCTGCAATTTTGGCCTTCTTGTATTCATCATTGTAGTCTGGAGGAGGCACTGCACTCATATCAGATGATGAGGCAGTGGCAGCGGCAGGTGCTCTTGGGGGACCTGACAAAATAGAAGCAAAGATGCTTTCATCAATAGAGTTCATATATAATTTAATCCTTGCTTTCCAGATGCCAAACTTTGCTAAGTTGCATGCTGGAGGTCTGGTGCTAGAATAATCCTTAGACTGGGCCATGATAGTGAATATCTATAAGCTCTTGGTATCTATTAGGATCTTGTGACTTAGGTGTTAGCCTATACAGTCAGCCAACCTCCCTCTGATACCAATTGAAAGTGAAGGGATAGATACTACTCTAGAGGGGGGGTGAATAGAGTTATCAAATTTTGCACAGACAAAACTTAATATTCTACCCAACTCCCTTGGAGTGAAGTGCGGAATGAAAAGATTATAGATATTGATTTAACCTTAAAGCCTAACACAAGTGATGTGTACAAACACAAGCTAACTGTAATTACAATTAAGCTTGGAAAAACCTAATCAGCAACTAGCAACCTAGTTATATCTAATCACAGCCACAATGCAGGAATTAAATAGAGGAATCCAGACGACACAAGGAAATTTATAGTGGTTCCCCAAACAACTTGGGTACGTCCACTCTTCTACCCACACGGTAGGAATCCACTCAGGTTTTTGATCAGGTGCCCTGCCACCAACAGGATCTGTTTCAGGTAGATCCAGAAACCCTTTAGACTTTTGATCAGGTGTCTAAAAACCAAGCACAGGTTTTTGATCAGGTGCCCTGCCACCAAGGGATACTTTTGAAGGGAGTAATAACCCTGTACAGGAGGGGGAAGAAGGTTAAGATGTCTTCTCTATTTTACAATAGATTAGAGAAGCACAAAAACTTGCACTGAGCTAGAATGCTCTAAAGAATCAAGGCTCCCCCTGGCTCAAGAATGTCCAGGTGAAGTCTTGCTTCAGTGCAGAGAAACTCTTCAAAAAGTTCTGAAGGAAAGAGCTACAGGAAGAAAGTAAATAATAAAATCAAAGTTCTTCAAGCAGCTATCTTCTTCTTCTTCTTCTTCAAAGGAACTCTGAGTTGAACTTCCTGAAAGCAGGAGAACTCAGGTGAAGAAGACATGAAGATCTTAACACTTCTCAGTTAGATGGAGATTGCTGAGAGCAGGAAGCTTGAGCTTGATGAAGGCTTGAGATCTTGAGGATGAACAACTGGTTAGCTATTAGCTTCTGTTAACTAGCTTGAATCCTTCTTCAAAGGGTTCTTTATATAATCATCAGCAAGCAACGGCTCTCTTCCATTTGAATTATTTGTCTTCTTCTGAGCCTTGAGACCTGGGCTGTAAATATCAAGAAGACAAAAATATCTCTGCAGCAAAACATTCTATAAAGGGAATAAATCACTTTCTAAGAAGCTGCAGGCTTAAATCAGATAACAGAAGGACTAAATAAAGTCACATCAGAAATAATCTCTTTATAGCAAAAGAAGACTTTTCAGTCTAACGGCTATAAAGGGCTGACAATAGATAAAGTAAATTAAAATGACAGCTAATAAGACAAACAACTTTATCTTAAAAGGATTTGAACTCAGGCAAAAGAGATGGAGCAAATATTGCCTGGTTATGTTATCATACAGCTTAAAATACTGTGCCAAAAAATGTATTAATTAATTAAATATAATATAATAAATAAATACAAAATACAAAGGCAGACAGAAAACGTCGAACGACCTTCGAAGATCGTCGAACGGCGCAAGGAGATCGTCGAGCTATCGGGCAGATAGTCGAACGATCCAGATAGTCGAGCTATCGAAAAAGATAGTCGAACTACCCCGGCAGATAGTCGAGCTATCAGAACAGATAGTCGAACTATCAGATAGTCGATCTATCTAGGATAGATAGTCGAGCTATCAAGCGCACAGAGATAGTCGACCTATCAAGCAGATAGTCGACCTACCTCAGAAAACAGATAGTCGATCTATTAGAAGATAGTCGAACTATCAGAACAAACCAGATAGTCGATCTATCAGCAGATAGTCGAACTATCAGATAGTCGACCTATCAGGACAGATAGTCGAACTATCAAAGGCAACAGATAGTCGAACTATCAAAAGATAGTCGAACTATCAAGACGAAACAGATAGTCGATCTATCAACAGATAGTCGAACTATCAAGGTGGAACAGATAGTCGACCTATCAACAGATAGTCGAACTATCAAGGCGGAACAGATAGTCGACCAACTGATAGACGATCGTCGATCAGCCGATAGACGATAGTCGAGCGGCGTTCGACTATCGTCGAACGAAAAACCTACTTAACCAAATTCTCAATTTGGAAAAGCGAGGACCCTACAGCTAGACTTCTAACCATTGACCATAGATATTTCTTGGGTCAAGGGGCACAAAGGAGAGGAATAAACTCAAATCAAACTAGGGTACCAACAGGTTGGTCTTTGAACCACAGTCTCCTTCATTTGTCTTTGAGAACCATAAAATGATTTGCCTTGAGAGCTTTGATAACCTTGTCTTGGCTGGGGCTGAACAGACGCAGATTTTCCAGAGGAGGCAGTAGGATGAGCTGAAAGGTTCCCAGAGGCTCCTGCACCTGGAGGTGGAGGAGGGGGACCTCTGGGAGTCCATCTTGAGACAGGACTATCATACCTCTTGGTTCTTTTTCTTTCTTTTTGCTGATTCTTCGAAAACCACATCCAATGCTGAAATTCCATGGATTTAGGGTCAATGCCCTTCAAAATATAATAAGGAATATCATTATCCTTACTGGGAGGTGGAGGAGGAGCAGCTTTTCTTTTCTTTGCAGCAGATTTCTTTTTCTTTGACTTCTCAGAAATATCAGAATCATCATCATCAGACTGAGATGAGGGAGGATTTTCATAAGGATCATAGGCTTCTGAAACAGCCTTTTCTTTAAGCTTAAGATCAGATCTTTCTCTTTCCTCTTCCATGGCATCCAGAGCCAGAAGGGAGTCTAAATCCAACCCTGGAGAGTCATCCCAGATGGTTGACTTTTCAATTTGCAAATCTTTCTCTTTCTCTTTTAAAGATTGAACTCTTAAATCCCAAGCTGCTCTTGCTTGAGCTTCTTCCAAACTCAGAACAGAGTCAACTTTGACTTCCTCTTTCTCAGACTCATCTTCTTTATTATCTAAGAAGGTTTCCAATTCAAGGTCTACTTGAGTATCAGAAACACTTGGGTCAGCTTCACAAACAACTGCTACAATCTGAGTAGCTAGATCTTCTTTAATAATATCTGTAAAATTATGAATACATATCTGCTAAATAAGCTTGAATCATTCCCTCAAGGTATTCACAAACTATCAAATTAATCGACTCATCAACAAAGCGAATGAAAGAGTTACCTTCATACTTAACCATCTCCCATGATTCATTCAGATAAGAAGTTATAATTCCTTCCAGAAATCTAGCAATCATAGGAGTGGTAAGATCTTCTAAGCAGACTTTAACTGCAATCTCAGATAGCAGGATTCCATCTGCTATTTCCTTCTCAGACAAAACTAGAGCTATAACTTTCTCAGCAGGACCTGTTTCTTCCTGGGCTGGAGCTATCTCTTTCTCAGCTGGATCTATCACTTCCTGGGCAGACATGACAACATCTGGAACTATTTCTTCCTAAGCAGATTCTTCCTGGGCAGACATGACTGAATCTTTTATAGCTGGAGGGGAGGCAGGATGGTCTGAGGCATCTTCATTGAACATCTCCCCCTGCCTGATTTCAGTGGATACTGAAACCAGGCCCCTTGAGGAAGATGGCTCAGCTGATTTTGAAAGGTATTTGATGGAGGCAGATAAGAGATCAATGGAGGCAGCAAGGGGAGCGATTGCCTCTTCAATCATGGTTTTGATTGATGGGGTAATCAGCTCCACAATGCGTGAGATAAGCTCAGGAGAGATCTCAATAGATGAAGGATGTGAGGTGGATGGAGCTGCAGCAGATATGGTAGTGGTGCTGGGATGAGAAATGGTGTGGACAGGGGATCGAGCAGGAGATGGAGCAGGTGATGGAGCAGGAGAGTTTATTGGGGAATGAATTGGAGAATGAATTGGAGAATGAATTGGAGAATGAATTGGAGAATGAATTGGAGAATGAATTGGAGATACAGGAGGAGTAAGAATTCTCTCTGATCCTAACAAATCAAAGCTAGGAGCAGATATCCTAGCCAGATGAGCAGGTAGAGGAGAAGCTGGAGGAGACAGAGGAACAACCGTAGTTGTTTCTGGAGCAGCAGAGGAAGAAAGTCTTACTTCAACTGAAGTTGATGGTACTTCAACTGAGGCAGACGGCAATGCAGAGGAGGAGGAAGGAAGAGCTGAGCCAGCTTCAACAGGTTGAGGAGCGACTGATACAGTCCTTGTGTCCTCAGATGTTGCTGGAGCAGATTTCACAAACGTCCTCTTCCACTTAGAGAACAAGTGGGGATCCATCTTCTTGCTGGCGTTGATTGTTGTTGCAGTTGAACTTAGCAGCTGGGGGTATTTCTCTTTAAGGAAGATTCCAATGACCCTTCCTAGGGTGACTTCCTTCTTACCAGTCTTTTTCCTGATTAAATCGAACACAACTGCTGCCCAATCAATCCTTTTTCGATTAACAATTGCACACATGAGTGCGAATTGCTGCCTTGTTATATTGTCGTGAGCAGAGTGCTTACCCAGGAGCACTTTTCCTACTACCTCAGCGAGGAACTTGATCTTGAAGGGGAAGTTTACTTTGAGCAGCTTGGTGGGAATGCCCTCAGCATGTCCCAGCTCAACTAGCATTCTTCCAAATTCCTGAGCATCTTGCTCATAATCCTCGTCACCAATAACTAATCCAAAAACATCAGATAAGACGGCCGGAGTCAGGATAACTTCTTCTCCGCCTATGGTACCAGTCATCGATTCGTCTGTGGAAGACGACGTGAAAGCCCATTCTTTGATTTCTGGAATGTTGATCTTAATCCTTTCAGACATTAACTTCTCTAAACCCTGATCCCTGCAGAGCTGGAGAACTTCCACGATTCCGGCATCGCAGCTACTAAATGCTTCGAAATCCACACTGAATCCTGCATCAAACTTCACGACGGCTAGAACAGCTGGGGAAACCGCCATGGATTCGCTGGAGAAAGCTCGAGAAAACTGCAGAGAAAGAAGAAGACGAAACGCCCGGAAATCGCAAGCGGGAAAGCAGAATGCGAAAGGGCACGCTCCGTCGACGATAAAGCAAAAGATCTTTTAACCTAGGTCGACTATCGGCTTTATATTGGACCGGAAATAGTCGATCTATTAAAAAGATACTTGACCCGATAGTCGAACGGCCGTTCGACGATCGGCTCAGAAGCAGAGTAGTCGAACCATCGTTTGGCTATTTCTGGCTTCACACGCAACAAGCTGTCGTCGTTCAGAGATCGACGATGAGCTCAACCTGTTCGACGATGGTTGAACGTCGATCGACGATCTTCAAACAGATAAGCTATCATTAACCAGAGGTCGACGATAGGCTCAATCCGTTCGACGATCTTCGATCATCGTTCGACGATCTTCAAGAAGATTTCAACAAAGGCAGATATAGTCACACTTAGTCTCGTCCATTAATCATGCCTAGTTGAACTAAAAAGAACAGATGCTTCTATTCATCTAAAGGCTTGGTGAATATATCACCTCTCTGAAACTCAGTGGATATGAACTCAAGACAGATCTTGTTCTTTTCCACACAATCTCTCAGGAAATGGTGTCTAATCTCAATGTGCTTGGTTCTAGAGCGGTGCACTGGATTTTGTGCAATAGAAATGGCACTGGTACTATCACACATGATCTTGGTGTTCTTGTGTGAGTAACCATAATCTACAAGCTGGTTTTGAATCCACAGGATCTGTGAACAACAACTGGCAGCTGCTATATATTCAGCCTCTGCAGTTGAAGTTGAGACAGAAGCCTGCTTCTTACAGAACCAAGAGACCAATCTCTCTCCCAGGAACTGGCAAGTTCCTGAGGTGCTCTTCCTGTCAACTCTGCAACCAGCATAATCAGAATCAGAATATCCAATTAATTCAAACTCTGACTCAGCTGGGTACCAAAGTCCTAGATCTGGACATCCTTTCAGGTATCTCAGGATTCTCTTTAGAAGAATCAGATGAGATTCCTTGGGGTTGACCTGAAATCTAGCACAAAGGCATGTAGCAAACATTATATCTGGCCTACTTGCAGTTAGATATAATAGGGAACCAACAATGGCCCTATAATTCTTTTGATCAACTGGCTTGCCGTGATCATCAGAATCAATAACTACATTAGTAGCCATGGGTGTAGGCATTGCTGAAGCATCAGCCATCCCAAATTTCTTTACCAATTCCTTGGCATATTTGGATTGGGAGATGAAGATACCATCAGCATCTTGCTTAACTTGGAGACCAAGAAAGTAAGACAGCACACCCATACTACTCATCTCAAACTTAGAATGCATCAAGTTGGAGAACTTTTTGCACAGTTTGGGATCAGTGGAGCCAAAAATAATATCATCTACATACACCTGAACTAACAGGATTGTGTCCTTGTGATGCTTGACGAAAAGGGTTCTATCAACTACTCCCCTAGTAAAGTTGTGCTCTAACAGGAAACTAGCTAAGGTCTCATACCAGGCCCTAGGAGCTTGCTTTAGTCCATAAAGAGCTTTCTGCAACTTAAAAACATGAGAAGGCTGAGTTGAAGAAACAAACCCTGGTGGTTGTTCAACAAACACCTCTTCCTTAAGCTCACCATTTAGGAATGCACTTTTGACATCCATTTGGAACACCTTAAACTTCATGAAGGCTGCATAGGCCAAGAAGATCCTTATTGCTTCTAGCCTTGCAACAGGAGCATAGGTTTGGTCATAGTCTATACCTTCCTCCTGTCTGTAGCCCTGAGCTACAAGCCTAGCTTTATTCCTTACTATTATTCCATTTGCATCTAACTTGTTTCTATACACCCACTTGGTGCCTATGATCAGTTGGCCTTTAGGTCTTGGAACCAAAGTCCAAACTTTACATCTCTCAAACTGATTGAGCTCCTCTTGCATTGTAATGATCCAGTGGGGATCTAGCTCTGCATCTTTAAAGGTGAGGGGCTCAACCTGTGAGAGGAAACAAGCATGCATCACATCCTGTCTTAATTGATGTCTTGTTTGCACACCAGCTGATATGTCTCCAATCACTTGAGATATGGGGTGATCTCTAAGTGTGACAATATCAGCAGGTGGGATGTGATCTTCAGCAACAGTTGGGATTAATTCCTCAGGAGGAATTTGATCTACTGTTGGTGGTACAACAACAGCTTCAACAGCTTCAGCAATGTCTTCATCACTGTCTGATTCATTGATCTGAAGAGTTGATAGTTGAAGAATTTCTTGAGGGGCATCAGGTACCTGCAAAGAACTGGAGGAAGGAGAATTTTCCTTCTCCTTGTAAAACATCTGATGCTCATCAAATGATACATGCACAGATTCTTCTATCTTACAGGTTGATTTGTTATAAACCCTATAAGCTTTGCTTACTTGGGAATATCCAAGCATGATTCCCATTGAAGCTTTTGCTTCAAATTTTCTAATATATTCTTTATTATTATTATGAATATAAACAGTACAGCCAAAAATTCTAAAGTAATTAATTTTTGGTTTCTTTCCTTTAAGCAACTCATAAGGAGTTTTACACTTAAGTTTGTGTATCAAACTTCTATTCAAGACATAGTTGGCTGTACTAACAGCTTCTGCCCAATAGGATAGAGGCATGTTAGCATCTGCCAACAATGTACTAGCAGCTTCAATTAGTGTTCTATTCTTCCTTTCAACTACCCCATTTTGTTGGGGAGTTCTAGGAGCTGAGAAACTATGTTTGATACCTTCTCTCTCACAGAATTCTTGCATGAGAAGAGAGTCAAACTCAGTACCATGATCACTTCTGATCAAGGCCACATGAGTAGAGTACTCAGTCTGCACACAAAGTAGAAAGTCTGTAAGGGCTTTGAAGTTATCAGACTTAGTTCTCAAAAAGAAAACCCAACTGAACCTAGAGAAGTCATCTACAATTACTAATGTGTAATACTTCCCTCCTAAACTCTGTACATTTATTGGGCCAAAAAGGTCCAAATGTAATAAATACAGGATTCTAGGAGAATCACTTTTATTTACAGATTTAAATGAATTCTTGGTTTGCTTGCCTAGCTGACAAGCCTTGCATAGGCTCTCCTTCTTGTAGGGGCAAGAAGGTAAACCTCTAACAAGGTTGTGCTTAGATAACCTAGATATATTTTTAAGGTTTACATGACTAAGCCTTTTATGCCATAGGGAATTATTATTATGGGTTACTTCATTAAACAAGCAGATTTCAGAATGAGGTGAATTAAAATCTACTAAATAAATGTTACCTATTCTAATACCTACTAAAACAACATTATTATTTAAAGTAATATTGCAAGAGAAATTAGAAAATGAAACCTGGTAGCCAGCATCACATAGCTGGCTGACTGAAATCAAGTTATGCTTCAGTCCATTGACATATGCAACTCTCTTGAATGTAACTGCTCCAATTGTGATCTTGCCATAGCCTTCTGTCTGACCACAGCTGGAGTCTCCAAAGATAACCTTTGGGCCGAGCTTAGCTTTGAATTTTGACAGTAGATCTTTATTTCCTGTCATATGCTTAGAGCATCCACTATCCAAATACCACTTATTTTGAGTGATTGGATAGGCCTTCACCTGCAAGACAATTATTTAGACAGAGTGGACCCAGGTAACCTTGGGTCCCTTGTTTTTCACATAAGAAAAACTGGAAATATAAGAGAATGCAGGCTGAGGGTGATAGCCTAGTGGATGAGATCTCCTAGGTGGGATTCTCCATGCTGATGATGGGTCAACAAACCTAGGGTTTCTATTCTCATTTAGGTTTCTATGGAATTGATTATGATTTTGAAAATCATATTGAAATCGTCGATCGACGTTCGACGATGGGCGCTCAGATCGTCGAGCTTCGTTCGACCATGGAGCATCCGATCGTCGAGCGGCGTTCGACGCTCTTTGCATTTCTTTGAAAAACTTCTTTCTCTTTTCTCTCTTAGCTTTATTTAAGGTTTTATTTACCAGATTTACTTGCTCAGTGTTCTTCTTTCCACTAGCTGAAATGAAGTTCACTGGAGTTGAAAGATTATTTTTAGGAAGGACTGGGGGTTCACTGGGAGAAGCTCCTAAGCCTAGTTTATCATTACCTGACCTAGTGTTAGTCATGCTGGTAATTTCTATCAGCTTAAGGCTTCTACCATTAAGGGATTCTTCTAATCTCTTAGACTTAGCTAATTCTATTTTAAGAAATTTAATTTCTTCACTACAAGTAGTGAGATCTTCCTTTAACCTAATGTTTTCAGAGGCTATTGATTCTGAGTCAGCTAACCTATTTCTAAGTTCTTTTATTTCTTTTTCTGAACTAATTAAATCTAAACATAAAGATTTAAATTCTAACTTAAATTCTTCTGAAGTAAAATCATAAGAAGAAAGTACCTCATCTTCAGTAGGCATCTCTTCATCAGAATCAGAACTCTCTGCAGCAGAGTGGTTGCTGCAGGCATCTATTGCCATTAGGCAAACTTCTTTTGCCTTCTTCTCTTCCTCATCTTCACTGGAGCTTGATGAGGAGGATTCTTCATCAGAATCACTCCAGGTTTCAGCAATGAAACCTCTCTCCTTCTTCTTGTTTTTGTGGGAGGATGGCTTGGAGTGCTTCCTGTGTTGTTCCTTTTCTTTTCTCTTTTCTTTGTTCTTCTCCTCTGGACATTCTGGCAAAATATGTCCAGGCTTCCTGCAACCATAACAAATGATTTCTTTAGCAGGAGATCGATCATACCTTGGTTTGTCTTCATAGCGTGAAGACTTCTTTCTGAACTCCTTTCTTCCCATCTTGAGAAATCTTTTGGCAAACAATGCCATAAGTTCCTCATTAGATTGGCTGCCTTCAGACACATCTGCAGCCTTAAGAGCTAGAGATTGCTCTTTTCTTGTTGGAGTGGGGGTCTTGGCTTCAGCTTCTGCTTCTCTGGTCTTCAGCACTTGCTCAAAAGACTTGAGCTTGCCGAGGAGGGCTTCAGTTGAGATCTCATTAGTACTTCTGGCTTCTTTGATGGGCCAGATTCTTAGATCCCATGTGCTAGGGAAGCACATAAGAATCTTATCATTGACCTCTGTCAATGATATGTCCTTGTCCAGGGTCCTCAGCTCATTGATGATTGAGCTGAGCCTGGTGTACATAGCTTCAACTGATTCAGCATCAGTTTTTTTGAAGTTCTCATACTGTGAGATAAGGTTGGACCTTCTGTCCTTCCTTTCATCAGCTGAGCCAGCTACAATCTGGTTCAGTGTGTCCCACATGGCCTTTGCTGAGGAGCAGTCAGCCACCTTCTGGAACACATCATCAGACATTGTCTGAGCCAATATGTTCATTGCCTTGGCATCTACAATTTTGGCCTTCTTGTATTCATCATTATAATCTGGAGGAGGCACTGCACTCATATCAGATGATGAGGCGGTGGCAGCAGCAGGTGCTCTTGGGGGACCTGACAAAATGGAAGCAAAGATGCTTTCATCAATAGAGTTCATATATAATTTGATCCTTGCCTTCCAGATGCCAAACTTTGCTAAGTTGCATGCTGGAGGTCTGGTGCTAGAATAATCCTTAGACTGGGCCATGATAGTGAATATCTATAAGCTCTTGGTATCTATCAGGATCTTGTGACTTAGGTGTTAGCCTATACAGTCAGTCAACCTCCCTCTGATACCAATTGAAAGTGAAGGGATAGATACTACTCTAGAGAGGGGGTGAATAGAGTTATCAAATTTTGCACAGACAAAACTTAATATTCTACCCAACTCCCTTGGAGTGAAGTGCGGAATGAAAAGATTATAGATATTGATTTAACCTTAAAGCCTAACACAAGTGATGTGTACAAACACAAGCTAACTGTAATTACAGTTAAGCTTGGAAAAACCTAATCAGCAACTAGCAACCTAGTTATATCTAATCACAGCCACAATGCAGGAATTAAACAATGGAATCCAGACGACACAAGGAAATTTATAGTGGTTCCCCAAACAACTTGGGTACGTCCACTCTTCTACCCACACGGTAGGAATCCACTCAGGATTTTGATCAGGTTCCCTGCCACCAACAGGATCTGTTTCAGGTAGATCCAGAAACCCTTTAGACTTTTGATCAGGTGTCTAAAAACCAAGCACAGGTTTTTGATCAGGTGCCCTGCCACCAAGGGATACTTTTGAAGGGAGTAATAACCCTGTACAGGAGGAGGAAGAAGGTTAAGATGTCTTCTCTATTTTACAATAGATTAGAGAAGCACAGAAGCTTGCACTGAGCTAGAATGCTCTAAAGAATCAAGGCTCCCCCTGGCTCAAAGATGTCCAGGTGAAGTCTTGCTTCAGTGCAGAAAAACTCTTCAGAAAGTTCTGAAGGAAAAACTACAGGAAGAAAAATAAATAATAAAATCAAAGTTCTTCAAGCAGCTATCTTCTTCTTCTTCTTCTTCAAAGGAACTCTGAGTTGAACTTCCTGAAAGCAGGAGAACTCAGGTGAAGAAGAGATGAAGATCTTAACACTTCTCAGTTAGATGGAGATTGCTGAGAGCAGGAAGCTTGAATTAGATGAAGGCTTGAGAGCTTGAGAATGTGTGTAACACTGGTTAGCTATTAGCTTCTATTAACTAGCTTGAATCCTTCTTCAAAGGGTTCTTTATATAATCATCAGCAAGCAACGGCTCTCTTCCATTTGAATTATTTGTCTTCTTCTGAGCCTTGAGACCTGGGCTGTAAATATCAAGAAGATAGAAATATCTCTGCAGCAAAACATTCTATAAAGGGAATAAACCACTTTCTAAGAAGCTGCAGGCTTAAAACAAATAACAGAAGGACTAAATAAAGTCACATCAGAAATAATCTCTTTATAGCAAAAGAAGACTTTTCAGTCTAACGGCTATAAAGGGCTGACAATAAATAAAGTAAATTAAAATGACAGCTAATAAGACAAACAACTTTATCTTAAAAAGATTTGACTCAGGCAAAAGAGATGGAGCAAATATTGCCTGGTTATATTATCATACAGCTTAAAATACTGTGCCAGAAAATGTATTAATTAATTAAATATAATAAATAAATACAAAATACAAAGCAGACAGAAAACGTCGAACGACCTTCGAAGATCGTCGAACGACGCACGGAGATCGTCGAGCTATCGGGCAGATAGTCGAACGATCCAGATAGTCGAACTATCGAAGAAGATAGTCGAACTACCCCGGCAGATAGTCGAACTATCAGAGCAGATAGTCGAACTATCAGATAGTCGATCTATCTAGGACAGATAGTCGAACTATCAAGCGCACAGAGATAGTCGACCTATCAAGCAGATAGTCGACCTACCTCAGAAAACAGATAGTCGATCTATCAAAAGATAGTCGAACTATCAAAACAAACTAGATAGTCGAGCTATCAACAGATAGTCGAACTATCAGATAGTCGACCTATCAGGACAGATAGTCGAACTATCAAAGGCAACAGATAGTCGAACTATCAACAGATAGTCGAACTATCAAGACGAAACAGATAGTCGATCTATCAACAGATAGTCGAACTATCAAGGCGGAACAGATAGTCGACCTATCAACAGATAGTCGAACTATCAGATAGTCAATCTATCAAAACAGATAGTCGAACTACCTCGCCAAGCAGATAGTCGAACTATCAACAGATAGTCGAACTATCAACGCAAAACAGATAGTCGATCTATCAACAGATAGTCGAACTATCAACGCAGACAAGGCGTCGACCAACTGATAGACGATCGTCGATCAGCCGATAGACGATAGTCGAGCGGCGTTCGACTATCGTCGAATGAAAAACCTACTTAACCAAATTCTCAATCTGGAAAAGTGAGGACTCTACAGCTAGACTCCTAACCATTGACCATAAGTATTTCTTGGGTCAAGGGCCACAAAAGAGAGGACTAAACTCAAATCAAAACTAGGGTACCAACATAACTCCTCTCCTTCTTCTTGTCTCTTGTGGACCTGTGCTCCTCTCCCTTTCCCTTTTCCCTCTTGCCTTGATGGCAGTCGGCCATGCCGTGTCCTGGCTTGTTGCAACCAAAGCAAATAATGTCAGATGAGCGGTGTTTGTTAGGTTTGGAAACATACCTGTCAGAAGAATAGTTCTTCTTCTGATCCCTTAAAGAGGAGCCGTTTCTCTTTCTCTGATTCCTCAGCTTGAGGAACTTCTTGAATTCCCTTGTGATAAGGGATAAGTCTTCCTCAGACAATTCTGAGCCGGAGGAGCTTGGCTCAGAGTCTTCCTCTTCATCCTTCTTCCACGCACGGGAAGAGGCAGCACCCTTGCTCTTTCTGGAATGAATGGCTTTCAGGGCCACCGTCTTTTCCTTGGCCGCGGCTTTCTCTGCTTCCTCTTCAGCCTTCCTTGTGTTCAACTGAAGCTCATAGGACATGAGCTTCCCAAACAGAATCTGAGGGTCGGTTTCCGCAAGTCTGCCAAACTCGCGGATGGCGCAGATCTTTGTGTCCCAACCCGAGAAACAATGATGTCGAGCTAATAGGTTTTTCAGATGCTGATTTTGCAGGGAGTAGGGATGACAGGAAAAGCACTTCCGGGACGTATCAATTCCTGGGAAGAAGGCTTATTTCATGGAACAGCAAGAAGCAGTATTGTGTAGCAACCTCCACTGCAGAGTCTGAGTACATCTCGGCTGGCAGCTGTTGCGCACAACTCCTATGGATAAGAAACCAGTTAGCCGACTACGACCTCCAGTTCAAGGAAGTACCAATGTACTGCGACTCCTCAAGTGCAATTGCTATTGCCAACAATCCGGTATCGCACAGCAGAATGAAGCATATTGAAGTGCGATACCACTTCATTCAGGAGCACGTGGAGAACAAGGACATCTCTCTCTGCTATGTCCCCACGGACAAGCAGATTGTAGATATTTTCACAAAGCCCTTAGACGAGGCCAAGTTCAGTCTCTTCGAAACTGAATTGGGGATGCTCAACTATGAGGAATGAAGACTCTAGAAGCTCCTGGCTCGTGCATCTAGGGGGAGCATCTGCCAGGAACTCAAGTGTAAGCATAGGTGCAAGAACTGAGGGGGAGCATGGTGTCAAATGCACCAGACCCAGATTTGCAGAAGCCGAAAAGGGGGAGATTACCCTCTCGGCTAAGGCTAAGGTGGCTCCAAGTTTGCTCTCAAGTAATTGGTAATGAATATCTCTCTCAACTCAATTTTAAGTTTATGATTTTCATTCCTATATGCTCTATTCACCTTAGCTTATGGGGTTTAGGCTTCTTCAAATAGGGGGAGATTTTTGGGTATTGTATCCACAATGTACCTGATTTGAAGAAGCCCCTGAACAAGCTAAGGTAAATAGACAGTGTGTTTGATGAAATCTTTTAAGTTGTGCTTGTAGTTATTCCACGCTAAGTACACACCAATGTCAGGGTGCAGTGGGTCAATATACACGGGTCTGCGCGATGTAATCCCTCGTTGAGCAGATCAGTGTGTTGGCCTACGTGTACTGTCTCTATTGGGGTGTACTTAATTTCAAGTACAGGGCTATGATAAAGCAAGAGCAGACAAGGAGCAAGGATGGGACAAAGACCAGCTCACGGGTTGAAAGATGAGAATCGTCTAAGTGTAAATCGTCGAGAATCACTAAGTGATTCTCGCTGATACGTCGAGAATCACTAGATGATTCTCGCCAGGTTGGGCCAGCTGTCTCGACGTAGTCAGAAAATTCTCTAAGGCAGAATCGTCGAGAATCACTAAGTGATTCTCGCCGATTCGTCGAGAATGACTTTGCATTCTCGACGATTCGGCGAGAATCAAATATGATTCCCGCAGATTCTCCCCGGCCTCTATAACCTGTGCAGCCAGAATTCGCCAAGTAGAATTTGGCGAGAATCGTAAGTGATTCTCGCCGATTCGTCGAGAATCACCTACGATTCTCGCCGATTTTTCCTTGGGCGATTTTTCCGAATTCCTGGACCGGTCCATGTTACCTGCAGCTATTTGAACCGGACTTTGGTCTTTGCTTTGGTGGGGCCCACAACGGTCATCTCCATGACCTATTGTATAAATACACAGGTATTTGTGTACAGTGGTTTTACGGAGATAACATATGAAAGCCGAGCCGCCGACTAACCCTAAAATCGCGAACCTGCTCCGCCTCCGTCGCCGCCGCTCGTGCAGTGGTCACCGTAGCCGATCTCGATCTCCTCCAGATCCCCGGTGATAGAAGCCAAGTCTTGCACAGCGTCTCACGCGTCTAACCAGAGATCTGTTGTCTCTTGATTTGAGATAGGGAAATCCATCCCCGTCTGAATCGATCGAGACGATCGATCCTAGTGTGACCGTTGGAAGACCTTGCCGACTTCGCTAAGAAGATTGAATCTCTAGTGCATAGCTGCTGTTTTCAGTTGCCGCCGCCAACAACGAGAGCCTTGCCGCCGCCCTTTGCCGCCGCCGGTCTCGGGGAGATTCTCTCCAAGAAAGATCAAGGGTTGTGGACTTTTTATTGCCTACAAGAACAAGTAGTCTAACGAAAAGGGACACCTAGATCTTCAAGTTGTTTGTATTTCTTATACACTCCAATTTCTTTTTCATTGTAAAGGAACATTTGGTTCCTAGTTGTAGGGTTGGGTGTAACCCGTGTTGTGGGAGTGTTGACTCCTACGTGTGGAAGGGTTCCTTCCGATAGTGCAAGGATTGGATTTCAATCCTGTTGGTGAAGTGACCGAGTCGTCCCTGGATTGGGAGATAGGTCGAAGGGGGAAAGTGGACGTACCCAAATCGGGGAACCACTATAAATTGCCTGTGTTATTTTCTATGCTGTGTGGTTTGTTTTGATTCTGCAGGTACACTTTTAATTCCGCAAATACGCTGCAAGTCACCTATCCCCCCCCATAGGTGAAGGTAGTTGACACTAGGTGGACTTTCACCCTTGGATTAAAAGAAATGCACTCTCTTCCTTAATTAGTTAGGAATGTTAGATGGAGGAGTCTTAATTAAGTTCCAAGATCTTAAAAACCTAACAATTGACAAAGACTAAGTTAAAAATTTGAGTTTCCTAGTGTCTATAGGTTTTCTCTGTCTCTGAACTGCGCTCGACGATTTTCCTGAAGATCGTCGAACGGAGCTCGTCATCTCCAGATAGTATTCAACTATCTCTCATTTTCCGTCGAACGGAGATCGACGATGTTAGGAATCATTGAACGGAGCTCGGCGTTTCCAGATAGTGCTAGACTATACTTCTCGGTCAGCGATCTCATTTATCGTCGAATGAAGATCGACAATGTTAAATATCGTCGAACGGAGATCGACGATGTTGAGACCTTTCAGTTTCCTCTAGACCCGTAGATCGTCGAACTGAGTTCAATGATCTTTCCTTTTCTGCGTCGAACCCTGATATAAAATCATTTTTCAGGCGTCGTTCTCCTTTGTGCTTTCATACCTTCTGCAAGAACTTTATTTCCCTCCAAACTTTTCTTCACTTGATCTTGTTTGTTTTTGCAGGAAATATGTCGGCGTCAGTCACCGTTCTAGCCGCAATGAAGTTCGACACTGGCTTCGATATCGACATGGAATCATTTGAGGGTACAAATCAAATATTCAAAGACATTCTGGAACTCTTCAAGGAACAACAACTTGTGAATATTATGACTTCGAGAATCAAGTTAGCAGCAGATGAGATTAAAGAATGGGTCTATACTGCCCACAATCTGGATCAAAACATAGTTATTGGAACCATCTCAGGGACACAGGTATCCCTAACCCCAGCCATTCTTACAGATATTTTTGGATTAAGTACTGGAAATGATAACATAGAACTATCAGGGGTAGAATTTACTAAAATGTTAGATAGAATGGGTCATAATTCTGAGAACCCTAATAAGTTGCTGAAGAAAAATCTATTTATGGAGTATAGATTTCTAGCAGATGTTGTAGACAAAGTGATATTGGCCAAACATTCAGCCCATGATATAATATCTAGACATCAATTTTGTTTAATGGCTGAAATAGTAGATAAGAAGCACTTGGATTGGGGAGCCATTTTCTTTGACTTGATTAAGAAAAAGATCAATAAAATTTTTGTGAATTTTGGAAGGATTTTGGGTCTATTCCTGCAGAATAGGTGCCCTCAGTTGTTAGTGTCCAATGGGATGCACATCAATGCTTCAAAGAGGCTATCTTAAGCCCTTTTTGGCAAGTGGGGGAGACAAATTGTCAAACCTAGCAGGGCTCCTATAGCAAAAGCTTCTTCAGGCACAAGGACTGAATAAGTCACTCCTCCTCAGTCCACTTCCCCAGCAGAAGTGTTGCCATCCCCTTCCATATCCTCTCCTCCCTCTCCACATCAAGTTACATCTTCCACACCTTCACTCAAATAGCTTCTCCACCTCCTCCAGCCACTTTTCAAGAAGATTTCCATCCACTACATTACTTCTCATCCATTGATTTAGAATCATCCCCCCATCTTCCATAATTCAACCTTTTAGATGATTCCTTCATGGATGATTCTCCATCTTCACGTAAAGACATTCCATCCACCTCAACATCCTTTCAACAAATCCTACATGACATCATATCTCAACCATCCTTTCCCCCTACCATCTCCTCATTTCTACCAACAGTCACTATCCCAGCTCCATCCATAACATCCATCCCCATCTCTCAACCATCCATACTACTTCTCTCTGTATCAATTCCATCCATCTCTGCAGCCCCTCCCTCTACCTCTACTTAAGTTAATCTTGAGCAAGTAAATCTTCTTCCTCTAGCAAATAAATCATATGAGTTGTTGACACCCAAGCTAACTCTCTTACTGGATTCAACCTTGGCTCCCTTAGTCAAGACTTTGAATGAGTTATCTGTTAGAATATCTTCTTCCTTCTCCCATCAGGCCACCCCTTCTTCTGGGGGCCTAGATTCAGTTGTCACTGAAACTAGGCAGGGGGAGATGCCATATGAAGAAGTACTGCCCTCAGAGAATTTTGTTTCAAAAATGCAAATATTAGAAGTTCTAGCTTCAGAGATTCCAGCTTCAGAGAAAGTTTTAGTTTTAGTTCCAGCTCTAGCTCCAACCATCAGTCCTGTAGTAGATCTACATTCATTATTGTCAGAATTTGATTCACTTTATAGAAGTTATCTTTCAGCACCTCTCCCTGCTGAAGTTTTAACCAAGGCTACAGTTCCCTTCTTCTGCTGTGATCCCAATCTGCTATAGATGTATATCAATTCTTTTAAGACTATGGAAAGTGTTCCTTTGGTTCATGCTGCTGCTGCTACTGATGTTGTTCTCTTAGAGGCTGTGATAGAGCCAGTTTGTTCAGTTTATGAGCCTACTATTTCAGTTGTTGCTCCTGTTATTTCTACTTCTGCACCTCCTGCTTTAGATAAAGTTCCTGTCTCCAGTTCTAAAGAAGAAGTGTTAAGGCAAATAGATGCTTTATTTGATGTGCCTCGGAGCTCTGATGATGATGAATTCAGAACAGACTCTGATGACTCTTCTGCAATTATTGCAAAGAAGAGGAAAGCTAGAAGTGAAGCTATGAAAAGAGTCCCAATTGGAAAGACTACTTCTGATCATGATATTCCATATTATATTCTGCACAGCTGCCCTATAACTGAGCACTGGATGCAATTTTCTAAAAATCTGTTGAAGGCCATGAGGAAGAAAAGGAAATATGATAAAGGAACCTCTCACTATAATCCTCCTCCTTCTCCTTCTCCAGGTACAGGATCTGGTGGAGACTCAACTCATCAATTCTCCAATATCTCTTCTCAAAGATCCTCTCAATCCAAGTATCAAGGAAGATCTTAATCTAGTGGATATCAGCAAAGAGGTAATCAGTCAAGAGTCAGTCAGTATAGAGGCACTCAAAGAGGTCTACAGGTTTATTCTAGAGGACAGTCCAGGCATCAACCTTATCAAAGGAAAGGACAAAGCCCAAGTGATTCCACTTCTGGTCCTTTTCCTTATAAGCTCAAAGAACGTTTTCATCAAAAAGCTCCTCCCACTGACACCATCAATAAGTATGAGCCATCAGTTCCTTTTGAAGATCCAGAGAATAACCCAGTCTCCTAGACAGCTAGACTAAAAGAGATGGCTGCTTTAGATCAAATCAAGAAAGCCAGATAAAAAGGCCAAGATACTTCCAACTTCTCTACTCTGTCAGATCAAAGAAGACAAGAACTTGAAAGGTACATCTCCAAGAAATTCTTCAATCCTGAGGAGTACATGCAGCTACATCCAGAAGCTATAGTCCCTAGAGGGAGAAGCCAGAAGATCCTTGGTGCTGCTGATGACTTCAGATCAAAGTAAGATTAAGAAAATCCAAACAGAGAAATCATTTTCAAGAAAAGAACAAATGATCAGCATTAATCTGGGAGTAAGCTGAAAACTCTTTCATATCTCTGCTGAACTATATGCTGTAATTATATATCTGTGGTTCTGCAATGCTTTTTGTATTTCTATTTTTGTTGATTTTATGTCCTATAATTCTTGTAAATAGTAATCCTAACCCAAATAAGGGGAGATTGTTGGAACACCCTATTACTAATTTGGGTCAGGATCACTATGTCAATAGGATTGTTTCTTTGACCTTGTTATATAGAGTAAAGGTCAACTAGTTAGGTCTAAGGCTTAGGACTTAGGTTGGAAGCTTTCCCCAAGACCTCCTTGTTCAGATGAGAAGCCCAGAAGAAGAATTCAACTTGTCATCGAGCTCAGATCGACGATGCGTCGAACTCAGTTCGACGATCTCTGAGATCAGATCGACGATTTCTGTCTTAGATTAATTTTAATATCTCTGAGCTCAGTTCGACGATAGTTGAGCTCAGATCGACGATTATCTTTTGAGATCGACAATTTCTGGAATTTTGTCAGTTTGTTAAGGATTTCAAATGTCTTCAAGTCAGAACATTTATTGAAGAAGATTTCTAGCCGTTATATTAAATCAAGAGCAAGTTTCAAGGAAACAAAGAAGGAATGTTCTTAGGTTTTTTCCTCCAGAGACAGTTGACATTTAAGTAAAGTTTTTATGACTTTGCTAACGGCTATCAAGAAGATTTGACGACTAGATTTCTTATTATAATATAGAGAGAACAAGAACACACAACAATATACACAGAACAGACATAGAAAGAAAAAGAAGATCAATAACACAGAAAATAGAACAAGTTTTCTTTCTGATTCCTGCTGATTAAAAGTTTTCTCAAGTCTTCATCATTCACACTCCAGACAACAAACATTTTTAGTTCAAGCTGAAATCATCTTCTGTTAGAGCATTCTTTCTACTGAAGACCTATCACCCTTGAAAAGCTTCCAGTTCCTGAACTCTTGCTAATCTCAGGGGGAGCTTTGACAACATCTCATCCACTTGTGCTTCTCTCTGATTGTTGACAGAGAAAACAACATACTCCTTTTCTTTTCTTTTCCTTTTAAAGGATTCTTTAAACTCCCTTCAAAAGTTTTGTTTTGGTTTCTGAGACCTGATCAAAACTCAGCGGTGGCAAGACACCTGATCAAAAAAATCTGCTTTGGTTTTTAAGCACCTGATCAAAAGCTCATTGGTACCCAGGACACCTGATCAACTCATCATGCAGTGGATTCCTACCAAGGGTGGTAGAAGAGTGGATGTACCCAGGTTTTGGGGAACCACTATAGTTCCTTGTGTCTTCTGGTTTCTTGTTATATTGTTTGTTGTGTGCTGTGGATTTGCTTCTTATATTTTTTTTATTCTATTTTTTGTTAAGCACTCTACACTAAGTAAATTAAGTCTTCCACTGCTAAAGTAATTTTTAAATTTGTAGAATTATTTTAAAACACTCTATTCACCCCCCTCTAGAGTGAAGGGTTTATCTTACACTCACTTTCAGTTTGGCATATATTGAAGCTTACTCACTCAATGCCAAGTGACTGAAAGATTGGCTAAGGCAAAAACATTGAGTGATGAAGACACACTCAATGCTCTCAACACCAGAGAAGCAGGAATATTTTCTAAGGAAAAAAATGTTGAGTGATGAAGACACATTCAACCCTCTCTATGCACGAGAAGAAGAAATATTTTCTAAGGCATAAAGCATTGAGTGGACTCAATGCTCTAAATGCCTAATGACAGAGAATTTATTCTAAGTGTTTTTGCGTTGAGTGAAGGTTGCTCACTTATCGCCTAGTGAACGAAAATCTGTCTAAGTGTTTAGGTATTGAGTGAAGCTTACTCACTCAACGTCTGTAGTACTGATGCTTGATTTTTGCTAAGTCCACAGATGGTGACGTCAGCATGAGTCATCAAAAGTCAACAAAGTAAACACATTTCAAATTCTTTGCGGGAAAGATGGAGTAAGCCATTGATGGCGCCGACGATCAGCTTTTGTCGTCTTCTGCAAATGGAAAGTGGTAAATCGGTAATTAAGGTGGGGCCCACAACGAAATAGAGTCGTTGATCGACGAGCAATAAAAGGGAAAGATATGCTATGTCAACAACAAGCAATTTAGGTTTTTTGATTTTGCAATTACGGTTGAACATTGTCTTCTTCCTCGTCATTTTCGTCGAGTCTGAAGATCCTGTTTAGTTCTATCAACTCGAAAGCAAAAAGTGATTGAAGCTGCGATATTCATCTGTGACAACAAGGTCATGATTGATTCCTAAAAGAGAAGAGGAAGAGACATCTGTTAGATACTTCCAGCACAAGCTGTGAATCAACTGAAGAACTTGTCAACATTTTGCTGTGAAGTAGAAAAGGCTGAAATTTGCTCAGCCTAGGAAGACAGACACATAGATTTTTCTCAGGTGTCTAATTGTTTCAAATCATTATTATTTTTTGTAGGATCTGTTGAAGTTGGAGACCGGGCGGTCTGTCGGTCTGGCTTGGCGGGTTATTGACCGGGCGGTCTGGCGGTTTGCCTTCAGCAGTTTGGTTGTTGTATTGAGGTCTGAGGTCCAAGCGGTCTAGCGGTCTGTTACTGGCGACTAGGAGACCGGGTGGTCTAACGGTCTCACTTGGCGGCTTGTCTCTCTCTCTCTGGCAGGGGCCGAGCGGTTAGACCTTTTGTCTAACCGCGCGGCTTGCGGCTTGTTCCGGTCTGTTGTTCTAGCCGCCCAGAATCTTTTGTATAGTTTTAGTCCCACATCTCTTATTTGTATTCTCTTTTCTCTCCTCCATTCTATATAAGGGAGGCCATACCTTTGTAATAGATACCTTTTTCTGATAATAAAATTTCAGTTATACCATTTCCGGCTTGTTTTAGTTCGCTTCTCACAGGATCTAATCTAGGATCTGAGTGTAATATTCTTGAGTGAATCTGAGTGAAGGCCTATGTTATAAAGGCTGAGGTAAGATCTGTTGTTGATTTGAGTGTAGGATTCTTGAGTGAATTTGAGTGTAGGCCTTTGATACAAAGGCTGAGGTATGATCCAGTTGGGATCTGAGTGGTATGGATTATTGCCTGAGGTGTAAGTCTTGAAGAAGACTGATTGGTCCTGCGAGATCGTGTTGTAAGCTCCTTGGAGCCGAGGTTTGGGGGAAGAGCCTTGTCTAACAAACTGTTAGAAGGGCGCAGAGGGACAATAGAGGTACCTAAACTCTGGGGAACCAATATAAAATGTCTATGTTGTCTAGTTGATATTCTTGAAAGCTTAACTTAACTAATCACTAAGCATAACAAATAAGGTGTAGGTCGAGATAATATAAAAGGGACCTAAAACCTATTTACACACCCTCTAGGTGTTAGTTGACCTTGAAAACAAAGTCTTTCAAGTGGTATCTTAGGGAGGTTGCTCTTTAAGGACTCAACAGTCTAAGTAGATCTCCAAAGTCAGCAAGAAAATATGTCCTTATGGGTGCAGGAGTGAACTATAAGGAGCTGGGTGACATGAAACTTCCCATCTGCATGAAGGAAGGGTTTGGCATCTGGATGGAGAGGGTTAGGCTGTTCATGGAGGCAGCCAATCCTAGGATCTTTATCACTGTCAAGGAAGGACCTTTCATCCCTATAAAAGTGTCTGCTCTGGATACAAATGTCCATACCCCCAAGACCTACTCTGAGATGACAAAAGATGAAGTTATTCTGGCCACAATGGATAAGATGGCAAAGAATATAATTGTTAGTGTCATAGAGGACTCCACTTCCCAAAATCTGGTACACTACAAGACTGCAAAGGATATATAGGACACACTAGTGGTCTATATGGAGGGAATAGAGGAAGTGAGAGATGACATGAAGTCCATGCTCAATCAAGAGTATGAGGCTTTCAGGCAGAGCAAGAATGATAACATAACTGAGTGATATGCAAGATTCTTCAAGATTGTCAATGAGCTGAGGACATATTGAAGTGTCTTCAGCACTTATGAGCTGAATGACAAGTTTCTCAGGTCTCTAACTAGAGATTGAGATACTAAATTTTTTCTATCATAGAAGTGGCAAAACTTACTGACACTCCACCAGCAACTCTATTTAGGAAGCTGCTATCCTATAAAATACAGTTGATAGCCAGAAAAGAGGAGGAGAAAATATACAAGTCCCAAGTTAAAGAAAAATTAGTGGCCTTAAAAGCTGAAGCCATAAGGAGGAGCAGAAGGAAAAGACATTCTCCACTAAGGAGGGATGTTGAATCTGACTCAGAAAAATTAGAGACCAACACATCATACTGCCATGTCTGATGAAGACTTTTATACCTTCTCCAAACAATTCTAGAAGTTAATGAAGAAGAAACATTGGAAAAGCAGGCTCTCCTCCTCTCATCACAAAGAAAACTACTACATGGGCAGGAAGAAATCCTCTAAGGAGGACATGTATGGCTCTAAACAAAACAAACATGTTTCATCTAAAATGGTTTGCAATTGTTGAAGCAAGCCAGAGAATGTAAAAGCCGACTGCCCTATCAAAAGAAAGGAATCTGGTGTGAAGAAGGACCGCAAGCAAAAAGGCAAGAAGGAGAAATCCTTCATTGCTAAGAAGAAGAAGAGTGGGACTGCCTCTTCATCTTCAGAGTCAGCAAGAGAAGGGGCTGATGAAGCCTACATTAAGCTTGTTGATGCTATGCTGGAATAAGAAGAAGACAACTATTGTCATGGACTGATGGATCTAACTGATGAAGAATCCAGCCAGGAACAGCCTGTTCAATTAAAGGTAAATTCTCTGTCCAAGTCTTCTTCTGAGTCAGGCTATGAGACCATCCTAGATTCGAAAGCTCATTCATCATGAGATGAAGGAGATTATGAGTCTGAGGAAGATATCAATTCTATAATTGATAAATATGGTATCCTTCTGAGTGCTTTCAAGGAAGTCAAGCTGCTGGCTAAAAAGCAAGCTAAGGAAATTTCCTCCCTTCAGCTTACTGCTTCCCAGCATGCTGATTCAGCTTCACTACTTGATCAGAAAAAGAAAGAGATCAGTGAGCCTGAGACTATTTCCTTCATTCAGATAGGTACCATAGAGTACCAGAACAATAGAATAAGGGACCTGGAAGTGCTACTCGAGAGGGAGAAGAGAATAGTGGTTAGCTATTCAAAGCCCAGTTCAGTGCTTCCCTTAATAGACACCTTCACTTCCCAAAAGGGTATGAAGAGGTTGGGATTCAAGGGATCCACAAGAGTTGCCAATCGCAAAGGAAAGGGCAAAGCTACAACACAGTTACTGGCCTCAAAGCCGGCCGTTCTATTCAAGAGAATGGTTCTACCTTCCAATAGGTATGACTTAGAGAGCACCTATGGTCAATGAACGAATGGTAGTTCCACTAGTGTAAGCAAAGATTTTCCACACTATAGTGGTAGATATAGCAAGGGTGCAAGTTCCTTTAAGGAATCCCATGAGGAAATTCAAATGGCCCACCCTAGACCATTTGTTTTTGGTGCACCAACCCCTTCACTCAAGGGTAAAGCTGTAAAATGCTCTAATAATATCCCAACATACTCTAAGACTAAGGGCAAGTCTATCAGTAGAACTGATTTGGGCATCTCAGAGGCCATCAAAAGTGTGATTTCTAAAAAGAAGCCAGCTACTAGTAAGGCTCAAGATATCTCAAGCACTTCTACTGCCAGACCCCCCACTAGTCAGAATGGGGTCGGGAAATAAAAGAACAGGACTACTGCTGCACCATCTAGACCAAGAGCTATTGTCAATATAACCATTAGACCAGCTCTTAAAAGAAGGTATAATATTTATGAGTTCTGGTGCTGTGGCAAAGTGGGCTACTATGCTATAGATTGCTGGCATAATACAAGTGTGCCAAGAGCTAGAAAGAGCTTACTTGTCAGAAGAGCTGCAAATAGGCATGGTTATTATCAGACTAACATGCACCTATGACCCATTAAAAATTGGGGTTCTAAGGTTAACTGATTTATGCCTTGCAGGTTAGTCCAAGTGGCCATTCCCCTAAATGGTACTTGGACAGTGGGTGTTCTAGGCACATGACTGGAATAAATAGCATGCTGAAGGAGTACACTCCAATAAAGAATGGACACAAAGTCATCTTTGGTGGGTAAGAAAAGGGAGTAACTAAAGGGTATGGTAAGATATCAAATGACATATTCACTATCACACAAGTAGCTTATGTCAAAGGGTTACAACAAAACCTCAAAAGCATAAGACAACTATGTGATCTTAGCTATGTAACATCCCTTTTTATATTAGCCCCCTCAACTTTGATTTGGATAGGACATGTGGTGTAGGTGTGGGCTTAGGCTAGGTTTGACCCTTGGATATATGGTATAGCCATATGGGGCCCATTATGGGCCAAGTCAACTTAAGTCCAACTAGGCTAATTTGGAACCCTAGCCACACCTTGACCACACCACCATGACCTAGCCCTAAAAACAATCTAAGTAAACCCTAAGACATGCAATTGGGTCACCTGTTGACCCAAGTCAACCTAACCCTAATTTGGTCAAATTCATACCTAAAGGCCATATAAGCCCAAGAGCAGTATCACCATGGCCCAGCCTATGTTGGGTGATGACATAGGCCTCATGATCACTAAGTGGGGCCAGACCACTCACTTATTTGACCAAGTCAACCTAAGGTCAAACTTGGTCAACCTTAAGCCTAAATAAGAATAATTAAAGACCAAGCCCATTCCTAATGGGCTAAGACCTTCACCATGGCCCAACCCATGTTGGGTGATGACATGAGGTCCATGACCATCAAGTGGGGTCAGCCCACTCATCCTGTTGACCAAGTCAACTCAAAAGTCAACTAAGTCAACAAAATGGCCTAAAGAAGAGAAATGAAGCCAAGCCCACTCTCCTTATGCTAAGCCCACTAACCATAGCCCATGATCAGCCCAAGTGGTGAAAGACAGCTCCTACGCTTCTGAATTAGGAGAGAAAATGCATGCATGGGGATAAAATGGGAATTTTAGGAGAGAGAAGGTTGAGAAAAGAAAATGAGGGCCATGTGGTCCTCCTTCCTCCTGTCCAAGACACCCGACAAGCTTCCCCAGCTCATTGCAAAGAGAATACACTGTTGGATGGCCACTTAGCACCAAGGGCGGAGCATCCTAAGCTTGGCTGAACCTCACCTTGGAATTAACTCCCTATACATCCACTCCCAGCAAAAATTACCCCCACCATTAGCTTCAGAAGGAGGAAACGAGTGGACTTTCAGTGCTGGGGCAAGGAAATTGCTGGAGAAACTAGGAAATGGGAAGGATTCGCCGGAGCAAGCTTGGCCATTGCACACCGCCGCCAAACTCGTCATCAAGCCTCAATTTTTGTTTGTTTCACTTCACCTCTCACCGTACTAGATTTCTTGATCGACTAGGAGAGATATCGAGCTCAATTGAGCCTGATACAATGTGAGCCGAGAGTAAATTACTGAGATTTTTCTCATTGCTCGGGATCGCCGGAGGAGCCGCCTCCGGCAGCCTCACCGTCTGGAAATGCTAGCCACAACCTAAACGAAGGTGGTGGCAATAATCTCCGGCGGTGGCGCCGGCCCAGGTGGCTGGAAATAGCTAGATAAAATGGCCCAACCAGGCTCCATCTCAGCCGTTGGCTATCGGGGATGATAAACGGATGCCGTCCGTTTCTTTTTATTTGATTAATTAAACTGGTTATATTATGAATAGTAAATAAATGTCACATTTATTAGTAACTTGCATGTTTAAATTTAGCCCACTTAGAGGCATTTTCAGAGATGATAATTAAAATAAAATTTGTAGCCCTAGGTCTTTCTTTCATTTTCCACCCTAAAGTCCAGATTTGGGACAGTAGATCTCCCTGTATGACCAATCTACTAGGACTGGTCCTAGGCTAGGGCAGGAATTTGATTGAATGCCCATGCCAAACAAGAAGTCCACATGACCCAAAATTTTGGGTATGTGCTTGATTAGGTCAATCTTAGACCCTGTAAAAAAATGAGAATTTTTGGAAGAGATTTTCCTATTGTTTTTGTGAAAATATTTATATTTAAATTAATTGAATATTTGGAATAATATAGCTCCAAATGGCCCCAAATTTTGATAGCATGGCCTTGGGGTCAATATAATCCCATAATAAAATTTCAGCCTCTTTGGACCTCTGCATGTTGGGTAAACCCACTTGCATGAGTATGAAGAATATAGGCTTGGGGTGCCTTTAGCAAAAATCTATATAATGGGGACTTAGCCCATTTGGAACATTATAAGTCTATGAAATTTTTGTCAGAGGTCAGTTAGGGTGAATTATGCCACCAAAAGAAATAATGGGATTTTTGGGATCAAAAATCCCATTTTTTGAATTTTTGAAAATTAGGCCATTTAAAGATAGAAATTTGAAAATAGGGTTATTGATGAGTTAAAATTCTCAAATTTTGTTAAGAACTCAAGGGAGTCATATTTAACCCCTGGAAAATTTTATGGGTCTATTAGATGATAATATTTTGGAATTATGTAGAATTTACAATTTTGCCCATTTATGGAAATTATTTAAAAATGATGGAAATTACAGTAGCAATATTATGATAAAAATTTCTAGGGATTTAATTATGTGTTTGTGACCTTGCGTAATTTTCTTAATACTTTTGGATGGTTCCATAAGTTTAAAATCCAATGAATGGAATTTTTATAATATTTGTCATGTGAGTGTTGGAAGACCAAATTATTGTTTAGAACTATGAATTTTTGTATTTGGTATTATATCAGCAATTTACATCTGCAGTAATTTTCCTAGAAATTTTAGTAACATATTTAATGTACTTCATTTGGAAAGTGGCCAATTCATGGATTTAACTTTAAATGAAAATTAAATGGAAATATAAATGGGAAAATTATAATTCTTGGTAACCAGTCATAATTTGCCTACATGATCATCAGGAAAATTTATTAGACAAGGGGGATCATTTGATATAGTACTTCATATATAAAGTAGCATAGGCCACTTAATTAAAGGATTTAACTTAGGGTCTTTATGACTTAGAAAATAGTGAAATTCCACATAGTCAACATCATATACATGTCATCCCATGATAAATGGTTAGGTTCATTTTGGCCATGAAATTGGAAGTATTACTTTACAGGTGGTATTAGGTCATGGGTTGCATCTAGCTCAGGTAGTATACACTACTAGGATAACAGGGGGATAAGATTAGATATTGAGATGGTAATTATTTTGGGAGAATAAACCCTGGTTGGTCTCCTATAGGTCATTTCTTGGCTACGAGCAATAGAGCGCAAGTCCTAGTGTTGGAACTAGCAAAGTCGGTCCCTCTTAAAGCTTGGATCTAAAATTTCAGCTCACACTTACTCTCCTTGGACCTCTCTCCTGACAAGATTCTCAAAAGAAAAGACCGTGGGCTTCAACTCAGAGGTCCCACCTCTTACCCGGAAGAATCTGATATTCTTCCCCTCCCTAGCCAATGCTGAGCATAGTGCCTTAGTGGAAGAGAAGAAGGGTCAGCCTTCTTCTACAAGGCACCTTACCAGTCTATTTACAGGCCTATGAACCTGAAATGCCAATAACCAAATTGAACTGACCTGAAATTACCAGAATACCCTTAGTCTGGTCTGCCAACAGCCTAACTCCGCTATTCTGAAAGGTTATATGTAGACCATGCCGGGTAAAAGAGTAAAATCCCATTGGGCCAAAAAGATAAACCCAGCCCTACCCGAACCGGCCCTTGACAGAACACCGAATCGGTACTAGGCCTCTAGCTGAACCGGCATTTGGTGAGACCGCCGTCTCGCGGGCGAGAGCTCCCCCGGGATTCCTCTCGCCTAGAGAGTCGTCACTTGCCTTGCGAGTGCCCCTCTCAGGTATCCGCTTGCCCAGACTATGGCGCAGCTCTCACCTGGGCCCCTCTCGCCTGGGCCCTTTTCACCGCGCGAGTTGCCCATCCCCCGGGATCCACTCGCTTAGTGAGTCGATTATTGCTTGGGCCATCTCGCCTAGTAAAACTGCCTTCTCCTAAAAACTCTGCATGCCTCTATTCCTTGGACCTTTCCCTTCCACGAGTCCGAGGTTGTACATAATCCCCGCTCTTTTAGAGGTTGTTCCAAACTCGAAAAGAAAGTTTAACCGAGGCTTGCATCGTTAAAGTGAATTTATGATGGAATCTTTTGGTGGGCCCCTTTCCTGAATCTATAAATATGGGGTTTCCGCCTCCTTGTAGGGGGCCCTTTCCTTCCCCATTCTATCTTCTTCTAGCCTCGGCCCGCATGTCTCTCAGCCAGAGTTTCAGTGACCGCATAGCGGCGGTCCGTCAGAGGAACAAGGCGACCGCAGCGTCCATGAACAGGATTCCTGACCGTGCTCCACCCTCCTTACTGTCATCTTCTCACCCGAAGAAGGCAAAAGCAACAGATTCTGCTCCCTCAACAGAGGAACACTTTTGCACCTTCCCAGGGAGGCGCATCCCTCCCCCCTATGCCTATTAGAGAAAAGGAGGTAGAACCCCCACCACTGGTCTCCCTTTATTCCTTCCTCGTTCGCCTCCTCACTTACAGCCTATTTTTAGAAGGATCTAGTGCCTTAAAATCGCCTCGAGAGCAAGCGACTCAATACCGCCGACCCTAGCCAGCGGTCTGTCTCGCCTCAACCATCTTCCCCTCCATCGACTCCTACTGCGAAGAGGGACCCTTCCAATACCGTGGGGACCACTCGCCGTCCTGGTAAGGAGTCTTCCCTTTTCGGGTCTCTACCCCCGTTTACCACTTTTCTATGCTACTGCTAGGATAATCTCTATTCCACCCCTTCTGCTTTCTACGCAAGTATACACGACTCACACGCTTAGGACTCACTATCTGAGGAGTCGCCCGCCGAAGATTACTCCAAACAAATATTCGTCTCGCCCCCTCCTCCCATAGATGAGATCGAGGATTATTTGGGTGATCCCATGGATCCGCTGGAGATGAAGCGCAGGGTAACCGAGATGTTTCGGAAGTATGCGCGCATCATCCATGAGTTGGAAAAGGACAAGCAGGCAACTGATCGTAGGATCGATTGGCTACAAGTGGATTGCACCCGCCTGACTTCATAGATCGACACTGAGATTGAAAAAGATGAGACCGACCCCCAAGCGATTCAGAATGAGGTCGATCAGCAGCTCCGTCTAGCGCGTCGCAGCGTTGACACATCTCGCACTTTTCACCTTCCTAGTCGGCCTCCCTGTGCGAGGTTTCGCGGCGGAGGATGCTGGAGGTGGCACAAGAATTGAAGAACTCTCATCCCATCTCGCCTCTCTCCTTTATTCACGGCTTTGTAATAATATATTTTATGCTTCCGTCTCGCCCGAACTATGCGTCCTGCAAACTGGCTGCTCGCCTCACACGAGATGAAATCTTTATTAATTTAATAATTATGTGCTCTTTTGTGACTATTTGTTTCATCATAACACATCACTTAATTCATACATTTATGCTAATTTTTCTATTTTTTAATTCTAATTCCTCTTCTTCCACAACTTTGCTGTGCTGAGGGCCCACGTGGGGCTGCGCAATTCGAGGCCTAGAGAGAGAAAATGCTGGCTGCCTCTTCCCCTACCTCTGCATAAATTTTTTCCGCCTGTACATTCTCTCCAAATAATTTGCTTTCTATAAATACCTCCTTACCCGCGTAAATCTTACGCTCTCATCCCCCACTTCACCCCAGCACTCATCCTCGTTTCCCGTCCATCTTGCATACCGATTTTTCCTCTGTGGTCTCGCTCCTCAACTTTAGATGTCTCGCCAGTTCTATCCGTCTCCTGCCCCAGCCGTCTCGCATAATCATGGGAAAGAAGAGAGTTGAAGAGGGCGACAGGCGCAGCCGATGCGGGGAGCGATTCGCCGATCATGTCATCCCCCCCCCCCCCGACTTCATTTCCGCAGACGAATACGATGCCTTCACCCGAGAATTCCTGACAGAGGGATTCGAGTCACGTCCACCTAAAGTCGGCGAGTCCATCAATATGTTTTACCCCGGGGAACTCACCTTCCCCGTCTCGCACTTCGAGGCGGGGTTGAGACTGCCTCTCTGGTCAGAGGTAAAATAGGTCCAAAAATACTTTGGCACTGTTCCCGCATAGCTAAATCCCAACGCCATCTCGGTACTGGTCGCCTTTGCCAGTTACATGCGGCGAGAGCGAATCGAGTTTAGCCTGACCATTTTCCGTAAGCTATTCATCTACCACGCCAACCATGACGGGGTGTCGTACTTCACGGGGCAAGGTCTCAAGGTCTTCTAGACGCCCAACAAAAACCACCACTGGCTCACGCGCTTTGTATTTGTCCGCGACAACTTGGGGGGCGTCCCACTCGCGCCCATCTCGCCTGCTGAAGTGTTCTACGTAACCCCCCAAGTCGGCAGCACGGACAAGCTACTTTGCGACTATCTCACCAGAAAGAACTTTGAGGTCCTGTTTCTGAGGTGCGACCTCAACTCCCTCCCCGTACTTCCTGGCGAAGGTATGCTCCCCCACCTTTGGTCTCACCTTTACTATTTCACCTCACTGTTTCTCGCCTTTAGTCCTCCATATCGCCTCTATTAGGAGAGAGGAACGTGCCCGCTCATCCTCCCTATAAAAAAAACATCAAACCGTCTAAAGATATCACTCTCGCAAACATGGCGGCCGAGACGGCTAAAGAATCCCTGACCCCCTCCCTCAAAAAAAGGCCTGCTGAAGGCTCCTCTCCGTCTCACCTCAGCCCTTCCTAAAAGATGAAGATGAAGATGAAGAAAGTGGTGTCCCACCCGACCAAGAAGATGAGGAATCCCCCGGGGAGTAAGTGGTAGTTTCGGGGTCCCTGAGCCCTATCCCCCTAGGGTCCAGTCTCCCTGGTCAACTCTGGCATCTCCTCAACATTCCGCCCCACAAACTGGCGAGGCAGAACTGCTCGCCCATCATGCTAGCACCTCCCGCCAACTGTCGAGGTACCCATCTCGCGAGGTTGGCTCTTCCAATAGCCCAGCCCCCTCTGCCCATCAGAATTTCAATATGGGCCCTGTGGTTCTAGATGTCGTCAACGACCCGACTTTGATATAGGACAAGGGGTAGAATCGAGTATCCATCTCCACCCTCCTTCCCTCCTGGAAAGAGCAGGACCAGCCCACGGGTCATGCCTTCTCTTTGGGCTTTGGCCTTTACGGGGGCCTCGAGCCAGATCCTGTTGATAAGTCATCCTCGCGAGACTTAGTTCTAAAGGCCGCACACTCCCAACTACGCACCCTGGAGCTTTCACACTCGCTCTCGCGCCTCCTGATCTTTAACAACCAAAACTGGAAAGAGTCTGAAGTGAATCTGGCAGCGGAACACGAGAAGTCTAGAGGACTCACAAAGAGGCTGGCTGTGGCTGAAAACCATCTCACCAAGGCTCGGGGCGGCGTGGTGAGTTTTCACCCCTACTCAGTTTATTTCCCACACACTCGACACTGACTTAATAAACGGTTCCTGCAGGATGCCGAGACGGCAGATAGATTGCACTCGCACATAGTGGAGTTGGAGGCTGAGGTAAAAGACCTGAAGTCCCAGATCACCCAATTTCGGGACACTGCTCCCTTGCCCTCTCACCTAATGATTCCCCCACCTCCTCCTCATTATCCTTATGAGGAGGTCGAGGAACTCTGTTGAGACTCTAACATCAGGACTGCCGAGTTTATCTTGAAGATGATGAAAGAGATTGGAGTCGTTAAGGAAGGCTGCGAGGACGTCACTTCCCGCAACCTCGTACCAGATATCTATGGCAAGGAGGAAGGAGGCTCGTCCTCCAGCGAAGAGTAAAAGGCTTCCAGAACGTGATATTTATTTTCTTGTCATCTTGCCAGTGTAATTTTCATTTCTATTCTGAACCAGATTTTTTACTGGATATGATATTTAGTGGATGTGATATGTATATGCTTATTTTTTCTTTGGGTAGTGTGTCGCGCTCCCAGATAAGGTATACCTTTGCATTCTTGTCATTTGAGAGACAACCCGAAGATCCACTCGTATTTGCGAGACGGGGTCACCCCTCGTCTCGCCTCCTGGTTGGGGTATAAACCTTGCCCGGAGCACGAGTCTTCGTGCTCCGGTCGCTCATGCTCGTGGGAGCGTCTCACTTTTTCTTGCCTCTTTTCTGGATGTCTCCCGGCGTGAGTGGCCTCGAGGGGTCAATTTCCCCTCTTCTTTTTCTTTAGGCAGGAAACTTACTTACCCTACCCATCATGACTAGGGTCTCCTTTTGTAAGACCCCTTTTTTTTTCCTTTTCAACCACCGGGGTCTTAGCCCAGAATTGCCGCTTTGCGGTGGCACCGACTCACGGGAAGGCAACCACTACAAAACGCCAATTCTGTCGGCCCTTTTCGATCACAAGAGAGAGAAGTATTTATACAAAAATGTAAACAAGTCCACAGAAACAAGTAAATAAAAGTGAAATCATATCCAGTCCATCAATAGATAATAATAGGAAAATAGATAAATGGGCTCGAGCCCAGTACATCAGAGTCCTCACTACAAGTCGCTCATCGCGGAAGCTAAGAAAAAAACTAATCTCTCATGGAGCTGGTCGCAGGTGCACCGGTGCTAGACTGTCCCACCTCTATGCGCACCGTACTCCGCTGGTGCTGGTCCCTGGACTGCTGGTCCCTGTCTCCCATCCAGAGCTCCTGTAATGTTTGGTTCGAAAACCATTAGTCATAAAGACTAATCCCTATCATCCCCTACCCCTCCCACCACGGATCCTAAGCATCGGGCGGAGAGGAGGAAAGGGAAGCTACAAAAGTGGAGAATAACCAAGCAGGTGACAGCGAAGCTAATCTAGTAGTTATTTAGAATGAAATAGGTCTAACAATCCTACGACAGTAAGTAATAAGGAGGGAAATTAATAAGTAGCAATATGTATAAAAAGACAGCTAGAGAACAGTAAGTAAACAAGCAAGTAAATAAGTATGTAACCTTAACTTATATGAATGCCCATACAAACTTATTAGTTAAGGGGTCTTCTACAAGGCTCCCATCGTATAAAAAGTCCCATACCGATTTATACGTTGGGGTGTCGGTTGTATGCAATTATGTGTGTAGTGATATGCTATGCCATGATTCATGCAAGTGTAACTCACGCACACGACTCTATGCGCACAGACCTTTAGTTCCCCCGGTTCGGGCAGCTAGCTTCACTCCCAGGAACCTCCGTAGTGTCAAACGGAGACAGTGGGTCGGGCCCCCCACTCTTAGGCGGGCATCCACACTACCAGGCCTAGCCCTTCCGTACGCCCCTAGAAGAACACAACCTAGAGTATCCGCGTACTACTGCTGGCTGTACCCACCAGACTTTCTTTGGCTAAGTGTCCCACACCACCGAGTCAGCGTACCGATGTCGGTGTGAACGACAATCAGATACCGAAGACCCACCACCTTTATTCTGTACTCCAACCCTCGAGCCCTCGGCCCCCGGACAGTCCCGTCCGTGCATCAACCTTCAGAGCTACTGTCTGAATGGCAACCAATCCTATAATTCTACTTTCCTAGCTATCGGGGAGTGTGTATGTGCAACCCTAGTTATACTAGTTACTCTTTTAATTTATTATTCCTATGGTTTACGTTAGCCCAGGACTGCCCCCGGTATACCCCGTGAAGGGCTCTCAAGGGGCACTAGGAACAAAGACGGCGGCATTACGGCCCGAAGTTCCCTTTCGCAAGGCACTTATTATTATTGGTTGATCTCCCTTAACCCGATCCTCTTTCAGTTACTTTAGTTCTAACCCTAGAGTATTAAGACACTTCCTCTTCTTCCCGGGATGGACGATCTTTCGTCGTTCCCGTACTCCCTTATCCTTAACTAGTCTCACACTCTACTTATCCTGACTTCCAATGATGAGCTCAATCTTAACTTGCCCTACCAACCATCAACTACCAGAATTCCGTGGCTTTACTATATGCAGACCATCCTAAGCTATATGAGGTACACAAGGGGAGGTACTCCAAATTATCTTCCAAATCTCCTATAATATTTACTGGAGGTCTACCATAACATAATTTGTCTAAATCCAGAAACTTATAATTTTCCTAATTAATCTGATATTTATTTAATTTTCTCAAAGGATGGGCCATGGGTCATTTTAAACATGAACTACATGATCCTCCTAAGTAACGGCCACTCAAAAATCATGATCATTAACTAACAGCAAGATAACCTCAAATACAAGTTTTCAGAATTTTACAGATAGTATTTAGCCTCTAAATAATTTATCCAGTATAAACACGTTAATCCTACGTAAAGAAGGAAGTACTGAAATTATTCATCGGAAAATTATAGAAAAATTACTAGTCAGTAGTATGAAATAGAAAAGATCTTTATGCAAAGAATGATAATTTTACCAGCTTGCTAAACACCACTAAAGATTTAATCAAATATTCAAGGTAAAACATACTTAATGAAGCAAGCCTTAGAATTAGACTTCCAAAAATCCCATAAAAATTCACAGAGATTTAAAATCATAATAAACGTTCTCTGCTTAAATTTCATCAATTTCCAGGAAGTGTGTATTCCATAATAAATTTTCTAAGCAAATCATTCAAGCTTCTAAATCGTTAATGAAGTACCCAAAATAATGATCTTAAAATTCATAGAAAAATATCCAGAGCTTGTACCATTCCTATAATTCACTCTACCAAATTCTCATCACTTTTCAATATGATTTAGTGTCATTTCCTATATCTACAAGTTTTGCACCCTAAACTAGGGTTAGATTTTTAGATATCCCAACAGTCCCCAAATCTACTAAGATTTCATCCAGAGGACTATAATGGCCCTATGGTCCTCTTCACTGAATTTTGAGTCAATCCAAGGTCATTTGACCCCATGACCTTCACAAACCACCAAGATCCATCCTTAGGGTTTGGCCTTGGTTCTTAGGAAAAACTTACCTCGATCCACCTCAAACTCTATGAGGGGGTGCTAAAGAATATTACTAGCCAGTGGTAAAAATCTCAGCCTCTGTTGAGGTGATCTGACCACTCAAATCTCAAAAGTGCACCTTTAACCTAAGACCCCTTATTAGGGCAAAACTTAAGTTTGATCATTTCTAATCCAAACCATCTCCAAATGAGATGAAAAATTATTCAGAACCTTATGGTGAACCCAGGGATCACTCACCACAATTTGGGAGGGTTTGGAAATTATTTAACCATCTAATTAAATTAAACTGCGTTTATTGAATTTTTCTAAAAACTATAGAAATAGATTTCCCAAAAATCCTAATTTTTGGGCAGCATCTAGATATAAATAAGATTAAGCCACACCCCAAATTTCAAGTCATTTTGTTGACTGGTTTGGAGTGGGGAATTTTTCTAAGGTCAGGACAGCCCTATTGATAGACCTCACCAAAAAGGGTTCTGTGGTCTAACCAGGACTCCAAATTGAGTGAAATCAATTTTAAATTAAACTAGACTTCACGGGCTACATTTTCTATGTTGACCACTTTTCCCGTAGGAGCCTCTAGGTATTTTTCCCAAATTATCTAAAATGACTGATATTTCATTCAGAAATTGTTTTAAAAATAAAATCTAATTTAACGACACTGTTCATCTTCTTCTACAGCCCGAAAACAGAGCCCTGAAACTTAATTTTCCTGTAGCTTTTCCAAGCTATTTCCCGGCCATCCAGCCATCTCCCTGGCCGGCCACCACCACCACCACCTCTGTTGAGGTGAGGGCTATCGTCGGGCGGCGGCACGGCCGCCGGAGAGGCGATTTCCGGCGAACCCGCCACCATGAAAATTATGGAAAACCATGAAAACGCTCACCCAATCTGGCTCTTTTGAGCCCGATATCTCTCCTAACAATTTCTAAGATCTATCCGCAGAAGAAGAGGGAGGAGGACCTTGTTCGCGGGCTGGAGGCATGCAGAGCGTCGGGAAGCCATTGGCGCGGTGGCGGCGTCGCCGGAAATTCTTCAACAACAAGGGGAAAACTGAAACAGTTTGATGGAGAGTGTAACCTTTTCCCCTTGCTCTCAGGAGTCTTTTATAGATCAGCAAGCGGGGAGGGGAAAGGATGAAACGTTCACGGCCATTAATATTTCCCTTAATGACGTTTCGGTTATGGCTAAGGCAGTTGAAACGCTGGAGATGAAGAGGTGTTTGCCAGGTTGCGATTTCCTATTGGACCAACATTTCCTTAATTATTTACATAATTAAAGTAGGAAACGGCCCATAAATACTCTTGGTTTTCATTCCCATAGTCAGAATTTATCATGGCGTCAGTTACCGAAATTTCTAGTCTGGCTGACGTTTCGACCTTGGTCACGGGCGTGACACATAGGTCACGGGCGTGACAGGCCCGGTTAGCCAATTCTGGGTTCGACGATCGACGAACTGAGATCGACGATCGTCGAAGGGGGGTCACAGGCGTGACACCCGGGTCACGGGCGTGACTGGCCCTTGTGGCCAATTCTGGGTCGACGATCGTCGAATTGAGATCGACGATCGTCGAGCGTGGTCACGCCCTATGTCACGGGAGTGACATTGTGGGTCACGGGCGTGACATGCCTTGTGACTAATTCTGGGCCGACGACCGTCGAACTGAAATCGATGATCGTCGAACGTGGTCACGCCCTATGTCACGGGCGTGACTCTGTGGGTCACGGGCGTGACAGGGCCGGGTGGAAAATTCTGCACCCGACGATCGTCTCCCTGAGATCGACGATCGTCGAATGAGTCACGCCCTAGGTCACGGGCGTGACGGGTCGGTCACAGGCGTGACCAACCCGTGACCCGAAATCTTGGTCGATTTATTTCAATTTTTGGGCTCCCTAGGGTTCTACCACAACAAACCGACTCCTAGGGGTCTAGCCAGAAATGGGATGTTACACCTTTATCCTGTTGACCAACTATAACCACCAAGTGAGTCTACAACCCTGCCAGCTTGATGATAGCCTAGTCAGTGGGTCTTCTCGGGGTCTCCTCTCCTCAACAGACTCCAACCACCGAGTGAGCCTACAGCCCTTCCAGCTTAATGAGAGGCTGGTCAGCGGGTCTTCTCAGGGTCTCCTCTCCTCAACCAACTCCAACAATTGAGTGAGCCTACAGCCCTGCCAGCTTGACGAGAGCCTGGTCAGCGGGTCATCTCGGGGTCTCCTCTCCTCAACCAACGCTAACCACCGAGTGAGCCTACAGCCCTGCCAGCTTGACGAGAGCCTAGTCAGCAGGTCTTCTCTGGGTCTCCTCTCCTCAACCAACTCCAACCACCGAGTGAGCCTACAACCCTGCAAGCTTGATGAGAGCTTGGTCAGCGGGTCTTCTCGGGGTATCCTCTCCTCAACCAACGCCAACCACCGAGTCAACCTACACCCCTGCTAGCTTAATAAGAGCCTGGTCAGCGGGTCTTCTCGGGGTCTCCTCTCCTCAACCAACTCCAACCACCTAGTGAGCCTACAACCCTACCAGCTTGATGAGAGCCTGGTCAGTGGGTCTTCTCGGGGTCTCCTCTCCTGAACCAACACCAACAACCGAGTGAGACTACAACCCTGTTAACTTGATGAGAGCCTAGTTAGTGGGTCTTCTCGGGGTCTCCTCTCCTCAACCAACTCCAACCACCGAGTGAGCCTACAACCCAGCCAGCTTGGTGAGAGCCTTGTCAGGGAGTCTTCTTGGGGTCTCCTGTAACATCCCATTTCCAACTAGACCCCCTAGGAGTGGTTTTTTCTTGACTAGGTCATGTCAAGACCCTAGAAAACCTAAAAGATCAGATGGACTTGAGAATAAAGGTGATTGTGTTAGATGGTCTGCAAATAGTAGATTCCTAAACCCTAGTTAGGATTATCATGTGGTTTCACCAGGACTCCAAGATCCCACCAACCCTTGGAAAGGCCCAACAAAACCCTATGGGCCCATGGGAGTCAATTCTAGGTGACCAATTTGGCCAAGGACCCACCTAGGCCTACTTTAGTCAATTGACCTATATAAGGACAAGGTGCCCTTAGTAAACCCAAATAACTCCACCAAAGGTCTCTCTAGACCTAAAGATGGGCTAACGAGTCGATAAGGATCCATTGGGGTCAACCCAAATGGTCATGATGACCAAAGTCAACTCTACCCAAGGTCAAGTCAAACCCTAGCCCAATTGGGCTAACCCAAGCTCAAGTCTTTTTCCCCTTAGGCTAACTTTGATTTCTTAATTATTAGGATTATATTGGCTGAACTTATCCTAGAGAGTTTACCAGTCAGCATGGTGACTAGGAGAGAGAGAGAGAAAGCTTCATTTCTTTCTAATGGAGGAGAGAGAATTTTGGGAAGAGGAGGAATGGAGTGGGGCTCGGCCAAGGGAGGCCAAAAACCACCCTTGATGGCTGAAATCAAGCCCTCTAGGGAAGAGGAGTTGATTCCATCCATTTACTGGCCACCAAGGGGCATATTCAACCCCCTCCTCACAACCCGAGCCATGCCATTAATGGCTTTGATGGGCAATGAAGGATCCAGCCACTCCCCTCCCCAATTGGACTTTTAAACACCACCAGTGGGGGAAGGCGAGTCTTTTCGAACTCTCACCTGGAGGGAGCAAGCCGTCCCACTGAGCTGTTTAAGAAGCCAAGTGCCTCCGCCATCGTCCATGGTGTCCCGCCGCTCCTCTTACCTTCAGGCTGCCAGAAAGGTCCTCGCCTTCCTCTTTTCTTATGGGTAGATCTAGGGTTTCATTAAGGCCATGATTCGGGCTCAATTGAGCCTGATCAAATATTGGACTTTCCAATCTTTTCAATGAAAATCGCATACTCGGGTTCGCCGGAATAGCCGTCTCCGGCGGCCGTGTGGCCGGCTGGGGGTAGCCCCCACCTCACATAAGGTGGTGGCGGCGGTGGCCGACCAGGGAGGCGGCCGAGTGGTCGGGAAATCAGCCCTCAATGTTGCCCAGGTGCAGGAAATCGTGACCGTTGGCCTGTTGGAGAAGATGACTGGCAGCCGCCGGATGCGCGCCAAGATTCGTGCAAAATCATTTCGTTTTATTATTATTTGTTTGATTTTTATGATTTTCTATCACACTTTCTGCAGCACTTTGATGTAATTTTTGAAAATACTTAGGGACCTTTGATGAGAAAACTTGTATCATGAAAGTTGTATCCCTAAGGTTCTAATTTCTTCCAAAATTGATTTGGACCCATTTGGACCTCTGGTTGGACCAGGGAATCCATTTTTGTGGGACCTATACCTAGGGCTATCCTGAGATTGAAAAGGGTTCCCACACTTAATACCTTGTCTAAATGACCTGAAATTTGGACAGGGGGTCAACCTTTGTCATACCTAGAGTCAGTACAAAAATGGGAATTTTAGGGAATACTTTGTACTATGGATTTCTTTATTATTTAATAATACTAGGGTATTTTAATTAAGTGGTCTAATGACCTCCAAACCCTCCCAAATTTTGGTGAGTAGTCCCTGGTATTAGTTCCTAGCTTTGTACAAAATTTCAACTCATTTGGATGAGTTTTAGTTAGGGAATCACCAAACCCTTGTTTGTTCTTAAGGAGGTGTTTTTGATTAAAAAGTGCACCATGGGTTTGGAGTGGTAAACTCACCTCAATAGAGGCTGGGGTTTTGGACACTGACTTAGTATGACCAATGTCATCCTCTTAAGGAAAATGGTGTGATTTAGGGTTGATTTACCCTAGAGTTCAAACTCAAACCCTAAGGAAGGATTTTTTGGTGAGGTGAAGGGCATAAGAGAAAATACCCTTTTATGACCTTGTAACTCAGTAGAGTTAAGGTAGTGTACCCTAAGCCCTCTAAAAGGAGTCTTAGAGAATTTTGGGGTAGGTAGATACCTAGAAAACCCAACCCTATGGTCAGGGTTGAATTACCTTTGTATAACACAAGCCAATATAACTCATCAAATGGGTGTGAAACTTAAGGGGCATGAGCTTTTAAAGTAGAAAGAACCCTTAGTAATTTTACTGGAATTTTATGAGTAATATTTTTGGTACTTCATTTGTTAGGTATGATATAGCCCTAAATAATGTTTTATTTATTAAAAATCATTCTGTTCATTGAAACCCCATGAAACTTTGGCATTGAATGTATTAGGTTGAAATTGTTGCCCTTGGTTTTTAGTATAATTTTTTTTTGATCAAATCTAGTACATCATGCACAAATGATTAAAAAGGGGTTTGGTGGTATAAAATTATTCATAGATTATATATCTGTTGAAAAATTATGAGACTTAGGTATAGATAATTTGAGGCCTAAATATGCTTGTAATAATTTATTCATAATTTTTAGAGGGTTGATTACAGTACTTTCCTTACAAGTCCATAATATTGAGGTTTTTTGTAATTATTTTATTTAGAGTTTAATCCCTATTGAAAAATTATGAAACTTAGCCAATGATGTTTTTAGAGTTGTATTAGCTCAATATAATTAATTCATAATTTTTGGATTACAATTTTCTTGTACTTGATTCATTAATAATGAAAGATAAAAATTATTTCTAAAATAGTTTTAAGGCCCCTTAGATGCTAGAAAAATTATGATACCTTGGATTTACATTACTGAGTTAACTTAAAATTTATCATTATTTTGTTAGGCATCTTTCATGAGTACTTATGGTAGTTCATGTTCAAACGGGTAGCCCTTGGAGGCTTTAAGGAAATTAATTAAATCCCAGATAAATTAGGAAAATTACAATTTTCTGGATTTAGTCTATTTGTGCCATGATAAGTCTCCAGTAAATAATTTAGGAAATTTGGATTATTATTTTGAATATCTCCTATCTAGTTTGACGTATAGCCAGGTTGGTCTGCATTTGGCTAATTGGGATAATTGCGATAGGATATGATTGGACAAGGTGTAGGAGTTAGTCATTTTGCTGGGTTGGATAGATGTGGATGAGTTCACCATAGAAGGATAGGAAGAGTAGTGAGAAGTGGTAGGGCTAGAGTTTAGAGGTGCTCGGGTTCGACGAAAGATTGTCTTTCCCGAGGAGAGGAAGAGTCAAAATCACCCTAGGATTAGCCATTAGAAGTCCGGTGCGCTAGCCGGCAAGAGTACGCAGGAGTCCACTTCATGCACCAAGCGTTGAGGCGTATGATAGGTCTTACCGGTAGTGCTTTACTGGTTTAAAGGTGGGCGAGGCCCAACCAACCGCTTCCGTCTGCAACTACGGAGGTATCCTGGGAGGTTCGGCTCCAAAAAGGGGGAACTAAAGGTCTGTGTACACAGAGTCGGGTGGGTGAGTTGCACTTGCATGATCGTATCATACCCACTTGCATGTCATAACATAAACATTGCATATAACCTCTGTAACCTATTGTGTAAGTGGAATGGGATGCTTACACAATTGGACTTGCGAAACGACCCCTTGGTCTTTAAGCTTGTGTGGGCAAGTTTATAAATTAAGGTCAAATTCTTCATATATATATTGTTGTTAATAACCAACACCTCAATGTATAAATTGGTATGCGACTATTTATAGGATGGGAGCCCTATAGAAGATCCCTTGGCTTATGCGTTTCCGCACATAAGTTAAGGTTACTTTTCATACTTTACTTTACTGCCACATGTACTATAAAACTGCTAGTATAGGTCCGCTATCATCTGCTCTTGATTACTTTCGACCATCAAGTCCTCCCCTTTCTTCCTTCCCGCTCGGTGCCTAGGAGCCATGGGGGAAGGGGTGGGGGATGATAGGGCTTAGTCTTATAGACTAACGGTTTTCAAACCATAACATTTTAGGGGACCGTGGAGCCCAGCATGGAACAGCAGCCCCGGAGGTCGACGCGCTTGGAGACAAGGCAGTCTATCGCCGAAGTTTAGACAGCTGGGACTATGAGTCCCATTTGTTTTTAGTTGTTATAGTTTTGCTTTCGTGCTGAGTGTCTTGTAGTGAGGATTTGATGTACCAGGCTTAAGCCCTTATTTTCAGTATATTTATATTCTGTGGACTCTCTCTTCGTAGATAAATTATTACTCTGATGTGATTTCATTGTGGACTTTTGGATAGAGTTTTTATCTCACTTGTGTTTACTCTACTCTGGTTACTTTTCCGTGATCGAATCGGCCGGCAGAATCGGCGTTTCGCGGTGATGACCCTTCAGGGCGTGAAGGTGTCACCGTAAAGCGACGGTTCTGGGTCTAAGACCCCAGTGTTTAAAAGGAAAAGGGGGGGGGGGGTCTTACAAGTGGTATCAAAGGAAACCTCGATCGAAAGAGTAGTAGTCCACTAACCCTGGGTCTCCCCCGCTCGAGTTTAGTTTGGGGACAAACTAAGCAGCAGAAGCGTGGTGTGCCCATGTGGGGATCACATGTAATTGTCCACTATTAATTAGGCTTGAGTCAATTTCTTACAGACGGTTTTTGATATGCAGCCTCTAGCACAGCCTACACCACAGGGTGGAGTCCGGAAGACTCCAAATGTTGCACCACCTCCCCCGATCCCCACTTCGTTCCTACAGTCGGAGATGGGGCAGACTCTGATAGCCATTCTGGAGGCTTTTAGGGCCAGCAGGTTTCGGTCCTACATCCAAACCCTGGGGCCAACTGGCTGAGAATCTTCAGAGGACTCTCTCCCCTATCCTACTTAGGCACAGAGTAAGCTGTCCGGACAGAAGAATGTCTGGACATTATGTACGAGATGTTGACAGGGATACGGTGCCCCTGGGAAGAGAGAGTGCCATTGGTGGTCTCTTGCTTGGAGTCTCACGCCAAGTGATGGTGGAACACGTAACTAGACACGACCTTTGTGAATATGGAGATTATAGAGATTACTTGGGAGGAGGTCAAGGCCGCGTTACTGGAGCATTTTGTTCCACAGTCGGCTAAGGATGAGCTGGAGGACAGGTTCGTGTAGCTGAAGCAAGGCAAAAAGACAATGGTAGAGTACCAACAGGTGTTCAACCATTTAGCCCGGTTTGCGAACTCCCATCAGCTGGATGAGGCAGGATACATCAAGAGGTTCTAAAAGGGCCTGCAGGAGGACTTGAGGGAGGCACTACTGTTCGTATCTGACGGTCCAATACCTCGGATATTAGAGATGGCCAAGAGTATAGAGACTGATTGGCAAGCTACTCGGGGCCAAAAACGGACAGCGGAGGATCAGGTTCGAGGAGCAAGGAACGATCAGAGACGAGCCTGTATCACGGACGGGAAAAGGGTCGAGGACCAGCCTCGTCAGGAGGCAAGACAAGAAATAAGGGAGCCAGTGGTGGTGGCTCCACCACCTCTTCAGACACGGGAGGGCCAGAGACCCGGGGGAATGGCATATCCCCCGCCAGAGTGCTTCCACTGCCATCAAGTTGGGCACATCCGCAGAAATTGCCCTATGTGAAGGGTACCCCCACCAGCTCCAGTGGCTGCCCAGCCAGCGTAGTATTTTGGAGACCGAGGTCGTGGCCGAGGACGTGGATACTAGGGGGAGATCGTAGACAAGAAAAGGAGCAGGTGTATGCTTTGGACCTTGCGCAGCCTCGAAACCCAGAGCAGGTCATAGTAGGTATGCCGAGATGTTTAATTGTTTTAAAAGAATTTCCCCTTTCTCAGTTGACAAATTTGTAGAACTGCACTAGATAGAATAAATAGGAAAGAAAAACTCATTATAGAATTCTATGACATTTAACCACCCCAGGTATAGTCTTCATCAGCGGCAAGCCTGCCACACGCTTTTCGATACCAGAGATTCTCACTCCTTTGTGTCGGAGACGTTCATAGAAGGATTGGAAAGCATGGAGCGATTCACGGGCTCGGTGATGAGGGTGCGATTACCCGATGGATCTGAACTCCTTAACTCGGACCACTGCAACATGGAGGTAGAAATCGGTGGAAAGGCGTTTGAGGCTCCAGCGACGCTTTTGAAGTTGACGGACTACGACTTGATCCTGGGCATGGTATGGCTACACTGGAACCATGCCCAGATTGATTGCCAAGCGAAGAGGATCACTGTGAGGCACGGGGACTCTTTCATTGTCAACGATGGTATAAGACCTGCCGCTCGTATATTCTTATCTTCGGTACAGGTCGTTAAGAACCATCTGCAGGGAGAGGAGGTTTATCAGATTCTATTTGAGATGTCGGAAGTCAAGGAGTCAGTGACAGACATCCCGGTTGTGTGAAATTTCGCTGACGTCTATCCAAAGAAACTTCCAGGACAACCTCCACACCGAGAGCAGGAATTCCAGATATAGCTTTTGTCGGGGGCCAGATCGTCGATCTGAGTTAGACGATCGTCGACCGGAGCTCGATGATTTAGCAAGGTTGAGCTCAGAGAGCGTCGAACGGAGTTCGACATTTCGTCGACCTAAGCTCGACGATAATTGTCTTAGACTTGGCTCTATTTCCTTGATCTTGGAATGGTCCTGGGGGCAGCTTAAAACCTAAGTTCTAAGCCCTAGACACATTCTAATGTTGACCTTTTCAACTATACATCTAGGTCAAACTGGTTTCCTAAGAAAAAACATAGTGATCCTTACCCAAATTAGTAATAGGGTGTTCCATCAGAAACTTCCAGGACTACCTCCACACCGAGAGCAGGACTTCCAGATACAGCTTTTGCCGGGGGCCAAGCCAGCATCTAGGGCCCCTTACCGGATGGTCCCAAAAGAGTTGATAGAGTTCCGAAGCCAGTTGCAGGGACTAGTAGAGGCAGGGTTTGTCCGGCCAAGCTCTTCACCGTGTGGAGCCCCGGTGCTATTTGTCAAGAAGAAGGACGGAAGTCTCCGCTTGTGTTCTGATTATCGAGCGCTGAATAGACTAACGGTGCGGAATACATACCCACTGCCATAGATTGACGAGTTGTTTGATAAAATAGAGGGAGCGCATTTCTTCTCGAAACTTGACTTGAGGTCAGGCTATTATCAGCTATGGATTCGAGAGGAAGACATTCCAAAGAACGCCTTCAGTAGTAGGTACAGACTGTTTGAGTTTACAGTGATGCCCTTTGGGCTCACAAATGCGCTATCAGCATTTACAAGCCTCATGAACAGGGTATTTGAGGACTATTTGGATATATTTGTCATCGTATTTATTGACGACATCCTCATCTACTCAAGGATGGAGGAGGAGCATACACGACACCTGACTTTGACTCTAGAGAGGCTACGGGAGCACCAGCTGTATGCGAAGTTCAGCAAATGCCAGTTTTGGTTAAAGGAGGTGGCCTTCTTAGGTCATATTATCAGCGGTGCTGGGTTGGCAGTAGACCCGACCAAGATTCGGGCAGTACAGGATTGGCCACCGTTGAAGACAGCCACAGATGTGATGGGCTAAAAACCGAACAGGCAAGCGTACCTATCGAATCGTAGTATCAAGGTCGTATTTAAAACTCGGGGCAGGAAAGTACTATTACTCACAACGACTCTATTATCCTACCAAACGATTAATGAGTTTGAAAATTAAAATGAACTAGGCTTAATTAAAAGAGAAATAAACTATTGCGAAAAGAGTGCTCGATCGACGATTCACTTTGAAATAAAATAACGGAATAAATTAGTTTAGCATTTGTAAATCTATTAAGACCGTGACGGATCCGATATTAGGAAATAATCTCGCTAGAGCATTAAATCCCCTAACTTATAGACGTTTTGACCGAAATCTCTTTACAAGTCAAAATGGCCTAAAGTCGCATTATCGAAGTGACCCGCACTATTGGATTTGACTCCAATCTGGAGGATTTACGTCATCCTATCTCTAGGGGTGCGTTCAACTCCTTCCTTCCTTCCTTGAGTGATCTTTCATATTCACGAGCCTCTTGGCTACTCAAAAATGAGATCGGAATCTACAACCGTATACTAGAAATACGGAGTCGATACGAAATAAATCAAGGAAGGATCAAAAATAAAAATACAAATGCAACATAAAATGAAAGATATTCTTTTATCGCAAAGCTTATCGCGATCGGGCACAAAAACTATTTTACTAAGCATGTTGAAAAAGGAGATGGGAATAAGAGAAAAAATATTTCATTTGCATTGCTAAATAAAAGAGGTACAAAATAAGAATAAGACAAAAGTATTCTACTAAAGGAAAAATTACAATAAAAGAAACTACAACAAGGAAAGAAACACTCTTGAACTAGCACTCTACTTTCTACCACCAATACTTCACTAAAAACTACTTAACTTCAAACAATGGGGGAAGGGGTCCTTTATATAGGAGAGGGAGGAATGTTCTAGATGAGTGGAGAAAATAGGGTGGCCGGCCTCATCAAGGGGAGAAGGTTCATGCATTTAATTTAATGGGGGGAGAGAGATAAGGGAGAGATTCATTGCATTATATTTATGGGAATGAAAATATAAAAATAAAATAGATAGGGGGAATGCATGTAGAATAAAGAGGGTGGAAAATAATAAAAGAGAGAGAGAGAAAGAGAGGGGAGGAAAGGAGGGTGGCCGACCCTTGCATGATGGAGGATGCATGAATGTGGAGGTGCATGTATGGAATTAATGAGGGGGAAGAGGGGAGGAAATGAAGGACATGAAGTGGTCGGCCAATAAGGGGGAATGCATGCATGAAATAAATGAAGGGGGGAGAGAGGGACTCAGGTAGAGGCTAGGATTGCATCATGGGCTGCTCCATGTGGAGGCTCGGGTTGCATGAGTTGGGCTGCACCAAGTGGAAGGGGGCCGGGCTGCTTCAAGTTGGGCTCGGGTAGGGGGCTGCACTTGAACTAGAGCTGCATGTAGGTGCTCGGGTAAGCTTGCATGGGCTGCTTGGTTTTGGTGTTGAACCTACAAAAAATAACAATGAGATAAAATATTAGTTATGTTATAAGATAAATTAACTAAAACAATAACAAACATAAAATATTATAGCACACATAAAATAACAATTAACAAAAACATAAAATAACAAAACATAAAAACTAAGATAATAACAAACACACAATATAACATAACATAAAATACATTAAAATGTTAAAATTAAAACATTAACATAAGACATAACATTAATTATAATTACTAAACATAATATAATCTAATACATATAGTAGCATAATACATATAATTGATTTTTATATCAAAACATAAAATAGCTATAATAAAACTAGGATTTTATAAAAAGACATTAAAACATGAAATGGAAAGCATAAATTATAAATAAACTTAGGTATTTAGGCTACTAAATTACCCCAAAAACGATGACTAAAACTAGTCATCAGGATGTACGGAGCTTCCCGGGACTTGTCGGATATTACCGGAAGTTCGTCGAAGGATTCTCCTAGATTGCACTCCCTCTTACATCCCTGACGAATAAGGAATCCCCTTTTGTTTGGATGCCACAGTACGAGACGGCCTTTGTGGAGTTGAAATGTCGGCTTACCTCGGCTCCCATTCTCGCTCTTCCATCGGGAAGGGAGGGATTCCAGGTGTACAAGGATGCCTCCTACTAGGGGATGGGTGCCGTTTTGATGCAGAACGGGCACGTAATAGCCTACGCCTCCTGACAGCTGAAGATACATGAGAAGAACTATCCGGTACATGATCTGGAGATGGGTGTAGTGATCTTTGCTGTGAAGATTTGGCGACACTACCTCTACCGAGTTCACTATTACATCTTCTCTGACCATAAGAGTTTGAGATATGTGGACATACAGAAGGAACTCAACATCAGACAGAGATGTTGGGTGGAGTTCATGTCGGATTACTAGTAAACCATGCACTACCATCCCGGGAAGGCGAACGTGGTGGCAGATGCTTTAAGCTGAAAAGGAGGTACCTCGGGGAAAGGACCACATTTGATGTCCATGGAGATAGTCCGGTCTTTCAGAGATATGCAGATATCCCTAGTGTCCGAGAATGATCCAAAACGGTATATGGAGTATCTAGCATCGATGGTTGCCATAGATGATATTCGGGACTGCATCCGGGACGGATAGAGGGCAGATGCATGGGCAGAGCCGATATTCCAAGCCTTGTAGGAGGGTTCGATGGGAGATTATTCACTGTGAGATGGATTGCTATATTTTAGAGGCAGGGTCTATATACCCACAGGAGGCCAGATTCGGGAGGACATAATGGCGGACGCACATTATAGCAGATATTCTATACACCTGGAGATCACCAAGATGACGGCCGACATGAAGAAGATGTTGTAACGGTCCAGGCCCGCCAACCCGCGGGACCCAGCAGGCACCGCCGGCCCACCAGTAGTCCAGACCCGGGCCCACTACTGGCAGTAAGCCTATCACATTCAAGCCTGCAGGCCGTACACCCCAACCCCTATCCCTCCACAGGCGGGTTGTTGGTGGCCGTAGCCCCCCTTAGATGAGTCAAACTCGATAGTCAAGCCCGCACTACGGGGACTTCCCAGGAGGTCACCCATCCCAGTACTACTCCAGCCCGAGCACGCTTAACTATGGAGTTCTTTCAACTCTCATCACCAAGTAAGCTGCAGCTCAATTGGTGATGAGAGTTGAAAGAACTCCATAGTTAAGCGTGCTCGGGCTAGAGTAGTACTGGGATGGGTCACCTCCTAGGAAGTCCCCGTAGTGCGGGCTTGACTATCGAGTTTGACTCATCTAAGGGGGGCTACGGCCACCAACAACCCGCCTGTGGAGGGAGAGGGGTTGGGGTGTACGGCCTGCAGGCTTGAATGTGATAGGCTTACTGCCAGTAGTGGGCCCGGGTCTGGACTACTGGTGGGCCAGCGGTGCCAGCTGGGTCCCGCGGGTTGGCGGGCCTGGACCGTTACAAAAAGTGCAGCTCAATTGGTGATGAGGAGTGGTTTGAAAACTCCTTATCAAGGAGGTCTCGGGTTCGATCCCCGGCCTCAACAACCCGCCTGTGAATGGAGAGGGGTTGGGGTGCATGGCCTGCAGGCTTGATGTGATAGGCTGACTACCAGTAGTGGGCCCGGGTCTGGACTCTGGTAGGCCGGCGGTGCCAGCTGGGTCCCGCGGGTTGGCGGGCCTGGACCGTTACAAAAAGTGCACTTTTTTGTAACGGCCACCCTAGCACCACGCTCACAAGGACGGCCGCCGGCACCCCCAGCACCACGCTTGAAAGGGTTCAGCCTAACCAGGTCTGCAGACCATGCACCCCAACCCCTCTCCGCACCTGTTTTTCAGCAGCGGTAGGTTGTTGCCACTGGGGATCGAACCCAGGACCTTGATAAGAGACTCTTTACCACAGCTCTCATCAATCTTCCTGTGCCAACAGTGTTTGTGAAAAGTGCAATCCTAGTTACTAAGTTACTCTTGCCAGTTTATTATTACAGTTTACGTTAGCCCAGGACTGCCCCCGGTATACCCCGTGAAGGGCTCTCAAGGGGCACTAGGAACCAAGACGGCGGCATTACGGCCCGAAGTTCCCTTTCGCAAGGCACTTATTATTATTGGTTTATCTCCCTTAGCTCGATTCCCTTCTCATATTACGATGGACTATCCTAGGGTGATTTTTTTAACCTTCCTCTCTTCGGGAAAAGCGATCTTTCGCCGAACCCGAGCACCTCTTAACTCTAGCTATCACCACTTCTCGCTACTCTTTATATCTTCCTATTGTGTTTTCCTCCACATTTCCACCCAGACGAAATGTTTAACTCCAATGACTTCCTCAGATCATGTACTATTGTATTTCACAAATTGCTATATGCAGACGACCTAGGCTACATGTCGAACCGGTTATGCAATGATCCATTACTCATCCAAATGCCCTAAATTATTTACTGGAGACTTACCATGATATAAATGACCTAAGTCCAGAAAATGGAAATTTTCCTAATTTAATTGGCATTTAATTAAATTCCTCGAAAATCCCAAGGACTACCGGTTTGAACATGAACTACCCTAAGTTCCCATGCAAGATGTCCAGCAAATTTATGATAAATACTAGGTTATCTCAATAGGTTAAATCCTAAGTATCATAATTTTTCTATCATTAAAAGGGCATGAAAACTATTTTAGAAATAATCTCTAACTTCTGTTGTTTATGAATCAAGTACAGAAAACATTCTTCCAAAAATTATAAATAATTTATGCCATGCAGATAAATGCCTAAAATTAGCACTGGCTAAGTCTCATAATTTTCCAGCAAGTATTTTATCCATAATTAATTTTTAAACATAAAAGCCCTTCCTATCATCTGTGAATAAAGTACTAGATTTACTCAACATAAAATTCTATGAAAATTCAGGGATCAAAGTTCTACTAGTTAAGATCTAAATCCAGAATTTTAACTGATTATAATTAACTTAAAGCCTCCAAATAATTGAATCAACAAATCGGGCAAATAACCCTTTAACACATGAAGTATAATATTTATCAATTATAAAATTCCAGGAAAATTATCATAAGTCTAAAACATCCTTAAACTCCCTCCTCCCGAGTTTCATAATTTTTGGATTAGATTTAGTGCTTAAAATAACTAAAATACATATTAATCCTAAACCAAAATCTCAACTTCCGAGGTACCTAATTACCTCCAATTCCTTCACTATTTCAACCAGAGGGTTTTCATCATATCATCCCCCTCTCCTCCAAATTTCAAGGGCATACAAGAGCTTTTGCTCCTATGTCCTTCACAAACCTCAAACTACCACACACTGGGTTTGAGCCAATCTCTTAGGGTAAAATCCACCCTAATCCACACCATGTACCCAAGAGGGTAGGCATAGACTCAACAAATCAGTGGCCACAACTTCAGCCTCTTTTGAGGAGATTTGTCCACTCCATTTCCAATCGTACTTTTCCCCAAAGTACCCCTCACCAAGACCTATCTAGGACTTGATACTTTCCTATTCAAAACTCAACCAATCGAGTTGAAATTTTGTACAGATCTTAACATTGATGCCAGGGTCCACCACCCAAAATTTGGGAGAGTTTGGACTTAGTTTCATCTCCTAATTAATTTTATAATGTTTATTAAAATTTTACAAAAACTTTAGGCAAAAGTTCTCCAAAAATTCTCATTTTTGGACAGCCTCTCAATATACATATTATAGATCTCCAGTTCAAATTTCAAGTCATTTGGACATGTTATGAACCGTGGGCAACCATTTCAATTTCTGGTTAGCCTAGGTCTTGATCCCACCAAAGTGAGTGCTGGGGTCAAACCACTCACCCAAATTGAATAAAATAAATTTTAAATTAAAGTAGACCCAGAGGGCTACAACTTTTGTGACTGGTCATTTTTCCTAATTCGGCCTCTAAGTGCCTCGTTTTGCAGCCTCAAAACACATTCAAATAACCTATTTTTCCATTATGTAATATATAATAATCTATGAATTATAATATTGATTCTACTGTTCATCTTCTTCATGAATCCGAAACAGACAAGAAAAACCACTTTTCCTGTAAGCATTCCGTGATCCGTCGCCGGCCGTTCGGTCACTTCCCTGGCAAGCCACCACCACCACCACCTCCGTTGAGGCGACGGCTATCGGTCGGCGGTGGTTTGACCGCTGGAGGTGGCGGTTTCCGGCGAACTCAAAATATCTTTTTCATGGTTTTCCATGAAAACGAGAGATGAATCCGGCTCCGTTGAGCGCGAACTTCCTTTCTAAGAATCCTAAGATCTAACCATGAAAGAGAAGGAGCAGAGGAGGACCTTGTTCGCGGTTTGGAGGCGAGAAGAACGACGGGGTGCCATGGCGCGGTGGTGGCGTTGCTGAACTTCTCCTACAGCAAGAACAAGGATCTGATCCGATTACTTGAGCGTGTAACCTTCTCCTCTTGCCTCAAGTGGGCTTTTATAAGTCAGAAAGTGGGAAGATGAATGGGTAAAGCCTTAATGGCCATGAAGGTTCTCCCCTTAACGTTTCAGTTACAGTGAAGGGATAAGAAACGGTGGAAACTAAACAGGTGTATCCAGCTGGCGGCTTCCTATTGGACCATATCTTCCTCATTTATTATATAATTACAGAAGGAAAACGGCCTGAAATTACTCCTGGTGTAACTTCCCACACCATCATTTATTACCACGCGTGTTAGAATAATTTCGGGCCTGAACCGTCGTTTCGGCCAATGTCACGGGCGTGACACATAGGTCATGGGCGTGACAGGCCCGGATAGCCAATTCTGGGTTCGAAGATCGTCGAACTGAGATCGACGATCGTCGATGGATGGTCATGGGCGTGACACCTTGGGTCACGGGCGTGACAGGCTCGAACGACAGATTTTGGGGTCGACGATCGTCGAATTGAGATCGACGATCGTCGAAGGCTGGTCACGCCCTAGGTCACGGGCGTGACCTCTAGGTCACGGGCGTGACAGGCCCGAACGGCAAATTTCGAGGTTGACGATCGTCGAATTGAGATCGACGATCGTCGAAGGCTGGTCACGCCCTAGGTCACGGGCGTGACACTCATGTCACGGGCGTGACATGCCCGGGCCGCAAGGTCGACGATCGTCTCACAGCGATCGACGATCGTCGATGGGGTCACGCCCCTAGTCACGGGCGTGACACCTTGGTCACGGGCGTGACATGCCCAGACAGCACGTTCGAAAATATTGATCGCTTTATTTCAAATTTTGGGCTTCCTAGGGTTTTGTCACAACTAACCGACTCCTAGGGGTCTAGCCGGAAATGGGATGTTACAAATCCCAATAAACAAAACAAAAATTTCGTCCCCGAAATTGAGGTTGAGTCTACGGGGATTTCTATCGGAATAAATTAAACTTGTAACATCCCATACGATCTTTCTATTGGGTTCAGGCGACTGTTCGTTTGATAACGAAGACAATCTCCCCAATAAACAAAAGATTAGCCCCTACCTTTCTGATTAAGTGCGCATGCCTAGGTCCTGGATTTTCCTTATCTAGTCTTAACATTCCAAAACAAGAAGGCAGTTTATAGTATACCGAGAGGTGGTGAGATGTACCTGACTGAACAACTCCGGGTATCTTTGCCTCATCAGATCCTGCGGTTCCCAGGTGTGCTCCTCCTGACCGTGGTTTCTCCACAAAACCTTGACTAAGGGGATCTTTTTGCGGCGCAAGATCCGTACTCCTTTGTCGTCGATCCGAACCGGCTCCAAGTGAATCGATCGGTTTGAAGCTACCGGCCCTTCGGTGGTCAAAATCCGCTGCTCCGGGCGTAGTAGAGCCCTTCTCAGCGAAGAAATATGGAAGACGTCGTGTAGAGCTGCCAGCTCTGGCGGCAACTCTAGCCTGTAGGCTAGGGGTCCGATCCGCTCCAGGATCCGGTAAGGGCCCATATACCTAGGGCTGAGCTTCTTCCTCCGACCGCGCACCCGTGAGACTCCGTGCATGGGCCGAATCTTCAAGAACACTCGATCTCCTACCCGAGACTCCACCTGACGATGCCGGGCGTCATAGTATTTAGCCTGTCTGCTCTGCGCCTCCAACATCCTATCTCTGATCAGTCTCACCTGAGCCTCGGTGTCTTCAACAAAATCCGATCCTAACACCTTCGGATCCTCGTCTTGAACCCAAGAAAGCGGGGTTCTACATTTTCTTCTATACAATGCTTCATAAGGTGCCATCCTGATGCTGGACTGGTAGCTATTATTATAGGAGAACTCGACCAACGGTAACATCTTCTCCCACGGCTCCCCTCGGTCCAGTATACACAGCCGTAGTAAATCCTCCAAGGTCCGGTTGGTGCGCTCGGTCTGCCCGTCCGTCTGAGGGTGGAAGGCCGTGCTAAAAGTCAACCGGGTGCCCAAATATGCCTGCACTGACCGCCACTCCCTGGATGTAAACCGTCCATCGCGGTCCGACACTATCATCCGGGGCACGCCATGATATCGGACATACTGCTCCACAAACATCCGTACCAGCACTCCCACCGAGTCATCCTTCCTGATCGGTACAAAGCGGGCCACCTTCGTCAACCGATCGACAATCACCCAAATCGAGTCGTTCCCTGTCCGAGACCGGGGAAGACCATGTATAAAATCCATCGCTATATCGTCAAAATTCCACTCCGGCACCGGGAGTGGCTGCAACAGTCCTGCGGGGTTCCTGCACTCCGCCTTCACCAAATGACACGCCTCGCAATGGGTCACGAAGTACGTAATGTCCTTCTTCATGCCCGGCCAAAACATCGTCCTCTTCAAATCAGCGGTCATCTTTGTGATCCCCGGGTGCACCGAGTACCGGCTGCAATGCGCCTCCATCATAATATCCTCTCGGATCTGGCCTCCTGCGGGTATATATACTCTGCCTCTGAAGTGGAGCAAACCATCTCTCAGGGAATAATCTCCTGTCGAACCTTCCTCCAAAGCTCGGAACATCGGCTCCGCCCACGCATCTGTCCTCTGTCCGTCCCGAATGCGATACCGAATATCGTCTATGGCCACCATCGATGCCAGATACTCCCTATACAGATCTGGGTCATCCTCGGACACTAGGGATATCTGCATATCTCTGAATGACCGGACTAGCTCCATGGACATAACCTGGGGCCCAGCTTCGGAAGTGGCAGCTCTCTGGCTCAACGCGTCGGCCACCACGTTTGCCTTCCCTGGATGGTAGTGCATCTCATACTGATAATCTGCTAAGAACTCCACCCAACGCCTCTGCCTGATATTCAGCTCCTTCTGCGTGTCCACGTATTTCAAGTTCTTGTGATCGGAGAAGATATCATAGTGGACTCCATAAAGATAATGGCGCCAGACCTTCAGATCAAAAACGACCGCTCCTATCTCGAGGTCGTGCACCGGGTAGTTCCTCTCATGGGTCTTCAGCTGGCGGGAGGAATATGCTATGACATGTCCGTTCTGCATCAGCACCGCTCCCATCCCTTGGTATGATGCGTCAATATACACCTAGAATCCTTCCTTTCCGGATGGAAGGGCTAGAATAGGGTCCGAGATGAGTCGGTCCTTCAGCTCCTGGAAAGCCGCCTGGCACTGCGGGGTCCAAACAAAAGGTGCCTCCTTCTTTGTCAAAGATGTGAGGGGGAGGGCAATCCGAGAGAACCCCTCCACGAACTTCCGGTAGTAACCGGCAAGTCCCAAGAAACTGCGTACATCGGTGGCTGTCCTCAGCTGCGGCCAATCGCGAACTGCCCGAATCTTTGCTGGATCTACTGCTAACCCGGCTCCGCTGATGATGTGGCCTAGGAAGGCCACCTCCTTCAACCAGAACTGACACTTGCTGAATTTTGCATAAAGGCGATGCTCCCGCAACCTCTCCAAGGTCAGTGCCAGTTGCCGAGTGTGCTCCTCCTCCGTCCTAGAGTAGATCAGGATGTCGTCTATGAATACTATGACAAACACATCCAAGTAGGCTTCGAAAACCCGGTTCATGAGGCTCATGAACGCCGACGGAGCATTTGTGAGCCCGAAGGGCATCACGGTGAACTCATATAGGCCATATCTGCTACTAAAGGCCGTCTTCGGGATATCCTCCTCCTGGATCCGCAGCTGGTAGTATCCTGATCTCAAGTCCAGCTTCGAGAAATAATGGGCCCCCTCTAGCTGGTCGAACAATTCGTCTATCCGAGGGAGCGGATAGGTATTCCGGACGGTCAGCCTGTTTAGTGCTCGATAATCGATGCACAGGCGGAGTGTCCCATCCTTCTTCTTCACGAATAGGATCGGTGCTCCCCATGGCGAGGAACTCGGTCTAACAAAACCTGCCTCAACTAATTCCTTCAACTGAGTCCGAAACTCTGCCAACTCCTTTGGGGCCATCCGATAAGGGGCCATAGACGCCGGCTTGGCTCCCGGCACAAGCTGTATCTGAAAATCCTGCTCTCGGTGTGGAGGTAGTCCTGGTAGTTTCTCTGGAAAGATGTCAGCGAAATCTCGCACCACCGGGATGTCTGTCACCGACTCCTTAACTTCCGCCATCTCAAAAAGAATCTGATAGACCTCCTCTCCCTGCAGATGGGCCTTAACGGCCTGTACCGAAGATAAGAGTATACGAGAGACAGGTCTTATACCTTCGATGGTAATGAAAGAGTCCCCGTGTCTCACGGTGATCATCTTTGCCTGGCAGTCAATCTGGGCATAGTTCTAGTGCAGCCATACCATGCCCAGGATCAGGTCGTAGTCCGTTAGCTTCAAAATCGTCGCTGGAGCCTCGAACGCTTTTCCACCAATTTCTGCCTCCATATTGCAGTGATCCGTGGTAAGGAGCTCAGATCCATCTGGTAGTCGCTCCCTCATCCTCGAGCCTGTGAACCACTCCACACCCTCCAGTCCTTCTACGAACGTCTCCGACACAAAGGAGTGAGTAGCTCCAGTATCGAACAGCGTGCGGGCCGGCTTGCCGCTGATGAAGACTATACCTGGGGTGATTAAACATCTTAGGGTTCTATAAAGAATTTTCTTCCCTTGTTAACCTATCTAGTGCGGTTCTGAGTTTTAACAACTAAAAGGGAAATTCAATGAAAATAAAGAAGCATTGCTGCGTACCTGCTATGACCTGCTCCGGATTTCGAGGCTGCGCAAGGTCCAAAGCATATACCTACTCTCTTTCTTGTCTACGATCTCCCCTCTGGTATCCACGACCACGGCCGCATCCTCGGCCTCCGTAATGCTGAGCTGGTGGGCCGCCCTGATGTGCTGGAGGTGGTGCCCCCCTCATGGGGCAGTTCCTCCGAATGTGCCCAATCTGATGACAAAGAAAACACTCTGGTGGGGGATACGCCATTCCCCTGGGTCTCGGCATCTCCTGCATCCGAAGAGGGGGAGGGGCTAATACCACCTATTCCCTCGGCTCCTGCCTCATATCCTGACGAGGCTGGTCCTCTGTCCTCCTCCCCTCTGGTACAGTACCTCACCACTGGTCATTTCTGCCTCTCTGTCCCTGATCCTCTGCTGGCCGTTTCCGGCCCCGGGTGGCGTGCCAATCTGCCTCAATCCTTTTGGCCATCTCCAAAATCCGGGAGATGGGCCCGTCAGATACAAACAACAGAGCCTCCCTCAAGTCCTCCCGCAGGCCCTTATAGAACCTCCTGATATACCCTGCCTCATCCAGCTGGTAGGAATCTGCGTATCGAGCCAGATGGTCAAACTCTCGATGGTACTCCACCACGGTCCGAGTACCCTGCTTCAGCTGTAAGAACCGCTCCTCCAAATCATCCCTAGCCGACTGCGGAACGAAATGCTCCAGCAGTGCGGCCCTGAACTCCTCCCAAGTAACCTCTGCAACCTCCCTATCAGCAAATGTCGTGTCCAACAGCGTCTTCCACCACCTCTTTGCATGGGACTCCAGGCAGGAGACAACCAGAGCCACCCTGACGTAGGCCACCGGATCGCGGTGGCCACACACGTCTCCGTACAAGAACCAACGCCGCTCCACTCTACCCAAACACACAAATAACGCAGCCCCGAATATGCCTAATCTTTATTAACGCAGCGCACGGGTAGCAACCGTTAGAGTGTGAGTATAGGCTATAGGCTTATACCCCCTCAAGCTAAAAGGAATAATATTAATTCTGGACCAGCGCGGAGTAGTACCAAAGAAAGATCCACCAAAACAAACCGATTCGAAAAGGGTGGATGTTTCCCCAACAAGAACAAAGCAAGGATCGCCAATCCTTTTCGTACTCTTAAAGAAATATCCAGAAAAACGCAAATCCGCAAGAAAAATAACCACGAAAATTCCGATGCTTCCAAAGTCACGCCAAAACTCATCCACCAACAAGAAAAATCTAAGAAAGGAGCACTCTTGGTAGGAGGTTTCGTTACCCACTCGGAGTTTGTAGATCCGAGATCTTGGATCCACAACAATGATCGTTCCCTCCAATAGCCTTCCAGAGATGAACCAAGAAGATGCACACGTCCGCCTTCGTCGTGTCACGCCCGGTAAAGCCTTCCCAATCCGTAGTCGTGCCGAGGGGATCCTTCTTGGAGTTGGCCGAAAATTATGAGAGAAATATGAGAGGGAGAGAGGGATGGAGTGGGAAAAGAGGAATGGGGAGGAAGAAAGAGAGGGGCCGGCGGCTAGAAGGAGGAGGGAAGGGGTGGTCGGCCTAAGCTAGGCCGTAACTTGGAGAGGGGGAAAGAGAGGAAGATTGGGGGGCGGCCACTAGATGAGAGGGAGAGGAGCAAGGATTTTTAGGGTTTTCAATTCTCTTCCAAAAATTGCCTTTTACATAGTTCATGGCTTAATATATATAGCCAAGCACACACCAAGGGCTATATGCAGCCCATACAAAATAAAACAACAATGGCCGGCTAAACGCAGACAAAAATAAAAATAAAATTGTAGCAAAGGCTGGCTAAACGCAGGCCAGATTAAATGTCCCAAAAATAACATAACAAAAGACAAACTCAAATTAAATAAAGTTCTTCATGTGCCGAGGGCGAAGGTTGTAACGTTGTCCGTCACGAACGTTGCGGCGTCGCAGATCCTTGGGTGGTGGCGGTGGATCGTCGTCAACTGCATCGTCATCAAGATGAGGGTCGTCGTCCCCATCACACCCTCTCCTCCCATGGACACCGAATCCCGGTCAGCATCTCGTACATGATATCTAGCCACTCTTCCGTCCGAACAGCTGACTCTGTCCCTAAATAGGGCGGGGGGGGGGGGGGAAGACCCCGGAAGATGCTGAGCCAGTTGGCCCCCGGATTTGGCTGCGGGGCCGGAACCTGCTGGGCCTTGAAGGCCTCCAGGATGGCAGTCAGGGTCTGTCCCATGTCCGACTGAAGGAAAGGAGTGGGGGCCGGTGGGGGTGGTGCAACATCCTGAGCCTGTTGAGCTCCACCTTGTGGCGTAGTCCGTGCTGGAGGCTGCGTAACAAAAACACACGCTGAGAAAACGTTCAAATATTACATAAAGGTGGACAATTTATATGTGATCCCCATATGGGCACACCACTGCTTCCGCTGCTTAGTTTGTCCCCAAACTAAACTCGAGCGGGGGGTGACCTAGGGTTTGTGGACTGCTACTTCCTTCTGATCGATGTTTCCTCTGATACCACTCGTAAGACCCCCCCCTTTTTTTTCTCTTTCAAACCCGGGGTCTTAGGCCCAAAACCGCCGCTTTGCGGTGACTCCTTCACGTCCTGAAGGGTCATCACCACAAGGCGCCGATTCTGCCGGCCAATTCGATCACAGAAAAGTAGCACAATTATTGAAGTAAGAACAATGCAGTCCACAATAATAAATCTCATGTAAATAAGATAAAATCTCCACGAAGGGAGTGTCCACAGAAATCATCAGAGTACTATAAATACGGGCTTATGCCCGGTACAAAATGTCCTCACTACAAGTCTCTCATGCGGAAGCGAAAACAGAAACTACTCAAGGTCGAGACTCACGGTCCCGGCTGTGTGAACTCCGGAGCTAGACTGCCCCATCTCTAGGCGCACCGATCTCTGGGGCTGCTCCTCCATGCTGGGCTCCACAATCCCCTAAATGATGCGGTTCTAAAACCGTTAGTCATAAAGACTAAGCCCTATCATCCCCCACCCCTTCTCCCATGGCTCCTAAGTACCGAGCGGGGAGGAAGAAAGGGAAGGACGTGATGGTAGAGATAAATCAAAAAACAGGTGACTGTGGACTTAATCTAGCAAGTTGTATTCGGTGAGCAGTTAATATGATTGTTATAATAGGTCTAGCAGTAAGAAAAGCAATTATATGAATTTAAACCTTCACTTATGCGAGAACACATAAGCAAAAGGGATCTTTTACAAGGCTCCCATCGTATAGAGTGTCCCATACCACTTATACGTTGGGGTGTCGGTTATCAAACAGCAATGGTTGTTATATATTGAAATTAACCTTTGATTTATAAACTTGCCCACACAAGCTTATAGACCAAGGGGTCGTTTTGCAGGTCCTAATGTATAAGCGTCCCATACCACTTATACTTTAGGTGTCAGGGTTAAATGATTCGATTATGCTATGACATGCTAGTGGGTTTGATGAAACATGCAAGTGCAACTCACACACCCGACTCTGTGCACACAGACCTTTAGTTCCCCCTTTCGGAGCCGTTACCTCCCAGGATACCTCCGTAGTGGCAGACGGAAGCGGTGGGTTGGGCCTCGCCCACCTCAAAACCAGTAAAAGCACCACTGGTCTGACCTATCGTACGCCTCAACGCTTGGTGCACTAAGCGGACGCCTGCGTACTCTTGCCGGCTGGCGCACCGGACTTCTGTTGGCGAAGTGCTAATCACCCCGCCGAGTCAACGATATCGGTGTCGGTGCAATCGAACTCCCCGATATCGTAAAACCCACCACCTTAACTCTTCCTATCTTATGCACATGCAAGTTTATTCGTAAACACACACAAAACCGAGCCGAAGCTCCCCGAACCAAACGTCCGTCTCCAAACCAACCGAGCCGAAGCTCCCCGGACCATCCCGTCCGTCTCTTAACCAACCGAGCCGAAGCTCCCCGGACCATCCCGTCCGTCTCTTAACCAACCGAGCCGAGGCTCCCCGGACCCAAACGTCCGTTTCCAAATCACCCGAGCCGAAGCTCTCATCAATCTTCCTGTGCCAATAGTGTTTGTGAAAAGTGCAATCCTAGTTACTAAGTTACTCTTGCCAGTTTATTATTACAGTTTACGTTAGCCCAGGACTGCCCCCGGTATACCCCGTGAAGGGCTCTCAAGGGGCACTAGGAACCAAGACGGCGGCATTACGGCCCGAAGTTCCCTTTCGCAAGGCACTTATTATTATTGGTTTATCTCCCTTAGCCCGATTCCCTTCTCATATTACGATGGACTATCCTAGGGTGAGTTTTTTAACCTTCCTCTCTTCGGGAAAAGCGATCTTTCGCCGAACCCGAGCACCTCTTAACTCTAGCTATCACCACTTCTCGCTACTCTTTATATCTTCCTATTGTGTTTTCCTCCACATTTCCACCCAGACGAAATGTTTAACTCCAATGACTTCCTCAGATCATGTCCTATTGTATTTCACAAATTGCTATATGCAGACCGACCTAGGCTACATGTCGAACCGGTTATGCAATGATCCATTACTCATCTAAATGCCAATTAAATTAGGAAAATTTCCATTTTCTGGACTTAGGTCATTTATATTATGGTAAGTCTCCAGTAAATTATTTAGGGCATTTGGATGAGTAATGGATCATAGCATAACCGGTTCGACATGTAGCCTAGGTCGGTCTGCATATAGCAATTTGTGAAATACAATAGGACATGATCTGAGGAAGTCATTGGAGTTAAACATTTCGTCTGGGTGGAAATGTGGAGGAAAACACAATAGGAAGATATAAAGAGTAGCGAGAAGTGGCGATAGCTAGAGTTAAGAGGTGCTCGGGTTCGGCGAAAGATCGCTTTTCCCGAAGAGAGGAAGGTTAAAAAAATCACCCTAGGATAGTCCATCGTAATATGAGAAGGGAATCGGGCTAAGGGAGGTAAACCAATAATAATAAGTGCCTTGCGAAAGGGAACTTCGTGCCGTAATGCCGCCGTCTTGGTTCCTAGTGCCCCTTGAGAGCCCTTCACGGGGTATACCGGGGGCAGTCCTGGGTTAACGTAAACTGTAATAATAAACTGGCAAGAGTAACTTAGTAACTAGGATTGCACTTTTCACAAACACTGTTGGCACAGGAAGATTGATGAGAGCTTCGGCTCGGGTGATTTGGAAACGGACGTTTGGGTCCGGGGAGCCTCGGCTCGGTTGGTTAAGAGACGGACGGGATGGTCCGGGGAGCTTCGGCTCGGTAGGTTAAGAGACGGACGGGATGGTCCGGGGAGCTTCGGCTCGGTTGGTTTGGAGACGGACGTTTGGTCCGGGGAGCTTCGGCTCGGTTTTGTGTGTGTTTACGAATAAACTTGCATGTGCATAAGATAGGAAAAGTTAAGGTGGTGGGTTTTACGATATCGGGGAGTTCGATTGCACCGACACCGATATCGTTGACTCGGCGGGGTGATTAGCACTTCGCCAACAGAAGTCCGGTGCGCCAGCCGGCAAGAGTACGCAGGCGTCCGCTTAGTGCACCAAGCGTTGAGGCGTATGATAGGTCAGACCAGTGGTGCTTTTACTGGTTTTGAGGTGGGCGAGGCCCAACCCACCGCTTCCGTCTGCCACTACGGAGGTATCCTGGGAGGTAACGGCTCCGAAATGGGGAACTAAAGGTCTGTGTGCACAGAGTCGGGTGTGTGAGTTGCACTTGCATGTTTCATCAAACCCACTAGCATGTCATAGCATAATCGAATCATTTAACCCTGACACCTAAAGTATAAGTGGTATGGGACGCTTATACATTAGGACCTGCAAAACGACCCCTTGGTCTATAAGCTTGTGTGGGCAAGTTTATAAATCAAAGGTTAATTTCAATATATAATAACCATTGCTGTTTGATAACCGACACCCCAACGTATAAGTGGTATGGGACACTCTATACGATGGGAGCCTTGCAAAAGATCCCTTTTGCTTATGTGTTCTCGCATAAGTGAAGGTTTAAATTCATATAATTGCTTTTCTTACTGCTAGACCTATTATAACAATCATATTAACTGCTCACCGAATACAACTTGCTAGATTAAGTCCACAGTCACCTGATTCTTGATTTATCTCTACCATCACGTCCTTCCCTTTCTTCCTCCCCGCTCGGTACTTAGGAGCCATGGGGGAAGGTGTGGGGGATGATAGGGCTTAGTTTATGACTAACAGTTTTCGAACCGCATCATTTAGGGGATCGTGGAGCCCAGCATGGAGGAGCAGCCCCAGAGATCGGTGCGCCTAGAGATGGGGCAGTCTAGCTCCGGAGTTCACACAGCCGGGACCGTGAGTCTCGACCTTGAGTAGTTTCTGTTTTCGCTTCCGCATGAGAGACTTGTAGTGATGACATTTTGTACCGGGCATAAGCCCGTATTTATAGTACTCTGATGATTTCTGTGGACACTCCCTTCGTGGAGATTTTATTTTATTTACATGTGATTTATTATTGTGGACTGCATTGTTCTTACTTCAATAATTGTGCTACTTTTCTGTGATCGAATTGGCCGGCAGAATCGGCGCCTTGTGGTGATGACCCTTCAGGACGTGAAGGAGTCACCGCAAAGCGGCGGTTCTGGGCCTAAGACCCCGGGTTTGAAAGAGAAAAAAAAAGGGGGGGGGGGTCTTACAGATGTTGTTTTGGCAAGGGATGAAGAAGACATTACATACTTCGTGACTCATTGCGAGGCATGCCAGCTGGTGAAGGCGGAGTGTAGGAACCCCGCAGGATTGCTACAGCCACTTCCGGTGCAGGAGTTGAAATTTGAGGACATCACAATGGATTTCATTCATGGCCTCCCTTGATAACGGACGGGACATGATTCAATTTGGGTCATCGTCGATCGGCTGACGAAGGTGGCCAGATTCATTCCAATCAGAAAAGATGACTCGATTGGGGTTCTAGTGCGGAGATTCGTAGAGCAGTTCATTCGTTACCACAGTGTGCCCAGGACGATCATGTCAGATCAGGATGGTCGGTTCACATCCAGCGAGTGGAGATCCGTGCAGACTTACTTATGCATGCGATTGACCTTCAGCACAGCTTTTCATCCCCAGACGGATGGGCAGATGGAACACACCAACCGGACATTGGAGGACCTCCTAAGGCTATGCATTTTAGATCAAAACGAACCTTGGGAGAAGCTCTTACCACTAATCGAGTTCTCCTATAACAACAGCTACCAGTTTAGCATAAGGATGGCTCCTTATGAAGCCTTATACAGAAGGAGATGTAGGACTCCGCTTTCATGGATTCAGGACGAGGATCCGAATGTGTTGGGATCGGATTTTTTCGAATACACCGAGGCTCTGGTAAGACTGATACGGGACAGAATGCTGGAAGCGCAAAGCCGACAGTCTAAGTACTACGACGCCCAACACCGTCAGGTTGAGTTTCAGGTGGGAGACCAGGTTTTCTTGAAGATTCGGACCATGCACGGTGTTTCACGGGTGCGTGGTCGGAAGAAGAAGCTCATCCCTAGGTATATGGGCCCTCACAGAATCCTGGAGCGTGTCGGGCCCCTAACTTAAAGGCTGGAGTTGCCACCGGAATTGGCAGGCTTACACAACGTGTTCCACATTTCCTCACTTAGGAGGGCTCTACTACGCCCGAAACAACAGATTTCGACCACAGATGGGCCGGTAGCTTCAGACCGGTCAGTTCACTTGGAGCCGGTTCAGATCGATGACAGAGGAGTACGGATCTTGCGTCGCAAGAAGGTTCTGTTAATCAAAGTTCTGTGGAGGAACCACGGTTAGGAGGAGCATACCTGGGAACCGCAGGACCATATGCGACAAAAGTATCCAGAGCTTTTCAGTCAGGTATACCTCACAACCTTTCAGGATGTTCAATTAACTTTCCTGTTTTAAACTAGTAGGACTACCCTAGGAAGGGTAGAGGCTAATCTTTTGTTTTTTGGGGTCTTGGCTTTGCCAATTGGGCGAATTAGTCATAGATTTAAGTTTCCCTTTAACCCTCACTTAGCAAACATGGCATCGTGATGTAATCTCCCACTCCTTATGGGATGTTACAAGCTTAGTTTATCCCGGCAGAACCCCCGTAGGCTTAACCTTAATTTCGGGGACGAAATTTTTGCTTTGTTTTTTGGGATTTGTAACATCCCATTTCCAAATAGACCCCATAGGAGTGGTTTTGTCAAGACTAGGTCATGATAAGACCCTAGAAAACCTAAAAGATTAGGTGGACTTGAGAATAAAGGTGATTGTGTTATATGGTCTGCAAATAGTAGATTACTAAATCCTAGTTAGGATGATCATGTGGTTTCACCAGGACTCCAAGATCTCACCAATCCTTGGAAAGGCTTAACAAAACCCTATGGGCCCATGGGAGTCAATTCTAGGTGGCCAATTTGGCCAAGGACCCACCTTGGCCTACTTTGGGCAATTGACCTATATAAGCACAAGGTGCCCTTAGTAAACCAAAATAACTCTACCAAAGGTCTCTCTAGACCTAAAGAGGGGCCAATGAGTCGATAAGGATCCATTGGGGTCAACCAAAATGGTCATGATGACCAAAGTCCACTCTACCCAAGGTCAAGTCAAACCCTAGCCAAATTGGGCTAACCCAAGCTCAAGTCTTTTTCCCCTTAGGCTAACTTTGATTTCTTAATTATTAGGATTATATTGGATGCACTTATCCTAGAGAGATGACCAGTCAGCATGGTTACTAGGAGAGAGAGAGCTTCATTTCTTTTTAATGGAGGAAAGAGAATTTTGGGAAGAGGAGGAAGGGAGTGGGGCTTGGCCAAGGGAGGCCAACAACCACCCTTGATGGCTGCAATCAACTCCTCTAGGGAAGAGGAGTTGATTCCAGCCATTTCCCGGCCACCAAGGGGCATATTCAGCCCCCTCCTCTCAACCCGAGCCATGCCATTAATGGCTTTGATGGGCAATGAAGGATCCAACCACTCCCCTCCCCAATTGGCCTTTTAAACACCACCAGTGGGGGAAGGCGAGTCTTTTCGAACCCTCACTTGGAGGGAGCAAGCTATCCCACAGAGCTATTATAGAAGCCGAGCGCCGCCGCCGCCGTCCATGGTGTCCCAACGCTCCTCTCACCTTCAGGCCGCCGGAAAGGTCCTCCCCTTCCTCTTTTTTGTGGGCAGATCTAGGGTTTCATTAAGGCCATCATTCGGGCTCAATTGATCCCGATCAAAGATTAGATTTTCCAAGCTTTTCCATGAAAATCACATACTCGGGTTCGCCGGAATAGCCGTCTCTGGCGGCCGTGCGGCCGGCTGGGGGTAGCCCCCACCTCCAAGAAGGTGGTGATGGCGGTGGCCGACCAGGGAGGCGGCCGAGTGGTCAGTAAATCAGCCCGCAATGTTGCCCAGGCACGGGCAATCGTGTTCGTTGGCCTGTTGGAGAAGATGACGGGCAGCCGCTGGATGCGCTCCAAGATTCGTGCAGAATCATTTCGTTTTATTATTATTTCTTTGATTTTTATGATTTTTTGTCACACTTTCTGCAGCACTTTGATTTAATTTTTAAAAATACTTCGGAACCTTTGATGAGAAAACTTGCATCATAAAAGTTGTAGCCCTAAGGGTCTACTTTTCATCCAAAATTGATTTGGACCCATTTGGACCTCTGGTTTGACCAGGGCATCCATTTTGGTGGGACCTATACATAGGGATATCCTGAGATTGAAAAAGGTGCCCACACTTCATCCCTTGTCCAAATGGCCTTCAATTTGGGCAGGGGGTCAACCTTAGTCATACCTAGGGTCAGTCTAAAAATGGGATTTTTTGGGAATACTTTATTCTATAGTTTTTGTTATTATTTAATAATAATATGGTATTTTAATTAAGTGGTCTAATTGTAACACCCCTATCCGTCGCATAGCTTATAGCAGTAGGTCCGGCCGGGGCCTGACGCCATATACTACGGATAGACCGGTTGGTTACGCGTTGAAACCATTCAACCAATCATGTCGTCCTACACAACACCTAGCGGAAGCAAATAATTAAGTTGCAAAAGAAATAAGAACCTCTGCTACAAAGCATGAATGTCCACTACCGACTCAGGAATGTAATCATACACAAAAGAGAACTGGCCTTAAGGCCTTACATTGTTCACTTAACAAAATAGTGCTTTCATACTTCGGCTCGCAGGCCGGCCATACATGAAAAACGGGAAAAAACATAAGCAATAAGGCCTTCGAGGGCCGGCACAGCTACAAGGGCTTTAGCCCGCTATTTCCCGCTCTGCTCCGCAGCACCTGCAAGCCACAAACCACCGTCCGGTGGCAAACAAAAGCAACGGTCAGCTATGCTGACCAAATTATAACGATCCCGCTCCCAAAATCGGTGCGGCGATGCTCTTTCCCTGCAGTTTATTAGTATAGGCAATATATTAATGTGAACACACATCAACACAGGCGTAGGCTCGCACGGCCACACACCCCGTGCACTCAGGGCACATTCTCGGCGAACCGGCCAACATCACGTCAATTCAAGCCATAGACGTTCCCAATCCACCACCGCCTCTTGGACGGTCATCCATATGAGCATTTTTCCTTCCTGGCCTTGGTCACGGCAATTTAAGCCATAGACCGCCGAAGACCCTCAGCCATGCCAACGGTCCTACCGAACGACATAGACCGGGTACGGTTCCGCCTGACCCGTGCTCATATCGCAATGACAATTTAAGCCATATGTGTAGGTCAAGACTCACCGAGTCCCGTTTCCGACACAACAATCACATAACCCGGTTATGTTCACGTTGGCTCCCCGGCCACCGTGTTGGCAAAACCCGCTTTTGCCCAGTTTTCCGGGTGCACCTTGGAGTTAATCTCCAAGGCTCCCTGATGCAATCTACCACGTAGAAAACCCGAAAAACACCCAAACACCCGGAGTCTTCCCCGGTTCATATGCACTGCAACATCACCGATCCGGCTCTACTTGTCCGGATAGGCTTCACACACAATGCCTATGTCCGTTTACGCATACGGACTCTACACAAGGGGGACTTCACATATCTACCCCAAGGAACGCTCCAACTCTTCGCTCACTCGCGAGAGAGGGCTTCCTATGCAAAGGAAAAGAGGGCTTCACATGCCCAAGGATGAGAAATCGTTACCCTTGCATTCTTCCGCGGCGCCATCGAAAACTATACGGTTGGAAAGCACCGCAACGGCGTCGCCTCCGCGGATCTGGACTCGGATCGCGATTCGGAACTCCGAAGCTCCTCCGGCGGCCGGATCTTGGACTCCTCCTTCCTCCTTGCTCTCCCTTCTCTCTAACTTTTAGAGAGAGATGGGCCAAAGAAAAATGGGTTTCTAAACCCTATTTCTTGGCCATAACCACCCAGGAGCAGCCCCCCACCGTCGGATCCAAAGCCAAGGAAACTAACGGCCCGGATTAAATCCAAAATCATAAAATCTGGGCCGAACACGGGTTGGCACACGGGCGTGTGCCTGGCCGTGTAGCTCATTCGCCGTCTCGACCCAAATTGAAAACCAGCACACGGCATGTGACACGGCCTCCGACACGCCCGTGTCGCCTGCGACACGCCCGTGTCGGGACCCGTGTCACGCCCCCCATGTGCAATAAATCACCACATTGCAGTCAGAGGGGTACACGGCCTTGCGACACGGCATCGGACACGCCCGTGTCTGTGCCCGTGTCACGGCCCGTGTACCACTTCGACGATTCCCTTGAGTGACACGGCCTGGGACACGCCCGTGTCCTAGGCCGTGTCCCTCCACACGACCATCGTCGACCTACACTTGTCGACTACACGGCCAGTTCGACGACTCGAGCTCGACACGCCTGACACGTCCTCCGACACGCCCGTGCCGGGGCCCGTATCACCTGTCCCAAAAACTTGTCTTGGCCAAAATCGATCCCCGTCGCTCCTATAACATTTTGGGGTGTTACAATTCTACCCCCCTTAAAGAATTTCGTCCACGAAATTAATAAAGGAAAACAGGACTTAAAGTAAAACAGTACCTGAGCGGAATAATTCCGGGTACTCCTCGAGCATAGTCTGCTCCCGTTCCCAAGAGAGATCCTCACGCCCGCAGTTATCCCACCGGACCTTAACCATCCGGATCTCCTTGTTACGAAGCCTCTTGACCTCAACATCTTCGATGCGAATGGGCTTGACCCTAGTCGTCAACCCTTCGTCCACCGGCACTTGGTCAACCGCGATAACCTGCGAAGGCTCTTGCACCGCCTTCTGCAACACAGAAATGTGGAACACATCATGTAATCCACTCAACTCCACCGATAGCTTCAAACGGTATGCAGCTTCGCCGACTCGCTCCAGAACCTCAAAAGGTCCAAGGTATCTTGGGCTCAGCTTCTTCAAGCGTCTCACCCGCGAAACCCCCTTGAACAGCTTCACTTTCAGGTATACCCAATCGCCTACCGCGAACTCCACGTTCCGGTGCTTGGCATTGTAATACTTTGCCTGCCGGTCCTAAGCGATCAACAAGCGCTCCCGAATGATCCGCACTAACGAGGTAGCACTCTCCACCTCCTGTTTCTTGTACAACCTTGCCTCACCCGCTTCAAGCCATGATAACGGCGTGCGACACTTCCTACCATACAGGGCCTCTAAGGGCGCCATTTGTATACTCGCTTGGTAGCTATTTTTGTACGTGAACTCCACAAAATAAAGGTGGTCTTCCCAATGCTTACCGAAATCCAGAACACACATGCGTAGCATGTCTTCCATCATTCTATTGACCCTCTCGGTCTGCCCATCCGTCTGCGGATGGAAAGCTGTGCTGAACTTTAACTTCGTTCCCAGCATCTGCTGCACCAACCTCCAATCATTTGACGTGAACCGCTTATCGCGATCACTCACAATGCTACGGGGCACACCATGCAGCCTAACAATATTGTCAACATACAACTTTGCCAATTTCTCCACTGGATCATCCTTCTTATGCGGAATGAAATGTGACACCTTGGTTAGCCGATCTACGATCACCCAGATGACGTCATTCCCCTTCTGCGACCTTGGCAACCCGTGCACAAAGTCCATAGATATATCGTCGAATTTCCATTGCGGTATAGGCAAGGACTTCAGAAATCCTCCCGGTTTTTGGCACTCCGCCTTCACCAAGGCGCACGTTTGGCACTTAGCCACGTACAACGCCACATCTTTCTTGAGCCCCGGCCACCAAAACAGCTTCTTGAGATCACGATACATCTTCGTGCTCCCTGGGTGGATTGAGTACTTGGTATGATGAGCCTCGTACATCAACTCCGCCCGGAGGTTACCCCCACTCGGGACGCACAACCGATGATCCTTCCTTAACAAACCATCTTCCACCGAGAACTGGGAATTTGACCCATCCAGAGCGGCCTCCATAAGCTCCTTCATGGAGTCATCTAACTCCAATGCCTGCCGAACCTGGTCAGCCAGGTCATACTGGACTTCTGTCCAGTTTAACATTGCTTTGGCGCTCGTCTGCCTGTCAACGCAACAGATCTCAAGCTCCTCCAACTCCCGTACTAGCCGCTCATCATGCACCGACAACCAGTTGGCTTGGGCGGGAGCCCTGCGGCTCAGCGGATCTGCAACTGTGTTGCCCTTCCCAGGTACATAATGTATTTTGAAGGTGTAGTCCCCTAGGAACTCCATCCACCTCCTCTGTCTCATATTAAGGTCCTTTTGATCCAACAAATATTTTAGGCTCTTGTGATCGGTGTATATATCGACCCTTACGCCGTATAGGTAGTGCCTCCACAACTTGAGTGCAAATATCACGGCCGCCAACTCCAAGTCATGCACCGGATAATTTCTTTCATGCACCTTCAGCTGGCGCGATCCATACGCTATCACGCTCCCATGCTGCAACAACACACAGCCCAAGCCACTACCCGAAGCGTCGCTATACACCTCAAAGCCCTCGGTCCCACTCGACGAACTAAGCACTGACGCTGTGGTCAACCGTCTCTTCAGCTCCTCAAAAGCTTGCACGCACTCTTGCGTCCACAAGAATTTCTGATCCTTCCTTGTCAACTTCGTGAGAGGTAATGCTAACCGCGAGAAGTTCTCTACGAAGCGCCTGTAATATCCGGCAAGCCCGAGAAAACTACGGACTTCCGCGACAGAAGATAACGCAGGCCACTCCCGTATCGCAACAATCTTCGCTGGATCCACCGCTATACCTTCCCCACTCACTATATGACCAAGGAACCCTACCAAGGGTAGCCAGAACTCGCACTTGGAGAACTTTGCGTAAAGCTCATTCCTCCTCAAAGTCTCCAATACCAAATGCAAGTGCTTGAAGTGGTCTTCTTCGCACTGCGAGTACACCAATATATCGTCAATAAAGACGATCACAAAGCGATCCAGGAAATCTCTGAACGTCCTGTTCATCAAATCCATAAATACTGATGGCGCATTCGTCAGTCCAAACGGCATGACCGTGAACTCGAAAATGCCCATACCTTGTACTGAACGCCGTCTTCGGGATATCGCACTCCCTGATCCTCAGCTGATAGTACCCCGACTTCAAGTCCAACTTGGAGTATACCGACGATCTGACTAGCTGATCAAAGAGATCATCAATCCTCGGGATCGGGTACTTATTCTTCTCCGTTAGCTTGTTCAACTCTCTGTAGTCGATACACAGCCGCATACTCCCGTCCTTCTTCTTAACGAAGAGGAACAGTGCGCTCCAAGGCGACGAGCTTGGACGCACATACCCTTGCTCCATCAGCTCCTCTAGCTGAACTTTCAACTCTGCCATCTCCTTAGGCGACAACCTATACGGAGCACGTGACACCGGTTTGGCCCCCGGTATGAGCTCGATGGTGAAATCAATCTCCCGCTGCGGTGGGGCTCCGGGAAGACTATCCGGGAACACATCGGGGTATTCACAAACCACGGGGATGCTATCCAACGGAGACTTTGGCTCCACAGCCCCCACTATTGTGAAGAACAGCTCGGCACCAGCACGAACTGCCTTCACCACCTGAAGAGCAGACATCAGTGTCCTGCTCGACCCCTTTAACCCCTCGAATGTAGTCTCCCGCCCTACACCCAGCTTGACCTCCTTCCGGTCACAGTCAATCCAAGCTTTCTGCTCTGACAGCCAATCCATCCCAAAGATCACGTCGAACTCTACTAGCGGCAGCAATGACGCTAGCAAGTCGAACTCTTGGCTCCTAATGTGAACCTTTACAGCGCACACCCTGTCCGCACGCATCGAGCACCCATTCGGTAGCAGTACATCCAACTTGTCCTTCGCCATCGAAGAAGGGACTCCGATGCGCGATATAAAGCTTTCGGACAAGAAGGAGTGTGAAGCTCCCGTATCAAACAGTGCCCGTGCCGGACTATCACTAATCACAACAAAGCCTATACAAACAATATTAGGCTAACAAGCAATAGATAACGGTATTAAAGCTAACTTGCTATAAATTAACTCATACCTGTCACCACATCCGCTTGCTTGATGGCCTCCTGCTGGCCCAAGTTATAGACTCTAGGCTGAGTCGGAGCATAGTGGGACGCGGTCGACTCCACCGCTTTGCCCTTCTCCTCGTAGGTAGCTCCTTGTTTCCTTTTGGACTTTGAGCGTCCACTCCAGCAATCACGGGCAAAGTGCCCCGGCTTTCCACACGTGAAACAAGCGCCCGGGGTTCGATTGGTAGTTGCCCCCGAGGCACCTGAAGCAGCTGGACCCGACGTCTTAGCTTTCTTATAGAATCTGCGGTAGCCCGACTTCGACGTAGTCGGTGCCTTGAACTCCGCTTTCTTGCTACCGGATTCCTTCTTTGCTTGGACATTCTTCATGTCCTTCTCCAAGGACCGGGCCGAATTGACCAGGGTCATGAAACCCTGCGCCTTGGGCCCCGACAGTAGCAACCTTAAATCATCTCTTAGCCCTTCATAGAAGCGGCTCGTCTTGAGCTCCTCGTCTGCGAAGGTAGCGCCAGCATATCTCCCCAACCGAGTAAACTCGTGCAGGTACTCATCAACGGTGCAATCCCCTTGCACTAACTTCTGAAATTCGCTTTCTAGCGCAATCCTCTGCACCGAGGGGAGGTATCGAGCCATGAACAGTCTCGCAAACTCCTCCGTCGAAACTTCGGCCAATGGCCTTCCCCGCAACTGATGTAGCTCTAGGCCTTCCCACCATAACCTTGCGTCCCCATCCAAAAGGAACGTCGCTATAGTGGTCTTCTGCCACTCTTCCGTTTCCGTCGCAGTCATCACCCTGTTGACCCTTGAGAGCCAATCCTCTGCTTGAGTCGGGGTTTCTGCCCCCGTGAATATAGGTGGGTGAAAGCCCATCACGTGCTTCAGTTGTCTTTCCGTTTCTCTCCGAGGCAACTCTGGCTCCAACACTACTTGCTCAACCCTCCTTTGCTCTGCCGTCTGAAGCGGTACTTGCTCCATAGCAGGAGCGGGCTGCTGCACCTGCCTTGCAGGATGCGCATTGATCATTGCCATGACCGCTTCTGCCACCAACCTAATGATCTCGGCAGACGGAGGTGTTGCAGGCGCATCGCTTGGCACACTGCTCGCCTCAGAACCTGGCCATTCAGACGGCCCAGCACCACTCCTGGTCACCTATAATCGTGCAAAACACCGATAAGCGACCCAAAAATTACTGCAAACAACAATTATAGGAACACGCAGGTTCCTCAAACATGTATATTTTCATTCCTAAGTGGACATTCTTGGGTTCTTTTCATGTTATAACGATGACGCACACATGTGCTCACCACCCCTTAAAGTGAATTAGTCCACGAATTCATTTAAGCTTGACCGAAACCAGAAGTCTGATACCAATTTGTAACACCCCTATCCGTCGCATAGCATATAGCAGTAGGTCCGGCCGGGGCCCGACGCCGTATACTACAGACAGACCGGTTGGTTACGCGTTGAAACCATTCAACCAATCATGTCGTCCTACACAACACCTAGCGGAAGCAAATAATTAAGTTGCAAAAGAAATAAGAACCCTGTTACAATGCATGAATGTCCACTACCGACTCAGGAATGTAATCATACATAAAAGAGAACTGGCCTTAAGGCCTTACATTGTTCACTTAACAAAATAGTGCTTTCATACTTCGGCTCGCAGGCCGGCCATACATGAAAAACGGGAAAGAAACATAAGCAATAAGGCCTTCGAGGGCCGGCACAGCTACAAGGGCTTTAGCCCGCTATTTCCCGCTCTGCTTCGCAGCACCTGCAAGCCACAAACCACCGCCCGGTGGCAAACAAAAGCAACGGTCAGCTATGCTGACCAAATTATAACGATCCCGCCCCCAAAATCGGGGCGGCGATGCTCTTTCCCTGCACTTTATTAGTATAGGCAATATATTAATGTGAACACACATCAACAAAGGCGTAGGCTCGCACGGCCACATACCCCGTGCACTCAGGGAACATTCTCGGCGAACCGGCCAACGTCACGTCAATTCAAGCCATAGACGTTCCCAATCCACCACCGCCTCTTGGACGGTCATCCATATGAGCATTTTGCCTTCCTGGCCTTGGTCACGGCAATTTAAGCCATAGACCGCCGAAGAACCTCATCCATGCCAACGGTCCTACCAAACGACATAGACCGGGTACGGTTCCGCCTGACCCGTGCTCATATTGCAATGACAATTTAAGCCATATGCGCAGGTCAAGACTCACCGAGTCCCGTTTCCGCCACAACAATCACATAACCCGGTTATGTTCACGTTGGCTCCCCGGCCACCGTGTTGGCAAAACCCGCTTTTGCACATATTTCCGGGTGCACCTTGGAGTTAATCTCCAAGGTTCCCTGATGCAATCTACCACGTAGAAAACCCGAAAAACACCCAAACACCCGGAGTCTTCCCCGGTTCATATGCAATGCAACATCACCGATCCGGCTCTACTTGTCCGGATAGGCTTCACACACAATGCCTATGTCCGTTTACGCATACGGACTCTACACAAGGGGGACTTCACATATCTACCCCAAGAAACGATCCAACTCTTCGCTCACTCGCGAGAGAGGGCTTCCTATGCAAAGGAAAAGAGGGCTTCACATGCCCAAGGATGAGAAATCGTTACCCTTGCATTCTTCCGCGGAGCCATCGTAAACTATACGGTTGGAAAGCACCGCAACGGCGTCGCCTCCGCGTATCTGGACTCGGATCGCGATTCGGAACTCCGAAGCTCCTCCGGCGGTCGGATCTTGGACTCCTCCTTCCTCCTTGCTCTCCCTTCTCTCTAACTTTTAGAGAGAGATGGGCCAAAGAAAAATGGGTTTCTAAACCCTATTTCCCGGCCATAACCACCCAGGAGCAGCCCCCCACCATCGGATCCAAAGCCAAGGAAACGAACGGCCCGGATTAAATCCAAAATAATAAAATCTGGGCCGAACACGGGTTGGCACACTGACCTGTGCCTGTCCGTGTAGCTCATTCGCCGTCTCGACCCAAATTGAAAACCAGCACACGGCATGTGACACGGCCTCCGACACGCCCGTGTCGCCTGCAACACGCTCGTGTCGGGACCCGTGTCACTCCCCCCGTGTGCAATAAATCACCACATTGCAGTCAGAGGGGTACACAGCCTTGCGACACGGCATCAGACACGCCCGTGTCACATCTGACACGCCCGTGTCTGTGCCCGTGTCACGGCCCGTGTACCACTTCGACGATTCCCTTGAGTGACACGGCCTGGGACACGCCCGTGTCCTAGGCCGTATCCCTCCACACGAACATCGTCGACCTACACTGGTGAAAGTGAAGGGATAGATACTACTCTAGAGGGGGGGTGAATAGAGTTATCAAATTTTGCACAGACAAAACATAATAGTCTACCCAACTCCCTTGGAGTGAAGTGCGGAATGAAAAGATTATAGATATTGATTTAACCTTAAAGCCTAACACAAGTGTTGTGCACAAACACAAGCTAACTGTAATTACAGTTAAGCTTGGAAAAACCTAATCAGCAACTAGCAGCCTAGTTATATCTAATCACAGCCACAATGCAGGAATTAAACAATTGAATCCAGACGACACAAGGAGATTTATAGTGGTTCCCCAAACAACTTGGGTACGTCCACTCTTCTACCCACACGGTAGGAATCCACTCAGGTTTTTGATCAGGTGCCCTGCCACCAACAGAATCTGATTCAGGTAGATTCAGAAACCCTTTAGACTTTTGATCAGGTGTCTAAAAACCAAGCACAGGTTTTTGATCAGGTGCCCTGCCACCAAGGGATACTTTTGAAGGGAGTAATAACCCTGTACAGGAGGGGGAAGAAGGTTAAGATGTCTTCTCTATTTTACAATAGATTAGAGAAGCACAAAAAGCTTGCACTGAGCTAGAATGCTCTAAAGAATCAAGGCTCCCCCTGGCTCAAAGATGTCCAGGTGAAGTCTTGCTTCAGTGCAGAAAACTCTTCAGAAAATTCTGAAGGAAAAGCTACAGGAAGAAAATAAATAACAAAAAGAAATCTCTTCAAGCAGCTATTCTTCTTCTTCTTCTTCTTCAAAGAATCTCTGAGTTTGAACTTCCTGAAAGCAGGAGAACTCAGGTGAAGAAGAGATGAAGATCTTAACACTTCTCAGTTAGATGGAGTTTGCTGAGAGCAGGAAGCTTGAACGCTTGAAAGCTTGAATGAACACAGGTTGGCTATTAGCTTCTATTGACTAGCTTGAATCCTTCAGCAAAGGGTTCTTTTTATAATCATCATCAAGCAACGGCTCTCTTCCATTTGAATTATTTGTCTTCTTGTGAGCCTTGAGACCTGGGCTGTAAATATCAAAGAAGACAGAAATATCTCTGCAGCAAAACATTCTATAAAAAGGAATAAACCTCTTTCTAAGAAGCTGCAGGTTTAAATCAAATAACAAAGGACTAAATAAAGTCACATCAGAAATAATCTCTTTATAGCAAATAGAAGACTTTTCAGTCCAACGGCTATAAAGGGGTGTCAGCAGATAAAGTAAATTATAATGACAGCTAATAAGACAAACAACTTTATCTTAAAAGATTTGAACTCAGGCAAACAGAATGAAGCAAATAATGCCTGGAAACTTTATCATACAGCTTGAAATAATGTGCCAGAAAATGTATTAAATAATTAAATATAATAAATAAATACAAAATGCAAAGGCAGGCAGAAAGCGTCGAACGACCTTCGGAGATCGTCGACCGACGCACGGAGATCGTCGATCTATCGGGCAGATAGTCGAACGATCCAGATAGTCGACCTATCGAAGAAGATAGTCGAACTACCCCGGCAGATAGTCGACCTATCAGAACAGATAGTCGAACTACCAGATAGTCGAACTATCAGGACAGATAGTCGAACTATCAAGCGCACAGAGATAGTCGACCTATCAAGCAGATAGTCGACCTACCTCAGAAAATAGATAGTCGACCTATCAACAGATAGTCGACCTATCAATGCAGAACAGATAGTCGACCTATCAACAGATAGTCGAACTATCAGCGCAGAACAGATAGTCGACCTATCAACAGATAGTCGAACTATCAGCGCAGACCAAGGCGTCGACCAACTGATAGACGATCGTCGATCAGTCGATAGACGATAGTCGAACGGCGTTCGACTATGGTCGAACGAAAAAACTACTTAACCAAATTCTCAATTTGGAAAAGCGAGGACTCTACAGCTAGACTCCTAACCATTGACCATAGATATTTCTTGGGTCAAGGAGCACAAAGGAGAGGACTGAACTCAAATCAAACTAGGGTACCAACAATCTCCCCCTATTTGAGTTAAGTCTCTCAAAAACTAAAAACAGCTAGCAATAGAATACTAAAGAATGATTTAAGCAAATAGATAACAATAAACTGGCAGATTATCAATCAGATAAATAAGTATACCACAGCAGTTAATTAAACTATTATGAATCTTTAGAGTCTGGTAAAGGATCAGAAGAACTAGAAACAAAAGAGATTTTTCTAAGCGGGTCATCTGATTCTTTCTTTGACATTTTTAGATCCTGAGCACCAATAATCTTCAGTTCTGTAGCTCTGGGGACAACAGCTTCAGGATGTTTTTCCATGTACTTTGACGGGTCAAATATCTCAGGATTTACCTGGAACTTTTCAAATTCTTTCTTTCTATAGGCTGACATGGTAGTAAAACCAGTTATATCTTTTCCTTCTGCTCTTGCTTTTCTTATCTGAGCTGCTCCTACAAGTTCTTGAAAGCGAGCCATCCTAAAGTTAGGATCGAGCTCAGGATTTTCATATACGGGCTCAGGAGAAGCAGCAACAGCTATTTTATCTAGATAAGACATTAAAGAATACTTAGCAGATAGGTTCTTGCTATATATTTTAAAACAAAGGTGAACTATTTACCTTTTGATACAATTTCCTCAGTCTGTACTGGAGAAGGAGATGAAATTCTCTTCTTTGGAGAAGGAGGTGGGGAAAAGGTTGGTCTTTGACTCACAGTCTCCTTCATTTGTCTTTGAGAACCATAAAATGATTTTCCTTGAGAGCTTTGATAACCTTGCCTTGGCTGGGGCTGAGCAGACACAGATTTTCCAGAGGAGGCAGTAGGATGAGCTGAAAGGTTCCCAGAGGCTCCTGCACCGGGAGGAGGAGGAGGACCTCTGGGAGTCCATTTAGAGACAGGACTATCATACCTCTTGGTTCTTTTCCTTTCTTTTTGCTGATTTTTCGAAAACCACATCCAATGCTTAAAATCCTTGGATTTGGGGTCAATGCCCTTCAAAATGTAATACGGAGTATCATTATCCTTGCTAGGAGGTGGAGGAGGAGCAGCTTTTCTCTTCTTTGCAGCAGATTTCTTTCTCTTTGATTTTTCAGAAATATCAGAATCATCATCATCTTCAGAATGGGATGATGGAGGGTTCTCATAAGGGTCATAGGCTTCTGAGACAGCCTTTTCTTTAAGCTTTGAAGCAGATTTCTCCTTTTCTTCTTCTATGGCATCCAAAGCCAGAAGGGAGTCTAAATCTAATCCTGGAGAGTCATCCCAGATGGATGACTTCTCAACTTGCAAAACTTTCTCTTTCTCTTTTAAAGATAGAGCTCTTAAATTCCATGCAGCTCTTGCTTGAGCTTCTTCCAAACTCAGAACTGGAGAGTCAACTTTGACTTCCTCTTTCTCAGACTCATCTTCTTTATTATCCAAGAAGGATTCCAACTCAGGGTCAACTTGAATATCGGGAATACTTGGTACAGCCTCAGAAACAACTTCTATTATTTGGGCAGCTAAATCTTCTCTAATAATATCTGTAAAATTATGAATATAGATCTGCTAAATAAACAGATATCATTCCTTCAATGCATTCACAGACTATCAAATTAATAGACTCATCAACAAAACGAATGAAAGAGTTACCTTCATATTTAACCATCTCCCAGCAGTCATTCAGATAAGAAGTTATAATTCCTTCCAGGAATCTAACTATCACAGGAGAGGTTAGATCTTCTAGGCAGACTTTAACTGCAATCTCAGATAATAATATTCCATCTGCAATTTCTTTCTCAGACAAAACTGGAGCTAAAACATTCTCAGCAGGAGCTATTTCTTCCTGGGCTGGAGCTATCTCTTCCTGGGCAGACATGACAACATCTGGAGCCATTTCTATTTCAGCTGGAGGAGAGGCAGGAAGGACTGAGACATCTTCATTGAACATCTCCCCCTGCCTGATTTCAGTAGCTACTGAAACCAGGCACCTAGAGGAAGATGGCTCAGCAGATTTTGAGATGGATTGGATGGAGGCAGTCAAACGGTCAATGGAGGCGGCAAGGGGAGCGATTGCCTCGTCAATCATGGTTTTGATTGACGGGGTAATCAGCTCCACGATGCGGGAGATAATCTCTGGAGAGATTTCAAAAGATGATGGATGAGAGGTGGATGGAGCAGCAGCAGATATGGTAGGGGTGCTGGGATGAGAAATAATGGGGACAGGGGATCGAACAGGAGAGGCATGAGGAGTAAGAATTCTCTCTGATCCTAACAAATCGAAGCTAGGAGCAGATATCCTAGCCAGATATGTAGGTAGAGGAGAGGCTGGAGGGGAAGAAGGAACAACCGTAGTTGTTTCAGGGGCAACAGAGGAAGAAAGTCTTACTTCAACTGAAGTTGATGGTACTTCAACTGAGGCAGACGGCAATGCAGAGGAGGAGGAAGGAAGAGCTGAGCCAGCTTCAATAGGTTGAGGAGCGACTGATGCAGTCCTTGTGTCCTCAGATGGTGCTGGAGCAGATTTCACGAACGTCCTCTTCCACTTGGAGAACAGATGGGGATCCATCTTCTTGCTGGCATTGATGTTTGTTGCAGTAGAACTCAGCAGATGGGGAAATCTTTCCTTCAGGAAAATACCTATAACCCTTCCGAGGGTAACTTCCTTCTTTCCATTCTTTTTCCTGATTAAATCAAACAAAACTGCAGCCCAATCGATCCTTTTACGATTAACAATTGCACACATAAGTGCGAATTGCTGCCTTGTTATGTTATCATGGGCAGAGTGCTTGCCCAGAAGCACTTTTCCAACTATCTCAGCCAAAAACTTAATCTTGAAGGGGAAGTTTACCTTGAGCAGCTTGGTGGGAATGCCCTCGGCATGTCCCAGCTCGACCAGCATTCTTCCAAACTCCTGAGCGTCTTGCTCATAATCTTCGTCACCAATAACTAAACCAAAAACATCAGATAGGACGGCCGGAGTCAGGATAGCTTCTTCTCCGCCTATGGTACCAGTCATCGCTTCGTCTGAGGAAGACGACGTGAAAGCCCATTCTTTAATTTCTGGAATGTTAATCTTAATTCTTTCAGACATTAACTTTTCTAAACCTTGATCCCTGCAGAGCTGGAGAACTTCCACTATTCCGGCATCGCAACTGCTGAAAGCTTCAAAATCCACACTGAATCCTGCATCGAACTTGACGACGGCTAGAACAGCTGGGGAAACCGCCATTGAATCGCTGGAGAAACGCGAGAAGGAGGAGGAAGACGAAGGGGACGAAACGGCACAAAATCGCAAGCGGGAAAGCAGAATGCGAAAGGGCACGCTCCGTCGACGATAAAACAAAAGATCTTTTGACCTAGGTCGACTATCGGCTTTATATCTGACCGGATATAGTCGGTCTATTAAAAAGATCTTGACCCGATGGTCGAACGGTCGTTCGACGATCGGCTCAGAAGCAGAGTAGTCGGACAATCGTTCGACTATTTCTGGCTTCTCAAACAACAGGCTATCGTCATCCAGAGATCGACGATGTGCCCAACCTGTTCGACGATGGTCGAACGTCGATCGACGATCTTCAAACAGATAAGCTATCATTAACCAGAGGTCGACGATAAGCTTAAGCCGTTCGACTATCTTCGAACCTCGTTCGACTATCTTCAAACAGATTTCAACATAGGCCGATAAAGTCACACTTAGTCTCGTCCATTGATCATGCCTAGTTGAACTAAAAAGAACAGATGCTTCTGTTCATCTAAAGGCTTGGTGAATATATCACCTCTCTGAAACTCAGTGGATATGAACTCAAGACAGATCTTGTTCTTTTCCACACAATCTCTCAGGAAATGGTGCCTAATCTCAATGTGCTTCGTTCTAGAGTGGTGCACTGGATTTTGTGCAATTGAGATAGCACTGGTACTATCACACATGATCTTGGTGTTCTTGTGTGAGTAACCATAATCCACAAGCTGGTTTTGAATCCACAGGATCTGTGAACAACAACTAGCAGCAGCTATATATTCAGCCTCTGCAGTTGAAGTTGAGACAGAAGCCTGCTTCTTACAGAACCAAGAGACCAATCTCTCTCCCAGGAACTGACAAGTTCCTGAGGTGCTCTTCCTGTCAACTCTGCAACCAGCATAATCAGAATCAGAATATCCAATTAATTCAAACTCTGACTCAGCTGGGTACCAAAGTCCTAGATCTGGACATCCTTTCAGGTATCTCAGGATTCTCTTTAGAAGAATCAGATGAGATTCCTTGGGGTTGACCTGGAATCTAGCACAAAGGCATGTAGCAAACATTATATCTGGCCTACTTGCAGTTAGATATAATAGGGAACCAACAATGGCCCTATAAATCTTTTGATCAACTGGCTTGCCGTGATCATCAGAATCAATAACTACATTAGTAGCCATGGGTGTAGGCATTGCTGAAGCATCAGCCATCCCAAATTTCTTTACCAATTCCTTGGCATATTTGGATTGGGAGATGAAGATACCATCAGCATCTTGCTTAACTTGGAGACCAAGAAAGTAAGACAGCACACCCATGCTACTCATCTCAAACTTAGAATGCATTAAGTTGGAAAACTTTTTGCACAGTTTGGGATCAGTGGAGCCAAAAATAATATCATCTACATACACCTGAACTAACAGGATTGTGTCCTTGTGATGCTTAACGAAAAGGGTTCTATCAACTACTCCCCTAGTGAAGTTGTGCTCTAACAGGAAACTAGCTAAGGTCTCATACCAGGCCCTAGGAGCTTGCTTTAGTCCATACAGAGCTTTCTGTAACTTAAAAACATGAGAAGGCTGAGTTGATGAAACAAACCCTGGTGGTTGTTCAACAAACACCTCTTCCTTAAGCTCACCATTCAGGAATGCACTTTTGACATCCATTTGGAACACCTTAAACTTCATGAAGGCTGCATAGGCCAAGAAGATCCTTATTGCTTCTAGCCTTGCAACAGGAGCAAAGGTTTGGTCATAGTCTATACCTTCCTCCTGTCTGTAGCCCTGAGCTACAAGCCTAGCTTTATTCCTTACTATGATTCCATTTGCATCTAACTTGTTTCTATACACCCACTTGGTGCCTATGATCAGTTGGCCTTTAGGTCTTGGAACCAAAGTCCAAACTTTACATCTCTCAAACTGATTGAGCTCCTCTTGCATTGCAATGATCTAGTGGGGATCTAGCTCTGCATCTTTAAAGGTGAGGGGCTCAACCTGTGAGAGGAAACAAGCATGCATCACATCCTGTCTTAATTGATGTCTTGTTTGCACACCAGCTGATATGTCTCCAATCACTTGAGATGAGGGGTGATCTCTAAGTGTGACAATATCAGCAGGTGGGATGTGATCTTCAGCAACAGTTGGGATTAATTCCTCAAGAGGAATTTGATCTACTATTGGTGGTACTACAACAGCTTCAACAGCTTCAGCAATGTCTTCATCACTGTCTGATTCAGTGATCTGAAGAGTTGAAAGTTGAAGGATTTCTTGAGGGGCATCATGTACCTGCAAAGAACTGGAGGAAGGAGAATTTTCTTTCTCCTTGTAAAACATCTGATGCTCATCAAATGATACATGCACAGATTCTTCTATCTTACAGGTTGATTTGTTATAAACCCTATAAGCTTTGCTTACTTGGGAATATCCAAGCATGATTCCCATTGAAGCTTTTGCTTCAAACTTTCTAATATATTCTTTATTATTATTATGAATATACACAATACAGCCAAAAACTCTAAAGTAATTAATTTTTGGTTTCTTTCTTTTAAGCAACTCATAAGGAGTTTTACACTTAAGTTTCTGTATCAAACTTCTATTCAAGACATAGTTGGCTGTACTAACAGCTTCTGCCCAATAGGATAGAGGCATGTTAGCATCTGCCAACAATGTGCTAGCAGCTTCAATTAGTGTTCTATTCTTCCTTTCAACTACCCCATTTTGTTGGGGAGTTCTAGGAGCTGAGAAGCTATGTTTGATACCTTCTCTCTCACAGAATTCTTGCATGAGAAGAGAGTCAAACTCAGTACCATGATCACTTCTGATCAAGGCCACATGAGTAGAGTACTCAGTCTGCACACAAAGTAGAAAGTCTGTAAGGGCTTTGAAGTTATCAGACTTAGTTCTCAAAAAGAAAACCCAACTGAACCTAGAGAAGTCATCTACAATTACTAATGTGTAATACTTCCCTCCTAAACTCTGTACATTTATTGGGCCAAAAAGGTCCAAATGTAATAAATACAGGATTCTAGGAGAATCACTTTTATTTACAGATTTAAATGAATTCTTGGTTTGCTTGCCTAGCTGACAAGCCTTGCATAGGCTCTCCTTCTTGTAGGGGCAAGAAGGTAAACCTCTAACAAGGTTGTGCTTAGATAACCTAGATATATTTTTCAGGTTTACATGACTAAGCCTTTTATGCCATAGGGAATTATTATTAAGGGTTACTTCATTAAACAGGCAGATTTCAGATTGAGATGAATTAAAATCTACTAAATATATATTACCTATTCTAATACCTACTAAAACAACATTATTATTTAAAGTAATATTGCAAGAGAAATTAGAAAATGAAACCTGGTAGCCAGCATCACATAGCTGGCTGACTGAAATCAGATTATGCTTTAGTCCATTGACATAAGCAACTCTCTTGAATGTAACTGCTCCAATGGTGATCTTGCCATAGCCTTCTGTCTGACCACAGCTGGAGTCTCCAAAGATAACCTTTGGGCCGAGCTTAGCTTTGAACTTTGACAGTAGATCTTTATTTCCTGTCATATGCTTAGAGCATCCACTATCCAAATACCACTTGTTTTGAGTGATTGGATAGGCCTTCACCTGCAAGACAATTATTTAGACAGAGTGGACCCAGGTAACCTTGGGTCCCTTGTTTTTCACATACGAAAAACTGGAAATGTATGAGAATGCAGGCTGAGGGTGATAACCTAGTGGGTGAGATCTCCTAGGTGGGATTCTCCATGCTGATGATGGGTCAACAAACCTAGGGTTTCTATTCTCATTTAGGTTTCTATGGAATTGATTATGATTTTGAAAATCATATTGAAATCGTCGATCGACGTTCGACGATGGGTGCTCAGATCGTCGACCTTCGTTCGACCATGGAGCTTCCGATCGTCGAGCTGCGTTCGACGCTTTTTGCATTTCTTTGAAAAACTTCTTTCTCTTTTCTCTCTTAGCCTTATTTAATGTTTTATTTACAAGGTTTACTTGCTCAGTGTTCTTCTTTCCACTAGCTGAAATGAAGTTCACTGGAGTTGAAAGATTATTTTTAAGCAAGACTGGGGGTTCACTGGGAGAAGCTCCTAAGCCTAGTTTATCATTACCTGACCTAGTGTTAGTCATGCTGGTAATTTCTAACAGCTTAAGGCTTCTACCATTAAGGGATTCTTCTAATCTCGTAGACTTAGCTAATTCTATTTTAAGAAATTTAATTTCTTCACTACAGGTAGTGAGTTCTTCCTTTAACATAATGTTTTCAGAGGCTATTGATTCAGAGTCAGCTAGCCTATTTCTAAGTTCTTTTATCTCTTTTTCTGAACTAATTAAATCTAAACATAGAGATTTAAAATCTAACTTAAACTCTTCTGAAGTAAAATCATAAGATGAAAGTACCTCATCTTCAGTAGGCATCTCTTCATCAGAATCAGAACTCTCTGCAGCAGAGTGGTTGCTGCAGGCATCTATTGCCATGAGGCAAATTTCTTTTGCCTTCTTCTCTTCCTCATCTTCACTGGAGCTTGATGAGGAGGATTCTTCATCAGAATCACTCCAGGTTTCAGCAATGAAACCTCTCTCCTTCTTCTTGTTTTTGTAGGAGGATGGCTTGGAGTGCTTCCTGTGTTGTTCTTTGTCTTTTCTCTTTTCCTAGTTCTTCTCCTCTGGACACTCTGGCAAAATGTGTCCAGGCTTCCTGCAACCATAACATATAATTTCTTTAGCAGGAGAGCGATCATACCTTGGTTTGTCTTCATAACGTGAAGACTTCTTTCTGAACTCCTTTCTCCCCATTTTGAGAAATCTTTTGGCAAACAGTGCCATAAGTTCCTCATTAGATTGGCTGTTTTCAGAAACATCTGCAGCCTTAAGAGCAAGAGACTGCTCTTTTCTTGTTGGAGTGGGGGTCTTGGCTTCAGCTTCTGCTTCTCTGGTCTTCAGCACTTGCTCAAAAGACTTGAGCTTGCCGAGGAGAGCTTCAGTTGAGATCTCATTGGTACTTCTGGCTTCTTTGATGGGCCAGATTCTTAGATCCCATGTGCTAGGGAAGCACATGAGAATCTTATCATTGACCTCTGTCAATGATATGTCCTTGTCCAGGGTCCTCAGCTCATTGATGATTGAGCTGAGCCTGGTGTACATAGCTTCAACTGATTCAGCATCAGTTTTCTTGAAGTTCTCGTACTGTGAGATTAAGTTGGACCTTCTGTCCTTCCTTTCATCAGCTGAACCAGCTACAATCTGGTTCAGTGTGTCCCACATGGCCTTTGCTGAGGAGCAATCAGCAACCTTCTGGAACACCTCATCAGACATAGTCTGAGCTAGTATGTTCATTGCTTTGGCATCAGCAATTTTGGCCTTCTTGTATTCATCATTATAATCTGGAGGAGGCACTGCACTCATATCAGATGATGAGGCAGTGGCAGCAACAGGTGCTCTTGGGGGACCTGACAAAATAGAAGCAAAAATACTTTCATCAATAGAATTCATATAAAGTTTGATCCTTGCCTTCCAGATGCCAAACTTTGCTAAGTTGCATGCTGGAGGTCTGGTGCTTGAATAATCCTTAGACTGGGCCATGATAGTGAATATCTATAAACTCTTGGTATCTATCAGGATCTTGTGACTTAGGTGTTAGCCTATACAGTCAGTCAACCTCCCTCTGATACCAATTGAAAGTGAAGGGATAGATACTACTCTAGAGGGGGGGGTGAATAGAGTTATCAAATTTTGCACAGACAAAACTTAATAGTCTACCCAACTCCCTTGGAGTGAAGTGCGGAATGAAAAGATTATAGATATTGATTTAACCTTAAAGCCTAACACAAGTGTTGTGTACAAACACAAGCTAACTGTAATTACAGTTAAGCTTGGAAAAACCTAATCAGCAACTAGCAGCCTAGTTATATCTAATCACAGCCACAATGCAGGAATTAAACAATTGAATCCAGACGACACAAGGAGATTTATAGTGGTTCCCCAAACAACTTGGGTACGTCCACTCTTCTACCCACACGGTAGGAATCCACTCAGGTTTTTGATCAGGTGCCCTGCCACCAACAGAATCTGATTCAGGTAGATTTAGAAACCCTTTAGACTTTTGATCAGGTGTCTAAAAACCAAGCACAGGTTTTTGATCAGGTGCCCTGCCACCAAGGGATACTTTTGAAGGGAGTAATAACCCTGTACAGGAGGGGGAAGAAGGTTAAGATGTCTTCTCTATTTTACAATAGATTAGAGAAGCACAAAAAGCTTGCACTGAGCTAGAATGCTCTAAAGAATCAAGGCTCCCCCTGGCTCAAAGATGTCCAGGTGAAGTCTTGCTTCAGTGCAGAAAACTCTTCAGAAAATTCTGAAGGAAAAGCTACAGGAAGAAAATAAATAACAAAAAGAAATCTCTTCAAGCAGCTATTCTTCTTCTTCTTCTTCTTCAAAGAATCTCTGAGTTTGAACTTCCTGAAAGCAGGAGAACTCAGGTGAAGAAGAGATGAAGATCTTAACACTTCTCAGTTAGATGGAGTTTGCTGAGAGCAGGAAGCTTGAACGCTTGAAAGCTTGAATGAACACAAGTTGGCTATTAGCTTCTATTGACTAGCTTGAATCCTTCAGCAAAGGGTTCTTTTTATAATCATCATCAAGCAATGGCTCTCTTCCATTTGAATTATTTGTCTTCTTGTGAGCCTTGAGACCTGGGCTGTAAATATCAAAGAAGACAGAAATATCTCTGCAGCAAAACATTCTATAAAAATGAATAAACCTCTTTCTAAGAAGCTGCAGGTTTAAATCAAATAACAAAGGACTAAATAAAGTCACATCAGAAATAATCTCTTTATAGCAAATAGAAGACTTTTCAGTCCAACGGCTATAAAGGGGTGTCAGCAGATAAAGTAAATTATAATGACAGCTAATAAGACAAACAACTTTATCTTAAAAGATTTGAACTCAGGCAAACAGAATGAAGCAAATAATGCCTGGAAACTTTATCATACAGCTTGAAATAATGTGCCAGAAAATGTATTAAATAATTAAATATAATAAATAAATACAAAATGCAAAGGCAGGCAGAAAGCGTCGAACGACCTTCGGAGATCGTCGACCGACGCACGGAGATCGTCGATCTATCGGGCAGATAGTCGAACGATCCAGATAGTCGACCTATCGAAGAAGATAGTCGAACTACCCCGGCAGATAGTCGACCTATCAGAACAGATAGTCGAACTACCAGATAGTCGAACTATCAGGACAGATAGTCGAACTATCAAGCGCACAGAGATAGTCGACCTATCAAGCAGATAGTCGACCTACCTCAGAAAACAGATAGTCGACCTATCAACGCAGAACAGATAGTCGACCTATCAACAGATAGTCGAACTATCAGCGCAGAACAGATAGTCGACCTATCAACAGATAGTCGAACTATCAGCGCAGACCAAGGCGTCGACCAACTGATAGACGATCGTCGATCAGTCGATAGACGATAGTCGAACGGCGTTCGACTATGGTCGAACGAAAAAACTACTTAACCAAATTCTCAATTTGGAAAAGCGAGGACTCTACAGCTAGACTCCTAACCATTGACCATAGATATTTCTTGGGTCAAGGAGCACAAAGGAGAGGACTGAACTCAAATCAAACTAGGGTACCAACAACTGGTCGACTACACGACCAGTTCGACGACTCGAGCTCGACACGCCCGACACGGCCTCCGACACGCCCGTGTCGGGGCCCGTGTCACCTGCCCCAAAAACTTGTCTTGGCCAAAATCAATCCCCGTCGCTCCTACAACATTTTGGGGTGTTACACTAATGACCTCCAAACCCTCCCAAATTTTAGTGAGTGGTCCCTGGTATTAGTTTCTAGCTCTGTACAAAATTTAAACTCATTTGGATGAGTTTTAGTTAGAGAATCACCAAACCCTAGTTTGGCCTTAAGGAGGTGTTTTTGATTAAAAAGTACAGCATGGGTTTGGAGTTGTCAACTAACCTCAACAGAGGCTGGGGTTTTGGACACTGACTTAGTATGACCAATGTCATCCTCTTAAGGAAAATGGTGTGATTTAGGATTGATTTACCCTAGGGTTCAAACTCAAACCCTAAGGAAGGCTTTTGGGTGAGGTGAAGGGCATAAGAGCAAATACCCTTATATGACCTTGTAACTCAGTAGAGTTGAAGGTAGTGTACCCTAAGCCCTCTGGAAGGAGTCTTAGAGAATTTTGGGGTAGGTAGATACCTCAAAACCCCAACCCTACGGTTAGGGTAGAATTACCATTGTTTAACACAAGCCAATATAACTCATCAAAAGGATGTGAAACTTACGGAGCATGAGTTTTTAAAGTAGAAAGAACCCTTAGTAATTTTACTGGAATTTTATGAGCAATATTTTTGGTACTTCATTGGTGAGGTATGATGTAAGACCCCCTTTTTTTTTTCTTTTTAAACACCGGGGTCTTAGCCCAGAATTGCCGCTTTGCGGTGGCACCGACTCACGGGAAGGTCGCCACTACAAAACGCCAATTCTGCCGGCCCTTTTCGATCGCAGAATAGTAGCATAATAAAGTAAGAGCAAGTCCACAATAATCATAATCAGAGTATAGAAAGGGGCTTGTGCCCAGTACATGTAATCCTCACTACAAGTCACTCGCGGAAGCAAAACTAAAACTAAGCGTCACCGTAACTGTCACTGAACCGAGAGCACCCAAGCTGGACTAGCCCATCTCCACCGACTCTGTACTCTGCTGTTGCTGCATCTCTGGGTGCTTCTTCCTTTTCGGCCTGCCGTTGCCGCCTCGCGATCCACGTCTGCGTCTACGTCTTCGGCCTCCTGGCTGCTGAGCTGGTGGGGTCCCACCCATCAAGGGGCATTTGACCCGTGTATGACCCGGCTGGTGACAATGGTAACACGGTCGTGGGGCCAACTCTGTCAGGAACTGCAATAGCCGTGACCATTCCATATGGTACACCTAAAATGTTGTGGTTCGAAAACCGTTAGTCATAAAGACTAAGCCCTATCATCCCCTACCCCTTCCCCCATGGCTCCTAGGTACCGAGCGGAGAGGAAGAAAGGAAAGGACATGAAGGTGGAGATTAAATCAAATAAATAGGTGGACCTATACTAGCAATTCTATAGTAAATACGATAGAAATAGAAAGTAAGAAATGTAACCTTAACTTATGCGTGGAAGCGCATAAGCCGAGGGATCTTTTGCAGGGCTCCCATCGTATAGAGTGTCCCATACCACTTATACGTTGGGGTGTCGGTTGTCAAACAGCAAGGAGCAACAAAAAGTAAAAGCACCAGAAATATAACCATTGATTTATAGGGATTACCCCTATAGACCAAGGGGTCGTTTTGCAGGGCCTATCGTATAAAACGTCCCATACCATTTTATATGTTAGGTGGCATGTTTATGCTATGACACACAATTATGGTATGAAATGCACAAGCAAGTGCAACACACCCACACGACTCTATGCGCACAGACCTTTAGTTCCCCCTATTCGTGCGGCTAGCTTCACCCCCAGGAACCTCCGTTGTGGCAAACGGAGACAGTGAGTCGGGCCCCCCACTCCTAGGCGGGTAACCACACTACCAGGCCTAGCCCTTCCGTACGCCCCTAGAAGAACACAACCTAGAGTATCCGCGTACTTGTGCTGGCTGTACACACCAGACTTTTCGCCGAGTCAACATACCGCTGTCGGTGTGATCGATCGCCTAGTACCGATGACCCACCACTTATATGCACATGCAACCATGTCAATCATTATATTTGTACAAGTTCTTATATTACCGAGCCTCCAGCTCTCTAGGCTACTAGGCCTATACCAAGTCCCCGAGCATCCCGCTCTCTGGACTTCCCAATCACCAACCAAACCATAGTCATTACTTGTAGGCCCTTAGACTATGGACCTTCTCTACCCATTCCAAGCCAATTCTTCTTCCTAAGTGTACAAGTGTAGGTGTGAGGTACAACTATTATTAGGGTTACTCTTGATCATTTTATTCCTAAGATTTAAGGTTAACCTTGGACTTCCCGAGGGTTACTCGGTGAAGGGCTCGCAGCGGTACTAGGAGCTATGATGGGGTGAATCCCAAAACTCCCTTTCCAAGGTACTTATTATACTTGATTGGTTCCCTTAACCCATTCCCTTCTCGCATTATAGTGGGCTATTCCTAGGGTGGCTTGACTCTTCCTCTTCTCGGGGAGGACGATCTTCCGTCGAACCCGAACACTACCTATCGCTAGTCAATCTCACACCCTATCTATCCTGGCTTCCAATTAATGAACTTGATTTAACTCATCCTGTCCAAAACAGCAAACTATCAAAACTCCATCTCCAAGTTCATTACCCACTCTAGCTCCGCTTCTGCAGTTTTACTAAACGCAGACCGTCCTAATCTTTATGAGGTATGCAAGGGGTGGTATTCCCAACTGTCTTCCAAATCCCATATAATATTTACTGGAGGTCTACCATGACCTAAATAGTCTAAATCCAGAAATTAATAATTTTCCTATTTCATTTGGCATTTAATTTATTTATTCTAGGATCCCGACTGCACTTGTATGAACATGAAGTGCACTAATTAGTCAATAATAAATCATAATAAAGTTAGTAAAAATCATATGAGACATTTAAACAGCAATTCCAAGTTTTGAGAAATTCCAGAGATGTTTATGCCTATATTTCCTAATTTATCATTTTAGGCCACTTTTACTATATCATGAAGGAAGTACTGTAAATATTTATCCAAAAATCCCAACAACATTATATAAGCTATATAGTGACATAAAACCATCATAAACCAAGTACCATAATTTTTCTCCATCATTTGAACTCTGAATTTATTTTAAAGTAAGATACTAATTTTCATAACTTAATAAAGGAGGTACTGTTTTTATCCATCTAAAATTCCAGAAAAAATTACTAGGTGACTATCATAATTTGAAACACCCACTGATCAAATTTCATAATTTTCCAATCAATAATTGGGCACTATTTGTATTTTCGACTGTATATCACATTTAGCACATTAAAGAATAAAGTACCCAAAATATTCAGATAAAATTTCCAAGAAAATTACAGAAGATATAATATGCTATAAGATGCCCTAATCCAAGATTTCATAATATTCCAGTGAACAGAAATTCCATAATCATCAAAATAAATATCTAGGGCACCATTAGAGTTGTAAATGAAGTACTGTATAAATTAATCCAAAAATCTCAACAAAATTATATTATATCTACTTAGACTATAGCATCACTCTACCCAAATTTTTGCTTGATTTGTAGTTCATTTAATAGCTTAATAATGCAAATTAAGGTTGGTGACCTAAACTAGGGTTAGGGTTTTAGGTGGGCTAAAGGTCTCCAAATACCCTAAAATTTTGTCCAGAGAACTATACTGGCCCTATGGTTCTCTCCACCAAATTTCAAGTCAGTACAAGGTCATTTGACCCCATGACCTTCACAAACCTACAAATCCCCATTAAGGGACCTACCTTAGGGTTCTAGGGCTACCCTATACCCAACCGCTCCAAACTCCCTTGGAGGGTGTGTCATGCCCTAAAAAGTCAGTGACCAAAATATCAGCCTCTGTTGAGGTGATATGGCCACTCAAATACCAAGGGGGTGTTTGATCTTAAGTTATCCTATGAGGATCAACCTAGGGTTGGAAACAAATCTAACCAAAACGTCTCCAAAGGAGACGAAATTTTTACCAGAATCTTATGATAAACCCAGGGACCACTCACCAAAATTTGGGAGGGTTTGGAAGTCTTTTAGCTATCTAATTAAATTAAGCTAGGATTATTAAATTTTTTTCTAAATACTATAGAAAACCATTCTCCAAAAATTCTCATTTTTGGATAGCACCTAGATATAGGTAAGATTAGGCCACACCCCAAATTTCAAGTCATTTCGATGACGGGATTGGAGTGGGGAATTTTTCTAAGGTCAAGACAGCCATATGGACAGACCTCACCAAAAACGGTGCTGTGGTCTAACCAGGACTCCAAATCGAGTGAAATCAATTTTGAAGTAATGTAGACTTCAAGGGCTAGATTTTCTATGTTGACCATTTTCCTGTAGAAGCCTCTAGGTATTTTTCCCAAATTATTTAAAGTGACAGATATTTTTATTCAGAAATTGTTTTAAAAATAGAATTTAATTCTCATGGCACTGTTCATCTTCTTCAACAGCCCGAAACCAGAAGCTTGAAAGCTTAGTCTCCTGTAGCTTTTTCCAAAGCTATTTCCCGGCCATCCAGCCATCTCCCTGGTCGACCACCACCACCACCACCTCTGTTGAGGTGAGGGCTACCGTCGGGCGGCGGCACGGCCGCCGGAGAGGCGGTTTCCGGCGAACCCGCCACCATGCAAATTTCAGAAAAAGTATGGAAACGCTCACCCGATCCGTCTCTTTTGAGCCCGATATCTCTCCTAATGATTTCTAAGATCTATCTATAGAAAAAAGAGTAGAGGAGGACCTTATTCATGGTTTGATGGCGAGATGGACGTTGGACTGTCATGGCGCGGTGGTGGCGTCGTCGGAATTCTTCTACTGCATAGTAGGAGACTCGAAACTTCAGGTAAGGGCTGGGAAACTTCATCCTTGAGCCTAAGGGGACTTTTTAAAGGGAAGAGAGGAGGGAGGGGAATGGTTGAAATGTTCATGCCCTTTAATATTTCTTCTTAATAACGTTTCGGTTATGATGCTGGTAATTGAATTGCTAGAAACGAAGAGATGTTTGCCAGGTGGCGATTTCCTATTGGACTAGCATTTCCTTATTTATTTAAATAATTAAAGTAGGAAACGACCCATAAATACTCCTGGTGTAACTTCCCATAATCCGAATTGATTACAACGTCGGTTACCGAAATTTCAAGTCTGGCTGACGTTTCGGCCTTGGTCACGGGCGTGACACATAGGTCACAGGCGTGACAGGCCCGGATAGCCAATTCTGGGTTCGACGATCGTCGAACTGAGATCGACGATCGTCGAAGGGTGGTCACGGGCGTGACACCTGGGTCACGGGCGTGATAGGCCCGGGTGGTCAATTCTGGGTCGACGACCGTCGAACTGAAATCGACGATCGTCGAACGTGGTCACGCCCTATGTCACGGGCGTGACATTGTGGGTCACGGGCGTGACAGGCCCGTGTGGCCAATTCTGGGTCGACGACCGTCAAACTGAAATCGACGATCGTCGAACGTGGTCACGCCCTATGTCACGGGCGTGACATTGTGGGTCACGGGCGTGACAGGCCCGTGTGGCCAATTCTGGGTCGACGACCGTCGAACTGAAATCGACGATCGTCGAACGTGGTCACGCCCTATGTCACGGGCGTGACATTGTGGGTCACGGGCGTGACAGGGTCATGATGTAAATTCCGCGCTCGGCGATCGTCACGCTGAGATCGACGATCGCCGAAGGGGTCACGCCCTTGGTCACGGGCGTGACACCCGGGTCACGGGCGTGACAGGGCCGGGTTGAAAATTCTGCGCCCGACGATCGTCTCCCTGGGATCGACGATCGTCGAAGAGGTCACGCCCCAGGTCACGGGCGTGATGGGTCGGTCACGGGCGTGACCAACCCGTGACCCGAAATCTCGGTCGATTGATTTCAATTTTTAGGCTTCCTAGGGTCCTGTCACGACCAACCGACTCCTAGGGGCCTAGCTGGAAATGGGATGTTACAAATCCCAATAAACAAAACAAAGATTTCGTCCCCGAAATCAAGGTTAAGCCTACGAGACTCTAATCGGGAAAAGAAAGCTTGTAACATCCCATGAAAGTTGAAAGATCTACATCTCTGCGTTACGTTTGCAGTGTGCAGTTTTGATTCTAAGACCCATTCGTCCAATTTTCAAGGTATGCACCCTAATAAACAAAGGATTAGCCCCTATTCTTGAAATTTTCGGTCTTATTGGTTTAAAATAGGAACGCAGATTGATTGTCCAGAAGGGTTTGTGAGGTATACCCGACCGAAATGTTCTGGATACCTTTGTCGCATCAAGTCCTGTGGCTCCCATGTATGCTCCTCCTGTCCATGATTGTTCCACAGAACCCTGACTAACGGAACCTTCTTCCGTCGCAAGACCCGCACTGTCGTGTCATCGATCTTGATAGGCTCCAAGTTGACTGACCGATTCAACACAATCGTCTTGGGCACCCTGTAACGACCCCATCCGTTAAATGACGTATAGTAGAAGGTCCGGCCGGGGCCCCACACTATATGCCACAAACAGACGGTGAGGTCACAGGATAATACCAAACCATAAGAATCCTAACTCAGAGCATTCTAGCGGAAGCTTTAAGGTACAAATTTGAACTCTAATCAGGAATGTCCAATATATAAAACCACCTTTATATATAACACCATGGAATGTACAACAAAGGGTTTGGCCTTAAGGCCTTACAGTTCCTCTTTACATACAACATGATTTACAAACCTCGGCGCGCAGGCCGGCCATATATGAATAAAAGAGAACAACCAAAACATTCGCTTAGCCTTCAAAGGCTAGCCGAAGCAGCAGCAGCAACAGCAGTAGGGCTTCAGCCCATCACGTACCACTTGGCTCTCCAGCACCTGCATGGGAACAATCCACCCAACCAGTGGCAAACAATGCAACGGTCAGCATTCAGCTGACCCAATTATAACAATCCTACCCCTTTCTCGGGGCATGAGCATTCTTTCCCTGCAAAGCATGGCATCATCAAATAGCAACTATGTGCGCGCAGGCACATTCAAGCCATCACAACTATCGGCCACACGGCCTGACAGTCCGTGCACTCAGGGCACATTCTTGGTGTACCGGAATACCAGGGTCAACACCACCGTCTACACGGTATTTGAGCATTCTAGTCTTTCCGGCGCGCGGGCCTAAGACTCTCATTAGGCGCTCCAACAAAACCTATAACCAGGCTTCCAAGTCGGATGGACCTAACGCAGGTACGGATCAGCCACCCCCCGTTGCTCAAGTCGCCGTGCCACCTCGAATACGGAAGTATCCATGGCTATTTATAGGCGCGGGTCGGTTTCACCTTTCCTGTTCGGCAATCTGCCTTTTCATCGAGTTGCAGCCCAACGGCTCAACCACTCACAAAGTGGCAACACACGGCCACAAGAGTTGCATCCAACCCTCTTCATTTCCTGGACATCATCCAGTACTTCCTGCTGCACCAAGCAACAGGTAGGCACAAGACAACACAAGCCATAATCACGGAGCCTTCTCCGATATGCAAACAAGCATCACCAATCCAGACCATGTCCAGATGGGCTTCACACAGCATGCCTAGAGCCGTACTCCAATTCCGACCTCGAACAAGGGGGACTTCACATATCTACCCCAAGGGACACCACAACCCACGGCACACTCGCGGGGAAGGGTTTTCCCTATGCAATGTAGAAAAGAAGGACTTCACATGTCCAAGGAGGGAGATCGTTACCCTTGTCGATCTCTTCGGAGCCATCAAAAACTAGCCGGTGAGAAAGAACCGCAGCAGCCTTGCCTTCACAACGCCGGCTTCGGATCACGAATCGGACCACGGGAACTCCGCCGGTGGCTTGCTCTCCTCCTCCTTCTTCTTCCACCTCTCTCTTTCTCTCTTCCTTAAGCCAAATGAAGAATGACTTCTTCCTTGACGAATTTAATCCAGCCAGGAATCACCTGAGCCCTTGGATCTAAAGAGAGAATCTGAACGGCCACGATTTGCCCAAAAACCCAATTTTTGGCTGACACGGACTGTGACACGCCCGTGTCACAGGCCGTGTACCCTTAAGCGGCACACGCGGTATTTGAACCGACTGAACAACACGGGCATCGACACGCCCGTGTCGAACCTGACACGCCCGTGTCTCCTGAGACACGCCCGTGTCAAACCTGCCTCATCGAGCTACAACCAGTACATGGGTCGGAACACGGCATCGGACACGCCCGTGTCCCACCTGACACGCCCGTGTTCACGGCCGTGTTCAAGACCGTGTACTTTTCTGACTCGAATAGGCTAATCTCGAAATTTAATTCGGACACGCCCTGGGACACGCCCGTGTCGAAGGCAGTGTCCCAGGCTCGACGATCGTCGACTATCAATCGTCGACTAACCTGAACACGCCCTGGGACACGCCCGTGTCCCAGGCCATGTACCCCCGACACGCCCTGGGACATGCCCGTGTCCCAGGCCGTGTCAAACAGACTCCAACCCAAAACTGTTTGCAAACACATTTTGAGATTTCTGGGGTGTTACAATCCTCCCCCCCCCCTTAACAAAATTTCGTCCCGAAATTTGCACGGTAAGGAAACAAGAACCAGCAATGCTATAACTATGTTATAACAAAAGTACACGGTCTACAGTTTATACAAACAACTCGGGAAATTCAGCTCGCATGGTCTGCTCTCGCTCCCATGTTAGCTCTTCACGGCCACAATTGTCCCATCGAACCTTGACCATCCCGATCACTTTGTTCCGCAACTGTTTCTCGGCTCGATCCTCGATCCGAATGGGTCTAACTCTCGTCGTTAGCCCATACTCGACCGGTACCCGATCATTTTCCACCACTTGAGCTGGATCCTTCACCGCCTTACGAAGGACTGAGATGTGAAATACATCATGTAATCCACCCAAGTCTGTTGAAAGTGCTAGTCGATAAGCAGCTTCCCCAACCCGCTCCACCACCTCAAATGGACCAAGATACCTCGGACTTAGCTTTTTCAAACGCCGAATCCTGGACACGCCTTTGAAGGGTTTGATCTTCAAATATACCCAATCACCCACCGCGAACTCCACGTTCCGATGTTTGGCATTGCAGTACTTTGCTTGACGATCTTGGGCTATCAATAGCCTCTCCCGAATAGAGCGTATGAGCGAGGTAGCTTCTTCGACTTCCTTTTTCCCACTCAGCTTAGATTCGCCTGCTTCTGCCCAAGCTAACGGTGTACGACATTTACGACCATACAATGCCTCAAATGGTGCCATACCAATACTCGCTTGGTAGCTATTATTATAGGCAAATTCGACAAGAAATATATAATCTTCCCATCTCTTACCAAAGTCTAGGGCGCACATGTGGAGCATGTCCTCCATCGTCCTGTTGGTTCGTTCAGTCTGGCCATCCGTTTGGGGATGAAAGGTCGTACTAAACGCTAACTTTGTACCCAACATTTGATGAACGAGCCGCCAATAATTCGATGTGAACCGCCCGTCACGGTCACTAACGATGCTCCGAGGAACACCGTGCAGTCGAACAACCTGCTCCACATAAAGCTTGGCCAAGGTTTCCACTGAATCGTCTCTTCTGTTTGGAAGGAAGTGCGCCACTTTTGTCAACCGGTCCACAATCACCCAGATTGAATCATGACCGCGTTGAGATCTCGGCAACCCGTGTACGAAATCCATCGAAATATCATCGAACTTCCACTCCGGAATAGGTAACGACTTCAGGAAACCGCCAGGCTTCTGGCATTCTGCTTTCACCAACGCACAGGTATTGCATTCAGCCACATAACGTGCGACATCTTTCTTTAGTCCGGGCCACCAGAACAGCTTTTTCAGATCTCTGTACATCTTTGTGCTCCCTGGGTGAACTGAGTACTTTGCAAAGTGAGCTTCGTACATCAACTCTTCCCTCAATTTACCCACACTTGGGACGCACACTCGACCATTTCTTCGTAACAACCCGTTATCCCAAGAGAATTGGTCATCCGGCCCATCTTTTGCATAGCGCTGGAGACTTTCATCAAGTTCCGTTGCTCGCCGAACTCTATTCGTAAGGTCATATTGCACCTCCGTCCAGTTCAAGCATGCATCGGTTGACGAACCCTTGTCAACACACGATATCTCCAATGCTTCCAATTCCTGGATCAAACGCTGATCATGCCTCTGCAACCAGCTTGCCCGTACCGGAGTCTTTCGACTCAAAGCATCAGCGACCACATTTCCCTTCCCGGGAGTATAGTGAATCTCGAAGGTGTAGTCCCCGAGGAACTCCATCCATCTTCGTTGTCGCATATTCAGATCCTTCTGATCCAACAAATACTTTAGGCTTTTGTGATCTGTATAGATATCCACCTTCACGCCATATAGATAGTGCCGCCACAACTTGAGCGCAAAGATTACCGCCACCAACTCCAAATCATGGACGGGGTAATTCCTCTCATGCACTTTCAACTAGCGCGAGCCATAAGCAATCACTTTACCAAACTGCAGAAGAACGCAGCCTAAGCCGCTCTCGGAAGCATCACTATAGATCTCATACCCATCGGTACCACATGGCGATGTCAACACAGGCGCCGTGGTCAAACGACTCTTCAAGTCTTCAAAAGCTCGCGCGCACTCCGGCATCCAAATGAACTTTTGATCTTTTCTCGTCAGCGTGGTCAGAGGTAAAGTAATCCGTGAGAAGTTTTCCACAAACCGTCTATAGTAGCCCGCAAGTCCTAGGAAGCTCCTGACCTCGGCCACTGAAGACATCACTGGCCAATCCCGAATGGCACTTATCTTCAACGGATCCACCGCGATACCTTCTCCACTTACCACATGGCCTAAAAAGGCTACTGAAGAGAGCTAGAACTCACACTTTGAGAACTTGGCATAAAGCTTATTCCTCCGTAGGGTATGCAAAACCAACCGCAAATGGTTTGCATGATCTTCTTCCGACTAAGAGTATACTAAGATGTCATCGATAAACACAATAACAAACAAATCCAAGTACTCTCGAAACGTTCGATGCATTAGGTCCATAAATACCGAAGGCGCGTTACATAGGCCAAACGGCATTACCGTGAACTCATAATGACCGTAGCGTGTTCCAAACGCCGTCTTGGGAATGTCACCTTCCCTAATCCGCAGCTGATAATATCCTGATTTCAAATCCAATTTGGAATAGACCGTTGATCCTGCCAGCTGATCAAAGAGGTCATCAATCCGCGGGATCGGATATTTGTTTTTCTCCGTCAGCTTATTCAATTTGCGGTAGTCAATACACAACCGTAAGCTACCGTCTTTCTTTTTCACAAAGAGAACAGGCGCGCTCCAAGGTGACATACTTGGGCGTATATATCCCTGCTCCAACAACTCTTGCAATTGGACTTTCAACTCAGCCATCTCTTTTGGCGCAATGCGATATGGAGAGCCGGCCACAGGTTTCGCACCTGGCACCAACTCAATAGAGAAGTCAATCTCCCGCTGGGGTGGTAACCCAGGAAGATCTTTAGGAAACACGTCGGCAAACTCTGACACAACTAGTACTTCACCGACACTGGCCTTTGGCTCAACAGCCTGAATTTGCGTGAAGAATAACTTCGCGCCCTTCCGAACAGCATTGACGACTTGGAGTGCAGACAACAGAGTCTCGCCCACTCCTCGCATACCAGCGAACTTCGTCACAAGTCCGGTATTCTGGCCCAGTGTAATCTCCTTGGAGTTGCAATCAATAAAGGCACGCTGCTCCAAGAGCCAGTCCATACCAAAGATCACATCAAACTCCGATAACGGTAGCACAGCTGCACTCAAACCGAAATCCCGACTTCTTATTTGCACATCCACATCGCAAGCCCTATCCGCAAGCATCACACAGCCATTCAGCAATAGCACCCTTGTACTATCCACCGACACATGACTCGGTACCCCAATTCGAGATACGAAATCCTCAGACAGAAAAGAATACGAAGCACCCGTATCAAACAGGGCTCTTGCCAAATTATTCCGAATCAGGACAAAGCCTGCAGCACACACATCATGCACAAGCTATACATAACCAAAAACAATAGCACATAAGCAAGTAAGCTAAATCAACTCGTACCTGTGACGACGTCACTTTGCTTAATTGCTTCCTGTTGGCCAAGCTGATAGATTCGGGGCTGTGCCTGAGATGCAGAGGAATCAACCACCGCTTTGCCCTTCTCAGCATACGACGCACCCGCCTTCTTTTCCCCTTTGGGCTGAACCACCCGACAGTCACGGGCTATATGCCCCACCCGGCCACAGTTATAGCATGTACGAGAATCCGGCCTTGATGTCGCTCCCGACACAACGGTCGTAGTCACTTGCCCAGATGGCTTGGACCTCTTGCCCCCTTTCTTCTGGTAAAACGATTTGCTCGGGCAAGGTGCTTGAAACTCTGGCTTTGACACAACCAAGCCCTTGTTCCCTTGCACTCGCCTCATGTCCTTCTCCAACGCGCACGCAGTATCAACCAACGCCTGAAACCCTTGTCTCACAGAACTTGAAAGCAGGAATCGCAACTCATCCCGCAATCCTTCATAGAACCGATTCGTTTTCCTTTGGTCATCCGCAAAGATTGTACCCGCATATCGTCCCAACCTGGTAAACTCATGCAAGTAGATATCCACACTATCTTCCCCTTGCTTTAACTGTTGGAACTCATTTTCCATAGCAATGCGTTGCGCTGCTGGGACATGTTTTGCCAGAAATATTCGAGAGAACTCCTCAATCGACACTTGTGTTAATTGCCTGCCTGCCAAATGGTGTACCTCAACCTCGTCCCACCACAATCGCGCCTCTCCTTCAAGCATGAAGGTGGCTAAGGTGACCTTTAGAGTTTCCTCCGCCCTGATCGCTGTCATTATCCGCTTGACACGCGATAACCAATCCTCTGCCTGCGTTGGGGATCCCATGCCCGTAAACGTAGGAGGACTGAAGCTCATGAATTGCTTCAACTGTCGGTCAGCTGCTCGTGGATCTACAGCCTCAACCGGCTCGGGTCTTACATCAACACGAACTGGCACAACTGCCGGCTGCGCTTGCCCGGTCGGCTGAATCATGGCAAATAGCGCCTCAGCAACTAAGCGAACAGTTTCCGCAGATGGAGGAGGTGTTAGCACCTCAGCTGGTGCCGCACTCTCATCAGAGCGCTGGGGCTCAGACTGCCCAGCACCACTACGTGTCACTTATAGGTGGACAAGACACACATTAGCGAACGTATGCAAGCAAAACAACACAAAAAGGAACGCGCAGATTCCTCAAACAAGATTTTGTACATTCCTTAATGGACATTCCAGAGTTCATTAGCGTTACAGCAGGTCGCACAAACACGTGCTCGCCACCCCACAAAAGAATTCGACCACGAAGTCGAAAGAGGAAGACCGACAAAAGCTGATACCAAAATGTAACGACCCCATCCGTTAAATGACGTATAGTAGAAGGTCCGGCCGGGGCCCCACACTATATGCCACAAACAGACGGTGAGGTCACAGGATAATACCAAACCATACGAATCCTAACTCAGAGCATTCTAGCGGAAGCTTTAAGGTACAAATTTGAACTCTAATCAGGAATGTCCAATATATAAAACCACCTTTATATATAACACCATGGAATGTACAACAAAGGGTTTGGCCTTAAGGCCTTACAGTTCCTCTTTACATACAATATGATTTACAAACCTCGGCGCGCAGGCCGGCCATACATGAATAAAAGAGAACAACCAAAACATTCGCTTAGCCATCAAAGGCTAGCCGCAGCAGCAGCAACAACAGCAGTAGGGCTTCAGCCCATCACTTACCACTTGGCTCTCCAGCACCTGCATGGGAACAATCCACCCAACCAGTGGCAAACAATGCAACGGTCAGCATTCAGCTGACCCAATTATAACAATCCTACCCCTTTCTCGGGGCATGAGCATTCTTTCCCTGCAAAGCATGGCATCATCAAATAGCAACTATGTGCGCGCAGGCACATTCAAGCCATCACAACTATCGGCCACACAGCCCGACAGTCCGTGAACTCAGGGCACATTCTTGGTGTACCGGAATACCAGGGTCAACACCACCGTCTACACGGTATTTGAGCATTCTAGTCTTTCCGGTGGGCGGGCCTAAGACTCTCATTAGGCGCTCCAACAAAACCTATAACCAGGCTTCCAAGTCGGACGGACCTAACGCAGGTACGGATCAGCCACCCCCCGTTGCTCAAGTCGCCGTGCCACCTCGAATACGGAAGTATCCATGGCTATTTATAGGCGCGGGTCGATTTCACCTTTCCTGTTCGGCAATCTGCCTTTTCATCGAGTTGCAGCCCAACGTCTCAACCACTCACAAAGTGGCAACACACGACAACAAGAGTTGCATCCAACCCTCTTCATTTCCTGGACATCATCCAGTAATTCCTGCTGCACCAAGCAACAGGTAGGCACAAGGCAACACAAGCCATAATCACGGAGCCTTCTCCGATATGCAAACAAGCATCACCAATCCAGACCATGTCCAGATGGGCTTCACACAGCATGCCTAGAGCCGTACTCCAATTCCGGCCTCTAACAAGGGGGACTTCACATATCTACCCCAAGGGACACCACAACCCACCGCACACTCGCGGGGAAGGGTTTTCCCTATGCAATGCAGAAAAGAAGGACTTCACATGTCCAAGGAGGGAGATCGTTACCCTTGTCGATCTCTTCGGAGCCATCGAAAACTAGCCGGTGAGAAAGAACCGCAGCAGCCTTGCCTTCACAACGCTGGCTTCGGATCACGAATCGGACCACGGGAACTCCGCCGGTGGCTTGCTCTCCTCCTCCTTCTTCTTCCACCTCTCTCTTTCTCTCTTCCTTAAGCCAAATGAAGAATGACATCTTCCTTGACGAATTTAATCCAGCCAGGAATCACCTGAGCCCTTGGATCTAAAGAGAGAATCTGAACGGCCACGATTTGCCCATAAACCCAATTTTTGGCTGACACGACCTGTGACACGCCCGTGTCACAGGCCGTGTACCCTTAAGCGGCACACGCGGTATTTGAACCGACTGAACAACATGGGCATCGACACGCCCGTGTCGAACCTGACACGCCCGTGTCTCCTGAGACACGCCCGTGTCAAACCTGCCTCATCGAGCTACAACCAGTACACGGGTCGAAACACGGCATCGGACACGCCCGTGTCCCACCTGACACGCCCGTGTTCACGGCCGTGTTCAAGGCCGTGTACTTTTCTGACTCGAATAGGCTAATCTCGAAATTTAATTCGGACACGCCCTGGGACACGTCCGTGTCGAAGGCCGTGTCCCAGGCTCGACGATCGTCGACTATCAATCGTCGACTAACCTGAACACGCCCTGGGACACGCCCGTGTCCCAGGCCGTGTACTCCCGACATGCCCTGGGACACGCCTGTGTCCCAGGCCGTGTCAAACAGCCTCCAACCCAAAACTGTTTGCAAACACATTTTGAGATTTCTGGGGTGTTACACACCCCGTGCTAACGAACAGCTACTCACCATTCTTATGAAACACCCACAAGAGTTTTCTTTCGGGTCGAGGTGACGCCAACTACCTCATCCAGTCTATCCTCGACGCTCCCTTTACCATTGTGCCTGGGGTGGGGACGACAAATCCTGTGCATGAAATCTCTAATTATACCCTCGTACTTCCATTATATCTCGAGCAGTGGCTGTAATAGTTTCCCCAAAATTCTTTCACGTAGCCTTCAACAACTGAAGGACCTCACCGTGCATCACAAAATCCATGACACTTTTATTCACTCCAGGGGGTAAATGTTCTGAGATACACCACACTTTCGGTAATTTAATTTCTCATTTGTGTGTGTAGGCAACAGATCTATAAAATCTCCACACGATCATTGTCCTATTCCTTCGAGTACGCCCGAAATCAATCAATTCAACCTTACGGGTTATATTTAAGGTATCCGTCTTTCAATATATTGTTTGCTCACATCGTGTAGTTTCCTAGAGTCATCGTACTTCCGATGATATAACATAGCGATCTAGTCTTATCTTCGCCCGAACAACGTCGAATTATGTCAAATTCAATCTCACTAGGTTTGTTACGCCACATTCCTAAATTCGGGCTAACGAAACCTAAGTCAATCCTATTTGCCCAATAAACAAAAGACAAGCCCCCAATAAACAAAGGATAAGCCCCTATCTTCCTTGGGCTAAGTATCTTTGATATTACCGTGTTATATCCGTCCTAGTTGGGTGCATAATTTCTAGGGCATCAATCTTCGACTTGGGGTTCCACCCTGAAACTCGTTAATATACTCCATACTTTAAACTCTCTGAGTCACATTTACGACAACTTTATCCGGGTCAAAATGTTCCCAATCCCAAATGGGTATCTTCGAGCTTGAGTTCCTACCCGACCCCTAGTGTTGTCTCGGTGGTTGCCTCCAGGTAATTTTATTACCGGTATTGAGGGTTCAGACTACTTGTATTTTACCATTCTGCTAATGTATTATTGGTCTCAATTCTCCTTAAAGTAGTCTACCGCTTCGAATAATCGTTGATTGGGATAGTAGGCACACCAGAGTTTTACGTCTTAGGTAGTCATTCCCGTGCTAAACTCCTCCTTTATTCTCTTTGGGTATCTCCTTACCTTAACCAAATTCATACCCAAAGTCTATTTTGAACTAGGGCATACTATAGATTGTCATGGTTAGTCACGACTCCTAGTTGGTTGAGTCTAAATCTTTGGTTAGAGGATGATAAGATGAGATCTTCGCAGCCGGAGGTGTTCCCTGCTGGGGGCAGGGTTTGCCGCAGGCTACAAAGAAGGATTTCAATTAATGATGAAGTGGACTTTCACATATGATTTCCCTCATGGGCACACCACTGCTTCCGCTGCTTAGTTTGTCCCCAAACTAAACTCGAGCGGGGGTGACCCAGGGTTAGTGGACTGCTACTTTTCCGATCGAGGTTCCCTCTGATACCACTTGTAAGACCCGCTTTTTTTTTCTTTTTAAACACCGGGGTCTTAGCCCAGAATTGCCGCTTTGCGGTGGCACCGACTCACGGGAAGGTCGCCACTACAAAACGCCAATTCTGCCGACCCATTTCGATCGCAGAATAGTAGCATAATAAAGTAAGAGCAAGTCCACAATAATCATAATCAGAGTATAGAAAGGGGCTTGTGCCCAGTACATGTAATCCTCACTACAAGTCACTCGCGGAAGCAAAACTAAAACTAAGCGTCACCGTAACTGTCACTAAACCGAGAGCACCCAAGCTGGACTGGCCCATCTCCACCGACTCTGTACTCTGCTGTTGCTGCATCTCTGGGTGCTTCTTCCTTTTCGGCCTGCCGTTGCCGCCTCGCGATCCACGTCTGCGTCTACGTCTTCGGCCTCCTGGCTGCTGAGCTGGTGGGGTCCCACCCATCAAGGGGCATTTGACCCGTGTATGACCCGGCTGGTGATAATGGTAACACGGTCGTGCGGCCAACTCTGTCAGGAACTGCAATAGCCGTGACCCTTCCATATGGTACACCTAAAATGTTGTGGTTCAAAAACCGTTAGTCATAAAGACTAAGCCCTATCATCCCCTACCCCTTCCCCCATGGCTCCTAGGTACCGAGCGGAGAGGAAGAAAGGGAAGGACATGAAGGTGGAGATTAAATCAAATAAACAGGTGACATCGGACCTATATTAGCAATTCTATAGTAAATACGATAGAAACAGAAAGTAAGAAATGTAACCTTAACTTATGCGTGGAAGCGCATAAGCCGAGGGATCTTTTGCAGGGCTCCCATCGTATAAAGTGTCCCATACCACTTATACGTTGGGGTGTCGGTTGTCAAACAGCAAGGAGCAGCAAAAAGTAAAAGCACCAGAAATATAACCATTGATTTATAGGGATTACCCCTATAGACCAAGGGGTCGTTTTGCAGGGCCTATCGTATAAAACGTCCCATACAATTTTATACGTTAGGTGGCATGTTTATGCTATGACACACAATTATGCTATGAAATGCACAAGCAAGTGCAACACACCCACACGACTCTATGCGCACAGACCTTTAGTTCCCCCTGTTCGGGCGGCTAGCTTCACCCCAGGAACCTCCGTTGTGGCAAACGGATACAGTGAGTCGGGCCCCCCACTCCTAGGCGGGTAACCACACTACCAGGCCTAGCCCTTCCGTACGCCCCTAGAAGAACACAACCTAGAGTATCTGCATACTTGTGCTGGCTGTACACACCAGACTTTTCGCCGAGTCAACGTACCGCTGTCGGTGTGATCGATCGCCTAGTACCGATGACCCACCACTTATATGCACATGCAACCATGTCAATCATTATATTTGTACAAGTTCTTATATTACCGAGCCTCCAGCTCTCTAGGCTACTAGGCCTATACCAAGTCCCCGAGCATCTCGCTCCCTGGACTTCCCAATCACCAACCAAACCATAGTCATTACTTGTAGGCCCTTAGACTATGGACCTTCTCTACCCATTCCAAGCCAATTCTTCTTCCTAAGTGTACAAGTGTAGGTGTGAGGTACAACTATTATTAGGGTTACTCTTGATCATTTTATTCCTAAGATTTAAGGTTAACCTTGGACTTCCCGAGGGTTACCCGGTGAAGGGCTCGCAGCGGTACTAGGAGCTATGATGGGGTGAATCCCAAAACTCCCTTTCAAAGGCACTTATTATACTTGATTGGTTCCCTTAACCCATTCCCTTCTCGCATTACAGTGGGCTATTCCTAAGGTGGCTTGACTCTTCCTCTTTGTTGGTACCCTAGTTTGATTTGACTTTAGTCTAGTCTTTTTAGTCCCTTGACCCAAGAAATATCTATGGTCAATGGTTAGTAGTCTAGCTGTAGAGTCCTCACTTTTCCAGATGAAGAATTTGGTTAAGTAGTTTGTTCGTTCGACTATCGTCGAACGCCGCTCGACTATCGTCGACTAACTGTTCGACGATCGTCTATCAGTTGATCGACTTTCAGTCTGCGTGGATAGTTCGACTATCGGCTGATAGTTCGACTATCTGTGTGCTTTGATAGTTCGACTATCTGCTTGGATAGGTCGACTATCTGATAGCTCGACTATCTGTTGATAGTTCGACTATCTGTTCTGCGTTGATAGTTCGACTATCTGTTGATAGGTCGACTATCTGTTCTCGCTTGGTAGTCCGACTATCTGCTTTGATAGTTCGACTATCAGATAGTTCGACTATCTGTTGATAGGTCGACTATCTGTTTGTTTGTGATAGTTCGACTATCTGTTGATAGGTCGACTATCTGATAGCTCGACTATCTGTTGATAGTTCGACTATCTGTTGTGCCTTGATAGTTCGACTATCTGTTGATATGTCGACTATCTGATAGTTCGACTATCTTCTGATAGTTCGACTATCTGCTGTGATAGTTCGACTATCTCCTTTGATAGTTCGACTATCTGGATCGTTCGACTATCTGTCCGATAGTTCGACGATCTCCGTGCGTCGGTCGACGATCTCCGAGGGTCGTTCGACGTTTTCTGTCTGCCTTTATATTTTGTATTTATTTATTATATTTAATTAATTAATACATTATCTGGCATATTTTTTCAGTTGTTTTATGATAATATTTCCAGGCAATATATGCTCCATCCCTTTTGCCTGAGTAAAATCTTTTCAGATAAAGTTGTTTGTCTTATTAGCTGACTTCGTATTTTACTTTATCTGCTGTCAGTCCTTTATAGCCGTTAGACTGAAAAGTCTTTCTTCTGCTGTAAAGAGTTTGTTTCTGATGTGAATTTATTTAGTACTTTATTATCAGATTGCTTCCTACAGCTTCCTAGAAAAAGTTTTATACCTTTTATAGAATGTTTCTGCTGCAAAGTTTGTTTTGTCTTCTTGATATTTACAGCCCAGGTCTCAAGTTTCAGAAGAAGACAAGTAATTCAAATTGAAGAGAGCCGTTGCTTGTTGCTGTTATAAAAAGGACCCTTTGAAGAAGGATTCAAGCTAGCTAACTAGTTACCCAGTTCACTTAAGTATTCAAGCCTTCATCAAGATCAAGTCTTCTGCTCTCAGCAATACTCATCCAACTGAGAAGTGTTAAGATCTTCTACTCTTCTTCAACCTGAGTTCTCCTGCTTTCAGGAAGTTCTAACTCAGAGTTCTTTTGAAGAAGAAGAAGAAGAAGATTGCTGCTTGAAGATCTTTAATTTTATTGTTTAATATCTTCTTGTAGTTTTTCCTTCAGAGCTTTCTGAAGAGTTTTCTGCACTGAAGCAAGACTTCACCTGGACATCTTTGAGCCAGGGGGAGCCTTGATTCTTTAGAGCTTTCTAGCTCAGTGCAAGTTTTTGTGCTTCTCTAATCTATTGTAAAATAGAGAAGACATCTTAACCTTCTTCCCCCTCCTGTACAGGGTTATTACTCCCTTCAAAAGTATCCCTTGGTGGCAGGGCACCTGATCAAAAACCTGTGCTTGGTTTTTTAGACACCTAATCAAAAGTCTAAAGGGTTTCTGGATCTACCTGAAGCAGATCCTGTTAGTGGCAGGGCACCTGATCAAAAACCTGAGTGGATTCCTACCTTGTTGGTAGAAGAGTGGACGTACCCAAGTTGTTTGGGGAACCACTATAAATTCCTTGTGTCGTCTGGATTGCCTTGTTTAATTCCTGCTTTGTGGCTGTGAATAGATATAACTAGGTTGCTAGTTGCTGATTAGGATTTCCAAGCCTTAACTGTAATTACAGTTAGCTTGAGTTTGTGCACCTCACTTGTGTTAGGCTATAGGGTTAATTCTATATCTATAATCTTTTAATTCCGCAATTCACTCCAAGGGAGTTGGGTAGACCATTAAGTTTTGTCTAGTGCAAAATTTGATAACTCTATTCACCCCCCCTCTAGAGTAGTATCTATCCCATCACTTTCAATTGGTATCAGAGGGAGGTTGACTGACTGAATAGGCTAACACCTAAGTCACAAGATCCTGATAGATACCAAAGCTTATAGATATTCACTATCATGGACCAGTCCAAGGATTATTCTAGCACCAGACCTCCAGCATGCAACTTAGCTAAGTTTGGCATCTGGAAGGCAAGGATAAAATTATATATGAATTCTATTGATGAAAGCATCTTTGCTTCTATTTTGTCAGGACCCCCAAGAGCACCTGCTGTTGCCACTGCCTCATCATCAACTGATATGAGTGTAGTGCCTCCTCCAGATTACAACGATGAGTACAAGAAGTCCAAGATAGCAGATGCCAAGGCGATGAATATACTGGCTCAGACAATGTCTGATGAGGTATTCCAGAAGGTAGCTGACTGCTCTTCAGCAAAAGCTATGTTTGATACACTGAACCAGATTGTAGCTGGTTCAGCTGATGAAAGGAAGGACAGAAGGTCCAACCTTATCTCACAATATGAGAACTTCAAGAAAACTGATGCTGAATCAGTTGAAGCCATGTACACCAGGCTCAGCTCAATCATCAATGAGCTGAGGACCCTTGACAAGGACATATCATTGACAGAGGTCAATGATAAGATTTTTATGTGCTTCCCTAGCACATGGGATCTAAGGATCTGGCCCATCAAGGAAGCCAGAAGTACAAATGAGATCTCCACTGAAGCCCTTCTCGGCAAGCTCAAGTCTTTTGAGCAAGTGCTGAAGACAAGGGAAGCAGAAGCAGAAGCAAAGACTCCTACTCCAACAAGAAAAGAGCATTCTCTAGCTCTTAAGGCTGCTGATGCTTCTGAAGGCAGCCAATCAAATGAGGAACTAATGACATTGTTTGCCAAGAGGTTTCTCAAGATGGGGAGAAAGGAATTCAGAAAGAAGTCTTCACGCTATGAAGACAAACCAAGGTATGATCGTTCACCTGCTAAAGAAATTATATGTTATGGTTGCAGGAAGCCTGGACACATCTTACCAGAGTGTCCAGAGGAGAAGAACAAAGACAAGAGGAAAGAAAAAGAACAGCACAGGAAGCACTCCAAGCCATCCTCCTACAAGAACAAGAAGAAGAAGAGAGGTTTCATTGCTGAAACCTGGAGTGATTCTGATGAAGAATCCTCCTCCTCAAGATCCAGTGAGGATGAGGAAGAGAAGAAGGCAAAAGAAGTTTGCCTGATGGCAATAGATGCCTGCAGCAACCACTCAGCTACAGAGAGTTCAGATTTAGATGAAGAGATGCCTACAGAAGATGAGATACTATCTTCTTATGACTTCACCTCTAAAGAATTTAAATTAGATTTTAAATCTTTATGCTTAGATTTGATTAGCTCAGAAAAGGAGATAAAAGAACTTAGAAATAAGTTAGCTGACTCAGAATCAATTGCTACAGAAAATATTAGATTAAAGGAAGATCTCAGTACTTATAGTGAAGAAATTAAATTTCTTAAAATGGAGTTAGCTAAGTCTAAGAGGTTAGAAGAATCACTTAATGGTAGAAGCCTTAAGTTGTTAGAGATTACCAGCATGACTAACACTAGGTCAGGTAATGACAAACTAGGCTTAGGAGCTTCTCCAAGTGAACCCCCAGTTATTCTTAAAAATAATCTTTCAACTCCAGTGAACTTCATTTCAGCTAGTGGAATGAAGAACACTGAGCAAGTAAATCTAGTTAATAAAACTTTAAATAAGGCTAAGAGAGAGAAAAGAAAGAAATTTTTTAAAGAAATGCAAAGAGCGTCGAACGCCGCTCGACGATCGGAAGCTCAATGGTCGAACGAAGCTCGACGATCTGAGCGCCCATCGTCGAACGTCGATCGACGTTTTCAACATGATTTTCAAAATCATCATCAGTACCATAGAAACCTAAATGAAAATAGAAACCCTAGGTTTGTTGACCCATCATCTGCATGGAGAATCCCACCTAGGAGATCTCACCCATTAGGTTATCACCCTCAGCCTGCATTTTCATATATTTCCAGTTTTTCTTATGTGAAAAACAAGGGACCCAAGGTTACCTGGGTCCACTCTGTCTAAATAAATGTCTTGCAGGTGAAGGCCTATCCAATCACTCAAAATAAGTGGTATTTGGATAGTGGATGTTCTAAGCATATGACAGGAAATAAAGATCATCTGTCAAAATTCAAAGCTAAGCTCGGCCCAAAGGTTATCTTTGGAGATTCCAGCTGTGGTCAGACAGAAGGCTATGGCAGGATCACAATTGGAGATGTTACTTTCAAGAGAGTTGCATATGTGACAGGACTGAAGCACAATTTGATTTCAGTCAGCCAGCTATATGATGCTGGCTACCAGGTTTCATTTTCTAACTCTTCTTGCAATATTACCTTAAATAATAATGTTGTTTTAGTAGGCATTAGAATAGGTAATATTTATTTAGTAGATTTCAATTCATCTCACTCTAAAATCTGTTTGTTTAATGAAGTAACAATTAATAATAATTCTTTGTGGCATAAGAGGCTTAGTCATGTTAACCTTAAAAATATATCTAGGTTATCTAAACACAACCTTGTTAGAGGTTTACCTTCTTGCCCCTACAAGAAGGAGAGCCTATGCAAGGCTTGTCAGCTAGGCAAGCAAACCAAGAATTCTTTTAAATCTGTAAATAAGAGTGATTCTCCTAGAATCCTGTACCTATTACATTTGGACCTATTTGGCCCAATAAATGTACAGAGTTTAGGAGGGAAGTATTACACCTTAGTAATTGTAGATGACTTCTCTAGGTTCAGTTGGGTTTTCTTTTTGAGAACTAAGGCTGATAACTTCAAAGCCCTTACAGACTTTCTACTATGTGTGCAGACTGAGTACTCTACTCATGTGGCCTTGATCAGAAGTGATCATGGTACTGAGTTTGACTTTCTTCTCATGCAAGAATTCTGTGAGAGAGAAAGTATCAAACATAGTTTCTCTGCTCCTAGAACTCCCCAACAAAATGGGGTAGTTGAAAGGAAGAATAGAACACTCATTGAAGCTGCTAGTACATTGTTGGCAGATGCTAACATGCCTCTCTCCTATTGGGCAGAAGCTGTTAGTACAGCCAATTATGTCTTGAATAGAAGTTTGATACACAAGCTTAAGTGTAAAACTTCTTATGAGTTGCTTAAAGGAAAGAAACCTAAAATTAATTATTTTAGAGTATTTGGTTGTATTGTTTATATTCATAATAACAATAAAGAATACCTTAGAAAATTTGAAGCAAAAGCTTCAATGGGAATCATGCTTGGATATTCCCAAGTAAGCAAAGCTTATAGGGTTTATAACAAATCAACCTGTAAAATTGAAGAATCTGTGCATGTATCTTTTGATGAATCTCAGATGTTTTACAAGGAGAAAGAAAATTCTCCTTCCTCTAGTTCACCGCAGGTACCTGATGCCCCCAAGAGATTCTTCAACTATTAACTCTTCAGATCACTGAATCAGACAATGATGAAGACATTGCAGAAGCTGTTGTTGTACCACCAACAGTAGATCAAATTCCTCCTGAGGAATTAATCCCAACTGTTGCTGAAGATCACATCCCACCTGTTGATATTGTCACACTTAGAGATCACCCCACATCTCAAGTGATTGGAGACATATCAGCTGGTGTGCAAACAAGACACCAATTAAGACAGGATGTGATGCATGCTTGTTTCCTCTCACAGGTTGAGCCCCTCACCTTTAAAGATGCAGAGCTAGATCCCCACTGGATCATTGCTATGCAAGAGGAACTCAATCAGTTTGAGAGATGTAAAGTTTGGACTTTGGTTCCAAGACCTAAAGGCCAACTGATCATAGGCACCAAGTGGGTGTATAGAAACAAGTTGGATGCAAATGGAATTATTGTAAGGAATAAAGTAAGGCTTGTAGCTCAGGGCTACAAACAGGAGAAAGGTATAGATTATGACCAAACCTTTGCTCCTGTTGCAAGGCTAGAAGCAATAAGGATCTTTTTGGCCTATGCAGCCTATATGAAGTTTAAGGTGTTCCAAATGGATGTCAAAAGTGCATTCCTGAATGGTGAGCTTAAGGAAGAGGTGTTTGTTGAACAACCACCAGGGTTTGTTTCTTCAACTCAGCCCTCACATGTGTTTAAGTTGCAGAAAGCTCTTTATGGACTAAATCAAGCTCCCAGAGCCTGGTATGAGACTCTAGCTAGTTTCCTTTTAGAGCACAACTTCACTAGGGGAGTAGTTGATAGAACCCTTTTCGTCAAGCATCACAAGGACACAATTCTGTTAGTTCAGGTGTATGTAGATGATATTATATTTGGCTCCACTGATCCCAAACTTTGCAGAAGGTTCTCTGACCTGATGCACTCTAAGTTTGAGATGAGTAGTATGGGTGTGCTGTCTTACTTTATTGGTCTCCAAGTTAAGCAAGATGTTGTTGGTATCTTCATCTCCCAATCCAAATATGCCAAGGAATTGGTAAAGAAATTTGGGATGGCTGATGCTTCAGCAATGCCTACACCTATGGCTACTAATGTAGTTATTGATTCTGATGATCACGGCAAGCCAGTTGATCAAAAGACTTATAGGGCCATTGTTGGTTCCCTATTATATCTAACTGCAAGTAGGCCTGATATAATGTTTGCTACATGCCTTTGTGCTAGATTCCAGGTCAACCCCAAGAAATCTCATCTGATTCTTCTCAAGAGAATCCTGAGATACCTGAAGGGATGTCCAGATCTAGGACTTTGGTACCCAGCTGAGTCAGAATTTGAATTAATTGGATATTCTGATTCTGATTATGCTGGTTGCAGAGTTGACAGGAAGAGCACCTCAGGAACTTGTCAGTTTCTGGGAGAGAGATTGGTCTCTTGGTTCTGTAAGAAGCAGGCTTCTATCTCAACTTCAACTGCAGAGGCTGAATATATAGCAGCTGCTAGTTGTTGTTCACAGATCCTGTGGATTCAAAACCAGCTTGTGGATTATGGTTACTCACACAAGAATACCAAAATCATGTGTGACAGTACCAGTGCTATCTCAATTGCACAAAATCCAGTGCACCACTCTAGAACGAAGCACATTGAGATTCGGCACCATTTCCTGAGAGATTGTGTGGAAAAGAACAAGATTTGTCTTGAGTTCATATCCACTGAGTTTCAGAGAGGTGATATATTCACCAAGCCCTTAGATGAACAGAAGCATCTGTTCTTTTTAGTTCAACTAGGCATGATCAATGGACGAGACTAAGTGTGGCTATATCTGCCTATGTTGAAACCTGCTTGAAGATCGTCGAACGATGATCAAAGATCGTCGAACGGATCAAGCCTATCGTCAACCTCTGGTTAATGATAGCTTATCTGTTTGAAGATCGTCGACCGGCGTTCGAAGATCGTCGAACAGGTCGAGCTTATCGTCGATCTCTGGATGACGACAGCTTGTTTGTTTGAGAAGCCAGAAATAGTCGAACAATTGATCGACTACTCTGCTTCTGGGCCAATCGTCGAACGGCCGTTCGACTTTCGGGTCTAGTATCTTTTAGATAGATCGACTATCTCCGGTCTAATATAAAGCCGATAGTCGACCTAGGTTAAAAGATCTTTTGTTTTATCGTCGACGGAGCGTGACTTTTCGCATTCTGTCTTCCCGCTTGCGATTTTCTGCCGCTTCGTCCCCTTCGTCTTCGCCGTCTTTCTCGCGCATTCTCCAGCAATCCAATGGCGATTTCTCCCGCAGTGTTAGCCGTTGTTAAGTTCGATGCTGGCTTCAGCATTGATTTTGACGCGTTTAGTTGCTGTGAAGCAGGAATTGTAGAAGTTCTTCAGTTGTGCCGGGATCAAGGTCTAGAGCGATTAATGTCATCAAGGATTAAGTTAAATATTTCCGAGATCAAGGAATGGGCTTTCACTTCGTCATCCACCGACGATTCGATGACTGGCACCATCGACGGAGAAGAGGTAATTTTAACTCCGGCCGTTTTGACTGATGTTTTTGGTTTGATAAACGGTGAAGAAGATTATGAGCAAGATGCTCAAGAATTTGGAAGGATGCTGACTGAGCTGGGACATGCGGAGGGCATTCCCACCAAGCTGCTCAAGGTCAATTTTCCCTTTAAGATTAAATTCCTCGCTGAGTTAGTTGGAAAAGTGCTCCTCGGAAAGCACTCTGCTTATGACAATATCACAAGGCAACAATTTGCACTGATGTGTGCAATTGTTAATCAGAAAAAGATTGATTGGGATGGAGTAATGTTTGATTTAATAAGGAAAAAGAATAGTAAGAAAGAGGTCACCCTAGGAAGGGTTATTGGAATTTTCCAGAAGGAAAAGTATCCTCAGCTGTTGGTCTCCGTCACAACAACCATAAATGCAAGCAAGAAGATGGACCCAAACCTGTTCTCCAAGTGGAAGAGGACTTTTGTGAAACCCGCTCTCACAGGGGTTGCTCCAGCGACATCAGAGAGCACCAGGACTGATTCGGTCGCTCCTCACCCGGTAGAAGCTGGCTCAGCTCTGTCCCTTCCCTCATCTTCTTCTGCTATGCAGTCTGCTTCAGTTGAAGTTCCATCAACTTCAGCTGAAGTACGACTTTCCCCTTCTCCTGTTCGAGAAACAACCACGGTTGTTCTTCCTTCCCCTCCAGCATCTCCTCTTCCTTCTCATCAGGCTAGGATATCTGCTCCTAGTTTTGCTCTGTTAGGATCTGAGAGGATTCCAACACCTCCTCAGTCTCCTATTCAGTCCCCTGTTCATTCTCCACATCTTTCTCCATCTCCAATTCGATCTCCTGTCCACACCACTTCTCATCCTAACACTTCAACCATCTCTGCTGCATCTCCATCCACTGCAATTCCATCATCTTTTGAGATCACCCCAGCCTTCATTTCTAGCATTTTGGAGTTGATTACCCCTTTAATCAAAATTATGATTGAAGAGGCAATTGCTCCACTTGCCTCCTCCATTGCCACCTTGACTGCTTCCATTCAATCACTTTCCAAATCTGCTGAGCCCTCTTCTTCAAGGGGCCTGGTTTCAGTTTCCACTGAAATCAGGCAGGGGGAGATGTTCTGTGAAGATGCCTCAGAGCCTCTAGCCTCCCTTCCAGCAATTCAAGAAGAGACTGATGCAGTTCAAGTTCAAGATAAATCAGTTTCTGTGTTATCGGAAAAAGAAATATCTGATGCTATTATGTTATCTGAATTTGCGGTGAAAGTTTGCTTAGAAGATCTCACCACTCCCGTGGTTGCCCATTTCCTAGAAGGGATTATTACATCCTACCTAGATGAGTCCTGGGAGTTGGTAAAATATGAAGGTAATTCACTCATCCGCTTTATTGACGAGTCAATTAATTTGATAGCTTGTGAATACCTAGAAGGAATGATTTTAGCTTATTTAGCAGATTTTTATTCATAAATCTACAGATTATATTAAAGAAGATTTAGCTGCTCAGGTTATAGCAGTTGTTTCTGAAGCTGCCCCAGATGTTTCTAATGTTCAAAAAGATCCAGAATTGGATTCATTTTTAGATGACATGGAAGATGTATCTGAAAATCAAGAAGAGAAAGCAAGAGTTGCTTGGAATCAAAGAATTCAATCTTTGTTAGAGGAAAAAGAAAAGATTTGCAAGTTGAAAAGTCAACTATTTGGGATGATTCACCAGGGTTGGATTTGGATTTCCTTCTGGCTCAGGATGCCATTGAAGAGGAAAAAGAGAAAGCTGCTTTAAAAGAAAAGGCTGTTTCTGAAGCCAATGATCCTTATGACAATCCTCCTTCATCTCACTCTGAAGATGAAGAGGATTCTGATTTATCTGAAAATTCGAAGAAAAAGAAAGCTGCTCAGAAGAAAAGGAAAGCAATTGCTCCTCCTCCTCCCAGCCGTGATAATGATACTCCATACTATATTCTTAAAGGAATTGACCCCAAATCAAAAGAATTTCAATATTGGATGTGGTTCTCCAAGAACCAGCAGAAAGAGAGAAAAAGATCTAAGATGTATGATAGTCCTGTTTCAAGATGGACTCCCAGAGGTCCTCCTCCTCCACCTCCTAGTGCAGGAGCCTCTGGGAACCTTTCTGCTAATCCATCTGCCTCTTCTGGAAAATCTGTACCTTCTCAGCCTCAGTCAAGGAAAAGCTCTCAAAGTTCCCAAGGCAGATCTTATTCTGGTTCTCAAAGACATGTTACTGAAGTAAGAGAACAAGTGAAGGAGGTCGTGTATCAAAGACCAACCTTTTCCCCTCCTCCTTCTCCAAAGAAAAGAGTTTCTTCTCCAATACCAGTGCAGTCTGAAAAAATTGTTTCAAAAGGTAAGTAGTTTATTTTGTTTAAATATTCTAGCAAGAACTCTGCTAAGTCTGCTCCCATGTCTTATCTAGTTAATCAAGATAAAGAGGTTGCTCCTTCTGAGACTGCTTATGAAAGTCCTGAGCTTGATCCTAACTTTAGGATGGCTCGTTTTCACGAATTGGTTGGAGCAGCTCAAATCAGAAAAGCAAAAGCTGAAGGGAAGGACACCACTGGACTAACCACTATGTCTACATTCAGAAAGAAGGAGTTTGAAAAGTTCCAGGTTAATCCTGATGTATTTGACCCTTCAAAGTATATGGAAAAGCACCCTGATGCAGTTGTTCCAAGGGCTGCAGAATTAAAGATTATTGGTGTGCAGGACTTGAAGATGTCAAAGAAAGAGGCTATTGATCCCCTGAGGAAAATTTCTTTTGTTCCAAGTTCTTCTGACTCTTTGCCAGATTCTGTAGACTCTTAATTTTTTTTGATTGACTGCTGTTTTATATCTATCTGTTTGATAATTGTTAGTTAATTGCTATCTATTTTCTGTATTGATTATAGTGTTCTATAGCTAGCTCTGTGTTTTAGTTTTTAAGAGACTTAACTCAAATAGGGGGAGATTGTTGGTACCCTAGTTTGATTTGAGTTTAGTCTTGTCTTTTTAGTCCCTTGACCCAAGAAATATCTATGGTCAATGGTTAGTAGTCTAGCTGTAGAGTCCTCACTTTTCCAGATGAAGAATTTGGTTAAGTAGTTTGTTCGTTCGACTATCGTCGAACGCCGCTCGACTATCGTCGACTAACTGTTCGACGATCGTCTATCAGTTGTTCGACTTTCAGTCTGCGTGGATAGTTCGACTATCGGCTGATAGTTCGACTATCTGTGTGCTTTGATTGTTCGACTATCTGCTTGGATAGGTCGACTATCTGATAGCTCGACTATCTGTTGATAGTTCGACTATCTGTTCTGCGTTGATAGTTCGACTATCTGTTGATAGGTCGACTATCTGTTCTCGCTTGGTAGTCCGACTATCTTTGATAGTTGCTTTGATAGTTCGACTATCTGATAGTTCGACTATCTGTTGATAGGTCGACTATCTGTTTGTTTGTGATAGTTCGACTATCTGTTGATAGGTCGACTATCTGATAGCTCGACTATCTGTTGATAGTTCGACTATTTGTTGTGCCTTGATAGTTCGACTATCTGTTGATATGTCGACTATCTGATAGTTCGACTATCTTCTGATAGTTCGACTATCTGCTGTGATAGTTCGACTATCTCCTTTGATAGTTCGACTATCTGGATCGTTCGACTATCTGTCCGATAGTTCGACGATCTCCGTGCGTCGGTCGACGATCTCCGAGGGTCGTTCGACATTTTCTATCTTCCTTTATATTTTGTATTTATTTATTATATTTAATTAATTAATACATTATCTGGCATATCTTTTCAGTTGTTTTATGATAATATTTCCAGGCAATATATGCTCCACCCCTTTTGCCTGAGTAAATTCTTTTCAGATAAAGTTGTTTGTCTTATTAGCTGACTTCGTATTTTACTTTATCTGCTGTCAGTCCTTTATAGCCGTTAGACTGAAAAGTTCTTTCTTCTGCTGTAAAGAGTTTGTTTCTGATGTGACTTTATTTAGTACTTTATTATCAGATTGCTTCCTGCAGCTTTCTAGAAAAAGGTTTATACCTTTTATAGAATGTTTTTGCTGCAGAGTTTGTTTTGTCTTCTTGATATTTACAGCCCAGGTCTCAAGTTTCAGAAGAAGACAAGTAATTCAAATTGAAGAGAGTCGTTGCTTGTTGCTGTTATAAAAAGGACCCTTTGAAGAAGGATTCAAGCTAGCTAACTAGTTACCCAGTTCACTTAAGCATTCAAGCCTTCATCAAGATCAAGTCTTCTGCTCTCAGCAATACTCATCCAACTGAGAAGTGTTAAGATCTTCTACTCTTCTTCAACCTGAGTTCTCCTGCTTTCAGGAAGTTCTAACTCAGAGTTCTTTTGAAGAAGAAGAAGAAGAAGATTGCTGCTTGAAGATCTTTAATTTTATTGTTTAATATCTTCTTGTAGTTTTTCCTTCAGAGCTTTCTGAAGAGTTTTCTGCACTGAAGCAAGACTTCACCTGGACATCTTTGAGCCAGGGGAAGCCTTGATTCTTTAGAGCTTTCTAGCTCAGTGCAAGTTTTTGTGCTTCTCTAATCTATTGTAAAATAGAGAAGACATCTTAACCTTCTTCCCCCTCCTGTACAGGGTTATTACTCCCTTCAAAAGTATCCCTTGGTGGCAGGGCACCTGATCAAAAACCTGTGCTTGGTTTTTTAGACACCTGATCAAAAGTCTAAAGGGTTTCTGGATCTACCTGAAGCAGATCCTGTTGGTGGCAGGGCACCTGATCAAAAACCTGAGTGGATTCCTACCTTGTTGGTAGAAGAGTGGACGTACCCAAGTTGTTTGGGGAACCACTATAAATTCCTTGTGTCGTCTGGATTGCCTTGTTTAATTCCTACTTTGTGGCTGTGAATAGATATAACTAGGTTGCTAGTTGCTGATTAGGATTTCCAAGCCTTAACTGTAATTACAGTTAGCTTGAGTTTGTGCACCTCACTTGTGTTAGGCTATAGGGTTAATTCTATATCTATAATCTTTTAATTCCGCAATTCACTCCAAGGGAGTTGGGTAGACCATTAATTTTTGTCTAGTGCAAAATTTGATAACTCTATTCACCCCCCCTCTAGAGTAGTATTTATCTCTTCACTTTCACTCTTCTCGGGGAGGACGATCTTCCGTCGAACCCGAACACTACCTATCGCTAGTCAATCCCACACCCTATCCATCCTGGCTTCCAATTAATGAACTTGATTTAACTCATCCTGTCCAAACCAGAAAACTATCAAAACTCCATCTCCAAGTTCATTACCCACTCTAGCTCCGCTTCTGCAGTTTTACTAAACGCAGACCGTCCTAATCTTTATGAGGTATGCAAGGGGTGGTATTCCCAACTGTCTTCCAAATCCCATATAATATTTACTGGAGGTCTACCATGAGCTAAATAGTCTAAATCCAGAAATTAATAATTTTCCTATTTCATTTGGCATTTAATTTATTTATTCTAGGATCCCGACTGCCCTTGTATGAACATGAAGTGCACTAATTATTCAATAATAAATCATAATAAAGTCAGTAAAAATCATATGAGACAATTAAACAACAATTCCAAGTTTTCAGAAATTCCAGAGATGTTTATGCCTATATTTCCTAATTTATCATTTTAGGCCACTTTTACTATATCATGAAGGAAGTACTGTAAATATTTATCCAAAAATCCCAAGAAAATTATATAAGCTATATAGTGACCTAAAACCATCATAAACCAAGTACCATAATTGTTCTCTATCATTTGAACTCTGAATTTATTTTAAAGTAAGATACTAATTTTCACAACTTAATGAAGGAGGTACTGTTTTTATCCATCTAAAATTCCAGAGAAAATTACTAGGTGACTATCATAATTTGAAACACCCACTGATCAAATTTCATAATTTTCCAATCAATAATTGGGCACTATTTGTATTTTCGACTGTATATCACATTTAGCACATTAAAGAATAAAGTACCCAAAATATTCAGATAAAATTTCCAAGAAAATTACAGAAGATATAATATGCTATAATATGCCCTAATCCAAGATTTCATAATATTCCAGTGAACAGAAATTCCATAATCATCAAAATAAATATCCAGGGCACCATTAGGGTTGTAAATGAAGTACTGTATAAATTAATCCAAAAATCTCAACAAAATTATATTATATCTACATGGACCATAGCCTCACTCTACCCAAATTTTTGCTTGATTTGTAGTTCATTTAATAGCTTAATAATGCAAATTAAGGTTGGTGACCTAAATTAGGGTTAGGGTTTTAGGTGGGCTAAAGGTCTCCAAATACCCTAAAATTTTGTCCAGAGAACTATACTGGCCCTATGGTTCTCTCCACCAAATTTCAAGTCAGTCCAAGGTCATTTGACCCCATGACCTTCACAACCCTACAAATCCCCATTAAGGGACCTACCCTAGGGTTCTAGGGCTACCCTACACCCAACCGCTCCAAACTCCCTTGGAGGGTGTGTCATGCCCAAAAAAGTCAGTGACCAAAATATCAGCCTCTGTTGAGGTGATATGGCCACTCAAATACGAAGGGGGTGTTTGATCTTAAGTTATCCTATGAGGATCAACCTAGGGTTGGACACAAACCTAACCAAAACGTCTCCAAATGAGACGAAATTTTTACCAGAACCTTATGATAAACCCAGGGATCACTCACCAAAATTTGGGAGGGTTTGGAAGTCTTTTAGCCATCTAATTAAATTAAGCTAGGATTATTGAATTTTTTTCTAAATACTATAGAAAACCATTCTCCAAAAATTCTCATTTTTGGATAGCACCTAGATATAGTTAAGATTAGGCCACACTCCAAATTTTAAGTCATTTCGATGACGGGATTGGAGTGGGGAATTTTTCTAAGGTCAAGACAGCCCTATGGACAGACCTCACCAAAAAGGGTGCTGTGGTCTAACCAGGACTCCAAATCGAGTGGAATCAATTTTGAAGTAAAGTAAAATTCAAGGGCTACATTTTCTATGTTGACCATTTTTCCTGTAGAAGCCTCTAGGTATTTTTCCCAAATTATTTAAAGTGACAGATATTTTTATTCAGAAATTATTTTAAAAATAGAATTTAATTCTCATGGCACTGTTCATCTTCTTCAACAGCCCGAAACCAGAAGCTTGAAAGCTTAGTCTCCTGTAGCTTTTTCCAAAGCTATTTCCCGGCCATCCAGCCATCTCCCTGGTCGACCACCACCACCACAACCTCTATTGAGGTGAGGGCTACCGTCGGGCGGCGGCACGGCCGCCGGAGAGGCGGTTTCCGGCGAACCCGCCACCATGCAAATTTCAGAAAAAGTATGGAAACGCTCACCCGATCCGTCTCTTTTGAGCCCGATATCTCTCCTAATGATTTCTAAGATCTATCCATAGAAAAAAGAGTAGAGGAGGACCTTATTCATGGTTTGATGGCGAGATGGACGTTGGACTGTCATGGCGCGGTGGTGGCGTCGCCGGAATTCTTCTACTGCATAGTAGGAGACTCGAAACTTCAGGTAAGGGCTGGGAAACTTCATCCTTGAGCCTAAGGGGACTTTTTAAAGGGAAGAGAGGAGGGAGGGGAATGGTTGAAACGTTCATGCCCTTTAATATTTCTTCTTAATAACGTTTCGGTTATGATGCTGGTAATTGAATTGCTAGAAACGAAGAGATGTTTGCCAGGTGGCGATTTCCTATTGGACTAGCATTTCCTTATTTATTTAAATAATTAAAGTAGGAAACGACCCATAAATACTCCTGGTGTAACTTCCCATAATCCGAATTGATTACAACGTCGGTTACCGAAATTTCAAGTCTGGTTGACGTTTCGGCCTTGGTCACGGGCGTGACACATAGGTCACGGGCGTGACAGGCCCGGATAGCCAATTCTGGGTTCGACGATCGTCGAACTGAGATTGACGATCGTCGAAGGGTGGTCACGGGCGTGACACCTGGGTCACGGGCGTGACAGGCCCGGGTGGTCAATTTTGGGTCGACAACCGTCGAACTGAAATCGACGATCGTCGAACGTGGTCACGCCCTATGTCACGGGCGTGACATTGTGGGTCACGGGCGTGACAGGCCCGTGTGGCCAATTTTGGGTCGACGACCGTCGAACTGAAATCGACGATCGTCGAACGTGGTCACGCCCTATGTCACGGGCGTGGCATTTTGTGTCACGGGCGTGACAGGCCCGTGTGGCCAATTCTGGGTCGACGACCGTCGAACTGAAATCGACGATCGTCGAACGTGGTCACGCCCTATGTCACGGGCGTGACATTATGGGTCACGGGCGTGACAGGGTCATGAGGTAAATTCCACGCTCGGCGATCGTCACGCTGAGATCGACGATCGCCGAAGGGGTCACGCCCTTGGTCACGGGCGTGACACCTGGGTCACGGGCATGACAGGGCCGGGTTGAAAATTCTGCGCCCGACGATCGTCTCCCTGGGATCGACGATCGTCGAAGGAGTCACGCCCCAGGTCACGGGCGTGACGGGTCGGTCACGGGCGTGACCAACCCGTGACCCGAAATCTCGGTCGATTGATTTCAATTTTTAGGCTTCCTAGGGTCCTGTCACGACCAACCGACTCCTAGGGGCCTAGCCGGAAATGTGATGTTACATATGATAAAGCCGTAAATAATGTTTTATTTATAAAAAATCATTCTGTTCATTAAAACCCCATGAAACGTTGGCAGTGAATATATTAGGTTGAAATTGTTGCCCCTGATTTTTAGTATAATTTTTGTTATATCAAATCTAGTACATCATGAACAAATTATTAAAAAGGGGTTTGGTGGTATAAAATTATTCACAGATGATATATCTGTTGAAAAATTATGAGACTTAGGCACATATAATTTCAAGACTAAATATACTTGTAGTAATTTATTCATAATTTTTAGAGGGTTGATTACAGTACTTTTTTTACAAGTCCATAATATTGAGGTTTTGGTAATTATTTTATTTAGAGTTTAATCCCTGCTGAAAAATTATGAAACTTGGCCAATGATGTTTATAGAGTTGTATTAGCTCAATATAATTAATTCATAATTTTTGGATGACAATTTTCTGTACTTGATTCATTAATAATGAAAGATAGAAATTATTTCTAAAATAGTTTTAAGGCCCCTTAGATGCTAGAAAAAATATGATACCTACGATTTAAATTACTGAGTTAACCTAATATTTATCATAATTTTGTTAGGCATCTTGAATGAGTACTTAGGGTAGTTCATGTTCAAACGGGTAGCCCTTGGAGGCTTTAAGGAAATTAATTAAATGCCAGATAAATTAGGAAAATTACAAATTTCTGGATTTAGTCTATTTGTGCCATGATAAGTCTCCAGTAAATAATTTAGGACATTTGGATGACTATTTGGATTATCTCCTATCCGGTTCGACTTGTAGCCTAGGTCGGTGTGCATTTGGCTGATTGGGTTAATTGCGATAGGATATGATTGGACATGGTGTAGGAGTTAGTCATTTTGCTGGGTTAGATAGATGTGGATGAGTTCACCATTGAAGGGTAGGAAGAGTAGTGAGAAGTGGTTGGGCTAGAGTTTAGAAGTGCTTGAGTTCGACGAAAGATCGTCTTTCCCGAGGAGAGGAAGAGTCAAAATCACCCTAGGATTAGCCTACTGTAATATGAGAAGGGAATGGGTAAAGGGAATCAACCAATAACAATAAGTGCCTTACAAAAGGGAACGATGGGCTTCAGCTACCATCATAGTTTCTAGTGCCCTTTGAGAGCCCTTCACGGGGTATACCGGGGGTAGTCCTGGGATAACGTAAACTGTAGGAGTGATAAATCTTAAAGAGCAACTAGAATAATTAGGGGTTCACTTTTACACACCCCGGTGTCTCGGGAACTTAGTTTGACTATGATATTCGAGCGGTAGGCTTGGTGGTTGTGGAGACGGGAGGGATAGCCTGGCGGGATAGCCTTGCGGGCCGAAGGCCCGGTTGATAATTGGAATGGACGGGATAGTCCAGGGAGCTTTGGCTCGGTGGGAAATGCATTTATATTGCATGTGCATAAGTTATATGGTGGTGGGCCCTCGGTGTTAGTGGTCGATGCACCGACGCTAATACGTTGGCTCGGCAAGTGTGGTTAGCACTTCGCAATCAGCAAGAGTAAGCAGGTGTCCGCTTTATGGACCAAGCGTTGAGGCGTACGATAGGTCTGACCGGTAGTGCTTTACTGGTTTAGAGGTGGGAGAGGCCCAACCCACCACTTCCGTCTTCCACTACGGAGGTATCCTGGGAGGTTAGGCTCCAGAAAGGGGGAACTTAAGGTCTGTGTACACAGAGTCGGGTGGGTGAGTTGCACTTGCATGATCGTATCATACCCACATGCATGTCATTACATAATCATTGCATATAACCTTTGTCACCTATTGTGTAAGTGGTATGGGACGCTTACACAATTGGACTTGCAAAACGACCCTTTGGTCTATAAGCTTGTGTGGGCAAGTTTATAAATTAAGGTCAAATTCTTCATATATATATATTTCTGTTAATAACTAACACCCCAATGTATAAATTGGTATGGGACTCTATATACGATGGGAGTCCTGTAGAAGATCCCTTGGCTTATGCATTTCCGCACATAAGTTAAGGTTACTTTTCATACTTTACTTTACTGCCACATGTACTATAAAACTGCTAGTATAAGTTCGCTGTCATCTGCTCTTGATTACTCTCCACCATCTAGTCCTCCCATTTCTTCCTTCCCGCTCGGTGCCTAGGATCCATGGGGGAAGGGGTGGGGGGGTGATAGGGCTTAGTCTTATAGACAAACGACTTTCAAACCACAACATTTTAGGGGACCGTGGATACCTGCATGGAACAGCAGCCCCGGAGGTCGACGCGCATGGAGACGGGGAAGTCTAGCGCCGGAGTTCAAATAGCTGGGATGGTGAGTCCCGTTTGTTTTTAGTTATTATAGTTTTGCTTTCGCGCTTAGTGGCTTGTAGTGAGGATTTGATGTACCAGGCTTAAGCCCTTATTTTCACCACATTTATATTCTGTGGACTCTCCCTTCGTGGAGATATTATTACTCTGATGTGATTTCATTGTGTACTTTTGGATAGAGTTTTTTATCTCACTTGTGTTTACTCTACTTAGGTTACTTTTTCGTGATCAAATCGGCTGGCAGAATCGGCGTTTCGCGGTGATGACCCTTCAGGGCGTGAAGGTGTCACCGCAAAGCGGCAGTTCTAGGCCTAAGCCCCCGGTGTTTAAAAGGAAAAGGGGGGGGGGGTCTTACATCTCCTCTCCTCAACAAACTCCAACCAACGAGATAGCTTACAACACTGCTAGCTTGATGAGAGCCCGGTCAGCGGGTCTTCTCGGGGTCTCCTCTCCTCAACCAATGCCAAACACTGAGTGAACCGACAACCCTTTCAGCTTGACGAGAGCCTGGTTAGCGGGTCTTCTCGGGGTCTCCTCTCCTCAACCAACTCCAACCACCGAGTAAGCTTACAGCCCTGCCAGCTTGATGAGATCCTGGTCAGCGGGTCTTCTTGGGGTCTTCTCTCCTCAACCAACCCCAACCACCAAGTGAGCCTACAGCCCTGCCAGCTTAATGAGAGCCTGGTCAGTGGGTCTTCTCGGGGTCTCCTCTCTTCAACCAACACCAACCACCGAGTGAGCCTATAGCCCTGCCAGCTTGATGAGATCCTGGTCAATGGGTCTTCTCGGGGTCTCCTCTCCTCAACCAACTCCAACCAACGAGTGAGCCTATAACCCTGCCAGCTTGATGAGAGCCTGGTCAACGGGTCTTCTCGGGGTATCCTCTCCTCAACCAATGCCAACCACCGAGTGAGTCTACTTCCCTGCCAGCTTGATGAGAGCCTTGTCAGCGGATCTTCTCGAGGTCTCCTCTGTAAGACCCCCATTTTTTTTCTTTTTTCGACACCGGGGTCTTAGGCCAAGAACTGCCGCCTTGCAGTGATACCTTCTCACCCGGGAAGGTCGTCACTACAAGACGCCGATTCTGCCGGCCAAATCGATCTCTACTGTAGCATAAGTATAAAAGCAAGTCCACAGAAATCACATATATAGAAAAATAAACTCCACGAAGGGAGTGTCCACAGATAGTACATATAATGAAAATCTCGGGCTTATGCCCGGTACATCAAGTCCTCACTACAAATCACTCATCGCGGAAGCAAACTAATATAACTACTAGTGTTCGGGACTTACAGTCCCTGCTATCTGGACTCCGATACTAGACTGTCCGATCTCTAAGCGTGCCGACCTCCAGGGCTGCTCCTCCAAGCTGGGCTCCATGGTCCCCTAAATGATGTGGTTCGAAAACCGTTAGTCTAAAAGACTAAGTCCTATCGTCCGCCACCCCTTCCCCCATGGCTCCTAAGTACCGAGCGGGGAGAAGGAAAGGGAAGGACTTGAAGATGGAGAATAGTCAAATTGCAGATGGAAGCGGAACTAAACTAACAGTGTAAGCATGATAATATACAAAATTAAATAAGTAACCTTAACTTATGTCAGTACACATAAGCTAAGGGATCTTTTGCAGGGCTCCTATCGTATAAAAAGTCCCATACCGATTTATACGTTAGGGTGTCGGTTCTACTAGCAGGCTTATAATATTGAAAGAGAAACTTGACTTATAAGCACGCTCGCACGAACTTATAGGCCAAGGGGTCGTTTTGCAAGGCCTAATGTATAGAACGTCCCATACCGCTTATACATTAGGTGTCAGGTTATAGGCAATGGTTATGCTATGGAATGCAAATATGCTATGATGTGAACATGGAAGTGCAACTCACCCACTCGACTCTGTGTACACAGACCTTTAGTTCCCCCTTTCGGAGCCGTTACCTCCCAGGATACCTCCGTAGTGGCAGACGGAAGCGGTGGGTTGGGCCTCGCCCACTTCTAAACCAGTAAAGCACTACCGGTCAGACCTATCGTACGCCTCAACGCTTGGTGCACTAAGCGGACGCTTGCGTACTCTTGCCGGCTGGCGCACCAGACTTCTGTTGGCGAAGTGCTAACCACACTTGCCGAACCAACGATATTGGTGTCGGTGCATCGAACTCCCCAATATCGCAGACCCACCACCTTAAACCTTTTATTCACATGCAATAGTTATGAATCAAATAAACAACCGAGCCGAAGCTCACCGGACAATCCCGTCCATCATAATCTATAACCGAGCCCAAGCTCCCCGGACTATCCCGTCTGTCACAATCTACCATCGAGCCAAAGCTCTCCGGACTATCCCGTCCGTCATAATCAACAACTGAGCTGAAGCTCGCCAGGCTACCATACCCAATACCATAACTACCGGGCTTATTGCCCAAGTAACCCATACTATCTCCCGGGACACTGGGGTGTGAATGTGTGAAACCCTAAGTTTACTATTTACTTTATGCCTACGACTTAGGTTTTACCCATTTCATTTCCGTATTACAGTAAACTAAATCCAAGGTGATTTGACCTTCCACGCTATGGGGAAGACGATCTTTCGTCGATCCCAAACACCACCCAACATTTAGTCAAACTAATTCCTATCTCATCCAACCCTGAGTGATGAACTCATTCCACAAATTTTTGACTTATGTACCTAACTTGTACTCCAGATTATTTCTGAAGAATTACTATATGCAGACCACAAGGTTAAATGTTATGTAAAATGGGAAGTATATCGAATAATCATCCAATACTCCTATAATAATTAATGGAGGTCCATTATGACCTTTATTGCAAAAATCCAGAGTTTTACAATTTTCCTATTTATCTAGGAATTTATTAAATATTTCTAGTGGCCAAAGTCTCCAAGATTGAGCTGAAGGTACCAAATTTTGACAAGATAAAATCTCCCCAGATTTATGTTATACTTAATATAATCATTTAACCTAAGATACAAAATCTCTTAGTTTTTCAGCAAGGTTCATGCCACTTATTTTTATTTAAATGATATATTGCAATAATTTATAAAAATAATAAACAGGGCAATATTATTTCTGAAAATTCAAGGATAACTCTAACATGATTGCAAGGGCACATAAATGCTCTGGGTCAAATATCATCAGTGATTAAGGAGCGATAAGCTTCAAACAAATTAATATACAGTTTTCCAAAATTGCTAAATGCAGACCACCATGTCAAACTTCATGTAAAATAGGAGGTACATCAAATAATTATCCAATACTCTTATAATAATTAATGGAGGTCCATTATGACCTTTAAGCCCTAAATCCAGAGATCCAAAATTTTCCTTATTTATTTAAAAATTTATTTAATTATTCTATTGACTAAAATTTCCAATAATGAACATGAAGTACCATTTTCAGTCAAGATATCATTCTACAATTTTTATATGTTATTCAAAATAAGGATATAACTCATCTTCCAACATATCTAAATTTGTTAGTAAGGTTTTATCCCCAAATCATTATTTTATTTTAATCCTTAAAAATTCATTTAAAGAAATATAAAATACTATATTGCTTCCAAAAATTTAGAGAAAATTCAAGTATGAATGTAATGGCATTTAAATGGTTTGGACCAAATTTCATAATTTATTTATCAGTATATGGACTAATTTAAATTATTGAGTAATTCCATCATTTAACAAGCTTGTGAAGTAAGTATCTCAAATATATATCCAAAAATTTTCATAAATTTTATATAAGCCTATAATGGTTCAAAACATCCTCTGCCAAATTTTCATGACCTCACAAGGGTTAGAGGGACCATAATAATTATTTTATTAATTTGAGGCATCCCTTGTGTTTCAAATGAAGTACCATAAATATTATCCCAAAATTCCCAAATAAATTACCAGACACTAATAATATCCTTATTACCATTATACCAAAATTTCACCTTATTTGGAAGAGTTTAACTAGCGTATTCTAACCCTACAAAGTTTGTGCCCTAAACTAGGGTTAGGGTTTTGTGGGTCCTAAACTTTCCAAAACACCCTAAGACTTTTACCAGAGGGTTATAGTTACCCTAAAACCATCCCTACAAAGTTTCATAGTCATACAAGGTGTTATGGCCATATGTCCTTCACAAGGTACAAAAGCCCTTCCTTAGGGTTTGACCTAGGATCTTGGGCCAAATCAACTCCAATGCCCCCAAGTTTTCATTTGAAGGTGTATAAAGTCATGCCAAGCCAGTGTACTAAATTTGAACCTCTGTTGATGTGAATTGGACACTCAAAACCCAAAATTACACTTTGGACCAAAATGCCCTTCTTAGGGCAAGGCTAGGGTTGCTTGATTCCCATTCAAATCAACTCTAAAATTAATGAAATATTAACCAGATGTCTATATTGACCTAATATACATCCCATAAAAATTTGGATGAATTTGGACTTCATTTGACCCATACTTTAATTTACCCTAGCATAATTAAATTATTTACAAAACTATAAGAAATTTATTCCCAAAAATTCCCATTTTTGGGCAGTGTCTATATATAGGGTAGGGTGACTCCCTGCCAAAATTTCAGCTCATTTGGACCAAGGATGAATTGTGGGCACTTAGTTTAATTACTGCCTAGTCATTTTTATAGACCCCACCAAAATGAGTGCCCTGGTCAAACCAGTCACCCAAATTGGTTCAAACCAATTTTGTATAAACATAGACTCAAGGGGATATAGTTTTGGTGTTGACTATTTTCTCTGAAAATGGCGCTAAGTATTTTTAATAATTAAAACAAATAAATACAAATTCTGTGACAGATAATGAATTAATAATAAACTGAAGCTATAGTTTATATCCATATCAGCACGAATCTTGACGCGATTTTGGATGGGATCTGGTCATCTTCAAGCTCTAGCCGACGGCCCAGATTCGTCCTGCCTGGGCCATCTTCCAGCGGCTGCCGCCGGCGATCCAGCCACCTCCCCGTCCTGCCACCGCCGCCGACACCTTCGTGGTGGTCGGGGCTATCTCCAGGCGGCGGCTAGGCCGCCGGGAAGCACTATTCCAGCGATCCCGACAATCGCATTTTCCATGGAATTTCCATGGATTTAAAAATCCGATTGAGCTCGATTGAGCCCTAACCTCGGCCCTAATGATCCCTACGATCTACCCATGAGAGAAGGAGTGGAGGAGGACCTGTGGTGGCGGCTGTAATCGTGCTGATCGCCGGATTAGCATGGTGGAGGCCGGTGGTGGTCGGATTGTTCAAAAATACAGGAAACTTGCTCGCTCCTTCAGGAAAATGGTGGGAATTACTCCTTGGAGTCCAATGGAGCTTTTAAAAGGGAGAGGGGAGGTGTTAGGTAGCTGAATTGCCCTATGCCATTTTTGGCCTAAGTCAACAATGGCGGCTTGGTTGGTGGGGGGGGGGGGTGTAGCTTGGTCTAACCAGTCCACAATGGCTGCTGCACTCCCCCTTGTCCTTCTGAAGTTAATGGGGAGGTTGGGGAGGGGGGAGGAGGAGCACAAAGTCCTCCTTCCTTCTTCTTCCTTCTCTTTCTCTCTCCTCCATGGGTGAATTTCTCTCTCCTAGTCACCAAGACTGAATTTTTGGCTCCTACATGTCCCATGGCAGCCCACAAGTTCATTTGGTCCTTAAGTCATGGTTAGCCAAATTGAAATGGGTTGGAGCTTTAGTTAGCCCATTTGGGCTAACTTGACCCAAAGCTGGACTAGGGACCCTTAGGTCAATTTGGTCCTTGAGATTTCTTTAATGGGTCCTTGGTGACCCATTAGCCTCCCCTAGGGTCATGGTGGGGTTGGATTGGCCCTTGGAGGTCACTTGGCCCTTAACTAGGGCACATTGACCATTTTAGGTCAAGAGTTGACTTTGGTCAACCTAGTCTTTATGATTGGTCCCAATGAGTCCTTGGTGACCTATTGGCTTCTCACTAGGCCTATGAGGGTAGGGGTGGGGTCCATTTGTCTAAGGGACTGCAATTGACCCTTGTGTAGGTCAATTTGACCTATTTAGGGTTAGAGTTGACTTTGGTCAACTTAGCTCCTTTGACTACCCTCCATGGGTCCTTAGTGACTCATTGACCCCTACCTAGGGTTATGGAGGTATGGGTGGGGTATATTTGGCTAATAGACTGCAATGGACCCTTGTGTAGGTCAATTTGACCTAGCTAGGGTTATAGTTGACTTTGGTCAACTTAGCTCCTTTGACCACCCTCCATGGGTCCTTTGTGACCCATTGACCCCCTTCTAGGGTTATAAGGGTATGGGTGGGGTGTTGGAGTCTTGGTGAAGCCCTATGATCACCTTTAACCAAGGTTTAGAAATCTGCTAAGTGCAGACCATAGTGGCCCTATCCACACCACCAGGTCCACTTGACCCTTTCTTGGGCTTCCTAGGGTTTTGTCATGACCAAACCACTCTTAGGGGTCTAGTTGGAAATGGGATGTTACATCCTCTCCTCAACCACAACAATCTCATCTCATGAAGAAAACTCAGAAATGCATTGTGAAAGTTATCTAATGTCAACTAACTTCACCTATGGGGGGGGGGGAATAGGTGATTTGCAGTCTTTTGCGGAGTAAAAAATAACCTGCACAAGAAAACAACCACAACACAGAAAAGCACAAAAGCAATTATAGTGGTTCCCCGATTTGGGTACGTCCACTCTCCCCCTTCGACCTATCTCCCAACAAGGGATGGCTCGGTCACTTCACCAACCGGATTGAAATACAATCCTCACACTATGGAAGAAACCCTTCCACCCGAAGGAGTCACTACTCCTCCACCACGGGTTGCACCCAACCCTTGCAAGTAGGAATCACTATTCCTTTACAACTGATGAGTCCCTATCTTATACCTTATTTTGGACTCATCTTGGCCTTTTTCCTCTGCTTTGCACTACCTTTTAGCGCCATTAGTACTTCTTTTGGTTAGCTACGACATTCCACGCCCTGTGCACCTTTTTGCCCATTTCTGTGCTTGTGTGCATTTACATTCTTGTTACGATTATTATTGTTTGCTGCGGCTGCCACGATCGATGTCCCGTGCAGTTTTCCTGCAGGTTTTGGGGATCGTGAGGGCATTCGGGATAGGCGTTTCACTGTTTTTGGCAATGGAGTCAGTGGTCGTGCGTTTTTACCCATGCATGACCATCGACCTCCTGGAGCACGATCACTGATCGTGCGCAGCCCAGACTCATTTGTGAAAACTCTGTCTTGAACTTTCCGCACAATCACTTGCCATACCGCGCACGACCACTGCTCGTGCGCCGACCGATCGTGCGCAGTCATCCCCCATTTTACAAAAGTTCTGTCTGTCTATTTCCGCACGATCATCAGCATTGCCTCGCACGATCACTGATCGTGCGCTGCTGATCGTGCGCGACCATTGATTTTCTGATGCAGGTCTACAGGTTGCTCGCGCACGGGCGTTGACCTTGGTCGCGCACGACCACTGGTCGTGCGCCAGTGGTCGTGCGCCCTATTTATTCTGCAAGCTATAAAATGCCCTGTTCCGCGAATTAGGGCAACGAGACACATTACGGAACCTTCGCCAGTCCGCCATTTCGCCCTCCAGCAGTTCCATTCGCTTCCACCTTCATACCCATCATCGGGAGGACCTTCTCCGGCGATTCCAAAGCATTCCGCATCCTCCGGTGACCCTCCCGGCCATTGAAGCATTCTTCTCCGAGCTTTCCACCATAGAAGAAGACGAAGCATACCTAGAGAACGGAATTACAGGCCCTCGAGGTGACAGCTCGGTGGTACCGGAAGCCCTCCTCGGACTGCGCTTGGAAGCGGATTGACAACCCGCACCTCCGGCCAACAACTGCGGTGGATCTTCAATCACCGATCTAGCATGTAATGAACATAAATTTCTAGTGTTATATTGGATAATTTGTGTTTCATCGTGCTTGTGAGAATTATCCTTTGATGCGCCTCGCTCCATCTCGCTCCACTCCACACGCTCGTTTCACTCAATTTCACTTCGCACTAATCACCTCACTCGCTAGACTTCCGTCCACTCACCAACCGAAGTACGGCATCGCGGCTGCTACATCCACCTTGCCTTGAGAAGCGGTGATTGCGACCCGCATAGTTTACATTAGTGTAGTCGGTCGTAAGACCACCAACCAAAGCCCCCTTCTCTTTTTGTTTATTTCAATTAACTCTCATGAGAGGTCTAAGTTGTTAGCCTAAATCACCTAGAGGGGGGTGAATAGGTGAAATGCGTGTCAAATGCGGAATTAAAAACTAACACAGCACACATCAAGCAATCACAGACGACAAGAGATTTATAGTGGTTCCCCAACCTTGGGTACGTCCACTTTCCTCACCGATCTAGCAAATCACTAGACTCGGCTACTCCACTATCTCGGATTGAAAATAATCCTACACCTCGGAACCACGTTCCTACAAAACTCGATCCAACTGGATCTACAAAACTCGGAAGCAAAAGCCTTCCTACGAATCTCGGAGAAAAACTCCTACACAATAATTTGTTTAAAGAAAATACAAACAATAATCTCAGATCTGGATCTTGACAGTCTTCTTCCTTAAGAGCTTTGGCTTGATCAGAGAAGTTGAAGACGACTTGAGAGAGATCCACAAATCTGAAAAACTAAATCACTTCGATCGAGAAAATAGATCTGGAATCTTTAAGGCGCGGCGAGATCGAGTGATTGACTTGCGTCTGGATCGCTGAAGAATCAGAGTTGAAAACAGAGATTGGAGATCGTCGATCCAGAGCTTCTTCCGTGAACGTTAATGGCGGCGGCGACGACTTGAAGAATTAGGGTTCACGGGATTGTTCTCTTTCTTTTTCTTAAAATAATAATTTCTGAAGGAAAAATTAATAATAGTCAAATCTGAAACGACCTATTTATAGGTAGACTCCAACGGTCATAAGAATAATTAATGATGACACGTAGACCTATCAGAAGGGATCAAGTCGAAATGTACAGTGACATATGACTTAGAGAAATTCAGGAAAGATTTGAACAGACATACTCGAGTCATAGAAGATACATACTCGAGTATCAGATGGTATATACTCGAGTGAACAAGAATTGGCATACTCGAGTAAGAGAAGTTATATACTCGAGTGGAAAGGATTGGCATACTCGAGTAAGAGAAGAGAAAACTACTCGAGTGATCTAGAGATCAATACTCGAGTGATTAACGAACTACTCGAGTATGAGAGTAGATACTCGAGTGAAAACACTTAGAAAAGTTTCAGATAAAGTGTGAATAAATACTCGAGTACAAGAGTTGCAGATACTCGAGTGAGAGAAAAAGAACTACTCGAGTATATAAGGAGAACTACTCGAGTGAGGGGAAAATGAACTACTCGAGTATCTTAGAACAACTACTCGAGTAAACATTGACTTACTCGAGTATGAAAAATAACTACTCGAGTACAGAGTCACTTACTCGAGTATATAGGAAACTACTCGAGTATGTGGACTTAGAATAGTTCTGAAATGGGAAGAGCAGAACTACTCGAGTATAAACAAGTTACTTACTCGAGTAACTAACCAACCACTCGAGTACAAGTTATCACTTACTCGAGTGAATACAGCCTACTCGAGTATGTAAACTAACTTACTCGAGTACAGACCCACTAACTCGAGTATACTAGAGAAGTACTCGAGTATGTGGACTTAGACAATTTCTGGATTAAGAACAGAAGGATTTACTCGAGTATAAGAAATGATCTACTCGAGTGACTGACTATCTACTCGAGTATAAACTTATCTACACGAGTATATAGAGTCTATACGAGTATGTCCAAGGATCTACTCGAGTACTAAGTCACTTACTCGAGTATGTGAAGGGTACTACTCGAGTATGTGGACTTAGAAAAATTTCTTCTAAAAGACATACTTCAATACTTGAGTCCACTTTCCAAGTGCATGTAGGAAGTGTATCCCAATAGAGAGTCTATACATGGGACAACACTTTGGATCACACAATGAGGGATTACATTGTATGGTCCTGTGTTTGGTGACCCATTATAGACTGACATTGGTCTACACTTTGCATTAAGGACCTTCACACATACAACTCAAACACAGCATCAAATACACCTTAATTCATCTTAGTTCAAGGTCTGACCTCCTACAAATCTGAGGTATTGTGGAGAAAAATCCCAACAATCTCCCCCTATTTGTAGATGTCAGCATTCTCTATACTAAGGTGAATTATTCAGAGTAAAAAGAACAATACACATATACTTGAAAAAAAATAAGCTAAAGCAGGATAATTAATGAATTAGTCATAATCAGAATCAAATATATATATAGAATTGTTTTTAACAAAAGGAATCCATTTCCACATTCTCTTTACTCAAGAGGGTCCTTCCTTATGCATCCTTTCTCTCGTCAGCTCTTGCCTCTCTAGGTAACTGAAAGGCTTGGGAAAGTAAGTTCTGGGCCTAGGAGGAGCAGCTGGATTATTGTGTCCCCAATTCCTGTCATGAAGTCTGATTTTGATTTGGGACACTTCATAGGCTTTCCATTCTGAATGACTGTAAAACTGGTCTCTGTTCTCACCAAGATCTGTAACCAATTTCAGGGTGTCAAGGATTAGGGATTTGGAGGTTGTACTCCAAACTTCAGAATGAATAATTGGTGGTCTGCTTTCAGAAGCTAGGGCAGGATCTCTTTTGGGTGCAGAACGACTGGCAGAAGCACCTTCACCATATTTTCTCTTCTTCATTGGAGCTGGAATTTCATCTTGCCACATATCAGAATAGGTGAGAGGGGGCTCAGTCACATCACCCTCAGGTCTAGGTGAGAAAGCTGGAACACCTTCTGGAATGGCTGCCTGGGCTGGAGCATCTGCAGGAGGTTGTTCTTCAAGAGGATTCAAGAAGTGTGGAATGATGGTAGGGTTGAGCTGGGCATTAGGGAAATTCATGTTGTGCAGCCAAACAGCAGTGTCATAGGTATAGAACTTCACAGACTGGAGCTGGGAGAGAATATCTGCTTTCATTTCTTTTACAAGACCATCCACAGTAGCTTGAGCTTGGTTAGATAGTGTTTCAACTTGTTCTTTTACAACTGCTTGAGCTTGCTCAGATAGTTTTTCCACTTGTTCTTTTACTCTCTTCTCCCCCTTGGTGATATCTATAGATAGCTGAGCTATAGCTTCATCCCTGAACTTGCCAACTTCTTCACAGATTTTCATAAGATTGGCATCAGCATTCTTGTCCAAGTGGATCTGATTATAGGCAACAGTTTCTTGTTAATTTCTCAGTTCACCTATGCTTGTGATAGTGTGATCTATTGCCTTTCCACCTAGCAGAAACAATCTTTTTAGCTCATCAGTATTGGCCTGGATTTCTGCAAAGCCTCTACTCATCTCTTGTTCAAGAGTAGTGACTTTGTTATTGACTGATGCTAGAGATTCATCAAAGTACTTTCTCTGTGTAAGGAGCAACTGTTCAATCTTACTGACTATATCTGAAGAAGAGGGGGCTGAGGTTGGTGCAGGAATTGAAGGAGCAGGAGCAGGAGCAGTCCAAGGAGGAATTTCTGTAATGACCACTGAGCTGACAGCTCTTTTGAAGGGTTCTATCTCAACAGATTCTTCTGTATTTAGGAAAGATGGCATGGAGAAATCCAAAGTCTTCAGAGGTGCCTCCATAGGATCTGGAGACATTTCCTCATCATCAGACAAGAGAATATGATCTGATTTGCTGGGCTCACTATCAGGAGACTTGGCAGGAGACTGTACTGGAGTCTGAGCTGGAAACTGCACAGGTGATGGAACTGGAGACTGAATGGGAGACTTGGCAGCTGATCCACTCTGAAAAAGAGGAGCATCTGAGCTGAGCTCTTCAATGAATCTGTTTATATCTTCAGCTGTAGACAGTAAAGCTGTTGGAGTAGGAGAAACTGGAGGAGTAGAAATTCTGACTTCTTCTTGTTCTGGAATCACTGATTCTGAAGAAACTTGATGCTGAGGAAGAGAAGAGGCAGGCTCCCCCTCAACTATTGCACCAGAGGTAGCAGTAGTTTGATGTAGAGGAGGAGATGGAATCCTGTCTTCAGGTAAACTGGTTTCTTGGTGAGTTTCTGAGATGGCATCAGCTTTTGAAGTTTGGGCAGAATTCAGGATCTTGATGTCATACCTCTGTATGGAAGAGATGGAAACTTTCTTCATGTGGTGAAGAGGAGTCCCTTTGGAGAAGTCAAACACTGTAGGATTAATCTCATGGAGGAGGAGTGAGATAATCCTAGCATAACTTGGATGTTTCACGCTCTCTCGGATCTTATCCAGTATCATCATTCCGAACTGGAATTTCTTCCTGCAGACTATGGCTTGTATAACGTCGAATAAATTTTGGGATACATCTCTTATGGAGTATGTCTTGCACCATAGGATTTTGGCGATGACATCAACTAGAAACTTACCTTCTGAATTGAACAAAGACCGATTCAAGATTTCACCTCCACCTTCAGGATCTCGACCACAGAATAGAGAAGTACGGTCGGCATCTTCCTTTTCTAGGTCATCTTCTTCGTCAACCACGGGCATCCGATGCAGAGTGGCGACTGAAGTTTTATCCAACCGAATTTCAAGTCCTTTTACCTTTGATTTCAGAACTGTGCCATTACGTCTAACCTTCAGATTTCTGTAGAATTCTTCAACATCAGGAAGCAGGAGACGACAGGGTTCTTGAAGAATGAATGACAAACCGGCGGTGTCCAAGAGAATCAGTAAGTTCTTGAAGTCATCCGAAATATCTTCAATACCATCTGTCACTAGTTCGGAGCCGATTCTAATCTTGGAGGAGGGAGCCATCAGCGATTCTGTAGTGCGAAGGAAACAAAAACGAGGAAGACAAAGCTCTACAACTGTTCTGGGAGACGAAGAGACAGCGGCTACTCGAGTGAAATGAGAAGTGGAAAGGATTTACGATTTTTCTAAATATATATATGGCCCTAATTAGGTTTAAGGAGGAGTATTGAAAATAAAATCATACCTGATATGGAGCGCCAAAACTTTGGTGCGAATAGAAGAAAAAGGAGATTTTCAAATTTCTAATTCCCGTATACTCGAGTAGGTTTCGCCATACACTAGTATGAGATGGAGTATACACGAGTAGGTCAAGTGACATACACGAGTAGGTCAAGTGACATACACGAGTAGGTCAAGTGACATACACGAGTAGGTTACCAACTACTCGAGTATGTCAATTTTGGTCTACTCGATATTTCCATTTACTCGTGTATATGTCACTATGTACTCGAGTATATCACTTTGAAATACAATTTTCTTGGGAGAGATTTACTGCCACTGATATCTTCAACTCTGAGCCTGGCTGTGAATCCACCATCACTATTCCTCTTTGTTGAGCAGTCCGAGTTCCGTTTTGAAGAACGAGAACTTAGACTCGTCTAGCGGCTTCGTGAATATATCTGCCACTTGCCTGTCTGTGGAGACATATTGTAGATCTATGTCTCCATTCTCCACATGCTCCCGGATGAAATGATAACGAAGCTCTATGTGCTTGGTCCGGCTGTGGGAGACTGGGTTGTTGGCTATTGCTATAGCGCTGGATGAGTCGCAAAACAAAGGAATGTTCTGGAACTTCATGTTGTAGTCTTCAAATTGATTCTTGATCCATAAGAGCTGTGCACAACAGCTGCCTGCAGAGATGTATTCTGATTCAACCGTTGAGATGGCTACACAGTTCTGCTTCTTACTACTCCAGGAAATAAGTCTCCTTCCGAGAAATTGGCAAGTCCCGGAAGTGCTTTTCCTGTCGTCTTTGCTACCTGCAAAATCTGCGTCTGAAAAACCAATTAGTTCACTATCATTACTTCTTGGGTACCATAAGCCAAGATTTGGTGTGCCTTTGAGGTATCTCAGGATTCGCTTTGCAGCGATGTAGTGAGATTCCTTAGAGTTCACCTGAAATCTAGCACATACACATGTTGAGAACATTATATCTGGTCTACTCGCAGTAAGGTAGAGCAAGGACCCAATTATGCTTCTATACTTGGTTTCATCAAAAGGTTTCCCTTTCTCGTCCTTGTCCAGAGACATAGCTGAGGCCATTGGAGTCCTCATAGATGTTGCATTCTCCATTCCGAATTTCTTAAGCAGCTCTTTGGTGAACTTGGTCTGTGAGATGAAAATTCCATCCTCAGATTGTTTCACTTGAAGCCCTAAGAAATACTTCAGCTCTCCCATACTGCTCATTTCAAACTTCCCTTGCATAAGTTTAGAAAACTTCTTGCAGAGGTTGTTGTCTGTAGAGCCGAAAATAATGTCATCGACATAGATTTGCACTAGCAAAATCTTGCCTTTTATTTCCCTAAGAAATAATGTCTTGTCTATCTTTCCTCTCGTGAACTTGTTCTCAAGAAGAAAGGTAGACAACGTCTCATACCAAGCTCGAGGAGCTTGTTTAAGACCATATAGTGCTTTTTGCAGTAAATAAACGTAATTAGGAAAGGTTGAATCAACAAAACCTGGCGGTTGCTCTACATACACCTCTTCCTTTATGTCACCATTTAGGAAGGCGGACTTAACGTCCATCTGATAGACGGTAAAGCCCTTAAGTGCAGCGTAGGCAAGAAATATCCTGATCCCTTCCAGTCTCGCTACTGGAGCATAAGTCTGGTCGAAGTCGATTCCTTCTTCTTGACGATATCCCTTGGCGACAAGTCTGGCTTTATTCTTTATAATAGTTCCATCTTCATCCATCTTGTTCCGGTAGACCCATTTTGTCCCGATGACGTTCTTATGCTTGGGTCTAGGATCAAGTGTCCAAACTTTGCATCGTTTGAACTGATTCAATTCTTCTTCCATGGCTAGAATCCAGGATGCGTCGGAGTTGGCTTCCTCAAATTTCTTTGGTTCAACCTGTGAGAGAAAACTTAAGTGTAAATTCTCGTTAGTTGTACCTCGACGAGTTCTGACGCCATCCCGAGGATCTCCTATTATTTGGTCAACAGGATGATCCTTCAAGTGTCTGAACTCTAAAGTTCGTGCATCTGGGATTTCTTCAGCCACTGGAGTTGCATCTTCAGCTGGGATGTCTTCTTCATCTTGATCATCTACCTCTCCAATAGTGGTTGTAGAGGGGATCTTGATGAACGTCTCATCTTTATCTTAACTAGGTTCATCCAAGCTAAGTTCTTTCAACTTTGTACCTGCATCTACAATAGGCACACTAGACGAGTTGCTTTGCAACAGACTCGTCTCATCAAATACAAGATGTATCGACTCTTCCACCACCAGAGTTTTTCTATTGAATACTCTATAAGCCTTACTATGGCTACTATATCCTACAAAAATACCTTCAAAGCTTTTCTCGCTAAACTTTGTAGTGTGATACTTGCCATTGTTAAGTACGAAGCACTTACAGCCAAAGATTCTAAAGTATGAAATGGTTGGTTGCCTGCCTTTTAGAAGTTCGTAAGGAGTCTTATCATGGTTCTTGTTGATGAGTGCTCGATTTTGCATGTGACAAGCGGTGTTGACGGCTTCAGCCCAGAAATACTCCGGAAGTGAGGCATCACTCAACATAGTCCGACAAGCCTCTATGAGTGTTCTGTTCCTTCTCTCAGCTACTCCATTTTGCTGTGGAGTGCGAGGAGAGGAAAACTCATGAAGGATACCTTGACTTTCACAAAATTCTATCATGGCTCCAGACTTGAATTCCGTTCCATTGTCACTTCTGATTTTGACTACGGAACAGTTGTATTCATTCTGGATCTGCCTCACAAAATTAGTGAAAATACCGAAGGTATCTGACTTGTGTTTCAGAAATAACACCCACGCAAAGCGCGAGTAATCATCCACAATAACCAACGTATATTCCTTACCTCCCAAACTTCTAACCTGCAGTGGACCAAACAAGTCTATATGGAGAAGCTGCAAACTTCTATTGGAATCCTTGCCTATTATGCTCTTAAACGAAATTCTTGTTTGCTTGCCTTTGATACAAGCGTGACAAGGACTGTCCGTAACGCACTTGACATTAGGTGCATCACGCACTAAGTTTTGAGAGAATAATTTATTAATAGTTTTGAAATTAATATGTGCTAGTCTCTTGTGCCATTGTTCTGCAAGAGATGCACTACTTTTTGCCAAAAGACACACTGGTGTCGAGGAGTCTATACAAATAAAATTTAAACGGAAAATATTTCTGCTTCGAGTGCCTGATAAAATAGTTTCCATATTGTTAACCGATTTTATCAAACACTTGTCAGCATGAAATTCAACTACGTATCCTTAGTCGCATAGTTGGCTTATGCTAATGAGATTGTGTTCCAATTCTTCAACATAGGCTACATTCGAAAACGATACGCTACCGTTAGAAATCATACCATAGCCTTTAGTGATTCCTCGATCTGAACCTCCAAAGATGACCTTTGGTCCGTTGCAGACTGAGGTGTAATTCTGTAGTAGGCTCCTTGTCCCGGTCATATGCCGAGAACATCCACTATCCAAGTACCAGATTGGCATTTTGGTGGCCTTTGGACATACCTGCAATTACAATCATTTAGCCTTAGGAACCCAAACAAGTTTGGGTCCTTGGTCTCGAGTTAGAATACTCCCCCTACGAGTATTAGCCTCATGAGTGGTGAAAGTGAGGGGATAAGTTGTAAACTACTCTAGAGGGGGGGTGAATAGAGTATTCAAATTTTATGAATAACTAGTCAGCTCCCTTGGAGTTGATTTGCGGAATAAAATAATCTGATACTTGAACCCTAAGAGCCTAACACAGTGAAGTGCACAAGTGAGAGAGTTAACTGAAATTTCAGTTTAACTATAAGCCTATCACAGCAACTAGCAATCCTAGGTAGTTCTATCACAGCCACAGAATAAAAAGAATAAACAAGATAACCAGATGGACACAGGATATATAGTGGTTCCCTCTTAATAGGTACTCCACTCTTCTACCACCCTGGTAGGAATCCACTACAGGTTTTTGCTAAGGTGCCCTGCCACCAATGATCTGATTCAGGTAGATCAAACAGACCCTTTGAGCTTTTGATAAGGATGCTCAACCACAGGTTGTTGATAAGGTGCCCTGTCACCAACGTTCACTTTTGAAGAGGTGTGAACAAACTATTTTTACAAAGAGGTTGAGAGGGTTAGATTATCTTCTCTGTTGTGAATACAGATTAGAGAAGACTTGTGGATTCTCTAAAGAATCAAAGTCTCCCCCTGGCTCAGTGAAAGTCCAGGGAAAGCCTTTGCTTCAGGATGAAGGAGTTTCAGATAAACTGAAACTAAATCCTCAGAGATCTGAAGACTGATTTTTATCAGGTCTTAAGATTCTGGAGCACTTGAAGCAGAACTGGAGCTCTTTCTGAAGTCTTGAAAACTCTAAGCAGATGCTCAGGAGACTTGAGAAAGAAAGATGATTGCTCTGGGCTTTTGCTTCAGGAAAACTTTTCTTCTTCTTGTTGTGAGATTGTGAAGAGCTGCTCTGATGATGCTTGAGCGAATGAATAATATTTCTCTGTGTCTGTAACTTCTTCTTTTTGCTGAGAGAAGAATCTCTCTTAAATATGTCTTCACCTTTTTCCTTTGGAACGGCTCTATTGATTTGAATTCTCGAGCCCTGCAACAGATTATCTCAAAATAGAATATAGCAATAGGAATAGAATGACCTATTAACTTTCTGTCAGTCCCAATAAGGAATAAAATAAGCGGGAAAAATATCTCAGCATAAAGACGTACCATTCTTGGAAATAGTACATAGTACCAACGGCTAGAAAACAAGCTGGAAAGATAAAGTCAACGCAATTTGTATAATAGGACAAAATGCTTTATCAAGAATACTGAATCCCGTGATTTATGCTTGACATATTTTGTAAATAATTCATTTGAATTTAAGCCATAAATTTAGCAGCAAATAACTTCAGAAAATCTTTCTAACCACAAGCTAACACACTTGGAAATAAACCAAGGAATAACATAAATACAAATAGATAAAAGCAGACAGAAATCGTCGAACAGGTGTTCGATGATCGTCGACCTGCAAACAGATAGTCGACCAGCTAACAGATAGTCGACCAGCAAAGGCAAATATCTGTCGAGACAGAAATCGTGAAGCAAGAACACGATCGTCGATCTGTTGATGACAGATCGTCGACCAACCTTCAGAGCGTAGTAAGCTTGCTCTGAGATCGTCGACCAACGGTCGACGATAATTGTCTTGACTTCAATGATTCAATAGCCCTGCTATCGTCGACCAATGATCGACGATCGCGAGGCCTCGTTCGACGATGGTCGAACGGAAAAGCCTTAACCACAAAAACATCTAGAACTTCTAACCTAAGCTCTAGGTCAGTTTATAAACTGCCCTAGGGAGACTAAACAAAGTCTAAACATGATCATATATCTTTATATGGATCAAGAGGGGCTGGAAAGGGATTACATAAGCCAAATCACATCTAGGGTACCAACAATCTCCCCCTATTTGGGTTATGTTATCCAATCCAAAATAAAAACTAAAGCACACAGCAACAAAAACAGATATTAACCAAAATAAAACACAGGCAATCCACAAAAAAAACATAAATCAGCAGAACTATAAAGTATCAAGCAGATTTATCAGAGGTTTTAGCATCAGATGAGTTTTTAGGGGTTACAGCTGGTTTGAAAATAATCTCTCTGTTAGGATTTGCTGCTTGTCTTTTAGATAGCATTAGGTCATGTTCACCAATGATTTTCTTTTCAGCATAGCTTGGTAGAACTGCAGCAGGATGTAGCTTCATGTATTCTTCAGTATTAAAAGCTTCTGGATTGACTTGAAATTTGCTGAGTTCCTTTTCTCTGAATTCAGACATAGTTGTATATGCTGTAGGGTCTAGTCCTTGAGCTTTGGCTCTCTCCATCATGCTTAGAGCAATAGATTCCTTAAATCTTGCCATAGAGGCAATCCTTTCAGTTTCAGTTATATCTGATGGAGAGGGTGGTCTGTCAATATCAGCTTGAGCTGCAATCTCCATGTTTCTTTGAAGAGCTGTGACTATTTTCCTTGAATCAAGATAAATCTGTGCAGCCTTCTTAGGATCTGTTTCAGCATATAGAGATTTTGGAGGAGCAAGTTCAATGAACTTCTTATGGGATTTCTTTGAAAGGACCACTCTTTTTCCTTTTGATTCAGTTGTCTCAGCAGCAGCAGGTTTTCTTGAAGAAGAGGATGGACCTTTCCTGGGAGGAGAAGGTTTCCATTCTGAAATTTTCTTTTTAGGAGAGGGAGGAGGAGAGAAGGTAGGTTGCTGAAAAGTCATCTCCTTTATTTGTTCCACGAGAGCATTGTCATTTCTTTTTCTTCCCTGTCCTGATACATCTTGGCCTCCCTGGCTTTGGTTACTCCTTCTTTGGTAGGTCTGAGAAGTGTTAGAACTGACTGACCTTGCAGAGGGGGCAGAAGAGAGACTTCCAGAGGCTCCAGCACCAGGAGGTGGAGGAGGACCTCTGGGGGGGAATTTCTGAGCAGGAGTATCATATCTTTTTCTTCTCTTATTCTCTCTTGTCTGATTCTTTGAAAGTCTCATCCAAGGCTGAAATTCTTTGCTCTTGGGATCAATTCCCTTCAGAATAAAATAGGGAACATCCTTGTTAGGATTGGCAGTAGGAGAAGCAGGAGCTTTTCTTTTCTTGGAAGCAGCTCTTTTCCTTTTCTTAGTGGAGTCAGAATCATCAGAATCATCATCATCATCATCAGAATGAGATGAGTCTTTCCCAGCATAATCATCAAAGTCAAGTTCTGATGGATCTTTGGCAGCAAGTTCAGCTTTGTCTTTCTTTTCTCTTTCTTCTTTCTCTTTAGCTTCCTCAATGGCATCTTGCCTAAGGAGGGCATCAAGATCCACATTTGGAGACCTCTTCCAGAGTTCTGATTCTGGATACAACTCAGGAACTGTCTTGGGGACCAGTTCTGCAATAGAAGGAATGGATAGAGGATAGGTAAGGATAGGTGGAGAAAAGATGACGATATCTGCAGGGGCAGATGCTTTCTCTAGAGAGATGGCTAGGGAATCCAGATGATAATTAGCCATCCCTTCAATGTACTCAGAGGCAATATTTTCAGCCACAAAGGCTATATATTGGTCAATGTTTAGAGTACCTGAGCTTGAGTCCATTTCAGTCATCTTGGGAGCATTGTCTGCCCTATCTTGCACATCTTCGATTTCTTCAGCAGCAGCATCAGCAGGGATGTTGATGTCTTCAGCAGCAGCAGCATTTATGGTTGTGCCTGCATGCAAAGAAAGATAGGTTAACAACCAAGTGGGAATAAAATATTCCCCCCAAGGTGAACAAACAACAGGTAATAGATAGGATTACCTGAAGATCTACACAGGATACCACTTTGCATCTAGGAAGGAGGTTATAATTCCTTCTAGATGTTCAGTGACATAGGGGATAGACACCTCTGCAAGGCACAAGAGGAGTGCCATACAGGAAAAGAAAAGAGTATCTTTGACCAAGGGGTCATCAAGGTACTCAGGTCTATAAGGGACCACTATCTCTTGAGGAGGAAGAACAAAAGGAGTAGATGTGAGTGAGAACTCACAGTCTGAGTTAAGAAATTATTCCAAGTCTTTATCAGAATCAAAGGACTTAGCAGCATCAACTTGCAATACTGATGTAAGGTCATCAGCAGCTGTGATGGAAAGGAAGGGATAAGAAATTAACTCTAAGTTGGAGTTGAATTAATTAGAATCTTAAATAAAGCTATACCATCAGGTTGAGCAGCATCATACTCACAGGTGTCCATGGGGACTTCCTCATTTTCTTTTTCATGAACTTCTTCCTCAGAAGCTAGATTCACTAGGGAGTGAATGTCTTTGTTAGATACAAATATCAAATTGAAGTTCTGATTATAACCTTTGGAGGAAGTTTTAAGGTTTACCTTCTGGTTCTTTCTCTGGAATCTCTTGAGGTTCTTCTACAGTTCCTTGAAGGGGAAGAGAAGAATTGTCCTGAAGGGTCAGGGCATCACCTGAGACCACTTCAACAGACATCTCCCCCTGCATGACTTCAGTGGGAACTGAAGTCATGCATCTTACAGAAGAGGGCTCACAGAGGGATGAGATGATTTTATGGCTTGAGTAAGGGCATTGATGGATGCAATGAGAGGGGCATTGGCAGCCTCAATCATTTTTTGGATGGAGGGAGTAATGAGCTCGACAATATGTGCAAGCAATTCAGGAGTTATCTGAAATGCTAATGATGTGGAGGTGGATGGAATGGAAGCAGGATGATCTGCCACATGATCAAATGAGTCATGTGGAGATGGGTGAACATCAACATGAGTGTGGGATTCATGTTGAGAAAGATGCGTGAGGATGGTAGCAGTCACCATGTCAACACTGGCTGAAGCTGCCAGATGTTGTGGTGTTGGTGACTGGTGTGGAGATGCAGGTGGAATGAAGGATGCATGTTGTGGTGGCACTGCAGGTGTTGTAGAGGAAAGTAATGCAGGAGAAGAGGATGCAGGGATAAGAGGAGGAAGGAGGGATTACTGAGCCTTCCCCAGTAAGCGGGAGAGCGGCCGAATCAGCCCTTGTGTCTGAAGGAGGGTTAGGATCAACCCTGACTGACTTCTTGATAATCCTTTGGGATTTCTTGAATAGAGAGGGGTCCAACCTCTTGCTGGCGTTGACTGCGGAGGGTGCAGACACAAGCAGCAGGGGTGCTTTCACATATAGAAACACACCCAAAACCCTGGCAAGGTTTACTTCTTTCTGATTGTTCTTTCTCCTTATTAGTTCAAACAGAACTTTTCCCCAGGCAATCTGTGCCTTATTCACCAAAGCTGACATCAGGGCAAACTGTTGCCTGTTGATGTTGTCATGAGCAGAATGTTTTCCCAAAACGACCTTGCCCACCAGGTCGGCCAGAAACTTGTACTCTGGAGACAGGTTTATCTTTAGCAACTTAGCTGGAACACCCTCAGCATGGCCCATCACAGTTAGCATGCGGCCATATTCTTCTGCAGTTTGCTCATAGTCATCAGTTCCGTTGGCAGTCCAAACAGCTCAGTCAATACTTCAGGAGTCAGAATGACCTCCTCGCCATTTATCTTTCCTGTCATGGCGTCGTCGCTGGAGGACGAAGTATATACCCATTCACGAATTTCTGTTATATGAATCTTAGGAGAGAACGACATAAATTTCTTGAGGCCTTGGTCTTCACACAGCTGCAGAATATCTTGGATTGGTTGATCACATCGGCTGAAAGAATCAAAGTCGACACAGAATCCAGTGTCAAACTTCATTCCGAAGAGAACAGCAGAAGGAATCGCCATAGGATTTGAGAGAAGATGGCGAATCGAGAAGCAAAACAGGGGAGAAGAGAATCGCGCGGTATTAGAGTTCGAGAGCGAATTCTAAGCCAGAAGATGGAATATGAAAAGACGGAGCGGAAGGACGACGATCTCCAGACCTAAATCGACTATTAGAAACAAATCTGCGATCGTCGATCCCGGAATAAAATCGGTTGTCGAACACAGACCGACGATAGTCAATGTTTGACTAATTGGTAAACATCGACCGCCTACACGCAATTACCACGATCGTCGATCAATATATGATGGTCGACGATTCTCCACCCAGCACAGAAAATCTGTCGTCGACCGTTGGTTGACGATAGATACCTAAGGAGAGATCGTTGACCAGTTGGTCGACGATTTTTGCCTTACTACAGAACGAGCTGTCGTCGACGGTTGGTCGACGATAGTTCTGACCTGGTCGAAGATCGTCGAGCAGTCGTTCGACGATTTTAGACAGAAAACAAAACTAATCAAATTTTCACTACTCTGAACCATTAATCATGCCAAGCTGGTTCAGGAAGAACAAATGCTTTTGTTCATCAAGGGGCTTAGTGAAAATATCTCCTCTCTGCAGGTCTGTGGATATAAATTCCATTACTATCTTGTTCTTTTCCACATTATCTCTCAGAAAGTGATGTCTAATCTCAATGTGCTTGGTCCTGGAATGGTGCACAGGATTTTGAGCAATTGATATTGCACTGGTACTGTCACACAGAATTTTGTGTTTGAGTGTGTGTACCCATAATCCACTAGCTGATTTTGAATCCACAGGATCTGTGAACAGCAACTAGCTGCTGCTATATATTCAGCCTCAGCAGTTGAAGTAGACACAGATGCCTGTTTCTTGCAAAACCAAGAGACAAGTCTCTCTCCCAGGAACTGACAAGTCCCTGAGGTGCTTTTCCTGTCAACTCTACAACCAGCATAATCAGCATCTGAATATCCAATTAATTCAAATCCTGACTCAGCTGGGTACCACAGTCCTAAGTTAGGGCATCCCTTAAGGTATCTCAAAATCCTCTTGAGAAGAGTTAAGTGAGATTCCTTTGGGTTGACCTGAAACCTAGCACATAGGCATGTAGCAAACATTATGTCAGGCCTACTTGCAGTCAAATACAGCAGGGAACCAACAATGGCTCTATAGTTCTTTTGATCAACAGACTTGCCATTAACATCAGAATCAATAACTGCATTTGAGGCCATAGGTGTGCTCATTGATGAAGCATCAGACATTCCAAATCTTTTAACCAGCTCTCTGGCATATTTTGATTGAGAAATGAAAATGCCATCAACACTCTGTTTCACTTGGAGACCAAGGAAATAGGATAGCTCACCCATGCTGCTCATCTCAAACTTGGAGTGCATTAGGTCAGAGAACCTCTTGCATAGTTTGGGATCAGTAGAACCAAATATAATGTCATCTACATAGATTTGAACTAACAGTTGTGAGTCCTTATGATGTCTAATGAACAGGGTTCTATCTACTACACCTCTCACAAACTTGTGTTCTAGAAGAAAATTTGCTAAGGTCTCATACCAAGCTCTAGGAGCTTGCTTAAGTCCATATAGAGCCTTTTGGAGTTTGAACACATGAGTGGGTAAGGTTGATGAAACAAACCCTGGTGGTTGTTCAACAAACACTTCTTCCTTTAAATCTCCATTGAGGAAGGCACTCTTCACATCCATTTGGAAGACCTTAAATCTTTTATAGGCAGCATAGGCTAGGAAAATCCTAATGGCTTCTAGTCTAGCTACAGGGGCAAAAGTCTGATCATAGTCTATGCCTTCCTCCTGTCTATAGCCTTGAGCTACTAGCCTAGCCTTATTTCTAACTACTATGCCTTGGGCATCAAGCTTGTTTCTAAACACCCACTTGGTGCCTATGATCCGTTGGCCTCTTGGTCTTGGAACCAAGGTCCAAACTTTACATCTTTCAAACTGGTTAAGCTCCTCTTGCATTGCTATAATCCAGTGGGGATCAAGCTCAGCATCTTTAATGGTTAGGGGCTCAACCTGAGAAAGGAAACAAGCAAACATCACATCTTTGTTGAGTTGATGTCTTGTCTGGACTCCTGCTGAAATGTCTCCAATCACTTGAGATACAGGGTGATCTCTAAGTGTGACAAGATCAGTAGGTTCAACAATGATCTGATCTTCAACAGTTTCAAGATTTAATTCCTCATGTGGAATTTGATCAACTGTTGGAACAGGTGCTTTAACTACAAGAAGTTCTACATCAGATTCAGAATCTGAGGGAGCAACCTGAGGAGTTCGTTGGGGATGATTCTCCTGTGTGAGTCTCAAACCTTCCAAATCCTTACTTACTCCTAGGACTTGCACTGTACTATTAGAGGAAGAGTCCTTCTCCTTATAATACATGACTGTCTCATCAAAAGAGACATGTGCAGACTCTTCTATCTTAAGAGAGGATTTATTAAGGACCCTATAGGCTTTGCTTACTTGAGAGTATCCTAGAAAAACTCCCATTGAAGCTTTTGCCTCAAATTTTCTATGGTATTCTTTGTTATTGTTATGAACAAAAGCAACACAAACAAATACTCTAAAGTAGTCTATTTTAGGTTTCACTTGCTTAAGTAACTCATAGGGAGTCTTACCCTTAAGTTTATGTATACTTCTGTTCAATACATAGTTAGCTGTGCTGACTGCTTCAGCCCAAAAGGACAGAGGCATGTTAGCATCGGCCAACAATGTACTTGCAGCTTCAATTAGGGTTCTGTTTTTCCTTTCAACTACCCCATTTTGTTGAGGATTTCTAGGAGCAGAGAAGCTATGTTTGATACCTTCCTTCTCACAGAATTCTTGCATAAGAAGAGACTCAAACTCAGTACCATGATCACTTCTGATCAAGGCAATCTGAGTAGAATACTCACTCTGTATACACTTTAGAAAATCTGTAAGAACCTTGAAGTTATCAGCCTTAGTTCTCAAGAAGAATACCCAAGTGAACCTAGAGAAGTCATCTACAATTACTAAAGTGTAAGACTTTCCTCCAAGACTCTGTACAGCAATAGAACCAAATAAATCCAAATGTAGCAAGTACAGAATCCTGGGAGAATCACTTTTATTAACTGATTTAAAGCTATTTCTTGTTTGCTTACCTAATTGACAAGCTTTGCAAAGGCCTTCCTTCTTGTAGGGGCAAGAAGGTAAACCTCGTACAAGATTGTATTTAGCCAACCTAGAAATGTTTTTTCAAATTTACATGACTAAGTCTCTTATGCCAAAGGGTATTATTACTAGTTACTTCATTAAATAAGCATACTTCAGATTTGGATGAATTAAAGTCTACAACATAAACATTTCCAATTCTAATACCTGCTAACATAACAGTATTATTTAAAGAAATATTGCAAGCAGTGTCAGTAAACCATACCTTGTACCCAGCATCACACATTTGACTTACAGAGATTAGGTTGTGCTTTAGTCCTGAGACATAAGCTACTTTCTTGAAGGTTACAGCTCCTATGGTGAAGCTGCCATACCCTTCAGTCTGTCCACAGCTGGAATCCCCAAATACAACTTTTGGTCCCAGCTTGGTTTTGAAACCTGACAGGTTCTTCTTCTTTCCTGTCATATGCTTTGAGCATCCACTATCCAGATACCATTTGTCATGTATGACTGGATAGGTCTTCACCTGCAGAAAGAACAGTTATACATTGTGGATCCAGGTTACCTTGGGTCCAGTATTCTTCACAAAAGAAAAACTAGATATAAAAGATTTTGCAGGCTTAGATTTATATCCTAAAGGGTGTGATCTCCTAGGTGGGATAATCCATTCAGTTGAAGGATTAAACAACCTGGGTGGTGATTAGGATTTGAAGTTCTGGAAGTTTGATTTTTATTTTCCAGCTTAAGTCCAGATCGTCGATCAATGGTCGACGATCGCAAGCCATATCGTCGATCATTTATGGTAGAACGATGTTCTGGATTCCACGATCGTCGATCACTGGTCGACGACTCAAGATGAGATCGTCGACCTCCTGCACCAAAGCTATTATAATCAGTGTAGGTGTTCAGCGATCGTCGATAGTCGTTCGACGATTGGTTTGACGATCGTCGATTAATGTTCGACGATTTTTGTAAAGCTAGAAATTTTTTCTTCCTATTCTCTTTCTTAATCTTATTCTGAATTTTCTTGCATTTTTCAATTTCCTCAGTATTCTTTATTCCTGATTCAGAAACAAATTTTACTGGAGTGCTAAATCTCTCCTTTGTGAGGAGGATGGGTTCACTAGGTGTAGCACCTAAGCCTAGTTTATCATTACCAACCCTAGTGTTTGCTATACAGGTTATTTCAGATAATTTAAGGCTTCTGCCATTTAATTGTTCTTCTAACCTCTTAGATTTAGCTAGTTCTAATTTTAGGAATGTTACTTCTTCTTTTGAGCTATCTAATTCCTTTTCTAATCTGATTATTTCAGTACCTTCCATGTCTAGTTCCATTATTTTTAATCTAAGTGACTTAATTTCTTTTTCAGATAATAGTAAATCTAAACATAGAGTTTTAAATTTTAGTTTGAACTCAGGAGATGAGAAATCAAATGAGTCGATTACCTGGTCCTCCATAAAGGAATCTTCTTCATTGTCTCCTTCTTCTTCAGAATTCTCTGCAGCTGACAGAGAGCTGCAGGCATCAATGGCCATGAGGCAGACCTCTTTGGCTTTCTTCTCTTCTTCTTCTTCTGAATCACTGGAGCTAGAGGAGCAGGTATCCTCTTCTGTTTCACTCCAGGTAGCAGCCACAAATCCCTTGTCCTTCTTCTTGTATTTGTGTGATGAGGACTTGGGGTGGTGCTTCCTGTATTCTTTCTCATGTTTCTTCTCCTTGTACTTCTTCTCTGGACAATCTGGGGCAATGTGTCCAGGCTTGCTGCAAACATAACAAATGATTTCTTTAGATGGAGTCTTGTCATACCTTGGCTTGTCCTCATGCTTGGAGAACTTCTTTCTGAGGTCTCTTCTTCCCATGTTGAAGAACCTCTTGGCAATGAGTGCCAGTAACTCCTCATTTGATTGACTTCCTTCAGAAGTCTCAGCAGCCTTAAGAGCTAGAGAATGCTCTTTCTTTGTTGGTGTTGGAGTTTTTACTTCAATTGCAGCAGCTCTGCTCTTTAGAGTTTGCTCATATGACTTGAGCTTTCCCAACAGAGCTTCTGTGGAGAGTTCCACAGTGTTTCTTCCATCCTTGATGGGCCATATCCTTGAGTCCCAAGAGATGGGAAGGCACATCAGGATCTTGTCATTTACTTCTGACAAAGTTATCTCCTTGTCCAAAGACCTCAGTTCACTTATTATTGAACTGAGTCTTGTGTACATTGTGTCAATGTCTTCAGCATCATCCTTCTTGAAATTTTCATACTGAGAGGTAAGATTGGATCTCCTGTCCTTCCTCTCATCAGCTGAGCCAGCAACTATGTGGTTGAGAGAATCCCACATAGCCTTGGCTGAGGTGCATTCAGCCAGCTTCTGGAATATCTCATCAGACATTGTCTGAGCTAGGATATTCATTGCCTTAGCATCAGCTGCTTTTGCCTTCTTGTAAGTTTCATTGTAGTCAGGTGGTGGCACAGCACTGAGATCAGCAGAAGTGGAAGCAGTAGCAGGCCTAGCAGGTGGTCCTGTCAAGATAGAAGAAAAGATATCTTCATCAATAGAATTCATGTATAGTCTTATCCTGGCCTTCCATATGCCAAACTTGGACAAGTTGCATACAGGAGGTCTGGTGCTTGAATAATCCTTAGACTGGGCCATGTGTGAAAGTGTTTGTGAATGGTATCAGGAAACAACTTATCACAGGATCTTTTAACTCAGGTGTTAGCCTGTATGAACAGCTAACCTCCCTCTGATACCAATTGAAAGTGAGGGGATAAGTTGTAAACTACTCTAGAGGGGGGGTGAATAGAGTATTCAAATTTTATGAATAACTAGTCAGCTCCCTTGGAGTTGATTTGCGGAATAAAATAATCTGATACTTGAACCCTAAGAGCCTAACACAGTGAAGTGCACAAGTGAGAGAGTTAACTGAAATTTCAGTTTAACTATAAGCCTATCACAGCAACTAGCAATCCTAGGTAGTTCTATCACAGCCACAGAATAAAAAGAATAAACAAGATAACCAGATGGACACAGGATATATAGTGGTTCCCTCTTAATAGGTACTCCACTCTTCTACCACCCTGGTAGGAATCCACTACAGGTTTTTGCTAAGGTGCCCTGCCACCAATGATCTGATTCAGGTAGATCAAACAGACCCTTTGAGCTTTTGATAAGGATGCTCAACCACAGGTTGTTGATAAGGTGCCCTGTCACCAACGTTCACTTTTGAAGAGGTGTGAACAAACTCTTTTTACAAAGAGGTTGAGAGGGTTAGATTATCTTCTCTGTTGTGAATACAGATTAGAGAAGACTTGTGGATTCTCTAAAGAATCAAAGTCTCCCCCTGGCTCAGTGAAAGTCCAGGGAAAGCCTTTGCTTCAGGATGAAGGAGTTTCAGATAAACTGAAACTAAATCCTCAGAGATCTGAAGACTGATTTTTATCAGGTCTTAAGATTCTGGAGCACTTGAAGCAGAACTGGAGCTCTTTCTGAAGTCTTGAAAACTCTAAGCAGATGCTCAGGAGACTTGAGAAAGAAAGATGATTGCTCTGGGCTTTTGCTTCAGGAAAACTTTTCTTCTTCTTGTTGTGAGATTGTGAAGAGCTGCTCTGATGATGCTTGAGCGAATGAATAATATTTCTCTGTGTCTGTAACTTCTTCTTTTTGCTGAGAGAAGAATCTCTCTTAAATATGTCTTCACCTTTTTCCTTTGGAACGGCTCTATTGATTTGAATTCTCGAGCCCTGCAACAGATTATCTCAAAATAGAATATAGCAATAGGAATAGAATGGCCTATTAACTTTCTGTCAGTCCCAATAAGGAATAAAATAAGCGGGAAAAATATCTCAGCATAAAGACGTACCATTCTTGGAAATAGTACATAGTACCAACGGCTAGAAAACAAGCTGGAAAGATAAAGTCAACGCAATTTGTATAATAGGACAAAATGCTTTATCAAGAATACTGAATCCCGTGATTTATGCTTGACATATTTGTAAATAATTCATTTGAATTTAAGCCATAAATTTAGCAGCAAATAACTTCAGAAAATCTTTCTAACCACAAGCTAACACACTTGGAAATAAACCAAGGAATAGCATAAATACAAATAGATAAAAGCAGACAGAAATCGTCGAACAGGTGTTCGATGATCGTCGACCTGCAAACAGATAGTCGACCAGCTAACAGATAGTCGACCAGCAAAGGCAAATATCTGTCGAGACAGAAATCGTGAAGCAAGAACACGATCGTCGATCTGTTGATGACAGATCGTCGACCAACCTTCAGAGCGTAGTAAGCTTGCTCTGAGATCGTCGACCAACGGTCGACGATAATTGTCTTGACTTCAATGATTCAATAGCCCTGCTATCGTCGACCAATGATCGACGATCGCGAGGCCTCGTTCGACGATGGTCGAACGGAAAAGCCTTAACCACAAAAACATCTAGAACTTCTAACCTAAGCTCTAGGTCAGTTTATAAACTGCCCTAGGGAGACTAAACAAAGTCTAAACATGATCATATATCTTTATATGGATCAAGAGGGGCTGGAAAGGGATTACATAAGCCAAATCACATCTAGGGTACCAACAAGTGGTCACTCTCACGTTGCTAACTTTAGGGGTTGCAGCATTTTTAGGATTGAACCAACAATCACTGGCAAAATGACCAATTCTGCCACAGCACCAACAGTTGAACCTGTTGTATCTTTGCCTTGTGTAGTCCTGCTTGACTTTCTGGAATGAAGGTCTAGCAGGAGCTTTACTCTTGGAGGAAGAGGCTTCATGATGATGGCAGTTACATGAGGTCTTCTCCTTCATAGGCTTTTCTACAATGGGTTTTACTTTTGGTGTCTTTTTGAAATTATGACCATGAGCATAAGGTCCATAGCTTTGAAGCTGAATCTATTCATAAGGTGCCTTGAAGACACTCTCGCCAAAGTTACGAGGACGAGTCCAACCTTGGTATCTTGACTTAGGCTTCTCAGGGATCGGCCTAGAAAAGTGTCCGTAGGTGGACTCATAATCGAGTTCGTTCGTGGGAAAGATAACTTTCTTGAACACAACAGGTTCCAAGGGAGCTTTCCCTTTTTCTTCAGCTAGAGCCTTCCGGGCAGCCTTATTCTTTCTCTTGGCCTTGTTTCTCCTAGAGGATTTACTAGAAGAGCCAATGTGGCCTAAACCAGCACCCTTGGCCTTAGCAGAGAATTCAGCAACGATTGGAAGAACTGTCTTAGGCTTAGAGAAACTCTGAACAAGCTTCTTTTCAGCCTCGAGTTGTCGTTCCAATTCTTTGATGATTTTCTCTTTAAGGTCGATGTGCTTGAGAGCTTTATTGTATTCCTCCATAGATACATTGAGGTTCTCTTGAAGAGAGTTAGTCTTATTGACTTCTTCTCTCAAGCTGCTCTCACTAGCCTGTAGAGAATTTATCTCTTTGGCTTGAGTTTTCATTATTCTACGACATTTTTCGTAAGCGGTGAGTAACTCCTTATACTGACCCATGAGCTCAGATTCATCTTCAGAGGAATATCCCTCTTGCTCATTGTCATCATCAGAATCAGAGAGACGAGTGTGAGATTTTACCTCCCCAGTAAACTGGGGGACTTGTTCATCATCTGAATGAGCCATGAGCCCAAAGTAAGCTTCCTCTTCTTCACTCGACTCAGATGAGTCAGAGTCGCTGAGAGTTTTGCTCTTCTTGGCTACTAAGCTTTTCTCTTTCCTGTTCTTATGGTGTGAGGATTTCTTTTCCTCTCTTCTTCCACCCTCTTTCTTTTTGTGAGGTCAATCGGCGATGACGTGACCTGGCTTATTGCAACAATAACAAATGATGTCAGTTGAGATCTGTTTGTTCTATTTAGAATTATACCTGTCATGGCTGCTTGAGCCTTTCTTCCGATGATCACCATCATGTCGTGATCTTCTATATGAGGCATCCTTGCCTCTCCATTGCTTCTTCTTGTTCAAGAACTTCTTGAACTGCCTTGAGAGTAGGGAGAACTCTCCATCAGATAGTTCTGAGCCAGATGAGCTGGGCTCAGATGATTCTTCTTCATCAGCCTCAGGAACTGGGGCAGGAGAGCTAGCCTTTATCTTCCTTGAGCTGTCTGCCTTTAGAGCGACAGATTTCTCCTTGGATGCAGACCTGCTTGTCTCTTCTTCAGCTTTTCTTGAGTTGAGTTGCAGCTCGTAAGACATAAGCTTTCCGAACAGATTCTGCGGGTCCGTCTCAGCTAACCTTCCAAACTCCCGAATGGCACATACCTTATTGTCCCATTCCTTGGTTAGGGATCTTAAGAATTTGTCATTGAGTTCCCCGTTGGTGAAGACACGTCCATAAACTCTTAGGCCATTTACTATCTTGAAGAAGTTCTCAAAAGTGTCAGCTATGGCTTCCTTATGACCCTGCCTGAAGGCTTCATATTTCTGGTTCAGTAGGGATCTACGATCATCCCTCACTTCCTCTGTACCTTCCATTAGAGTCACTAGGGATTGCCACATCTCCTTGGCAGACTGGCAATGAATCAGATTCTGCAGCATTGAGTCATCGACTGCACTTGCTATAATATTTTTAGCTTTCTTGTCCAGAGAGACAAGTGCAATCTCATCCTTATCTAGATCCATCAACTTCTTGGGAACTTGCTTGGTGGGATCTATGGTGGAAGTAGTCATAGGAATGTGGGGACCTTCTTCAACAATCATGAAGATCCGGGGATTTACTGCTTCCATGAAGAACTTTACTCTTTCCTTCCACATAGGAAAATTGTTCTTGGTGCAGATAGGGAGTTTAGCAAAATCCTTGGTCTTACTCATGCTTGATACCTTTCAAGAAACAACTTAGAAGGATAAGATCAAGGTGTTAACCTTTTAACGATCAACCTCCCTCTGATACCAATTGAGAGGTCTAAGTTGTTAGACTAAATCACCTAGAGGGGGGTGAATAGGTGAAATGCGTGTCAAATGCGGAATTAAAAACTAACACAACACACATCAAGCAATCACAGACGACAAGAGATTTATAGTGGTTCCCCAACCTTGGGTACGTCCACTTTCCTCACCGATCTAGCAAATCACTAGACTCGGCTACTCCACTATCTCGGATTGAAAACAATCCTACACCTCGGAACCACGTTCCTACAAAACTCGATCCAACTGGATCTACAAAACTCGGAAGCAAAAGCCTTCCTACGAATCTCGGAGAAAAACTCCTACACAATAATTTGTTTAAAGAAAATACAAACAATAATCTCAGATCTGGATCTTGACAGTCTTCTTCCTTAAGAGCTTTGGCTTGATCAGAGAAGTTGAAGACGACTTGAGAGAGATCCACAAATCTGAAAAACTAAATCACCTCGATCGAGAAAATAGATCTGGAATCTTTAAGGCGCGGCGAGATCGAGTGATTGACTTGCGTCTAGATCGCTGAAGAATTAGAGTTGAAAACAGAGATTGGAGATCATCGATCCAGAGCTTCTTCCGTGAACGTTAATGGCGGCGACGGCGACTTGAAGAATTAGGGTTCACGGGATTGTTCTCTTTCTCTTTCTTAAAATAATAATTTCTGAAGGAAAAATTAATAATAGTCAAATCTGAAACGACCTATTTATAGGTAGACTCCAACGGTCATAAGAATAATTAATGATGACACGTGGACCAATCAGAAGGGATCAAGTCGAAATGTACAGTGACATTTGACTTAGAGAAATTCAGGAAAGATTTGAACAGACATACTCGAGTCATAGAAGATACATACTCGAGTATCAGATGGTATATACTCGAGTGAACAAGAATTGGCATACTCGAGTAAGAGAAGTTATATACTCGAGTGGAAAGGATTGGCATACTCGAGTAAGAGAAGAGAAAACTACTCGAGTGATCCAGAGATCATTACTCGAGTAATTAACGAACTACTCGAGTATGAGAGTAGATACTCGAGTGAAAACACTTAGAAAAGTTTCAGATAAAGTGTGAATAAATACTCGAGTACAAGAGTTACAGATACTCGAGTGAGATAAAAAGAACTACTCGAGTATATAAGGAGAACTACTCGAGTGAGGGGAAAATGAACTACTCGAGTATCTTAGAACAACTACTCGAGTAAACATTGACTTACTCGAGTATGAAAAATAACTACTCGAGTACAGAGTCACTTTCTCGAGTATATAGGGAACTACTCGAGTATGTGGACTTAGAATAGTTCTGAAATGGGAAGAGCAGAACTACTCGAGTATAAACAAGTTACTTACTCGAGTAACTAACCAACCACTCGAGTACAAGTTATCACTTACTCGAGTGAATACAGCCTACTCGAGTATATAAACTAACTTACTCGAGTACAGACCCACTAACTCGAGTATACTAGAGAAGTACTCGAGTATGTGGACTTAGACAATTTCTGGATTAAGAACAGAAGGATTTACTCGAGTATAAGAAATGATCTACTCGAGTGACTGACTATCTAATCGAGTATAAACTTATCTACACGAGTATATAGAGTCTACACGAGTATGTCCAAGGATCTACTCGAGTACTAAGTCACTTACTCGAGTATGTGAAGGGTACTACTCGAGTATGTGGACTTAGAAAAATTTCTTCTAAAAGACATACTTCAATACTTGAGTCCACTTTCCAAGTGCATGTAGGAAGTGTATCCCAATAGAGAGGCTATACATGGGCCAACACTTTGGATCACACAATGAGGGATTACATTGTATGGTCCTGTGTTTGGTGACCCATTATAGACTGACATTGGTCTACACTTGGCATTAAGGACCTGCACACATACAACTCAAACACAACATCAAATACACCTTAATTCATCTTAGTTCAAGGTCTGACCTCCTACAAATCTGAGGTATTGTGAAGACAAATCCCAATATCTCATAATAATAGTTTTAGAGTCTAAATCGTTCGACGCCAATTGCATTCCTCAAGAGACCGACATCCGGGGATTTACTCCCAACTTTATTACTTGTGCGACCGGTACGCTTGCCGTATTTTACGCGCATCAAGTTTTTGGCGCCGTTGCCGGGGAATGCAACTATTGAACGATCATGATTTCTGGAAGTATTGGTATAAGAGTTAGTGCTTTTTGATTTTTGTTTCTTTGTTTTGTTGCTTCAGTGGATGCAGGGACGTGCTGCAAGAGATCTCGTTACTTACGATCCTGAGATCGAGCGAACACTTCGTGCGTAAAGGCGTGCCGCTGCTATCAATCCAATCACAATGGGAGATCAGTTGAACAATGGCAACGGAGTTCGTGTTGGAGGGAACCTCCATGATAACCGGAACGGGGATGAGAATGAGGTGAATCCGTCGCATGCCCGAACTATGAGAGACTACACCACCCCCACTGTAGGGAGCATTTACCCCGGTTCGGACCGGCGATCGCAAACCAGCAGTTCGAGATCAAACCAGCAATTTTTAACATCATCCGGAACAACGCACAGTTCTCCGGAATGGCCACGGAGGATGCCCATCTTCACTTGGCAGACTTTTCGGAAATCTACGCTACTTTCCGCTATGCTGGGATTTCTGATGATACGGTCAAGCTCCGTCTCTTCCCCTTCTCTCTACGTGACAAAGCCAAGTCATGGCTTCATACCCTTCCTCCTGGAACTGCCACAACCTGGGAGGCCCTTACCACAAAGTTTCTAGCCAAATTCCATCCGGTCGACCGTATCGTGAACTTGAGACGGGCCATCGCTAATTTCAGGCAAAACGACCAAAAGAGCTTAGCGGAAGTTTGGGAGCGCTTCAATGAGTTGCTGCGGAAGTGCCCCAACCACGGATTCCAAACGTGGAATCTCGTGGAAAGCTTCTACTTCTCCATCGAACCTCAACACCGCGTCATGGTTGATGCCGCCTCTGGTGGAACAATTATGAACCTTTCTCCTGAGGATGCTTTGAGAGTTTTGCAGGACACCGCCACGCACAGCACCTTTTGGACCGCAGGAAGGAATACCACCCGTGGGACTAGTGGAGTCTTTTCTGTGGAAGCATCAAGGCCCGCTGTTGCTGCTCCGGTGTTAGCCATTTCGTGTCAAGGATGCGGAGGAACCGATCATCATAGCTTTGAGTGCCTTGGAGCGGAGGTAACGTATGACCCCGCCTTTTCCAATGAAACTGTTAATTTTATCGCGAATCAAAACAGGGGCGCGCCTTATGGAAATATGTATAATCCGGGTACGAGAAATCACCCGAACTTTTCGTGGAATCAAAACGCACCGGGCCAACGATGGCAACCGGGGCAGCATCAAAATGATGCCTCCGCCTTCGGAAGTCAACCGCGGCCGCCTTACCCGAATTACCCCCAAGGGCCCCCAGCCGTAAAAACCAATTCATTGGCTGAAATGTTTGAAAGATTTGTTGAAGTTTCCCAGACGAACATGACAAACCAAGCCGCTTCAATGCGCAAGCTTGAGGCACAGTTGGGCCAATTGGCTCAAATGGTCTCCGAGCGCACTCATGGTACTCTCCCAAGCAACACCGAAAAAAATCCCCACGAACAAGGGAAAAGCCTTGGGGAGGAAAGGCTGGGGAATAACAACGAGCTCGTGATTAGCTGTATGATCAACAATGTTGAAACCACTGCTTTATGTGATTCTGGAGCATCTAGCAACATCCTCACTCTGCAGGATGTCGCGAAGATGCAATTGCAAATAAACACCGAAGACTGGAAATCACTTATTTTAGCTAATGGAAATGTGGTTGATACTGATGGTGGTGTGAGGGAAGTTGAGATCAAGGTTAATGACAAACATTTTACCACTAATTTTCAGGTCTGGGACCAAAAGAAAATGACTCCATTCCAATACTCGGTGTCCCATTCCTGATGGCCAGTGGCGCATCCCTGGATTTTTCCAAAGGACACGTCACCTGGCCGGCCGATGATTTCACCCTCGATGATACTTCCGTACACCCCTCTCTTGTTCAAAACGACGTTTTTCTGAATAGTGCAAATTTCAACGAAGATTCTGGAATCCAAGCCTTGAAGGCAACCCTTACGGATGAGAAAACAAAGGGGGGATTGACCGAGACGATTGATGAGAAGAATGACTTATTGACCACGAAGATGTTCGAGTGCATCAAAGATACGGCGACTGTGCCATCTCCCACCGATGCTGTTGTTGAGCATGACAGTCCTAGTCCCATGAGGGAGAAATCCCTAGACATCTATTCTTGTAATAATATTCATGACTGTGCTAAGCGTTCTGTCGCTTGGGTTGATCCGATCGCCGTCACGGTGCCGGAAATGACGCCATCGATCATAAAATCTGGGAAAACTGTGGAATCCACTCCTTGGAAGTCTCCATCGGTTGAGAAGCTGAAGAAGGCCAAGCACTTGCGCGATAAGCGTTATTCTTCACTCCGGCGCGAAGACATGCACCATCTGAGCAAGGGGAAATCCCCTTCTCAAGATGCTATGAAAAATTCTGCTTCTCCTTCGCTCTCCATCGAAAAGGCTTACCAGAAATTGGCATATAGCTGATTGCTTCTTTGCCGCTCTGCCTCGCTTTTCTGCTTTTTCTCCTAGTTGTTTTGGGACCTTACTTCGCTCTCTATTCCGTAGCTTTTATTTTGCTGCAAAAACATTATATACAACTGCTAATACAGGTATTTGGTCCACCTTAAGGACGGTAAACAAAAGGGCTATTCGGGAGACAACCCAAGCTTGGACCTTTTGGTCCCCTCGTTTATGCTTTTTATTTTAAGTTTTCTATTTTTTTGTATTTTCTGTTGTTCGGCCTAATTCGCAGGTTCAGCTTATCTTTTGTGCGAAGCAGCAACTCCCGCGAATCATCACGCATTCTTCTGGTATGCTCCCCTCTTTGGAGCATAGGTACTCTCTCTCGCTTCAGATTTCATTCCTTGGTTGAATGTCTATTTTACTTGCTTATGTTTTTCATTCAAGTCTGGGGGGAAGAGCCGCCTGTGCACTCCACGAGCACATTTAATTTCGCATACCAGTAGTTTTCCTTTTTGCTTCATTGTTTTCGACTCCTGCTGCACACACTTTGGCACCCACATGAGCGCGCACTTGACCACGCTTGCGGCTCGAGTTGATGTATTATTTTGTGTAAACTTTAAGATGGTGGTGCTGACGTAGGATTTTGATTTAGAGTAGTTCGAAACTCATGCAGTGCTCCTAATCGAATGCTCACGTTGTGTAGAAATCGTATAGATTCAGTTTTTCTTTATGCTTGCAATTTATATTTTTTTTCTGCACTCGTAAATATTGTCTGTCCTACTCAAATCTATGAATGCGGAGTAATCACTCGGTAGTGTAGGAATGTGTGTTGGCGTCGCTAGCTTTGTATTGCTCGAGTCGGGAGGACAGATCACTTTTCTCGGTGACTAAGAACTTGCCCCAGGCTACTTTCGAAGCATTGGTGCACGGTTAGTCGAGCGTGAGCGTGATGTAGGCTATCACTTTGGCCCGGTTGAGCCTTGCACCCGTCCTAACATAGCCCTCGCTAGCCCCGTTGAGCCTACCTTCCTTTTGTTTCAGCTCCACACTCAATTCACCAATGCCTCAAGCCAATCCTAGTCGCACACCCGCGTCGAGCTCTAGTTCCAAGCATTTTCTCGTTGGGTTGTTGATATGGGAGGTGGTTTTGTGAATAATGTGGATTTGCCATCAAGTTTTTGGCGCCATCTTGTTATATTTGCTGAAATTCAAGAATTTGAAAAAGAAAAAAAAATTATAAAAGCAAAAATTGTGAAAAAGAAACGAAAAAGAGAAAATAAAAAGTATAAATGAAAATCTGTTTTTGAGATATCTGTTTTGGGGTAGGCGGTGCACACACCCATGTTGTAAAAACCAGGTCTGGGGGTGTGGTGCACTCGCATTCATTTTGCTAGTGAGAAATCTGTATTTGTACGAGCTCCGTTGGGTTGTGCGTAGCCTTCGTTTTCATCTTTTTCAACCATACCTACGTCTACACCCAAGCCCCAACTCTTCACCTAAAGTCCTACAGATTTATGCTCGAGTCGAACCAGTATCATGGAGAAAGTGTGAACGGGCAAGCATATGGTCCCCGACATTGGTGGATTCCTTTGGAGGTGATCACGAGCCCCGCTCTTTGGCAATGCTCCGCCATCCAACTTGCCTATTTTCTTCCTACACATGACCACGGTATTCTCCGGAAATTTAATCTTTGAGTAGTGACAGTATTTATTTACGTTTGTCGAAAATTATAAATTTCATAGCCTGATTAAAAACTCCTTCTATTATATTTTCTATGCACTTGTGTTTCTCGATTTCTCGTCCTACTGTATTTTGAAATTGCTACGTCAGCTAGCCATTTTTGAGTCAACAAGGTGATTATTTACCCGGGACGTGCAAATGGTTAAGTCTGGGGGTGTGATGAGTCCCTATCTTATACCTTATTTTGGACTCATCTTGGCCTTTTTCCTCTGCTTTGCACTATCTTTTAGCGCCATTAGTACTTCTTTTAGTTAGCTACGGCATTCCACGCCCTGTGCACCTTTTTGCCCATTTTTGTGCTTGTGTGCATTTACATTCTTGTTACGATTATTATTGTTTGCTGGGACTGCCACGATCGATGTCCCGTACAGTTTTCCTGCAGGTTTTGGGGATCGTGAGGGCATTCGGGATAGGCGTTTCACTGTTTTTGGCAATGGAGTCAGTGGTCGTGCGTTTTTACCCACGCACGACCATCGACCTCCTGGCGCACGATCACTGATCGTGCGCCCAGCCCGGACTTATTTGTGAAAACTCTGTATTGAACTTTCCGCACGATCACTCGCCATACCGCGCATGACCACAGCTCGTGCGCCGACCGATCGTGCCCAGTCATACCCCATTTTACAAAAGTTTTGTCTGGCTATTTCCGCACGATCATCAGCATTGCCTCGCACGATCACTGATCGTGCGCTGTTGATCGTGCGTGACCATTGATTTTCTGATGCAGATCTACAGGTTGCTCGCGCACGGGCGCTGACCTTGGTCGCGCACGACCACTGGTCGTGCGCTAGTGGTCGTGCGCCCTATTTATTATGCAAGCTATAAAATGCCCTGTTCCGCGAATTAGGCCAACGAGACACATTACGGAACCTCCGCCAGTCCGCCATTTCGCCCTCCAGCAGTTCCATTCGCCTCCACCTTCATACCCATCATCGGGAGGACCTTCTCCGGCGATTCCAAAGCATTCCGCATCCTCCGGTGACCCTCCCGGCCATTGAAGCATTCTTCTCCGAGCTTTCCACCAAGGAAGAAGACGAAGCATACCTAGAGAACGGAATTACAGGCCCTCGAGGTGACAGCTCGGTGGTACCGGAAGCCCTCCTCGGACTGCGCTTGGAAGCGGATTGACAAGCCGCACCTCCGGCCAACAACCGCGGTGGATCTTCAATCTCGTGGTTTTGCATTTTCTCTCTTTTTGTTGCATGGATTGTTTATGCATGTAATGAACATAAATTTCTAGTGTTATATTAGATCATTTGTGTTTCATCGTGCTTGTGAGAATTATCCTTTGATGCGCCTCGCTCCATCTCGCTCCACTCCACACGTTCGTTTCACTCAATTTCACTCCGCACTAATCACCTCACTCGCTAGACTTCCGTCCACTCACCAACCGAAGTACGGCATCGCGGCCGCTACATCCACCTCGCCTTGAGAAGCGGTTATTGTGACCTGCATAGTTTACATTAGTGTAGTCGGTCGTAAGAGCACCAACCAAAGCCCCCTTCTCTTTTTGTTTATTTCAATTAACTCTCATAACAATAGTTTTAGAGTCTAAATCGTTCGACGCCAATTGCATTCCTCAAGAGACCGACATCCGGGGATTTACTCCCAACTTTATTACTTGTGCGACCGGTATGCTTGCCGTATTTTACGCGCATCAACAACAACACGAAAATTAGAATGTACAAAAAATACAAACTTCAAGTATTGAGAACCCGATGTCCCTCTTCGTTCGTTGAAGCGTTCTTGATGAAGATGAAGAGTCCACGACCAGAGCACTCTCTTGGAGAGGATCTTCCTGAGAACGGCGGAGGCAAATGATTGCGGCGGCGATACTTTGTAGATCCAAATTTCTTGACAAAGCAAGCAAGGTCTACCAACGATCTTACTCGGATCGATCGTCTCAATCGGTTCGGAGGGGAGAAATGTTCCCATGTAACAAACCGAGAGACAAGGGATCTCGAGAGAGAGACATAAGACGCGTTTCTTAGCTTTAGTTCTGTCATCGAGAGATCACTCAAGATTAGCGATCCGCAGTGGCGACTACTTTGCGAGTGGCGACGGCTTACGAGCGACGATGGCGACGGGAGGAAGTCCACGATCGGCTAGGTCACCTCGTGGGCCATAATTCTTTCTCGTTTTCTTCGCTCGATGATTGATCCTGCGTAACTACAAAATAGGCAAATATATATACTGTAGATCAACCCTACAAGACCGTTGTGGGCCCCACAAGAAGAAACCCTAAGCCCGGTCTAATCACCGCCTGTTATCTTGGTTCGGTCCAGCGAGTAGATAAAAATCGCCTAAGGAAAATTCGGCGGGAATCATTGGTGATTCCCGTCGAAGTAGGAGGGAATCACTCATGATTCTCGTCAAATTATCCTTGGTAGAGTTTCAGTTGAAAAGCTTGCCATCCGGAGGGAATCGGCGAGAATCAAGACCATTCTCGACGAATCGGCGAGAATGCAGTCATTCTCGACGATTCGGCGAGAATCAGTTAATGATTATCGTCGATTCTGACTTATCAAAATTCTTGAAGGCGTACTGTCAGCCGGATGCAGTCGGTGGGAATCGGCGAGTGATTCTCAATGATTCGACGAGAATCACTAGTGATCCCCGTCGAATCGGCGAGAATCACTTAGTGATTCCCGTCGAATTTTCCTTAGGAGATTTTTCTTCTTTCTTCCCATGACTTCGTCTTTGACCCATCCTTGCTCCTCTTCTGCTCTTGATCTATCTCAACCCTGTACTTGAAAATAAGTACACTCCAATAGAGAGAGCACACATGAGTCAACACACTGATCTGCTGAACAAGGGATTACGTTGCGCAGACTCGTGTATATTAACCCACTGCACCCTGACATTGGTGTGTACTTAGCATAGAATAGCTGCAAGCACAATCTTGAAGAAATATCGTCAAATACATTATGAATTCATCTTAGCTTGACCGGAGGCCTCTTCAAATCCAGGTAATTGTGGATATAATACCCAACAATTTCCCCCTATTTGAAGAAGCCAAAATCCTACTAGCTAAGATGAATTACACCAACTCGAGTAATATACATACCAAAATAAGAGAGACAAGACACATAATATTAAAAGCATACAGAACAACACTTGAGTAAACATGAGATCATATATATATATATATATCCAAAAAAATTGTTCATATATAAATACATGAAGAGATATACATGCATAAAGAAAATGACAAGCCAAAATCCCAAGGCTATTTCTCCTTAGCTAGATCATCCTTCAGTTGTTGAGCTAAGAACTTCTTGCTTTGTCTCTCAAAATACTCATTGGGCTTCAGATAGTACCTGAGGGGAGGAGCTTTATGTTCCACAGCGTTAGTCCTGAAAAATATATTTCGTTTAGCTTCATATTCTTTGTGCAGCTCCCACTCATATTGATTATATACTTCATTTCGATTAATTTCCCCCCGCTGTTGTAGCATAAAAGTGTCCAATATAATACTCCTCGAGATAGGACTCCATCATTCATTTTGCACTTCAATCTCCTTCAATCTTACTTTCTTCTCAGTTGGAGTCTCTTTGGACGTCCATTCTTGGAGTTTTCTTTTTTCCTTTCGCTATGGCTTCCTGGTCAAACATGGCACTGCGAGCAGCTTTGGCAGCAGCCCTAGCAGCCTTCCTGATCTCAGCTTCACTCAATGGAACCTCCTCAGCACTTGCAACCTCATCAGCAGCAGTGGTAACCTCATCAGGAGAAGGAACCAGAATTGGAATTTGTATACTGATGCTTGCTGAACTAGCGAGTGATAGCTATGAAAAACATACTTATTTGACTGTTTGAAGTTTTCGACCATGATTTGTTCTAGCCCTGCCATCTTAGCTGTATAATCATTCTCGCCCTTTTTGGCTTCGAGGGTAATGGAGTTTGCATAAGAATGCAGTGACTCATCTATATGCTTTACAGTCTTAGTGAACTCAGTTAGAAGGGAAGTCTGATTTACGTTGAGAGTCACCATGTTGACATCGAATAACTTGATGTTGTCGGCTACAACTTGTGCATTTTGGTTCACCACTGCTAGATCAGCTGTGTTCTTCTGGAGTCCTTGCATTAGAAGATTTACTGCAGTGCCGGTCTCTGCATACTTGGCATCAAACTTCTGTTTCATCAGATCCAGTTTATGATTTATTTCCACAACATTCTTAAGCATTAGCTCCTCAGATTGTTTAATTCATTTTAGCACTTTGTTGTGAGATTGTTAAAAAGAAGTTTTCAGTTCATCCACTATACCTTGAATGATATTCACCGTGTGATTTGCCAGGTTTGGTCTTAGTGGATTACCCTGAGACATGCCTTGGTCGTGCTCTTCTGTAGATTCACTGGGAGAGCTTGACAAGTTCACAGTCTCCAGTGGGGGGATTGGGGCAGCCTCTGTAGTTTTTTCATGTATACTTATCATCCTTTGTTGAGAGGACTCCCCCTCCATTGCTGCACCAGATTACTCAAAAACTTTCAATGGAGCCTATTCCTCAGAGGGGACTTCAACATCACCCCGCGTCTCTACCATCACCCTCATGGTCGTTTCATTTTAAAATACTTCATCATTCACCTCATCAGCAGCATCATTTTCTATATCATCATCGTCAACTGAAGCATTTTCCATGTCCTCCTCGTCTTCCTCCTCTTCAACCTGATCAATGGCGAGGGTACCTACTACATCCTTTGCAATCTGGGTAATGTCAGTGACTGCATTTGCATGTTTTGAACCTGAGACTTCCATCCTGAGGGCATCAGAAGGAATGTGTAACGAATCCCCCTCAGATCCTGCATGCAGCAAATCAGGAACGTCACTGGGTTCATCCAAGGGACTTCGGTATTCTAGAGCTCTGTTATCTTCATCATCATGGGCTTCAGCCACACCTGCTTGACCAATCTTCCTTTCCCATCTGTCAAACACACTGGAGTCCATTTTCTTCAAGTAGTGGAGAGGAACTCCCTTACTCATGTCAAACCTGTCTCCATCCATTTGATTGAGGTACAGGCTGATGATCATCCCAAAGTTGGGGGTTCGAAGAGTATCTTTAATCTTCTCAAAACGCATGGCCCCCTAGTTGTATCTTTTTATACATACTACGGCCACCAGGATTTTGAACATATCACTAGAGATATGATCGTAGGAGCCCGGTTTGCAGATCAGGACCTTCCCAATGATATCAGATAGAAGTTTTCCTTCCTCATTCATGTCCTTGCGTTTTATGGCCTTTGTCCCTCGAGCGAGTCCACAGAATAGGAGAGTCCTGGCACGATCATCTTCCTCCAGGTAGTCCTCTTGTTCAAAACTGTTGAGCTGCAAATGTCGTTACAATTTTTCGGCAGACATCTTGATCCGTAGAACAACAATCTTACTCTTAATCACGGTATCCTCATTCCGTATCTTTGCGGTTGCAAAGAATTCAAGCACTTCTTTATCCAGAATCTTGCACGGGTGCTGTTGCGCGCTAGGGTTCAAAGAATATAATGCAACCGAACTAGCAATCTAATAAGGCAAGTATACCTATTGAATTGTAGCTCGGGGACACAAGTGTCGTATTGAAATCCGGCAACTGTTGAGTACGCTTACTCACCCGAAAACTATTATCTTATCGACGGAAAAACTAGGGTTTTAGAGAATCTAATTGCAAGGAAGGAAGTAAAGCTAAAGCTAGAGAGAGAGCTATTACAGTTAATTAAAAAACATAAGAAAATCGATTACTACGAAAGGTTGAAAATATGAAATGGAAATGCACTCGATCAAGAATCACCTCGGCTAAAGACGATTAAGAAAATGCAATAAAAATCTAAACTTAATAGGATAAAGGTCCTTGACCGTGGAGGTTTCTAAAGCTTGAACACGCTTCTCTCGAAGTCGTGCCAACTGAGTTTAGGAAGGTCCGACCGACTCTCGTCTAAATCGGAGGCCTAAAACTCGCTTTACGCGATGAACCCCACTATTGGATTTTACTCCAATCCGGGAGATTTGGACGTCTGCCTCTCTCGAGGGGTGCGTACAACTCCCTTTACTCTTGAATGCTCACTTCATTCTATCAGCCTCTCGGCTAGCCCAGAATGAAAGCAAAGGTGGAGGGTATATATCGATAATATACCTCCAACCCATGATTAATCAAGAGTAATTCAAGGCCCTAACCTAAAAAGAAAAGATTAATTAAAATATCATAACTTAATCACTCTAACCTCGGATCATCAAGATCGAGTACAAGGAGGATTAGTTAATCATAATGGATTGGAGGAGGGGGGATGAGTAGTAAAGCATATAAAAGGAACAATCGTAAAGGAAGAGCACTTATATTAATTAAAAGGAGCAAGTTACACTAATGAAATTGAAATTAAGAGTGCATGAATTAAAGTCCAATTCTAGCCCTATATTAAGCAATAAGAAAAAGAAAGATTACAACAAAAGCTAAGACAAACTAAAAACTAAACTATGGTTAAACAAAAATTACAAAGAGAGAGAGAGAGAGAAGCATAAAAAAGATCAAGAAACAAAGGGGCAGCACCTCCCCCACTCAACCAAAGCTTCCTGAAATGGAAAGGGGGGGTCTGAATTTATAGGAAAAATTCTCGGGTTGGTCACACCCTACGACACGCCCTAGGGGTGGCGTATCAGGGGGCGTGACATGTACGAAGTTGACCTTGGGCTATGGATTCTGGCGGGAGGGATGATTGCTTCTGTACGTCGGTTGACACGCCCTAGGTCACGCCCGTGTGGGTGGGGCGTGACACGTACATCGCGTCGAAATCATTGGTCGGAAATCCGTCAGTCGTCAGAAAAGTTGATGTCATGCCCCAGGTCACGCCCATGACGGGGGGCGTGACAGTACTGTTGCGTGCTGTGGCGGAACCTGCATTCAATGCGGCGGCTGGCTTTGCGGCAGAGCGCGACACGCCCTTGGTCACGTTTGGAGACACGCCCGGGGAGGGCTTGTCAGGGGGGCATGACAGCCGTTTTGTTCGTTTTTCTTTCCCTTCCAGCAGGAGTCCTCGGGATCGGGTGACACGCCCAAGGTCACGCCCAGGGAGGGCGTGACAGAGGGGCGTGCCAGGTTATTTTTGACCAATTTTCTAGAAACCTTCAAAAAGACAAGAAAAAGTCAGTAGTAATAATATTTACATAAAAATGATAAAAAATAAACTTCTAATAGACATGATTTGTACAATATAAAATAGAAAATATGATAATAGTTTAGGCTACAAAACGTATTATCAAATTCCCTCAAGCTTAAGCTTTGCTTGTCCTCAAGCAAAAATATAAAAACAAGATAATCATAAAAAAGAACTAATCAAAAAGTTCTAATTATGCCTACACAAGTAATATGCAAAATTCTAAGTAAGGAAAAGGTGAAGTGTAAATCTAAAACAATTATTTAGGTATGGTAAAATTTTTATAAACTTTACTTAATAAAAACAAATCATCCAAAATTTTAACGAAAATTTTTAAATAGACTTAAGCAAAGCAACGAAAATGAAAAAAACGCATTGAGTTGTTAGTTGATCCAAGCAACGCATTATAATTATATCAATTTAATTAACAAAAATCTAAGTTTAAATCCAAAACTACCACTGATTTACTATTCTTATTTTCTTAGTTGTTAAATAAGATTAAAAAGGCGAGAATCAAAAGGACTTAAATAGGACAGAAACGTTTGGTTTAGGAATATGATTAGGAGTGGAACTCAAAGATAAACGTGAAGGCTTAAAATCACACTAAACTAGAGCAAAGAGTTTCAAAAAATTTCATAAATATATATACTTTTTTTTCTTTCTTCTTTTTTTCATTTTTTTTATATTTTCAAAACAAAGGCCATAAATATTTTTATTTTCCTTTTGAATTGGCCAAACAAAAATAAACATAACTTTTGAGCATACTTTTTTCAAAAACCTTTCTCCCACAAAAATCACAAATTATCCTATAAAAATCGTGAAAATATTTTATAAAACTCAAAAAGGCTAGTGTGATTAGATAGGTTGGAAATTTTGGCTTTTGTGAAAATGAAATGAAGGGAGGAGCTATCAAATAAAATCGGAAAAAGGCTCAAAAACGGCTAACTAGTGGTAAAAGTTTTTAGGTTGGCAGGAAAGCTCAAACGAAAACCAAAACGGCCTAAATCATTTTCACGCTTTTGAATTTATTTAAAACAAAGGTTTGAAAAATTTCAAAAAGCGAGTCCTAGATAATAAAAGAAGATTGATGAAATTACTTGAAAATAGAAATAATAGGTGACTTGGATCATTCACATCTACTACGCTATTCAAAAGTTGACTTTACAAAAATTATTCAAAAACAAAAAAGAAAATAGTGGATGATGAATTTTTGAGAAAGTAAAGGAAATAAAAAACAAAAAACCATAATAGAAATGCGAGTTTTAGAAAAATATTTCACCTTAACATGCTACCGTGAATTAGAAACACAACATGGCCAATATTTTACTTGTGAAACATAATTAAAAAAAACGATTAGAAATATTATAATTAACTAAGTTGTTTATAGGAGATTTTGAGTAAAACAAAAACAAAAACTAGGGGTACTATCGAAATACCAAAATGTCTAAACTATTCAAAAACACAATTTTTTTTTGATTTTGTGAAATATTCTCTTTTTTTTGGATTTTGGAAATATTTTCTATTTTTTTTTGGAATTTTAAGATATTCATTTTTTTTTGATTTTGGAAATATTTAAGAAGAATAAAAAAAGGAAAGAAAAAGTATTTACACTAAGCAAAAATGAAGGAGAATGTCCTCCCCCAAGCTTAAAATCGACATTGTCCTCAATGGCAAAAGAAGGGGATTGGAGAAGGAGAGAAAAATAAAGTACAGAATTGAAAGACAGGTACTTCCCTGGATATATTTGCTTTGAAAGCTGAGTGATGTCGCTCCCCCGAATGTCTTCTTTGGACTTCGTGATGGATTCAACAACGTTGGAGCAGGCGATCGCAAAAGCTTCAGCTTGTCGGAGCCGTCCGAGGCCAAAAATTATAAAATAAAGAAAACAGAAAAAGATTACTTGGGTTGCCTCCCAAGAGCGCCCTTTGTTTAAAGCGTCGTTGAGCTCGACGCATCAAAAAATAAATTGTCCAAAAATATTATTGTCCAGAAATAAAATTGTTTTTAGCAAAAATTAAAAGTTCAAAGTTAAAGTTCGTGAAGCAGAAACTTAATAATGTTTGAACTGACATCATCATCACCAGAAAAATAGAGTTTAAGACGCTGGCAATTCACTTTTAAATTACCCTTATCAGGGTGAGAAATTAAAACAGTTCCATAAGGAAATACTTCTAAAACAGAAAACGGGCCAGACCAGCGAGATTTTAATTTGCCCGGAAATAAACGTAAACGAGAATTATATAAAAGGACTTGGTCGCCCGGCTTAAAGTTTTTAGGGTGCCTTAAGTGTTTATCATGTAAACGCTTCGTCCACTCTTTATAAAGTTTATTATTTTCATAAGCATAAGAGCGCCACTCATCGAGTTCATTTAGTTGAAATTTTCGAAGGTCACCGACTGAGTTAGGATAGACGTTTAAAAATTTTAAGGCCCAAAAGGCACGGTATTCTAACTCTACGGGCAGATGACACGATTTTACATAGACAACCCGATACGGCGTACATCCGAGGGCGGTTTTGTACGCTGTTCGGTAGGCCAATAGAGCATCGTCAAGTTTGGCTGACCAGTCTTTCCTAGAAGTTGAAACAGTCTTTTCTAATATTCTTTTTATTTCTCTATTAACTAATTCGACTTGTCCGTTAGTTTGGGGGTGGTAGGCACTGGAAATCTTATGTGTAACGCCGTATTTGGTAAGGATTTTTGAAAATTGTGCGTTACAGAAATGGGAACCCCTATCGCTAACGATTGCGCGAGGTGTACCGAATCTAGAAAATAATTTTTTAAAAAACGTGACTACAACTCGGGAGTCGTTCGTAGGAAGAGCTTGGGCCTCAGCCCATCGTGAAACATAATCAACAGCAACTAAAATAAATTTGTTTCCGAAGATAGAAGGAAGGGGGCCAACAAAATCAATTCCCCAGAGGTCGAAAATTTCGCACTCTAAGAAATAATTTTGCGGCATTTAATTTTTATTAGAAATGTTGCCCGACCGTTGGAAACTATTACACCTGCTCACAAAGGCTTGCGCGTCTTTAAACAATCTAGACCAGTAAAAACCCGCACAAAGCACTTTGTGAGCTGTGCGAGCAGCTTGATAGTGCCCACCTGTCGGACCTTCATGCAAATGTTTTAGAATATCAATTCCTTCATCATAAGAAACACATCTCCTTATCACTTGATCCGCACAGATTCTGAAAAGATGCGGGTCTTCCCAAAAGTAGTTCTTCAGCTCAGAAAAGAATTTCTTCTTTTGCTGAGAGGAGAACTCTTTTGGAAGCACCCGGGACACTAGATAGTTGGTGATGTGCGCGAACCAAGGAGAAGTAGATGTGTTAACTAAAAGCAGCTTCTCATCAGGAAAATAATCATTAAAAGATTTTTCATTTAAATTTTCTATAAATGGGTTATCTAATCTGGATAGATGGTCGGCGGCCAAGTTCTCGGCTCCTCGCTTATCACGGATCTCTAAGTCAAACTCCTGGAGGAGTAAGACCCAGCGAATCAAGCGAGGCTTGGCATCCGTTTTGGCAAGAAGGTACTTGAGGGCCGAGTGGTCCGTAAAAACAATGATTTTTGAAAGTGTAATGTAAGGGCCAAATTTATCAAATGCGAATACTACAGCTAAGAGCTCCTTCTCGGTTGTGGTGTAATTTTCTTTTGCAGATGTGAGGGTTTTACTAGTGTAATTAATGGGGTGGAAGTTTTTAGATATGCGTTGACCTAATACGGCTCCCACCCCAAAACTACTCACATCATACATAATCTCGAAAGGAAGGTCCCACAACGGAGCTATCATAATTGGTGCGTTAATTAACTTTTCTTTAATTGATTCAAAGGCAGAAATACAAGAGTCATCAAAAATGAATGGAGCATCTTTTTCTAAGAGATGGGTGAGGGGCTTAGTGATCTTGGAGAAGTCCTTTATAAAATGACGGTAAAAGCCAGCGTGGCCTAGGAAACTTCTTATAGCTTTTATGTTTGTAGGCGGCGACAACTTCTCAATAACTTCAATCTTGGTAACGTCTACCTCAATACCTTTAGCAGAAATTTTATGACCCAAAACTAACCCTTCCCTCACCATAAAATGGCATTTTTCCTAATTTAGGGCAAGGTTAGTTTCTTCGCATCGTTCTAAGACTTTTTCGAGGTTTTCTAAACATCTATCGAAGGAATCGCCGAACAAGGAGAAATCGTCCATAAATACTTCCATAATGCTTTCTACGTACTTGTCAAATATTGCAAGCATACATCGCTGGAATGTAGCTGGCGCATTGCACAATCCAAATGGCATTCTTTGGTAAGCGAAGGTGCCGAAGGGACAAGTAAACGTAGTTTTCTCTTGGTCCTTGGGAGAGATGGGTATTTGAAAATACCCCGAGAGGCCATCAAGAAAACAATAAAAGCTATGGTCGGAGAGACGTTCTAAAATCTGGTCGATAAATGGCAAACGAAAGTGGTCCTTGTGGGTGGCGTCATTCAACTTACGATAATATATACACATACGCCAACCCATCACCGTCCGTGTCGGGATTAATTCATTATTCTCATTACTAACTACAGTTATCCCTCCCTTCTTTGGAACTACCTGAACGGGGCTAACCCACTTACTGTCCGAAATAGGGTAGATAATTCCTGCGTCTAATAATTTCATAACCTCGCCCTTAACTACTTCTTTCATATTCGGGTTTATACGATGCTGAGGTTGAATAGAGTTACGCGAATTATCTTCCATTAAAATTTTATGGGTACAAGAAGATGGGCTTATGCCCATGATATCAGAAATTTGCCAAGCAATAGCCCGACGATGCTTACGTAGAACTAGAAGAAGTTTATCGTTTTGCGTATCCGTGAGGTAGGCCGAAACGATAACTGGTAACTTGGAATATTTTTCTAAGAAAGCATACTTAAGGTGTTCAGGAAGTTCTTTAAGTTCTAGGGTAGGGGGTTCTTCATAGGAGGATTTAGAGATTCTTTCTTTTTCAAAAATAATATCTTCATAAACTTTTTTATAAGGAACGTAATAAGGGGTGGGGCTAGCAGCCAAGACAGCTTCTTGTAGCGATTCAGTGGGAAGAAAAGAGGTAGAACAAAAATCAGAAAATTCTTTTTCAAACTCAGAAAGACAATCAAAAGATTCATCACTTCCCTGCAGCGATTCAGCGGGAACAGAAGAAGAAAAACAAAAATCAGAAAGTTCTTTTTCAAAGTCGGAGAGGCAGTAGGAAGATTCATCACTCACGGCGTCTATGAAAAAACATGAGTCATCATTTGCTAGGGTGTTCTTCATCGAAGGTGTGATAGAAAAAGTGAATTCGTCGTCGCCTACTCGAAGGAAGAGCTTACCATTGCTTACATCAATGATGGCTCTGGAGGTGGCAAGGAAGGGTCGGCCAAGGATCAGGGGAACCTCGACGTCTTCTTCGATGTCCAAAATGACAAAGTCCACCGGGAAGATGAACTTGTCTACTTTTACTAGAACGTCCTCCACTATTCCTAACGGGTACTTGACGGATCTATTGGCTAGCTGGATACTCATACGCGTGGGGTTAAGGCTACCAATTCCTAGCTTTTTAAACAACGAAAAGGGCATCAGGTTTATACTCGCGCTTAAGTCGGCTAACGCGTGTTTAACAAAAAGATCACCGAAGACACACGGGATAGAGAAACTACCCGGGTCACTGTTTTTCTTCGGCAAACCGTTTGTTAAAACAGCGGAGCACTCGGCGTTTAGTGTGACGTGCGAAAGATTCTCTAACTTCTTCTTGTTGGTGAGGAGGTCCTTAAGATACTTGGCGTATTTCGGCATCTGCGAAATAGCCTCGTGGAAGGGAAGATTAATGTGGATTTGCTTGAAGATCTTTAAGAAGCAAGAGTACTGATCATCTTGACGTTGTCTATTAAGTTCGGAGGGGTATGAAGGAGTTGAATTATTTTTGAAGATGGGTGGTGGAGTGAGATTTTTTTCTAAAACAGGGGTGATAACTTCTTCAGTAGAGGGTGGAATTTTTAAAACGGGAGCGGAGCTTTGATTTTAAAAGGTGGGAGCGGAGCTTGCCTCGGGCTCTTCACTTACAATACCGGAGACTTGCTTCCCACTCCGAAGTGTTATAGCTTTCGCTTGCTCTCTCGAGTTGGGTTCAGTATTGGAAGGAAGAGACCCTGCGGGTCGCTCAGAAATTATTTTCGCGAGCTGTCCTACCTGATTTTCTAGACTTTTTACGCTTCCGGTTAAAGTTCTTATAGTAGCGTCATTTGTGGTGATATATTTAGAAAGTAATTTCTCCAAGCTTAGAGGTTTTGGATAATTTTAAAGAGGTGGTGGTGGTGGTGGTGCAGAAAAATCATTTTGCGGTGGTGGGCGCATCGCATTCGATGGATTACTCCATGAAAAGTTCGGATGATTTCTTAAAGCAGGGTTATAACTATTCGGAAAATTAAAACCAGGAGGATGAAAATTCGCAGTAGAAAAATTATTAAAAGCAGTTCTAGGAATATTATTAACATAATCTAAATGTTCTGGATTAAGGGTTGCATATTCCCATACCTGAGGGGCGGAGGCAGTAGTCATCTCCGTGATTTTTTTGCTTAGGATTTCTACTTGCAGAGCGAGCTGGGAGACATTGTCCACTTCATAGATACCTGCAGGCTTGTTCGGGCGAGACCTAGGCACATTCCACTGATAAGTGTTCATGGCCATGTCCTCAAAAATCTCAAGAGTTGCTTCCGGGGTCTTATGATTTAAAGTACCGCCAGAAGCTGCGTCTATCATTTGCTTCGTGCTTTGATTTAGCCCGTTATAGAACGTCTGCACTTGTAACCATACAGACAGTGCGTGATGTGGGCATCGTCTTAATAATTCTTTAAATCTCTCCCAAGTTTCATATAGGGTTTCAGAGTCTATTTGTCCGAAGACAGAGATGTCGTTCCTAAGTTTTGCAGTTTTAGCTGGCGGAAAATACTTCACGAAAATTTTTTCAGTTAATTCATTCCAGGTGGTTATGCTATTTTTAGGTAGAGTGTTAAGCCACTGCTTAGCTTTAGTTTTTAAAGAGAAGGGGAAGAGTCTTAGCCTGATTGCATCATTTGTGACACCATTTATCTTGAAGGTGTCGCAAATTTCAAGAAAGCTTGCTATATGTGCGTTCGGATCTTCATCTTGAAGTCCGTAAAATTGCACATATTACTGCACCATTTCAATTATGCTAGGCTTTAATTCGAAGTTATTATTTGCTATAGCAGGGCGGACTATACTAGATTCTGTTCCCTCGAGGTTCGGTCGTGCATAATAGGACATAGTCCTTTGCACGGTCTCATCTACGTTAGGTTCTTCCATTCTTAAAGTAGCAAAAGACTCGGAGTCCTCAACCGGCACTTGGATAGTAGGACCTTGAAATCACGATCTTCTCCGAAGAGTACGCTCAATTTCGTGGTCCAAGTCCAAAATAACCGACGGACTCCCGCGGGTCATGCTTTAAAAGAACAGAAAAGAGGAAAAGAAAGAGAAAAAGGATAAACTAGAGAAAAAAACTAGATTAGAAATTTTTTTATTATTTTTGAAATAGATTTTTTTTTATAGATTAACTCCCGAACTTCCCAAGGACTACCTCGTGAAGGGTTCGCAAGGTACTAGACAAGATAGTGGCACTTAAAGCCCTTTGCCCTTTTCGAGAGAATTAGGTGGCGTAGAAAAATTGTGAAGTTGGTTACTATTAATAGCGGTGATAATTTTTTTTTTGAATTTTAAAATTTAAAGAAAGAGGATGAGAAAGAGAAGAGATAAAACTAATAGGTTCGTGTTTTCAATATATCAACGGAAGTTGGTTCCCCAGCAACGGCTCCAAAAACTTATTGCGTGCTAGGGTTCAAAGAAAATAAACGCAACCGAACTAGCAATCCAATGAGGCAAGTATACCTATCGAATTGTAGCTAGGGGACACAAGTGTCGTATTGAAATCCGGGAACTGTTGAGTATGCTTACTCACACCAAAACTATTATCTTATCGACGGAAAAACTAGGGTTTTAGAGAATCTAATTGCAAGGAAGGAAGTAAAGCTAAAGCTAGAAAGATAGCTATTACAGTTAATTAAAGAGCATAAGAAATCGATTACTACGAAAGGTTGAAAATATGAAATGGAAATGCACTCGATCAAGAATCACCTCGGCTAAAGACGATTAAGAAAATGCGATAAAAATCTAAACTTAATAGGATAAAGGTCCTTGTCCGTGGAGGTTCCTAAAGCTTGAACACGCTTCTCTCGAAGTCGTGCCCAACTGAGTTTAGGAAGGTCCGACCGACTCTCGTCTAAATCGGAGGCCTAAAACTCGCTTTACGCGGTGAACCCCACTATTGGATTTTACTCCAATCCGGGAGATTTGGACGTCTGCCTCTCTCGAGGGGTGCGTACAACTCCCTTTACTCTTGAATGCTCACTTCATTCTATCAGCCTCTCGACTAGCCCATAATGAAAGCAAAGGTGGAGGGTATATATCGATAATATACTTCCAACCCATGATTAATCAAGAGTAATTCAAGGCCCTAACCTAAAAAGAAAAGATTAATTAAAACATCATAACTTAATCTCTCTAACCTCGGATCATCAAGATCGAGTACAAAGAGGATTAGTTAATCATAATGGAGTAGAGGAGGGGGGATGAGTAGTAAAGCATATAAAAGGAACACTAGTAAAGGAAGAACACTTATATTAATTAAAAGGAGCAAGTTACACTAATGAAATTGAAATTACAAGTGCATGAATTAAAGTCCTATTCTAGCCATATATTAAGCAATAAGAAAAAGCAAGATTATAACAAAAGCTAAGGCAAACTAAAAACTAAACGATGGTTAAACAAAAATTACAAAGAGAGAGAGAGAGAGAGAGAGAGAGAGAGAGAGAGAAAAGCATAAAAAAGATCAAGAAACAAAGGGGCAGCACCTCCCCCACTAAACCAAAGCTTCCTGAAATGGAAGGGGGGGTCTGAATTTATAGGAAAAATTCTCGGGTTGGTCACGCCCTATGACACGCCCTAGGGGGGGCGTGTCAGGGGGCGTGACATGTACGAAGTTGACCTCGGGCTCTTGATTCTGGCAAGAGGGATGATTGCTTCTATACGTCGGTTGACACGCCCTAGGTAACGCTCGTGTAGGTGGGGCGTGACATGTACGACGCGTCGAAATCATTGGTCGGAAATCCGTCAGTCGTAGGAAAAGTTGATGTCACGCCCCAGGTCACGCCCGTGACGGGGGGCGTGACAGTACTGTTGCGTGTTGTGGAGGAACCTGCATTCAATGCGGCGGCAGGCTTTGCGGCAGAGCGCAACACGCCCTTGGTCACGCCTGGAGACACGCCCGGGGAGGGCATGTCAGGGGGGGCATGACAGCCATTTTGTTCGTGTTTCTGTCCCTTCCAGCAGGAGTCCTCGGGAACGGGTGACACGCCCTAGGTCACGCCCAGGGAGGGCGTGGCAGGGGGGCGTGTCAGGTCATTTTTGACCAATTTTCTGGAAACCTTCAAAAAGACAAGAAAAAATCAGTAGTAATAATATTTACATAAAAATGATAAAAAATAAACTTCAAATAGACATGATTTGTACAATATAAAATAGAAAATACGATAATAGTTTAGGCTACAAAACGTATTATCAGGTGCTCAAGTATAAAGGAGAGCCCGGCTTCTTCAAGCATCAGGATAATGTTCCTAAACTCATCAGAGGCATGGGAGAAGCCGGTCCTAACCAACTCAATCCCGGTGAGGAGCCCAATCGTGGTTCGAGGAGCCATTGCAAACCTAAACAAGTAACGTCCAAGGGACTACACCCTATCAGAATCTCTAGTTTAGGAGCTACACATGACAAGTTACAAACAAGTTCGATTCAAAGCGGAATGAACGTTACGCTAGCGCATAGCAGAGTGACACCCTAGTTGGCTTGCGTCGGGATCGTTGGCAGCCAGAATGGGAGTCGACGGGAGGGTGAAAACAGACAGTGAGTCGGTACTTTCCTTGCGTCCAATAGATGTCGTTGATGAGAGCACGGAGCCGACTGAGGGAGGACTACGACGGAGTCGATGGAAGGAACGGAGGAGTGATGGAGAACACCAGGCAACAGAAGCAAGGGAGAAACTTTCGCACGACTGGCAGATTTGGCGAGATTTCTGGGAAGTTGATGGGACTTTCGCGAGTTCTGGAAGGTGAGGATTCAAACCGAGGGTTACTCTATTTAAATCAACCGAAATCTGGGGTAGCCGTTTTTCCACTGTAAAGGACATATTTCTACTGTCCGTTTTGATTTTGAATCTTTGCCCCCTTTTTCATTTCTTGGTTAGAAAACCTAGGTCGAGTTGAATGAATGTTAACCTTAGAAATAAGTACTGGGTAATTCTAGGTGAGTCAAAAGTGTAGAATTTTCGTTATAGCTTCTGGTACACGCTCCTTGATTTTCATCGGACTGATTGACACCCATTGTTATACATTATCACTTGGATATGTATATAAAGAAAAAATTCATCAGATTTCCAACTAGGGATCATTGAGGTATTAGCCTTCGTGTCCTATCATTAGGTGTGTGAACATATATGTATATATATATACATTTACTTTAGAAAGAGAATTTACATATTCGTTTGGATATATATATATATATATATATATATATATATATATATATAAGCATCTATGTAATGTGACTCAAGTTTTGAAACTGAATGCGCGTACCTGGAATCATTAAGTTGATCATTAAGATCCTCTATTTGAAATACACCAGGTATCCAGTTGGAGTACGCCATTGTTGTTAGCACTATCTCTTATCCCATATACTTGTTCCATATCATTCTTGGAACATCTCATGTCTAGGTCCCATCAAATTCCCGGGAACCTAGACTATCCTGCAAAATTTAATTACCTTACCTTAGGAACCCAATATTTATTGGGTCCTAGGTTCTTGTCAGCAAAAAATACCGAATGCCTTCCTACAGGATTCCTGTCAGGGAGGCTATCTCTAGCCAAAGGAGGTGGACATACCCTTGCCCTTGGCACAGAAGGATTGTGCAACCAATCTATGGCAAAGTGACCCACTTTGCCACAGCACCAACACTCATGAATTTTGTATCTCCTTTTCTGACCAGATCTACTGACTGAGTTAGTCATGATCTTAGGTCTAACAGGGGCAGAGCAGGTTCTGCTCACAGATTTGCCCTTTCCACCGAGATACGAGGGAGAGTGGATGGAGAACATTTTGTGATTGTCATGAGGCCTGGGAGGTGGTGCCTTCTTTTAAGTTAGCACACATCTGGGGGCCCCATGGGTACTAGCGACATGTTTCCCAACCCCCTTTCCCTGTGTACTAGGATGGTGAGAGTTACTGTGAGAGCTGGTTCCTGCAATCTCAAGAAGTGTTGAGGCTGAGGAAGAGAATACAAAAGGTTCATGATTGACCAAATGTATTTTCTCATGGGTAGCCATAACATCACTTGCACTATGGGTACTTCCACAAGAGGGTTGATCATTCTTGCAGTGACCATAGTTGTTCTTATGGTCATACCTGAAGGCATGATGTGTGCCCTTCCTACTCGGTGTGGGGGGTCTGAAAACAGTTTCCCCATTTCTCCACGATTTTATAATTCGTGAGATCCACCCATTTTCTCCCTTTCTCTTAATAGCATCTACCTTGGAAAAGTTAGATACTATTCTCTTCTAGGTCTCTAGTGAAAACTCTAGATCCGAGATTTTTGAGTCCTTCACCTTGATGGATTCCAATTGGAGATCCATCATGGTCCTCAACTGAGCAATTTCCATTGCTTGTTTCTCCACAAACAAGTTGCTCTTCTGAAGGGCACTACGAAGGGAATCAAGAGTGTCAATCATTTGATTGAAGCTGTCAATCACCCTTGCATCACTTGATGGACAACCCTCTGAACTACTCCTGTCTTCAGGAGATTCAAGAGGAAAGGAGCATGATGAGGAAGATACCTGATCCTGACTGTGATGATAAGGGGTAGCGTTAAGATCTGCAGAGACTGATGTGTCAGCTTCATCAGAACAATATTCCTCAATCTCTTCTTCAGTCTCAGATAGAGACACAGGAGCCCTGATATTGAGAGATTGGTCTTGAATTTAATCTTCAGAGATGAGGACCCCCATATATGCTTCATCCTCTTACTGGAATCAGGTCCCAGCCATCTCCGTTTCCTCCATGAGGTCAGAGATAGTTTGCCACATAGACTTTGCAGTCCTTCACTTGTCCAATCTTGAATGAGATGATCAAGACAAGACGTCAGTGATGATATGACGAATTAGCTTGTCTAGGTTGAAAAGTGAAAGCTCAGTCTCAGACATCTCTTCTGGACTCTTGGGGATTTGGAGATCTTTTCCAGATACGGAAGCCTTAATGGGAATGAAGGGACCCTCTTCCATAATGAATGATGCGCGAGGGTCAATGGCCTCAAGATGAAACATAACTCTCATCTTACAAATGGGGTAATACTCCATTGTGCAAGAAGGGAGTCTCAGAGGAGAGACATCAGAGTATAGCTCCATGCTTGAGTCTTTTCTTCTTCTTGACACTAGAACCGGGATCTTACTCAAAGTGTTAACCTTATTAACGAGCAACCTCCCTCTGATACCACTTGAAAGTTATCTAGTGTCAACTAACTTCACCTATGGGGGGGGGGGAATAGGTGATTTGTAGTCTTTTGCGGAATAAAAAATAACCTGCACAAGAAAACAACCACAACATAGAAAATCACAAAAGCAATTATAGTGGTTCCCCGATTTGGGTACGTCCACTCTCCCCCTTCGACCTATCTCCCAACAAGGGACGACTCGGTCACTTCACCAACCGGATTAAATCCAATCCTCACACTATGGAAGAAACCCTTCCACCCGAAGAGGTCACTAGTCCTCCACCACGAGTTGCACCCAACCCTTGCAACTAGGAATCACTATTCCTTTACAACAACATGAAAATTAGAATGTACAAAAAATACAAACTTCAAGTATGGAGAACCCAATGTCCCTCTTCATTCGTTGAAGCGTTCTTGATGAAGACGAAGAGTCAACGATCGGAGCACTCTCTTGGAGAGGATCTTTCCGAGATCGGCGGTGGCAAATGATTGCGGCGGTGATGCTTTGTAGATCCAAACTTCTTGACGAAGCAAGCAAGGTCTACCAACGATCTTACTCGGATCGATCGTCTCAATCGGTTTTGAGGGGAGAAATGTTCCCGTTCACCAAACCGAGAGACAAGGGATCTCGAGAGAGAAACATGAGACGCGTTACATAGCTTCAGTTCTGTCATCGGGAGATCACTCAAGATCAGCGATCCGCAACGGTGACTACTTTGCGAGCGGCGACGGCGACGGGAGGAAGTCTGCGATCGGCTAGGTTACGCTCGGCGACCGTAATCCTTTCTCGTTTTCTTTGCTCGATGATTTATCCTGCATAACTACAAAATAGGCGAATATATACTGTAGATCAACCCTATTAGACCGTTGTGGGCCCCACAAGAAGAAACCCTAAGCCCGGTGTAATCAGCGCCTGTTATCTTGGTTCGGTCCAGCGAGCAGATAAAAATCGCATAAGGCAAATTCGGTGGGAATCATTGGAGATTCCCGTCGAAGTTGGCGGGAATCACTCATGATTCTCATTGAATTATCCTAGGTAGAGTTTCACTTGAAAAGCTTGCCTTCCGGAGGGAATCAGCGAGAATCAAGACCATTCTCGACGAATCGGCGAGAATGCAAAGTCATTCTCGACAATTCGGCGAGAAACAGTTAATAATTCTCGTCGATTCTGACTTAGCAGAATTCTTGACGGCGTACTGTCAGCCGGATGCAGTCGGTGGGAATCGGCGAGTGATTCTCGACGATTCGACGATAATCACTAGTGATTCCCGTCGAATTGGAGAGAATTACTTAGTAATTCCCGTCGAATTTTCCTTAGAAGATTTTTCTTCTTTCTTCCCATGACTTCGTCTTTGACCCAACCTTGCTCCTCTTCTGCTCTTGATCTATCTCAACCCTGTACTTGAAAATAAGTACACTCCAATAGAGAGAGCACACATGAGTAAACACACTGATCTGCTCAACGAGGGATTACGTTGCGCAGACCCGTGTATATTAACGCACTACACCCTGACATTGGTGTGTACTTAGCATAGAATAACTGCAAGCACAATCTTGAAGAAATATCATCAAATACATTGTGAATTCATCTTAGCTTGACTGGAGGCTTCTTCAAATCCAGGTAATTGTGGATACAATACCCAACACATTGTATTAGGAAATTGCGCCACGCTTACAAATAGGAAGAACATTAGAGACATGATTAATAAGTATAACTAGGACAACCTTAGGGGTAGAATCGCTTCAGATCATCGCCGCTTCGGGATCGATCAAGGGGTATCTCGTCCACATCCTGGAGATGGAACCCTCCTGACTACAAGACCTCCTTTATTATAAAGGGACCCTCCAAGTTATGGTTGAGCTTCCCACGGAGGCCCCCCTGCCCGCAGCATCTACCTTCTTGAGAACCAAGTCCCCCTTCTAGAACTGCTTAATCCTGATGTGCTTATCAAAGTACTTGGACATTCGGCGCTTGACTTCCTCCTGCTGGATTGACGCTAAATCCCTGAGCTCCTCAACCAGGTCGAGGGAGAGCCTCTAGTCCTCCCCATTGTCCACTTGCCACCCTTCATCTCCCCTCCTTGCTGCTGCCACCCTGGGGGATTCAACCTCGAACTCCATAGGTATGACGGCCTCCGAGCTGTGGGAAAATTTGAAGGGCTTCTCTCTCGTGGCAGTATTTGATATAGTTCTTAATGCCTATAGAACGGAGGGGAGCTGCTCCACCCAACTTCCTCTCAGGTTCTCTACCTTCTTTTTCAAGAGGTTCACGATGATCTTGTTCGCGGATTCCACAGACCCATTGCTTCGGGGGTGATGGACTGAGGTGAACCAAAGATCTATGCCGAGCTGGACACAGAAGTCTATAAATTCTCTACTACCGAACTATGGCCCGTTATCCGTGACGATGGCCAAAGGGAGCCCATACCGGCAGATGATTTCCCCCCATATGATGTTTTTGACCACCTGCGACATCACATGTGCAGAGGCCTTCACCTCTTACCATTTTGAAAAGTAATCCACCATGACCAGTAGGAACTTTCTCTAGCCACAGGCTTAGGGAAATGGGCCCACCAGATCTAGACCCCATATGGAAGAGGGCCATGGGGCCGTAATTGTGCGCAATCTCTAAGCCGGGAGGAGTTTAAGTGGGGCGAACTCCTAGCATTTTTTACATCTCAATGCGAATTCTTCAACATCCCTCCCGAGGGTAGGCCAGAAGTAGCCCTTCCTCAGCACCCTCCCTTCCAGGGTCCGACTCCCTGAATGGCTTCCGTATTCTCCCAAGTGAACTTCTTCCAGTTCCCTCAAATCCTCCTTCTCGGACACACACCGAGCTAGTAGGCCAGATAACGTATTTCGGGAGAGGATTTCTTCTTTCATTCGGCAATACGCTGACTTGTACCTGACCCGCTTCCTCTAAAGGTCCCCTTCAGGTAAATGTCCTGATGTCAAGAAAGCCACAAATGGGTCCATCCAGGACCCCTCTAGGTTAATTTCCATCAACTCTCCCTCCTCTATGGAAGGCCTGAAGAGCTCCGTCATAGTCTCTCCTGCCTGAGGGCCGTGTTTAGCGAGCGAGTCAACCCGAGTATTTTCCTCCCTCAGAATATGTCGAATTGAGAGGTTGCGGAAATGCCCGATGATACTCTTTTCTTTTACTAGGTACAATTGGAGGGTGGGCTCCCTCACTTCGAACTCCCCATTGATATGTCCCGCGACCACCATAGAATCCATGGAGACCCTGACATCCTGTATGCCAAGTTCACGAGCCAGCCTGAGCACTGCAATGATGGCTTCATACTCTGCCTGATTGTTTGTGAGGGCGAAGTGGATCTTCAAAGCCTGCTCGATCCTGGTCCCCTCAGGACTCATTAAGATCACCCCTCCTCCGAAAGAAATTCTTCCCGAGGCCCCATCCACGAGCATTTCCCAAGCCACCATAGGAGGCACTTCTGTCTCCTTGACCTCGACCACGTAATCCGCCAAGAAATCCGCTACTACTTGTGCCTTGATGGCCACCCGAGGGATGAAAGCGAGGTCAAACTCACTGGGCTCTATCGACCACATGGCCAGCCTCCCCGAATGCTCCACCCCCTCTAGAATGCAGCGGAGAGGGTGATCCATCATGACCTGGATACAATGGGCTTGGAAGTATGGCCTGAGCTTTCGGGCTGAGATGATGGCTAGCTTTTCAAGGATAGGGTATTTTAGCTCTGCCTTTTTGAGGACCCTGCTTACGTAATATATTGGGAACTTCTTATTACCCTCTTCTCGTACGAGGACCAAGCTTACAGCCACCATCACAACTCCCAGGTAAAGAAACAGACTCTCTCCCTCTCGCGGCCCTTGAAGTAGCGGCGTCTGGGTGAGCTGTTGCTTCAAAGCTAGAAAGTCCCTCTCATATTCAGGGGTCCATTCGAATTTCTTCCCTACTCTCAAAGTACGAAAGAAGGGGGAGCACCTCTCTCCTGCCCTAAAAACGGAACCTGCTTAACCCAGCCAACTTACCGGTTAGACGTTGGACCTCCTTGGCATCCTTCGGAGATTCCAACTCCAAGATCATTTTTACTTTGTCCGGATTAGGTTGCACTCCTAACGGGGTGTCATAAAAAACATTCCCCTACTGGCCCTGAATACACATTTTAGAGTGTTGAGCCTCATCTTATACTTCCTTATGGTTTTAAAGGTTTCCTCTAGATACAAAATGTGGGACTCGAGATCCCGAATCTTAATCATCAGGTCATCTACGTAGACCTCGAAGTTCCACCCCTTCTGTTCCCGGAATACCCGGTCTATCATCCTCTGATAGGTTTCCCCCCTTTCTTTAACCTGAAGGGCATCATATTGTAGCTGAAACACCCATCCTCGGTGATGAAGGTGACATCTGTTGGTACCCTAGTTTGGATTTGAGTTCAGTTCTTCTCTTTTAGTCTCTTGAACTAAGATTTATCTATGGTCAAAGGTTAGTTGTTTAGTTAGCTTGCTCTAGTTGTAGAGTTATCACTTATCCAGATGAAAATTTGGTTAAGTTGTTTTTGGTTCGACTATGGTCGAACGCCGCTCGACTATCGTTTATCGACTGTTCGACGATCGTCTATCAGTTGCTCGACGTTTGTCTGTCAGCAGATCGTCTATCTCTGATTTAGTTCAACTCTTGGTAGCTCGACGTTCTGTGAAATCTGCCTCGCCGATCGTCGAACCCCGCTCGACTTTTTCTAACCAGACAGATTTCTTGATAGTTCAACTATCTGCTTGGATAGTTTAACTATCTGATAGTTCGACTATCTGTTTGATAGGTCGACTATTTGTGTTGCTTGATAGTTCGACTATCTGTTTGATAGGTCGACTATCTGTTTTATTTGATAGTTCGACTATCTGTTTGATAGGTCGACTATCTGTTTTTTTTATAGTTCGACTATCTGTTTGATAGGTCGACTATCTGTTTTCTTTGATAGTTCGACTATCTGTTTGATAGGTCGACTATCTGTTTTGCTTGATTATTCGACTATCTGTTTGATAGGTCGACTATCTGTTTTGTTTGATAGTTCGACTATCGGTTTGATAGGTCGACTATCTGTTTTGCATGATAGTTCGACTATCTGTCTTGATAGGTCGACTATCTGATAGCTCGACTATCTGTTCTGATAAGTCGACTATCTGTTGTGGTAGTTCGACTATCTTCTTTGGTATTTCGACTATCTGTATCGTTTGACTATCTGTTTGATAGGTCGACGATCTCTGTGCTTCGGTCGACGATCTCCGAGGGTCGTTCGACGTTCTGCTGTATGTCTTTAGTAATTTTGTCCTCTTCTATTCTATGATTTATTTCATATTTATTTGGCATATTATCTCAGTAAATTTATGCTACTATTTCCAGGCAATCTCTACTCCATTCCTTATGCATGAGCCAATCTTTATCTGACAAAGTGTTTTGTCTTATTAGTTGAAATATATTTTCTGATTTATCTGCCAGACTGTCCTTTATAGCTGTTAGACTCAAAAAGTCTTCTCTGGCCGTAAAGAGTTCTTTCTGATGTGACCTTTTTCTTGCACCCTTCTTATCTGATTGGATATGCAGCTTCTTAGAAAGCTTTATCCCCTTATAGCATGTCTGTCTGCAGGATTTGTTTTTGCTTTATGCTTTTTGCAGCTCAGATTGCTGATTCCAGAAGAAGTCAAGATTCAAACTCAAATTAGAGCCGTTGCAAAGGCTCATATATAAAGAGCTTCTTTTGAAAGAAGAAACATATATACAATACCAGATATACAAGAAAATACACAAGAACTTACAGATATACAAAGCAGCATAGAAATCTCCAGCCCTCAGAAATTCACATTCAATTGAGAAGTTTAATCTCTTCAGCATTCTTCTTCATCCTGAGTTCATCCTGCTTATAGGAAGACTTTCACTCAGAGGCCTTTAGAAGAAGAAGAAGAAAGGAAGCTGTTTGAAGAAGAACACCTTTTCCAAATAAAGAGTCTTCTTCAAGCTTCTCCTTTAGAACCCCAAGACAGTTCTTTGTCTTAGTTCAGAAGAGTTCCTACACCCTGAAGCAAGACTCCTTCCTGGATATTCTCTAAGCCAGGGGGAGCCTTAATTCTTTAGAGCTTTCTAGCTCTGTGCAATCCACTAGCTTCTCTAATCTGTTTAACAATAGAGAAGAAGCCTTAACTCTCTCAACCTCCTGTACAAAGGGTTATTACTCCCTTCAAAAGTGAACCCTTGGTGGTAGGGCACCTGATCAAAAACCTGTGTTGGATTTTGAGCTCCTGATCAAAAGCTCAAAGGGTCTACTTGATCTACCTGAAGCAGATCAGTTGGTGGCAGGGCACCTAAACAAAAACCTGTAGTGGATTCCTACCAGGGTGGTAGAAGAGTGGACGTACCTATTTAGAGGGAACCACTATAAAATTTCTTGTGTCGTCTATGCTGCTTATTTAATTTATTGCACTGTGGCTGTGAGTAGAAATAACTAGGATTGCTAGTTGCTGTGATAGGATCCCAAGCTTAACTGTAATTACAGTTAGCTCTCTCTTGTGCACTACACTTTGTGTTAGGCTCTAGGGTTTCAAATATCTATAAACTCATTCCGCAAATTAACTCTAAGGGAGTTGAGTAGGGTGTCCTAATTTTTGAATACTCTATTCACCCCCCTGTAGAGTTGTATCTATCATCACTTTCAATTGGTATCAGAGGGAGGTTGATTGACTGTATAGGCTAACACCTGAGTCACAAGATCCTGATAGATACCAAGCTTATAGATATTTACTTCATGGCCCAGTCCAAGGATTACTCAAGCACCAGACCTCCAGCATGCAACTTAGCTAAGTTTAGCATCTGAAAGGCAAGAATAAGATTATACAAGAACTCTATTGATTAAGACATTTTCTCCTCTATTTTGACAAGACCTCCAGCACCTCCTGCTGCAACCACTACTACAACATCTACAAATCTATGTGCAGTGCCTCCTCCAGATTACAATGATGTCTACAAGAAGGCAAAGATAGCTGATGCCAAAGCTATGAACATTCTTGCTCAGACCATGTCTGATGAAATTTTCCAGAAAGTGGCTGATTGTACCTCTGCAAAAGCCATGTGGGACTCACTAAACTAGATTGTAGCTGGTTCAGCTGATGAAAGGAAGGACAGAAGGTCTAACCTTATATCCTAGTATGAAAACTTCAAGAAAACTGAAACTGAATCAGTTAAAGCCATGTACACCAGACTCAGCTCAATCATCAATGAGCTGAGAACTCTTGATAAGGAAATTACATTGACAGAGGTCAATGATAAGATACTGATGTGCTTCCCCAGCACATGGGATCTTAGGATCTGGCCTATCAAGGAGGCCAGAAGTACAACTGAAATCTCAACTGAAGCTCTCCTTGGCAAGCTCAAGTCTTTTGAGCAAGTGCTGAAGACCAGGGAAGCTGAGGCTGAAGCAAAGACTCCAACTCCAGCAAGAAAAGAGCAAACTCTTGCTCTCAAAGCTACTGATGCTTCTGAAGTAAGCAAATCTAATGAGGAGCTGATGGCACTCTTTGCCAAAAGGTTTCTCAAGATGGGAAGAAAAGACTTCAGAAAGAAATCTTCAAGATATGAAGATAAACAAAGGTATGATAGATCTCCTGCTAAAGAAATCATTTGTTATGGTTGCAGGAAACCTGGACACATTCTACCAAAGTGTCCAGAGGAAAAGAGCAAAGAAAAGAGAAAGGAAAAGGAACATCACAGGAAACACTCCAAGTCCTCCTCCTACAAAAACAAGAAAAAGGAGAAGGGATTTTTTGCTGAGACTTGGAGTGATTCAGATGAGGAATCTTCCTCCACAAGCTCCAGTGAGGATGAGGAAGAGAAGAAGGCAAAGGAAATCTGCCTTATGGCTATTGATGCCTGCAGCAATCACTAAGCTGCAGAGAGTTCTGATGATGATGAAGAAATGCCTACAGAAGATCAGGTATTGTCTTCATATGACTTTTCTTCTTCTGAATTTCAAACTGAGTTTAAATCCCTTTTCTTAGATTTAATTAGTTCAGAAAAGGAGATTAAAGAACTTAGAAATAAGTTAGTAGAATCAGAATCTATTTCCATTGAAAATGCTAGGTTAGAAGCAAAACTCACTAAATCTAGTGAAGAAATAAAGTTTCTTAAAAATGAACTAGCAAAGTCCAAGAGATTAGAAGAATCATTAAATGGTAGAAGCCTTAAGCTGCTAGAAATCACCAGCATGACAAAAACTAGGTCAGGCAATAATAAGCTAGGCTTAGGAGCTTGATCATGTGAACCCCCAATTATTCTTAAAAATCATCTTTCAACTCCAGTGAACTTTATCTCATCTGATGGGATAAAGAACACTGAATAAGTAAGACAAGTTAATCAAGACTTAAATAAAGCTAAGAGAGAGAAAAGAAAACAAAAGTTTAAGGAAATACAAAAAGCGTTGAACGCTGCTCGACGATCGCAGGCTCAGTGGTCGAACAAAGCTCGACGATCTGTGCATCCATCGTCGAACGCCGATCAACGTTTCATTATGAATTTCAAAATTATAACCAGAACCTTAGAAACCTTAATATGAATAGAAACCCTAGATTTGTGGACCCATTAACTGCATGGAGCATCCCACCTAGGAGATCTTACCCTTTAGGTTATAAACCCCAACCTGCTTATTCTTTTATTTCTAGTTTTCATAATGTGAAGAATAATGGACCCAAGGTTACCTGGGTCCACAATATTTAACTTAACTCACTGCAGGTGAAGACCTATCCTATCACTCAGGACAAGTGGTATTTGGATAGTGGTTGCTCCAAACATATGACAGGGAACAAAGAAAATCTGTCAAAGTTCAAGGCCAAGCTTAGACCAAAGGTGATCTTTGGGGATTCTAGCTGTGGTCAAACTGAAGGATATGGTAGGATTACCATTGGAGCAGTAACTTTCAAAAGGGTTGCATATGTAACTGGACTGAAGCATAACCTTATCTCAGTAAGTCAGTTATGTGATGCAGGATATCAGGTATCGTTCACTAACACTCTTTTTAATATTACTTTAAATAGTAATGTTGTGTTAGTAGGTATTAGACAAGGCAATATTTATTTAGTAGATTTTAATTCAACCCATTCTGAAATCTGCTTATTTAATGAAGTAACAAATAATAACAACACCTTATGGCATAGGAGGCTTAGCCATGTTAATCTCAAGAACATATCTAGGTTATCTAAATACAACCTTGTTAGAGGTTTACCTTCTTGCCACTACAAGAAGGAGAGCCTATGCAAGGCTTGTCAATTAGGCAAGCAAACCAAAAATTCCTTTAAATCTGTAAATAAAAGTGATTCACCTAGAATCCTGTATTTATTACATTTGGACCTCTTTGGCCCAATAAATGTACAGAGTCTAGGGGGAAGTATTACACTTTAGTAATTATAGACGACTTCTCTAGGTTCACTTGGGTGTTCTTCTTGAGAACTAAGGCTGATAACTTCAAAGTTCTTACAGATTTTCTACTCTGTGTGCAGACTGAGTATTCTACTCATGTTGCCTTGATCAGAAGTGATCATGGTACTGAGTTTGAGTCTCTTCTCATGCAAGAATTCTGTGAGAAAGAAGGTATCAAACATAGCTTCTCTGCTCCTAGAACTACCCAACAAAATGGGGTAGTGGAAAGGAAAAATAGAACCCTGATTGAAGCTGTAGGAACACTATTGGCAGATGCTAATATGCCTCTCTCCTATTGGGCAGAAGCTGTTAGCACAGCTAATTATGTGCTGAACAGAAGTCTTATACACAAGCTTAAGTGTAAAACTCCTTATGAGTTGCTTAAAGGAAAGAAACCTAAAATCAATTATTTTAGAGTATTTGGTTGTGTAGTATACATTCATAACAATAATAAAAAATACCGTAGAAAGTTTGAAGCAAAAGCTTCAATGGGAATCTTTCTTGGATATTCCCAAGTAAGCAAAGCTTATAGGGTTTTCAATAAATCAACTTCTAAAATTGAGGAATCTGTGCATGTGTCCTTTGATGAATCTCAGATGTTTTATAAGGAGAAGGAAACTTCTCCTTCCTCAAGTTCATTGCAGATACCAGAATCTAGTAAAGATGTCACTCAAGAGATTCTCCATCTATCAACTCTTCATATCAATGATTCAGACAGTGACGAAGACTTTGCAGAAGCAGTTGCTGTACCACCAATAGTAGATCAAATTCCTCCTGAGGAATTAATCCCAACTATTGCTGAAGATTACATCCCTCCTGCTGATGTTATCACACTTAGAGATCATCCTACATCTCAAGTGATTGGAGACATATCAGCTGGTGTTCAAACAAGACATCAATTAAGATAGGATGTGATGCATGCTTGTTTCTTTTCATAGATTGAGCCCCTCACCATTAAAGATGCTGAGCTAGATCCCCATTGGATCATTGTTATGCAAGAGGAACTCAATCAGTTTGAAAGATTTAAAGTATGGACTTTGGTTCCAAGACCTAAAGGCCAACTGATCATAGGCACCAAGTGGGTGTTTAGAAACAAGTTGGATGCAAATGGAATTATTGTAAGGAACAAAGCAAGGCTTGTAGCTCAGGGCTACAGACAGGAGGAAGGTATAGATTATGACCAAACCTTTGCTCCTGTTGCAAGGCTAGAGGCAATAAGGATCTTTTAGCCTATGCAGCCTATATGAAGTTTAAGGTCTTTCAGATGGATGTCAAAAGTGCCTTTCTAAATGGTGAGCTAAAGGAAGAGGTATTTGTTGAACAACCACCTGGGTTTGTTTCTTCAACTCAACCTAACATGTTTTCAAGTTGCAAAATGCTCTTTATGGACTCAAGCAAGCACCCAGAGCCTGGTATGAGACTCTAGCTAGTTTCCTGTTAGAGCATAACTTTGTTAGTGGAGTAGTTGATAGAACCCTTTTCGTCAAGCACCACAAGGACACAATCCTGTTACTTCAAGTGTATGTAGATGATATTATTTTTGGTTCCACTGATCCCAAACTGTGCAAAAAGTTCTCTAACTTGATGCATTCTAAGTTTGAGATAAGTAGTATGGGTGAGCTGTCTTACTTTCTTGGTCTTCAAGTAAAGCAAGATGCTGATGGCATCTTCATCTCCCAATCCAAATATGCCAAGGAATTGGTAAACAAGTTTGGGATGGTTGATGCTTCAGCAATGCATACACCTATGGCTACTAATGTAGTTATAGATTCTGATGATCAGGGTAAGCCAGTTGATCAAAAGAATTATAGGGCCATTGTTGGTTCCCTATTGTATTTAACTGCAAGTAGGCCAGATATAATGTTTGCTACATGCCTATGTGCTAGAGTCCAGGTCAACCCCAAGGAATCTCATTTGATTCTTCTCATGAGAATTTTGAGATACCTGAAGAGATGTCCAAATCTAGGACTATGGTACCCAGCAGAATCAGAATTTGAGTTAATTGGATACTCTGATTCTGACTATGCTGGTTGTAGAGTTGACAGGAAAAGTACCTCAGGAACTTGTCAGTTCTTGGGAGAGAGATTGGTCTCTTGGTTCTGTAAGAAGCAGGCTTCTGTCTCAACTTCAACTACAGAAGCTGAATATATAGCAGCTGCTAGTTATTGTTCACAGATCCTGTGGATTCAAAACCAGCTTTTGGATTATGGGTACACACACAAGAACACAAAAATCATGTGTGACAGTACCAGTGCTATCTCCATTGCAATAAATCATGTGCACCACTCTAGAACCAAGCACATTGAGATTAGACACCATTTCCTGAGAGATTGTGTGGAAAAGAACAAGATCAGCCTTGAGTTCATATCCACTGACCTTCAGAGAGGTGATATTTTTGGTTCAACTAGGCATGATTAATGGAAAAGACTAAGTGTGATGTCTGCCTTTGTTGAAACCTATTTGAAGATCGTCAAACGATGTTTGAAGATAGTCGATAGGATGAAGCCTATCATCGACCTATGGTTGATGATGGCTTATCTGCTTGAAGATTGTTGAACGACGTTCGAAGATCGTCGAACAGGTCGAGCCTATCGTCGATCTATGGTTGACGACAACTTGTTGTTTGTGAAGACAGAAATAGTCGAATGATTGATCGACTACTCTGCTTCAGGAACGATCGTCGAACGACCGTTCGACCATCGTCTCCAGTATCTTTTAAAATAGATCGACGATTGCTGGTTTAATATAAAACCGATGGTCGACCTAGGTTAAGAGATCATTCTTTTTATCGTCGACGGAGAGCGTCTTCTCGCATTCTGTCTTTCTGCTTGCTCCCTGTCTCGCGATTTTTGCCATTTCGCCTTCACCGTCTCTCTCACCTTCTCCAACCCCTTCGATGGCGATTGCTCCAGCCCTCCTATCCGTGGTGAAGTTCGATGCTGGTTTCAGCATGGACTTTGATTCTTTCAGCTGCTGTGAGTCTGCGATAGTGGAAATTCTCAACCTCTGCAAATATCAAGGATTGGAAAAGTTCATGTCCACAAGAATAAAGATAAACGTCCAGGAGATTAAAGAATGGGTGTTCACTTTGTCCTCCAATGACGAATCTATGACCGGAACGATAGGCGGAGAAGAGGTAATTTTGACTCCCGCCGTTTTAATTGAAATTTTTGGATTATTGAATGGGGAAGAGGATTATGAGCAAGATACCCCTGAATTTGGGAGAATGTTGACTGAACTAGGACATGCCGACGACATTCCTTCTAAGCTGCGAAAGGTGAATTTTCCGTTGAAGATAAAGTTCCTTGCTAAACTAGTCGGAAAAGTGCTTTTGGGAAAGCACTCTGCCCATTATAATATAACCAGGCAACAGTTTGCCCTGATGTGTGCCATCGTGAACAAGAAGCAGATTAACTGGGCAGGAGTTTTGATTGATTTGATAAGGAAAAAGAATAGCAAGAAGGAAGTCACCCTGGGTAGGGTGCTTGGGATATTTCTAAAGGAGAAATATCCCCATCCGTTGGTCTTAGTTTCTACATCCATCAATGACAGCAAAAAGATGGACCCAACCCTATTTGTCAAGTGGAAAAGGAGCTTTCTAAAGCCCGCTCCAGCAGGGGTAGCTCCAGTTGCATTTGAGAGCACAAGGACTGCTTCAGTCACTCCCCTCCTTCAAGAAGCAGGCTCAGCCAATCTCTCCTTTCCATCCACTTCTTCTGCATTACCCTCCACTGAAGTGCCACCATCTACTTCAGTTGAAGTTCCATCTTCTGCATCTCATCTTCTTGATTCCTCCACAATTCTCCATGCATCACCACCAGCACCTCCACTCCCTTCTCATCTTGCTAGGATATCTCATCCTAGTTTTGATTTATTGGCTTCTAAGCTATCCACTCCTCCTCAGTCACCAATTCTTCATTCAGATCATATTGATCTTCTTGCATCCACCCATCATTCTCATGTTTACTCTCCATCTCATCAAGAATACACCACCCCTGCTGTTCATCCATCTACTGTGATTCCCCCCATCTTCATTTGAAATTACCTCAGCCTTCATCTCAAGCATCCTGGAGTTAATTACTCCTTCAATCAAAATCATGATTAAAGAATCAATTGCTCCCCTTATATCCTCCATCTCTTCCCTGACTACCTCCATCCAAGCCCTCTCTAAATCTGCTGAGCCCTCTTCATCTAGGGGCCTGGTTTCAGTTTCCACTGAAATTAGGAAGGGGGAGATGCTCTATGAAGATGCCTCTGAACTGCCCTTGGCCTCTCGTCCAGCAGATCCTCCAGTAGATACAGAAAAAGAGATAGAAGAAACAGGACCTCCACTGTCTGAAAAAGATATTGCTGATGCTATAATGAAAACTGAATTTGTTGTCAAAGTCTGCCTAGAAGAATTCTCCACTCCCCTAGTTGCCCTCTACCTATAAGGAGTCATTACCTCCTTTCTAGATGAGTTATAGGAGTTAGGACATTCTAAGGAAAATCCTGAAGGTAATTCTTTCACTCATTTTCTAGACTTAATAACTGACATGTTAGTATGGGAATACCTAGAAGGAATGATAAAATTTCATTTAGCAAATTTGTGTTCATAATACTACAGATATAGTGGAAGAAGTGTTAGCTGTCCAAGATCTTGATCATCAACATGCTCTAGAAGTTCAACCTGATCCAGAACCACTTGTTCAAGATCCTGAGGCTGCTCAACTAGCTCAGTTAGCTGTGCAAGAAGAACTGGTCTCCATGACAGTTGCTGATGAATAAGAGAAGGTTTCAGAAATTCAAGTGGAAAAGTCTACAGTCTAGGACGACACCCCTGGACTAGATCTAGACACTCTTCTGGCACAGGATGCCTTGGAAGAAGAGTTAGAAAAAGCTGCTTTAAAAGAGAAAGAAAAAGATGTGCAAGAAGCATTTGATCCTTATGATCATCCTCCTTCATCAAACTCTGAGGATGAGGATGATTCTGATGAATCTGAAGAATCCAAGAGAAAGAAATCTGCGAAGAAGAAAAGAAAAGCTGTGGCTCCTCCTCCTCCAAACCCTGACAATGATATCCCTTATTATATCTTGAAAGGAATTGAACCCAAGTCTAAAGAGTTTCATCATTGGATGGGATTTTCAAAGAATCAGCAAAAGTTAAGGAAGAAATCTAAAAGGTATGACAGTCCTGCTCCAAAATGGACTCCTAGAGGTCCTCCTCCACCTCCCAATACAAGAGCCTCTGGCAACTTGTCTGCAAATCCTTTTGCTCCGTCTGATAGGTTTACTCCATCCCAATCTTCTCAAAGGAAAAGCAATCAAGGATATCAAGGCAGATCGCAATATGGATACCAAAGGCATGATGCTGATGCAAAAGAACAAGTGAAGGAGGTAGTTTATCAGAAACCAACTTTTTCTCCTCCTCCTTCCAAAGAAACCAAGAGGATATCTTCTTCAAAGCCAGATCATGCAGAGAAAACTTTTTCAAAAGGTAAAAGAGTTATTTTCTCTGAAAAATCGAGTAAGAAATTTGCTGAGTTTGCTCCACCTTCTTCTCTAGATATTCAGGAAAATAAAGAGCCAGCTGAAAGCCTGTTAGATCTTTCTATTAAATTTAAAGCTGTGAAACCTGTAGATCTAACTTGTGAAAATGTGTATGAAAGTCAAGAGCTTGATCCTGATTACAGGATGGCTAGATTTCTTGAGCTAGTTGGATCAGCCCAGATTAGGAAAGCCAAAGCTGAAGGTAAAGATACTATAGGATTAACGACAATGTCTAAATTCTGAAAGAAGGAGCTTGATAAATTCAAGGTTAGACCTGAGGTATTTGACCCTTCAAAATATATGGAAAAGCATCCTGAAGTAGTTGTTCCAAGGGCATCAGAATCTAAAATTATTGGAGAGCAAGATCTAAAGCTATCAAAGAAAGAAGCTTTAGACCCTTTCAGGAAAATTACTTTTATTCCTAGTTCCTCTGAATCTAAACCTGATTCTGATGCCTCTTAAATTTCATTGATTGACAGTTATTTATTTGTCTGTTGGATTGATGTTATCTGCTGCTTAGAGATTTCCTTTCCTGTATTGTTTTTATTTCCAGTAGTTTGTTTTGTGTTTTTTTTTGTTGAGAGACTTAACTCAAATAGGGGGAGATTATTGGTACCCTAGTTTGGATTTGAGTTTAGTTCTTCTCTTTTAGTCTCTTGACCCAAGATTTATCTTTGGTCAAAGGTTAGTTGTTTAGTTAGCCTTCTCTAGTTGTAGAGTTGTCACTTATCCAGATGAAAATTTGGTTAAGTTATTTTTGGTTCGACTATGGTTGAACGCCGCTCGACTATCATCTATCGACTGTTCGACGATCGTCTATCAGTTGCTCGACGTTTGTCTGTCAGCAGATCGTCTATCTTTGAGTTAGTTCAACTCTTGGTAGCTCGACGTTCTGTGAAATCTGCCTCGCCGATCGTCGAACCCCGCTCGACTTTTTCTGACCAGACAGATTTCTTGATAGTTCAACTATCTGCTTGGATAGTTCAACTATCTGATAGTTTGACTATCTGTTTGATAGCTCGACTATCTGTGTTGCTTGATAGTTCGACTATCCGTTTGATAAGTCGACTATCTGTTTTCTTTGATAGTGCGACTATCTGTTTGATAGGTCGACTATCTGTTTTGTTTGATAGTTCGACTATATGTTTGATAGGTCGACTATCTGTTTTCTTTGATAGTTCGACTATCTGTTTGATAGGTCGACTATCTGTTTTGTTTGATAGTTCGACTATCTGTTTGATAGGTCGACTATCTGTTTTGTTTGATAGTTCGACTATCTGTTTGATAGGTCGACTATCTGTTTTGTTTGATAGTTCGACTATCTGTCTTGATAGGTCGACTATCTGATAGCTCGACTATCTATTCTGATAGGTCGACTATCTGCTGTGGTAGTTCGACTATCTTCTTTGGTAGTTCGACTATCTGTATCGTTCGACTATATGTTTTATAGGTCGACGATCTCTGTGCTTCGGTCGACGATCTCCGAGGGTCGTTTGACGTTCTGCTGTATGTCTTTAGTAATTTTGTCCTCTTCTATTCTATGATTTATTTCATATTTATTTGGCATATTATCTCAGTAAATTTATGCTACTATTTCCAGGCAATCTCTGCTCCATTCCTTATGCATGAGCCAATCTTTATCTGACAAAGTGTTTTGTCTTATTAGTTGAAATATATTTTCTGCTTTATCTGCCAGTCTGTCCTTTATAGCCGTTAGACTCAGAAAGTCTTCTCTGGCCGTAAAGAGTTCTTTCTGATGTGACCTTTTTCTTGCACCCTTCTTATCTGATTGGATATGCAGCTTCTTAGAAAGCTTTATCCCCTTATAGCATGTCTGTCTGCAGGATTTATTTTTTGCTTTATGCTTTTTGCAGCTCAGATTGCTGATTCCAGAAGAAGACAAGATTCAAACTCAAATTAGAGCCGTTGCAAAGGCTCATAGATAAAGAGCTTCTTCTGAAAGAAGAAACATATATACAATACCAGTTATACAAGAAAATACACAAGAACTTACAGATATACAAAGCAACATAGAAATCTCCAGCTCTCAGAAATTCACATTCAACTGAGAAGTTCAATCTCTTCAGCATTCTTCTTCATCCTGAGTTCCTCCTGCTTACAGGAAGACTTTCACTTAGAGGCCTTTAGAAGAAGAAGAAGAAGAAGAAAGGAAGCTGTTTGAAGAAGAACACCTTTTCCAAATCAAGAGTCTTCTTCAAGCTTCTCCTTCAGAACCCCAAGACAGTTCTTTGTCTTTGTTCAGAAGAGTTCCTGCACCCTGAAGCAAGACTCCTTCCTGGATATTCTCTAAGCCAGGGGGAGCCTTGATTCTTTAGAGCTTTCTAGCTCTGTGCAATCCACTAGCTTCTCTAATCTGTTTAACAATTGAGAAGAAGCCTTAACTCTCTCAACCTCCTGTACAAAGGGTTATTACTCCCTTCAAAAGTGAACCCTTGGTGGCAGGGCACCTGATCAAAAACCTGTGTTGGATTTTGAGCTCCTGATCAAAAGCTCAAAGGGTCTACTTGATCTACCTGAAGCAAATCAGTTGGTGGAAGAGCACCTGAACAAAAACCTGTAGTGGAGTCCTACCAGGGTGGTAGAAGAGTGGACGTACCTATTTAGAGGGAACCACTATAAAATTTCTTTTGTCATCTGTGCTGATTATTTAATTTATTGCACTGTGGCTGGGAGTAGAAATAACTACGATTGCTAGTTGCTGTGATAGGATCCCAAGCTTAACTGTAATTACAGTTAGCTCTCTCTTGTGCACCACACTTTGTGTTAGGCTCTAGGGTTTCAAATATCTATAAACTCATTCCGTAAATTAACTCTAAGGGAGTTGAGTAGGGTGTCCTAATTTTTGAATACTCTATTCACCCCCCTCTAGAGTTGTATCTATCATCACTTTCAACATCCTTGATGTCTGGGGGGTGCATGCGTATTTGGTGGTACCCTGAAAAGACATCTAAAAAACTCATTAGTGGAAAACCGACGGCTAAATCGACCAGCACATCGATTCGAGGCAGAGGGTAATAATCCTTAGGGAATACTTTATTCAAAAGAGAAAAATCGATACACATTCTCCATTTTCCCTCCCCTTTTTTCACTATTATAACATTGCTTACCCACCATGGATACATATTTGCAGATATAAACCCCGCCTAGAGCAGGTTCTCCACCTCCTCTCAGATGGGCCTGGCCATCTTGGAAGCGATGGCCCTCTTATTCTCTTGAATGGGATGGACCTTGGGGTCAAGGTTGAGACGATGGCACTCCACATCTGCGTCGACCCCCGACATATCAGCTGGGCTCCTGGCGAAGATGTCAATGTTCTCTTGCACACACCTCCAGATCTCTTCCTGGTCCTCGGGGGTGAGCTCCCCGCTTACCTTGATCTTCCTCTTCCCATCCTTTGTGAGAACGTCCATCTCCAGAATCTCAACTGCTGCCCTCAGCCTCGAGGGCTCCTCTTCTCCCTCCTGCTTCCTATGGCTCTCCTCCTACTCCCTCCGACTCTCCTCCCGCTCCCTCCGACTCTCCTCCCCTATCCTCCTGCTCCCCTGCCATTTCTTGCTCCCCCAAAATGCCTCTTTCCCCTCTTGCCACCTCTCACTCCTCCTGCTCCTCACCTCCATCCACCTGCTCTCCCGCCATTTCTGGCTCCACTGCAATGCCTCTATCCACTTCTGCTACCTCTCTCTCCTCCTGCTCCCTTCTCTCCATCCTCTTCTCAAGCTCTTCCGCGTCACCCATCCATGAAATGGTGTTTACTACCGTCACATAGCACTCTCTGGCTACCTTTGGATCTCCCCACACTCTGATCTGAGTCCCCCCTGAGGTTAGCTTCAAGCACTGATGGAAAGAAGATGGCACGCATCTGAAGGCATCGATCAAAGGGAGCCTAAAGATTGCGTTGTAACTTTTGGCAGCGTCCACTATCACAAAGAGGAAATTCTTAGACAGCCCCCCAGAGATACCTGGAGTCTAACTCCTCCCTCGACCTCCTTCCGTTCTCCTGAGAACCCGAACAATGGTCCGTCCACTGCCAACACCCTCCTGGCTTCCACTCTCATCTCGTTGAATGCCTTTTTGAAGATGACATTCATGGAGCTCCCATTATCTACAAAGATCCTTGACACTGTGAAGTTCTCAATGGCGGTCTGAATCACCAACGCAACACAGAAGGGATCCTCGTGATCCGACAAGTCCTTCCTGGAAAAAGTGATCTTCTCATCCGGGGGCGGGGCTTGTGACGTCGAGGCAACGCTCCGATGGTACATGGTATGAAGGCTGGCCTTGCGGGTAGCCTCAATCCCTACTCCGTGTGGATCACCCCGATCCCCCCTCGATCTCCAATGTCCGATCGGTCCACGCATCGATCCTCTTCTCTAGTTCCAGTCTTCTCTACAATCCGCACCGGTAGCTGCTGCTCACCTGCTCCTCTTCTCCCCTTCAACTCTAGAAACTCTGGGCAGGTAGCCTTCGCGTGGCCTTCCTCCTCGTGGAAGTCACAATACAGTAAGGCTACCTCCCCAACCTGCCTCCCCTCTTGGGGGGTTCCTCCTCCTCCCTGCTCCTGCTCCTGATCTTGCTCTTCCTCGCTCTCTTCCTCTTCCTCTTCCTCTTCCTCGGCCGATGTCCATAGCTTGCTGAGGCGGGGGTGGGAGCGGTCTAGGACCATGTCCCCACCCCAGTTGATGGAACCTCCCTGGTCCCCCCTGATAGTAGTTCCTTCCCCCTTGGGGGAAACCTCTTCCCTTCCCTAGAACGGGGCCTCCCGGCTGCCTCCAACCATACTCCTGATGTACCGCCCCTCTTGGCTCTTCCCTCCTCCTTCCTTCCGGCTTCCTCGCTTATCCTGGTTCCCTCGACTCCACCTCCATCAACCTTGCTAACTTCTTAGCAAATGTTGGGTTTGCAGCTTCCATCGCTATCTCTTTTGCTTCTTTCTCCATCAACCCTTCAAATGATAACGGCTCCTTCCTGGTCAGGCTCATCTTGAAGAAGCCATCCCTCAGCCCCACTGTGAAGGCCATTTGGAGAGCAAATTCCATCACCTTTTGAATATCCAGGATTTCCTCCTGGAAGCGATCCACTAACTGGGCTAACGATTCGTCGGCCTTCTACTTGATCAGAAAAATTGACTCTGGGTTCTTCTTCCTCTTCTTCGAGTTCGAGAAGTGTAACTGAAAGCTCCTGCTCAAGTCCTCGAAACCGTATATCGACCCCATCGAAAGTTGGTGAAACCAATCCCTGGCCTTATCCTTCAGGGTGATGGCAAAGAGGCGGCACTTGAAAGTGTCCATCATCGGTCTGATGGAGACTACATCCTCTAACCACTGCAGGTGCTGGAGGGGGTTGTTCTTTCCCATGTAATAGGTCATCTCGGGCTCACGGAACCCCTCTGGGACGGGAGCCAAAAGAATCAGCTCGCAAAAAGTTGACCCTCTCTCCAGGGGTCTCGCCACCTCCACTCACGCGACCATCTCCCCTGGAGAGACGGCACTCGTGGGACTGGCGAAGAGTTCCCTACCCTCTAGGTCTTGTCGGATTCCTTCTACCGCTAACTCCTTTCTTGGTCACCTCCCTGGAGCATCCTCGCCTATCCTTGCTGGGACGATCCCTTGGTGGGGCGCGAGACCGGACATCTGGGGTGGAGGGGTCTCGCAATATCCTCGCTGTGAGATCAGCTTCAGCATGTCCATGATTCCCCCGATGGATGCCATGAACTCCTCCCTCCCAACATATCCCCCCAGGTTCTGGGACCCTCCCTCATCTCCTCCTTCTATATCTCCTGCCATGAGGTAGCCAAAAGTTCTTCCGTATAGGATGCAAATCCACGCTCACCGCACCAAAAATGTTGGAACCAGCAAAGTCGGTCCCTCCTAAAGCTCGGATCTAAAATTGCACCTCACACTTACTCTCCTTAGACCTCTCTCCTGACAAGATTCTCGAAAGAAAAGACCGTGGGCTTCATCTCGGAGGTCCCACCTCTTACCCAGAAGAATATGAGATTCTTCCCCTCCCTAGCCAATGCTGAGCTAGGTGCATTAGTGTAAGAGAAGAAGGGTCAGCCTACTTCTACAAGGAACCTTATCGGTCTATTTATAGGCCTCTGAACTTGAACTGCCAATAACCAAAGTAAACTAACCTGAAATTACCAGAATACCCTTAGTCTGCTCTGCAAACAGCCTAACTCCGCTACTCTGAAGGGTTATATGCAGACCCTACATGGTAAAAGAATAAAATCCCATGGGGGCATAAAAGATAAACCCAGCCCTACCCGAATCGGCCCTTGATAGAACACCGAACCGGTACTAGGCCTCTCGCTGAACTGGCATTTGGCGAGAGTGCCGTCTCGCGGGCGAGAGCTCCCCTTGGAGTCCTCTCGCCTAGCGAGTCGACACTTGCCTTACGAGTGCCCCTCTCGGGTATCCGCTCGCCCAGACTATGGTGCAGCTCTCGCTTGGGCCCCTCTCGCCTGGGCCCCTTTCGCTACGCGAGTGGCCCTTCCCCCTGGATCCACTCGCCTAGTGAGTCGATTATTGCTTGGGCCATCTTGCCTAGCAAAATTGCGTTCTCCTAAAAACTCTTCCTGCCTCTTTTCCTTGGACCTTTCACTTTCGTGAGCCCGAGGTTATACACCAAGGATAGTAACTATAACAAAGGCCGACGGAAGACCGCCACCCTCCTATTAATATCTTAAGTCATTAGGACCACTCAAGAGTAATAATGAGAGAAGAATATGGATCATGGGTAGATATCAATAAAAGTAAATATCATTGCGAAAGGGAGCTTTGGGCTTCACCCCATTTTAGTTCTCAAAGCCCTCGAAATCCCTTCACCGTGCATGCCCTGGGCAGTCTAGGGATTAACCATAAATCAATAAGCATAATAACCCTTAGACAAGAGTAGTCTAATAGGCTAAGAATCGTGGTAACATTCTCACCCGTGTAAGGTTAGAGGGATTTGTGGTGACATTCTCACCCGTGTAGGGTTGGAGGGATTCAAGACAGGTTTGGTCCTGCGAGCTGAAAGCTCGAGTCGAAATGCTTTGCATGTGAATAAAACTATATAGTGGCGGGTCATGCGGTATTGAGACAATCATCACAACGATGGCAGTACGGTGGCTCAGGCGGGTGTGAGGGTTTAAAGGGCCAGTAGTTTGTTTATACTTCGGTTTGGAGGACAATCCCCAAAAACGCACACCCGACCATAAAAGACTGACGGGTAGTCAGCAATTAGTACGCAAGACTCTAGAGTGCACATAGTTCGTGTATAGAGGCGTATGGGAGGTCTAGGTTTGGTAGTGTGTATACCTGCCTAGGAGTGGAGGTGCCCGCTCCACTGCTGCCATAGCCACAATAGTGCTACCAGAGAGTGATGCTAGCTCCAAAAAGCGGGAACTAAAGGTTTGTGATCACAGAGTCGTTGTGTGTGAGGTGAACTTGCACGAAATATAAACTGCATGCATTCATTCATATTAGGTCATACGCTTCATGGATCCTTATCATATAAATTAGTATGGGCTCTTTTATATGATAAGTTAACTTTGGAAACTCTAACTTATAAGTTTGTATGGGCATTCGTATAAGTTAGGGTACTTTTGTGATGGTAGTTTAGTAGTAGACAATTGTTCTTTACTTACTGTACCACACTCTACTTACTTTCAGCATTTACTTAATTTCAGTACTGTACATACTTACTTCACTTGTGCTACATTCATAGAACTGCTAGAGTAGAATTAGTTTTACTTCTCATACTTGGTAGTATAGATTCATTGTCACCTGCTTCCTTTTTGATACCCCTTGTTGTCCTCCGCTTCGTCCTCCCGCTCGGTACCTAGGAGTTGCGGGGAGAGGTGCGGAGGAAAAAACATAGTCTTTTGACTAACGGTCAGTGACCAAATCATTTTAGGAGCTCGAGGAGATGGAGCACTAGCATGACCAGTAGGACGAGGTGGCAGGACGTGAGGAGCTAATACCACCACCACCTACTACTACTGCAGCTCGTCATCAGGTGGGATGACTTTACTGATGATAGTTTAGCTTCCGCATGTTGTTGTTATGTGAGAGTGGGATTTGATAGCATGTACAGGGCATTAGCCCTTTCTCTTTTTATGTACTCATTCTAGACTTGTTGTACTTGCATTTTCATATATATGTTTGTGCTGTGACTTGTGGACTAGATATTATTTACTTTGTGTTACACTTCTATTTCTCTATTGGCCGAACTGGTTATATGATCGTGCTAGCCGGCAGGATCGGCGTCTTGCGGTGTCGACTAACCCGTAAGCTAGTGTCACCGTAAGGTGACGGTTCTGGGCATAAGGCCTGGAGTCTCCTTAGTAATGGGAGCGGTCTTACAAACTGGTATCACTTGAACAAACGATCATATGAGAAAGAATTCCACAACACTGGAACACCCCGCTCGAGCATTAGTTTGCGGAAAAACTATGCAGTGGAAGCAATGGTGTACCCATGTGTAAAAAGTCACTTAAAACAGTCCAACTAAGCAATGAGTTAGGACAATTATAATATAAACCTTACCTTTATGCAGCCTCAATAGGTCGCCGTAAGGCAAAATATGGTCCCTCCCCCTTCGACTGACATTCCTTTTCTGCAGACAGAGATGGGACAGACCTTGACGACCATTCTTGAGGCCTTCAGAGCCCAGCAGGTCCCAGCTCAACAGCCAAATCCGGGATCATACTGGTTAAGTGCCCTCAAGAGCCTGTCCCCACCGATGTACCACGGGACAGAGAATGCGGTGAATTCCGAAGAATGGCTTGAGGCCATGCAGGAGTTACTGGCAGGCATCAGCTGCCCTATCAGCCAAGCAGTATCTTTGGCATCTTCTGCATTGGATGCCCACACGAAGAGGTGGTGGAAGTCCATGTTGGACTCCACATATGCTGATAGGGAGCCGTCAGAGATCTCATGGGAAGAGTTCTGCGAGACATTTTTGGAGCATTTTGTGTCTACCACTCACCGGGATGAGCTAGAGGAGAGGTTTTTTTACCTCAAGCAGGGGACTAGGTCAATGATTGAGTATCAGAGGGAGTTCTCCCACCTAGCCAGATTTGCAGGGATTCATGACTTGGATGACAAAAGGTATGCCAAGAGATTCTATCAAGGGCATAGAGACGACTTGAGGCAGTCACTCCTATTCATTTCTCATGGAACCTCGACATAATTCATAGAGATGGATAAGAAGCTAGAAGCAGACCAGCTGATGGTACAGAATAGAGGAGAGAGGCAACTAGATGGGTCATCACTCAAGGAGAGCAGCAGGGGATCCCAGAGAGGGAGAGTTATTGGATACAAGAGGGGTTGGGGACGTCGTCGTCCCAACTTCAGGCAGGAGCAGGGGCCTCCTACAGTTTTAGCTCCCCCGCCTCTATAAGTGCATGACCCGATGAGGCAAAATGATCGTGGACAGCTGCAGGTAGTTTTTTTGGATGCCACAAGCCTGGACATATCCGATTGGAGTGCTCGCATCAGTTTCATCCACTTCCTCTCCTCCACCTCTAGTGGCCCCTCCAGTAAAGCAGGGCTGATGCCGAGGCCGAGGCAGGGGACATTATGGCCGAGGTCGAGAGCAGGAGAAGATATATGTACTAGACCTCGCCAAACCGAGGAATCTAGAGGAGGTCATCACAGGTACTTAGACTATTGTAAATTTAAAAATTTCATTTATATGGTACCTGATGTTATAGAATAATAGTCTATTTAAACCCAAACAACCTCAGGCATAGTCATTATCACAACCAACATTTTTCCCGAGGTTAAGGAGTATCAGAGTATGGGAAAACACGCGTTGTGATGCCACATCGAGCAGGGGATAACTGCCGACTCTCAGGCAACGCACCGAGACCATAAATCACAAGTCCAATTTAGTAGAAAACTAGTTTATTTAAAGTCCGTATCCCTCGGCACAGTGGATCAGCTAGTACACGTCAGGAAAAATATATTTGTTTACAGCGGGAAAAAAAACTTGATTTAATTGATTTGACACCCTAAATGAGTATAAGGGCTCTCAAGAGACCACTTATAGTATGCACGACACCTAAGGTGGGTATAGTATTTATGTTTAAAAGATATGCTTTACGTTTTTAAAAGATAGTGCTTTAGTTTTGCAAATATGATATGCATGAGGTACATATAATAGTTTAGAGTTTTAAAATACCTAACATGCAACCTAGCATAAAACCATCCCAGAAGCAAGTAAACAACCCAAGAAGGCAAAAACAGCAGTTTTAATTCATTTATAGCAAAACAAGTAAGCCACCAGTGGGCGCCGACAACCCGACACGAACCCACCGGTGTGTGTGCATGTCTATACAGAAAAGAAAGATAACTACCTCACAAGGTGAATGATCTGTAACTCATCTACCCTGGAGGCTCCCAGCAAGACCTATTATAAGGAATCAGCCGCTCAATCGGCAACAACCTGGACCTGAGGCATTCAAGAAAAGAAATGCCTCAGCAAGGAAATAATCAAAAGAAAAAAAATACAAGATTACTTAATAAAGAAGGGTTTTCCAACCCGGCAACAAGGTACTAATCAGCAGAAGCAGGAAAAAGAAAGAACTATTGTTAAAAAGACAATAAAGGCAAATCACACCAAGTGTGAGCACAAAAGCTACCTGCTCTGCGGAAAGAATCAATCTGCAGCACTAAAGTATCAGTATAATAGCAAGAAAAACCGAAAGCAGACAACGGGAGAGCTAAAAATCCTAAGTTTGTGGGCAAATGACCGGGGTGTAAAAAAAACAAGGGGCTGGAGCGTGTGGCAGTACCAACACCAACAACCAGACCCCAAAAATACTCAAGGGTGAAACACAACCGGTGGCCGCCTTAGGGTCCACAGACCAAAACAAGTTGGCCACAATGTCCAATCTTAGTGGTGTCCACAGCTCAGCACACACAATTCACCCCTCCAGAGCCCACGAGTTGGCGTGCAAAAACTAGCCGAACACCCCCAACATCCCCCTTAGGAATGTAAAAGTCCTCTAACAGTCCTAAAGAAGCACACATCCCAAGGATATAGCATTAGCCTAAAAAATACTACGGCGTTGAGTAAGGCTGCCTCACTCAACGCCAAAACGGCCACGGTGTTGAGTGAGGTACCCTCACTCAATGCCAAGGGCTAAACCGCAAGCCCTGGCTGTGGCGTTGAGTGAGTCTACCTCACTCAACGCCAAAACTGCTTTAGCGTTGAGTGAGGTCGACTCACTCAACGCCATCGGGCTAAAACGCAAGAGAACAGCTTGGCATTGTGTTAGCCCCCCTCACTCAATGCCAAACCTGCTATGGCGTTGAGTGAGGTCGACTCACTCAACACCATCAGGCTAAATTACGGCGTTGAGTGAGGCCTCCTCACTCAACGCCAAATCTCCTATTGCATTGAGTGAGGCCTTCTCACTCAACGCCATCAGACTTGACAGTGGGAAAAAGACTTGGCGTTGAGTGAGTCTTCCTCACTCAATGCCAAACCTGCTTTGGTGTTGAGTGAGGTCGACTCACTCAACGCCATCAGGCTTGACTATGGCGTTGAGTGAGGCCTACTCACTAAACGCCATTAGACTAAACTGCAAGTCTTAGCATTGGAGTTGAGTGATTTCACCTCACTCAACGCTAGACCTGCTTTGGCATTGAGTGAGGTCGACTCACTCAACGCCTCATCACTTAACCGTACAAAAAACACCTGGCGTTGAGTGAGTGGACGTCACTCAACGCCTGGTCCCTTAGCCGCAAAAAATACCTAGCGTTGATTGAGTGGACCTCTTTCAACGCCTGGGTCCTTAGGAAAAAAATAGACCCGACCCTAGCTCCTCTCAACACCAGGCATGCAGAGCCTTGGAAAATTAATTTCAAGGCTCATGCTGCATCTCTTAACCCGAGAGCTGGAGTTTAATTCAAGTTCTCACTCCTACCTCTCCTATCCGGCCACAGCAGCCCTAAACTAGCTTACCACTAAGCTAAGCTTAATCCTAATACTAACCATTATCCTTGGTACCTGCCAAGACAAGCGTTCAATTCAGAAAAGAAGCAAACCTGGAACTTTAGGCTAGCAAAAGGAAATAGCAGCACAAACTCAAGATTAGAAATGAAAACAGCAAGGGCCAAGGGAGCCACTTGCCTAACCACCAAACTCCAGCAGCACCCTTCACTTCACGGGCTCGGCACCGGCAGCAAGGCTACCTAGGGAGAAACAGAAATCTGGAGCTTTTAGAGAAGAGGAAGAGGAGAGGACCAAACCCTAGCTCCTAATGACGGCCCTAAAACAAGAGATACTTACCTAAGAAGCTAGCTCTCGGCAAGGGCTGTTCAAATCTGGCGCTACCCGAGAAAAACAAGCCCTAAAACTACCGCTAGCCGGCGGTCCAAGATGCAGCTCCTTCGCCTCCCGCCTACTTCCTTCCGCTGGAAGCTAACAAGCTGAAGCTAGTACGGGAAATGGGGAAGAAGATAAGGGATAAGCTTTAATTACTTAGCCCACTAACATTATTATACTATTGTCTAACAACACTAAGCTTAAACTATTCTAAAATATCCGCCCACTAACAGCCACTAAGCTATTATAATACTAACCCTAAGCAGCACTAACAGCTATCCCGAGCCCCCCTCACTCAACCAGCTCACAACTATCATAATCTAATATATATATAGATATATATATATATATATATATATATATATATACATATGTATATATATATATATATATGTGTGTACAACACACATAAATTTATTTATATATAAAAGTAACACCCAAGCCACCTACTCAAAAGCTCTATCTTATAGCTTTAATATCTAATCTATATATATATATATATATATAAACATATATACTTATATAAAATATATATATGCCCTTACATATATACACATATATATAAACATATATATACTGATATATATATATATATATATATATAAAATACAAAAAGAAAGAAACACTGCACTAGCCTCACCAAGCTCGGCCGCACAAGGCCATGCACAAAAAAAAATGGGTAGCCACTACCGGCTAACAAAACAAACGTCAAGACGACGCGAAAACCAATGATCTCGGACTTCGACAAAACTCGCACCGTAGCTAAACACCACAGCTACAAATACAACGGCGAAGTCGAAAACAACATCCGATAATCAAAACTTGGGCTAACACCTCCCGAAGCAAAAACACAAGCATTCCCTGAGAGGCCCAGCCGAGTCACCAAAACAGACTCTGGCTAGCTGGGGAATCTTGCAAACAGGCTACTAATGGACCACTAATGGAACCTAAAGAGCTATAACCACGCTCTAACAATGGCAAAAGCCGACAATGCGTCATCGTAACGCCAAGTAATGATCAAACAAAATACAGAAAAATCGGTTGCGTTACAGTCATGATCAGCGTCAAACTCGCTCGTACCTTGTTCGACACGGGTGCCTCCCACTCGTTCGTTTTCGAGGCCTTTATATAAGGACTGGAGGGCATGGAAAGATTTTCGGGCTTAGAGATGAGGGTGCGTTTACCCGATGGGTCAGAGCTACGGACCACTGCCCATTGCAACATGGAGGCTGAGATTGGCGGCAAGGAATTTGAGGCATCGACGACGATTCTGAGATTACCAGATTTCGACTTGATCTTGGGCATGACATGGTTACACTAGAATCATGCCCAGATCATTTGCCCGTCGAAAAGGATCACACTGAGGCACGACGACTCCTACATCATCGTTAAAGGTATTAAACCTATCTCCTATCTATTATTATCATCTGTACAGGCTGTCAAGGACCACTAGCAGGGAGAGGAGTTATATGTTATATGCTTGGAGATGGCGGGAACTGAAGCTTCCCTTGCTTACATCCCAGTGGTTCGGGATTTATCCGATGTATTTCCGGAGAAATTGCCCGGATTACCGCCAACTAGAGATATGGACTTCCGGATAAAGTTGGTGCCAGGAGCGAGGCCCATATCTCGGGCACCGTACAGGATTGCTCCCAAGGAGTTGGCAGAGTTCAGGACCCAACTTTAGGAGTTAGTGGAGTCAGGATTTGTTCGGCCCAGCTCATCACCATTGGTAGCACCGATACTATTTATCAAGAAGAAGGATGGTTCGTTGTGGCTCTACATCGACTATCGAGAGCTGAACCGACTGATAGTCCGGAACACATACCCGTTTCCCTGCATCGATGAGCTGTTTGATCAGCTTCAGGAAGCTTTCTGGTTCTCCAAGATGGATTTATGATCCGGGTATCATCAATTATGGATTCAGGAGGAAGATATTCCAAAGACATCATTCAGTTCCAACTATGGGTTGTACGAGTTCACGGTGATGCCTTTTTGGCTCACGAATGCACCTTCCGCATTCATGATTCTGATGAACCGTGTTATCAAGCCCTACTTGGATAAATTTGTCATAGTATTTATTGATGACATCTTGATCTACTCCCGGATGAAGGAGGAGCATATGCAGCATTTGGCACAGGTGCTGGAGAGGTTGAGGGAGTATCAGTTGTATGCAAAGTTTTCCAAGTGCCTGTTCTGGCTGCATGAGGTGGCATTCTTGGGACATAGTATCAGTGGAGCCGGGTTAGCTGTGGATCCGGCCAAAGTACAAGAAGTGCATGATTGGCCGCGACCAAAAATAGCTTCGTATATACGCAGCTTTTTGGGACTCGCCAGGTATTATCGCAAGTTCGTGGAGGGGTTTTCGATGATAGCACTTCCCCTCACGTCCTTAATAAAGAAGGAGAAATCATTTGCTTGGACAGAAAGGTGTGAGGCAGCATTTCAGGAGTTAAAGGACCGACTCACCTCTTACCCTATTCTTGCAATTCCATTTGGGAAGGAAGGATTTCAGATTTACACCGACGCTTCTTACTAGGGGATGGGTGTCGTCCTGAAGCAGCACAGCCGTGTCATTGCTTATGCCTCGAGGCGGTTGAAGAAACATGAGCATAATTACCCGGTGCATGACTTGGAGCTCGGGGCAGTAGTATTCGCATTGCAGATATGGAGGCATTATTTATAAGGGGTTCATTGTGATATCTTATCAGATCACAAGAACCTCAAATATGTCGACACACAGAAGGACTTGAACCTTCGCCAGAGGACATGGCTAGAGTTCCTTTGAGGTTATGACTACAAGATGCATTATCACCCGGGGAAGGCAAACACCGTAGTAGATGCCTTGATCAGGAGAGACGACACTACTGGACCAGAGCCTCGGATGATGTATATGGGATTGATGCATATGATGGATGATATGCATATCACTATGGTTTCAGAGTCCGAGCCAGCAGTTTATTGGGAGTATCTGAACTCCTTGATCGGGGAGAGTGACATACGAGAGCGTATCATGACACAACAGAGGCTAAATGCAGCTTTAGATTCGATACTCAGAGCCCTGGAAGGGGGAAAATTTTAGGATTATTAACTACAGGATGATCTCTTTCACTTTCGTGGACGTATTTATATACCCGCAGGTGGTGGTATTCGGGAGGATATACTCAGGGAGGCGCACCATTCTCAGTACTCAGTACATCCCGGTATCACCAAGATGACAGCTGATTTGCGGGGGAGCATGTATTGGCAAGGGATGACGAGGGAGATCATTCATTTGGTGACACACTGCATGACATGTCAGCGGATAAAAGCAGAGTGCAAGAGCTCGGGTGGATTATTACAGCCATTACCGATGCCATAGTGGAAGTTTGAGGATATATCTATGGACTTCATGTACGTATTGCCTCGCTCCCACTCTAGGCACGATTTTATATGGGTCATCGTCGATAGACTAACTATGGTGGCTCAATTTTTACTGATCAGGAAGGACTGCCCAGTTGCTGTTTTGGTGAGGTTGTTTGTTGAGCAGTTCATCAGGTACCACGGCGTCCCCAGGATGATAGTATCAGATCATGATGGTCAGTTCACTTTTAGGGAGTGGAAGGTAGTGCATGCTTACTTGGGTTTTCGGCTTACTTTTAGCACTGCTTTTCATCCACAGACCGACGGCCAGACAGAGCGGACCATCAGGACCAAGGAGGATCTGCTTCGTCTATGCATACTGGATACGGGGAAGCACTGGGAGAGACTATTGCCTCTGATTGAGTTCTCTTACAAAAACAGTCAACAGGCGAGCATTGGGATGGCGCCTTATGAGTCTTTGTATGGTAGGAGGTGTCGGACACCTCTATCTTGGATTAAGGATGTGGACACGAGGACTCTTGGTTCAGAGTATATTGAGTATATGGAAGCTCAGATTGGACTGATCAGGGATTAGATGCTGGAGGATCAAAGTAGGACGGCCAAGTAATACAATGCAGGACATCGGAAGGTGGAGTTCCAGGTGGGGGACAGGGTGTTCTTGAAGATACGTCTGATGCATGGTGTCTCTTGGGTGCGGAGACACAAGAAGCTCAGTCCATGATATATGGGGCCGTACTTGATCCTGGAGCGGATCGGCCCCTTGGCTTATAGACTGCAGCTGCCACCAGAGTTTGGATCCTTGCATGACGTCTTTCATGTCTCTTCGTTACAAAGAGCTCTCCTTCGGCCGGAAGAGTACGTCACCACTACAGCAGGCTCGATAGCACCCGACAGATCAGTTTGTTTGTAGCCAATCCAGATCGACGATACACTGGTCCGAGTGTTGCCGAAGAAGAAGGTTTCTCTTATGAAGGTGTTGTGGTCCAACCATGGATGGGAGGAACACACCTGGGAGCCAAGGGACCTGATGCTAGAGCGGCACCCGAAGTTTTTTTACATAAGGTAATATTTTAATTTCATTTTAATTTCTTCAATGCTTGCAAGTAGAACCCCATAGACCCGAACTTAAATTTCGGGGACAAAATTATTTTTTTTTATTTATAGTGTTTTGTAACATCTCTTTCTCTATTAGGCCCCTCAACTTAGATTTAGATAGGACATGTGGTGTAGGTGTGGGCTTAGGCTAGGTTTGACCCTTGGATATAGGGTATAGCCATATGGGGCCCACTATCGGCCCAAGTCAACTTAAGTCAAACTAGGCTAATTTGGAATCCTAGCCACACCTTGACCCCACCACTATGCCCTAGACCTAAAAATAATCTAAGTAAAACCTAAGGCATGCACTTGGGTCACCTGTTGACCCAAGTTGACCCAAGTCAACCCTAACCCTAATTTGGTCAAATTCATACCTAAAGGCCCAATAAGCCCAAGAGGGGCATCACCATGGCCCAACCCATGTTGGGTGATGACATAGGCCTCATGATCACTAAGTGGGGCCAGCCCACTCACCCATTTGACCAAGTCAACCATAAGGTCAAACTTGGTCAACCTTAAGCCTAAACAAGAATAATTGAAGACCAAGCCCATTCCTAATGGGCTAAGACCTTCACCATGGCCCAACCATGTTGGGTGATGAAATGAGGTCCATGACCATCAAGTGGGGTCAACCCACTCATCATGTTGACCAAGTCAACTCAGAAGTCACCTAAGTCAACAAAATGGCCCAAAGAACAGAAATGAAGCCAAGCCCACTCTCCTTGGGCAAAGCCCATTAACCATGGCCCATTATCTGCCCAAGTGGTCAAAGATAACTCCTTCCCTTCTGAATTAGGAGAGATAATGCATGCATGGGGGTAAAATGGGAATTTTAGGGGAGAGAAGGTGGATAAAAGAAAATGAGGGCCATTTGGCCCTCCTTTCTTCTGTCCAAGACACCTGGCAAGCTTCCCAGATCATTCCAGAGAGAATACGCTGTTGGATGGCCACTTGGCACCATGGGTGGAGCATCCTCAGCTAAGCCAAACCTCACCTTGGAATTAACTCCATATACATCCAATCCCAGCCAAGAATACCCCCACCATTAGCTTCAGAAGGAGTAAATGAGTGGACTTCGAGTGATGGAGCAAGGAAATTATTGGAGAAACCAGGAAACGGGAAGGATTCGCCGGACCAAGCTCAGCCATGGCACACCGCCGCCGAACTCGCCGCCAAGCTTCAATTCCGATTCGTTTCACTTCACCTCTCACCGTACTAGATTTATAGATCGACTAGGAGAGATATCGTGCTCAATTGAGCCTGATACCATGTGAGCTGAGAGCAAATTTTTTAGCTTTTTCTCCTTGCTTGGGATCGCCGGATGAGCCGCCTCCGGCAGCCTCACCGCCGGGAAACTCCAACAACCACATCAACGAAGGTGGTGGCAATAATCTCCGGTGGTGGCGCCGGCCCAGGTGGCCGGAAATAGCCAGATAAAATGGCCCAGTCAGGCTCCATCTCAGCCGGTTGCTATCGGGGATGATAAACGGATGTCGTTCGTTGCTTTTTATTTGATTAATTAAAATGGTTATATTATGAATAGTAAAAAAATGTCACATTTATTCAGTAACTTACCTGTTTAAATTTAGCCCACTTAGAGGCATTTTTAGAGATGATAATTAAAATGATATTTGTAGCCCTAGGTCTTATCTTTCATCTGCCACCCTAAAGTCCAGATTTGGGACAGTAGATCTCCCTGTAGGACCAATCTACTAGGAATTGTCCTAGGCTAGGGCAGGAATTAGATTGAAAGCCCATGCCAAACAAGAAGTAAACATGACCCAAAATTTTGGGTATGTGCTTTATTAGGTGAAATTTAGACCCTGTAAAAAATGAGAATTTTTGGAAGAGATTTTCCTATAGTTTTTGTGAAAATACATATATTTAAATTAATGGAATATTTGGAATAACATAGCTCCAAATGGCCCCAAATTTTGGTGGCATGGCCTTGGGGTCAATATAAGCCCGTAATAAAAATTTCAGCCTCTTTGGACCTCTTCATGTTGGGTAAACCCACTTGCATGAGTATGATGAATATAGGCTTGGGGTGACTTTAACAAAAATCTATATAATGGGGATATAGCCCATTTGGAACATTAGAAGTCTATGAATTTTTTTTCAGAGGTTGGTTAGGGTGAATTATACCTCCAACAAAAATAATGGGATTTTTAAGATCAAAAATCCCATTATTTGGAATTTTTGAAAATTAGGCCATTTAAAGATAGAAATTTGAAAATAGGGCTATTGATAAGTTAAAATTCTCAAATTTTGTTTAGAACTCAAGGGAGACATATTTAACCCCTGAAAAATTTTATGGGTCTGTTAGATGATTATATTTTGGAATTATGTAGAATTTACAATTTTGCCCCTTTATGGAAATTATTTAAAAATGATGGAAATTATTGTAGGAATATTATGAAAAAAATTATTATTGATTTAGTTATGTGTTTGTGACCTTGTGTAATTTTCTTAATACTTCTGGATGGTTCCATAAGTTTAAAATCTAATGAATGGCATTTTTATAATATTTATCATGTGAGTGTTGGTAGACCAAATTATTGTTTAAGACTATGAATTTTTGTATTTGGTATTATATAAGCAATTTACATCTGCAGTAATTTTCCTAGAATTTTTAGTAACATATTTAATGTACTTAATTTGAAAAGTGGCTAATTCATGGATTTAACTATAAATGAAAATTAAATTGAAATATAAATAGGAAAATTACAATTCTTGGTAAACAATCATAATTAGCCTACATGATCATCAGGAAAATTTATTAGACCAGGGGGATCATTTGATCTAGTACTTCAGGTATAAAGTAACATAGGCCACATAATTAAAGGATTTAACTTAGGGTCTTTATGACTTAGAAAATAGTGAAATTCCACATAGTAACCATGATATATCATGCCATCCCATGATAAATGGTTAGGGTCATTTTGGCCAAGAAATTTGAAGTCTTACTTTATAGGTGGTATTAGGTCATGGGTTGCGTCTAGCTCAGGTAGTATACACTACTAGGACCACAAGGGGATAAGATTAGACATTGAGATGGTAATTATTTTGGGAGAATAAACCCTGGTTGGTCTCCTATAGGTCATTTCTTGGCTACGAGCGATCGAGCGCAAGTCCTAGGATAGTAACTATAATAAAGGCCGGCGGAAGACCTCCACCCTCCTATTAATATCTTAAGTCATTAGGACCACTCAAGAGTAATAATGAGAGCAGAATATGGATCAAGGGTAGATATTAATAAAAGTAAATATCATTGCGAAAGGGAGCTTTGGGCTTCACCCCATCTTAGTTCTCAAAGCCCTCGAGATCCCTTCCTCGGGCATGCCCTAGGCAGTCCTGGGATTAATCATAAATCGATAAGCAAAATAACCCTTAGATAAGAGTAGTCTTATAGGCTAAGAATCGTGGTAACATTCTCACCCGTGTAAGGTTGGAGAGATTTGTTGTGACATTCTCACCCGTATAGTGTGGGAGGGATTCAAGACAGGTTTGAAATGCTTTGTATGTGCATAAAACTATATAGTGGCGAGTCATGCAGTACTGGGCCAATCATCACACTGATGGCAGTATGGTGACTCAGGCAGGTGTGAGGGTTTTAGGGGCCAGTAGGTTGTTTATACTGCGAGATGGAGGAAAATCCCCGAAAACGCACACCCGACCCAACAAGACTGACGGGTAGTTAGCAATTAGTACGCAAGACTCTTGAGTGCACATAGGACGTGTATAGAGGCGTATGGGAGGTCTAGGTTTGGTCGTGTGTATACCTTCCTAGGAGTGGAGGTGCCCGCTCCACTGCTGTCGTAGCAACAACGGTGCTACTAGAGAGTGATGCTAGCTCCAAAAAGCGGGAACTATTGTTCTGTGATCACAGAGTCGATGTGTGTGAGTTGCACTTGCATGAAATATAAACTGAATGCATTCATTCATATTAGGTCATACGCTTCATGGATGCTTATTATATAAATTTGTATGGGCTCTTTTATATGATAAGTTAACTTTGGAAATTATTACTTATAAGTTTGTATGGGCATTCGTATAAGTTAGGGTACTTTTGTGATGGTAGTTTAGCAGTAGACAGTTGTTCTTTACTTACTATACCACACTCTACTTACTTTCAACATTTACTTTCTTTCAGTACTGTACATACTTACTTCACTTGTGCTATATACATTGAACTACTAGAGTAGAATTACTTCTTACTTCTCATACTTGGTAGTATAGCTTCATTGTCACTTGCTTCCTTTTTGATACCCCTTGTTGTCCTCTGCTTCGTCCTCCCGCTCGGTACCTAGGAGTTGCAGGGCGAGGTGCGGAGGAAACGACTTAGTGTTTTGACTAACGGTCGGTGACCAAATCATTTTAGGATCTCGAGGAGATGGAGCACCAACACGACTAGCAGGGCGAGGTGGCAGGACGTGAGGAGCTGATACCACCACCACTTACTGCTACTAATCCAGCTCATCGTCAGGTGGGATGACTTTACTGATGATAGTTTAGCTTCCGCATGTTGTTGTTATGTGAGAGAGGGATTTGATAGCATGTACTGGGAATAAGCCATCTCTCTTTTTATGTACTCATTCTGGACTTGTTGTACTTGCATTTTCATATATATGTTATTATTGTGACTTGTGGACTAGATATTATTTACTCTATGTTATACTTCTATTTCTCTATTAGTCGAACTGGTTATATGATTGTACCAGCCGGCAGGATTGGCATCTTGCGGTGTCGACTAACCTATGAGCTAGTGTCACCGTAAGGTGGCAGTTCTGGAAATAAGGCCGGGAGTCTCCTTGGTAAGGGGAGCGGTCTTACAAGCTATGACATTTCTTTCCTCAAGGATGAGTGCAAAATTAGGAGGTAAAGTGACCAAGGGGTCATCTAGACATTCACCAGGAGAGGAAATATCTATTGTCTTAATTTTAATTGTGAAAGTAAGGACTCTCCCATATGCCTAGTTGCAGATGAGAAAGCCTCATATTGTGTCCAATAACACAAGAGGCTGGCTCATATGAACTATAATACCATTGGAAAACTCTTTAGTGAAGAGTTAGTAAGAAATGACCCCAAGTTGAAATGCACAAAGGAGGGTATCTGCTCTACATGCCAAAAGGGCAAACAGACCAAGATATCCTTCAAGAGCATTAGGGTCAAAGACTTAGAAAGGTGCCTATATCTCCTACATATGTACTTGTTTGGTCCTATGCCAGTTCAAAGTCTAAGTAGGAAAGTCTACACTCTTGTGGTTGTTGATGACTTTTCTATTTTTTATTGAGTGTTCTTCCTTAAGAGAAAGGATGAAACCTTTGAAGTCTTCAAGACTTTTGTCAAGCAGATACAGAATGAACTAGATAGTACTGTGGTCAAAATCAGACGTGGCCATGGGACTGAATTTTAGTATGCTAACATGATAAGTTTCTGTGAAGAGCAAGGGTTTCACCTGGAATTCTCCTCTCCTAGAACACCACAACAAAATGGAATTTCTTAGAGGAAAAACACAACCCTCATAGAGGCTGGTAGGACCTTATTAAGTGACACATCTCTCCAAAAATATTTCAGGACTGAGGCAGTAAACACTACATATCATGTCCTTGACATTGCTTCTATCATCAAATGCCACAAGAAGACTCCCTATGAGATCTTGAAAGGCATAAAACCAAACTTATCCTACTTCAGGATTTTTGGTAGGAAGTGCTATGTATTAAACAAGGGTAATTCTTATGTGACTAAGTTTGCAGCCAAGTCCCATGAAATGATCTTTGTTGGGTACATAAACAATAGTAGGGCATATAGGATCTACAACTTGACAAGTCAAGTTGATGGAGACGTTGCTGATGCGGCCGCCATTGATCCCCGTCTGAGAGAGTTTGTGGATTGGGACAATCGATGCTACAAGCTTGAGGATAGGATTCTACCACGATGCCAATGCCACCGTCGCAACATGTTTTGCTCGACGTCCGCCGCCTCCATTAAATAAAATATATAATTATAATTATATATTTTATCAATTTATTATTTTAGCAATTTTATTTAAAAATGTTTTATTTTATGCATTTTATTATATTGCATTTTATTATTATATTGTTTAAATTTCATGTAATGATTGGTGCCTATAACCATCATAGTTTCATTTTGAATTTTGCATGGAGGAGATGGAGTGGTGTAGGCTATATATAGCCATAGTTATGAAGTATTTTGTAGAGAATGTGTTGGGTCCGGTGTTCCTTCACTTTACCCGTGGCGCTCTGCTACTTATATAAAAAATTAAGTAGCGCCCTCTCCAACAGTCCGGGCTTTTGGTGCAGTTGGGTATGCGCTTGATCCTTCAATTGGTATCAGAGGAGGTCACGGGTTCAAGACCGGGGGGCGCTATTAAATCTTGATTTTTCCCTTCTACCTGTGTGGGTCCAATGGGTCAGGCAACAATGGACATGTGGTAACGCCACCTCTTAGCCGTGTTGGCCATGTGGTAACCCCACCTCTGAGCCGACTGGTTGTGCTGGACGCCGGGGGGGGGGGGATTGTTGGGTCCGGCGTTCCTTCACTTTACCCGTGGCGCTCTGCTACTTATATAAAAAAATTAAGTAGCGCCCTCTCCAACAGTCTGGGCTTTTGGTGCAGTTGGGTATGCGCTTGATCCTTCAGAATGAATGATAAGAATTTGAATCCATAAATCTTTCTTGAGATCTTTTCCCCCTCCTTCTCCAAATTCAGACAAGGCCTTTCTCCCTTCTCCTAGCCTCCAACCTCCTCTCCACATCCTCCTCCCTCATCTTTCCTCTCTAAATAAACTTGACCCCTTCCCCTACAAAATCCGACCACCCTCTTCCCTACCAAAACAGACCAACCTCTTTCCTTTTGGGTGTAATTCGGCCGAGGCAAAGATCCGCTTTGTGGATTCCAACTCCGGCATGAAGCGACGAAGGCGGACGGGTTTTCTCTCCATCCGGCATTACTCTGGCGGAGCCATTAAAGGACGATCAAGAAAATAGTGATTCAAAATCATTCATTCCGATTGGCTAACGAAACCTTGCTACTTGTGTGTTTTTCCCTCTAGATTAATTTTTGTGGGGAATACTTTGTCGTTGAATCTTGATAGCATTAATTTTATCTTCATTTCTTCGATTGATTTTTTTGTCCATCCTTATTTTATTTAAGTTCGAGAGGTTTGGCGACCCTTCATTTTCTTTTTGTTGGGAGAGATGTACTGTTTCCGAATCGCAAATTTTGGTAGATCTCTTTTGTTATAACCATCGCTCGATTGGACTGGGTGGGTCCTTTTAGCCGGAAAGAATATTGGCATATAACCTTTATTCAATCCTAATCGGTTTGCCTACCCGTACGTTTGTATCTAAAGGATATAATTGCATAGGGTTTGCACCGCATTGGAGAATTTGTGCGAGTGTAGAATTTGATCGTAGAGAGGCAATCATGTTTAGTTCGTTGATTTTACGGCATCGACTTGTAAACCTGCATCAATTTGGTATCAGAGAGAGGTTCACGTCAATTTCCTAATTGGCACCCTCCCCATTTTATTAGTACGCTGTCACACACTTGGACATTTCTTTTGCCAAAATAATAATTGTAAATTTTAATTTTTGGTCTGTAAATAGCGGCCTATATTTTTATTTTTCTGCAAAAAAAAATCAATTTTTTTTAATAATCTCTTTATTATTTCAGTAAGAAAATAAAAATAATAAAAAATTTCTACCCTAGTATTAGGTGGGAACAATTCGGTCTATCAAATATTTTTGTGGATCAAAAGTATTACCCATTGCATGCACACTCGATTAGGTACAGAGTATTCCCCATCTTCTTCCCATATGGAAAACAAACGAGATGAAGGTCACAGTCCCACAGAAGCTGAGGGAATCCGCCAGGATGTCACTGAATAGATGACAGCTATTAGGGAGGCACTCCATTACCTGATATTAAATCTCACGGCTCCCCGTAATCAACCCACCAACCAACATGCGGAAGGAAATAATAACCATAAAATTAACAATAATAATGAACATGTCCCGCATGCACCGTATGAGTTTGATATTACTAGGGTCGTTTGGGTCAAACCCCCATCATACGATGGATTGGGAGAACCCCAAGTTTTCCTTGACTAGGTTAAGGAAATAGAGTGGTACTTTGAGTGGTACAATTTGATTGACGCGGATAAGGTGCGAGTTGCGAGAAAGAAGTTCTTAGGTAGAGCTAAGATATTCTGGTTGAATGAGGAACCATATATGAGAACCAAGAATGGTGAATTACTCATTAGTTGGGCAGTCATGAAGGCCATGCTGATATACCTGTATGTCCCTACGTACCATCGAACGCAGATGTTTGATGATTTGTCTACCCTTAAATAAGGGAATAAGTCAGTCACTGAGTATATGAGTCTTCTTAAGGATATGATGGTTAGGTGTGGTGTGAAGGAGATGCCAAAGATCCCCCTCTCTAGGTTTTGTAAGGGGTTAATCTCCGATATCCAGGGTAAATTACTGCGTTCTTGTCACACCAGCCTAAAAAACACTTTTAATGCTGCATTAGATATTGAGATGCACAACGTTCATAAGAATAAGACTCGATCATTTCAGAAGCGAAAGTCCATCTTAGGACCACCACCCACCTCCACCTATGTAGATGTTCTCTTGATTTTGAGGATGACCCCGTAGGGGAGAGTATTCCGACATGTACGTTAGTGCCCGATGATTCTGATGTGTCTGAAATTGAGGGAATACATAGTGATTTAGAAGATGATGTATGGGATGATGATAGTCTGATCTGTGAGAGTATTCCGTTGCCTATTATTTGCCCTGCTAGCATTGTGTCTGACCACTCTAGTATTGTGTACCCTCTCCAAGATACGATCCCCATTGTGATATAGTCTACGATCGCACCCACTGCGATTGAATCTGAGTTGTCTGAGGAGCCTTAGAGTGATGATGACCCTATTATTATTGTGGATGCATTACCATCTGAGGGAAGGGTACTCTTGGATGATTATTTTATTGTACCCTCGGATGAGAGTTCTTTGATGATATCACCGTTGGGTGAAATTTATACTGATTTAGAGTTTATCCCGGGTTTGATTTTATCGACCCTTCCGTCTATTTTTTTGCCCACATTAGTTGACTTTTTAGGACGTTGAATTGGTAGACCTAGTTTGAGTTTTTGTGACAGCCCCACTCTATTAGTTCCTACATTGGCGTTGTCTCAGCGCTTAGATATTAGTAAGTTGAACATGCTAGTATTTTGTATGTTCACCACACCTCGTAGCTCTGACTACGTGTCATATAAGACTATTCATTTTTCTATTTTTATGTCTACGGTTCTGTCCTCTACTATGACTGATTCTAATTCTTTGGCAATTGTGCCTCTGGATGTGGTGTCCACTATACATACTTATATACCACACCCAATCTCACGCATTTACCCACCGCCTTTTGATGACCCTCATTTCCACACATTAATGACCACAGTTAGGTCCATAATGTTGTATCGCTCGCACATCCTTTCACATCCGGGAGCGTCAAACTCAATTATTTATGATGAGCGATTCTCCTTGGCATATCTTCATGCCAAGCGTGAAAATATTAAATATGAAGTTAGGACTGCGAATTTGGAGCCTATGAAAATCATCTTTGATTATAAGGCTCCCGTGCCCCTTAACTTAGCCCCCTTATCCTCCGTATTTGGGTTGAGTCACGTAGCATATGGGTTCACTCCTCATGGTAGTAAGATACATAGGCGCACATTTAAAAAATTAATCACCCAATTTTCGTCCTATTTCTTACATGCAAGTTTATCACAGAATGAGATCCTGCACTGATATAAAATACCAGTGCATTTTGACTTGATTTTGTTGCCGCCATATTATAGGTCAAGTCAATTCGCACAAGATTTTGACTTTCATGTTCAAAATTCATATCAACACATTAGTGAAGCGCTAACCACACATTATACATCTTATCAATTTCATGCTAACATACATAGAAGAGCATCTCACTTTAAGGTTGACGATTTAGTTTTGGTGCATCTCCTCCCTGAACGGATGCCTTCAGACACTTTAAAAAAGTTGGCGAATCGGTGAGCTAGAACTTTTCTGATATTAAATAAATTATGAGAAAATGCATATCTTTTGACGTTACGCAGTGATTAGGGTATTTCCCTTATTTTTAATGTTTCTGATTTAACGCCATATGTTTCTCCACCACTTGAATTATCTGCCTGTCCATTTAGTTCTATTGCATTTTCTAATGGGTTGGGGGGTGAGCTTGTTTCTAGATCGCTATCTTCATCGGTCTCCAATGGAGGTACGTTGATTATTGATGATAAAACTTTTTCTCCTTTATTGCCTAATGCTTTTCCCAGGTTTTCCAGGACCAAATTTTTGTCTGACAGGTTTTGGTTGATGGGTGATGACTGTACTTCTGTGACTTTGATTTTCGAGCCGAACATGCCACATGTTGATGATGTTTTTGGCTACTTTCCCATTCCGAGCCACTCATCGGTGATGAGTGATTTTGAGTGGGGGAGGATTGATGGAGACATTGCTGATGCGGCCGCCATTGATCCCCATCTGAGAGAGTTCGTGGAATTGGACGATCGATGCCGCAAGCTCGAGGATGGGATTCTACCATGACGCCAATGCCGCCGCCTCTACATGTTTTGCTCGACGTCCGCCGCCACCATTAAATAAAATATATAATTATAAATTACATAATTATAATTTTATATTTTATCAATTTATTATTTTAGCAATTTTATTTTAAAATGTTTTATTTCATGCATTTTATTATTGTATTATTTAAATTTCATATAATGATGGGTGCCTATAACCATCATAGTTTTTTTTTTGAATTTTGAATGGAGCAGACGGAGTGGTGTAGGAAATATATAGCCATTGTTATGAAGGATTTAGTAGAGAATGAATGATATGAATTTGAATTCATAAATCTTTCTTGAGATCTTTTTCCCCTCCTTCTCAAAATTCAGCTAAGGCCTTCCTCCCTCCTCCTAGACTCCAACCTCCTCTCCACTTCCTCCTCCCTCACCTTTCCTCTATAAAGAAACCTGACCCCTTCCCCTAAAAAATCCGACCACTCTCTTCCGTACCAAAACCGACCAACCTCTTTCCTTTTGGGTGAAATTCGGCCAAGGAAAAGATCCCCCTTGTGGATTCCAACTCCGGTGTGAAGCGACGAAGGCGAACTGGTTTTCTCTCGATCCGTTGTGAATCCGGCGGAGCCATTGAAGGACGAACTAGAAAGTAGTGAATCAAAATCATCCATTCTGATTTGGTAACAAAACCTTGCTACTTGTGTGTTTTCCCCTCTAGATAAATTTTTGTGGTGGATTACTTTGTCGTTGAATCTTGATAGAATTAATTTTATCGTGGTTTCTTCGATTGATTTTGTTGTTCATCCTTGTTTTATTTATGTTCGAGTGGTTTGACAACCCTTCGTTTTCTTTTTGTTGGGAGAGATCTACCATTTTCAAATTGTAAATTTTTGTAGATCTCTTTTGGTACAACCATCGCTCGATCGGACCGAGTGGGTCCTTTTAGCCGGAAAGAATATTGGCATATAGCCTTTGTTCGATCCTAATCGGTTTGGCTACCCATACGTTAGTATCTAACTGATATAATATCATAGCGTGTGCGCCGCATTGGAGAAATTGTGTGAGTGTAGAATTTGATCGTAGAGATGAAATCGTGTTTAGTTCATTGATTTTACAATGTCGACGTGTGAGCCTGCATCACAAGTTATGGAAAAGTCAGTTCATATTGTCTTTGATGAATCAAGCATGATTAACTGTGAGCTGCCTAGATCCTCTTCTAGTTATGCAGGCATAGAATAGGTTATGGACAAGCTTACATAAGGAAGATGCTCCAGCAATACAATATAAGAGAAAGTATGTGTGCTGTCCAGAGGAAGCTCATGACTCACAAGTTGAGGATGAAGAACAGCCAGTTGAAGACAATGAATAATAACTAGCTGAAGTTTGATTGTATCCAGCAGTAAGGAATTCGAGGGATCATCCAGCCCACCAAATCATTGGTGATGCAAGCCATGGAGTCTAGACAAGAAGCAAGAGTATCAACATAACTCTTTACTCAAGCTTTCTGTCTCAAGAAGAGCCCAAGAAGTTTGAAGAGGCAATCAAAGACCAATTCTTGATTGGAGCAATGAAGGAAGAACTGAACAATTTCAAGAGATGTAGGGTCTGGAAGCTAGTTCCCAAACCTAAGAGACATAATGTCATAGGAACTAAGTGGATCTACAGGAACACGTTATATGAGATTGGCATTATTGTCAAGAACAAGGCTAGATTGGTGGCTAAAGGATACAGGAAAGAAGAAGGGATAGATTTTGACCAGACATTTTCCCTAGTAGCCAGATTGGAAGCAATACGACTCTTCCTTGCATTTGCTGCCTATCAAGGATTCAAAGTCTACCAGATGGATGTGAAGTCAGCCTTCGTAAATGGGGACTTAAAAGAGGAAGTATATGTAGAACAACCATCAGGTTTTGTTGACTCTAACTCTCCTGATTTTGTTTATAGGCATATGAAAGATCTATATAGGTTAAAGCAAGCCCCTAGAGTATGGTATGAGACTTTGTCTAGTTTCCTCATTGAGAACAAATTCTCAAGGGGGAAAATAGATAAGACCCTATTCCTAAGGGAATCTAAGGGCAAGATCATCCTAGTCTAGATATATGTCGATGAAATTATCTTTGGATCTACTGATGACAACCTTTGCAAGAAGTTTACTAAACTTATGCAAGGGAAGTTTGAGATGAGTAGTATGGGTGAGCTCAAGTTCTTCTTGGGTCTCCAAGTTAGACAGACTTATGATATATTGTCCATATCCCAGTCCAAGTTCACCACAGAGTTGATTAAGAAATATGGAATGGAGAATTCCTCCACCTTGAAAACTCCCAGGGGGCCAAGTATGCCTTTAAACAAAGATGAAGCAGGGAAACCTGTTGATGAAATTTTGTATAGAGGGATAATTGGATCCCTTCTATACCTCAAAGCTAGTAGGCCTGACATCATGTATGCTAAATGTGTCTGTGCTAGTTATCAGGTTGCCCTAAAGAATCTCACTACTTTGATGTAAAGAGGATATTGAGATATCTTAAGAGCACTCCAAATCTTAGACTATGGTACCGTAGAAATAGGTATTTTGAACTAACAGGCTATTCAGATGCAGATTTTACAGGATACAAAGATGACAAGAAAAGTACTACAGGGACTTGTCAGTTCTTAGGAGGAAGACTAGTGCATTGGAGCAGCAAGAAGAAAACAAGTGTTGCTATATTAACTATAGAGTCAGAGTGTAATGCCCCAAAACTAAAAAAGGAATGGATAGCATTTTCAGACCAATTTGGTGCCTGAATAGGTTCACACGGCCTGTGATACGGGCGTGTATAGGGTCATTTCCTGATCTATGTTGACAAGGCAGTATCGAGTGAGGTACATGATTTGGGACACAGGTGTGTCTGAAGGCGTGTCAAGCACACGGTTTGTGACACGGGCTTGTCAAGATCCGTGTCCTTCTCTTTGTTTTCATGGCCTATGTTGATTGACGAACACGGGCTGGGACACGGGCATGTCCGTAGCTGTTTCCTAGTCGGGATGCGAAGGTTTCCTGTGTCGTTTGAGGAACATGCGCTGTGGCACGGGCATGTAAAAAAATGACAAGGGCGTGTCAAGCAGTGACATAGGCGTGTATGATCCCTTGTCTTGTTCTGTGCTCGATGATTGTGTTCAGATTGTGGGACTTGGCCTATGACACGGGCGTGTCACAAGCCGTATTCGGTCAAGGAAGTTGGTTTTAAGAGAGAATCAATGCCTTTCATTCTATTTGGTTGTGATCCGACGTCCTAGAATCCTCCTTGGTATGTTAAGTTTGGGAGTGTAGGGTTTATTCCTCATCTTTCCTTTGGCCATTCTCTTTCTAAAGTGTTAGAGAGAGTGGAGAGCAATGTTGAAGAAGAAGGAGAAATCTGGACGCCTATGGAGCTTCGGAGCCCAAAATCGCGAGCCGAGTCCAGATCCGTGGAGACGAGGTTGTTGCGGTGCTTTTAATACGTCTGCTTTCTTCTCTTCTCCATGGGGCCAAAGCGAACCGCAAGGGTAACGATTCGCTCCTTGGACATGTGAAGTCCTCTTCCTTTTTGCATAGGAAACCTGCTCTCATGAGTGTGCGGTGAGTGTGGGGTATTCCTTCGGGTGGACATGTATAGTCCCCGTAGTTTTGTATATAGAGTCTGGAATCAAAAAACGGACATAGGCTTGGTGTCTGAAGCCTACCTTGACAAGTTGGTCTAGATTGGAGATGTTTCATTATGCATGAGGTTCCGGAGAAGACTCTGTGCCATTGGATGTTTTTCGGGTTTTCTACGTTGTAGATTGCAATAGAGAGCCTTGGGGATTAACCCCAAGGTGCAATCAGAAATCTGGGAAAAAGCAAAGTTCGTGAGTTTTGGTGTCCTTGGAGCCAGCCTTGTCAATAACCGAGTTATATACTGTTTTATGATCGATACGATGGGATTTAGTGAAGCTTGTCCCGCGTTGAGGGCAAAATTGCCGTGGCGAGGTGAGAAACGGGTTAGTGGAACCTTACCCACTCCAAGTGGTTCTATTAAAGATGGCTTGGAGAGAGAGTCTAGGCTTAGGCTGAAAGGACTTTAATGCTCACGTTGTTTGCCGTCCTAGGGGTGGTGGTGGAGCTGTGGAACGGACTGGGTTCGGACCGGGTTCACTGAGTAAGTGCCCTGAGAGCACGGGGTGTGTGGCCGTGCGTTCCTACACCTGTGGTGAAGTGTGCTTAGAATGTACTTTCAATACAATGTTTTGGTAATACAAATGAATTGTAGGGAAGGAGCACCGTTGAAAGTCTCTAGTGTCGACTAAATCCTCCTATAGGGGGATAGGTGTCGTGTAGTCTTTTGCAGAATTAAATGTACCTGCACAAATTAACAAACACAGCACTGAAAACACACAAAGAGTTATAGTGGTTCCCCGATTTGGGTACGTCCACTTTCCCCCTTCGACCTATCTCCCACCAAGGGATGACTCGGTCACTTCTCCAAATGGATTGAAATCCAATCCTCACACTACGAAAGGAACCCTTCCAACAAAGGAGTCACAACTCCACCACCACGGGTTGCACGCAACCCTTACAACTAGGAATAAAAATTCGTTTACAATAAACCAAAATAGAATGTAAAAGAAAATACAAACAACGCTTTTGGAGATCCCGATGTCCTTCTTCGTTCTTTGAAGCTTGCTTGAAGATTACGAAGAATCCACAACCGGATTTATCTCTTGGAGAGGATCTTGTCAAGATCGGCGGCGACAAGTGATTGCGGCGGCGATACTTTGTAGATCCAAGCTTCTTGATGAGGCACGCAAGGTCTATGAACGATCTCAGTTAGATCAACCATCTCCACCGATTCGGAATGAAGAACTAGTCTTGTTCAACGAATCGAGAGACAAGAGATCTCAAGAGAGATGCGTGAGATGCTCGGCTTGCCTTGGTACTGTTGTCGGAAGATCAAGGAAGCACTGAGATCAACGATCAATGGAGACGATGAACTTACGTGCGGCTACATGCGATCAGCGGTTTACGCGATCGTCTAGGGCACGTCGTCGACTACTTTTGATTTTGCGTGAATGAGTTGTTGTAGAAGTTCGAAATACGCGTGTATATATACCTTGATCCAACCCTAAAAGACCGTTGTGGGGCCCACAAGTAAAAGCCCTAGCCCCGGCCGAAATAGCGCAAGGCATCTTGGTCGGTCCAGCGAACGAGGAAAATTGCCTAAGGCAAAATCGGCGGGAATCATTAGTGATTTCCGTCGAAGTCGGCGGGAATCACTCACGATTCCCATCGATTCTGCCTTGGAAGAATTCCAGTTGGAAACCTTGTCAGCAGGAGGAAATCGGCGGGAATGCAGACTGATTCTCGTCGAATCGACGGGAATGCAGACTGATTCTCGTCGAATCGGCGAGAATCACTTAGTGATTCCTGTCGATTCTGCCTTGGCAGAATTTTTGTTTAGAAAACTGAGAGCGCTAAGTTGTTAACCTGAATCACCTAGAGGGGGGTGAATAGGTGAATTTCGTGTCAAATGCGGAATAAAAAATATAACACAGCACAGATTCGTAATCAAGCAATCACACAGACGACAAGAGATTTATAGTGGTTCCCCAATCTTGGGTACGTCCACTTTCCTCACCGATCTAGCAAATCACTACACTCGGCTACTCCACTATCTCGGATTGCAAAAACAATCCTACACCTCGGAACCACGTTCCTACAAAAACTCGATCCCAAATGAATCTACACTCGGAAGATAAAACTTCCTACCACTCGGAGAAAGATCTCCTACAATGAAATTTGTTTGAATAAAATTTACAACAAGAATATCACAGATCTGGATCTTTGACGTAATCTTCTTCTTGAGAGATTTTCGGTTTGAACAGAAATAGTTGAAGAAGACTTGACTGAGATCCACGATTCTGAGATCTGGAATCACCACGATCAAGAAAGTAAATCAGAGACGATGAAGCACGGAGAGATCGGATGATTCTTCTTGAGTCTGGATCGCTAGAAAAACTAAGATTGATAGCAGCGGCGTGAGAACGACGATCCAGAGCTTCTCCCGAAAACGGAAATGGCGGCGGACAGAAGGATTAGGGTTTTTTGGGATTTTCTCTTTCTTAAAAAGATAGTCTCTGTAAAAACATATTTAGTCAAATCTGAAAGGACCTATTTATAGGCTATCTCCAACGGTCATAATCGTAATTAAGATTTACACGTGGACCAATCAGAAAAAGGTTAATTTCAAATCTCCGTCAATTCTGGACTTAACGATTTCTGGAATTCTGAGCCAACATACTCGGGTTAGATAAGATACTCGAGTATAAAGGTCTGCTACTCGAGTAGATAAGAGAAACATGTACTCGAGTAATAAAAATGACTACTCGAGTGCCTTGGAAGAACTACCTGAGTTACTTTAGACAGATTACTCGAGTAAGAAGAAACATCTACTCGAGTACAAATCCAAACTACTCGAGTATTAGAATAATCTACTCGAGTGCTAAGCCAGTCTACTCGAGTATAAGAAGGATCTACTCGAGTGCTAAGCCAGTCTACTCGAGTATAAGAAGGATTTACTCGAGTGCTAAGCCACTTACTCGAGTATATGAGCGAAGTTACTCAAGTATGTGGACTTAGAAAAATTTAGACTGAACAGCTAGCCCTACTCGAGTATAATTAAGAGACTACTCGAGTATGACTAAGGCTCTACTCGAGTACACAAACACCTACTCGAGTAAGGAGAAGAGGTACTCGAGTATATGAAAGGATTTACTCGAGTATAAGGACTTAGAAACTTTCTGAGATGAGAAGTCCAGATCAACTCGAGTACGATCAGAACACTTACTCGAGTAACTTGAGAACTACTCGAGTATGTAATCCAATCTACACGAGTACTAAGTCACTTACTCGAGTATATAGAAGATACTACTCGAGTATGTGGACTTAGGAAAAAAATTTCTTCTGGGAAAGTCTTCAATACTCTAGAGTCCAGTAGTCCAAGTGCATGGAAACAAAGTGTACCCCAATAGAGAGGCTATACATGAGTCAACACCTTGGATAACACAATGAGGAATTACATTGTATGGTCCTATGTTTGATGACCCACTATAGACTGACATTGGTTTACACTTGGCAATAGAGTCCTGCATGCACAACTTAAACACAACATCAAATACAACTTAATTCATCTTAGATTCAGGTCTGACTTCCCACAAATCTGGGGTATTGTGAAGACAATTCCCAACAATCTCCCCCTATTTGTAGAAGTCAGCACCCTTTGCACTAAGATGAATTTCTAGAAAAGAAATGATCATCTATAACAACAAGCAATTGAAAATGACTAAAACAGAGAATAATAGCAAATAAGGGAACCATAATCAGAATTAGATATATTAAATAGAAAGATTTTCCAGTTCCACAAAACACTTTCAGGGGTAGTTTTCTCTGTGAAGCTTAGCTTTCTTCAGCTCTTGCCTTTCCAAGTAATTGAAGGGTTTAGGAAAATAAGTCCTTGGCCTTGGAGGAGCTGCTGGATTGTTGAATCCCCATTGCCTGTCATGTAATCTGATCTTGATTTGAGATGCATCATAGGCTTTCCATTCTGAGTAGCTGTAGAATTTGTCTTTATTTTCCCCAAAATCAGTTACCAGCTTTAGAGTGTCAAAGATTAAAGATTTTGAGGTTGGACTCCAAACTTCTGAATGTACTGACTCTGATTTGCCTTCTGAAGCTTGAGCTTGCTCTCTCTTAGGTGCAGAACGGCTAGCAGAACCGCCGTCACCATATTTTCTTTTCTTGCTAGGGCCACCTTGATCAGCAGGTCTTCTAGAGGAGGAAGCACCTCGATCAAAGTGCCCCTGAGAGCTGGCAGGGACATCGTCTTTCCACACATCAGAATATGAAAGAGGAGGCACAGACATCTCTCCAGCCGGTCTGGGAGAGAAGGATGGCACTGCCTCTGGAAAGGTAGCAGGAACCTGGGCATCAGATGGAGGATGTTCCTCAAGAGGATCTAAGCTTTTAGGAATGATGGAGGGGTCGAGCTGGAATTCTGGAAAATTCTGATTATGTACCAAAACTGTAGTGTCATAAATGTAGAATTTGACAGACTGTAGCTGTGCTAGAATATCTGCTTTCATGGTGTTAACTAATCCATCCAGGGTCTCTTTAGACTTGGTAGAGATTTCAGCAGAAATTTTTGCAACTTGTTCTTTCACGATTTTCTCCCCCTTGCTGATTTCTACATATAGCTTTTCGATAGCTTCATCTCTGAATGTGCCTACTTCTTCACAAACTTTCATCACATTGGCTTCAGCTCTTTTGTCTAGCAGAATCTGGTTATGTGCCACTGTTTTAGCTTGATTTCTGACTTCACCCATGTTGGTGATGGTGTGATCTATCGCTTTTCCACCTATTTGGAAGAGTTTCTTAAGTTCATCAGTGTTGGCTTGAATTTCTGCAAAGCCTCTGCTCATCTCAGTTTCAAGAGCAGAGACCTTTGTGTTAACTGATTTCAGAGACTCATCAAAGTAATGTCTCTGTTCTTGGAGCATCTTCTCAATCTTACTGATGATGTCTGAAGAGCTGAGAGAAGCAGAAGATGGAGCACTAGCAGAAGTAGAGACCAGAGGGAGCTGAGAGACTGAGGGAGTCCAAGGATGGATTTCTTTCACAACCACTGAGCTTGCAGTTCTCTTAGTGTGAGTGATTTCTACTGAATCTAGGGGATCTGTGAAGGAGGGAAGAGTGAAGGCTAATGTCCTTAGAGGAGGTTCAACAGGTTCTGGAGATAACTCCTCTTCATCGGACAGGATGATACTATCATGTTATTCTGCTTCTTCAATGGGAGACTGAGCTGAGGATGGAGAGGGTTCCTTGAGAGGGATCGGTTCATCTTGTACCTGAACCTCAGGAGTATTAACAACTGGATCTACAGGAGGTAGGGGACTGTCTGAACTTAGTTCTTCAATGAGTTTATCAATCTCTGCAACTGTGGACAGAAGGTCTTGTTGAACTTGAGTCTCTTGGGAAACTTGATTATCTGCTGGACTTTGTACATCTGTTGGAATATCTTCTGGAGTAAGAGGAGGAGGAGAAGAAGGATCTCTGACTGTCTGGGAGGGAACTTCTGTCATCAGAATCTGAGAGCTAGATGAGGCAGGCTCCCCCTCAACAACTGCACCCAGGGTGTCAGTAGCTTGATGTAGAGGAGGAGATGGAGTCCTGTCATCAGCAACATGCTGAGGGCTGGGGACATCTTCATCCATAATGACTTTGGAGGCTTGGGCAGTGTTCTTGAGTTGGATTTCATATCTTTGGATGGAAGAGATGGATACCTTTTTCATGTGATGGAGGGGAGTTCCTTTGGAGAAATCAAACACTGTAGGATTTATCTCATGAAGGAGGAGGGAGATAATCCTGGCATAACTGGGTTTTTTCACACTTTCTTTGATCTTATCCAGTATCATCATTCCGAACTGGAATTTCTTCCGGCATACGATGGCTTGCATAACATCAAAAAAGTTTTGGGAGATTTCTCTTAGGGAATAGGTTTTGCAGAGAAGAACTTTGGCAATGACATCAACAAGGAATTTGCCCTCTAAATTAAAATCTGCATGTCGGAACGAATATCCTTCATACGGGTCTATTCCATAGAAGAAACTAGTTCTCTCAGAATCTTCGGAAGTCAGATCATCTTCCTCATCCACCACGGGCAACTGTAACAGAGTAGCTAATGAAGTTTTGTCCAGACGGATCTTTATCCCACTGACCTTGGATTTGAGAACTGTACCATTTCGCTTGATCTTCAGATTCTTATAGAACTCTTCCACTGCAGAAAATAGTATCTTACACGGCGTCTATAACAGGAACGACAGCCCTGCTGTGTCAAGGAGAATGAGAAGGTTCCGGAAGTCATCAGAGAGTTCAGTGATTCCATCTATAACCAATTCGGACCCGATTCCTATCTTGGATGGAGGAGCCATCGAGTTCTAGAGTAACGGATTCTGAAGAGGACAGCGCTCTGCGGTTCTGGAAGACAAAGCGCCGGCGAGTACGCGAGAAAGGTTTCGTGGAATGGATTACGAGATCATTCTATTTATATACATAACCCTAATTAGGTTTAAGATTGGGTTTTAAAATAAAACATACCTTATGGGGGGCGGAAAAAATCGAGGTCTGCGAAAAGAGAAAAATGAGAGTTTCAAAGTTCTAGAATTTCAAGGTACTCGAGTATATATCGGTATACACGAGTAGTCTGTTGTAACCTACACGAGTAAGTCGAAGACCAAGTAGATCATGAAGTACTCGAGTGAGTTACTAAGTACTCGAGTATGACGAATATGTACTCGAGTGAATTTTTACTTACACGAGTAGATACTTTGAGTTACTCGAGTATATAGTAATGTACTCGAGTGTCTTCATGTAACCACTCGTGATTGTTTCCAAGTACTCGAGTATGTGAGTACACTTACTCGAGTATGTCACTTTGGAAAAAATATTTTTCTCGATGCACTGATCTTTACCTCCACCACCTTTTAACTCTGAGACTTTGATAGAGGCCACTAATCTTCTTTGTTGAGCATCACAAGTTCAGTTTTGAAGAATGAGAACTTGGTCTCATCTAGCGGCTTCGTGAATATATCTGCAACTTGCCTATCTATGGAGACGTATTGTAGATCTATGTCTACATTCTCCACATGCTCCCGGATGAAGTGATAGCGAAGCTCTATGTGCTTTGTCCGGCTGTGGGAGACTGGGTTGTTGGCGATTACTATAGCATTGGAAGAGTCGCAGAGCAGAGGGATGCTCTGGAACTTCATGTTATAGTCTTCAAATTGATTCTTGATCCATAGAAGCTGTGCACAACAGCTGCCTGCAGAGATGTACTCTGATTCAGCCATTGAGATGGCTACACAGTTCTGCTTCTTACTGCTCCAGGAAATAAGTCTCCTTCCGAGAAATTGGCAAATCCCGGAAGTACTTTTCCTGTCGTCTTTGCTTCCTGCAAAATCTGCATCTGAAAATCCAATTAGTTCACTATCATTACTTCTTGGGTACCATAAGCCAAGATTTGGTGTACCTTTGAGGTATCTCAAGATTCACTTTGCAGTAATGTAGTGAGATTCCTTAGAGTTCACCTGAAATCTAGAACATATACATGTTGAAAACATTATGTCTGGTCTACTTGCGGTAAGGTAGTGCAAGGACCCAATTATGCTTCTGTACTTGGTTTCATCAAAAGGTTTCCCTTTCTCATCCTTGTCCAGAGACATAGCTGAGGCCATTGGAGTCCTCATAGAGGTTGCGTTTGAAAGTGAGGGTAAGATCTATCTCAACTCTAGAGGGGGGGTGAATAGAGTATTTTAAAATAGTTTTTCACAGTTGAAATAAACAGCACATATAAATTCAATTTATGATATAGTGTAGAGTGCTAGTAAGAAGTTAAAAACTAAGAAGTAAAAAGCACAGCACACAGCAAACTAATCACACAAACAAACCAGAAGACACAAGGAAATATAGTGGTTCCCCAGAAACCTGGGTACATCCACTCTTCTACCACCCTTGGTAGGAATCCACTCAGGATGAGTTGATCAGGTGTCCTGACACCAATGAGCTTTTGATAAGGTGCTCAAAAACCAAAACTGGATTTTTTGATAAGGTGTCTTGCCACCACTGAGTTTTGACAAGGCTCTCAGAACCAGACAAAACTTTTGAAGGGAGTTCAAGAACCCTTTACAGTAGGAAAAAAAAGGTGAGGTTGTCTTCTCTGTTCTCAAATCAAATGAGAGAAGACTAGTGGATCTTTTGTTGTCAAGGCTCCCCCTGAGATGTTGAATGAATCAGGAATGGAAGCTTTGCTCTAGGGTGATAGGTCTTCAGATCTTTAGATCTCCAGCAAAGAATTGTTTCAGCAAAAGGGCTGAAAGATGAGGTGTCTGGAGTTCTTTGAGATGATGCTTTGATCACTTTTTTGTAAGCAAGAGGATGGTTATCTTTCACAGCTTAATTCTTCTTGTTCTTCTGTAACAGTGTGTGTCTCTTGATTCTATTGAATATTGACTCTTGATTAATTCTCACTCAGAGTTGTGTTGAAGAAGACGATCTTATTCTCTGAATATATTTCTTCCAAGATAGCCGTTATCAGACATTAAATGCCTTCCATAAATGATTTGTCTTCTGGAGGAAGGTCCAATGAAACATTCCTGAAAAATTCCTTGAAACTTGTTCCAGAATAAATGAGAACGGCTGGCAAATCTTCTTGAAATTAAATGCTGAGAGAATTCAAAAACATTCCAAAGACTGGCAGCATTTGAATCCTTAAGATCGTCGATCTCTCAAGATAAACGTCGATCTGAGCTCCACGATCGTCGACCAGAGCTCAGAGAAGGAATATATCATTCTGACAGAAAACATCGATCTGAGCTCGAAGATCGTCGACCTGAGCTCAGAGATATTGAAGATAAGCAGAGACAGAAAACTTCGACCAGAGATCGACTATCTAAGTTCTTGGTCTGGCAGAAATAGTCGATCTGATTAAGACAGAGAACGTCGACCTAAACTTCAACAGAAAACATCGACCTGAAGCAAACAGAGATCGTCGACCAAAGCTTTTCCAGAAATAGTCGACCCAACCATTGCCAGAGATCGTCGACCAAAGCTCGACGATCGTCGGACTGAAGCTCGACGATAGTCGACCGAAGCCAGCAATAAGCAGAAGGGTGAGGACATAGGTAGTCGACCAGAGCTCGACGATCGTCGACCTGAGCTCGACGATAGTCGACCGACATTCGACTATTTTTATCTCTTTACATAGCTTGAAATCCTGAGCTTGAATGGTCCTTGGGGGCAGCTTCAAACCTAAGTTCTAAGCCCTAGACTCATTTTAATGTTGACCTTTACACTATACAACTAGGTCAACCTAGATTCCTAAGATACATAGTGATCCTTGCCCAAATTAGTAATAGGGTGTTCCAACAATCTCCCCCTATTTGGGTTAGGATTACTATTTACAGACAAAAGAGTAGGAAATAAAAAGCATGCATCAACACAAAAGCTAAATCAAAACTGCAGAGAAGATATATAGCAGCAATGCAGATCACAGATAAAGAGACAGCAAATATCCAGGGGAGAGTGATGTTCAGCTTACACAGTTCACTTCTTTTCAGTCCCCTTTTTAAATAAAATTTCTCTATTAGGATTCTGACTTTCTTTCTTTGACCTTCTGTCATCTTCTGCACCTAGAGAAGTTTGAGATTTGGGCCTTGGAACAACAGCCTCAGGGTGCAGCTTCATATAGTCTTCTGGATTGAAGAATTTCCTTGATGCATATTTCTCTAGTTCTTTCTTTCTCTGCTCTGATAAAGTAGTTATGTTTGAAGTATCCTTGCCTTGTTCTCTGGCCTTTTTTATTTGATCAAGGGCAGCCAATTCTTTCATTCTGGCTATCCAGGACACAGGGTTGTTCTCAGGATCTTCAAAAGGAATAGGAGGTTCATATCTGTTGATGATTTCAGAATCAGTAGAAGGAGTCCTGGAGACAATTGTGTCTTTCAGCTTGTAAGGGAAAGGACCTGAAGAAGGGTCAGAGTGACCTTGCCCTTCCCTTGGATGAAGTCTATGCCCTCTCTGGCTTTCTCTAAATTGATCTCTTCTGGATTGATATCCCCTTTGATGCTATCCCCTTTGATAGGATCTTTGATAATACTGGGAAGAACTGTGTCTGGAAACTAGAGCTTGAGGGGCTGAGCCTGAGCCAGAATCTAGAGGAGGAGGAGGAGGAGGCTGAAACTGAGAAGATCCTTTTTCATATTTGTCTAGCTTCCTCTTCTTCTTGATAGCTTTCTGTTGATTCTTGGAGTATTGCATCCATGGCTCAGAAATGGGGCAATTATGCAAAATGTAGTAGGGAATATCATTGGAGTCCTTTGCTTGAGCTGGGGGAACAGACATCATGGCCTTGCTTCTAGCTTTCCTCTTCTTGACAATAGTGCTGGCAGAATCATCAGAATCTGTCCTGTACTGATCACTCTCAGAACTCTGAGGTTGATCATACAGATCATCAATTCTTCTGATATACTTTTCTTGATCTTTAAGCTTTGCAGGAACAGCAGGAGCAGGAGGAGAGGGAGCAGCAGCAGAGCAAACAGAATCAGCAGCAGAAGTATCAACCAGCACATCAGAATCAATAGCCATATCAGCAGAAAAGTCTACAACAGCAGTAGCAGCATCATCAATAAGAGGCACAATGGCCTTAGTAACAGCATCAATAAGAGGCACACTGGCCTTAGTAACAGCATCAGATATGGACAAAACAACATCCACAGCCTTCCAAGAATTTATATATGCTTCAATTTGGCTGGGATTACAGGTTGATGAAATAGGCACAATGGCCTTAGACAGATCTTCAGTATGAGGAACTGGCAGGAATCTGAAGTATCCAGCATTAAACTTGGAGAGCAGGCTCTGGAGGTTCATTGCAAAAACTACTTCATATGGCATCTCCCCCTGCCTTGGTTCAGAGATAGGTGAATCAAGGCACCCAGAAGATGATGTTGCCTGAGGGGGAATGAGAGATGATAGCTTGGAAGACAGCTCCTTGACGTGGGTCAGGAGTGGAGCCAGAGTGGTCTCCAGTAATGAGGTTAGCTTTGGAGCTAACAGCTCATATAACCTGTCAGCCAGGGCTGATAGATCTACATGCTCAAGAGGGGCTTGAGCAGAGGTAGGATAGAGGGTTGTTGGAGGGATGTTGGCTGAAGATGGTGGCATGGGGAAAGAGGAGATAGGAGGTAAGGGAATGGATGGTTCTGATACAGGAAAGGAGGAGATTGAGCGAGGTGAGGTGGAGATAGAAGGGGTAAGAGAAGGAGTGAAGATGGGTTGAGAGAAAATGTCTTCCATCATTTGTTGGAAGGAGGAGGTAGAGGGAGGCTCAGGAGGAGAGGAAGGATGAGAATATTCCATAAAGGATTCATCTAACAGAGAATATGATGGAGTGGTAAAGGATGGGTAAGAGAAGAGAGGAAGGAATACCTCAGAGGTAGATGCTGGAGGGGATGAAGCTGGTGAAGAAATGGTAATTGGGGAAGATATGGCTATGGTAGAGGTTGGAGGTGAGGATGAAATGGCTGGGGTAGAGACAGCTGGAGGAGGAGGAGGAGCAGGCAACCCTTCTGCTGGTGTAGAGACCAGAGGTGGAGTGACCAAGACAGTCCTTGTGCCTGAAGCAGTAGTAGATGCAGCAGCTCTGGAGGGATTGATGATCTGCCTGTCCCATTTGCCAAAGAGGGCACAGGAGAGCCTCTTGGATGCATTGATGAACATCCCAGAAGAGGTTAGTAACTCAGGGCATCTGAAATGCAGATAGACCCCTAGAATCCTCCCAAAGCTGACAGCAGTCTTATTCAGCTTTTTCTTAATCAGATTGAAGAAGATTGATCCCCAGTTCAGGTGTTTCTTATCCAGCAGAGCTCCCATCAGACAAAACTGATATCTTGAAATTGTATCATGGGCAGAGTGCTTGGCCAGCAGCACTTTCCCGACTATATCAGCCAAAAACTGAAATTCCAATGTCAGATTCTTCTTCAGCAGTTTATTAGGATTCACAGCATTATGACCCATTCGATCAAGCATGGAAGCATATTCTTCTTCAGATAACTCGATGGAATCTTCTCCAGAACTGAGATGAAACACTTCAGTTAAGAGGGCCGAGGACAGTTGCACCTGGGTCCCTTTTATGAAGCCGATGACAGAATTCTCATTCTCATCTATCGCAGAATAGCACCATTCTTTTATTTCATCTGAAGCAATTTTCATTCTGGTAGTCATTAATTCCAACAGCTGCTGATCTCTGAACAAACTGAGAATGTCCTTGAAGCGTTGATCGCTTCCATCAAACGAGCTTATATCGATATCAAAACCGGTATCAAATTTCATCTTCGAGAGGGCGGCAACAGTTGAAGCCATCTGTACCTGCAAAGATTGAACAAACGCGACCAAGTGTAGAAGGTTTGGAGGGAAAAATAATTTGCAGAGAGTATGAAGGCGTAAGCGACGAACGGCGGCCAAGAAATGATTTTATATTAGGGTTCGACGTGAAAAAGGAAAATTGTGGAGCTTAGTTCGAAGAAGCGTCGAACTCAGCTCGACGATTTGGGCTACAGAGGGAATTTGAAGAGACGCCAATAGCGTCGAACTCTGTTCGACGTTATTGAAAGCGTCGAGCTCCGCTCGACGAACAAGGAGCAGACAGAGGGAAATCCTAGATACAACGGCGGCGCTGAATTCAGATCGACGCCTCAAGAACCGTCGATCTCCGGTCGACGATTTATGGGAAAACGTCGATCTCCGTTCGACGTTTTCTGGGAAAACGTCGAGCTCAGTTCAGAGACAGAACTTATTCTACAGACACAAAAAGAGAGGAAATTTTTAGCCTAGTCTTGGTCTGTTTTAGCTTTATAAAATCTTGTAATTTAATTTAGGCTTCCTCCATCTAACATGCCTAACTGATTGAGGAAGAAGGTGTGTTTCTTTTCATCCAAAGGCTTGGTGAAAATATCTCCCCTTTGCAAATCAGTAGGAATATATTGAAGTTCAATTTTATTTTTCTCTACATTATCTCTTAGAAAGTGATGCCTAATTTCTATGTGTTTTGTCCTACTATGGAGGACTGGATTTTGTGCTATAGAGATAGCACTAGTATTATCACAGAAAATTTTTGACTTCTCTAAGTTGTAACCATAGTCTAGAAGCTGATTCTGTATCCACAATATTTGTGAACAACAACTGCCTGCAGCCATATACTCAGCTTCAGCAGTTGAAGTTGACACAGATGTTTGTTTCTTACAAAACCAAGAGACAAGTCTATCACCAAGGAACTGACAAGTTCCACTGGTGCTTTTCCTGTCTATTCTGCATCCAGCATAATCAGCATCTGAAAATCGCGTTAAATCAAATGCTGAATCTTTTGGATACTAGAGACCTAGATTTGGACAACTTTTAACATACCTAAGAATTCTCTTAACTAAGATTAAATGTGACTCTCTAGGGCTAACTTGGAATCTAGCACAAATACATGTGGCAAACATTATATCAGGCCTACTAGCTGTAAGGTACAATAAAGAGCCAATTAGTGCTCTATATGTTGTCTGATCAACAGGTTTCCCATGTTCATCAGCATCTATTACAGCATTTGAGGGCATGGGTGTTTTCATACATGATGCATCAGACATACCAAATTTCTTAACCAATTCTTTTGCATACTTGGTTTGAGAAATAAATATGCCTTCATCATGTTGCTTGACTTGCAGTCCTAAGAAGAAGGACAGCTCACCCATGCTACTCATTTCAAATTTAGAGTGCATAAGCTTGGAAAACTTTTTGCACAATTTTGAATCAGTAGAACCAAAAATAATGTCATCTACATAAATTTGCACTAGTAGGGTATAGGACTTATGGGTTCTAATAAAAAGAGTTTGGTCTACTCTCCCCCTAACAAAATCATTTTCCAGAAGAAAGCATGCTAGGGTCTCATACCATGCTCTAGGAGCTTGCTTGAGACCATATAATGCTTTATGCAATTTGTAAACATAATCAGGGTGAGTTAGAGAGATAAAACCTGGAGGTTGTCTAACATAGACTTCCTCTTTGATGTCCCCATTGAGAAATGCACTCTTTACATCCATTTGATACACTTTGAAACCTTTGTGAGCAGCATAGGCTAGGAATATTCTGATGGCTTCCAACCTTGCAACTGGTGCAAATGTCTGATCATAGTCTATTCCTTCTTGTTGAGAGTACCCTTGAGCAACTAGCCTTGCCTTGTTTCTGACTATAACTCCTTGATCATCCAGCTTGTTCCTGAATACCCACTTTGTTCCAATAATGGGATGATCCTTTGGCTTAGGCACTAGTTCCCAAACCTTGTTCCTTTCAAATTGATGCAACTCCTCTTGCATTGCAATGATCCGGTGTGGATCTTGCTCTGCATCTTGTATGGATTGAGGCTCAATTTGAAGATAGGAAGCAAGTGTGCATAAGGTTCTGGTTGACCTGATTTCTAGTTTGCACACCAGCTGAAATTTCTCCAATTACTTGGGTGATTGGATGATCTCTTGTTGTTACTAAGTCAACAGGGAGTGTTGATTGTTCACCAGCCTGTGTTGTTGTTGTCTCCTCTAGTGGGACAGCAGCTGGCTCTTCAGGATGATTTTCTTCAAGATGTTGAACTTCTTCTTCATCATCACTGCTCTCATTCTTTTCAGCAACTTGCAATTTGTTCAAGTCTTCAGCTAGAGAATGTACCTGCAAAGGTTCTATGGTAGAAGCATTCTTGTCCTTGAAGGACATGTTAGCTTCATCAAAAATAATATGAACAGATTCTTCAATTTTACAGGAAGATTTATTATAAACCCTATAGGCCTTGCTGATCATGGAGTATCCCAGAAACACTCCTTCATCAGCTTTAGCTTGGAATTTTGCTAGATATTTCTTGTCATTGTTATGAATAAAACAAGTGCAACCAAAAACTTTAAAATAGCCTATTTTAGGTTTCTTCCCTTTGAGCAATTCATAGGGAGTCTTGCCCTTCAGTTTGTGTATCAGGCTTCTGTTCAACACATAGTTGGAGGTGTTCACTGCCTCAGCCCAAAAGGACAGAGGTAGGTGAGCATCTGCCAATAATGTAGTTGCAGATTCAATGAGTGTTCTATTTTTCCTTTCAGCTACCCCATTTTGTTGAGGAGTTCTAGGAGCTGAGAAAGTGTGCCTGATCCCTTCACTTTGACAGAACTCTTGCATGAGAAGAGAATCAAACTCTGTCCCATGATCACTTCTGATCAGGGCAATGTGAGTGTTGAACTCAATCTGAATGCATTTGAGAAAATCTGTCAAACACTTGAAGTTATCAGACTTCTTCCTCAGAAAGAATACCCAAGTGAATCTTGAGAAGTTATCTACAATCACTAAAGTATAGGATTTCCCTCCTAGGCTTTGTACAGATATGGGTCCAAAAAGATCCATGTGCAACAGGTACAAAATCCTAGGTGAATCACTCTTATTAATTGATTTAAAACTACTTTTAGTTTGCTTGCCTAATTGACAAGCCTTGCAAAGTCCTTCCTTCTTGTAGGGACCAGAAGGTAGTCCTTTAACAAGGTTGTCTTTGGATAGCCTAGCAATGGTTCTAAAGTTAATATGCCCTAGTCTCTTATGCCATAAAATAATAGATTTTGAAATGGAATTGAACAGGCAAATATCTACTACAGGTGAATGAAAATCCATCAAGTAAATGTTACCTCTTCTGTTACCTGTCAACACAGTTGTGTTGTCCTCTAACTTGACCTTGCATATGGCTTTGTTGAATGTCACTTGATATCCTTCATCACACAGTTGACTGATACTTATCAAGTTGTGCTTTAGTCCTTCAACATATGCCACCTTCTTGAATGTGACTGAGCCAATTTGGACTGCACCATATCCTTTTGTAGTTCCAAAGCTTGAGTCTCCAAAAATTACTTTGGGTCCAAGCTTGGCTTTGAAGGAAGTGAAGTTGTCCTTGTCCCCTGTCATGTGCTTTGAGCACCCACTATCCAGATACCATTGATGGTTTGATGCTGGATAGGTCTTCACCTGCACAAAACAGCTTATTTGTTTTTGACCCAGTTAACCTTGGGCCTAGGTTGATATCCCTTGAATTCTGAAATGAAGGACATCCCAGGTTGATCCTTATAACCTTCAGGATGGTATCTCCTAGGAGGTACTATCCATTCAGTATAGGGATTAAAGCCTTGGGATGTGGGACTTCTAGGATTGAATCTAGATGTGCCATTGAAGGAATGTTCACAGTCCTGATTTCTGTTCGACGATCGTCGAACTGAGGTCGACGATCTTGGGTCAGATCGTCGATCTCTGTTCGAAGATCGATTATGCTGAAGTTCAGAGTTTGGATATTGTCGAGCTGAGGTCGACGATCTGTAGTTAGATCGTCGAGCTCTGTTCGACGATCGTCGAGCTCTGCTCGACGACATCTGTTGAACTGAATTTTTCTCTGACAGATCTGCATTCTTCCTGGGTACCTCTATTACTCCCTTTCCTTTGTCAGAGACAAACTTGATTGGAGTTGTCAAAATTATAGGTTGGCTGGATGAGGCACCCAAGCCAAGTGTGCTATTAAATCTAGAGTTCACTGTGCTTGTGATGTCCATCAGTCTGATACTTGTCCAATTTAGGGATTCTTCAAACTTTTTGGCCTTTGATAGTTCACTTTTCAGTGAGGCTATCTCCTCCCTACAGCATTCTAACTCCTCAGAGAGTTTGAGGTTCTTTGAGTTTAGGACACTATGCTCAGATAATTGATTCCTGAGAGAGATTATCTCCTTCTCAGATTTTAATAGATCTAGACACAGTGTCTTAAATTCATCTTTGAAGTCCTCAGAATTAAAATCAAAAGAGTTGATTAGCTGATCTTCATCTGGTTGAGTTTCTGAATCTGATTCTGATTCTTCATCAGAGTTTTGCTATGAGGCATTGATAGCCATCATGCAAAATTCTTTTTCATCTGCATCATCCTCATCATCACTGGAACTGGATGAGGCTTCAGATTCTTCTTCAGTCTCACTCCATGTCTCAGCAACAAAGCCCTTCCTTGTATATTTGTTCTTGCTGGAGGAGGCTTTGTCTGAGCTATTCTTCTTGTAATCCTTTTCTTTTCTTCTTTCTCTTCTTTCCTTCTTGTCCTTATTCTTGTTTTCTGGACAGTCAGGCACAATGTGGTCTGGTTTCCTGCAACCAAAGCATATAATTTTTTTATTGTTGTTTGATTTATCATACCTTGGTTTATCATGACCCTTGTATGGTCTCTTTCTGAAGTCTTTTCTGGCCATCTTGTAGAATCTTTTGGCCAGTAGACTTATGAGCTCATCATTTCCTGTAGCTTTATCTTCAGGCTCCTCTTCTACAGCTTTGAAGGCTATGGTCTTTTCTTTCCTTGTGGCTGGAGAGGTAGCCTTTTGTTCTTCTTCTCTATTTTTAATGAGCAGCTCATAAGATTTGAGCTTGCCCAGGAGAGCTTCAGTAGTAATCTCATTTAAACTTCTAGCATCCTTGATTGGCCAGATTCTTGAATCCCAAGTGCTGGGGAAGCACATCAGGATTTTGTCATTCAGCTCAGTCAGTGAGATTTCTTTGTCTAGGGTTTTTAGCTCATTGACAATTAGACTTAGTCTATTGTACATATCAGCCACTGATTCAGCTTCTCCATTTTTGAAGTTCTCATATTAGCTTATCAGATGAGATCTTCTATCTTTCCTTTCATCAGCAGATCCTGAGACAATTTCAGAGAGTTTGTCCCAGATTTCTTTGGCTGAGTGGCATTCAGCTACCTTCTGAAAAATTTCATCAGACATTGTTTGGGCGAAGATGTTCATAGCCTTAGCATCTGCAGTCTTCCACTTTTTTTATATCTGCATCTGTTCCAGAAGGAGGTGGAACAGCACTTGTACTTGAGCTTGCTGGTGGAGTTGGACAAACTGTCAAGACAGAATTGAAAATGTCTTCATCAATAGAATTCATGTATAATCTAATCCTTGCCTTCCAGAGTACAAACTTAGAAAGGTTGCACACTGGTGGTCTGGTGCTTGCATAATCTTTGTTCTGTGCCATGTCTTTAAATAAAAAGATAGATGTATAGAAAATAATCCCCTTAAGAGATTGATCTTATCAAGGATCTTTTTGGTTCAGGTGTTAGCCTGTATGAGCAACCAACCTCCCTCTGATACCAATTGAAAGTGAGGGTAAGATCTATCTCAACTCTAGAGGGGGGGGGGGGTGAATAGAGTATTTTAAAATAGTTTTTCACAGTTGAAATAAACAGCACATATAAAATTCAATTTATGATATAGTGTAGAGTGCTAGTAAGAAGTTAAAAACTAAGAAGTAAAAAGCACAGCACACAGCACACTAATCACACAAACAAACCAGAAGACACAAGGAAATATAGTGGTTCCCTAGAAACCTGGGTACATCCACTCTTCTACCACCCTTGGTAGGAATCCACTCAGGATGAGTTGATCAGGTGTCCTGACACCAATGAGCTTTTGATAAGGTGCTCAAAAACCAAAACTGGATTTTTTGATAAGGTGTCTTGCCACCACTGAGTTTTGACAAGGCTCTCAGAACCAGACAAAACTTTTGAAGGGAGTTCAAGAACCCTTTACAGCAGGAAAAAAAAGGTGAGGTTGTCTTCTCTGTTCTCAAATCAAATGAGAGAAGACTAGTGGATCTTTTGTTGTCAAGGCTCCCCCTGAGATGTTGAATGAATCAGGAATGGAAGCTTTGCTCTAGGGTGATAGGTCTTCAGATCTTTAGATCTCCAGCAAAGAATTGTTTCAGCAAAAGGGCTGAAAGATGAGGTGTCTGGAGTTCTTTGAGATGAAGCTTTGATCACTTTTCTGTAAGCAAGAGGATGGTTATCTTTCACAGCTTAATTCTTCTTGTTCTTCTGTAACAGTGTGTGTCTCTTGATTCTATTGAATATTGACACTTGATTAATTCTCACTCAGAGTTGTGTTGAAGAAGACAATCTTATTCTCTGAATATATTTCTTCCAAGATAGCCGTTATCAGACATTAAATGCCTTCCATAAATGATTTGTCTTCTGGAGGAAGTTCCAATGAAACATTCCTGAAAAATTCCTTGAAACTTGTTCCAGAATAAATGAGAACGGCTGGCAAATCTTCTTGAAATTAAATGCTGAGAGAATTCAAAAACATTCCAAAGACTGGCAGCATTTGAATCCTTAAGATCGTCGATCTCTCAAGATAAACGTCGATCTCAGCTCCACGATCGTCGACCAGAGCTCAGAGAAGGAATATATCATTCTGACAGAAAACGTCGATCTGAGCTCGAAGATCGTCGACCTGAGCTCAGAGATATTGAAGATAAGTAGAGACAGAAAACTTCGACCAGAGATCGACTATCTAAGTTCTTGGTCTGGCAGAAATAGTCGATCTGATTAAGACAGAGAACGTCGACCTAAACTTCAACAGAAAACGTCGACCTGAAGCAAACAGAGATCGTCGACCAAAGCTTTTCCAGAAATAGTCGACCCAACCACAGCCAGAGATCGTCGACCAAAGCTCGACGATCGTCGGACTGAAGCTCGACGATAGTCGACCAAAGCCAGCAACAAGCAGAAGGCTGAGGACATAGGTAGTCGACCAGAGCTCGACGATCGTCGACCTGAGCTCAACGATAGTCGACCGACGTTCGACTATTTTTATCTCTTTACTTAGCTTGAAATCCTGAGCTTGAATGGTCCTTGGGGGCAGCTTCAAACCTAAGTTCTAAGCCCTAGACTCATTTTAATGTTGACCTTTACACTATACAACTAGGTCAACCTGGATTCCTAAGATACATAGTGATCCTTGCCAAAATTAGTAATAGGGTGTTCCAACAGCGTTCTCCATTCCGAATTTCTTAAGTAGCTCTTTGGTGAATTTAGTCTATGAGATGAAAATTCCATCCTCAGATTGTTTCACCTGAAGCCCTAAGAAATACTTCAGCTCTCCCATACTGCTCATTTCAAACTTCCCTTGCATAAGTTTAGAAAACTTCTTGCAGAGGTTGTCATCTGTAGAGCCAAAAATAATGTCGTCAACATATATTTGTACCAGCAAAATCTTGCCTTTTATTTCCCTAAGAAATAATGTCTTATCTATCTTTCCTCTTGTGAACTTGCTCTCAAGAAGGAAGCTAGACAGCGTCTCATACCAAGCTCGGGGAGCTTGTTTAAGACCATATATTTTGCAGTAAATAAACATGATTAGGAAAGTTTGAATCAACAAAACCTGGGGGTTGCTCTACATACACTTCTTCCTTTATGTCACCATTCAGTAAGGCGGACTTGACGTCCATCTGATAGACAGTAAAGACCTTAAGTGCAGCGTAGGCAATAAATAACCTGATCGCCTCCAGTCTTGCCACTGGAGCATATGTTTGTTCAAAGTCGATTCCTTCTTCTTGACGATAGCCCTTGGCGACAAGTCTGGCTTTATTCTTTAAAATTGTTCCATCTTCGTCCATCTTATTCCGGTAGACCCATTTTGTCCCGATGACATTCTTACTCTTGGGTCTAGGAACAAGTGTCCAAACTTTGCAACGTTTGAACTGATTCAACTCTTCTTCTATGGCTAGTATCCAGGATGCATCCGAGTTTGCTCCCTCGAACTTCTTAGGTTCAACCTGTGATAGAAAGCTCAAGAATAAATTCTCGTTAGTTGTACCTCTCCTGGTTCTGACACCATCCTGAGGATCTCCTATGATTTGATCTAAGGGATGATCCTTCAGGTGTCTGAACTCTAGAGTTCTTGCATCTGGGATCTCTTCAGCCACTAGTGTTGCATCTTCAGTTGCGATGAGTTCTTCATCTTGATCATCTACCTCTCCAATAGGGGTAGTAGAGGTGATCTTGATGAACGTCTCATCTTTATCTTGAGTAGGCTCATCCAAGCTAAGTTCCTTCATCTTGGTACCTGCATCTTCAATGAGCACACTAGAAGAGTTCCTTTGCAACAAACTCGTCTCATCAAATACAAGGTGTATCGACTCTTCTACCACCAGAGTTTTTCTATTAAATACTCTATAGGCCTAACTATGGCTACTATAACCTACAAAAATACCCTCAAAGCTTTTCTCGCTAAACTTGGTAGTGCGATACTTGCCGTTGTTAAGTACGAAGCACTTACAGCCAAAGATTCTAAAATATGAAATGGTTGGTTTCCTGCCTTTTAAAAGTTCATAAGGAGTCTTATCATAGTTCTTGTTGGTGAGAGCTCGATTTTGCACGTGACAAGCGGTGTTGATGGCTTCAGCCCAGAAATACTCTGGAAGTGAGGCATCACTTAACATAGTCCGGCAAGCCTCTATGAGTGTTCTATTCCTTCTCTCAGCTACTCCATTTTGGTGTGGAGTGTGCGGAGAGGAAAACTCATGAAAGATACCTTAACTTTCGCAGAATTCTTTCATGGCTCCAGACTTGAATTCCGTTCCATTGTCACTTCTGATTTTGACTACGGAACAGTTGTATTCATTCTGGATTTGCCTAACAAAACTAGTGAAAGTACTGAAGGTGTCTGACTTGTGTTTCAGAAAGAACACCCACGCAAAGCGCGAGTAATCATCCACAATAACCAACGTATATTCCTTACCTCCCAAACTTCTAACTTGCAGTGGACCAAACAAGTCCATATGGAGAAGTTGTAAGCTTCTATTGGAATCCTTGCCTATTATGCTTTTAAATGAGCTCCTTGTTTGCTTTCCTTTGATACAGGCATGACAAAGACTGTCCATAACGCACTTGACGCTTGGTGCATCACGTACTAAGTTTCGAGAGAATAGTTTATTAATAGTTTTGAAATTTATATATGCTAGTCTCTTGTGCCATTGGTCAGCAAGAGATGCACTACTTTTTGCTAAAAGACATACTGGTGTAGACGAGTATATACAAATGAAGTTTAAACAGAAAATATTTCTGCTTCGTGTGCCTGATAAAATAGTTTCCATGTTGTCAACCGATTTTATCAAACACTTGTCAGCATGAAATTCAACCACGTATCCTTTGTCGCATAGCTGGCTTATGCTAATGAGATTGTGTTCCAATCCTTCAACATAAGCTACATCCGAAAAGGATACGCTACCGTTAGTAATCATACCGTAGCCTTTAGTTATTCCTCGATCTGAACCTCCAAAGATGACCTTTGGTCTGTTGCAGACTGAGGTGAAATTCTGGAGTAGGCTTCTTGTCCCGGTCATATGTCGAGAGCATCCACTGTCCAAGTACCAGATTGGCATTTTGGTGGTCTTTGGACATACCTGCAATTACAATCATTTAGCCTTAGGAACCCAAACAAGTTTGGGTCCTTGGTATCGAGTTAGAATACTCCCCCTACGAGCATTAACCTCATGAGTGGTCATTCTCACGTTGCTAACTTGAGGGGTTGCAACATTTCTAGGATTGAACCATCAATCGATGCCAAAATGACCAATTTTGCCACAGCACCAACAGTCGAATCTGTTGTATCTTTGCCTAGTGTATTCCTGCTTGATTTTCTTAAGTGATGGTCTAGTAGAAACTTCACTCTTGGAGGAAGAAGCTTCATGATGATGGCAGCTACATGAAGTCTTCTCCTTCATAGGCCTTTCCACAATAGGTTTTACCTTTGGTGTCTTCTTGATGTTATGACCATGAGCATATGGTCCATAGTTCTGAAGTTGAATCTCTTCATAAGGTGCCTTAAAGACACTCTCGCCAAAGTTTCGAGGACGAGTCCAACCTTGGTATCTTGACTTAGGCTTCTCGGAGATCGGCCTAGAGAAGTGTCCATAGGTGGACTCATAGTTGTATTCGTTCGTAGGAAAGATAACTTTCTTGAACAAAACCGGTTCCAAGGGAGCTTTCCCCTTTTCTTCAGCGAGAGCCTTCCGGGCAGCCTTATTCTTTCTCTTGGCCTTGTTTCTCCTAGAAGATTTACTAGAAGCACCAATGTGGCCTATACCAGCACCCTTGGCCTTAGCTGAGAACTCAGCAATGAGTGGAAGAACTGCCTTAGGCTTGGAGAAACTCTCAACAAGTTTCTTCTCAGCCTCGAGTAGTTGTTCCAATTCTTTGATGATTTCATCTTTAAGGTCGAGGTGCTTGAGAGCTTGATTGTATTCTTCCATAGCAGCATTGAAGTTCTCTTGAAGAGAATTAGTCTTGGTGACTTCTTCTCTCAAGCTGCTCTCAATAGCCTGTAGAGATTTTATCTCTTTGGCTTGAGTTTTCACGACTCTGCGACATTTTTCGTAAGCCGTGAGTAACTCCTTATACTGTCCCATGAGTTCAGATTCATCTTCAGAGGAATAGCCCTCTTGCTCATTATCATCATCAGATTCAGAGAGATGAGTGTGAGATTTTACCTCCCCAGTGAACTGGGGGACTTGTTCATCATCAGAGTGAGCCATGAGCCCGAAGTAAGCTTCCTCTTATTCACTCGACTCAGATGAGTCGGAGTCGCTGAGAGTTTTGCTCTTCTTGGCTAATAAGCTCTTTTCTGTCCTCTTCTTGTGGTATGAGGGTTTCTTTTCCTCTCTTCTTCCACCCTCTTTCTTCTTATGAGGGCAGTCCGCGATGACGTGACCTGTCTTATTACAACAATAACAAACGATGTCAGTTGAAATTTGTTTGTTCTGTTTGGAGTTATACCTGTCATGGCTGCTCGAGCCATTCTTTTGCTGATCACCGTTATGTCGTGATCTTCTGTATGAGTTATCTTTGCCTCTCCATTGCTTCTTCTTATTCAGGAACTTCTTGAACTACCGCGAGAGCAATGAGAACTCTCCTTCAGATAGTTCTGAGCATGAGGTGCTTGGCTCGGAGCCTTTCTTCACTTACTTCTTGAGGAGGTGATTATGAGGCAGCTTTGCCCTTCCTTGAACTGCCAGCCTTTAAAGCAACCGACTTCTCTTTTGAGGAGAAGCGACTTATCTCTTCTTCGGCTTTTTTGGAGTTGATTTGCAGTTCATAGGACATCAGCTTGCCAAATAAATTCTGTGGATCTGTCTCTGCTTGTCTGCCAAACTCTCGGATGGCACAGACTTTATTGTCCCATTCTTTGGTGAGAGATCTTAGAAACTTATCATTCAGCTCCCCATTAGTAAAGACTCGGCCATACACTCTCAGTCCATTGATTATCTTAAAGAAGTTTTCAAATGTGTCAGCTATAGGTTCCTTGTGACCTTGTCGGAAGGCTTCATACTTCTGATTTAAGAGGGATCTCCGATCATCCCTAACTTCCTCAGTCCCTTCCATCAAAGTCACCAGGGATTGCCACATCTCCTTGGCAGATTGGCAATGTATAAGATTTTGCAGCATTGAGTCATCGACTGCACTTGCAATAATATTTTTATCTTTCTTGTCCAGGGAGACAAGTGCAATCTCGTCCTTGTCCAAGTCCATCAACTTCTTTGGGACCTTTTTGGTTGGGTCTATTGTTGATGCAGTCATAGGAACATGCGGACCTTCTTCCACAATCATGAAGATCCGGGGATCTACTGCTTCCATGAAGAGCTTAACTCTTTCCTTCCACATAGGAAAATTGTTCTTGGTGCAGATAGGGAGCTTAGAAAAATCCTTGGTCTTACTCATTCTTGATACTTCTCTGGAGACAACTTGGTGAGGGTTAGATCAAGGTGTTAACCTTTTAACGATCAACCTCCCTCTGATACCAATTGACAGCGCTAAGTTGTCAACCTGAATCACCTAGAGGGTGGTGAATAGGTGAATTTCGTGTCAAATGCGGAATAAAAAATATAACACATCACAGATCCGTAATCAAGCAATCACACAGACGACAAGAGATTTATAGTGGTTCCCCAATCTTGGGTACGTCCGCTTTCCTCACCGATCTAGCAAATCACTAGACTCGGCTACTCCACTATCTCGGATTGCAAAAACAATCCTACACCTCGGAAAACGGAAATGGCGTGAGAACGACGATCCAGAGCTTCTCCCGAAAACGGAAATGGCGGCGGACAGAAGGATTAGGGTTTTTCGGGATTTTCTCTTTCTTAAAAAGATAGTCTTTGTAAAAACATATTTAGTCAAATCTGAAAGGACCTATTTATAGGCTATCTCCAACGGTCATAATCGTAATTAAGATTGACACGTGGACCAATCAGAAAAAGGTTAATTTCAAATCTCCGTCAATTCTGGACTTAACGATTTCTGGAATTCTGAGCCAACATACTCGGGTTAGATAAGATACTCGATTATAAAGGTCTGCTACTCGAGTAGATAAGACAAACATGTACTCGAGTAATAGAAATGACTACTCGAGTGCCTTGGAAGAACTACCTGAGTTACTCTAGACAGATTACTCGAGTAAGAAGAAACATCTACTCGAGTACTAATCCAAACTACTCGAGTATAAGAATAATCTACTCGAGTGCTAAGCCAGTCTACTCGAGTATAAGAAGGATCTACTCGAGTGCTAAGCCAGTCTACTCGAGTATAAGAAGGATTTACTCGAGTGCTAAGCCACTTACTCGAGTATATGAGCGAAGTTACTCAAGTATGTGGACTTACAAAAATTTAGACTGAACAGCTAGCCCTACTCGAGTATAATTAAGAGACTACTCGAGTATGACTAAGGCTCTACTCGAGTACACAAACACCTACTCGAGTAAGGAGAAGAGGTACTCGAGTATATGAAAGGATTTACTCGAGTATAAGGACTTAGAAACTTTCTGAGATGAGAAGTCCAGATCAACTCGAGTACGATCAGAACACTTACTCGAGTAACTTGAGAACTACTCGAGTATGTAATCCAATCTACTCGAGTACTAAGTCACTTACTCGAGTATATAGAAGATACTACTCGAGTATGTGGACTTAGAAAAAAAATTTCTTCTAGGAAAGTCTTCAATACTCCAGAGTCCAGTAGTCCAAGTGCATGGAAACAAAGTGTACCCCAACAGAGAGGCTATACATGGGTCAACACCTTGGATAACACAATGAGGAATTACATTGTATGGTCCTGTCTTTGATGACCCACTATAGACTGACATTGGTTTACACTTGGCAATAGAGTCCTGCATGCACAATTTAAACACAACATCAAATACAACTTAATTCATCTTAGATTCAGGTCTGACTTCCCACAAATCTGGGGTATTGTGAAGACAATTCCCAACAAAAACTGATAGCTAGAAGAGGTTGGCGGGAATGCAGACTGTTTCTCGTCGAATCGACAGTAATCACAAATGATTCTCGTCGAAGTCGGCGAGAATCACTTAGTGATTCCCGTCGATTTTGACTTAGACGAATTTTCTCTTCCTTCCTTTGAAGACTTGGTCTTTGACCCCTCTTTGCTCCTTCTTTTGCTCTTGATCTGCCTTAACCCTGTAATTGAAAATAATTACACTCCAATAGAGAGAGCACACGTGAGTCAACACACTTATCTACTCAACGAGGGATTACATTGCGCAGACCCGTGTATATTTACCCACTGCACCCTAACATTAGTGTGTACTTAGCATGGAATAGCTGCAAGCACAACTTGATAGAAGATCGTAGAATGCATTGTCAATAAAACTTAGCTTGTTCAGGGGCTTCTTCAAATCAGGTACATTGTTAATATAATACCCAACAATCTCCCCCTATTTGAAGAAGCCTAAACCCTACAAGCTAAGGTGAATAGAACAGATGGGATTGAAAATCATAAAATGAAAATTCAGTTTAGAGTGAAATTCATTACCATTTTCCTGCGAGCATACATAACATTGGCAGCCACCTACTTAACATTGGAAGCCACCTTAGAGTGAAATTCATTACCATTTTCCTGAGAGCATACTTAACATTGGCAGCCACCTACTTAACATTGGCAGCCACCTTAGCCTTAGCTGAGAGGGTAATCTCTCCCTTTTCGGCTTCTGCAATTCTGGGACTTCACTTGGAGCCAAATGCTCCCCCTTAGTTCTTGCATCCGTGCTCGATCTTGAGTTCCTTGCTGATGCTCCCCCTTGATCCAAGAGCCTAGAGCCCTTCAGTCTTCAATCTTCATAGTTCAGCATGCCGAGTTCAGTTTTGAAGAGACTGAACTTGGTCACGTCTAGGGCTTTGTGAAGATATTTGCAATTTGCTTATCCGTGGGGATATAGCAGAGAGAGATATCTTTGTTTTCCACATGAACCCGAATGAAGTGGTAGAGCACTTCAATATGCTTTGTTCTGCTGTGCGACACAGGATTGTTCGCAATTGCTATTGTGCTCGAGGAGTCGCAATACATAGGAACTTCTCTGAACTGCAAGTCATAATATTCGAGTTGATTTCTGATCCAAAGAAGTTGTGCGCAATAGCTGCCTGCTGAGATGTATTAAGATTCAGCCGTGGAGGTTGCGACACAGTTCAGCTTTTTACTGTTCCATGAAATAAGGCTTCTTCCGAGGAATTTTCACGTATCGGAAGTACTTTTCCTATCATCCCTGCTTCCTACAAAGTCAACATCTGAAAAGCCTATCGGCTCGACATCATTTATTCTTGGGTACTACAAGCCAAGATTTGGTGTACCTTTAAGGTATCTAAGAATTTGCTTTGCAGTGAAATAATGAGATTCGTTAGTGTTCACCTGATATATGGCACAAACGCATGTGGAAAACTTAATATCCGGTCTACTAGCAATAAGGTAGATCAAGGATCCAATTATGCTTCTGAATTTGTCTTCATCAAAAGGTTTCCCTTTCTCATCCTTCTCTAGAGACACAGTGGATCCCATTAGAGTCCTCATAGAGGTTGCATTCTCCATTCTGAATTTCTTGAGGAGTTCATTTGTGAACTTCGTCTGAGAAATGAAAATTCCATCCTCAGACTGTTTCACTTGAAGTCTCAAGAAATACTTTAGCTCTCCCATGCTGCTGATTTCAAACTTTCCTTGCATAAGTTTAGAAAACTTCTAGCAAAGATTGTTGTCCGTTGAGCTGAATATTATGTCATCGACATAGATTTGCACTAGCAGAATCTTGCCTTTGACTTCCCTAAGAAACAATGTCTTATCTATTTTTCCTCTCGAGAACTTGTTCTCAAGTAGAAAACTAGACAGAGTCTCATACCAAACTCAAGGAGCTTGTTTTAAGCCATATAATGCTTTATTAAGAAAGTAAACATGATTAGGGAATGATGGATTAACAAAACCTTGGGGTTGCGTGACATATACTTCCTCTTTCAAATCTCCATTTAGGAACGCAGATTTCACGTCCATCTGATAGACAGTGAATCCTTTGTGAGAGAAATACGCTAGGAACAATCTGATCGCCTCGAGCCTTGCAACCGGTGTAAAGGTTTGGTCGAAGTCAATCCCCTCCTCCTGTATGTAACCTTGAGCCACCAGTCTGGCCTTGTTCTTGATGACACCGTGTTCGTCCAGTTTGTTTTTGAAGATCCAATTAGTGCCGATCACATTCTGTTTCTTTGGTCTTGGAACAAGCGTCCAGACGTTGCATCGTTCGAATTGATGCAGTTCATCTTGCATGGCCAATATCCATGATGCATCTTTGTTCGCTTCGTCAAACTTCTTTGGCTCAACCTGTGACAGAAAACTAAGGTGCAAAATCTCGTTAATTGTACCTCTCCGAGTTCTGACACCGTCATAAGGATCTCTTATGATCTGAACTCTGGGATGATCCCTCACGTGTCGGAGCTCTAAGAGTTTGCCATCTGGAGCTCTAACAACTTCTCGGGCTCCTCACTCTTCTTGGAGATTTTCTCCATCCTGATTTTCAACTTCTCCAGTTGGCGTTGAGGTGGAGACCTTGACGTACTTTGAAGTTGCATTTTTAGCAGTCTCATCGAGACTTAGCTGTTCAAGCCTTGCACCTGCATCTTCAAGAATGCCACTTGAAGAATTGCTGTGAAGCAAGCTTCCTTCATAAAATACAACATTAATAGACTCCTCTACCACTAGGGTTTTCTTATTGAAAACCCTATAAGCCCGACTAGGGCTACTATAGCCCATGAAGATGCCTTCGAAGCATTTTTCTCCGAATTTAGTACGTGGGTACTTCCCATTATTGAGTACATAGCTTCTGCAGCCAAAAATCCTTAAATAGGACATGGTCGGTTTCCTGCCTTTAAATAGCTCATAAGGCATCTTACGATGATTCTTGTTGATCAATGCTCGGTTCTGCACATGACAAGCCGTATTGACAGCCTCTGCCCAGAAGTACTCTGGAAGAGAAGCGTCATTCAACATTGTCGTACATGCTTCAATGAGCTTTCTAAGTATCCTCTTCGCAACTTCGTTTTACTGAGGAGTATGCGGGGAGGAAAACTCATGAAAGATACCATGTTCTACACAGAATTCTGTCATAGCACCAGACTCGAATTCTGTTCCATTGTTACTTCTGATTTTGACCACGGAGCAGTTAAGTTCGTCTTGAATCTGCTTGATAAAATTAGTGAAGATGTCAAACATATCTGACTTTCATTTCAAGAATAACACCCACGTAAACCGAGAGTGATCATCAACAATCACTAGCTTATACGATTTGCCTCATAAGCTATGAACTTGCACTGGACCGAACAAGTTCGTATGCAGAAGATAAAGACATCTGGAAGAGTCTTTGTCTGCAATGCCCTTAAAGGTAGCCCGAGTCTGTTTGCCCATCTGGCATGCAGGACATGGGCTATCTTTGATGCACTTAATAGTAGGGTCATCCCTTACTAAATTCTTGGAAAACAACATATTAATAGTCTTGAAATTAATATGTGTTAATCTCTTGTGTCATTGTTCACAAAGGGATGCACTGCCTTTTGCTACTAGGCACACGGGGGTAGAAGAATCTAAGCTAAGAAAATCTAAGCAAAAGATATTTCTGCTCCTAATGCCAGTTAATACCGTCTCCGAAGAGGCACACAATATTATCAAGCACTTCTCCTTGCAGAACTTAACGTCGTATCCTTTATCACACAACTGGCTTACACTGATCAGGTTGTGGTTTAACCCTTCAACATAGGCCACGTCTGTAATAGAGAATACACCGTTGGAAATCATATCATAACCCCTGGTGACTCCTCGATCTGATCCTCCAAAGATGACTTTGGGTCAATTTTCGACTGGGGAGTAATCACATAGTAGGATTCTTGTCCCGGTCATATGCCGGGAACATCCACTGTCCAAGTACCAAATTGCTGTTTTGGTGGCCTTTGGACATACCTGCAAAACAGAATTAGTTTCCCTTAGGAACCCAATTGAACTTGGGCCCTAGATTCCTTGTTACCACACTCCCCCTCGGTTGGTTAACCCTACGAGTTGTCAGCCTCGTATTGCTAACAAAAGGAGTCTAATTGTATCTTGGATTGAACTAGCAATCCACGACAAAGTGACCAACTTTGCCACAACACCAACAGTCCAACCTGTTTTACCGTTTCCTAGGCTCCTGCTTCACCCTTGGAACGGTGGGTCAAGCCGGGTCCTTGGATCTGGAGGTGGAGGCATCATGATGACAGCAGTCACACGATTTCTTCACTTCCTATTCCTTCAGTATAACTGGCTTGGCCTTTGGTGCCTGCTTCCTATTATGGCCGCTATAGAAGTGTCCAAATTCTCCACTTGGATTTCCTCATAAGGTTCCTTGAAGACACTCTCACCGTAGTTGAGGGGGAAGGTCCAACCATCATACCGGCTCTTGGGCTTTTCAACCGAGGGCCGGAAGAAGTGGCCATATGTTGACTCAAAGTCCTGCTCATTGCAAGGAAAGCCAGGCTTTCTGAATGAAACAGGACCGAGTGGGGCCTTTCCCTTTTCTGCAGCAGAGGCTTTCTTAGCAGCCTTATTTCTCCTCTGATTTCTGTTTCTCCTAGATGATTTACCAGGCGCAACCACATTCCCTAAGCCAGCCCCCTTAGCCTGAGCAGAGAATTCATCAACCAGAGGAAGAACGGTCTTGGGCATAGAGAAGCTTTTGACAATCTTTCTCTCTGTCACAAGCTGTTCTTCCAACTTGTTGATTTCATCCTGTTTTTTGTCAAGGAGCCTTAGAGAATCTTAGTGCTCAAAAGTCAGGTCCAGGTGTTCCTTTCGGAGAGAAATCAAGCTAGTGATCTCTTCCCTAAGGGACACACCCTCAGCCTTAAGGAATTTAACCTCCTTTTTCTGAGCGCTCAACCTCTTGTGGCATTCCTCAAAGGTATTGAGCAGAATCTCATACTTTTCGAGGAGCTCAGCTTCATGGGCAGATGGGCTGTTCTCGAGATCATCGTCAGGAGACTCAGAGTCAGAGTCAGAGAGGGGGGTACGATCTTTTTCTTTCCCAGTAAATGGGGGGCAGTGTCCTTCTCAGTCGGAGCGACCCATTAGCCCGAAGTAGGCTTCCTCATCATCACCTGAGTCTGAAGAATCAGATTCACTCAGTGTCTTTGGCTTTTTAGTAATGTAGCTCCTTTCCTTCTTCTTATCTCTAGAGGACCTGTGCTCCTCTCCCTTCCCCTTATCTCTCTTGCTTTGGTGGCAGTCAAAGAAGACGTGGTCTGGCTTATTGCATCCAAAGCAAATAATGTCAGCAGAGCGATGTTTGTTCTGTTTGGATTCATACCTGTCAGAAGAGTAATTCTTCTTCTGATGTCTGGAGGAGGAGCCGTCTCTCTTTCTTTGATTCCTCAACTTGAGGAACTTCTTGAACTCTCGAGTGATGAAGGAGAATTTTTCTTCAGATAGCTCTGAGCCGGAAGAGCATGGCTCAGAGTCTTCTTCCCCATCCTTTTTCCAAGAGTGGGACGAGGCTGCACCCTTGCCTTTCCTTGAGTGATTGGCTTTCAGGGCTATAGTCTTTTATCTGGCAGCGGCTTTTTCGGCTTCTTCTTCAGCTTTTCTGGTGTTCAGCTGAAGCTCATAGGACATAAGCTTCCCAAACAGAATCTGGGGATCAGTTTCTGCAAGCTTGCCAAATTCTCTGATGGCGCAGATCTTGGTGTCCCATTCCTTAGTAAGGGATCTAAGGAATTTGTCATTTAGTTCACCATTAGTGAACACTCTGCCATAACCCTTCACGGAATTGACGATCTTAAGGAAGTTCTCGAATGTCACTCCGATTTCTTCCTTGGGACCTTGCCTGAAGGCCTCATACTTATGGTTCAGAAGGGATCTTCGATCATCCCTTACTTTATCTGTGTCTTCCATCAGAATGATCAGGCAGTGCCATATGTCCTTGGTAGTCCTGTAGTTGCAGAAAATCTGCATCATGGAATCATCGACGGCACTTACTAAGATGTTTTGAGCTTTCTTGTCTAGTCCGACAAGCACCATCTCATCCTTATCCATTTCGGAGAGCTTCTTGGGCACCATCTTGGTAGGATCAATGGTGGAGGCCTTAGTGGGGATATAAGGGCCCTCCTCCACTACCATGAAGAGTCGAGGGTCGACTTCTTCAATGTAGAACCTGATCCTTTCCTTCTAGATGGGAAAGTTCAGCTTGGTGCATACTGGGATTTTTCCTGAATACTTGAGACCATCCATTCCCGAGATCTTCTTTCCTCTTGACACTAGACACAGGATCTTACTCAAGGTGTTAACCTTATTGATGAGTAACCTCCCTATGATACAACTTGAATGTCTCTAGTGTCGACTAAATCCACCAATGGGGGGGGGGGGGGGGAATTGGTGTCGTGCAAACTTTTGCGGAATTAAATGTACTTGCACAAATTAACAAACACAGCATAGAAAACACAACAAGAGTTATAGTGGATCCCCGATTTGGGTACGTCCACTTTCCCCCTTCGACCTATCTCCCACCAAGGGACGACTCGGTCACTTCTCAAAACGGATTGAAATCCAATCCTCACACTATGGAAGGAGCCCTTCCAACAAAGGAGTCACAACTCCACCACCACGGGTTGCACCCAACCCTTACAACTAGGAATAAAAATTCCTTTACAATAAACCAAAATAGAATGTAAAAGAAAATACAAACAACGGTTTTTGAGATCCCGATGTACTTCTTCGTTCTTTGAAGCTTGCTTGAAGATTACAAGGAATCCACAACTAGATTTCTCTCTTGGAGGTGATCTTGTCAAGATCGACAGTGGCAAGTGATTGCAGCGGCGATACTTTGTAGATCCAAACTTCTTGACGAGGCACGCAAGGTCTACAAACGATCTCAGTTGGATCAATCGTCTCCACCGATTCGGAATGAAGAACTAGTCTTGTTCAACGAATCGAGAGACAAGAGATCTCAAGAGAGATGCGTGAGATGCTAGGCTTGCCTCGGTACTGTCATCGGAAGATTAAGGAAGCACTGAGATCAACGATCAGTGGCGACGACGAACTTGCGAGCGGCTACAGGCGATCGGCGGTTTCCGCGATCGGCTAGGGCACGGCGTCGGCTACTTTTGATTTTGCATGAATGAGTTGCTGTAGAAGTTTGAAATACGCGTGTATATATACCTTGATCCAACCGTAAAAGACCGTTGTGGGGCCCACAAGGAAAAGCCCTAGCCCCTGCCAAAACAGCGCAAGGCATCTTGGTTCGGTCCAGCGAACGAGGAAAATTGCCTAAGGCTAAATCGGCGGGAATCGTTGGTGATTCCCGTCGAAGTCGGCGGGAATCACTCACGATTCCCGTCGATTCTGCCTTGGCAGAATTCCAGTTGGAAACCTTGTCAGCAGGAGGAAATCTGCGGGAATGTAGATTGATTCTCGTTGAATCGATGGGAATGTAGACTGATTCTCGTTGAATCGGCGAGAATCACTTAGTGATTCCCGTCGATTCTGCCTTAGAAGAATTTCTATTTGGAAAACTGATAGCTCGAAGAGGTCGGCGGGAATGCAAACTATTTCTCGTCGAAGTCGGCGAGAATCACTTAGTGATTCCCGTCGATTTTGACTTAGACGAATTTTCTCTTCCTTCCTTTGAAGACTTGGTCTTTGACCCCTCTTAGCTTCTTCTTATGCTCTTGATTTGCCTTAACCCTGTATTTGAAAATAAGTACACTCCAATAGAGAGAGCACACGTGAGTCAACACACTGATCTACTCAACGAGTTATTACGTTTCGTTGACCCGTGTATATTGACCCACTGCACCCTAACATTGGTGTGTACTTAGCATGGAATAGCTGCAAGCATAACTTGATAGAAGATTGTTAAATACATTGTCAATTCAACTTAGCTTGTTCAGTGGCTTCTTCAAATCAGGTACATTGTGGATACAATACCCAACAACCGCCAGCTTATGTTAGGGGTGGGGTCATTATAATTTGGTAAGCTTTAGCTGACGGTTGCTTTTGTTTGTCACCGCTGCTGTAGAATGTTGATTGCAGGTGCTGCAGATCCTAGTGGCAAGTAGCGGGCTGGAGCTCTCGTTGCTGAGATGGCCCTTGAAGGCCAAAGCGAATGTTTACATTTATACTCATGTGTGACCGGCCCGCGTGCCGATGTATGGAAGACATTTATTGTTTTCAGTAAACACTTGTAAGGCCATAAGGCCAAGTGCTTTTTTGTGTATTTGTTTTATAATTCCTACTATAGGTTGTAGTGGACATTCATGCTGTGTTTTGGGTTCTTTACTTTTCAACCTTTAAAATGCTTTCGCTAGATTGTGCTCTATGTATGACGTGTTATTGGATGGATGGTTTCATTTAGTAACACTTTGGTCTGTCTGTAGTATATGACATCGAGCCCCGGCCGGACCTACTACTATATGCCATGTGACGGAAAGGGGTGTTATAATTTGGATTCAGATCACCGATTTCGGTTTTGCTTATTTGAATTTGTGGGCGAATTCTTTTAAGGGGTGTTGAGCACATGTATGTGCGTCATTGTTATTACATAAAAAGAACCCATGAATATCCACTTAGGAATGAAAATACACATGTTTGAGGAACCTGCGTGTTCCTATAATTACTTTTTGCAATTTTGTTTGGTCACTTAATGGTGTTTTGTACGACTATAGGTGACCAGGAGTGGCACAAGACAGTTAGAACACCCACTTTCTGAGGCAAGCTGTGCACCCAAGACGTGCCTGCAACACCTCCTTCGGTAGAAATGATAAGACTGGTGGTTGAGGCTGTGTTTGCGATGATAAACACTGAGCAAGGAACGCAAGTGCTACATCCTGCCCCTGTAGGAGAGTAGGTACCGCTTTGAGAAGCAGAACACAAAAGGGTGGAACAAGTGGTGTTAGAGCCGTTGATACCTAGAAGAGGGAAAGATAAGTAGCTCAAACATGTAATGGGCTTTAACCCTCCTATGTTTTTTGGAACTGGAAGCCCAACCCAGGCCGAGGATTGGCTCTCTCGGGTGAAGAGAGTCTTGACAGCCACTGAAACGAAGGAATGGCAGAAGAACACCATATCCACCTACCTATTGGATGGTTAGGCGAGGTTGTGGTGGGAAGGTTTGGAGCTGCATCACTTGGCGGGAAGGCAACTCACAGATGTCTCGATGGAGGAGTTCTCAAGGCTATTCTTGCAAGATACCTTCCCTCGGCGTAGAGGATCGTAATGGTGAATGAGTTCTAGAGGCTATCACAGGGAGATAGTAGCGTGGATGAGTACCTCAACGAGTTTAGGCAGTTGGGTCGTTATTCTAGCTCTACTATGGATGATGAGGAGCGTAAGACAAACCGGTTCTTAGAGGGTTTGTGTGATGACCTAGGGTTACTACTCTCGAGGCCTATGACGCAGGGCTTCCTAACCCTAGTCAATACGTCCTGATCACTTGAGAAAGACCTAAAGAATGTCCAAGGAAAGAAGGACTCGAGTGCGAAGAAGTCGGAGTTCAAGGTTCCAAACTCCTCAAAGTCTAAGTTCCATAATTGGAATTAAAAGGCTAGGACTTCGGGTCCGGACCATTCTTCTGGTGCATCTGGGGAAACTACATGCCGAACCTCGGGCGCATGTTACAACTATGGAAAGCTGTGGAATTTTGGCCGAGATTGTTGGAGCGGATGTCCAAAGTCTGAGATGAAGCCTGGAGCAATATACGAGGAAAAGGGGACGGCGGTGGAGTCAACCGCATCCCACAATGCTCCATCCTAGCGAAGAGTGTACAATCTTGGCCTTCAGGAGGCCATAAAGTAGACTGACGTTGTGACAGATATGAGTTAATTAAAAGAAAATTAGCTTTATATATTTATTACCTTTTGCACATTAGCTTATGACAGCTTGTGCTAGGCTTTGTTTTGATTTTCCGATTATCCGACGAGAGAACTATTTGATACAGGAGCTTCGCATTCCTTTTTGTCCGAAGGATTTGTATCGCGCATCGGATTATCTTCTTCAATGGCAAGGGACAAATTGGATGTGTTGTTGCCTAATGGTTGTTCAATGTGCGCGGATAGAGTTTGTTGTGTAAAGATACGAATTGGGAGTCAAGAGTTTGACTTGCAAGCATTGTTACTTTTGATAGTGGAGTTTGAAGTGATCTTTGGGATGGACTGGCTCTCGCAGTAGTGGACATACATTGATTTCAACCACAAGGAGGTAAAATTTGGCACAGATCGTGAGACGACATTTGCGATCATGAAAGAGTCGAGCAAGACATTGATGTCTGCTCCCTAGGTGGATAAGGCAGTTCGTGCTGGTGCAGAGTTATTTTTCACATTAGTGGAGGCTTCGAAGCCTAAGCCTAGTTTGGACAGTATCCCTGTTGTATCCGAGTATCCTGACGTGTTCCCTTACGATCTCCCTGGAGCCCCGCCTCAGCGAGAGATCGACTTCACCATTGAGCTTGTGCAGGGCGCCAAACCTGTATCACGCTCTCCATTTCGATTAGCGCCAAAGGAGATGGAAGAACTAAAAGTACAACTTCATTAATTATTAGAATAGGGTTATGAGCGTCCAAGTTCGTCGCCTTGGAGCGCGTCAGTCCTCTTTGCTAAGAAGAAGGACAGGAGCTTACGTCTTTGTATCGATAATCGGGAGTTGAATAAGCTAACAGAGAAGAATAATTATCTGATTCCAAGGATTGATGATCTGTTCGACCAGCTGGTGGGGTCGACTGTGTTCTAGAAGTTGGATCTGAAATCTGGATACTATCAGCTACTGATATGGGAAAGTGACATCCCCAAGATAGCTTTCAGCATGCGGTATAGTCTTTATGAGTTCACCGTCATGCCGTTTGGGCTGACTAATGCGCCGTTCGTGTTTATGGATTTGATGAACAAAACATTAAGAGAGTACCTGGATCACTTTGTGATAGTCTTTATTGATGATATATTGGTGTACTTGCAGTATGAGGAGGATCATTTCAAGCTTCTGCATTTGGTGTTGGAGACATTGAGGAGGAATCAACTTTATGCCAAATTCTCAAATGCAAATTCTGGTTATCCTCGGTAGCATTCTTTGGTCATATAGTTTGTGGAGAAGGGATTGTGGTAGATCCGGCAAAGATAGTTGCTATACTGGAGTGGCTTGTGTTATCTACAGTGCAAGAAGTCCAGAGTTTCCTGGGACTTGCCGGCTACTACAGGCGCTTCGTAGAGAACTTCTCACGGATAGTGTTACCCCTCACGACTTTGACAAGAAAACATCAAAAGTTTGTATTGTTGCTGGAGTGTGCGCAAGCTTTCAAAGAACTGAAATGTCGGTAGACCACGACGCTTATTCTATGTTCGCCGAGTGGGACCGAAGGATTTGAGATTTATAGTGATGCTTCGGGCAATGACATAGGTTGTGTTCTACTACAACATGGGAGTGTAATATCTCATGGCCTGCGTCAGTAGAAGGTACACAAGAGGAATTATTTATTCCATTACTTGGAGTTAGCGGAAGTGATATTTGCCCTGAAGCTATGGAGGCATTACCTGTATGGTGTGAAGGTCGATATCTATACCGATCATAAGATCCTGAAGTACTTGTTGGATCAAAAGGATCTAAACATACGACAACGGAGGTGGATGGAGTTCCTGGGTGACTACATCTTCAAGATACATTATGTGACTGGGAAAGGCAATGCGGTTGCGGATGCATTGAGTCACAGGGCTCCCACGTAGGCCAAATGGTTGTCGATACATGATGAGCGTTTAGTTCGTGATTTGGAGGCATTAGAAATCTCTTGTGTTCACAAGCAGACTTGTGCCGAAGCGCAATTGAACTGGACAGAGGTGCAGTATGATCTTACTGATAGGATTCAACAAGCTATGGATGGGGATAACAGCATGAAGCAGATCATGGAGGAGGCTTTGGATTGGTCAAATTCCCAATTTATGTTAAAGATGGACTGTTATCGAGGGATGGTCGTCTGTGCGTCCCAAGTGTGGGTAAACTACAGGAGGAATTGATGTATGAGGCTCATCATACTAAGTACTTGATTCACCCGGGGAGCACAAAAATGTTTCGAGATATGTAAAAGTTGTTCTGGTGGCCATGACTTTAAAAGGACGTAGCACTTTATGTGACGAAGTGTCAAACGTGCGCCTTGGTGAAGGCGGAGTGCCAGAAGCCTGGAGGCTTCTTGAAGTTTTACCAATTCCGGAGTGGAAGTTTGACGATATTTCAATGGATTTCATGCATGGGTTGCCAAAGTCACAGAAGGGAAACGATGCCATCTGGGTGATCGTAGATATATTGACGAAGGTGTAGCACTTCATTCTGAATAGGAAGGATGATTCGGTAGATAAACTGGCGAAACTTGACGTAGATAACATTGTTCGACTGCACGGTGTGCCACGCAGCATCGTGAGTGACTGATATGGGCACTTCACGTCCAACGACTGGAGGTTATTGCATCAATTGTTGGGAACCAAGCTGAGTTTCAGCACATCCTTTCATCCACAGTTGGATTGTCAGACCGAGAGGGTCAACTAACTGATGGAGGACATGCTTCACATGCGCGTCTTGGATTTCAAAAAGCAGTGGGAAGACCACATGTACATGGTGGAGTTTGCTTATAACAATACCTACCAAGCGAGTATTCAAATGACGTCCTTCGAGGCCCTATACGGTAGAAACTATCGCACGACATTGTCATGTTTGGAGACGGGTGAGTCGAGGCTGTACAAACGACAAGAAGTGGAAGATGCCACTTCATTGGTACAAACAATACGAGAACGATTGCTGATCACTCAGGACAGGTAGGATAAATACTATAATGCCAATCATAGGAATGTTGAGTTTGCTGTTTGCGACTGGGTATATTTGAAAATTAAACTATTCAAGGGTGTCTCTCGGGTACGAAGCTTGAAGAAGCTGAGTCCGAGGTACCTTGGACCGTTTGAGATACTAGAGCAAATTGTTAAAGCGACTTATCGACTGAAGTTATTAGTGGAATTGAGTGGTCTACACGACGTATTCCATATATCCATGTTGCAGAAGGCGGTGCAAGAGACTTCGCAAGTGATTGCGGTCGATCAAGTACATGTTGATAATGGGTTGACGACGAAGGCCAAGCCCATTTGCATTGAGGACTTTGAAGTCAAGCGACATTGTAAAAAAGACATCAGGATGGTTAAGGTCCGTTGGGACAACTGCGGTCGGGAGAAGGTTTATGGGGAGCGATAGCATACGATGCTTGAGGAGTATCCCGAGCTATTCCGCTCAGGTACATTTAATTTTTTGTACCTTTCCTTTTTATAATTTCCGGACGAAATTCTTTTAGGGGGGGGGGAATTTTAATGCCCCAAAACTCAAAAAGGAACATATAGCTTTTTCAGACAAATTTAGTGCCTGAATAGGTTCACACGGCCTGTGATACGGGCGTGTACAGGGTCGTGTCCTTCTCTGTGTTGACAGGGTGGTGTCAAGTAAGATACACGATCTGGGACACGGGCGTGTCTGAAGGCATGTTAAGCACACAGCCTGTGATACGGGCGTGTCCAGAGCCGTGGCCTTCTCTATGTTTTCATGACCTGTGTCAATTGACGAACACGGGCTAGGACACATGCGTGTCCAAAGCTGTGTCCTGGTCAGGACGCAACGGTTTCCTATGTCGTTTGAGGAACGCGCATTGTGGCACGGGTATGTTAGAACCTGACACGGGAGTGTCAAGCAGTGACAAGGGCGTGTCTAAGCCCGTGTCCTATTTTGTGATCGACGATTGCGTTCAGATTGTGGTACACGGCCTGTGACATGGGCGTGTTATAAGCCGTGTTCGGCCCAGGAAGTTGGTTTTAAGAGCGAATCAAGGCCTTTCGTTCTATTTGGTTGTGATCTGATGGCTTGGAATCCTCCCTAGTATGTTAAGTTCGGGAGTGTAGGGTTTATTCCTCATCTTTCCTTTGGCCATTATCTTTCTAAATTGTTAGAGAGAGGGGAGTGCAAGGTTGAAGAAGACGGTGAAATCCGGCCGCCGGTGGAGCTTCAGAGCCCCAAATCGCGAGCCGAGTCTAGACCCGTGGAGGCGAGGCCGTTGCGGTGCTTTTAATCCGTCTACTTTCTTCTCTTTTCCATGGGGACAAAGCGAACCGCAAGGGTAAAGATTCTATTCTTGGACATGTGAAGTCCTCTTTCTTTTTGCAAAGGAAACCCGCTCTCGCGAGTGTGCGGTGAGTGTGGGGTATTCCTTTGGGTGGATATGTATAGTCCCCGTAATTTTGCATATAGAGTCTGGAATCGAAGTACGGACATAGGCATGGTGTGTGAAGCCTACCCGGAAAAGTTGGTCTGGATCGGTGATGTTTCATTATGCATGAAGTGTCGGAGAGGACTCCGTTCCGTTGGATGTTTTTCAGGTTTTCTACATGGTAGATTACAATAGGGAGTCTTGGGGATTAACCCCAAGGTGCAACCAGAAATCTGGGCAGAAGCGAAGTTATGCCGTTTTGGTGGCCTAGGAGACAGCCTTGTACATAACCGAGTTATGTACTGTTGTATGATCGATACGATGGGATTTGGTGAAGCCTTTCCCACGTCGATGGCTAAATTACCGTGGTGAGGTGAGCAACGGGCTGGTGGAACCTTACACTCTCCAAGTGGTTCAGTTAAAGATGGCTTGGAGAGCGAGTCCAGGCTTCGGATGAAAGGACTTTAATGCTCAGGTTGTTTGCCATCCTGGGGGCGGTGGTGGAGCCGCGGAACGGACTGGGTTCGGACTGGGTTCACCGAGTAAGTGCCCTGAGAGCACGAGGTGTGTGGCCGTGCATGCCTACACCTGTTGTTATATTTGCTTAGAATGTACTTTCAATACCATATTTTGGTAATACTAATAAATTAGAGGGAAGGAGCACCGCCACCCCTTGTTAGGTGTGGGGTCATTATAATTTGGTCAGCTTTAGCTGACCATTGATTTTGTTTGCCACCGCTGTAGTGGAATGTTGATTGTAGGTGCTGCGGAGCCTAGTGGCAAGTAGCGGGCTGGAGCCCTCGTTGCTGAGCCGGCCCTAGAAGGCCAAATCGAATGTTTACTTTTATACTCATGTGTGACCGGCCCGCGTGCCGATGTATGAAATACATTTATTTTTTTAAGTAACAATTGTAAGGCCATAAGGCCAAGTGCTTTTTGGTGTATTTATTCTATCATTCCTACTTTGGGTTTTAGTGGACATTCATGCTGTGGTTTGGGTTCTTTACTTTTCAACCTTTAAAATGCTTCCGTTAGATTGTGCTCTGTGTAGGACGTGTTATTGCATGGACGGTTTCATTTAGTAACCCTTCGGTCTGTCTTAAGTATATGGCGTCGGGCCCCAGCCGTACCTACTGCTATATACCATGTGACGGATAGTGGTGTTACACAGAGTACATTTCAGCAGGTAGCTGCTGTGCTCAGTTGCTGTGGATTCAGCATCAGCTCCAGGATTATGAGCTCAAGGTAAGTAGAACCCTTCTTTATTGTGATTCTACTAGTGCTTTTGCTATTATTACGAATCCTGTCTCACACAACAAGACTAAACATTAAGAAATTAGATATCATTTTATTACGGAGCATGTGGAAAGGATGATATCAGTCTTGAGTTTGTCCCCACAGACAAGTAAGTGGCTGACTCTTTTCTAAGCTACTAGATGAAGCAAAGTTAAACACCTTCAAGTTTGAGTTGGGTATGTTGAACCTAGTCTAGCTTCAATCACTCTACATGGATTTAGTTTTGGTGCAAGATATGTCTTTCTTGCTGGATATGAAGACCTTAAGTGGTAAGAAGATTAAAGTGACCATCAGTAAATTGATGGAAAAAGTGGCTCCTATTACGGGGCAGCAAGTCCAGCCACTACAGAAGCAGAATCAAGCTCATAAAGAGGTAGCTAGTAGCTATACTAAGGGTATCCACTATAATCAGATTGGGGGAGAAGTATATCAAAACAAGCTAGCTCTTCCCTAACGATTCTTCAGAAGTCAAAAATTAGATAGAAAGAAGAAATTAAGTGGAGAAAGATGAAATTGTTGTATCAAGTGTAGCATAACAAATGGCTTCAAAGTGGAGAGAAAGAAGAAATTAAGTGGCATATCAAATGTCTTCAAAGGCTGATTAAGTATAACATCATCAAGTGTGGCATTAGAGCTTGATCAAGTGGTATCAAATTCAGGGGGAGAAAGAAATGCTCCTCTGCACCATTCAAGTGGTATCACACAACTTGTAGCAAAATAGGGGGAGCAGATAATGCTCACCAAACAGGCAGCAAATGTTGTAACTATACAAGATCTGCTATGTTATAATAATACTTCTTATTATTTCATATGTTGTGTGTCATTAAGTAAGAGATGTGAACAATTTGATTAAGGGTTTTGACTTCTTTAAATAGGGGAGATTGTTGGGTCCATTGATCCACATGGCCTAGATTTATAAGAAGTCAAACAAGTCAATGACACACACACATAAGTTGTATTTGATGTGTGTTTGAGTTTATACATGCAGGTGGACACCAAGCAAGCTGGTGTATAGGCAAGAATTTGCCTGAGTCCACAGGCGTTGAGTGAAGCAAGCTTACTCAACGCCAGGTGTAGGGTGAAAACTTGAGGAAATGACTAAGGACAAAAGTGTCGATACAAAGGTATCGTGACAAAAGTATTGAGACAATAGTGTTGAGACAAAAGTGTCGAGACAGGTGTGTCGAGATAGGTGTGTCGAGACAATTCATTTATCTCGACACCTTGAAGATCAAGTCAGCTGGAAGATACTAGATAGGCTGGAAAATGCCTAATTCCACAAGCATTAAGTGAAGTCTATTCACTCAATGTAAGGTAAGCAAAATCGTTGAGTATAGCTAGGTTAGCATATGCCTAATAATTGACAAGCTGAAATTGTGGCTATGAACATAAGCGTTGAGTGTAGTCTACTCACTCAACGCCATACAGCTAAAAGCTACGAGACAGACAAAGCCTAAGAAGAAACAACTAAAAATATGGCTAAGTCTACAAGCGTTGAGTGAAGTGTAATCACTCAACGCCATATAGCTAAAAGCTGTGAGACAACCAAAGCCCCAAAAAATCGGTATAAATATTTGACTAAGTCTATAGGAGTTGAGTGAAGTCCACTCACTCAATGCCATAACATAAAAATCATTGAGTATTGCTCAGTCAGTCAATGGCAAAAAAATTTGTGTAAATATTTGACTAAGTCCACAAGCGTTGAGTGAAGCTTACTCACTTAATGCCATGTGATAAAAAGCGTTGACTCATTCTCATCTAGTTAGAGCCTGTCCTTTCAGACACAAATAATTGGCTAAGTCCAAATGTGTAGAGTGTAGCTTACTCACTCAATGCCAGATAACAGAAGAATATCTGTTAAGTAGTTTGGCACTGAGTGAAGCTTACTCACTCAATGCCAAGTGACTGAAAGGTTGGTAAGGCAAAAGGCATTGAGTGATGAAGACCCACTCAATGCTCTCAATGTTAGAGAAGCATAAATATTTTCTAAGGCAAAAAGCGCTGAGTGATGAAGACACACTCAATGCTCTCAATACAGAGAAGCAAAAATATTTTCTAAGGCATACAGAGTTGAGTGGACTGAACGCTCTCAACGCCTAATGGCAGAGAATTATCCTAAGTGTTTTGGCATTGAGTGAAGGTTGCTCACTAAACACCAAGTGATAGAAAATCTATCTAAGTGCTTTGGCATTCAGTGAAGCTTACTCACTCAATGCCTATACAACAGATGCTTGATTTTGGCTAAGTTCACAGATGGTGACATCAGCATGAGTCATCAAAAGTCAACAAATTTAACGCATTTCAAATTCTTTGCGGGAAAGATGGAGTAAGCCATTGATGGCGCCGGCGGCCAGCTTTTGTCGTCTTCTGCAAATGTAAGGTGGTAAATCGACAATTAAGGTTTGGACCACAACATAATAGAGTCGTTGATCGATGAGCAATAAAAGGGAAAGATTGGCTGTGTCGACAACAAGCAATTAGGTTTTTCTAAATTTGCAATTGTGGCAGAACATCGTCTTCTTCCTCTCCATTATCGTCGAGTCTGAAGATCTTGTTCAGTTCAGTCAACCCGAAAGCGAAAAGCGATAGTTGCTGCGATATTCATCTACGATAGCAAGGTCAAAGAGAAGAGGCTGAAACATCTGCTAGCTACTTCTAGCACAAGCCATAAATTAACTGAAGACCTTGTCAACTTGTTGCTGTGAAGAAGATAGGGATAAAATCTGGTAAGCCTTGGAAGACAGACACAGAGATTTTTCTGTGGTGTCTAATTATTTTAAATCATTGTTATTTTCTATAGCATCCAATCTAGGATCTGAGTGTAAGATTCTTGAGTGAATCTGAGTGTAGGCCTGTGTTATAAAGGCTGAGGTAAGATCAGTTGTAGATCTGAGTGTAGGATTGTTCAGTGAATCTAAGTGTAGGCCTGCGATATAAAGGCTGAGGAAGGATCCAATTGGGATTTGAGTGGTAGGGCTTATTGCCCGAGGTGTAAGTCTTGAAGAAGACTGAGTGTTCCTGCGGGATCATGTTGTAAGCTCCTTGGAGCCGAGTTTTGGGGGAAGAGCCTTGTCTAACATACTGTTAGAAGGGTGCAGAGGGACAATGGACATACCCAATCTCTAGGAAACCCCATAAAATATCAGTGTCGTCTGATTGATGTTATTGATATCTTAAATTAACTAAGCACCAGGCACAACAAATAAGGTATAGGTCTAGATAATTAAAAAGAGACCTAAAACCTATTCACCATCCTCTATTTGTTAGATGACCTTTAAAATAAAGTCTTTCAGTTGTGCTACGTATACTTCCTCTTTTAGGTTGCCGTTGAGAAATGCTGACTTCACGTCCGCTTGATAGACCTTGAAGCCTTTGAGGGCAACATACACAAGAAACAACCTGATCGCCTCGAGCCTGGCCATTAGAGAAAATGTCTGGTCAAAGTCGATCCCTTCTTGTCTATACCCTTGAGCTACAAGCCTGGATTTATTCTTTATGATTACGCCATTCTCGTCCAACTTGTTTTTAAAAATCCATTTGGTGTCGATCACGTTCTGTCCTTTGGGTCTGGGCACCAACTCCCAAACTTTGCACCTTTTGAACTTGTTGAGCTCCTCTTTTATTGCCATGATCCAAGAGGCATCCTTGTTTGCTTCATCAAACATCTTTGGCTCAACCGGATACAAAAAACTAATATGAAAAATCTCGTTAGTTGTATCTCTTCTGGTTCTAACTCTGTTGCCTGGCTCTCTAATGATCTGATCAGCTGGTTATTCTCTAAGGTGTCTGAAAACTAGGTTTCTTCCACTTCCACTAGCATCAGGTACAACCTCTTTGGTTGGTTCCTCTAGTTGTTCTTCATCCACCATACATGGATCGATGACCTTGACTAAGCTTGGAGCATCTTCCTTGACTACTTCCTCCAAGCTTAGTTCTTTGAACCTCGTACCTGCATCTGTACCAACAATACTAGACGAGATGTAATGGACCATGCTTGTCTCATAAAATACAAAATTAATAGACTCCTCTACCACCAGGTTTTATTGTTAAAAATCCAATATGCCTTACTATGGCTACTATACCCTACAAAATACCTTTAAAACATTTGTCACAAAACTTCGTGTGGTAATACTTCCCATTATTAACTACAAAGCATTTACTCCTAAAGATTCAAAAGTAGGACAACCGATTTTCTGCCCTCAAATAGTTCATAGGGAGTCATACGATGGTGTTTGTAAATTAGTGCTCTATTTTGCACGTGACAAGTTGTGTTAACTTCTTCAGTCCCGAAGTACTCTAGTAGTGAAGCGTCATTCAACATAGTTGTACATGCTTCAATTAGGGTTCTATTCCTTCTCTCGGCAACTCCATTTTGTTGTGGAGTATGCGGGGAGGAAAACTCATGAAAGATATGTTGACTTCTACAAAATTATGTCATGGCACAGGGCTCAAATTCTATTCCGTGATCACTTCTGATTTTGACCACTGAGTAGTTTATTTCGTTCTGTATTTGCCTAACAAAGTTAGTGAAAGAATCGAAGGTGTCTGACTTGTGTTTCAGAAAGAACACCCAAGTAAAATGAGAGTAGTCCTCAACAATTCCCAACGCATATACTTTACCTCCTAAACTGTGAATTTGTATAGGGCCGAATAAGTCCATATGAAGTAAGTAAAAACTTCTTGAAGAATCTTTTTCAGAAATGCTCTTGATGGTAGACCGTGTCTGCTTACCCATCTAGCATGCATGATATGGACTCTCTTTAAGGCACTTAATGCTGGGGGCATCACCCACTAAGTTGTGAGAAAATAACATATTTATGGTTTTGAAATTAATATGTGCTAATCACTTGTGTTATTGGTCACAAAGAGATGTATTACTTTTAGCCAAAAAGCATACTAGTGTAGAGTTGTCTAGACATAAAAACTTTAAACAAAAGATATTTCCTCCGTGTGCCTATTAAGATCGTCTCCAAATTTATAGATGATTTTATCAAACAGTTGTCCTTGTAGAACTCAATGATATAGCCTTTGTTACGTAGTTGGCTTATGCTTATCCGATTATGTTGTAATCCTTCAACATAAGCTACGTCTGTGAATGAGACTATATCGTTGGAAATTATACCGTAGCCTTTAGTTATTCCCCTGTCTGACCCTCCAAAGATGGCCTTTGGACCATCTTCAACTAGGGTAAATTATCATAGTAGGCTTCTTGTCCCGTTCATAAGCCGAGAGAATCCATTGTCAAAATACCAGGTCAGAGTTTTATTGGCCTTTGGACATACCTGCAAGCATAAATCATTTTACCTTAGAAACCCAAACATATTTGGGTCCTGGGTTCTTTGTTAGATTTACACCACTAGGAGAATTAACATTGCGAGTGGTCGGTCTCGTGATGTTAACTCATGGAGCTTCAAAATTAGCAGGGTTAAACCAACAATCTACGCAAAAATGACAAATTTTGTCGCAGCACCAACAGTCAAACATGTTGTACCTTCTCTTGTATTCCTGCTTTACCTTTTATACGGGAGGTCTAGCAGGGGCGTAAGACTTGGAGTTGGAAGCCTCTTAATTGCAACACACATAAGGCTTCTTTGTTACCTTAGCCTTAGGTACGATAGTTTTGGATTTCAGTGCCTTCTTAAAAGTTTGTCCATGAACATAAAGACCATTCTCTTTTAGAGTTACCACTTCATAAGGAGCCTTAAAAACACTTTCCCTAAGTCTCGGGGACCGTTCCATCCTTGATAGCGCTACATAAGCTCTACCAAGGTAGGCCTAGCGAAGTGCCCATAACACATCTCAGAGTCATATTTGTTCGTGGGGAAAATCACCTTCTTAAAAGATGGTTGACTCGGAGGTGCCTTCCCTTTACCTTTGGCAGTGGCTCTCTTAGCAGCCTTGACTTTTTAAGCTATGTGGCCAAGACCACTACCCATCTTTCGAGCGGAAAAATCATCAATGAGAGGGTGAATAGTTCTTGGCTTGGAGTAGCTTACAACAAGTTTCCTCTCCACCATTAGCTTTTCTTCTAGCTCATCTAAGTATTTATCCTTTAGGCTTAATGTCTCAGCCAAGCATTTCTCTTCCTCTTTCAAGGAGTGGACTTCATCTCTGAGAGAAAGTAATTTTGCAAGTTCCTCCTCCAGACTTGTTTCCACTGTCTTGAGGGATTCAATCTCTTTTGCTTGCTTTTTGACTATCTTGAGGCATTTGTCAAAAGCTTTCAAAAGTTCCTGATGCTGAGCCATCAAGTCGGAATCGTCTTCCTCAGAAGAATAGCCTTTATGACCATTAGTTGATGTTTTTGATTTAGAGAGTATCATGTGCGAGTTTACCTTCTTGTGATACTAGGAGTCACCAACTTCGTCGTCTAATCGAGCCATAAGCTCGAAGTAAGCTTCCTCATTCTTTGAACTAGACTCACTCGAGTCATAGTTTCTGAGAGTCTTGGACTTCTTTGCGATGAAGCTCTTTTCTTCTTTACTCTTGCCCTTGAAGGATCTATTCTACTCCTTCTTGGATCCTTCCTTCTTTTTGTATGGACACTCCATTATCATGTGCCCTACCTTATTACAACAATAGCACACGACATTAGAGGAAGAATGTTTATTCGGTTTAGATTTATACCTGTCCATTTTATTGTAGCTTTTCTTGGAGCAATCACCATCACGATATGATCTTATGAAGTCAGATGAGGAAGAATGATTTTTCATCTATCTCCTCTTACTGAGCAGTCTCTTGAACTGTTTGGAGATGAGTGAGAATTCTCCATCAGATAGCTCAGAGCCTGACGTGCTTGGCTCAGAGTCTTTTGGAGTATCTAGAGCTCGTTTCCTTACTAGTGACACAACTTTGGATTTTCTCGAACCTTCTGCCTTCAGAGAAACTGACTTATCTCTGCTTAAAGTCTTAATGCTTTACACCTCCTTCTTCCTAGTATTCATTTGAAGCTTGTAGTATAACAGCTTTTCGAAGAGGTTCTTGTGATCAATATCTGGCAACTTCCCAAACTCTCTAATGGCTACAACTTTAGTATCCCAGTCCTTTGTCAAGGATCTGAGGAATTGGTCATTTAATTCACCATTAGTGAAGGTGCGGCTATAGTCTCTGAGACCGTTGGCTATCTTGAAGAATTTCTCGAAGCTGTCTGCAATGGTATCATTTAATCCTTCCTTGAATGCTTCGTACTATTTATTCAGCAATGATCGGCGGTCGTCTCTGACTTCTTCGGTTCCTACCATGAGAACAACTAGACAGTCCCACATATCCTTAGCAGATTTGCAGTGGAATAAATTTTGAAGCATGGAATCGTCCACTGTACTTGCAATAATGTTCTTTGGCTTCTTATAAAGGGAGACCAAGGAAATTTCATCCTTAGTTAAATCCATCATTTTCTTAGGGATCATGATTGCTGGATTGAGGGCAGAGGCTTGTGTAGAAATACGCGGTCCTCCTTTCACAATTTGAAAAATCCTCGGATCTTTTGCTTCCACGAAGAATCTAACTCGTTCTTTCCATATGGGAAAATTTTGTTTGGTGCACACCAGTAACTTCATAGAAGACATGTCCTTGCTTTTATCCATAGCCACAAAGCAGAATATCTTGACACTAGATGGGAGATCTTATTCAAGGTGTTAACCTTATACCGAACAAACCCCCTCTAATACCAACTGAAAGTATCTAGTGTCTACCTAAATCACATAGAGAGGGGTGAATAGGTGATTTTTTTGTCTTTTCGCAGAATAAAAATATTTTAAAAATAAGAGCACACAAACACAGAGATTTATAGTAGTTCCCCGAGTTGGGTACGTCCACTATCACTCCTCGCTTATCTACCACAAGGGGCTAGATTCGGCTACTCCACCTTTCTCAGATTTCAACAAATCTTACATCTCGGAGCCGCAACTCTTAAAACTCGGAGACACTTCTCCTACCACTCGATCCACAATTGGATCTACAACTCAATCAACAAACAGATCTTCAACTTGATCCACAAACAAATCTACAACTCGATCCACAAATGGATCTACAACTCGAAGATGAATTACCTACAAATGTAAGGGAAAATTACACAATAGTTTAACAATAAAAAACTTAACAAGATCTGAAGTCTTCTGTCATTCTTCATTTAGGTTGAACTTGAATAGCTTGGAGAATATGGTAGAATCGGAAATTGTGAAGACTTTGAATCTTGAATCGACTAGATCTAGGAGAATAGATGCCTTCAAATTGCCGAAATTCAGTTGAATCGGAAGAAGATTGAATCGTGTACACTTTGCGCAGGCGGAACGTAGGTAGCGAATAGTATATGAGATGACGAGTCATTTTTGGAATCTTGGGTGATTTTGAATTTTTAACACGATTAGGATTGATGAAAAATCCACCCTAAGTATTTATAGGCATCCTAAATAGTAACAGTTATAAAAGAATTTCCAAAACAGGACCTACCAAATTACTGTGCATGTCCATCATCCAACCCGAGCTGCAATTTGAATAACAGTCTGAAAAATAACCAAGTCCTATTCGTTGAGTATCATCGAGTATAACTTAGTATACTCGCTGAAATAGTAGTAATATATGACAAAATTGACTTAGAGAAATTCAGCTTAGCCCAACTAGACACTCAAAGCCATGCTGAATTCATACTCGACGAATTCGATGAGTATCTACTATATACTCGACGAATTCGACGAGTATCGACTGACTAACTCAACGCACTTGACGCTGTTGATGCACTCGATGCCATCAACACAGTCGACGCACTCGATGCCATGGACACAGTCATTACACTCGACGCAATCGACGCAGTCAATGAAAATGCCTTGGAAAAAAATAGAGAAGTAGCATCGAGATGATTCGACGAATTCGTCGACTATCGATAAGTATATTCGACAAATTCGGTGAGTATCGTTAGATACATTCGACAAATTCAATGTGTACACTTGATGATACCCTGCAAATTTTACTTAACTATTTTTCCTCTCTCAGATATTCTGCCACAAGTACATATGATGGATTTTATGGGTGCTTGTAAGGATTTTCAACGAATTAAATGAAAATTAACGAGTATACCCGACGAATTCTACAAGTATCCCTTACCATACTCGATGAATTTTACTTGGGTAAAATTCTATTCTTCTAAATCTGAATCCTTCTCCTTCCTTGATCATCCTAAGGCACTTGGGATAGAAGTACACCCCAATAGAGAGATTTCAAGTGATTCAACACATTGGCCTACACAATGAAGGAATGCATTGTACAGTCCTGCTTTATACCCACTTTAACCTGACATTGTTGTGTACTTAGCAATCTGGACATGCAAGTACATAACTAAAAATACCATATCAAATACAATCTCAATTCATCTTAGCTTAACTGGACCCTTCTTCAAATCAAGATTATTGTGGATACAATACCCAACATGGCTATTAAAAAGTTTGGAGTTGGCCAACCAATGCCATGGATCTGCAGAGTACGGACTCAAATACATAACTAGAAGCTATCGCCCTGCGACAGCTACTACCGCTGGCGATAACAAAAAGTATAGAAAATGATATTTTAAAAACTTCTCTTTATAATGAACATGCCCCTTACAGTAAGAGTTCTCAACCGATCTTGGAAAAGCCATCATCACATTTTATCACTTATGCCAAATATAATCAGTTTGGACACACTACTGACTCTTGCAAGAAGAAAGGCTATAGTCTATTTAAACAAGTCTGGGTTCCAAAGGTGTCCTCCTACTCTATAGGAGGAACCACTTGGGTAACTAGATCTGTACTTTTATTTTATTTCTAGGTGTGTTGGCATGCTAAGGACAAGAAAGACGTATATATGGTACTTGGAAGTAGGATGTTCAAAGCACATGACATGCAACATATCAATGTTCCTAAGCCAAGAATTGAAGAAAGGAGGAGTAGTGACTTTTGGCAACAATGAGAATGGAAGGATCATGGGCATCCATATAGTGGGTAATAATTTCTTTACTATTTTTAATGTTTTATTTGTAGATGGTTTGAAATATAACTTTATTTCAAAAAGTCAACTATGTGATAAATGTTTAAATATTTTATTTGAATCATCTACAAACTTGTGCAAAAATATTGATTCAAAATCACAATAAATTATTTTTATTGCACCTATAAATCACAAGGTTTATATGAAGACATTTCATGATCTTTCTCAATCTTTAGTTAAATGTTTTATTTCAAGGAATGATGAATTAGAACCGTGGAATTGGCATCTTGGTCGTTCTCGTGCAAAAATAGTAGTAAGACATTCCAAAAATAAATTGAATAAAGGTTTACCTTTGTTAGATGGAAAACTATCTTCGTTCTTTACACCATTTGATGGAGACGATGACCCCCGACATGTTGATGATGGTGCCAACAAGCTTACGGATGATCTCTCGCCCTCACCAACCAAAGACGTGTAGTACTGTGGAAACATTGTTGGGCGACGCTACAACCTCCGCCCTCAGTGCAAGACTTTCTTTTGATGATTATCTTGCTTATGTAATATTTATTTTCCTTGTAATATTGCTTAAAAATCGGGACTGTATTTTATTTTAAGTTAGGCTGCGCATAGCTCGGATTTTTGTTAGCCTTATATAAGGCTGTGTGTTGATGAATTATTTAAAGATGAATGAAAATAAAACCCTAAACTCTAAAATCAGATTTTCCCTCCCTCTCTTCCCCTAGAGTTTCGACTGACACACTCCCCTCTCCCGTCCTCTCTTCTCCACTATAACACCTCCCCTCTCCTCTCAGCTACACCAAGGATCCCCCATATAGATTATTCAGCCAACCTTATTCTCTCCCTCTTTGTGGATTTTTGTCCAAGGTCAAGATCGATTTATTGCATCAAAGAATCCTCTCTAACGTGAAGCGAGGAAGGCGGATATGTTTCTCTCCATTCAGCGTGACTCCGGTGGAATCATTGAAGAGCGATCCTCTTCCAAGGAATAATCTCTGGAGTGGGGTAACGAAAATCTCTAATCTTGCGTGTTCCATCCTAGATAAATATTGTGGTGGTTAACTTTTGCATTGCTTACGAATCTTGATTTCATCGTTGTTTCGATGCAATCGATTATTATTGTTTTCTCAAGATCTATTTTAATTTGTGAGGATTGGCGACCTCATTTCTTTTCTTCCTAAAGATATGCCATTTTACGAATCGTTATTTTTCGGTGGATCTCTTTCGGTACAACACACGCTCGATCAGATCGGGTAGATCCTTTTCACTTGAGAGAATATTGACGCATAGTGTAACGCCCCCAACCGTCATAAAGCATATGATAGAAGGTCCGACCGGGGCCCGATGCTATATACTACGGACAGGTAAGGTTATTATAAGTTGTTTCCAAATCCAAGCTCACTTATGAAGGCACCCTAACTCAGAGCATTCTAGCGGAAGCATGATAGTTTATGAACCCATACCGTACAAGAATGTCCACTACATAATGGGAATGAAATATATATATACATATAACACATTTTTTGGTCGTAGCCTTATTATAACTATTTCATTTAATAATAAGTTGTTTCATACTTCAGCATGTAGGCCGAGCACACATGAAAATAGTAAATGTTCTCCTTTGGGCCTTCAAAGGCCAGCTATTTGCAGCATATCGGCTTCATCCTTCTACTTTCCACTTGGCTCTCCAGCACCTGCATAAAAGGGGCCACATAAATGTGGCAAACAAAGCAACGGTCAGCATTTTGCTGACACGTTTATAATGAACCCACCCCTTACTTGTGGCAGCATTTCTTCATCCCTGCAAATAAGGCATCATATATATTGTGGAATTTTCAAAGTGCACTTTAAGCACCATTCATCATAGATGTAGGCTCAATGGTCACACGCCCTATGCACTCAGGGAACATTTTTTGTATCCACGACTTCCCGCGTATCACCACCATTAACTTTGTTGTTCAGAGGACCATAACTTGATGACTATGTCATTCAGAGGTAATTAACTTAACGACTAACTGCCCATTAATAGGTACTTAACGACTCTATTGTTCAGAGGTACTTAACTTGATGGCACAGTAATTGACCTTTACGACACAATTCATTATTTTTCCATTTCAGTCTGTTACCCACCATTGCTGGGCAATTTAAGCTCATAGCTTCTAATACAGTGACCCCCAGGACTCTTCAACATAGGTCACACAAAATTACATCTCACTAGGAGCTATCGCCTGACGATACTCACTGTCTCTCGACGATATCAACAGTTCTCCAGACTGTGATCATTTCTGGGTCTTTTACTGGAAATTCTTCCAGTACTTTGATGCAATATCTTGCAAACCCCTAGACCCCGGATTTCACACATACATCAACCGCATATCCACGGAGTCTTCTCCAGCACGCAAATTAAACATCATTAAAATAGACCAACTTGTCCAGATGGGTTCTCACAGCATGCCTATTCTAAACTCTACATTTTCGGATCTAAATGTAGGAAAATATGGGGATCAAACCGATCTTCCCATTGGAATATACCCTTTTTAACCTTTTGGTGATGGGATCCATGCAAATATGCATATTTAGGACTTCACTTGTCCGGGAGAAACTCGTTACGCTTGTAGTTCTCTTCGGAGCCATGACAAAGCTTTTATACGCGGATGGAAATGATTGCCTCACTTTCCCCTTCGCGATTCTAGCTACGGCTCTTAATTCCAGCCACAATATCTTCTCCAACAACTTCAAGTTCCACCCAAACCCTAGCCCCAGCCGCAAGTTCTCTACTCCAGAACTGGGAAGCAAGGAAGAGAGAGAGAGAGAGAGAAAAGAAAATAATAACGTCCTCAATCACATCCCTCTATAAATATGGCCTTGGGTTTTATCCCAGCCATACGATCTCTTCACATAAAAATAAAGCATACGATCTCATTAGGTGCTCAGTGGCCGCACACCAGCCACCTGACACGAGCCGCAACTTTGGCGACATCTTATTTCGACAATTCATCGAATGGAGTCACGTTCTTCGAACGAAATTCGTCGAACATGAGAGAATTTATCGAACGACTTTGAGTTCCTTGAATGGGCCATAACACCTTGCAGAGCTTTTTTCATCGAGCTCTGCTCGACGCTTTCATCGAGCTCTATTCGATGCTTTCGTCGAGCTCTGCTCGACGATTTTGTCGAGCTTAGGTTGACTTTTATCTTGCTACCAGCAACTCCTTTTTGGGGTGTTTCAATCCTCCCCTCGTTACAGAAATTTCGTCCCTAAATTTGCATACCACGCAAAAGAAGCAGTAACAAATATGTTACAACATATATCCTCTGTACAACAATAATGTTACAATATTTTGTACAAATAACTCGGGAAATTCAGCATGCATGGTTTACTCCCGCTCACATGTTAGCTCTTCATGGCCAAGTTGTCCCTCCAGACCTTGACCATCTTGATTGTCTTGTTCCATAGCTGCTTAATTGCCATATCCTCGATCCAAATGGGCCTAAACTTCGTCGTTAGCCCAGATTCGATCGGTACTCGATTATCCGCAATCACTTGAGTTAGATCTTTCATGTCTTTTTGAAGCCCTGATATATGGAACACATCATGCAATACACTCAATTTTGCCGAAAGAGCTAGTCGATAGGCATTTTCACCAACTCGCTCCACCACTTCAAACGGACAAGAATACCTCAGACTTAACTTTTTCAAGTGCCGAATCCTGGACACGCCTTTGAATGGCTTGATTTTCAAATATACCAAATCGCCCACCGTGAATTTCATGTTCCGATGCTTGCTATTTTTGTACTTTTCCTGCATATCTTTGGCTACCAATAGACTCTCCCGGATAGAGCGTATCGTCGAATTAGCCTCTTCAACTTCCTTACGCTTATACAACTTAGACTCGCTTGTTTCCGCCCAAGCTAACGATGTAAGACACTTTCTACCATAAAAAGCTTCAAAAGGCACCATATTTATGCTAGCTTGATAGCTATTATTGTAGACAAACTCTACCATATAGAGATGGTCTTCCCACCTCTTTCTTAAATCCAAGGCGCACATCCGGAGCATATCCTCCATAGTTCTATTGGTCCTTTTGGTCTGACATCTCTTTGCAGATGAAAGGCTGTATTGAACTTTAATTTTCTCCCCAACAAGTGATGGATTAGCCTCCATTCATTCGAAGTGAAGCGCCCGTCTCGGTCATTTACGATGCTACGAGGTACACTGTGCAAACGTACCATTTGCTCGACATTAAGTTTATCCAAAATTTCCACTAAATCATCCCACTTATTCGGAATGAAGTGAGCCACTTTAGTCAACCGGTCCACGATCACCCAAACATGAACGTTCTCGTGTTGAGATCTCGGCAAACCGTGCACGAAATCCATCGAAATATCATAAAACTTCCATTCCGTAATAGGTAGTGACTTCAGGAAACCTCCAGGCTTCTAGCATTCAGCTTTTACCAAGGCATAAGTCTGACATTTTGCCACATAATGGGCTATATCTTTCTTTAGACCTCGCCACCAGAACATCTTCTTCATGTCCTTATACATTTTTTTGCTCCCTGGGTGGATTGAATACTTCGTGAAGTGTGCCTAATATAATAATTCTTCACGTAATTTACCCACATTCGGGATGCACAAACGATCACCTTTTCACAAAAGGCCATCATCCAAGGAGAATTGGGCATTTGACCCATCCACTGCATAGCGTTGTAGACTTTCATCAAGTTCTGTTGCTCGCCGAATCCTGTCCGCAAGGTGATATTGTACCTCCGTCCAGTTCTGGCATGCACTTGTAGTAGTATTCTTGTCCACACAAGAGATGTCTAAGGCCTCCAACTCCTGTATCAGACGCTCATCATACATCTACAACCAATATGCCCTTGTCGGAGTCGTACGACTCAAGGCATCTACGACAACATTTACTTTCCCGGGAGTGTAATGAATATCAAAGGTATAGTCCCCAAGGAACTCCATCCACCTTTGTTGTCGCATATTGAGATTATTCTGATCCATATGTACTTCAGGCTCTTATGGTCTGTGAATATATCAACTTTCATGCCATATGAATAGTGACGCCACAATTTGAGTGAAGAAATCACCACCGCCAACTCCGAGTCGTGGACAGGATAATTTCACTCATGCACTTTCAACTAGCGTGAGCCATAAGCTATCACCTTACCAAACTGAAGAAGAATGCAACCTAAGCTGCTCCCTAATGCATCACTATTAATTTCATAACCGTCTGAACCACATAGCGTCGTCAAGATTGGCACCATATTCAGACGACCTTTCAGCTCCTCAAAAGCTCATACGCACTCTGGCATCCAAACAAACTTCTGATCTTTTCTCGTTAGTGTGGTGAGAGGCAAGGCTATCCGTGAGAAGTTCTTTATGAAGCGCCTATAGTAGCCCGCCAGTCCAAAGAAACTCCTAACTTCGGCTAGAGAAGACAACACTTGCCACTCCTGTATCATAACTATCTTCGCAGGATCCACTATAATGCCCTTTCCAGTAACCACATAGAAAAGAAAGGACACTGATAACAACATGAACCCGCACTTCGAGAACTTGGCATAGAGCTTGTTTTTTCTCAAGGTGTGCAACACCAACCGCAAATGGTTCGCATAATATTTTTCAGACTGAGAGTACACCAAAATGTCATCAATAAAGACGATGATAAATAAATCCAAGTATTACCAAAATGTTCAGTGCATTAGGTCTATAAATATCGATGGCGCATTTGTTAGCCCAAACGGCATTACCGTGAACTCGTAATGACCATAGCGTGTACCAAACGCTATCTTGGGAATATCACATTCTAAAATCCTCAACTGGTAATAGCCAGACTTTAAATCCAGCTTTGAGTAGACAGTTGAGCCTACTAGCTGATCAAACAAGTCATCAATCCATGGAATCAGATTTTTGTTCTTTTCGGTCAGCTTATTAAGCTCTTGATAGACAATGCATAGTCGCAAGATTCCGTCCTTCTTTTTCACAAATAGGACCTGAGCACTCCAAGGTGACATACTTGGGCGTATAAAGCCTTGCTCCAGCAACTCTTGCAATTGAACCTTTAGTTCCACCATCTTCTTTGGTGCAACACGATATGGCGAGCGGGCCATAGGTTTCTCACCTGGCACCAACTCAATATTGAATTCAATCCCCTGTTGGGGAGTTAACCCCGGAAGATCATTAGGAAATACATCAGCGTACTTCGATACAGTAGGAACATCACTCACACTGGGATTCGGATCAACTGCCTCCAACAGCGTGAAGAAAAACTCCTTCCCTTTAAAAACTGCCTTGACTACTTGGATAGCAGACATCAATGTCTTGCTCGATCCTCGCATACCAGTGAATTTAGTCTCTCGCTCGGTGTTATGCACTAGTGTGACTTCCTTAGAGTTGCAATATATATAGGCACGCTGCTCCGAGAGTCAGTCCATACAAAAAATTACATTAAACTCCGATATCGGTAACACTGATGCTTCCAATCCAAAGTCCCGACTTCTTATTCACACCTTAACATAGTAGGCTCGATCCGCTTGCATCAAGCACCCGTTAGGTAGAAGCACTCTCACTCGATTTGTCGTCATAAATGATGGCACTCCAATATGCCCCATGAAGTCTTCCGACAGAAAAGAGTGAGAAGCTCCTGTATCAAACAGTGCTCTCGTCGAACACTCTGAAATCAGGACAAAGCCTAAATCAAACCAATCATAATACACTAGCAACGCATAAGGTACTAAGTATGGAAAGTAGTAAAAAATATATCTTAATTCATACCTATTACGACGTCGCTTTGTTTTATGGCCTCATGCTAGCCAAGATTATAGACTCGGTGTTGTACTTGAGATGCAGTTAATTCCACCACTGCCTTTCCCTTCTCATCATAAGACGCACTCGTATTTTTCTCCCATTTTGGAAGGCCACTCCAGCAATCTCGATCCATATGCCCCACCTTGCCATATGTATAACATGTGAGCGGACCTCTCCCAGATGTTGCTCCAGATGGAGGAGAAGGAGCTGGTGCAAAAGTTATAGACTTCTTTTTCCACCGTCGATACCCAGAATTTGAAGAACTAGGTACCTTGAACTCTAGCTTCTTCCCAGCAAAGTCATTCTTATGTTGCACACGCTTCATGTCCAGCACAAGTGAGCGGGCCGTATTGACAAAGGTAAGAAAACCCTGCCTCATCGGTCCTGAGAGAAACAATCGCAGGTCATCTCTAAGCCCTTCATAGAACCGATTTGTTTTTCGTTCCTCATCTGCAAACGTAAAGCCTGCATATCTTCACAATCTCATAAACTCATGCAAGTAGTCATCCACCGACATCTCGCCTTGAGTTAGCCTTAGAAATTGGTTCTCCATCACAATCCGATGTGCCGATGGAACATATCTTGCCATAAAACACCTTGAGAACTCCTCCATTGAGATCTCACTCAACGACCGAACAGCGAACTGGTGCAGCTCCAAATCATTACAATAAAGTCTTGCCTCACCATCCAATAAGAAGCTAGTCACAATGACTTTTTGCCACTCTTCTATTTCAGTTGTCGTCAGGACCCTCTTTATTCTTGAGAGACAATCTTCGGCTTATGTAGGGGTTCCAGCACCCATAAAAACAGGGTGATAGAAACTCATCACATGTTTAAGTTGCTTCTTCATTGCTCTCCTTACGGCCACTAGCTCAACAGCCACTTGTCTCACCGCTATGCATTCCACTATGCCAACCAGTTCCTATACAATCGCAGGAATAGGAGGTTCTCCCTGACCTCCAGGTTGTGCATTCATCAATATGAACACGGCTTCCGCAACCAACCGTATAGTTTCCACCAAAGGTGGAGGTGTCAGTGCCTAATTAGGTTCTCTACTCTCCACCGAGCATTGGGGTTCTTGCTGCCCCGCACCACTTCAAGTCGCCTATAATGTGAAACACACAATTAGGCAACTACGAAAAATGCCAAAAGCAATCACAGGAATATATAAGTTCCGCAAACATGTGTATTTTCATTTTTATGTGGACATTCATGGGTTCAATTATGTTATCACGGTAGCGCACATACACGTGGTCTCTGATGGATTGAACAACAAGTGTACTGGTCGCAAAAAAATAAAACGGGTGAATTTCCCCAAGTATCGATCTTGAGGAAACACAATAAGATGGAGTTAATTTCAAGGAGGACTTGAGATTGAAGTCCTTAGGTCGGGGTTAACGAAGGGGGGTTTTGATGGTTGTGGAAAAATAAAGTAAAACGCTAACAAACTACTCCTATGTAACACTGCTATGCGATGTTTCGCCATGCAGGATGGAAGACAACATGGGCCGCTATGCACTTAATCGTTAGGCGGATGGACGAGTAGGCTTGCGGATGAGGTGGAGAGAAAGGCGGAATGAGGGTCGTGAGCACCTCTTCGCTACACACGCCTCTAGCAAGCTCTAGAGTGGAAAAGTAAGGTGCGATGGTGGATCGAAAAATAGGCGCTACTCAAGCAACTAAAGCAGAAAATCCATACAAGCTCACATAGACATGAAACTAATATTGATTACAACTAAAGTGCACATCATCAGCATAAATAGATTTAAACACAAATATTCAGCAAGAAAGCAAGAACAAGTCAAAATATTGACCGAATCCGAAGGCTCGTTGAGGAGTCGCGGAAGGAATCGCCGGGTTATCAATCCGCGTCCAAGCTCGGTCCTCAACTACATCCGGGGAAAAGAAGGCTGTCACTACCTTCCAGTGGACCCGTCTTATTCATGTCACGATGCGGAAGAAGGTCGCAAGATTCACTTTGCTTGCTGGTTATGGCACCAAACTTTAAATGGAGCTTAGAAGATGAAGGAGAAGCCCGAGAGCAAGCACCGCCAAGGTATAGGATTCGCGAGCATGGCCGTAGCTTCGCACCTTGGTTAAAGATGAAGGGCGGAGGTGGAAGGGAGGAGCTTTGCCCTAAAACGGCATCTGGAATGGCTCCCAATGAAGCCCTCCCAAATGGAGGAAAATCTGTGCTTTAAATAGAAGCAGGTCAGAAAAATAAGCACACACGGTTTGGAGCACGACTGTGCATTAACCGTGTGTTATTAACTTCCAGGCCAAGCTTGCGGATGAAGATGCGTTGACCCATGCATCTTTCTCGCGCATGGGCGTTTCCGCCCGTGATTGAAGGAAATCACATGGGTAACGAAAGAGCGCAAGAATGCAGGAGTAAACAGAGGAACTGTGCATTTAACTCGCGTACGGGCGTTGCCGCCCGTGCGTGAACAAATCGCACGATTAACCACAGAATGGTGCCAAAATGAAAGTTACAGGAAAACCGTGTGTTTCCTTCTCGCAAAGTTTGTCTGAAACCAAGCGTTAACCGTGCGTTAAGAATCATCGAGCTTAACTCGATGAAGTTCATCGAGTTTAACTCGATAAAGTAAAACACACGATTAGGAAGAAACCGTGCGCTAAGGAAACGCACGACCGTGTGTTTTCCACAAATCAGAATTCCTGCCTTGGGGAAAATTCACCACCTGCACAACAAAAACAAAGCTGGAGGACAAGCTCCTAGCACCAAAACAAAGCATAAAATATACAAAAGAGTCATGGGGAGCACCATGTAATTACCCTCGACAAAAGAATGCGCATTTGCACACCCATGGGCAAAAACAATGCACAATGGGGTCAATGACCGAACAATGCAAATATAACCGATAACCGGTTTAAATGTAGTACAAGAGTGAGAAAACAAGCCCAAATGAGTCCGAAAAACCCTATATAAATAGGACTTATCACACCCCCAGACTTACCCATTTGTGCATCCCGAGCAAAAAAAATCTATGCAGATAGGGAAAATAAACTAGCTAACAAAGAAATTGAGATACGGAGTACAATGAGAAGTCGCATGCTCGCACGCGTAAAAATATAATAGAGGAAATTTCTAAGTATACAAAATAGTCTATACTTTTCACAATGCGTATCAAAACTTTATTACTACTCAAAAATTGAATCACAGTGAATCTTCCGGTCACGCGTAGGAACAAAGTAGGCAGGCCACTAAGGTATGCTTTTCCAAAGACCGGGTCTCAGGATCACCTTCAAAGGAATCCACCAATATCGGGGACCATACTCTTGCCCGTTCACACTCTCTCCACGATACTAGTTCGACACAAGCATAAATCCGTAGGATTTTACGTAAAGAGATGGGGCTTGGGTTTTGGTGAGGTAAACAAAGATAAATAAGAAGGCTACACACCTAACCAAAATGAGCTAGCATTAAAAAGAATCTATCCGCTAACAAAAATACAAGCGGGTACACTACACCCCCAGACTTAATTTTTAAAATATGGGTGTGTACACCGCCTACTCCAAATACAGTCTCATCTCAAATAGAATTTTCAATTATACCTTTTCTTTTCACTTTTCTCTTTTTTTTTTCACAATTGATTTTTATATATTTTTAAAATCATCTTTTTATTTTAATAATTTCAGCAAATAAAAACTTTGGAGCACATCCACATATTCACAATGAACATCACCACACCAACCCCCAAAATGAAAATGTAAAACACTAAAGCTCGACTTGGGTGTGCGACTAGGATCAGCTATGATGCTTTGGTGAAATAATGGTGGAGTTGAATCAAAAGAAGGGGTAGGCACAATAGGGCTAGAGAGGACAATACGGTAGGAGCAGTACAAAGCTCAACCGGGCCAAAATGATGGCCTACATCACACTCACGCTTGACTAACCATGCACCAATGCTTTGAGAGTAGCTTGGGGCAAGTTCTTAGCCACCAAGAAAGATGATCCTTCCTCCTGACTTGAGCAAACGAGTCTAGTGACGGCTACACACATCCCTACACTACCATTTGATTCACACCGGATTCATCAATTTTTGAGTAGAATAAAAAGTATTTACGCAAATAGCTAAATATAAAACTATAAGCATACAAAAAAATTAAACCTACTCCAATTTATACACGAGACGAGAGCACTTGACTTGGAGAACTATAGGAGTCAACATTTTACACCGTCTCACAATCCTATGCCAGCACAATAATTTTCCCAAATCTTACAAAAGATATTAGTTTAACTCGCAGCATGCTAATAGCTAAGAACGCGCTCATGTGGGTGCAGTGGTGTGCGATGCAATAAAATAATCAAAATAAAACAATAAAAGCTTCTAGTATGCAAATAAAATGTGCGTGTGCAAAAGGTAACAAATAATGGATCTCCCCCAAACTTAAACTAAGCTACACAACATAAAATATAGAAATTTAAATCAAATAGAGATAAGGGAAGAGGTTACCCAATGCTCAGCCAGTGAGCATACCAAAAGACTTGTGAAAAACAGAGGCAGGTCCGCCAAATGAAGAATCACAAACCCGCCAATACAAAGTTGTCATAAATTCCTACAGTGGTGAGCTCCGCAAAAGCAAAAGAAAAATATACAAAATACAAAGAAATAGTAAAACTAAGTTAGACATGAAAAATAAAAATACAGAAAATAAAAGATAACAACAAGGGTTATTGTCCTCCCAGCACGACTTATTAAACTCTATACATTTCTAGCTAATGGTCCTATGAAATAAAAAATTCACCGGTAACTATTCCATTATTCGTTGTGGTAGAGAGTACCTATACGGAAATAGAGCAGTTACCCCTCTACCTAAATAATCATACCTGCTCAACGCAGGTAGGGGAAATAGGAATTAAGAAGAGCAGGAGCACTGGTCCTCGCTCATCTCTCCACAAAATAGATCCTTGCCTTATAAGGCATTGTCAACCATGGGTTTGTAGGAAGCGATGGCAAAAATATGGGCACTAGGCTCATCGTCATCCCAACGCACCCGTGGGGACTCAACCTGCACTGGCTCAGATAAAGAAAGAGGATCAAAAAATAAAGCAGATGAAGAACTAAAATAATCAAAAATAGGGGGAGTAGTCCCGGTCTCACTCCCAGCAAGATCCGAGCATAGCTCATCGTCGGTATAATACGAGTCGTATCGTGGAGAATCTGAGAAATCGAGGTCCACAGTGGTAAGGGGAACCTCCTCATCCAATAAGGAGGTGCAAACCTCCACATAAGAAAGGGAATATTCCTCATCCCACTTCGGCGCATCCTCAAGTACCGAATCACCCACAAACATGACATCATCAATCGACTCACAAGAAAAATGAGTAGCAAACTCAGGCAAAAATTGCGGAGGGCATAACTACTCTCAAAACAAAACACTAAATGAGCAGGCCCCATCGCAAAATCATTCGCAGATGCCACCCCGTCGACAGGAACAATCTCTGCATCCCATACAGGAGCGCCCATGGATTCCTAGTCCTCTTTTTTCTAGCTAACCCCAGAGTGATCTTCATCACTCAAGGTAAGCTCGTAAAAAGGGAGCGAGGGACCCATAAAAGATCTGTATGCAGCAAGAAATTCTTCGGTAATCTCCATGGGTAAAGACCGAGATAGATGTGCGATATCAGTGTATGGACCAGGCAACACCCTGATAGGCCTATCAACAACAGTCTTCCGTGAACGGGAGGTTGTTGCGCACACGCCCATAGAGGGAGAAGGCTCGAACAAACGAGGGCAATCCTTCACCATATGGTCTATACCTTGACATAACAAACACCAAATACAATGCTCGGCATTCATATCAGCTATGACATCGATGCATCAGCGCAAAGCGTCATAAAGGCGGCACTCAGCTACAGAATACATTGGGAATAAAAATAATTACCAAAAAGGGTACTACACAACTAGAATAAAAAATAGCACGGATCTGCTATCTAAACATAAAATCAGAAAAGGGAAAAAAGAAATAGGCAAAGAAAAAAATTCTTAAAAATAAAGTAAAGAAGAAAACATGAAATGTACAAAATGGAAAAGGGCTTCGATCTATATCTCCCTCTCCAAAAACTCACACGACTGTGTTCCCCGGCAACGGCGCCAAAAACTTAATGCGTTGGAAGGCAAGTGTAGCGGTCGCATAAGTAATATAAAATGGGAAAAATTCCCCAAGTATCGAGTTCGAGGGAACACAGTAAGGTGGAGTTAATTTCGAGGAGGACTTGAGATTGAATTCCTTAGGTCGTGGTTAATGAAGGAGGGTTTTGATGGTTGCGGAAAAATAAAGTAAAACGCTAAATAACTACTCCTATGCAACGCCACTATACGATGCTCTGCCAGACGGGATAGAAGACTACACGGGCCACTATGCACCGAATCGTTAGGCGGATGGACAAGTAGGATTGCAGATGAGGTGGTGAGAACGGAGGAATGAGGGTCGTGAGCACCTCTTCACTACGCATTCCTCTAGCAAGAGCTAGACCGACAAAGTAAGCTGTGGTGGTGGATGAAAAAATAGGCGCTACTCAAGCAACTAAAGCAGTAAATTCATACAAGCTCACATAGACATGAAACTAATATTGATTACAACTAAAGTGCACATCATCAGCATAAATAAATTTAAACACCAATATTTAGCAAGAAAGCAATAACAAGTCAAGAGGTCGACCAAATCAAAATTCTCGTTGAGGGATCGCGGAAGGAATCGTCGGGTTGTCAATCCGTATCCAAGCTCGGTCCTCAACTACATCCGGGGTAGAGAAGGCTTTCACTACTTTCCAATGGACCTATCTTCTTCGTGTCACGATGCGGAAGAAGGTTGTAAGCTTCCCTTTGCTTGTTGGTTATGGCGCCAAACTTGAAATTGAGCTTAAAATATGAAGGAGAAGGACGAGAGCAAGCACCGACAAGGTATAGGCTTCGCGAGCATGGCCGGAGCTTCTCTCCTTGGTAAAAGATGAAGGGCAGAGGTGGAAGGGAGGAGCTTCGCCCTAAAATGGCGGTTGGAATGGCTCCTGATGAAGCCCTACCAAATGGAGGAAAATCTGCGCTTTAAATAGAAGCAGGTCAAAAAAATAAGCATGCACGGTTTGGCGCACGACCGTGCATTAACCGTGTGTTATTAACTTCCAGGCCAAGCATGCTGATGAAGATGAGTTGACCCATACATTTTACTCATGCACGGGCGCTTACTCCCGAGTGTGAAGGAAATTGCATGGGTATCGATAGAGCGTAAGAATGTAGGAGTAAATAGAGGAACCGTGCGTTTTACTCGCGCACGTGCGCTGCCGCCTGTGCGTGAACAAATCGCACGATTAACCACAGAATGGTGCCAAAATGAAAGGTATAGGAAAACTGTGCATTTCCTTCTCGCACGGTTTGGCCGAAACCGTGTGTAAACCGTGCGTTAAGAATCATCGAGATTAACTCGATGAAGTTGATCGAGTTCCCCTCGACAAAGTAAAATGCACTATTAGGAAGAAACCGTGCGCTAAGAAAACGCATGTCCGTGCTTTTTCAACAAATCAGAATTCCTGCCTTGGGGAAAACACACCACCTTCACAACAAAAACCAAGCTGGAGCACATGCTCCCAACACTAAAACAAAGCATAAAATAAACAAATGAGTCATGGGGAGCAACATGTACTTACCCCCGACAAAAAAATGCACATTTACATACCCATGGGCAAAAATAGTGCATAATGGGGTAAATGACCGAACGATGCAAATATAGCCGATAACTAGTTGAAATGTAGTGCAAGAGTGAGAAAACAAGCCCAGATGAGTCTGAAAAACCCAATATACATAGGACTCATCACTCACCACCCCTTAAAAGAATTTGACCATGAATTCAAATAAGAAATACCGAGAATAGAATCTGATACAAATTTTATAATGCCCCCATCAGTAGTATAACATATGACATAAGGTCCGGCCGGGGCCCGACGCCATATACTACGGACAGGTAAGGAGATTACAAGTTGTTTCCAAGTCCAAGTTCACTTATGAACGCACCCTCACTCAGAGCATTCTAGCAGATGCATGATAGTTTATGAACCCATACCAAACAAGAATGTCTACTGCACAACCAGAATGATATATATATATATATATAACACATGTTTATGTCGTAGCCTTATTACAACTGTTTCATTTAATAATAAGTGGCTTCATATTCGGCATGCAGGCCGACCACACATGAAAACAGTAAATGTTTGCCCTTGGGCCTTCAAGTGCTAGCCAATTGCAGCACATGGGCTTTATCCCGCTACTTTTCACTTTGCTCTCCAGCACCTGCATAAAAAGGCCCACCAAAATGTGGAAAAGAAAGCAACGGTTAGAATTTTGTTGACCCATTTATAATAATCCCACCCTTTACTCGGGGCGACATTTCTCCATCCCTGCAAACAAGGCAACATATATATTGTGGCATTTTCAAAGTGCACATTAAGCAACATTCATCACATATGTAGGCTTAACGGCCACACGCCCCATACACTCAGGGCACCTTTTTAGTGTCCACGACTTCCCGCGTATCAACACCATTAACTTTGTCATTCAGAGGTCCTTAACTTGATGACTATGTAGTTCAAAGGTTATTAACTTAACGACTAACTACCCATTCAGAGGTACTTAACTTAAAGAATCTGTCGTTCATAGGTACTTAACTTGACAGCACAGTAATTGGCCTTCATGGCACAATTCATTCTTTTTACATTTCAGGCTGGTACCCACCATTGCTTGGAAATTTAAGCTCACAGCTTCGCATAAAGTGACCCCTAGGTCTCTTTGAGATAGGTCACACAAAATTCCAGCTCACTAGGAGCTATCGCCTGACGATACTCACTGTCGCCCGTTGATATCAACAGTTCTCCAAACTGTGATCTTTTCAGGGTCTTTTTCTGGAAATGCATCCAGTAGTTTGATGCAGCATCCTGCACACCCCTAGACCTCAGATTTCACACGTACATCACACGCATATCCACAGAATATTCTCCGACATGCTAATTAAACATCACCAATCAAGTCCAACATGTCCTGATGGGCTTCTCACAACATGCCTATTCCCTACTCTATATTTCTGGATGTAAATGCAGGAATATTTGGGGATCAAAACGATCTTCCCATTGGAATATACCCTTTTCACCTTATGGTGAGGGGATCCATGCAAATATGCATATTGAGAACTTCACTTGTCCGAGAGAAACTCATTACCCTTGTAGTTTTCTTCGGAGCAATGACAAAGCTTTTCTATGCGGATGGAAATGATCGCCTCACTTTAACCTTTGTGATTATAGCTACGACTCTTAATTCCAGCCACAGGATCTTCTCCAGCAACTTCAAGTTCCACCCAAACCCTAGCACCAGCCGCAAGTTCTCTTCTCCAGAACTGGGAAGCAAGGATGAGAGAGAGAGAGAGAGAGAGAGAGAAAAGGAAATAATAACTTCCTCAATCCCATCCCTTTGCATATATGGCCTCGGGTTTTACCCCAGCTATACGGTCTCTTAACATCAAAATAAAGCAATGGCTCGGGTTTAAGCTGACAAAGTCAACCACCACCCAGTGGCCGCACACTAGCCACCTGACACGAGTCGCCACTTCAGTGACATCTTATTTCGACAATTCATCGAACAGAGTCAAGTTCATCGAACGAAATTCGTCGAACAGGAGAGAATTCGTCGAATGACTCTGAGTTCGTCGAACATGCCATAACACCTGACAAAGCTTATTTCGTCGACCTATGCTCGGCGATTTCATCGAGCTTAAGTCGACTTTTAGACTACTACCAACAACTCCTTTTTTGGGTGTTACACATAACTCTTATTTGATCTTTAAGGGTGTGGTGAAGCCGTACATTAGCATTGGATTAATAATATTGCATATCGAGTGTGATGCGTTTTACTTGTGCGATCGTAGAATTTGAACGCGAGAGAGTTGTTAGGTGTCTTTTGCCCATCTCGGTTCGTCGGGTGAGGAGCCTACATTAATTTTATATTAGAGGGTGTTTCGTGTCAATTTATTAATTGACACCATCCTAATATTCATAGGATGTCGACACTGACTTATCTAACATGTTTTGTTGTTTAAAATAACGAAAATTTTAATTTGTGGTCTACAAATAGCGGCCAAAAAATCTCTTGTTTTTCGAAATCAAAAAAACAATTTCTGGAAAATCTCCATACTCTTCGCAGTGAGAAATTTAAAAAATATTTTATTTTTACTAAGTTATTAGTAGACAAAAATATCTCTTATAAAATTTCATCAAGTCAGGGTCAAACCTCTTTCATTGCATAATCACTAGATTAGGCACATAGTATACCCGTTCTTTTTCCAATATGGCAGACGACCGGGATATGGGTCACAATTCGACAATGATTGATGAACTCTGCCAGGAGTTCACTGATCAGCTGACGGACATCAGGGAGATGGTTCACGATATGAGGTTAAACCAAGCTTCTCTCCTTAATAAGGCGGCTTGCCAACGTGACGAGGGGAATAACAATAACAATATTAATAATGATTATGTCCCGTGTGCACCTAATCATAATAACCAGGCACCGTACGAGTTTGTATATCACTAGGGATGTCCAGATAAAACCACCATCGTACAACGGACTAGGTGAAATCCAAGTGTTCTTTAATTGGTTTATGGGAATAGAGTGCTATTTTTTGTAGCACAATCTTACTGACGTACACAAGGATAGAGTTGTGAGGATGAAGCTATTAGGCAAGTCTAAAATTTTTTGGCTGAATGAGGAACGGAACTAGGAGCGGTGAACGGTTTACCACTTATTGGTTGGGTTGGCATGAAATCCATGTTGACTTATCAGTACGTTCCTGCATACCAACGAACGCAAATGTTTGATGAGTTAGCTACCCTGAAATAAGGGAATAGGTCGGTCGCAGATTACATGAGCCTTCTGAAGGACATGATGGTTAGGTGCGATGTTCGGTAGATGCCAGAGATCACCCTCTCTAGATTTCGTAAGGCGATCAACCTCGATATTCAGGGTAAGCTCCTATGATATGGTCACACCAACTTGAACACCAGCTTTAACGCAACCTTGGATATTGAGAAGCATAATGCTTTTAAGTACAAATCTAGCCCCTTTCAGAAAGGAAGTCCATCTTATGACCAACCCCTATCCACCCATTAGGATAAGGATAAGTTTTGGTCCACTGACTCGAACTCTATTGTCATTGCGGCTAGGAATCTGAGAAGCCAAACCGGTGAGAAAGTGCCCGTTAATAGAATTAGCAATACGAATGCTACCTTTTTTACTTGTGGCATTCAGGGATATTATTCTAGTGAGTGTCCAACCAAGACCAAACCCCTAGCCCTTTTAGATGCCTCATCTGAATCCGCCAAGCTTATGTATGCGGCCGGTAAAGAATTTGAGTCTTAATCGGAAGGAGTACTTAGCGACATAGAGGATGATGTTAATATGATGGTGATGAGGTGTATTTTGGCTACTCTGCGAGCATCAGATGATTGGAATAGGACGAATATTTTCTCGTTAAATTTTAAGAGCGAAGAGAAGTGGTGTAAATTGATTATCGATAGTAGAAGCTGTAAGAATGTGGTTTTGGAAAATGCGGTGTCACGAATGTTGTTAACCACCAAACCTCACCCTCACCCTTATAAGGTTTCTTGGGTTAACAAGACATCCCTTCCGGTTTCGAAGCATTGCTTTGTTCCCCTTACCATCAAGGCTTATACGGAGAAAATTTGGTATGACATCATCCCCATGGATGTTTGTCATGTCCTATAAGGACGTCTGTGGCTTTACGACCATGATGTTACTCACCTGGGACGTGCTAACACCTACAAGTTCAAATTTACTAGCAAGACAATATTTTGAAGCCCACTCCGCCTAAGGATCCTACAGTCCATTCTACAGACACGATTATTCTGGTTGAGAAGAAAACACTAAGTCTGATAGGTAAGAAGGCGTTTCTGCCTGACACTTTTAGGGATGGTGTCATGTGTGTGTTAGTGTGTTTGCAAATAAAGGAAGATATATACTCTTTTAATAATTTACCCAAAGCATTGAGGAAAATTTTAGAAGAGTTTATGGATGTATATCCGGATGAGCTACCTCCCATGTTACCCCCCATGCAGGACATTTAACATGCGTTAGATTTCATTCTGGGTTCCTGTTTACCCAACCTTCCTCACTACCGGCAAAACCCTTCCGCACACCGAGAGTTGCAAGCCCAAATTTCAGATTTGTTCAATAAGGAATTCATCCTCCATAACAAGAGTCCGTGTACCGTACTCGCCTTACTTGCCCCTAAGAAAGATGGCTCTTGGAGGATGTGTGTGGATAGTCGAGCAATTAATAAATTTACTATTAAATATTGATTCCCCATCCCTCGTTTGGACGATTTATTGGACTGTTATCCGGGGCCATGATCTTTTCGAAATAGGATCTTAGGAGTGGCAACCACTAGATCCGAATTAGGGAGGGAGAATAATGGAAGACTTCTTTCAAGTCAGAAGATGTGCTTTATGAATGGTTAGTGTTGTCATTTGGGCTTTCAAATGCCCCGAGTACTTTCTCTAGGATGATGACTCATGTCATCCAACCATTCATGGGAAAATTCATAACAGTGTATTTTGATGATACCCTCATTTTTAGTACTTCTCTCACCGATCATGAGTCATATTTGAGGACTATCCTTACCACGCTGAGGATGGAATAATTATTTGTCAATATCAAGAAGTGTTTATTTAATGTGACGTCCGTAAAATTCCCTGGGTATATTGTGAGTTCGGAAGGAATACATGTGTATCCTAAGATGGTTCAAGCCATTAATGATTGGACAGAAACCACCAACATTCGGGTTGTTAGGAGCTTTCACAGAGTAGGTACCTTTTATCATCAATTCATTCGAGATTTTAGTAGTATCATGGCGCCGATAACAGAATGTTTGAAGATAGGCGATTTCACCTGGACCAAATCGGCTACTGAATCATTCCAAACAATTAAATCACGGGTGTTATTCGCTGTCTCTAACATTGGCGGCAGTATCTACTCCCAAAGAAATTTATTATCTAATCTGATCACGACGGTTTGTGATTTGTCAATTCTCAAAGCAAGGTCAGCCCCGACATGCTAAGTGGCTCTCCTATCTTGAGGAATAATCATTTATAATAAAACATCTTAAGGGGATCTCTAAATCGTGTGGCCGAAACCCTTAGTCATGTTTCTTTATTATTGTCTACGCTAGGAGAGAAAGTCATTGGGTTTGATAGGATTAACGATGAGTTTGTCCATTGTTCGGATTTCAAGGAAATATATTTATCTGCTCAGAGCGGCTCTCCCAGTACCCTTTCAACATATAATATTCGAGATGGTTATCTATTTAAGCACTCGAAGCTATGTATACCTCGTTCTTACCTATGTCATTTCATCGTTTGGAAATTTCATAGCGGTGTGTTAGGTGGTCATTTTGGTCATGAAAAGACCATTACGTTAGTGGATGACAAGTTTCATTGGGCCTATCTCAAATCAACGGTAAATAAAATTGTGGGGAGTTGTCATCAGTGATAATTAGCTAAGGGTAATAAGACGAATGCCAGTCTTTACACTCCTCTTCTGATTCCTTCCATTCTTTGGGTGGGCATCAGTCTCCATTTCATTTTGGGTCTACCTATCCCTTTTAGACATCATGATTCCATCCTGGTAGTAGTAGATCGGTTTTCAAAAATGGCTTATTTTATTTCTTGTAATAAGACCAACGATGCATCGCATATTGCAAAATTATATTAGAAGGAAGTTGTTGGGCATCAGGGCTTTCCTAAGATAATAGAAATTGATAGGGATGTGAAATTTACTAGATATTTTAGGAAGACCCTTTAGAAGCTTATGGGTTCCAAACTCTTATTTTCTTCGACCTACCGTCACAAACGGATGGGAAAACGAAAGTAGTAAACAGAAGTTTGGGTAGTTTAATATTTTGTCTTTTGGGTGACCACAAGGGTACCTGGGACTTGATCCTTCCCCATGCTTAGCTTGCGTATAATAATTCTAAAAATAGATCCACGGGTTTATTCCCTAATTAAATCGTGCACGGCTATAAGGAATCAGCTCCACCTGATTTAATTCTGTTACCTCCATCTTTTAAATCAACTAATTTTGCACAAGAGTTCGCTCTTCATATTCACAATTTACATAAGCACATTCATGAAATATTAACCACCCAATATGCGTCTTATCAATATCATGCTAACATACATAGGAAAGCGTCTCACTTTAATGTTGATGATTTAGTCTTGGTGCGTCTCATCCCTGAACGGATGCCTTTGGGCTCCATAAACAAGTTGGCGTATCAGCGAGTCGGTCCTTTTCGAATTTAAAAGAAGATAGGAGAAAACACATATCTTTTGGAGTTACCCACTGATTGGGGTATATCCCCTATTTTCAAGTTTTGGATTTAACGCCATATGTTTCTCCACCACTTCAAATATCTGCCTCTCCATTTATTCCTTCCATTGTGTCCTCTAATGGGTTGGGTGGGGGTGAGCTTGTCCCTGGATTGCTCTCTCCTACGGTTTCCACTGGAGGTACTTTGAATGTTGATGTAGAAACTTTTTCTCCTAATTTGACTAAAGCTTTTCCAAGGTTTCCAAAGACAACCTTTTTGCCTTATAGGTGCTCACATCTCCAAGTGGTGACCTTTGCCGCTACTTGATCCGGTGGCATGATCTTCTGGATTCCTATGACTCTTGGCTACTTGAATCGGAGGTGGCTCTTTTGGATGATGTTCTTCTATGCCGGTACATTCAAGCCAACTTATCGGTGATGAGTCCTTTTGAGCGGGGGAGGATTGATGGAGACGACAACCCCAGCTTGTTGATGATAGTGCCGACATGCTTACGAAAGATCTCTCGCCCTCTCCAACCAAAGACATACGGCGTTGCAGAATCATTGTTGAGCAACACTACAACCTCCGCCCTCGGCTCAAGACTTTCTTTTGATGATTATCTTGCTTATGTTATATTTATTTTCCATGTTTTATTGCTTTCAAATCTGGACTGTATTTTATTTTAAGGTTGGCTGCGCATATCCAAGATTTTTGTAAGCCTTATATAAGGCTATGTATTGATGAATTATTTAGAGATGAATGAAAAGGAAACCCTAAACTCTAAAATCAAAATTTACCTCACTCTCTTCCCCTAGAGTTTCAGCTGCCACTCTCCCTTCTCCCGTCCTTTCTTCTCCACAATAACACCTCCCCTCTCCTCTCCAACATCTTACAAAATGATGGTGTCCCCCTAGAAGATTTCGGCTACACCAAGGATCCCCCACATAGAGTTTTCGGCCAACCTTGTTCATTCCCTCTTGGTGGATTTTCGACCAAGGTCAAGATCTATTGCATCAAAGAATCCTCTCCGACGTGAAGCGAGTAAGACGGATGTGTTTCTCTCCATTCGACATGAATCTGGTGGAACCATCAAAGAGCGATCCTCTTCCAAGGAATCTTCTCCAGAGTGGGGTAATAAAAATCTCTAATCTTGTCTGTTCCCTCCTAGATTAATCTTATGGCGGTTAACTTTTGCGTTGCTTGCAAATCTTGATTTCATCGTGGTTTTGATCCAATCGATTATTATTGTTTTCTCTTGATCTATTTAAATTCATGAGGATTGGCTGACCTCATTTTCTTTCAATGGGTAAGATCTACCATTTTCGAAATCATTATTTTTCTGTGGATCTCTTTTGGTACAACACACGCTCGATTGGATCGGGAAATACTTTTCTCTTGAGAAAATATTGGCTCATAGCGCTTATTTGATCTCAAGTGTGAGGCAAACCCGTATGTTAACATTAGATTAATAATATTGCAAATCGAGTATGCTGCATTTTACTTGTGCGATCATATAATTTTAATGTGAGAGTAGTTTGGTGTCTTTAGTCCATCTCAATTTGTCGGGTGACGAATCTACATCACCATGTCAAAAAGGAAAATTTTCAAAATCATCTTTCAAAAGTAAAAATTTTGTTTCTACTACTAGACCTTTACAATTAATTCACATGAATTTATTTGGTATGGTTACTACACAAAGTCTAGGAGGTAAAAGATATACTTTTGTTTTGATAGATGATTATTTACGTTTTTATTGGATATTTTTAGTTTCCAAATCCTATACGTACTTTGTATTTACAAAATTATGCATACAGATTCAAAATGAGCTTGATTTAAAAATTAAATGCATACACTCGGATCATGGAGGTGAATTTGAGAATGATATATTTATCTCATTTTGTCCTGAGTTAGGAATTAAGCATGAATTTTCCACTCCTCGCACATCACAACAAAATGATGTAGTGGAGAGGAAAAATAAAACTCTTGAAGAACTAGAACGTACTGTGTTATTTGAACATAAATTACCGAGATCTTTTTGGGCTGAAGCTGTTAGCACTGCTTGTTATGAAATAATTGGTGTCATGCTATATCAATTTTTGAAACTAACACCATATGAGCTGTATTATCAAAAGAAGCAAAATGTATCTTATTTTGGAGTTTTTGGATGTAAGTGTTTTATCTTGAATACAAAAGATGCTTTAGGTAAATTTGTTGAAAAATGTGATGAATGAATTTTTATTAGCTACCCTTCAACTAGTAAGGCTTATAGATTTTTTAATAAACGGACAAAAATAATTGAATAATCAATTCATGTTAAATTTGATGGGTTTGTTCCTTGTGTAGAAACTGTTGGAGCATGTGTTCCATATTCCATGGTTTGAGAATAAAAAATCTCGAATGTATTTGATTATAGTTAGTTTATGGTGTGTAAATATCATAGGTAAATTCTCCCATGGATAAGTTTCGTAGATAATTCTAGCTAAGTACAAAATTTTAGTTCCACTAGTGATAATGAGCTACTGCCTGCGATAGCATTAATGACGCCAACCATGATCCCATATGGTTTGGCCAAGGCACACACATATTCGACATATTATTAGGGGGCATCAAGATACTGCAGGTAGTAGCCCCATGATCAAGCATGATCTCTATCCTCTTGGCACAATCAGATTGGCATGGTAAACATGGCAACACGAGGTGATACCGCCTGTAGTGTCAAGATACCGCAGACAGTAGCTATCTTTAATATAAATTGCTAGACTTAGATGAATTTCGGCTACAAAACAATAGGATATTTGATTCCCGTGCATTCTCATCCATGGCTCTCATAAACCAGAGAAACTCCCATGCTCCCAAGAAAGATCAAGGGTGAAGAACAGACCGTTCGTGCACATCAACTCCGATGATCTTCACAAGGCTTCAATTTCTTCTTCAGTGCTCAATACTGGAGGGAGTTTTAATCTTAGTTTTCTTATTTGGTAATCTTTTTCCTCATTGTAAACGTTGGAGAAATCGTCGCCTTGTGAGTGGTAACTAGGCCTTTGTGTTGTTTAGGCGTAAATCCCTGCCTAGTATGCAGGGACTAGGTCATGGAAAGATCTAGGGGGAGGCAAGTAGATATATCTAGGGAGAGATACACTTTTGCTGGCCGGTCCTTGGGAGAAGAATCGAGGATTTATGAAAAGAGATTTTTTTCATCATAGCCTTTGATTTCAAGATTTATTGAAATCTCTTTGATGTTATTCAACACTTATGAAATCAAAGTTTGTTTCAGTATTCTTATAAATTTATAAGTGTTTGTTACATGTTTCTAGTTGTGAAAAAGTTTATTTGATTTTCATTTATATTTTTTAAGTAAAAAGTAAAGCAAAAAATACTGTTTGCCCTTATTCACCCCACTCTAAGGGCGCCTCAAGATCCAAAACTTGGTATCAGAGCCAGGTTCCTCCAAAACAGTTTTACCACTGGGAGTAATGATGCATAACGATTCAAGATTTTCTGAGGTGCAAGGGATTAGTAGAACTCCCTTATTCAGTTGCACAGATTACAATTAATGGAAAAGTCAAATGCAATGTTTCTAATCGCATTAGATATTGACGTATAGGGTATGGTAGACAATGCTACCCTACACCTACAACGGTAGATGGAAATTTTTCTATGGAAAAGCCGAAGGATAAATGGGACAATACTGATAAACATAGTTGCAAAAATAACACTAAGGCAATGAACGCTTTATTGTGTGCGTTAGATATAACTGATTTCAATTGGGTGTGTGCGTATGAAACTGCATACAATATTTGGAATTTACTGGAAGTTACTTATAACGGTACATCACAGGTGAAGGACTCAAAGCTATTTCAATTGGAGTAAGAATTTGAGAAGTTCAAGATGGAAGTTAACGAAGACATTGAAGAAATGTACAAAATATTTATTAAGATCATCAATGATTCTAAAGGTGGCAAGAATTTCTCCAATGGTGATTTTATGAAAATGATTCTACGATCACTTCCCCCAAAGTTTAATCTGAAGATGATCGCCATCTCGATATCATATGATCTTAAGACTCTTAAAACATAGAGCCTTATTGGAAATCTAAAATCTCATGAAGTAGAACTGAAAATTTAATAACAAGAGTACAACTTAGAGTTAAAAAAGAAGGCTTTGGTATTGAAGTCCAAGAAGGAAGTAGAGAGTGAAGATGATGAAGAGGATTAGGAGAACCTATTTGTAAATAAATTCAAGATATTTATGAGGAACCCGTAAAGGAGAAATTCATTAAAAAATTATTTTAAAAAGGTGTCTAGTTTCAGGAAAGTGAAAGGAATAGTGGATATTGATCATAACGAGGAACATCCACCACTGGAGTGCTATCATTATTAAAAAATTGGACACATTCAAAGCAAGTGCCCAAAATATTTGAAAGAACAAAAAGAGAAGAGAAACGTTAAAAAGGATAAGAAGAAGGTCTCAAAGGTAGAGACTTTGGATGATTCTTCATCTAAACATTCAAATAGATCAAGTTCAGAGAATTACAAGGAGGCCAACTTGTGCTTAATGGGAAAAAAAGTGTTTCACCATCTGAAGATGAATTTAGTGTCCAAAGCGACACTGAGGTAACTCCTCTTATTTATGATGAATTATATAATAAATTTTGACAAACCTGTAATTTTTTTGATAAAAGTTTAAAAGACATGGATTTGTTAAAAACTGAAAAACAAAGTTTTTTAAAGAAATATTAGAAAAATATCTTCTGAACTAAAATTACTTGGAAAAGAAAAGATAACTTGTCAAGAGTACGATCACTTTTTGACAAGTGTTCAAGAATAAGAAGAAGTTCTTGTTAAGTCCCAATCCATTATTAAAATTCTTATTAAGGAGAAAGGGGACTTAGAAAGATCTCTCAAATCTTCTCATTCTTAAGAAGAAGATGACAGAAAAGCTTTTGTTAACCGGTGTGTCATGTTAGTTACTAAAAACATCGCATTGAATGCCCTGATCCACGACTTGAACTTGGTAGTTAAAATGTTTGGAATTGGCCAAAAATCACAGGATATGAATTTCTCTAGTCAGTGTCATGAATCTGAAAAATTCAGGTTCAGTTACTATTCTAGAATCTACCTCCTGGTGGATCCCACTACCACCGGTGGTATCAAAAATTTCAAAAATATTAAATTTACTGATCAAAAATCTAATCAAACTATCGCAATTACATCTTCTTGTAGGAGTCCTCAGAAAACCATGAAAAGGGTGTCATCAATCTTTATTGCGTGCACCAAATGTCACTAGTTTGGTCACACCACAAAATCCTGCATAAAGAAAGGCAAATGTGCTATTAAAAAAATCTGGGTGCTTAAGGTTTCCACCTATATTATGGTAGGAACCACTTGGGTAGTCAGATATTTACTCTCATCTCCATTTTAGGTGTGTTGGCAGGCTAAGGACAAAGAAGACGTGTAGTATTTGGACTCTGGCTGTTCAAAACACATGACGAGCAATAAATCAAAGTTCCTTTGCCTTGAGATGAAGAAAGGAAGGATAGTGAATTTTGGCGACAATGAAAAAGGAAAGATCATGGGCATCGTTGTAGTGGGTAACAACTCCTTTACTATTTTGAATGTTTTATTTGTAGATGATTTAAAACATAACTTAATTTTAATAAGTCAACTATGTGATAAAGACTTAGATATTTTATTTGAATCATCTACAAACCTGTGCAAAATTATTGATTCAAAATCACGTGAAAATATTTTTACTGCACATAGAATTGACAACGTTTATATGATGGAATTTAATGATCTTTCTCAATCTTCACTAAAATGTTTTATTTCAAAGAATGATGAATTCAAATTATGGTATATATAGGCGTGTTAGTCATTCAAGTGCAAAACTAGTTGTAAAACTTTCAAAAAACAAATTAATAAAAGCTTTAACTTTGATAGGTGGGAATCTATCTTCTTTATGTACGCCATGTCAAAAAGGAAAATTTTCAAAATCATCTTTCAAGTAAAATTGTTATTTCTACTACTAGACCTCTACGATTAATTCACAAGGATTTATTTGGTTCAGTTACTACACAAAGTCTTGGTGGTAGAAAGTACACTTTTGTTTTGAAAGATGATTATTCACGTTTTTGTTGGACTATATTTTAATATCCAAATTTGATGTGTACTTTGAATTAACAAAATTATGCATATGTTTTCAAAATGAGCCTTGATAATACGTTTTGTAGCCTAAACTATTATCGTATTTTATATTTTATATTGTACAAATTATGTCTATTATTAGTTTATTTTTATCCTTTTTATGTAAATTTTATTGCCACTAACTTTTTCCTGTCTTTTTGCAGGTTTTCAGAAAAATTGCCAAAATGGTCTGTCATGCCCCCCTGTCACGCCCTCCCTGGGCATGACCTAGGGCGTGTCACCAGATCCCGAGGACACCTGCTGGAAGGGACAGAAAACGGTCAAAACCGCTGTCACGCCCCCCTATCACGCCCTCCCTGGGCGTGTCACTAGGCGTGACCAGGGGCGTGTCGCCCTCTGCCGCAAAGCTGCCGCCGCATTAAATGCCCTTCCGCCTCAGCACGCAAATAATACTGTCACGCCCCATGTCACGCCCGTGATATGGGCGTGACACCTTCCTTTTTCGGCGACTGACGGATTTCCGACCAATGATTTGGACATGACATGCCTGTCACGCCCCCCTGTCACGGGCGTGACCTAGGGCGTGACCACTGACGTACCGAAGCAATCATCCCTCCTGCCAGAATCCAGAGCCCGAGGTCAAATCCGTACCTGTCACGCCCCCTGACACGCCCCCCCTAGGGCGTGTCAGAGGGCGTGACCAACCCGAGAAATTTTCTATAAATTGAGCCCCCCTCCTCCCCATTTCAGCAAGCTTTGGTTGAGTGGGGGAGGTGCTGCCCCTTTGTTTCTTGATCCTTTTTCATGCTTTCTCTCTCTCTCTCTCCCCCTCTCTTTGTACTTTTTGGTTAACCCTACTTTAATCTTAGTTTGTGCTAGCTTTTAATGTAATTTTCTTCTTGCTTAGTGCTTAATGTAGGGCTAGAATAGGGTTTAATTTTCATGCACTTGTAATTTTATTTTCATTAGTGTAACTTGCCCTTTTTCATTAATAAAATTGTTCTTCCCTTAGCTTGTGTTCTTCTTATGTTTTTCTACTCATCTCCCCCCTCCACTCCATTATGATTAACTAATCCTCCTTGTACTCGATCTTGATGATCCGAGGTTAGAGCGATTATGTTATGATGTTTTAATCAATCTTTTCTTTTTAGGATAGGCCTTGAATTACTCTTGATTAATCACGGGTTGGGGGTATATTTTCGATATATACTCTCCGCCTTTGCTTTCATTCTGGGCTAGCCGAGAGGCCGAAAGAATGAAGTGAGCATTCAAGAGTAAAGGGAGTTGTACGCACCCCTCGAGAGAGGCAGACGTCCAAATCTCCCGGATTGGAGTAAAATCCAATAGTGGGGTTCACCGCGTAAAGCGAGTTTTAGGCCTCCGATTTAGACGAGAGTCGGTCGGACCTTCCTAAACTCAGTTGGGCACGACTTTGAGAGAAGCGTGTTCAAGCTTTAGGAACCTCCACGGTCAAGGACCCTTATCCTATTAAGTTTAGATTTTTATCGCATTTTCTTAATCGTCTTTAGCCGAGGTGAATCTCGATCGGGTGCATTTCCATTTCATATTTTCTTCCTTTAGTAGTAATCTCCTATCTTGTGCTCTTTAATTAACTGCAGTAGTTTCCTTTCTAGCATAGTTCTTTTCTTAATAGCGTAACTTAATTGCGGTAGTTCTCTTTCTAGTTTGCTTTAATTTCTCCATTGCGCTTAGATTTTCTAAAACCCTAGTTTTTCCGTCGATAAGATAATAGCGTTCGTGTGAGTAAGCTTAGCCAACAGTTCCCGGATTTCAATACGACACTTGTGTCCCCTTGCTACAATTCGATAGGTATACTTGCCTCATCGGGTTGCTAGTTCGGTTGCGTTTATTTTCTTCGAACCCTAGCGCGCAACAAGTTTTTGGCGCCGTTGCCGGGGACCCAACTTCCGTTGATATTTTGAAAACACGAACCTATTAATTTTATCTCTTCTCTTTCACATCCCCTTTTCTTTAAAGTTTTAAAAAATCAAAAAAATTATCACCGCTCTTAATAGAAACCAACCTCACAATTTTTCTACGCCACCTAATTCTCTCGAAAAGGGCAAAGGGCTTTAAGCGCCACTGTCTTGTCTAGTACCTTGCGAACCCTTCACGGGGTAGTCCTTGGGAAGTTCGGGAGTTAATTTATAAAAAAAATCTATTTCAAAAAAAAAAAAAAATTAATTTAATTTTCTAAATCTAGTTTTTCTTTCTAGTTTATCCTTTTTTTTCTTTCTCTTCTTCTTTTTTGTTCTTTTAGTGCATGACCCGCGGGAGTCCGTCGGTTATTTTGGACTTGGACCACGAAATTGAGCGTACTCTTCGGAGAAGATCGCGATTTCAAGGTCCTACTATCCAAGTGCCGGTTGAGGACTCCGAGTCATTTAATACTTTAAGAATGGAAGAACCCAACGTAGATGAGGCCGTTCAAAGGACTATGTCCTATTATGCACGACCGAACCTCGAGGGAACAGAATCGAGTATAGTCCGCCCTACTATAGCAAATAATAACTTTGAACTAAAGCCTAGCATAATTCAAATGGTGCAGCAATATGTGCAATTTGACGGACTTCAAGATGAAGATCCGAACGCACATATAGCTAGCTTTCTTGAAATTTGTGACACCTTCAAGATAAATGGTGTCACAAATGATGCGATCAGGCTAAGACTCTTCCCCTTCTCTCTAAGAACCAAAGCTAAGCAGTGGATTAACACACTTCCGAAAAATAGCATAACCACTTGGAATGAATTAACTGAAAAATTTTTGGCGAAGTATTTTCCGCCAGCTAAAACTGCAAAACTTAGGAACGACATCTCTGCCTTCGGACAAATAGACTCTGAAACCCTTTACGAAACCTAGGAGAGATTTAAAGAATTATTAAGACGATGCCCACATCACGCGCTGCCTGTATGGTTACAAGTGCAGACGTTTTATAACGGGCTAAATCAAAGCACGAAGCAAATGATAGACGCAGCTTCTGGCGGTACTTTAAATCATAAGACCCCGGAAGCCGCTCTTGAGCTTTTTGAGGATATGGCCATGAACACTTATCAGTGGAATGTGCCTAGGTCCCGCCCGAACAAGCCTGCAGGTATCTATGAAGTGGACAACGTCTCCCAGCTCGCTCTGCAAGTAGAAATCCTAAGCAAAAAAATCACGGAGATGACTGCTGCCTCCGCCCCTCAGGTATGGGAATCTGCAACCCCTACTCCAGAACATTTAGATTATGTTAATAATTTGCCTAGAACTGCTTTTAATAATTTTTCTGCTGCGAATTTTCATCCGCCTGGTTTTAATTTTCCGAATAGTTATAACCCCGCTTTAAGAAATCACCCGAACTTTTCATGGAGTAATCCATCGAATGCGATGCGCCCACCTCCGCAAAATGATTTTTCTGCACAACCACCACCACCACCACCACTTCTTCAAAATTACCCAAAACCTCCGAGCTTGGAGGAATTACTTTCTAAATATATCACCACAAATGACGCTACCATAAGAAATTTAACCGGAAGCGTAAAAAGTTTAGAAAATCAGGTAGGACAGCTCGCGAAAATAATTTCTGAGCGACCCGCAGGGTCTCTTCCTTCCAATACCGAACCCAACCCGAGAGAGCAAGCGAAAGCTATAACTCTTCGGAGTGGGAAGCAAGTCTCCGGTATGGTAAGTGAAGAGCCCGAGGCAAGCTCCGCTTCTGCTTTTAAAAATCAAAGCTCCGCTTCCGCTTTTAAAAATCAAAGCTCCGCTCCGCTTCCACCCTCTGCTGAAGAAGTAATCACCCCCACATTAGAAAATAGTCTCACTCCACCACCCATCTTCAAATATAATTCAACTCCTCCATACCCCTCTGAACTTAATAGACAACGTCAAGATGATCAGTACTCCCGCTTCTTAGAAATCTTCAAACAAATCCACATTAATCTTCCCTTCCACTAGGCTATTTCGCAAATGCCGAAATATGCCAAATATCTTAAAGACCTCCTCACAAACAAGAAGAAGTTAGAGAATCTTTCGCACGTCACGCTTAACGCCGAGTGCTCCGCCGTTTTAACAAACGGTTTGCCGAAGAAAATCAGTGACCCGGGTAGTTTCTCTATCCCGTGTGTCTTCGGTGATCTCTTTGTTAAACACGCGTTAGCCGACTTAGGCGCAAGTATAAACCTGATGCCCTTTTCGTTGTTCAAAAAGTTAGGGATTGGTAGCCTTAACCCCACGCGTATGAGTATCAAGCTAGCTGATAGATCCGTCAAGTATCCGTTAGGAATAGTGGAGGACGTTCTAGTGAAAGTCGACAAGTTCATCTTCCCGGTGGACTTTGTCATTTTGGACATCGAAGAAGACGTCGAGGTTCCCCTGATCCTTGGCCGACCCTTCCTTGCCACCTCCCGAGCTATCATTGACGTAAGCAATGGTAAGCTCTTTCTTCGAGTAGGCGACGACGAAGTCACATTTCCTATCACCCCTTCGATGAAGAACACCTTAGCGAACGATGACTCATGTTTTTTCGTAGACGCCGTGAGTGATGATTCTTCCTACTGCCTCTCCGACTTTGAAAAAGAATTTTCTACTTTTTGCTCCACTTCTCTTACAACAGAATCACTGCAAGGAAGTGATGAATCTTCTTATTGTCTTTCCGACTTTGAAAAAGAGTTTTCTGATTTTTGTTCTTCCTCTTTTCTTACCACTGAATCTGTACAAGAAGCCGTCTTGGCTGCTAGCCCCACCCCTTATTACGTTCCTTATAAAAAAGTTTATGAAGATATTATTTTTGAAAAAGAAAGAATCTCAAAATCCTCTTATGAAGAACCCCCTACCCTAGAACTTAAAGAACTTCCCGAACACCTAAAGTATGCTTTCTTAGAAAAAGACTCCAAGTTACCAGTTATCGTTTCGGCCTACCTCACGGATACGCAGAACGATAAACTTCTTCTAGTTCTACGTAAGCATCGCTGGGCTATTGCTTGGCAAATTTCTGATATCAAGGGCATAAGCCCATCTTTCTGTACACATAAAATTCTAATGGAAGATAATTCGCGTAACTCTATTCAACCTCAGCGCCGTATAAACCCAAATATGAAAGAAGTAGTTAAGGGCGAGGTTATGAAACTATTAGACGCAGGAATTATCTACCCTATATCGGACAGTAAGTGGGTTAGCCCCGTTCAGGTAGTTCCAAAAAAGGGAGGTATAACCGTAGTTAGTAATGAGAATAATGAATTAATCCCGACACGGACGGTGACGGGTTGGCGTATGTGCATAGATTACCGTAAGTTAAATGATGCCACCCGTAAGGAACACTTTCCTCTACCGTTTATCGACCAGATTTTAGAACGTCTCTCCGGCCATAGCTTTTATTGTTTTCTCGATGGCCTCTCGGGGTACTTTAAGATACCCATCTCTCCCGAGGACCAAGAGAAAACTACGTTTACTTGTCCCTTCGGCACCTTCGCGTACCGAAGAATGCCGTTTGGATTATGCAATGCGCCGGCTACATTCCAACGATGTATGCTCGCAATATTTGACAAGTACGTAGAAAGCATTATGGAGGTATTCATGGACGATTTCTCCGTGTTCGGCGACTCCTTCGATAGATGTTTAGAAAACCTCGAAAAAGTCTTAGAACGATGCGAAGAAACTAACCTTGCCCTAAATTGGGAAAAATGCCATTTTATGGTGAGGGAAGGGTTAGTTTTGGGTCATAAAATTTTTGCTAAAGGTATTGAGGTAGACGTTGCCAAGATAGAAGTTATTGAGAAGTTGCCGCCACCTACAAACATAAAAGCTATAAGAAGTTTCCTAGGCCACGCTGGTTTTTATCGTCATTTTATAAAGGACTTCTCCAAGATCACTAAGCCCCTCACCCATCTCTTAGAAAAAGACGCTCCATTCATTTTTGATGACTCTTGTATTTCTGCCTTTGAATTAATTAAAGAAAAGTTAATCAACGTGCCAATTATGATAGCTCCGGTGTGGGACCTTCCTTTCGAGATTATGTGCGATGCGAGTAGTTTTGCGGTGGGGGCCGTATTAGGTCAACGCATATCTAAGAACTTCCACCCCATCTATTACGCTAGTAAAACCCTCACATCTGCACAAGAAAATTACACCACAACCGAGAAGGAGCTCTTGGTTGTAGTATTTGCGTTTGATAAATTTCGCCCTTACATTACACTTTCAAAAATCATTGTTTTTACGGACCACTCGGCCCTCAAGTACCTTCTTGCCAAAACGGATGCCAAGCCTCGCTTGATTCGCTGGGTCTTACTCCTCCAGGAGTTTGACTTAGAGATCCGTGATAAGCGAGGAGCCGAGAACTTGGCCGCCGACCATTTATCAAGATTAGATAACCCCTTTATAGAAAAATTAAATGAAAAATCTTTTAATGATTATTTTCCTGATGAGAAGCTACTTTTAGTTAATACATCTACTTCTCCTTGGTTCGCGCACATCGCCAACTATCTAGTGGCCCGGGTGCTCCCAAAAGAGTTCTCCTCTCAGCAGAAGAAGAAATTCTTTTCTGAGCTGAAGAACTACTTTTGGGAAGACCCGCATCTTTTCAAAATTTGTGCGGATCAAGTGATAAGGAGATGTGTTTCTTTTGATGAAGGAATTGATATTCTAAAACATTTGCATGAAGGTCCGACAGGTGGGCACTATCATGCTGCTCGCACCGCTCATAAGGTGCTTTGCGCGGGTTTTTACTGGCCTAGCCTGTTTAAAGACGTGCAAGCCTTTGTGAGCAGGTGTGATAGTTGCCAACGGTCGGGCAATATTTCTAATAAAAATGAAATGCCGCAAAATTATTTCTTAGAGTGCGAAATTTTCGACCTCTGGGGAATTGATTTTGTTGGCCCCCTTCCTTCTAGCTTCGGAAACAAATATATTTTAGTTGCTGTTGATTATGTTTCACGATGGGCTGAGGCCCAAGCTCTTCCTACGAACGACTCCCGAGTTGTAGTCACGTTTTTAAAAAAATTATTTTCTAGATTCGGTACGCCTCGCGCAATCGTTAGCGATAGGGGTTCCCATTTCTGTAACGCGCAATTTTCCAAAATCCTTACTAAATACGGCGTTACGCATAAACTGTCCACTGCCTACCACCCCCAAACTAACGGTCAAGTCGAAGTAGTTAATAGAGAAATAAAAAGAATATTAGAAAAGACTATTTCAACTTCTAGAAAAGACTGGTCAACCAAACTTGACGATGCTCTATGGGCCTACCGAACAACGTACAAAACCGCCCTTGGATGTACGCCGTATCGGCTGGTCTATGGAAAATCGTGCCATCTGCCCGTAGAGTTAGAACACCGCGCCTTTTGGGCCTTAAAATTTTTAAACTTCGATCCCCACTCAGTCGGTGACCTTCGAAAATTTCAACTAAATGAACTCGACGAGTGGCGCTCTTATGCTTATGAAAATAATAAACTTTATAACGAGCGGACGAAGCGTTTACACGATAAACACTTAAGGCACCCTAAAAACTTTAAGCCGGGCGACCAAGTCCTTTTGTATAATTCTCGTTTACGTTTATTTCCGGGCAAATTAAAATCTCGCTGGTCTGGCCCTTTTTCTGTTTTAGAAGTATTTCCTTATGGAACTGTTTTAATTTCTCACCCTGATAAGGGTAATTTCAAAGTGAATGGTCAGCGTCTTAAACTGTATTTTTCTGGTGATGATGATGTCAGTCCAAACACTATTAAGTTTCTGCTTCACGAACTTTAATCTGAAACTTTTAATTTTTTGCTAAAAACAATTTTATTTCGGGACAACAATATTTTTGGACAATATTATTTTTTTTGATGCGTCGAGCTCAACGACGCTTTAACCAAAGGGCGCTCTTGGGAGGCAACCCAATTTATCTTTTTCTGTTTTCTTTATTTTACAATTTTTGCCTCGGACGGCTCCGACAAGCTGAAGCTTCTGCGATCGCCTGCTCCAACATTGCTGAATCCATCACAAAGTCCAAAGAAGACATTCGGGGAGCGGCATCACTCAGTTTTCGCAGCAAATAAATCCGGGGAAGTACCTGTATTTCAATTCTGTCTTTCAATTCTGTACTTTATTTTTCTCTCCTTCTCTAATCCCCTTCTTTAGCCATTGAGGACAATGTCTGTTTTAAGGTTGGGGGAGGATTTCCTCCTTCATTTTTGCGTAGTGTAAATAATCTTCTTTTTGTATATATTGTAAATATTTCCAAAAAAAAATGAATATCTTAAAATTCCAAAATCCAAAAAAAGAGAATATTCCACAAAATTAAATTAAAAAAAATATATATATGTGTTTTTGAATAGTTTAGACATTTTGGTATTTCAATAGTACCCCTAGTTTTTAGTTTTGTTTTACTCAAAATCTCCTATAAACAACTTAGTTAATTATAATATTTCTAATCGTCCTTTTTAATTATGTTTCACAAGTAAAATGTTGGCCATGCTGTGTTTCTAATTCACGGTAGCATGTTAAGGTGAAATATTTTTCTAAAACTCGCATTTCTATTATGGTTTTTTGTTGTTTATTTCCTTTACTTTCTTAAAAATTCATCATCCACTATTTTCTTTTTCGTTTTTGAATAATTTTTGTAAAGTCAACTTTTGAATAACGTAGTAGATGTGAACGATCCAAGTCACCTATTATTTCTATTTTCAAGTTAATTTCATCAATCTTCTTTTATTATCTAGGACTCGCTTTTTGAAAATTTTTCAAACCTTTGTTTTAAATAAATTCAAAAGCGTGAAAATGATTTAGGCCATTTTTGTTTTCGTTTGAGCTTTCTTGCCAACCTAAAAACTTTTACCACTAGTTAGCCGTTTTTGAGCCTTTTTCCGATTTCATTTGATAGCTCCTCCCTTCATTTCAGTTTCACCAAAGCCAAAATTTCCAACCTATCGAATCACACTAGCCTTTTTGAGTTTCATAAATTATTATGACAATTTTGATAGGGTATTTTGTGATTTTTGCGGGAGAAAGATTTTTAAAAAAAAGGGAAGTATGTTCAAAAGTGATGTTTATTTTTGTTTGGCCAACTCAAAAAGGAAAATAAAAATATTTATGGCCTTTGTTTTGAAAAAAAAAGAAAAAAAATGGAAAAGAAAAAAAAATGAAAAAGAAAGAAAAAAATGTGTATATATTTTTATGAAATTTTTTGAAACTCTTGCTTTGGTTTAGGGTGATTTTAAAACCTTCACGTTTATCTTTGAATTCCGCTCCTAATCATTTTCCTAAACCAAACGTTTCTGTCCTATTTAAGTCGTTTTGATTCACGCTTTTTGATTTTTTATTTAACAACTAAGAAAAGAAAAACAGTAAATCAGTTTTAGTTTTAGATTTAAACCTAGATTTTTGATAATTAAATTGATATAATTATAATGCGTTGCTTGGATCTAGTAACAACTCAATGCGTGTTTTTCATTTTCGTTGCTTTACTTAAGTCCATTTAAAAAATCTCGCTAAAATTTTGGATGATTTGTTTTTATTAAGTAAAGTTTTTAAAAGTTTTACCATACCTAAATAATTGTTTTAGACTTACATTTCACCTTTTCCCTACTAAGAATTTCGCATAGTACTTGTGTAGGCATAATTAGAACTTTTTGATTAGTCATTTTTATAAATATCTAGTTTTTATATTTTTGCTTGGGGACAAGCAAAGCTTAAGCTTGGGGGAATTTGATAATACGTTTTGTAGCCTAAACTATTATCGTATTTTATATTTTATATTGTACAAATTATGTCTATTATTAGTTTATTTTTATCCTTTTTATGTAAATTTTATTGCCACTAACTTTTTCCTGTCTTTTTGCAGGTTTTCAGAAAAATTGCCAAAATGGTCTGTCACGCCCCCCTGTCACGCCCTCCCTGGGCGTGACCTAGGGCGTGTCACCTGATCCCGAGGACACCTGCTGGAAGGGATAAAAAACGGTCAAAACCGCTGTCACGCCCCCTGTCACGCCCTCCCTGGGCGTGTCACTAGGCGTGACCAGGGGCGTGTCGCCCTCTGCCGCAAAGCTGCCGCCGCATTAAATGCCCTTCCGCCTCAGCACGCAAATAGTACTGTCACGCCCCATGTCACGCCCGTGACATGGGCGTGACACCTTCCTTTTTCGGCGACTGACGGATTTCCGACCAATGATTTGGACATGACATGCCTGTCACGCCCCCCTGTCACGAGCGTGACCTAGGGCGTGACCACCGACGTACCGAAGCAATCATCCCTCCCGCCAGAATCCAGAGCCCGAGGTCAAATCCGTACCTGTCACACCCCCTGACACGCCCCCCCTAGGGCGTGTCAGAGGGCGTGACCAACCCGAGAAATTTTCTATAAATTGAGCCCCCCTCCTCCCCATTTCAGCAAGCTTTGGGTGAGTGGGGGAGGTGCTGCCCCTTTGTTTCTTGATCCTTTTTCATGCTTTCTCTCTCTCTCTCTCCCCTCTCTTTGTACTTTTTGGTTAACCCTACTTTAATCTTAGTTTGTGCTAGCTTTTTATGTAATTTTCTTCTTGCTTAGTGCTTAATGTAGGGCTAGAATAGGGTTTAATTTTCATGCACTTGTAATTTTATTTTCATTAGTGTAACTTGCCCTTTTTCATTAATAAAATTATTCTTCCCTTAGCTTGTGTTCTTCTTATGTTTTTCTACTCATCTCCCCCCCATCCACTCCATTATGATTAACTAATCCTCCTTGTACTCGATCTTGATGATCCGAGGTTAGAGCGATTATGTTATGATGTTTTAATCAATCTTTTCTTTTTAGGATAGGCCTTGAATTACTCTTGATTCATCACGAGTTGGGGGTATATTTTCGATATATACTTTCCGCCTTTGCTTTCATTCTGGGCTAGCCGAGAGGCAGAAAGAATGAAGTGAGCATTCAAGAGTAAAGGGAGTTGTACGCACCCCTCGAGAGAGGCAGACGTCCAAATCTCCCGGATTGGAGTAAAATCCAATAGTGGGGTTCACCTCGTAAAGCGAGTTTTAGGCCTCCAATTTAGACGAGAGTCGGTCGGACCTTCCTAAACTCAGTTGGGCACGACTTTGAGAGAAGCGTGTTCAAGCTTTAGGAACCTCCACGGTCAAGGACCCTTATCCTATTAAGTTTAGATTTTTATCGCATTTTCTTAATCGTCTTTAGCCGAGGTGAATCTCGATCGGGTGCATTTCCATTTCATATTTTCTTCCTTTAGTAGTAATCTCCTATCTTGTGCTCTTTAATTAACTGCAGTAGTTTCCTTTCTAGCATAGTTCTTTTCTTAATAGCGTAACTTAATTGCGGTAGTTCTCTTTCTAGTTTGCTTTAATTTCTCCATTGCGCTTAGATTTTCTAAAACCCTAGTTTTTCCATCGATAAGATAATAGCGTTCGTGTGAGTAAGCTTAGCCAACAGTTCCCGGATTTCAATACGACACTTGTGTCCCCTTGCTACAATTCGATAGGTATACTTGCCTCATCGGGTTGCTAGTTCGGTTGCGTTTATTTTCTTCAAACCCTAGCACGCAACAAGCCTTACTTAAAAATTAAATGCTTGTGTTCAGATCATGGAGGTGAACTTGAGAATGATAGGTTTATTTTATTTTATAATGAGTTAGAAATTAAGGATGAATTTTCCACTCCTCACACACCACAACAAAATGGTGTAGTGGATAGGAAAAAAGAACTCTTTAAGAGCTAGCATGTACTATGATATTTGAATATAATTACCAGATCTTTTTGGGCTAAAGCTATTAGTACTACATGTTAGGTTATTTATTAGTTATGCTTCGACCATTTTTGAAACTAACACCTTCTGAGCTATCTTTTTTAAAGAAGCCTAATGTATCTTACTTTAGATTTTTGGCTATAAATGCTTTATTTTGAACACAAAAGATTCTTCAGGTAAATTTGATGAAAAATGTGATGAAGGAATTTTTATTATCTATTTTTCATTTAGTAAAGCATATATAGTATATAATAAAAGGTCCAAAATAGTTGAAGAATTATTTCATATTAAGTTTGATGAGTTTGTTCCGTGTGTAGGTACTAATCCTACAAGAAATGAAGAAGAACCCCTTCCTTATTTGGAGCAAGAAAATGATGATTTGTTTGGTGATAAAGAAAAAGGAAGAGAATACAAAGACGAAGAAATGAAAGTTGAGCAATATATGACACCAAGCAAAATCATTAATACAAAAGATCATCCAAAGGAGTTTATTATTAGTGAACCATCAAAGGGGGTTAGTAATCGTTCCTCTTTACATAATTTATTTTCAAACTTATGTTTTGTATCCGAAATAGAACCAAAAGATGTATTAACTTATTTCAATGATGAATCTTGGTTTTTAGCTATGAATGATGAACTTAATCAATTTGAACGTAATAAGATTTTGAAACTTGTAGAAAGACCTTCAGATCATCCTGTCGGTTGTGTTAAATGGATTTTCAAAAATATATTAGATAGTGAATCCAGGAATACTCACAACAAAGCTAGATTGGTAGCAAAGGTTATGCACAAATTGAAAGTGTAGATTTTGATGAAACATTTGCACATGTAGCTCGTGTAGAAGTAGTTAGATTTTTTATCGCATTTGCTAGTGTTAAAAGATTTAAATTATTTCAAATGAATGTGAAACTGCATTTTTGAATAAGTATATTAAAGAAGAAGTTTATGTAGAACAACCTTTGGCTTTGTAAATGTAAAATTTCCTGATCATGTTTATAAGTTAGAAAAGGCACTTTATGGTTTAAAATAAGCATCTCGTATATGATATGATAGGATGACTTTGTATTTATTGAAAAATGGTTTTAAAATAGGAAGTGTGGATAGTACTCTCTTCATTAAGCATAATAATAATGATTTAGTAGTTTTACAAGTGTATGTGTATGGAATTATTTTTGTTGCCACTAATGAATAGTTGTGAAATGAGGTAGTTTTACTTATGAAAATGAATTTTAAATGGGCACGGTAGGAGAACTTACTTAATTTCTAGGACTTTAAATTACTCAAAAACATGATGGTATTTTCATTTATTAATTTAAGTATATTCATGTTATTCTTAAAAGATTTGGATTTGAAAAACTTAAGTAAGCAAGTACTCCTATGAGTGGTTCTTTGAAATTGGGAAAACATGAAAATTGAATTTTGATTGATCAATTCTTATATGGAGGGATGATAGGATCTTTGTTATATTTAACTACATCTAGACCTGATATTATGTGTACAGTTTTCTTATGAGCTAGATTTCAGTCTAATCCTAAAGAATCACGTTTAAATGCGGTTAAATAAATTTTTAAATATCTTATCGCTACTTCTAAACTAGGTTTATTGTATCTACATAATGATTCATTTATTTTGCATGGTTACTCTGATTCAGACTATACTGGTTGTTCACTAGATCATAAAAGCACTAGTGGCACTTGTTAATTTTTAGGCCCTTTACTAATTTCTTGGTCGAGTAGGAAACAAATTTGTTGCCCTCTCCACCACTGAGGCCAAATATATAGCACTAGGTAGTTATTTTGCGTAAGCCTTACGAGTGAAGCAAACATTAGTAGACTTTGAGGTACATCAACATAGTATAAAGTTACGATGCGATAGTAAAATTGCAATTTATCTAACAAACAATCCAGTACTTCATTCATGGTTTAAACACATATATGTCCGACATCATTTTATTAGAGACCATATTAGGAAGTTGTTTGCTTTTAAGATTTATAGATCCTAGTTGAGAAGATGGAGTGCAGGAGATCTTGCTCTCCGAATTTGTAGGAGTGGGAGATTTTGAGTTGTAAGTTTATTATTAATCTGAGATTTGGTGAAGTAGCTTAGTCTAGCCTGAAGTTCTAAATAGGCAAGGAGGGATAATGAACATACCCATTTTGGGGAACCTTTATAAATCCTTGTGTTTGTACTGTGCTTATTTTATTGTTCTGCGAGCAAAAGTTTTTACTAGATTATTATTTTGCTATAAGATAATGGATTCACCTATCTTCCCCCTCTAGGTGATTTAGGTTGATAACTGGATACTTTCAATGTAACATCCCATTTCCTACTAGACCCCTGAGAGTGGTTTAGTCTTAACTGAACCCTAGGAATCCCAGGAATTGAAGTTTATCGATCAAGATTTTGAGTCAAGGGGTGGTCACGCCCGTGACCGACCTATCACGCCCGTGACCTAGGGCGTGACCCCTTCGACGATCGTCGACCTCAGGAAGACGATCGGCGAGCTCAGAAATTTCAACATGGGCCTGACACGCCCGTGACCGATCCGTCACGCCCGTCACCTTGGAATGGCGTTTAGTGAGCTAAGCTCACTCAATGGCGTTGTCTGGATGGAGTTGACTGAGCTTAGCTCACTCAAAGCCATAAGTGGGATGGCGTTGAGTGCATTGAGTTCACTCAACGCCATAAGTTGAATGGCGTTGAGTGCACTGACTGCACTCAATGCATCTGGTGTCGTCAGGTTGGCGTTGAGTGAGACGAGCTCACTCAACGCCGTAGACTTGATGGCGTTGAGTGAGCTTAGCTCACTCAACGCCGTAATCTATCAGGCGGGATGGCGTTGAGTGCGTTGAGTGCACTCAACGCCATAAGTTGAACGGCATTGAGTGCACTGACCACACTCAATGCAATTTGGTGTTGTCTGGATGGCATTGAGTGAGAAGAGATCACTCAACGCCATAATCTGGACGACGTTGAATGAGCTAAGCTCACTCAATGCCATCATTTAAAAGGACATATTCTGGATGGCAATGAGTGAGCAGAGCTCACTCAACGCCATAATCCGGATGGCGTTGAGTGAGTTGAGCTCACTCAATGCCATAGTCTGGGAGGCCATTCTGGATGGCGTTGAGTGAGCAGAGCTCACTCAATGCCGTATCTGGGATGGCGTATAGTAAGCAGAGCTCACTCAACGTCGTAGCAGGGATGGCGTTGAGTGAGCAGAGCTCACTCAACGCCATTTTACTTAGTTTTTCTTGCAGATCTGTTTTGGCTGGGTGCTGGTTCAGCTGAACCGGGCCGGTCTAGGAGTGGGCCATTTTCGCCTAATAAGACCTAATAAGTCTAATTTAAATTAAGTTGACAGGACAACTGTGACACGTGGACCAACAGCTTTGCAAAAAGAGCAGTTACGGCCATGGCCGAGCCCCGACCTTCATGGCCAGTAATGGCACTTGATGCAGTGGCCTTCCCCCTCCCCTTTTACGGCTGGATCCAACTCCTCTAGTGAATAGGAGGAGTTTCTAGCCGTTAGCTTGGCCTGATTGAGCCGTTTCAGCCCCCCTCCACCATAGCCGACCCAAGCTTTAATGGACCAATAATGGCCAATGAAGCTTTGGTTATTCCCCCTCCTTGTCCAAGCTTTTAAACACCCTCAGAGGCCCAATAGGAGGTTTTCCCAGCTTTTACCTGATGTTTTCGAGCCTCCCACAGTGCTATTGAGAATTCCGGCGATGCCACCACCGCACCAATGACATCCTGACGGTCTGCATGCCTCCAGCCCGCGAACAAGGTCCTCCTCTACTCCTTCTTCTATGGGTAGATCTTAGAAATTATTTAGGAGAGATATCGAGCTCAAAGGAGCAAGATTGACTGAGCTTTTCTACGGATTTTCAAAAATAAATTGTGGTCGGGTTCGCCGGAAACTGCCACTCCGGCTGCTGTGCCGCCGCCTGACGGTAGCCCTCACCTCAATAGAGGCGGTGGTGGTGGTGGCCGGCTAGGGAGGTAGCTTGGTGTCCGGCGGTGGGTCACTTAAGAGCTATAGGAAATGGTATTTTAGAGTTGCTGGTTTCGGTTTGTTTTAAGAAGATGAACAGTTCGATTTTATATTATAAAAATTATATATATTATATAGTAAATAGTTAGCCTAAAAGAATACACATTTTTGATGTTGCCAAATGAAGCCCTTAGAGGCCGATTTAGGAAATATGGCCAGTCAAAAAATTTGTAGGCCTTTGAGTCTACATTATTTTAAAATTAATTTTAACTTATTTGGGTAAGTGGTTTAACCACGACACCTATTTTGGTGGGGGCTATACCTAGTGTTGGACAAACACTAAATTGAGTGACCTCTCTTCATCTCTTGTCCAAATATCTTGAGATTTGGACAGGGAGCCACCATTAGCTATACCTAGGGCCAGACAAAAAATAGGAATTTTTGTAGATACTTTTTCTATAGTTTTTGAAAACATTCAATAATCAATGCATGATTTAGTAAAGTGGTCAAATGACCTTCAAACTTTCCTAAATTTTGGTGAGTGGTCCCTTGCATCATGGCATGTCTCTATACAAAATTTCACTTCGTTTGAAGGTGTTTTGGTTAGGGAATGATCAATCACTAGTCCTATCTTAAGGAAGGATTTTTAAGTGATAGTGTACTTGTGGTTTGAGTGCTAAACTCACCTCAGCAAAGGCTGATATTTTGACCACTGGCTTGGTATGATCATTATCACCCCCTTAGGGAAAATGGGGTGGTTTAGGGTTGATTTACCCTAGAATCCAAACTCAAACCCTAAGGAAGGGCTTTTGAGGGTTGTGAAGGACATAGGGGCAAATGCCCTTGTATGGCCTTGTAAATTAGTAGAGAGGCAGATAACTTATATTTATTCCTCTAGTTAGAATATTAGAGAAGTTAGAGGTAGGTAGATACCCCAAAATCCAAACCCTAGTTTAGGGCACCAATCTTAATTTGAACTATTATGCTGACAAATGAACTACAAATCAAATAAATTTTGGGAAGGGTGATTTTCTGTTCTAAATGGCCATAATATAATTTTGTTGAGATTTTTGGGTTAATTTATACAGTACTTCATTCACAACCCTAGTTGTGCCCTAGATATTTATTTTGATAATTCTAGAATTTTTGTTCACTAGAATGTTATGAAATCTTTGATTAGGGCAACTTATAACATGTTATACCTTCTGTATTTTTCTTGGGAGTTTTATCTTATTATTTTGGGTACTTTCTTCTTTAACTTGCCATTTGGGATATGTAGTCAAAAATACAATTAATACCCAATTATTATCTGGGAAATTATGAAATTTGGTCAGTGAATGTTTCAAACCATGATAGTCACCCTGTAATGTTCTCTAGATTTTTAGATAATTAAATATAGTACCTCCTTCACTAAGCTAGGAAAATTAGTATTTTACATTAAAATAAATTCAGAGCCCAAATATTAGAGAAAAATCATGGGACATGGTTTCTGATAGTTTTAGGTCACCATCAAACTTCTGTAATTTTCTTGTGATTTTTGGGTACATATTTTTTGTACTTGCTTCATAATATAGTAGAGGTGGCCTAAAATGGTAAATTAGAAAATATAGGCCTAAATACCTCTGAAATTTCTCAAAATTTGGAATTACTGCTTAAATGCCTCATAGGATTTTTACTGATTTTATGATGATTTATTGTTGGCTCATTAGTGCACTTCATGTTAATACTAGGGCATTGGGAGGCTAAGAATAAATAAATTAAATGCCCGATAAATAGGAAAAATTTGGAAATCTTGGACTTAGTTATATTATGTCTTGATAGACCTCCAGTAAATATTATAGGAGATTCGGAAGACAATTTGGAGTACCTCCCCTTATATACCTCATGTATCTTAGGATGGTCTGTATATTGTAAAACCACAAAAATAGAACTAGAGTGGGTAATGAACTTGGGGAGATGGAATTTTGGTAGTTTGCTTGTTTGGATAGGGCAAGTTAAGTTAAGTTCATTATTAGAAGTCATGATAAGTAGAGTGTGAGATTGGCTAGTGTTAAGTGGTGTTCGGGCACGACGAAAGATCGTCCACCCCGGGTAGGAGAGGAAGAGTCTTAAATCTCTAGAGCAAGGTCTAAAGTAATTTAAAAGGAATCGGGTAACGAGTATCAACCAATAACAATAAGTGCCTTACGAAAGGGAACGGTGGGCTTAAGCTACCATCATAGTTCCTAGTGCCCTTTGAGAGCCCTTCACGGGGAATACCGGGGGCAGTGCTGGGCTAACGTAAACCATAGGAATGATAAGCTAAAAGAGCAACTAGTATAACTAGGGTTGCATTTTCACACACCCCGGTAGATAGGGAGGTAGAATAAGTCGGTTTGGTTGCCATTCAGACGGTAGCTCTGAAGTTAGATGCACGGACGGGACAACCCGGGGAGCCGAGGTCTCGAGGGTTTGAATACAGAATAAGGTTGTGGGTCTTCGGTATTCGATTGTCGTTCACACCGACATCGGTACGTCGACTCGGCGATATGGGACACTTAGCAAAAAAAACCTGGTGGATATAGCCAGCACTAGTATGGAGATACTCTAGGTTGGGTTCTTCTAGGGGCGTACGGAACGGCTAGGCCTGGTAGTGTGGATACCCACCTAGGAGTGGGGGGCACGACCCACTGTCTTTGTTTTCCATTACGGAGGTTCCTGGGAGTGAAGCTAGCTGCCCAAACAGGGGGAACTAAAGGTCTGTGCGCATAGAGTCATGTGCGTGAGTTGCACTTGCATGAATCATGGCATAACATATCACTACACTCATATTTGCATACAACCGACACCCCAACATATAAATCGGTATGGGACATTTTATACGATGGGAGCCTTACAGAAGACCCCCTAACTTATAAGTTTGTATGAGCATTCATATAAGTTAAGGTTACTTGCTTACTTATTTACTTACATGCTTCTATTTGTCTTCTTTTGTTATACTACTTACCACATGTCTACCTTACTACTCTCTAGTTTAGAATTGCTAGATGTACTTTATTCTAGATAGTTGTTTATACACCATGATAGTTGTTAGACTAGATCCATTGTCATCTGCTTGATTATTCTCCACCTTTGTAGCTTCCCTTTCCTCCTCTCTGCTCGGTGCTTAGGTGCCATGGGGGGAGGGGTAGGGGATGATAGGGCTTAGTTTTTATGACTAATGGTTTTCGAACCACAACATTACATGAGCTTCGAATGGGAGACAGGGACCAGCAGTCCAGGGACCAGCACCAGCGGAGTACGGTGCGCGGTGGGCTAGTCTAGCACTAGAGAACCTGTGACCAGCTCTGTGAGTGATTAGTACTTTTATAGCTTCCGCGATGAGTGATTGGTAGTGAGGACTCTGATGTACCGGGATCGAGCCCATTCTTTCTATATTTCATCTGAGCTGATCTTGCAGTACTTTTTATTATTATCTATTGATGGACTGGTTGTGATTCTATTCATATATGTTTCTGTGGACTGTTTACATTTTATGTATACTTACTGCTCTCTCTTGTGATCGAAAAGGGCCGGTAGAATTTGCGATTTGTAGTGGCGGCCATCCGTAAGTCGGTCCGCAAAGCGGCAATTCTGGGCTAAGACCCCGGTGTTTGAGAAAGAAAAAAAAGGGGGTCTTACAAGTGGTATCAGAGGAGACCTCGATCGGAAGAGAATTAGTCCACAAAACCTTAGGCCACCCCCGTGCGAGCTTAGTTTGCGGACAAACTAGCAGCGGAAGCAGTGGTGTGCCCACAAGGGAAATCACCTGTGAAAGTCCATCCTACCCCTTCTTAAATTTCATTCATTCACTCTCTAACAAATGGAATTCTTCCTTATAGCCTGCGACGAACCCAGCATCACAGCAGGGGACCCCTCAGGCTCCGAATGTGGTCCTGCCTCCGCCCGCTCCAGCTCCATTCAAGCATACGGAGATGGGGAAAACACTGACGACCATTCTGGAGGCCTTCAGAGCTCAGCAAGCCCCGACTCCACAGCAAAACCTCGGGGCCAATTGGATGACTGTCTTCCGGGGACTTTCCCCTCCATCCTACCTGGGGACAGAGTCTGCAGTATGTACGTAGGAATGGTTGGATACCATTTACGAGACGCTTGCGGGGATTCGATGTCCCACTAAGGAGGCAGTTTCCTTGGCAGTCTCATGCCTGGAGTCACACGGAAAGAGGTGGTGGAAATTTAAGCTGGACACCACCTTTGCGGGGATGGATTGCGCTGATATTACTTGGGAGGAGTTCAGAGCAGCAATCCTTGGACATTTTGTACCTCAGTCAGCGAGGGACGACCTGGAGGATAGGTTCCTGCGGTTGAGGTATGGGAACAAGACTGTGGTGGAGAATTATCAGGAGTTCACTTACCTGGCCCGCTATGCGGACGCTTATCAGTTGGACGACGCTGGCTATGCCCGGAGGTTTTATAAGGGGCTTCAAGACGACATGAGACTTGCCCTTCTCTTCGTCTCAGAGGGGAGTTTGGCTAGGATTCTGGAGATTGCTAAGAAGAGAGAAGCGGATCAGCTTACACTTAAGAGCCGAAAGAGACCGGCTGATAATACAGTGATTGGAGGTCGTAGAGACCGTCCTCGAGGCCAGGTTATTGGGGAGAGAAGGAACGGAGATCAACCTCGTTAGGAGTTTGGGCAGGAGCAGAGAAGTTAGGGGATATTGGCTCCCAAGCCTTTACAGATTCTGGAGATGCCGAGGACAGCAGAGCAGGCACCGGTATGCTTTCAGTGTAATCAGCCGTGGCATATCAAGAGGAACTGTCCTATGAGGTATGCTTTTAGTTTCTCTCCTTTTTGAGTTTTTGTTTAAGATCCAAAATGATCTTGTCCTTCTTTTTAAGATGAGGTGCAGTTGCCTTATTTAAGTTCCTCTTAGCAAGGGTCTGACTGAAGGTGAGTATTTCAACAGATTTACATTGCTTGCTCTGAATGCTAAGCAAAACAGTCCTTTTTGCAGATGACATGCTATAAATAGTATCATAGATAGCCAGATTTGGCCTACTAATAGGCTAACCCTTAGTCTAAGTCCTTGCTGGAAGGTCTTGAGTGAATGTTATTGCCTTGTTCCTGTGAGTGGGGGCTGAGGCACCAAATACAAGTGGTCTAGAATGGGCCATTTATATTTCTTCATGGGGAGTCTTAAAGTCACTCATTCCCATACCCCATCTTCTTCCATTGTAATATACACTTGTACCAGCACATCAGGGCGCTCCACCTCCCCGACAGTTTGGCGGACGAGGACATGATCGAGGATCAGGATTTCAGGACCGAGGCCACAGGCCAGAGAGGGAGCAAGTGTATGCTCTAGACCTGACACAGCCCCGGAACCCGGAGCAGGTTATCGCAGATATGGCAGTACTTTTAAGTTTCTTCCTATGAACTAGTTTTTCTAGACAAAACCTAGTTAGAAATTAAGAGAAGATAACTATAACAAGAATACTAAGTCATTTAATTACCTCAGGCATAGTCTTCATTAGCAGCAAGCCCGCTCACACGCTCTTTGACATTGGTGCTTCGCACTCATTTGTGTCGGAAGATTTCGTGAAAGGACTTGCAGGTGTGGAGCCATTAACCGGGAAGATGATGAGGGTGCGCCTACCCGATGGATCAGAACTAATGACCTCTGCTCATTGCAATATGGAAGTGCAGATCAGCGGGAAGGCGTTTTAGGCACCAGCGACGATTCTGAAGATGCCAGATTACGATCTTATTCTGGGCATGACTTGGCTGTGATAGAACCATGCCCAGATTGACTGCGTGGCAAAGAGGATCACCGTGAGGCACGACGACTCCTTCATTGTCATCGAAGGTATTATACCAACACCCAACACCTTATTATCGTCTGTGCAGGCCGTTAAGGCCCACCTGCAAGGTGAAGAATTTTATCAGGTCCTGTTTGAGGCGGTCATGGCCAAGGACTCCATTTCAGATATTCCAGTAGTGCGGGACTTCGCTGACGTGTTCCCGGAGAAGCTACCAGGGCTACCCCTGCATCGAGAGAAGGACTTTCAGATTCAGCTCGTACCAGGGGCAAAGACGGTATCCAGAGCTCCCAATCGAATGGCCCCAAAGGAGTTGGTGGAAATTCGAAGCCAGCTTCAGGAGTTAGTGGAGGCCGGGTTTGTTCGGCTTAGCTCTTCACCATGGGGAGCTCCGGTGTTATTCGTCAAGAAGAAGGATGGGACTCTTCGACTATGTATAGATTAACAGGCCCTGAACAGGTTGACAGTCCGGAATACTTATCCCTTGCCAAGGATAGACGAGCTATTTGACCAGCTAGAGGGAGCCCATTGGTTCTCAAAGATGGATCTGAGGTCGGGGTACTACCAGCTTCGCATTCGGGAGGAGGACATCCCGAAGACGTCCTTCAGCAGCAGATATGGTTTGTACGAGTTACCGTGATGCCTCTCGGGCTCACGAATGCACCCTCCGTATTCATGACCTTGATTAATCAGGTCTTCGAAGAGTATCTGGATGTCTTCGTTATCGTATCCATCGACGACATCATTATCTATTCAAGGACGGAGGAGGAGCACGCGAGATATTTGGCCTTGACCTTGGAGAAGCTACAGGAGCATAAGATGTATGCCAAGTACAGCAAGTGCAAGTTTTGGCTAAAGGAGGTGTCCTTTCTTGGCCATATCATCAGTAGAGCAGGTCTGGCAGTGGATCCAGCGAAGGTCCAGGTAGTACGGGATTTTCCACCACTAAAGTCGGCCTCAGATGTTCGAAGTTTCTTGGGACTTGCCGGTTATTACCGGAAGTTTGTAAAGGGGTTCTCTCAGATTGCCCTCCCTCTTACGTCTCTAACGAAGAAGGAGTCCCCTTTTATTTGGACACCACGATGTGAATCTGCTATTCAGGAGCTGAAGGATCGTCTTACCTCGGCTCCCATCCTTGCTCTTCCGTCAGGGAAGGAAGGATTTCAGGTGTACACAGATGCTTCCTATCAAGGGATTGGTGCCTTTCTAATGCAGAACGGGCACGTAATAGCCTATGCCTCCTGTCAGTTGAAGCAACACGAGTAGAACTAAACCGTGCATGTTTTGGAGATGGGGGCAGTTGTTTTTGCCCTTAATATCTAGCAACACTACTTTTACAGAATTCACTGCGATATCTTCTCTAACCACAAGAATCTGAAGTACCTCGACACCCAGAAGGAGTTAAATATCAGGCAGAGACGCTGGGTGGAGTTTTTGTCGGACAACTAGTATACCATGCACTACCATCCAGGGAAGGCAAACGTGGTCGCAGATGCTCTGAGCCGGAGAGCGAATACGTCAAGAGTAGGCCCACAGCTGATGGACTTGGAGTTGGTTTAAGCTTTCGAGGAGATGCAGATATCACTAGTGTCTGAGGATGACCTGGAGTTATACATGGAGTACCTGGGTTCGATCGTTACAACTGATGATATTTGAGACCGCATCAGAGATGGGCAGATGCTAGATGAGAGAGCTAAGCCTATATTCCGAGCCTTAAAGGAAGGCATGACAAGAGATTACTCTTTGAGGGATGATCTCCTGTATTTCCGAGGCAGAGTCTACATACTAGCAGGAGGCCAGATCCGGGAGGACATTTTGACGGAAGCTCACTGCAGCCGATATTCGGTACACCCGTGGATCACCATGACGGTAAAAGATTTGAAGAGGACGATGTACTGGCCGGGTATGAAGAAAGACATTACGTACTTTGTGACGCATTGCGAGGCTTGCCAACTCGTAAAGGCAGAGTGTAGGAACCCGGTAGGTTTGCTGCAGCCACTTCCGGTGCCGGAGTGGAAATTTGAGGATATAGCTGATAATACATTTTGTATCCTAAACTATTATCGTATTTTCTATTTTATATTGTGCAAATTATGTCTATTATTAGTTTATTTTTATCATTTTTATGTAAATATTATTGCTACTGACTTTTTCTTGTCTTTTTGCAGGTTTCCAGAAAATTGGCCAAAATGACCTGTCACACCCCCTGTCACGCCCTCTCTGGGCGTGACCTAGGGCGTGTCACCCGATCCCGAGGACTCCTGCTGGAAGGGACAGAAAACGGTCAAAAACTGCTGTTACGTCCCCTGACACGCCCTCCCTGGGCGTGTCACCAGGCGTGACCATGGGCGTGTCGCCCTCTGCCGCAAAGCCTGCCGCCGCATTAAATGCCGTTCCGCCTCAGCACGCAAATAGTACCGTCACGCCCCCCATCACAGGCGTGACCTGGGGCGTGACATCAACTTTTCGATGACTGACGGATTTCCGACCAATGATTTGGACATGACGTGCCTGTCACGCCCCCCTGTCACGGGCGTGACCTAGGGCGTGACCACCGACGTACCGAAGCAATCATCCCTCCCGCCAGAATCAAGAGCCCGAGGTCAACATAGTACTGTCACGCCCCCTGACACGCCCCCCCTAGGGCGTGTCGGAGGGCGTGACCAACCCGAGAAAATTTTCTATAAATTGAGCCCCCCCTCTCCATTTCAGGAAGCTTTGGTTGAGAGGGGGAGGTGCTGCCCCTTTGGTTCTTGAGTTTTTTTATGCTTTCTCTCTCTCTCTCTCTCTTCCTTTGTAATTTTTGCTTAATCATGGTTTAATAGTTAGTTGCTTTAGCTTTCTTTGTAATCTTTGCTCTTGCTTAGTGCTAATTGTAGGGCTAGAATAGGATTTAATTTTCATGCACTTGTAATTTCAATTTCAATAGTGTAACTTGCCTTTTTTTCATTAATAAAAGTGTTCTTCCTTTACTTGTGTTCCTTTATATGCTTTTCTACTCATCTCCCCTCCTCCACTCCATTATGATTAACTAATCCTCCTTGTACTCGATCTTGATGATCCGAGGTTAGAGCGATTATGTTATGATGTTTTAATTAATCTTTTCTTTTTAGGATAGGGCCTTGAATTACTCTTGATTAATCACGGGTTGGAGGTATATTTTTGATATATACTCTCCGCCTTTGCTTTCATTCTGGGCTAGCCGAGAGGCCGAAAGAATGAAGTGAGCATTCAAGAGTAAAGGGAGTTGTACGCACCCCTCGAGAGAGGCAGACGTCCAAATCTCCCGGATTGGAGTAAAATCCAATAGTGGGGTTCACCGCGTAAAGCGAGTTTTAGGCCTCCGATTTAGACGAGAGTCGGTCGGACCTTCCTAAACTCAGTTGGGCACGACTTCGAGAGAAGCGTGTTCAAGCTTTAGGAACCTCCACGGTCAAGGACCTTTATCCTATTAAGTTCAGATTTTTATCGCATTTTCTTAATCGTCTTTAGCCGAGGTGAATCTTGATTGGGTGCATTTCCATTTCAAATTTTCTACCTTTCGTAGTAATCACCTATCTTGTGCTCTTTAATTAACTACAGTAGTTTCTTTTCTAGCATAGTTCTTTGCTTAATAGCTTAACTTAATTGCGGTAGTTCTCTTTCTAGTTAGCTTTAATTCCTCCATTGCACTTAGATTTTCTAAAAACCCTAGTTTTTCCGTCGATAAGATAATAGCGTTCGTGTGAGTAAGCTTAGCCAACAGTTCCCGGATTTCAATACGACACTTGTGTCCCCTTGCTACAATTCGATAGGTATACTTGCCTCATCGGGTTGCTAGTTCGGTTGCGTTTATTTTCTTCGAACCCTAGCGCGCACCAAGTTTTTGGCGCCGTTGCCGGGGAAAAACAACTTCCGTTGATATTTTGAAAACACGAACCTATTAATTTTATCTCTTCTCTTTCTCATCTTCTTTCTTTAAAATTTTAAAAAAAAATCAAAAAATTTTTATCACCGCTCTTAATAAAAACCAACCTCACAATTTTTCTACGCCACCGAATTCTCTCGAAAAGGGCAAAGGGCTTTAAGCGCCACTGTCTTGTCTAGTACCTTGCGAACCCTTCACGGGGTAGTCCTTGGGAAGTTCGGGAGTTAATCTATAAAAAAAAAATCTATTTCAAAAAGAAAAAAATTTCTAATCTTTTTTCTAGTTTATCCTTTTTCTCTTCCTCTTCTTCTTTTTCTGTTCTTTTAGTGCATGACCCGCGGGAGTCCGTCGGTTATTTTGGACTTGGACCACGAAATTTGAGCGTACTCTTCGGAGAAGATCGCGATTTCAAGGTCCTACTATCCAAGTGCCGGTTGAGGACTCTGAGTCATTTGCTACTTTAAGAATTGAAGAACCCAACGCAGATGAGGCCATGCAAAGGACTATGTCCTATTATGCACGACCGAACCTCGAGGGAACAGAATCAAGTATAGTCCGCCCTGCTATAGCAAATAATAACTTCGAACTAAAGCCTAGCATAATTCAAATGGTGCAGCAATATGTGCAATTTGACGGACTTCAAGATGAAGATCCGAACGCACATATAGCTAGCTTTCTTGAAATTTGTGACACCTTCAAGATAAATGGTGTCACAAATGATGCGATCAGGATGAGACTCTTCCCCTTCTCTCTAAGAACTAAAGCTAAGCAGTGGCTGAATACACTTTTGAAAAATAGCATAACCACTTGGAATGAATTAACTGAAAAATTTTTGGCGAAGTATTTTCCTCCAGCTAAAACTGCAAAACTTAGGAACGACATCTCTGCCTTCGGACAAATAGACTCTGAAACCCTATACGAAACCTGGGAGAGATTTAAAGAATTATTAAGATGATGCCCACATCACGCGCTGCCTGTATGGTTACAAGTGCAGACGTTTTATAACGGGCTAAATCAAAGCACGAAGCAAATGATAGACGCAGCTTCTGGCGGTACTTTAAATCATAAGACCCCGAAAGCCGCTCTTGAGCTTTTTGAGGACATGGCCATGAACACTTATTAGTGGAATGTGCCTAGGTCCCGCCCGAACAAGCCTGCAGGTATCTATGAAGTGGACAACGTCTCCCAGCTCGCTCTGCAAGTAGAAATCCTAAGCAAAAAAATCACGGAGATGACTGCTGCCTCCGCCCCTCAGGTATGGGAATCTGCAACCCCTACTCCAGAACATTTAGATTATGTTAATAATATGCCTAGAACTGCTTTTAATAATTTTTCTGCTGCGAATTTTCATCCGCCTATTTTTAATTTTTCGAATAGTTATAACCCTGCTTTAAGAAATAATCCGAACTTTTCATGGAGTAATCCATCGAATGCGATGCGCCCACCACCGCAAAATGATTTTTCTGCACCACCACCACCACAACTTCTTCAAAATTACCCAAAACCTCCAAGCTTGGAGGAATTACTTTCTAAATATATCACCACAAATGACGCTACCATAAGAACTTTAACCGGAAGCATAAAATGTTTAGAAAATCAGGTAGGACAGCTCGCGAAAATAATTTCTGAGCGACCCGCAGGGTCTCTTCCTTCCAATACCGAACCCAACCCGAGAGAGCAAGCGAAAGCTATAACTCTTCGGAGTGGGAAGCAAGTCTCCGGTATGGTAAGTGAAGAGCCCGAGGCAAGCTCCGCTCCCGCCTCTAAAAATCAAAGCTCCGCTCCCGTTTTAAAAATTCCGCCATCTGCTGAAGAAGTAATCACCCCTATTTTAGAAAATAATCTCACTCCACCACCCATCTTCAAAAATAATTCAACTCCTCCATACCCCTCTGAACTTAATAGACAACGTCAAGATGATCAGTACTCCCGCTTCTTAGAAATCTTCAAACAAATCCACATTAATCTTCCCTTCCACGAGGCTATTTCACAGATGCCGAAATACGCCAAATATCTTAAAGACCTCCTCACAAACAAGAAGAAGTTAGAGAATCTTTCGCACGTCACGCTAAACGCCGAGTGCTCCGCCGTTTTAACAAATGGTCTGCCGAAGGAAATCAGTGACCCGGGTAGTTTCTCTATCCCGTGTGTCTTCGGTGATCTTTTTGTTAAACACGCGTTAGCCGACTTAGGCGCAAGTATAAACCTGATGCCCTTTTCATTGTTCAAAAATTTAGGGATTGGTAGCCTTAACCACACGCGTATGAGTATCCAGCTAGCCGATAGATCCGTCAAGTACCTGTTAGGAATAGTGGAGGACGTTCTAGTGAAAGTCGACAAGTTCATCTTCCCGGTGGACTTTGTCATTTTGGACATCAAAGAAGACGTCGAGGTTCCCCTGATCCTTGGCCGACCCTTCCTTGCCACCTCCCGAGCCATCATTGACGTAAGCAATGGTAAGCTCTTTCTTCGAGTAGGCGACGACGAAGTCACATTTTCTATCACCCCTTCGATGAAGAACACCTTAGCGAACGATGACTCATGTTTTTTCGTAGACGCCGTGAGTGATGATTCTTCCTACTGCCTCTCCGACTTTGAAAAAGAATTTTCTACTTTTTGCTCCTCTTCTCTTACAACTGAATCACTGCAAGGAAGTGATGAATCGTCTTATTGTTTTTCTGAGTTTGAAAAAGAATTTTCTGATTTTTGCTCCTCCTCTTTTCTTCCCACTGAATCTCTATAAGAAGCCGTCTTGGCTGCTAGCCCCACCCCTTATTACGTTCCTTATAAAAAATTTTATGAAGATATTATTTTTGAAAAAGAAAGAATCTCAAAATCCTCTTATGAAGAACCCCCTACCCTAGAACTTAAAGAACTCCCCGAACACCTTAGGTATGCTTTCTTAGAAAAGGATTCCAAGTTACCAGTTATCGTTTCGGCCTACCTCACGGATACGCAGAACGATAAACTTCTTCTAGTTCTACGTAAGCATCGCCGGGCTATTGCTTGGCAAATTTCTGATATCAAGGGCATAAGCCCATCTTTCTGTACCCATAAAATTTTAATGGAAGATAATTCGCGTAACTCTATCCAACCTCAGTGTCGTATAAACCCAAACATGAAAGAAGTAGTTAAGGGCGAGGTTATGAAACTATTAGACACAGGAATTATCTACCCTATATCGGACAGTAAGTAGGTTAGCCCCGTTCAGGTAGTTCCAAAGAAGGGAGGGATAACCGTAGTTAGTAATGAGAATAATGAATTAATCCCGACGCGGACGGTGACGGGTTGGCGTATGTGCATAGATTACCGTAAGTTAAATGACGCCACCCGCAAGGACCACTTTCCTTTACCGTTTATCGACAAGATTTTAGAACGTCTCTCCGGCCATAGCTTTTATTGTTTTCTCGATGGCCTCTCGGGGTACTTTCAAATACCCATCTCTCCCGAGGACCAAGAGAAAACTACGTTTACTTGTCCCTTCGGCACCTTCGCATACCGAAGAATGCCGTTTGGATTATGTAATGCGTCAGCTACATTCCAGCGATGTATGCTCGCAATATTTGACAAGTACGTAGAAAGCATTATGGAGGTATTCATGGACGATTTCTCCGTGTTCGGCGATTCCTTCGATAGATGTTTAGAAAACCTCGAAAAAGTCTTAGAACGATGCGAAGAAACTAACCTTGCCCTAAATTGGGAAAAATGCCATTTTATGGTGAGGGAAGGGTTTGTTTTGGGTCATAAAATTTCTGCTAAAGGTATTGAGGTAGACGTTGCCAAGATAGAAGTTATTGAGAAGTTGCCGCCACCTACAAACATAAACGCTATAAGAAGTTTCCTAGGCCACGCTGGTTTCTATCGTCGTTTTATAAAGGACTTCTCCAAGATCACTAAGCCCCTCACCCATCTCTTAGAAAAAGACGCTCCATTCATTTTTGATGACTCTTGTATTTCTGCCTTTGAATTAATTAAAGAAAAGTTAATTAACGCACCGATTATGATAGCTCCGGTGTGGGACCTTCCTTTCGAGATTATGTGCGATGCGAGTAGTTTTGCGGTGGGGGCCGTATTAGGTCAACGCATATCTAAGAACTTCCACCCCATCTATTACGCTAGTAAAACCCTCACATCTGCACAAGAAAATTACACCACAACCGAGAAGGAGCTCTTAGCTGTAGTATTTGCGTTTGATAAATTCCGCCCTTACATTACTCTTTCAAAAATCATTGTTTTTACGGACCACTCGGCCCTCAAGTACCTTCTTGCCAAAACGGATGCCAAGCCTCGCTTGATTCGCTGGGTCTTACTCCTCCAGGAGTTTGACTTAGAGATCCGTGATAAGCGAGGAGCCGAAAACTTGGCCTCCGACCATTTATCAAGATTAGATAACCCCTTTATAGAAAAATTAAATAAAAAATCTTTTAATGATTATTTTCTTGATGAGAAGCTGCTTTTAGTTAACACATCTGCTTCTCCTTGGTTCGCGGACATCGCCAACTATCTAGTGGCCCGGGTGCTCCCAAAAGAATTCTCCTCTCAGCAAAAGAAGAAATTCTTTTCTGAGCTGAAGAACTACTTTTGGGAAGACCCACATCTTTTCAAAATTTGTGCGGATCAAGTGATAAGGAGATGTGTTTCTTTTGATGATGGAATTGATATTATAAAACATTTGCATGAAGGTCCGATAGGTGGGCACTATCAAGCTGCTCGCACCGCTCACAAGGTGCTTTGCGCGGGCTTTTACTGGCCTAGCCTGTTTAAGGACGCGCAAGCCTTTGTGAGCAGGTGTGATAGTTGCCAACGGTCGGGCAACATTTCTAATAAAAATGAAATGCCGCAAAATTATTTCTTAGAGTGCAAAATTTTTGACCTCTGGGAATTGATTTTGTTGGCCCCCTTCCTTCTAGCTTCGGAAACAAATATATTTTAGTTGATGTTGATTATGTTTCACGATGGGCTGAGGCCCAAGCTCTTCCTACGAACGACTCCCGAGTTGTAGTCACGTTTCTAAAAAGATTATTTTCTAGATTCGGTACGCCACGCGCAATCGTTAGCGATAGGGGTTCCCATTTCTGTAACGCGCAATTTTCAAAAATCCTTACCAAATACGGCGTTACACATAAGCTTTCCATTGCCTACCACCCCCAAACTAACGGTCAAGTCGAAGTAGTTAATAGAGAAATAAAAAGAATATTAGAAAAGACTGTTTCAACTTCTAGAAAAGACTGGACAACCAAACTTGACGATGCTCTATGGGCCTACCGAACAGCGTATAAAATCGCCCTCGAATGTACGCCGTATCGGCTGGTCTATGGAAAATCGTGCCATCTGCCCTTAGAGTTAGAACACCGCGCCTTTTGGGCCTTAAAATTTTTAAACTTTGATCCCCACTCAGTCGGTGACCTTCGAAAATTTCAACTAAATGAACTCGACGATTGGCGCTCTTATGCTTATGAAAATAATAAACTTTATAAAGAGCGGACGAAGCGTTTACACGATAAACAATTAAGGCATCCTAAAAACTTTAAGCCGGGCGACCAAGTCATTTTATATAATTCTCGTTTACGTTTATTTCCGGGCAAATTAAAATCTCGCTGGTCTGGCCCGTTTTCTGTTTTAGAAGTATTTCCGTATGGAACTGTTTTAATTTCTCACCCCGATAAGGGTAATTTCAAAGTGAATGGTCAGCGTCTTAAACTGTATTTCTCTGGTGATGATGATGTCAGTCCAAACATTATTAAGTTTCTGCTTCACGAACTGTAATCTGAAACTTTTAATTTTTTGCTAAAGACAATTTTATTTCGGGACAACAATAATTTTGGACAATATTATTTTTTCTGATGCGTCGAGCTCAACGACGCTTTAACCAAAGGGCGCTCTTAGTAGGCAACCCAAGTTATCTTTTTCTGTTTTCTTTATTTTACAATTTTTGCCATGGACGGCTCCGACAAGCTAAAGCTTCCGCGATCGCCTGCTCCAACATTGCTGAATCTATCACGAAGTCCAAAGAAGACATTCGCAGGAGCGACATCACTCAGCTTTCGCAGCAAATAAATCCGGGGAAGTACCTGTATTTCAATTCTGTCTTTCAATTCTGTACTTTATTTTTCTCTCCTTCTCCAATCCCCTTCTTTAGCCATTGAGGACAATGTCTGTTTTAAGCTTGGGGGATGATTTCCTCCTTCATTTTTGCATAGTGTAAATAATCTTCTTTTTATATATATTGTAAATATTTCCAAAAAAAAATGAATATCTTAAAATTCCAAAAAAAAGAGAGAAAAAATTTCTAAAAAAAAAAGAGAATATTTCTCAAAATTTAAAAAAAATATATGTGTTTTTGAATAGTTTAGACATTTTGGTATTTCAATAGTACCCCTAGTTTTTAGGTTTGTTTTACTCAAAATCTCCTATAAACAACTTAGTTAATTATAATATTTCTAATCGTCCTTTTTAATTATGTTTCACAAGTAAAATATTGGCCATGCTATGTTTCTAATTCACGGTAGCATGTTAAGGTGAAATATTTTTCTAAAACTCGCATTTCTATTATGGTTTTTTGTTGTTTATTTCCTTTACTTTCTTAAAAATTCATCATCCACTATTTTCTTTTTCGTTTTTGAATAATTTTTGTAAAGTCAACTTTTGAATAACGTAGTAGATGTGAACGATCCAAGTCACCTATTATTTCTATTTTCAAGTTAATTTCATCAATCTTCTTTTATTATCTAGGACTCGCTTTTTGAAAATTTTTCAAACCTTTGTTTTAAATAAATTCAAAAGCGTGAAAATAATTTAGGCCGTTTTTATTTTCGTTTGAGCTTTCCTGCCAACCTAAGAACTTTTACCACTAGTTAGCCGTTTTTGAGCCTTTTTCCGATTTCATTTGATAGCTCCTCCCTTCATTTCAGTTTCACCAAAGCCAAAATTTCCAACCTATCGAATCACACTAGACTTTTTGAGTTTCATAAATTATTTTGACGATTTTGATAGGATATTTTGTGATTTTTGTGGGAAAAAGGTTTTCGAAAAAAAAGTATGTTCGAAAGTGATGTTTATTTTTGTTTGGCCAACTCAAAAAGGAAAATAAAAATATTTATGGCCTTTGTTTTGAAAAAAGAAAAAAAATGAAGAAGAAAAAAAAAAAATGTGTATATATTTTTATGAAATTTTTTGAAACTCTTTGCTTTGGTTTAGTGTGATTTTAAAACCTTCACGTTTATCTTTGAATTCTACTCCTGATCATTTTCCTAAACCAAACGTTTCTGTCCTATTTAAGTCGTTTTGATTCACGCTTTTTGATTTTTATTTAATAACTAAGAAAAGAAAAACAGTAAATCAGTTTTAGTTTTGGATTTAAACCTAGATTTTTGTTAATTAAATTAATATAATTATAATGCGTTGCTTGGATCTAGTAACAACTCAATGCGTGTTTTTCATTTTCATTGCTTTGCTTAAAGTCCATTTAAAAAATCTCGTTAAAATTTTGGATGATTTGTTTTTATTAAGTAAAGTTTATAAAAGTTTTACCATACCTAAATAATTGTTTTAGACTTACATTTCACCTTTTCCCTACTAAGAATTTCGCATAGTACTTGTGTAGGCATAATTAGAACTTTTTGATTAGTCCTTTTATAAATATCTAGTTTTTATATTTTTGCTTGGGGACAAGCAAAGCTTAAGCTTGGGGGAATTTGATAATACATTTTGTATCCTAAACTATTATCGTATTTTCTATTTTATATTGTGCAAATTATGTCTATTATTAGTTTATTTTTATCATTTTTATGTAAATATTATTGCTACTGACTTTTTCTTGTCTTTTTGCAGGTTTCCAGAAAATTGGCCAAAATGACCTGTCACACCCCCCTATCACGCCCTCCCTGGGCGTGACCTAGGGCGTATCACCCGATCCCGAGGACTCCTGCTGGAAGTTACAGAAAACGGTCAAAAATCGCTGTCACGCCCCCTGACACGCCCTCCCTGGGCGTGTCACCAGGCGTGACCATGGGCGTGTCGCCCTCTATCGCAAAGCCTGCCGCCGCATTAAATGTCGTTCCGCCTCAGCATGCAAACAGTACCGTCACCCCCCCGTCATGGGCGTGACCTGGGGCGTGACATCAACTTTTCGACGACTGACGGATTTCCGACCAATGATTTGGACATGACGTGCCTATCACGCCCCCCTGACACGGGCGTGACCTAGGGCGTGACCACCGACGTACCGAAGCAATCATCCCTCCCGCCAGAATCCAGAGCCCGAGGTTAACATAGTACTGTCACGCCCCCTGACACGCCCCCCCCCCTAGGGCGTGTCGGAGGGCGTGACCAACCCGAGAAAATTTTCTATAATATGAGCCCCCCCTCTCCATTTCAGGAAGCTTTGGTTGAGAGGGGGAGGTGCTGCCCCTTTGGTTCTTGAGTTTTTTATGCTTTCTCTCTCTCTCTCTCTTCCTTTGTAATTTTTGCTTAATCATGGTTTAATAGTTAGTTGCTTTAGCTTTCTTTGTAATCTTTGCTCTTGCTTAGTGCTAATTGTAGGGCTAGAATAGGATTTAATTTTCATGCACTTGTAATTTCAATTTCAATAGTCTAACTTGCGTTTTTTTCATTAATAAAAGTGTTCTTCCTTTACTTGTGTTCCTTTATATGCTTTTCTACTCATCTCCCCTCCTCCACTCCATTATGATTAACTAATCCTCCTTGTACTCGATCTTGATGATCCGAGGTTAGAGCGATTATGTTATGATGTTTTAATTAATCTTTTCTTTTTAGGATAGGGCCTTGAATTACTCTTGATTAATCACGGGTTGGAGGTATATTTTCGATATATACTCTCCGCCTTTGCTTTCATTCTGGGCTAGCCGAGAGGCCGAAAGAATGAAGTGAGCATTCAAGAGTAAAGGGAGTTGTACGCACCCCTCGAGAGAGGCAGACGTCCAAATCTCCCGGATTGGAGTAAAATCCAATAGTGGAGTTCACCGCGTAAAGCGAGTTTTAGGCCTCCGATTTAGGCGAGAGTCGGTCAGACCTTCCTAAACTCAGTTGGGCACGACTTCGAGAGAAGCGTGTTCAAGCTTTAGGAACCTCCACGGTCAAGGACCTTTATCCTATTAAGTTCAGATTTTTATCGCATTTTCTTAATCGTCTTTAGCCGAGGTGAATCTTGATTGGGTGCTTTTCCATTTCAAATTTTCTACCTTTCGTAGTAATCACCTATCTTGTGCTCTTTAATTAACTGCAGTAGTTTCCTTTCTAGCATAGTTCTTTGATTAATAGCTTAACTTAATTGCGGTAGTTCTCTTTCTAGTTAGCTTTAATTCCTCCATTGCACTTAGATTTTCTAAAAACCCTAGTTTTTTCGTCGATAAGATAATAGCGTTCGTGTGAGTAAGCTTAGCCAACAGTTCCCGGATTTCAATACGACACTTGTGTCCCCTTGCTACAATTCGATAGGTATACTTGCCTCATCGGGTTGCTAGTTCGGTTGCGTTTATTTTCTTTGAACCCTAGCGCGCAACAATAGCCATGGACTTCATACATGGGCTACCTCGATCCCGTGCGGGAAATGACCTGATCTGGGTGATTATGGACAGGCTAACAAAGCTGGCCCGATTCATTCTAGTGGCAAAGGATGCTCCGGTTAGTGTATTAGTACGGAGGTTCATTGAGCAGTTTGTGCGTTATCATGGGGTGCCCAGGACTATCGTTTCCGATCGGGATGGGTGGTTTACATCCAGGGAGTGGAGGTCAGTCCAGGCCCATCGGGGTTCTTGGTTGACATTCAGCACAACTTTTCACCCTCAGACCGACGGGCAGGCGGAGCGCACCAACCGTACACTGGAAGATCTTTTGTGCCTGTGTATTTTGGACCGCGACGAGCCTTAGGAGAGGTTGCTGCCACCGGTTGAGTTTTCGTACAACAATGCCCATCAGTCCAACATAGGCATGGCTCCATACGAGGCATTGTATGGAAGGAGGTGCAGGACCCCACTATCATGGGTTCAGGATTAGGATCCGCAGTCACTAGGCTCGAAGTTTGTGGGGGATACAGATAATATGATTAGATTGATCCGGGACAAGATGTTGAAAGCCCAGAGCAAACAGGCCAAATACTACGATGCGAGGCATCGTCGGGTTGAGTTCCAAGTGGGAGACCGAGTTTTCTTGAAGAAACAACCGATGCACGGAGTCTCGCGGGTTCGCGGGCGGAAGAAGCTCAGTACGAGATATATGGGGCCTTACAGGATCCTGGATCAGATCGGCCCCGATGCTTACAGACTTGAGCTACCACCGGAGTTAGCGGGACTGCATGATGTCTTCCACGTCTCCTCACTACGGAAGGCTCTGTTACGCCCTGAGCAGCTGATTTCCTCGGCAGATGGCCCGGTGGCCTCGGATCGGTCAGTCAACTTGGAGCCTATCAGGATCGATGACACGGTAGTGCAGGTCTTGCAACGGAAGAAGGTTCCGTTAGTCAAGGTTCTGTGGAACAATCATGGGCAGGAGGAGCATACATGGGAGCCACAGGACTTGATGCGACAAAAGTATCCAGAGCTTTTTCAGTCAGGTATACCTGACAACCCCTCTGGACAATCAATTTGCTTTCCTATTTTAAACCAATAGGACTGAAATTTCAAGAATAAGGGCTAATCTTTGGTTATTGGGGTATATACCTAGTCAATTGGACAAATTGGTCTTAGATTTGAAACCGCACATAGCAAACGTAACGTAGAAATGTAAATCTTTCAACTCTCATGGGATGTTACAAGCCTTTTTATCCCGATAGGAGCCCCCGTAGGCTTAAACTTGATTTCGGGGACGAAATCTTTGTTTTGTTTATTGGGATTTGTAACATCTCATTTCCAACTAGACCCCTAGTAGTGATTTTGTCTTAACAGAACCCTAGGAAGCCCAGGAATTGAAGTTTATCGATCAAGATTTCGAGTCAAGGGGTGGTCACGCACGTGAACGACCCGTCACGCTCGTGACCGATCCGTCACGCCCGTGACCTTGGAATGGCGTTCAGTGAGCTAAGCTCACTCAACGCCGTGGTCTGGATGGCATTGAGTGAGCTTAGCTCACTTAAATCCATAAGCGGGATGGCGTTGAGTGCGTTGAGTGCACTCAACGCCATAAGTTGAATGGCGTTCAGTGCACTGACTGCACTCAACACAATCTGGTGTCGTCAGGTTGGCATTGAGTGAGCTGAGCTCACTCAACGCCGTAGATTGGATGGCATTGATTGAGCTTAGCTCACTCAACGCTGTAATCTGTCAGGAGGGATGGCGTTGAGTGTATTGAGTGCACTCAACGCCATAAGTTGAACGATATTGAGTGCACTGACCGCACTCAACGCCATTTGGTGTTGTCCGGATGGCATTGAGTGAGCAGAGCTCACTCAATGCCATAATCTTGACGGCATTGACTTAGCTAAGCTAACTCAACGCCATCGTTTAAAAGGACATATTCTGGATGGCGTTGAGTAAGCAGAGCTCACTCAACGCAATAATCCGGATGGCGTTGAGTGAGCTGAGCTCACTCAACGCCATAGTCTAGGAGGCCATTCTGGATGGCGTTGAGTGAGCTGAGCTCACTCAACGCCGTATCTGGGATGGCATTGAGTGAGCAGAGCTCATTGAATGCTGTAGCAAGGATGGCGTTGAGTGAGTAGAGCTCATTCAACGCCATTTTACTTAGTCTTTTCTGGCAGATCTGTTTTGGCAGGGTGCTGGTTCATCTGAACCGGGCCGGTCTAGGAGTGGGCCGTTTTCTCCTAATAAGACCTAATAAGTCTTATTTAAATTAAGTTGACCGGTCAACTGACACACGTGGACCGATAGATTTTTAAAAAGAGCAGTTATGGCCATGGCCGAGCCCCGGCCTTCATGGACAGTAATGGCATTTGACTTTGTGGCCTTCCCCCTCCCCTTTTATGGCTGGATCCAACCCCTCTAGGGAAGAGGAGGAGTTTCCAGCCGTTAGCTTGGCTGGATTGAGCCGTTTCAGCCCCCCTCCACCATGGCCGACCCAAGATTTACTGGACCAATAATGGCCATTGAAGCTTTGGCCGTTCCCCCTCCTTGTCCAAGCTTTTAAACACCCTCAGAGGCCCAAGAGGAGGTTTTCCCAGCTTTTACCTGAAGTTTTCGAGACTCCCACTATGCTATTGAGAATTCCGGCGATGCCACCACCGCACCAATGGCATCCCGACGGTCTGCACGCCTCCAGCCCGCGAACAAGTTCCTCCTCTACTCCTTCTATGGGTAGATCTTAGAAATTATTTAGGAGAGATATCGAGCTCAAAGGAGCAAGATTGAGTGAGCTTTTCCATGGTTTTTCAAAAATAAATTGTGGTCGGGTTCGCCGGAAACCGCCACTCCGGCGGCCGTACTGCCGCCCGACGGTAGCCCTCACCTCAACAGAGGCGGTGGTGGTGGTGGCCGGACAGGGAGGTGGCTGGGTGGCCGGCGGTGGGTCACGCAAGAGCTACAGGAAATGGCGTTTTAGAGTTGCTGGGTTCGATTTGTTTTAAGAAGATGAACAGTGCGATTTTATATTATAAAAATTATATATATTATATAGAGAATAGTTAGCCTAAAAGAATACACATTTTTGATGCTGCCAAATGAAGCCCTTAGAGGCCGATTTAGGAAATATGGCCAGTCACAAAAGTTGTAGGCCTTTGAGTCTTCATTATTTTAAAATTAATTTCAACCCATTTGGGTAAGTGGTTGAACAACAACACCCGTTTTGGTGGGGGCTATACCTAGGGTTGGACATACACTAAATTGAGTGACCACTCTTCATCTCTTGTCCAAAGGTCTTGAGATTTGGACAGGGAGCCACAATTAGCTATACCTAGGGCCAGTTCAAAAATAGGAATTTTTGGAGATACTTTTTCTATACTTTTGGTAAACATTCAATAATCCATGCATGATTTAGTAAAGTGGTCAAATGACCTTCAAACCCTCCCAAATTTTGGTGAGTGGTACCTGGCATCATGGCATGTCTCTGTACAAAATTTCACCTCGTTTGAAGGTGTTTTGGTTAGGGAATGATCAATTCCTAGTCCTACCTTAAGGAAGGATTTTTAAGTAAAAGTGTACTTGGGGTTTGAGTGGTCAACTCACCTCAGCAGAGGCTGATATTTTGACCACTGGCTTGGTATGATCATTATCACCCCCTGTGGGAAAATGGGGTGGTTTAGGGTTGATTTACCCTAGAATCCAAACTCAAACCCTTAGGAAGGGCTTTTGAGGGTTGTGAAGGACATAGGGGCAAATGCCCTTGTATGGCCTTGTAAATTAGTAGAGAGGCAGTTAACTTATATTTAATCCTCTAATTAGAATATTAGAGAAGTTAGAGGTAGGTAGATACCCCAAAATCCAAACCCTAGTTTAGGGCACCAATCTTCATTTGAACTATTATGCTGACAAATGAACTACAAATCAAATAAAATTTTGGGAAGGGTGATTTTCTGGTCTAAATGGCCATAATATAATTTTGTTGAGATCTTTGGGTTAATTTATACAGTACTTCATTCACAACCCTAGTTGTGCCCTAGATATTTATTTTGATGATTCTTGAATTTCTCTTCATCAGAATGTTATGAAATCTTGGATTAGGGCATCTTATAACTTGTTATACCTTCTGTATTTTTATTGGGAGTTATATCTGATTATTTTGGGTACTTTTTTCTTTAACTTGCCATTTGGGATATGTAGTCAAAAATACAAATAATGCCCAATTATTATCTGGAAAATTATGAAATATGGTCAGTTGATGTTTCGAACCATGATATTCACCCTGTAATTTTCTCTGGATTTTTAGATAATTAAAAATAGTACCTTCTTCACTAAGCTAGGAAAATTAGTATATTACATTAAAATAAATTCAGAGCCCAAATATTAGAGAAAAATCATGGGAGTTGGTTTATGATAGTTTTAGGTCACCATCAAGATTTTATAATTTTCTTGTGATTTTTGGATACATATTTATAGTATTTGCTTCATAATATAGTAGAGGTGGCCTAAAATGGTAAATTAGGAAATATAGGCCTAAACACCTTTGAATTTTCTAAAAATTTTGAATTACAGCTTAAATGCCTCATAAGATTTTTACTGATTTTATGATGATTTATTGTTGGCTCATTAGTGCAATTTATGTTCATACTAGGGCATTGGGAGGCTTAGAATAAATAAATTAAATGCCCGATAAATAGGAAATTTTTTGAAATATTGGACTTAGTTATATTATGTCATGATAGACCTCCAGTAAATATTATAGGAGATTCGTAAGACAATTTGGAGTCCCTCCCCTTATATACCTCATGTATCTTAGGATGGTCTGTATACAGTAAAACCACAGAAACTGAACTAGAGTGGGTAATGAACTTGGGGAGATGGAATTTTGGTAGTTTGCTGGTTTGGATAGGGCAAGTTAAGTTAAGTTCATTATTAGAAGTCAGGATAAGTAGAGTGTGAGATTGGCTAGTGTTAAGTGGTGTTCGGGAACGACGAAAGATCGTCCACCCCGGGTAGTAGAGGAAGAGTCTTAATTCTCTAGAGCAAGGTCTAAAGTAATTTAAAAGGGATCGGGTAGCCGGTATCAACCAATAACAATAAGTGCCTTACGAAAGGGAACGGTGGGCTTCAGCTACCATCATAGTTCCTAGTGCCCTTTGAGAGCCCTTCACGGGGAATACCGAGGGCAATCCTAGGCTAACATAAACCGTAGGAATGATAAGATAAAAGAGCAACTAGTATAACTAGGGTTGCACTTTCACACACCCCGGTAGCTAGGGAGGTAGAATAAGTCGGTTTGGTTTCCATTCAGACGGTAGCTCTGAAGGTAGATGTATGGACGGGACAGTCCGGGGAGCCGAGGGCTCGAGGGTTTGAATACAGAATAAGGTGGTGGGTCTTTGGTATTCGATTTTCATTCACACCGACATCGGTACGTCGACTCGGCGGTGTGGGGCACTTAGCCAAAGAAAGCCTGGTGGATATAGCCAGCACTAGTACGCGGATACTCTAGGTTGTTTTCTTCAAGGGGCGTACGGAAGGGCTAGGCCCGGTAGTGTGGATACCCGCCTAGGAGTGGGGGGCCTGACCCACTGTCTCCATTTTGCCACTACGGAGTGAAGCTAGCTGCCCGAACAGGGGGAACTAAAGGTCTGTGCGCATAGAGTCTTGTGCGTGAGTTAAACTTGCATGAATCATGGCATAGCATATCACTACACTCATATTTGCATACAACCGACACCCCAACGTATAAATCGGTATGGGACGTTTTATACGATTGGAGCCTTGCAGAAGACCCCTTAACTTATAAGTTTGTATGAACATTCATATAAGTTAAGGTTACTTACTTACTTGCTTCTATTTTTCTTCTTTTGTTATACTACTTACCACATGTCAACCTTACCGCTCTCTACCGTATAATTGCTAGATGTACTTTATTCTAGATAGTTGTTTATACAGCATGATAGTTGTTAGACTAGCTCCATTGCCATCTGCTTGATTATTCTCCACCTTTGTAGCTTCCCTTTCCTCCTCTCTACTCGGTGCTAGTAGCCGTGGGGTGGGGGGGGGGGGGGTAGGGGATGATATGGCTTAGTCTTTATGACTAATGGCTTTCGAACCAAAACATTACAGGAGCTCCGAATGGGAGACAAGGACCAGCAGTCCCGGGACCAGCACTAGAGGAGTACGGTGCGCATGGAGGTGGGCCACTCTAGTACCAGAGCACCTGTGACCAGCTCCGTGAGTGATTAGTACTTTTATAGCTTCCGCAATGAGTGATTTGTAGTGAGGACTCTGATGTACCGGGCTCGAGCTCATTCTTTCTATATTTCATCTGAGCCAATCTTGCAGTACTTTCTATTATTATCTATTGATGGACTGGTTGTGATTCTATTCATATATGTTTCTGTGGACTGTTTACATTTTATGTATACTTACTTCTCTCTCTTGTGATTGAAAAGGGCCGGCAGAATTGGCGATTTATAGTGGCAGCCTTCTGTGAGTCGGTGCCACCACAAAGCAGCAATTCTTGGCTAAGACCCCGGTGTTCGAGAAAGAAAAAAAAGGAGGTCTTACATTCAATTTATATTAGAGCCAAGTTGTTCGTTAAAAGGTTAACACCTTGAAAAGATCTTGATTTAGTTGTCAAAAGAGACAAGCATGTCTGGGATGGACATGAGCAAGGATTCATCATCAATGAAGTTGTTAATGTGCACCAAGGGAAATTTCCCTATGTAGAAGGAAAGAGAAAAATTATTAATAAAAGCTTCTGATCCCAGAATATTCATCATTATTGAAGAAGGCCCAGATGTTCCTATAATTTTATCAACTATTGATCCTAATCTGATGGTTCCTAAAAAGTTAATGGATTTGAACAACTATGAAATTACTCTCATCGATCTGGAAAAGAAGGCTAAGAACATCATTGCTAATGCGGTGGACGATTCCATGCTGCAAAAATTAATCTCATGGAAGTCTACTAATGAGATGTGGCAATCTCTAATTTCCATATGGAAGGAATAGAGGAGGTCAGGGATGATAGTAAATCCCTCCTAAATCAGGAATACACGGTCTTCAAGCAAGGTAAGAGGGACACTATTGCTCAAAAAAATTAAAAGTTCTTCAAGATCATCAATGGCCTAAGAAATTATGGTCGTGAATTTATCAATGGAGTGCTTAATGACAAATTCTTGAGATCCTTAACAAAATAAGGGGATACCAAGGTAGTTGCTATAAGGGAATTTTGTAAAATGGCCACCATGGAGCCAGAGATCTTGTTTGGGAAGCTGCTATCCCATGTGATGAAACTCAATATCATAAAGGTAGAAGAAGAGGGAATCAACACTTCAGTTAGAGAGAAGTCTGTAGCTCTAAATGCCGAAGGGTCGAGGAAAGGTATAGTGGTGTCACCAGTAAGGACACAAGCTTCAAGTGAACATGAATAAAGAAAGTTCAGAAGTCCTATCATCACAGTAAGTAAAAATGTTCATAGTGCAATACATGAATAAAAGGAACTACAACGACTCCTTGAATATCGGAGTACAACAAAATTGCATGAAGGATACAACAATGTCTCTCTCAATTCTTACACGTTAGTAACCAATGGAAGTGAGGGTAACGTCGTACAAGGCCCTGTCTCCATGGCGTGGCTGCCCTCCTGCATGACATGTTGCTGCTACTTCATCCGCTGGGTTTACTCCTAAAATGGTAGATGTAGCAACCGTTAGTTGAATGACTAAGTGGCTATCACATCCGCTCACCCAACAACTCTTAGGCACTAGGCGGAAGAAAGAGCAAAGGTATATATATATATATATATATATATATATATATATATATATATATATAGTACAAGCAGGTGTTATATCTCTACATGTTAGTGTAGTAATAATAACAGAGTATAGCAAATGATTGCATCAATCTACACTAACAATTCAGTAAAGGAAGAGTAATCGACTACAATATATAATTAATAACAGGAATATAAGTTAACTTATACAAATGCCCATATAGATTTATAAGTAAAGGATCGGCTTAATGGAAAGTAACTCACCAAATAAAAGTGACATGCAAATTTATATGATGAGGATCAAATTTAATGTAAATATATATCATGATGTACCCATGCAACTCACGCACTAAATTTTGCTATGCCGACACAGTCCTATAGTTCCCACTTTTCGAGCAGGTAGCTAACCTCTCAGGCGTCATCGTCATGGCCAAACGGTGACAGTAAAGAGAGCATCTCCACTACTAGGCAGATACCACACTACGAGGCCTAGTCTTCCATATGCCTAATTACTAAGAACACAACAACAGAGCCTCCGTGTACTACTACTCAGAAGGGGTCTCAGGTAGATGTGCATCAAGAACACAGTCCATCTAGCCTATCGTTGTGGAATGGAAGGAGGCTCGGGAATGAGCAACAAGGACCAAGCCAAACCATCCAAGGTCTTTCTGCCAACTCCCGTCGGTGTGGCGACAAGTGAGACTATAGAGCTACCACACTATCCTTAACCCAGGATTATTACACTGTGAGTCAACACACACTGCATGAAATTACACTTAGCCATGCAATCAAACATCCAAGGGCTCCCACCGAGTCCCTTCTCATCATAGAAATCCGGTGTTCAAAAGCATGTAAGGTTTCGTCATAACCTAGGATATCAAATCCCTTTGACCATTATATGTTCCTCACCGCTACCCGTTGGGAGTTAAATAACTCTAAGAGGTGGACTGCTACCAATTCTAGTTTCAAATCATAAGGTCAATAAGCTAATAGCATGACCACGGGCGTAATAGTCATATAGCCCTTCTTTTATAAGTTAACATGCACCTGCATATTAAATCATAACTTTTTCCCCAATATAACTTGCATTAAACACTTAAGCTTCAAAATGATCAGCATAATTTTACAGGGAATACATTACATGTACTTCCAAAGATTATAAATTACCACCTAGCTATAGATTACGCATTCATGCATCATGCGTCACAAACTCTTCCAAAGACATACATCGTTTATCATATTGTTATTAAATGCATCTTAAGCGAATTTCATGAATCAATCGTTTGTACAACCAATGTTCATCCAAAACCATATATAATACATCCACCCAATTAAATACATCACTCGACTATGATCTTCCTAATTAAACCAAAATTATACATTCACGACTAACACATCACATACTTAGATAGAAAGTCTATTCCGACCTTAGGTTAGTTAAACGTAGCAACTTCAGTCGCACTTTACGGGAGCCACATTGCTCACCAGAAAATGTGCAATAATCCATTGGAAAGGTATTTCTGAGGGATATGACTTTTGTGTTCTGCCCAAGTTCTAGACGTACTCGAATCATATCTTAAATCGAGGATGAAGCCTGCTACATGCAAAAAATAGATTTCTGCATGCATCTTATAGTCAAATGAATGACATCGATTCGTCTTCTTCCTCAAGCCATTCCTACAAAACTACATTTAGTTCTTCCTCCTCCCTTATTCACCCTCAATAGACCACCCTTCTTCACGAAACCAAGTCCCTCATCTTCAGAATGAAGAGAGGAAAGGTTGAAGACAACAAAATCCTTGGACGAAGGTCCTATTATTGTACAACCTCATATTCGATGAGTGGACAAAATTAGATTTGCAAGTGAGGCAGTTTTGCCTGCACTCACCCAAGGCCTAAAAAGGGGCATTCACGATGACCGAGGAGGAGTGGTTTGGCCCTTCGGCGAGTATAATCTTCTTCTAGCACTCGAATGAGGATCTCGCACCTTGGCGCGTATACGAGGGAAATTCTCGCCAAGCTAGGCAAGTGGTTGCCCAGCCAGGAACTTACCCTTCAAAGATCTTGAAGGTGGCGAATGTGTTATGCTCTTGGCATTCACCCCTTCAGCCAAATGATGCTCTTACAGATCATATGTCCAGCAGGGTCCAGAGGGAAAATTACCTGGATTCCCTCAGAGGTTTGCATTTAGCCATTCTGAATAGTGGAGTTACGTTGTTGGCAGACCAACCTGGATCGCACATAGCTATTTGGGAATTTAGAGGTTTGCTTTTGGCACCCCATTTTTAGAAAAATATAAAAAAGCCAAAGGGTGTACCTTAGAAGGCATGCTCACTTATGCCACGTTCTTCTTGCGCTTTCTAAGGTATCCTTAGCTCGGCATTTGGCTAGGGAGGTGAAGCGCTCTAAGATCTTCAAAGTGTATGGTGGGACCTCCACACCGAGCCCTTGGGTGTATTCCCCGTTCTTTTTCCTTAGTTGTTTGGCTCACGAGAGATAAGTAAGTATGCGATCACCCCTTCCCCATGGATGAACTCCATAGAGATCTAGTTTTTAGTTTCAACATTTTTGTGCAATGAGAGTGGACCGTGGTCAACACGGAAAATATTCAGCAGGCAGGATGACTGGAAGATAAGGGCAAGGTTTGGACAGGGCCGACTCGCAACCCCCTCCCCCTCTCGCCATGGTTGGGATGTTCGAGGAGTTCAGGCAAGAGGTGCTCGGCCTCGTTAGGTTTGCACTCGGTGCACGTGCCGAGTGCTCGACACCAGCAGCTCCAGTAATCGTCGTCGCGGCCCTAGACAAGGACGCACCCGGTAGGCGAGCTGGGAAGGAGGTTGTAGACGGAGGAGGGGAGCGAGATCTCCCCGGGGGAGTGCTCTTCCCCGGGTCGGTGAGTGGAGGCCAGTTCGGTGAGATAGGGGTGCGAGATCCCCGCCTCACCTAGTTGGGGGAGGCAGTCCCTTTAGTGAGTTGGTTTCTTCTACCCCAGTCCCGGAGGGGTTTGGGAGCGCGATATGTCCTACTATACCGGGAAGGATGACCCGGTCCAGCACATATAGTGGTTCGAGGATGTGGTTTCGATAAGGCAGATGTCAGATGCCTTTAATTACATGCTCTTTTCCCTTACCCTCAAGGGGAAGGCGAGAGAGTTGTTCTACTAGCTACCGGCTTACTCAATCTACTGCTTCGAGGACCTACGTCGAGGGTTCATGTTGAGGTTTACCACCTCCAAGAAGAGAAAGAATGAGTTGGATTCCCTATTACAAATAAAGCAGGGGGTGAACGAGACCTTGGGGAGCTACGTGGACCGGTTCTAGGAGGAGGTCACCCAGGTCTAGGAGATGTCAGAGCATTCCCTAATGATGGCCTTCACCTTGGGGCTGCAGGAAGGTTTCTTCAGGATGGAGCTGAAGAGGGTACCACCCCTCCCCTATGAGGAGTTAATGGAGAGGGAAGCAAGAGTAGTTGAGGGGGAGGCGTCAAACCCCGAGTTCATGAAGAAGTTGGCTAGGTAGGCCACGAAGGAGGAGAAGGTGCTAGGAGGAGTCCGAGGTCAGGAGGTGAGGAGAGCTAAACCCCGGTAGCAGGAATCGTAGTAGCAAGTGAAACAACAATAGCCGAGGTGGGGGCATCAGGAGCTGAATAATCGACTCGGCTAGAGGCAGCCGGAGTGGCAGGATCAGGGCCAGCGGAGGGGTTTCCATGGAGGAGACAGTCGCTAGGGAGGCGAGGGCAACTTTCGCCCTCTAGGATAGAGGCAGGGTCAGAGTCCACATCTTTCCAATCAGCACCATGCTATGATGATAGCCATAAAAAGGAGAAGAGGTCAACAGAGGACTAGGAGGGAAGTCAGGGTGGAGCTACCCTATTGTGACTTCCACCAGGAGGAGGGTCACGCTATGGACAAGTGCCCGAAGTTCCTCGAGATGAGATGAAATAGGGAGCAGTAGCAGCAGCAAGACCGTCGGGTGGTGTGGATCGAGGAAGTCCTTCCTCGGATTGAGGAGGACAGGTGCAAAGATCGGGCTAATATGGGAGCCTGAGGAGGGATCAGAGTGATCCACGAGGGGGTGGGGGTTGAAGCTTAATAGAAAGTGAGCCTCCATACTATGTACTGAAGGAGCATTGGATCAACATCCTAGACCCCACCTCCGGATGATAAGATTAGCTTCTCGAGGAAGGACATGCCGGATCATGAGGATCCCTTTTACGATGCGCTGGTCATCCATACAACCATTGAAAATTTCACTATCTCCTAGATCCTCATCAATAATGAGAGTTTAGACAATGTCATTTTCAATAAGGCATTAAATGCGATGAAGGAAGAGTCCAAGAGGGTGTTGGCCTCAGATGGGCCTCTGTTCGGATTTTTTGGGGAGAGGAAAGAAGTGGAAGGAGGAGTGGTACTCCATGTTACTTTGGTGGGGGGGGGGGGCAGTCCCGTACTTGCAAGTTCATCATCGTAGACGCCCCCAATAGCTACAATGCCATCTTCAGGCGGCCCCTCATCAGTGCCTTCCGATGTGTCCCCTCTTCCTTCCATTAGTGCTTGAAGTTCAACATTGAGGGGATCCAGGTCTGGGGAGACCCCAAGATGGTGAGGGAGTGCTATGTCATGGCGGTGAATTCCATCTCTTGGCAAGAGGCGGCCGAGGACATGGAGAGGAGGAAGGAGGAGCTGCCCAAGCTGGATGCTTGAGAGGAGGTTGAGGAGATGGAAGTGGAGGAAGAAGTCCACACCCAGGTAGTGGTGACAAAAGCTATTATAGAAGAGCCAGCCGAGGCAATGGCTGTAGAAGAAGCAGAGGCCCTTGTCCCAGGAAAGGGGGATGTTGGTGAATGGGGAGAGCAGTCCATGCTGGAGGATGAGAAAGAGGAGGTGGAGATGGAAGTCCTCACACAGGGAGGTAGGGTGGAGAAGGTTCGCATCTGCGGGGGGCTAACCCTTATAGAACAGGAGAGGATGTTGGCATAAATCCAGAAGAATTGTTACATCTTCGCTTGGAGAGCTGCGGAGATGTCAGGGATCTATGCGGAAGTTGCCTGCAACCACCTCAACCTGGATCCATAAGCATACCCCGTCTAGTAGAGGAAGAGGTTCGTTGCAGATAAGCTGGTCGAGCCCATAAGGGAAGAGGTGGCAAAGCTCCTGAAGGCTTGCTTTATATCTAAGATCCAATACCTCGGCTGGGTCTCCAATGTAGTAATATTAAAAAAAGGAGACAGTCCGTGGAGAATGTGTGTTGATTTTTCTTTGGTTAATAAATCAAGTCCTAAAGATTGTTACCCCTTGCCTCGAATCGACGCGCTGGTTGACTCAGCCGTCGGTTCTCTTATAATGAGCTTTTTAGATCCATTTTCATGTTACCAAAAAATTAGGATGTACCCCCTATACATAAAAGATGTCTCCTTCATCACGGGGGATGGGTGCTACTGTTACAAAATGATGCCCTTCGGGCTAAAGAATGCAGGGGCAACATATGAAAAGATGAGGGACCGGGTATTTCGGGAACAAAAGGTAAGGAACCTGGAGGTGTATGTGGATGATCTCATGATCAAGAGTCGAGATGTGAACTATCACCTCCAAGACCTTGAGATGACCTTCACCACCTTGCTCGAGTATAAGATGAGGCGAAACCCCTTGAAGTGTGTTTTTGGGGCCAGCCGGGGGAAGTTCTTGGGCCATTTTCTCACCCCCACAGGGGTGGAGCCGAACCCTGACAAGGTCAAGGTAATCACGGAGTTGGGGTCGCCTTGAAATGCTAAAGAGGTGGAACGATTGACATGGAAGTTGACATGGCTAAGCAGGTTACTTTCCCGGTATGGGGAGAAGTGATCTCCCTTCTTCCAAGTGTTGAGAGGGGGCTAGAAGTTTGAATGGTCAAAGGAGTGAGAGGAGGAATTCCAAGCCCTGAAAAGGCAAGTAACCCAATATCCGCTCCTTACGGGGAAGACCTATCCCTATACATTAGGGTCAGAGCAGATTCCTTGAGCTCTGTATTTGTTCAGGAAGAAGGGAAGAGGCAGCTGCCCATATACTACGTAAGCAGGGTCCTGAGGAAGGCGGAACTCTGATATCCCATCTTGGAGAAGCTGGCCTTCTCCCTAGTCATCTCGGCCCAGAGGCTCCACCCTTATTTCTAGGCACACTCCATCTGAGTGGTGACTGACCATCCCCTTCGAAACATCTTCGAGGGGCTGGAGCATTCAGGCAGGTTCGTTAAGTAGTCAGTAGAGCTGAGTGAGTTCGATATCTCTTTTGTCTTGCATCTCTCGATAAAGGCCCAGGCGATGGCCGTCTTCCTTACTGATTTTGTGGTCGAGGTGGCGGAAGCGAAACTCACTCGCCCGGTCCCTTAGAAGTTGATAGTGAGCGACACTTTAGGAAGGCATTTCTTTGGGATGGGGGGAGGAGGGATCTTGGAGATCCCCTAGGGAACAAGGATCGAACAAGCGGTGGTGGCGCACTTTTCCATCACTAACAACCAAGTCGAGTATGAGTTCCTGATAGTAGGACTGTTCTTGGACAATGAGCTAAGTGTGCATGATGTGGAGGTCCTCACTGAATCCATGGTTGTAGTCTCCCAGATCAACAGGGAGTTCAAAGTAAGGGAGCCTTCCCTCAAGTTATACTTGGCGAAGGTAAAGGGGTCATCGGCATGTTCCAGAACTTCTCCATCCGATATGTGCCCCGGGAGGAGAATGAGCAAGTGGATCAGCTTGCCAAGCATGGTCCCCGGGTGGGGGGGAGGGGTACCATCACTGACATGTTCCGTCCTTCCATTCCAGAGGGAGAACTGATGGAGGTGGACCAACACCCCTCATGGATTGACCCATTCGCAGCATTCCTATCCACAGAGGAGTTACCGGAAGGGAAAGATTCGAAGAAGTTCAAACACAAGTCGACATATTATCTTATGCACGACGGACAGTTGTATAGGAAGACCCTCTCAAGGATATTGGCATGTTGCGTAACCTAGGGGGAGGTATAGATGATTCTGGAGGAGTTGCATTTAGGGGAGTGTTTAAGTAATTCAGGGAGAAGGACCCTGGAAGGGAGGATAGTCTGATAGGGGTACTTTTGGCTGACCCTAAGTCAGGATGGTGCAGATTTAGCAAGGAAGTGCCATAAGTGCCAGCTATTTGCCCCGCTTCAGCTCCAACTAGTTTAGCATCTCAGGAGTATCACAGCCCCCTATCCCTTCGCCTTTTGGGGAATGGAATTGGTAGGTCCTTTCCTCTAGGACTGCGGGCAGAGGAGTTTCTTACTGGTGATGATAGACTATTTTTCTAAGTGGTTGGAAGTGAAGGCGCTGGCCAAGGTGACCTTCCAAGTAATCAGAAACTTTATGTGGGGAGAGATCATCTGTAGGCACGAGTTACCCCTGACCATCATCATGGACAACGATCCTTCGTTTTCTAGCGCCGGTTTCATCAGTTTCTATGGGCAGCACGGGATTGATCTTAGGTTCACATCGGTCCATCACCCCAAGAGCAACGAGCAGGTGGAGGCGGCGAACAAGATCATTGTGAACCTCCTTAAGAAGAAAGTTGAAAAATTGAACGGGAGCTGGGTAGAGCAGCTTCCTTCAGTTCTTTGGGCACATAGAACCACTCCTAACATGGCCACGCGGGATAGCCCTTTCAAGCTGTTGGTACCCTAGTTTGGATTTGAGTTTAGTCTGCTCCTTTAGTTTCTTGACCCAAGTTTTATCTATGGTCAAAGGTTAGCTAATAGGTTAGATTCCCTTAGTTGTAGAATTGCTTATCCAGATGAAAGATTTGGTTAAGTCATTTTTGGTTCGACTATAGTCGAACGCCGCTCGACCATCGTTTATCGATTGTTCGACGATCGTCTATCAGTTGGTCGACTATCGTCTGTCAGCATATCGTCTATCTATGAGTTAGTTCAACTCTTGTTAGCTCGACATTCTGTGGTATCTGCCTCGTCGATCGTCGAACCCCGCTCGACTTCTGTTGACCAGACAGATCTCTTGATAGTTCAACTATCTGCTTGGATAGTTCAACTATCTGATAGCTCGACTATCTCATTGATAGGTCGACTATCTGTTGTGTTTGATAGCTCGACTATCTGTTTGATAGGTCGACTATCTGCTCTTCTTGATAGTTCAACTATCTGTTTGGATAGTTCAACTATCTGATAGCTCGACTATCTGTTTGATAGGTCGACTATCTGTCTTCTTTGATAGTTTAACTATCTGTTTGATAGGTCGACTATCTGTTTGTCTTTGATAGTTCGACTATCTGATTGATAGCTCGACTATCTGTTTTGCTTGATAGCTCGACTATCTATCTTGATAGGTCGACTATCTGATAGCTCGACTATCTGTCCTGATAGGTCGACTATCTGCTATGGTAGTTAGGCTATCTTCTTTGATAGTTCTACTATCTGTGTCGTTCAACTATCTGTCTGATAGGTCGACGATCTCCGTGCTTCACTCGACGATCTCCGAGGGTCGTTCGACGTCTTTTTGTCTGCCTTTAGTAAAGTTATATTATATATTTTTTATCTGCTTGGCATATTTTATTAAAGTATATTTCATTGATATTATGCTATTATATCCAGGCAATCTCTGTTCCACTTTATACATGAGCCAATCTTTATCTGACAAAGTGCTTTGTCTTATTAGTTGAAATATATTTTCTGCTTTATCTGCCAGGCTGTCCTTTATAGCCGTTAGACTCAGAAATTCATCTCTGGCCGTAAAGAGCTCTTTCTGATGTGACTTTTTCTAACACACTTTTATCAGATTGGATATGCAGTTTCTTAGAAAGCTTTATCCCCTTATAGCATGTCTGCCTGCAGGATATATATTTGCTTTATGCTTTTTGCAGCCCAGATTGCAGATTCCAAAAGAAGACAAAGTTCAAACTCAGATTAGAGCCGTTGCAAAGGCTCATATATAAAGAGCCTCTTTTGAAAGAAGACATATATAGATAGAGAGATACAGATATACAAATACAAGAAGTTTTACTCTCAGCAGCATAGAGATCTACAGCTCTCAGAAATTCACATTCAACTGAGAAGATCAAATCTCTTCAGCATTCTTCTTCATCCTGAGTTCATCCTATTCACAGGAAGACTTTCACTCAGAGGCTTTTAGAAGAAGAAGAAGAAGAAGAAAGGAAGCTGATTGAAGAAGAACACCTGTTCCAAATCAAGAGTCTTCTTCAAGCTTCTCCTTCAGAACTCCAAGACAGTTCTTTGTCTTAGTTCAGAAGAGTTCCTGCACCCTGAAGCAAGACTCCTTCCTGGATATTCTCTAAGCCAGGGGGAGCCTTGATTCTTTAGAGCTTTCCAGCTCTGTGCAATCCACTAGCTTCTCTAATCTGTTTTAATAATAGAGAAGAAACTTTAACTCTCTCAACCTCCTGTATAAAGGGTTATTACTCCCTTCAAAAGTGAACCTTTGGTGGCAAGGCACCTGATCAAAAACCTGTGTTGGATTTTGAGCTCCTGATCAAAAGCTCAAAGGGTCTACTTGGTCTACCTGAAGCAGATCAGTTGGTGGCAGGGCACCTAAACAAAAACCTGTAGTGGATTCCTACCAGGGTGGTAGAAGAGTGGACGTACCTATTTAGAGGGAACCACTATAAATTTTCTTGTGTCGTCTGTGCTGCTTATTTAATTTATTGCACTGTGGCTGTGAGTAGAAATAACTAGGATTACTAGTTGCTGAGTTAGGATCAAAGCTCAACTGTAATTACAGTTGCCCTTCTCTAGTGCACTTCACTTTGTGTTAGTCTCTAGGGTTATCAATATCTATAAACTCATTCCGCAAATTAACTCTTAGGGAGTTGAGTAGGGTGTCATAACTTTTGTATACTCTATTCACCCCCCTCTAGAGTTGTATCTATCATCACTTTCAATTGGTATCAGAGGGAGGTTGACTGACTGTTCAGGCTAACACCTGAGTCACAAGATCCTGATAGATACAAAGCTTATAGATATTCACTTCATGGCCCAGTCCAAGGATTACTCTAGCACCAGACCTCCAGCTTGCAACTTAGCTAAGTTTAGCATCTGGAAGGCAAGAATAAGATTATAGATGAACTCTATTGATGAAGACATTTTCTCTTCTATTTTGACAGGACCTCCAACACCTCCTGCTGCAGCTACTGCTACAACATCTACAAATCTAAGTGTAGTGCCTCCTCTAGATTACAATGATGCCTACAAGAAGGCAAAGATAGTTGATGCCAAAGCTATGAACATTCTGGCTCATACTATGTCTGATGAAATCTTCCAGAAAGTGGCTGATTGCACCTCTGCAAAAGCCATGTGGGACTAACTGAACAAGATTGTAGCTGGTTCAGCTGATGAAAGGAAGGACAGAAGGTCCAACCTTATATCCCAGTATGAAAACTTCAAGAAAACTGAAGCTGAATCAGTTGAAGCCATGTACACCAGGCTCAGCTCAATCATCAATGAGCTGAGAACCCTTGATAAGGAGATTACATTGACAGAGGTCAATGATAAGATACGATGTGCTTCCCCAACACATGGGATCTTAGGATCTGGCCTATCAAGGAGGCCAGAAGTACAAATGAAATCTCAACTGAAGCTCTCCTTGGCAAGCTCAAGTCTTTTGAGCAAGTGCTTAAGACTAGGGAAGCTGAGGCTGAAGCAAAGACTCCAACTCCAACAAGGAAAGAGCAAACTCTTGCTCTCAAAGCTGCTGATGCTTCATAAGGAAGCCAATCCAATGAGGAACTGATGGCACTCTTTGCCAAAAGGTTTCTCAAGATGGGAAGAAAAGACTTCAGAAAGAAATCTTCAAGATGTGAAGATAAACCAAGGTATGATAGATCTCCTGCTAAAGAAATTATTTGTTATGGTTGCAGGAAACCTGGACACATTCTACCTGAGTGTCCAGAGGAAAAGAGCAAAGAAAAGAGAAAGGAAAAAGAACATCACAGGAAACACTCTAAGTCCTCTTCCTACAAAAACAAAAAAAAGGAGAAGGGATTTGTTGCTGATACCTGGAGTGATTCAGATGAGGAATCTTCCTCCTCAAGCTCCAGTGAGGATGAGGAAGAGAAGAAGGCAAAGGAGATCTGCCTTATGGCTATTGATGCCCGCAGCAATCACTCAGCTGCAGAGAGTTCTGATGATGATGAAGAAATGCCCACAGAAGATCAGGTATTATCTTCATATGATTTTTCTTCTTCTGAATTTAAATCTGAATTTAAATCCCTTTGCTTAGATCTAATTAGTTCAGAAAAGGAAATTAAGGAACTTAGAAATAAGTTAGCTGAATCAGAATCTATTTCCATTGAAAATGCTAGGTTAGAAGCAGAACTCACTAAGTCTAGTGAAGAAATAAAGTTTCTTAAAAATGAACTAGCAAAGTCCAAGAGATTAGAAGAATCCTTAAATGGTAGAAGCCTTAAGCTGCTAGAAATCACCAGCATGACAAACACTAGGTCAGGCAATAATAAGCTAGGCTTATGAGCTTCATCATGTGAACCCCCAATTATTCTTAAAAATCATCTTTCAACTCCAATGAACTTTATTTCAACTGATGAGAGAAAGAACACTGAGCAAGTAAGACAAGTTAATCAAGCCTTAAATAAAGCTAAGAGATAAAAGAGAAAACAAAAGTTTAAGGAAATACAGAAGTCGTCGAACGCTGCTCGACGATCGGAGGCTCAATGGTCGAACGAAGCTCGACGATCTGAGCATCGATCGTCGAACGTAGATCGACGATCTCAATATGAATATCAAAATTACCACCAGAACCTTAGAAATCTTAATATGAATAGAAACCCTAGGTTTGTGGACCCATTAACTGCATGGAGCATCCCACCTAGAAGATCTTAACCTCTAGGATATAAACCCCAACCTGCTTATTCTTTTATTTCTAGTTTTCATTATGTGAAGAATAATGGACCCAAGGTTACCTGGGTCTACAATGTTTAACTTAACTCAATGCAGGTGAAGACCTATCCTATCACTCAGGACAAGTGGTATTTGGATAGTGGTTGCTCCAAACACATGACAGGGAACAAAGAAAATCTATCAAAGTTCAAGGCCAAGCTTGGACCAAAGGTGATCTTTGGGGATTCTAGCTGTGGTCAAACTGAAGGATATGGTAGGATTACCATTGGAGCAGTAACTTTCAAAAGGGTTGCATATGTAACTGGACTGAAGCATAATCTTATCTCAGTAAGTCAGTTATGTGATGCAAGATATCAGGTATCTTTCACTAACACTCTCTGTAATATTACTTTAAATAGTAATGTTGTGTTAGTAGGTATTAGACAAGCTAATATTTATTTAGTAGATTTTAATTTAACCCATTCTGAAATCTGCTTATTTAATGAAGTAACAAATAATAACAACACCTTATGGCATAGGAGGCTTATCCTTGTTAATCTCAAGAACATATCTAGGTTATCTAAATACAACCTTGTTAGAGGTTTACCTTCTTGCCCCTACAAGAAGGAGAGCCTATGCAAGGCTTGTCAACTAGGCAAGCAAACCAAAAACTACTTTAAATCTGTAATTAAAAGTGATTCACCTAGAATCCTGTATTTATTACATTTGGACCTTTTTGGCCCAATAAATGTATAGAGTCTAGGAGGGAAGTATTACACTTTAGTAATTGTAGACGACTTCTCTAGGTTCACTTGTGTAACGCCCCCGATTTTCCTGCGTTTATTTGTATTCTCGTTGGCATTACGATGACGTGTTTCCGTGGCTTGTGCCATGTGTTGAGTATGGTTTAGCTCCTTAGAACTCAGTGCCCCGTTTTGTAGCCTGTTGGCAAGATCTCCCTAGCAAGCCGAGTCATTTTGGGTGACCCGGTGTGGCCTCTCGGGGGGATGTTTGTGTTTGGCTTTGTTTGGGTATAACTCGAGTTCTGTTTGTCGAAAGTTAATTTCGACCTCGCCGTTGTGTTCGTAGCGTGGGTATTTAGCTACGGTGCGAATTTCGTCGAATTCCGAGGTGATTCGGTTTTCGTGTCGTTTGGTGTGTTATTAGTATTTGTGATCAATTAATTAAATTGATTTGACTTATTCTGTAGCCCTTCGGTTTTGACCGATTAATAAATTCTGCGGGAGAATTTATTTGGGCAGTTATTGCCTTGCCTTGGTGGCAGCCATATTTTGGCTATTCCTTTATGGAATTTTCTTAATTGTAATTAAGGGTTTAGGCGTTTTAGGGTTCGGTTATTGCTGAACCGGCGGGTTACCTTTAGTATAAAAGCTCCGTTTAAGATGTGACGACCCACTTCTTCTTCTTCTTTTCCTAAGAGAGAAGCTGTCGCTGCCTTTTTCGCGGAAAACAGAGGAGAAAACCGCCCGTCCTGTACCTCCTTCGGTCGGCGATTCTGGGCTTGTTCGTGGACGGAATTCGATTTCAAAAGCGGAGTTGTCTTGCTCTCTCCGAGATCTTCATTTCGACGGTAAGATATTCGATTTTCGTGGAGTTTTGATGAGATTTGGGTTTCGGTTTTGGAGTTTTCAGCCATTAATGGCCGTGAGATTTATTCTAGGTGCTGCGGCTGTTTGTTCCGTGTGAAGAGGAGGAGAGCCATCCAAGCTTCGCTGAAAGTTGAGGCAAGTGGTATTCTTGCCCTTGCCAAGTTTCTTTTTGATTGTTTTTGCTGAAATTGAAATCCCTGTTAGCCCAGGTTAGAGGCCTTGTTGTTCTCATATTTATTGCTATCTATAGGAATTAGTTCTTCCTATTGACCCCCCCTACTTGTGCTGATGGAACCCAACTTTGCCGGCGTAATGCCGTTTATCTTTGTTCAGATTTGCTCTGGTTTGGGTGTAGCCAAGAGGGAGTGTTAGGAGGGGAGGGGGGTGATTTTCCCGAAGTTAGTAAGTGTATTACTCGAGTATTGGACTATGTTACTCGTGAGGTAGAAGTGGATTACTCGGGTATTAGTTCTGGAGTACTCGAGTAGGTGGTAGATACTCGAGTGGTGGCTTTGAGATACTCGAGTAGTGGGTTAAGATACTCGAGTATTAGCCTTGGAGTACTCGAGTAGTAGGTAACTACTCGAGTACGGGATCTGAGTTACTCGAGTAGTGGTTACGAGATACTCGAGTAGGTGCTTTGGCTTACTCGAGTAGAAGATAACTACTCGAGTAGGGGGTTTGGCTTACTCGAGTAGTAGGTAACTACTCGAGTAGGGGATTTGAGTTACTCGAGGAGTAGATAACTACTCGAGTAGGGGCTTTGGGTTACTCGAGTAGTGGGCTCGAGATAGTCGAGTAAGTGGTTTGGTTTACTCGAGTAGTAGGCATCTACTCGAGTGCAAGTTTGTAGATACGCGAGTAGTGGTTTTAGCATACTCGCGTTGTAGGAAACTACTCGAGTAGCGGGTTGGGGTACTCGAGTAGTTGGTAACTACTCGAGTGCTGGTTATGTTCGTATACTCGAGTAGTGGGCGACTACTCGAGTAGAGGGTTGAGGTACTCGAGTAGTAGGCGACTACTCGAGTAGAGGGATGAGGTACACGAGTAGTTGGTAACTACTCGAGTACTGGAAATTCCTGCCTTCTTTTTGTCTTAGAATCGTTCGACTATCGTCGATCTCTGAATGGAGATCGTCGATCTCGGTTTCTGCATTAGGTCGTTCGACTATCGTCGACCTCCGGTCGACAATCGTCGAGCTCCGTTTTACCTTAGTGGGATTGAGGTTAGAGTTTGGTTTTGGCCTTAAGTGAGGCTAGCTCACTCAATGCCAAGGTTTAGGCAGGCACTGAGTGGGTCTCACTCAGCGCCTTGTCGTGTTGATTCTTTTCAACACTCTTCCTTTACCTTGTTTTTCGTTCCCGAGTGGTTTTCTTGTTTTATTTCTGGTATTTCCTTGTCGGCCGTTTTCTTTACCTTCTTAAAGGCCGAATCGTGGGTCGTGGTTAGTTGTGGTGGTTTGTAGCTCTTCAGGAGGGTGGAGTTGTGTGATATAGCCAAGGACACTCTGGTTTTTCTTGCTCCAGGTACGGGCTGGGCATGTGTGGGTGGAAGGTCCCTTGTGCTTTCACGTGTAGACCCTCGAGCTTGCTGACTTGGACATGGTGGATTGGTGGACTGTGTTTGCCTTCGATCCAGTTCCTCGTTGTTTGTTTTTGCTACTACCACCTCACACAGTTTAGGGTGTTAGAAGTTTCTTCCTTGGTAGTTTGCAGTACTTTTGGCTCTTGGTAGCCTAGTAGGCCCGGCAGGATGTTGTTCCTGAGTTGGGTTGTTGCTGTTTCCTTTGCTCGTTGTGCTTTTCTTGTCGTCCTGTTTTGGACAGTTGTGACTCTTCCTACTGCATGTTTTTCAATTACTTCTTCCTTTTGCTTGACTCTTGCATGCAGTTGTTTTTACCTTGTTGCTTGCTGAGGTATTCTGTTTTCTTTTGGAATGCCTCAGGTTCTGAGTTGTAGCCGGTCTGGTGGCTAGCTGAGGCAGTGGTGTTGCTGGTGGACTCCCGGACTTTGGAGTTCCGTTTACCTTGTTAGTGAGATAGTTTTTTGTACCTTCTTGCAGACATACATATGTGCCAGTGGGTTCGTGTCAGGTTGTTGGCGCCCACTGGTAGTTTTTCTTACCTTTGTGCTGGATATATTTACTTATACTGCTACCGTTTTCTGGAGATAGTCTACTTGCTTTGAGAAGGATTTATGCTAGGTTGCTAGTTACTTTTAAACTATAAATATTATTATAAATAAAGCTCATGATCAGAATGTTTTATAAGCTTAATCACTATTTTCCAAATCACGTATGAAAAACGTTTTCTTATATATTATATAAATTAAATGTAGTGTCTTGCATAGCATGAGTGGTTCTCTTGGTATCCTTATGCGCTCTTTAGGGTGTAAAACCTAATTAAAGTATTTTTTTTTTCCGCAGCGTATAAATATAGTTTTTCTTTTGTGGACTAGGTGATCCACTGAGCCGAGGGATACGGTCTCTAAAATATAACTGATGGCTCTGGGATACGGTCTCTAAAATATAACTGATTTTCTATTCATAAAACACAGGATTTTCTTGCATAAAGTTTGTAGTTGGTTTTGCCTGAGCGTCAGCGGTTATCCCCTGCTTGACGTGGCATCATGACGCGTGTTTTCTCATACTCTAATAATTCTTATATTTGGAGAAAATGCGGGTTGTGACAGTTGGTATCAGAGGGAGGTTGCTTGACAAGTTAGTTGAGCAACCTTCCTTTGTTTGCTTTTGGTAGTTCTGCATCATGTCATTCATACATCGATATGTCATCAGCACGTCTTGGCAAAAGCACGAACACTACACTCATGGCATAATATGAAGTATACGAGGCATATTATGTAGTATGGGATGCATAATATGTGTTCGTATATGGATCCACCATAGGGGCTACATGTGAGGGTTATGTAGTATGGGATGCATAACCTCACCACATGACTGCGACTAGAACGTTTCTTTTTCGTTGCATGAAAATGTTATGTAGTATGGGATGCATAACATTTTCATGTGTACGCCGCTCATAGCATGCATTAGGGCCTTTTTTAGAATGCATAACACAAACATGCATAGCATATCATGGCATAAGCACAATGTGCCAAGCTAAAGATTTGCAGGATGACATATGTACACACATAAGTTTTCAAAACAAAATAAAGTCATGCATTCCCGATCTAGGCACGAGAGTTAGCAAGGTGATGGTTAACCATCCTAGGTTAGGGCATGTCATCAAATTTTTGTTAAAAAGATAAACTCTCAGAGCAAGTTTAGCAGCTTTAAGTCTATATCTATATATGTATGGTCTGTGCTTGTGTTTGGGTTCTAGTTGTTGTTAGGGGATCTGATTTGGGGTGGTTATGATTATAGGATGGCTAGACAACCTGCGACTCGATCGACTCCCCTGTCTGAAGGTGAGTCGTGTGGGGCTCAGCGTGATGCAGTAATCGAGAGTCTACGTCAGAGTAGCGAAGCTATGGGCAGACAGTTGGAGGAGGTGCAAGCCCAGATTCAGTCTTTGGTGGCAGTTGTGGCAGGACAGGCTCAGGGTGCGCAAGTTCCAGCTGGGGGGTTAGCTGTTCCTCCTCCCCCTGCGCTCGTGAGACCTCCAGTGGTGGTGACAACGGAGATGGCCTTCATCTCGCAATTTCAGAGACTGAGCCCTCCCACTTATGACGGGAAGGCAGATTTCATGGTTATAGATGATTGGTTGATCTCCATGGAGGAGATGTTTTCGTATTCAGGGATTGCTGGTGACCAGAGGGTGATGCTAGCCACCTATCAGCTTAAAGGATTGGCTAAGAGTTGGTGGCTGAGAGAGAAGGAGAGCTTAGTAGCTGGATGCTCTTGGGAAATGTTTAAGGAGATGTTGTTGAGGAAGTTCTTGCCTTTGGTCGAGCGTGACCGCCTCATGAATGACTTTCTATACCTGAAACAAAGGCAACTCACGGTGGGTGAGTATGAAATAGAATTTAGTAAGTTGAGCCGTTTTGCCCCTGCCTTGGTCAGCGTTGAGGCTGATCGAGTTAAGAGATTTCTTGGTGGTTTGAGGAGTGAAGTGCAGCAGTTGACTAGTGCTTATGGGTCAGTGACTTATGCTAGAGTTGTAGAGGCTGCTCTTAAGGTTGAGGCTATTGAAACGGCAAAGTGCAGAGGCCAGCAGATGAGAAAGGACAATAGAAAGTCTGTGGAGGGGAAGAAGCCCGTGGTACCCGATGCTGTTCCGGGAAAGAGGAGCCGAGTTGTGTGCAGTTTCTGTAGCCGGTCAGGCCATCCTATCGAGAAATGTTTTAAGAGGTCAGCAGCTCAGAAGAAGGAGCAGGTTCATACGATCCAGGGTGCTCCTAGGAGAGATGTCTCATGTTCAGTTTGCAAGCGATCCGGGCATGATGCGGCACAGTGTTGGACCAAGGACAGAGTCTGCTTTCAGTGTGGGCAGAAGGGTCACATCAAGTCGCGGTGTCCTCAGGTTCAGTCAGTTCTTCCTGCAATTCCGTTACAGGCTTTACCTCCACCCCCGCGTGTGGACAAGGGAAAAGGGAAGCTGAACGTGATTTCTTCTGAGGAGGCTCAGACTTCGACCCAGGTTATTTCAGGTTAGTTGATTGTTGTTTTTCTAGCCTGGTAGTTTTATTTGCTAGAGTGTTGCGGTATTGCTATGGTAGTTCCTTAGTTTGTGTGTTCCTATAGGGAGTTTAAGGTGAAGAACCGCTGGGTGCGTGTTCTGTTTGACTTCGGCGCTACCCACTCGTTCGTGGCTAGAGCCTTTGTAGAGCGTCATCGATTGACTCTAGATCGTGTTCGGGATTCCTTCTGTGTCAAGTTTCCTTCTGGTGAGTTTGTGTTGTCAGATTTGGGCATTTTGGATTGCCCGGTTTTGTTGGGGGACTTTCTTGCGAAGGAGGACCTGAAAATGATTGATCTGGAGGACTTCGATGTCATTTTGGGCATGGACTGGCTCTCTCGGTATGATGCGGTCATTCAGTGCAAAGGAAAGCGCTTGGACTTCATCAGGGACGACGGTCAGCCCGGCAGCGTGTATGCTGATCTGTGTCAGGACTTTCCTGTCATCTCTGCGGTATGTGCTCAGAGATTTTTTCTTTCTGATTGTTGTGTTTGTTTATTCTCGGCGATTGGATCCGCTGTTAGCATGCCACGCTTAGAAGAGATTCCTATTGTTCATGGTTTTGCCGATGTTTTTCTTGATGATCTTCCTGGTCTTCCCCCTGATCGGGATGTTGAGTTTGTGATCGATTTAGAGCCAGGTACACGTCCTATTGCTAAGGCGCTGTACCGGATGGCCCCTCGTGAGTTAGAGGAGTTGCGAGTTCAGTTGGATGAGCTGTTGGCTAAGGGGTTTATTAGGCAGAGTTCGTCGCCTTGGGGTGCTCCTGTTTTGTTCGTAAAGAAGAAAGATGGGTCGATGCGGCTCTGCATCGACTATAGAGAGTTGAACAAGGTCACTATCAAGAACAGGTACCCTCTTCCGAGGATCGATGATTTATTTGACCAGTTGCGTGGTAGCACGGTGTTCTCCAAGATCGATCTTCGTTCTGGTTATCATCAACTCAGGATCCGTGAGGCGGACATTCCACGGACTGCGTTTAGGTCGAGGCATGGACACTTTGAGTTTCTGGTAATGTCATTTGGTCTGACCAACGCACCATCAGCCTTCATGGATATGATGAACCGGGTGTTCAAGGATTTTCTCGATAAGTTTGTTGTGGTCTTCATTTATGACGTGTTAGTTTATTCACGCAGTGATGAGGAGCATGAGCAGCATTTGCGTTTGGTCCTATCAGAGTTGAGGAGCCACAAGTTATTCGCCAAATTGAGCAAGTGCGAGTTTTGGTTGCCTCAATTTTCTTTTCTAGGCCACGTGGTGAACAAGGAGGGGATCTCGGTCGATCCAGAAAAGATTGAAGCAGAGATGGATTGGAGTAGACCGAGTTTGCCTAAAGAGATCAGGAGTTTCTTAGGGTTGGCTAGCTATTACAGAAGATTTGTGGAGGGTTTCTCTTCCCTAGCCGCACCTTTGACCAAGTTGACTCAGAAGAATGTGGCGTTTGTTTGGAGCGAAAAGTGCGAGGAAGCTTTTCTTGAGCTAAAGGAGAGATTGTGCACTGCTCCCGTTCTGACCCTGCCTACTGAGGGAGTAGAATATGAAGTCTAAGTTGATGCTTCGCTCGTAGGTCTGTGATGCGTATTAATGCAAGATGGAAAGGTAATTGCCTATGGGTCAAGGCAACTGAAGACTCATGAGAAGAATTATCCCACGCATGACCTCGAGTTTGCAGCAGTTATTTATGCTTTGAAGTTGTGGAGGAACCTACTTTATGGGGCTCAATGCAAGATCTTCACTGACCATAAGAGCTTAAAGTACGTGTTCACGCAGAAGGAGTTGATTCTGCGTCAGCGGCGGTGGCTGGAGTATGTGGCTGATTATGATGTAGAAATCCAGTATCATCCGGGAAAGGCCAACGTGGTGGCCGACTCCCTGAGCCGAAAGACGGGAAAGATCTTTAACCTCACCGCCGATCGCTTAGTGGAGGAGTTCCTCCTTATGGATATATCAGTGGGATGCTGTAGTTTGCAGAGTAGTTTGTCAGTGGCAGAGCCGTCCTGGATTTCTTTGACTAGGCTGCACCAGAAGGACGATCCTGATCCTATGCACCTTTTCACCAGGACTGAGAAGGGAGAGTTGCCCGATTTTGCTATCGATGATGCGGGTACTTTGAAGTACAGCGGCAGGTTTTGTGTTCCCGCGGTTGGGGATATTAGGAGGATGATTTTCAGTGAGGCTCATGGTTCAAGCGTTGCCTACCATCCAGGATCTACGAAGAAGTACCGTGACTTAAGACAAATTGCCTGGTGGTATGGCATGAAAGGAGATATAGCCCGATTTGTTGCTGAGTGTCACACTTGCAAGCGTGTGAAGGCCGATCATGGAAGGCCTGGTGGTAAGTTGACTCCGCTAGAGATCCCGACTTGGAAGTGGGAGAGTATATCTATGGATTTCATTACGGGTTTACCAAAATCCCCAAGAGGATTTGATTCGGTTTGGGTTGTAGTAGATAGATTGACGAAGTGCGCTCACTTCGTGCCTTATAAGATTGATTACCTGATGAAGAAGATAGCGGAGTTGTACATGAATGAAGTCATCCGACTCCACGGTGTGCCGGTTAGCATCATTTCTGATCGAGACTCTCGGTTCACTTCTCATTTTTGGTAGAGTCTGCAGGAGGGTTTGGGTACGGATCTGAGGTATTCTACTGCCTACCACCCGCAAAACAATGGGCAGACGGAGAGGGTGAACCAAATTGTTGAGGATATGATCCGGTGCTATATTTTAGACCACGGTGGAGCGTGGGATGAGCGGCTGCGACTCATGGAATTTGCCTACAACAACAGTTATCAAGAAAGTTTGCAGATGGCTCCGTTCGAAGCCTTGTATGGGAGGCACTGTAGGACTCCGTTGTTTTGGGCTGAGGCTGGTGAGAGGCCTTTGTTGGGTCCCGATGCGCTTGAGGAAATGGAAGTTGCTGTGAAGCTTATTCGGGAGAGGCTTCGCATAACCCAGGAGAGATATGAAAAGAACGCCAATCGGCGTAGATCTGCTTTGGAGTTTTTCGTCGGGGACCTTGTATTCCTCAAAGTTTCCCCGATGGTAGGTGTTAAGAGATTTGGTAAGAATCGAAAGTTGGACCCAAGGTATGTGGGCCCGTTTGAGATTTTGGAACGGATTGGTGTGTCAGCTTATAGATTGGATTTGCTAGCGAACTTCCCAGGTGTGCATAATGTTTTTCATGTTAGCCAATTGCGGAAGTGTGTTCGCAGCAGTGGGCAGCTCTTAGATGTTGTACCCCAGTTGGAGCCCAACCTCTCTTTTGTTGAGGTGCCGGTTCGTATTTTGGATACTCAGGAGCGTGTGCTGCGAAAGAAGTCCATACCGATGGTTAAGGTTCTATGGAAGAATCCGGATTTGGAAAGCGCGACTTGGGAGTTAGAGTTGGCTATGAGGAAGGCTTACCCTCACCTGTTTCGTTGATTTAATCAGTATGTTTTCCTTCTTGTAACTCCTATTAGTTGTTTCTCCTTCTTTAGTAGGAGTGTTGTGCGTAAAGTTTCGGGACGAAAATTTCTTTTAGGGGGAGTGACTGTAACGCCCACGATTTTCCTACGTTTATTTGTATTCTCGTTGGTGTTACGATGATGCGTTTCCGTGGTTTGTGCCATGTGTGGAGTATGGTTTAGCTCCATAGAACTCAGTGCCCCGTTTTGTAGCCTGTTGGCAAGATCTACCTAGCAAGCCGAGTCGTTTTGGGTGACCCGGTGTGGCCTCTCGGGGGGATGTTTGTGTTTGGCTTTGTTTGGGTATAACTCGAGTTCTGTTCGTCGAAAGTTAAGTTCGACCTCTCCGTTGTGTTCGTAGCGTGGGTATTTAGCTACGGTGCGAATTTCGTCGAATTCCGAGGTGATTCGGTTTTCGTGTCGTTTGGTGTGTTATTAGTATTTGTGATCAATTAATTAAATTGATTTGACTTGTTCTGTAGCCCTTCGGTTTTGACCGATTAATAAATTCTGCGGGAGAATTTATTTGGGCAGTTATTGCCTTGCCTTGGTGGCAGCCATATTTTGGCTATTCCTTTATGGAATTTTCTTAATTGTAATTAAGGGTTTAGGCGTTTTAGGGTTCGGTTATTGCTGAACCGGCGGGTTAGCTTTAGTATAAAAGCTCTGTTTAAGAAGTGACGGCCCACTTCTTCTTCTTCTTTTCCTGAGAGAGAAGCCGTCGCTGCCTTTTTCGCGGAAAACAGAGGAGAAAACCGCCCGTCCTGTACCTCCTTCGGTCGGCGATTCCGGGCTTGTTCGTGGACGGAATTCGATTTCGAAAGTGGCGTTGTCTTGCTCTCTCCGAGATCTTCGTTTCGACGGTAAGATATTCGATTTTTGTGGAGTTTTGATGAGATTTGGGTTTCGGTTTTGGAGTTTTCAGCCATTAATGGCCGTGTGATTTATTCTAGGTACTGCGGCTGTTTGTTCCGTGTGAAGAGGAGGAGAGCCATCCAAGCTTCGCTGAAAGTTGAGGCAAGTGGTATTCTTGCCCTTGCCAAGTTTCTTTTTGATTGTTTTTGCTGAAATTGAAATCCCTGTTAGCCCAGGTTAGAGGCCTTGTTGTTCTCATATTTATTGCTATCTATAGGAATTAGTTCTTCCTATTGACCCCCCTACTTGTGCTGATGGAACCCAACTTTGCCGGCGTAATGCCGTTTATCTTTGTTCAGATTTGCTCTGGTTTGGGTGTAGCCAAGAGGGAGTGTTAGGAGGGGAGGGGGGTGATTTTCCCGAAGTTAGTAAGTGTATTACTCGAGTATTGGACTATGTTACTCGTGAGGTAGAAGTGGATTACTCGGGTATTAGTTCTGGAGTACTCGAGTAGGTGGTAGATACTCGAGTGGTGGCTTTGAGATACTCAAGTAGTGGGTTAAGATACTCGAGTATTAGCCTTGGAGTACTCGAGTAGAAGGTAACTACTCGAGTACGGGATCTGAGTTACTCGAGTAGTGGTTTCGAGATACTCGAGTAGGTGCTTTGGCTTACTCGAGTAGAAGGTAACTACTCGAGTAGGGGGTTTGGTTTACTCGAGTAGTAGGTAACTACTCGAGTAGGGGATTTGAGTTACTCGAGGAGTAGGTAACTACTCGAGTAGGGGCTTTGGGTTACTCGAGTAGTGGGCTCGAGATACTCGAGTAAGTGGTTTGGTTTACTCGAGTAGTAGGAATCTACTCGAGTGCAGGTTTGTAGATACGCGAGTAGTGGTTTTAGCATACTCGAGTAGTAGGCAACTACTCGAGTAGCGGGTTGGGGTACTTGTGTAGTTGGTAACTACTCGAGTGCTGGTTATGTTCGTATACTCGAGGAGTGGGCGACTACTCGAGTAGAGGGTTGAGGTACTCGAGTAGAAGGCGACTACTCGAGTAGAGGGAAGAGGTACATGAGTAGTTGGTAACTACTCGAGTACTAGAAATTCCCTGCCTTCTTTTTGTCTTAGAATCGTTCGACAATCGTCAATCTCTGAATGGAGATCGTCGATCTCGGTTTCTGCATTAGGCCGTTCGACTATCGTCGACCTCCCGTCGACAATCGTCGAGCTCCATTTTACCTTAGTGGGATTGAGGTTAGAGTTTGGTTTTGGCCTTAAGTGAGGCTAGCTCACTCAACGCCAAGGTTTAGGCAGGAACTGAGTGGGTCTCACTCAGCGCCTTGTCGTGTTGATTCTTTTCAACATTGTTCCTTTACCTTGTTTTTCGTTCCCGAGTGGTTTTCTTGTTTTATTTCTGGTATTTCCTTGTCGGCCATTTTCTTTACATTCTTAAAGGCCGAATCGTGGGTCGTGGTTAGTTGTGGTGGTTTGTAGCTCTTCAGGAGGGTGGAGTTGTGTGATATAGCCAAGGCCACTCTTGTTTTTCTTGCTCCAGGTACGGGCTGGGCATGTGTGGGTGGAAGGTCCCTTGTGCTTTCACGTGTAGACCCTCGAGCTTGCTGACTTGGACATGGTGGATTGGGGGACTGCGTTTGCCTTCGATCCGGTTCCTCGTTGTTTGTTTTTGCTACTACCACCTCCCACAGTTTAGGGTGTTAGAAGTTTCTTCCTTGGTAGTTTGCAGCACTTTTGTCTCTTGGTAGCCTAGTAGGCCCGGCAGGATGTTGTTCCTGAGTTGGGTTGTTGCTGTTTCCTTTGCTCGTTGTGCTTTTCTTGTCGTCCTGTTTTGGACAGTTGTGACTCTTCCTACTGCATGTTTTTCAATTACTTCTTCCTTTTGGTTGACTCTTGCATGCAGTTGTTTTTACCTTGTTGCTTGCTGAGGTATTCTGTTTTCTTTTGGAATGCCTCAGGTTCTGAGTTGTAGCCGGTCTGGAGGCTAGCTGAGGCAGTGGTGTTGCTGGTGGACTCCCGGACTTTGGAGTTCCGTTTACCTTGTTAGTGAGATAGTTTTCTGTACATTCTTGCAGACATACATATGTGCCAGTGGGTTCGTGTCAGGTTGTTGGCGCCCACTAGTAGTTTTTCTTACCTTTGTGCTGGATATATTTACTTATGCTGCTACCGTTTTATGGAGATAGTCTACTTGCTTTGAGAAGGATTTATGCTAGGTTGCTAGTTACTTTTAAACTATAAATATTATTATAAATAAAGCTCATGATCAGCATGTTTTATAAGCTTAATCACTATTTTCCAAATCACGTATGAAAACTGTTTTCTTATATATTATATAAATTAAATGTAGTGTCTTGCATAGCATGAGTGGTTCTCTTGGGATCCTTATGCGGTCTTTAGGGTGTTAAACCTAATTAAAGTATTTTTCTTTCCGCAGCGTATAAATATAGTTTTTCTTTTGTGGACTAGGTGATCCACTGAGCCGAGGGATACGGTCTCTAAAATATAACTGATGGCTCAGGGATACGGTCTTTAAAATATAACTGAATTTCTATTCATAAAACACAGGATTTTCTTGCATAAAGTTTGTAGTTGGTTTTGCCAGAGCGTCAGCGGTTATCCCCTGCTTGACGTCGCATCATGACGCGTGTTTTCTCATACTCTGATAATTCTTATATTTGGAGAAAATGCGGGTTGTGACAACTTGGGTGTTCTTCTTGAGAACTAAGGCTGATAACTTCAAAGTTCTTACAGACTTTCTACTTTGTGTGCAGACTGAGTATTCTACTCATGTGGCCTTGATCAGAAGTGATCATGGTACTGAGTTTGAGTCTCTTCTCATGCAAGAATTCTGTGAGAAAGAAGGTATCAAACATAGCTTCTCTACTCCAAGAACTCCCCAACAAAATGTGGTAGTGGAAAGGAAGAATAGAACCCTGATTGAAGCTACAGGAACACTATTGGCAGATGATAATATGCCTCTCTCCTATTGGGCATAAGCTGTTAGCACAGCTAATTATGTTATGAATAGAAGTCTTATACACAAGCTTAAGTGTAAAACTCCTTATGAGTTGCTTAAAGGAAAGAAACCTAAAATAAATTATTTTAGAGTATTTGGTTGTGTATTATATATTCATAACAATAACAAAGAATACCTTAGAAAGTTTGAAGCAAAAGCTTCAATGGGAATCTTTCTTGGATATTCCCAAGTAAGCAAAGCTTATAGGGTTTTTAATAAATCAACTTCTAAAATTTAGGAATCTGTGCATGTGTCCTTTGATGAATCTCAGATGTTTTACAAGGAGAAGGAAACTTCTCCTTCCTCAAGTCCATTACAGGTACCAGAAGTAAATAAAGATGTTACTAAAGAGATTCTCCATCTATCAACTCTTCACATCACTGATTCAGACAGTGATGAAGACTTTTCAAAAGCTGTTGCTGTACCACCAACAGTTGTTCCAATTCCTCCTCAGGAATTAATCCCAACTGTTGCTGAAGATCACATCCCACCTGCTGATGTTGTCATACTTAGAGATCATCCTACATCTCAAGTGATTAGAGACATATCAGCTGGTGTACAAACAAGACATCAATTAAGACAGGATGTGATGCATGCTTGTTTCTTTTCACAGATTGAGCCTCTCACCATAAAGATGCTGAGCTAGATCCCCACTGGATCATTGCTATGCAAGAGGAGCTCAATCAGTTTGAAAGATGTAAGGTATTGACTTTGGTTCCATGACCAAAAGGCCAACTGATCATAGGCACCAAGTGGGTGTTTAGAAACAAGTTGGATGCAAATGGAATTATTGTAAGGAATAAAGCTAGGCTTGTAGCTCAGGGCTACAGACAGGAGGAAGGTATAGATTATGACCAAACCTTTGCTCCTGTTGCAAGGCTAGAGGCAATAAGGATCTTTCTAGCCTATGTAGCCTATATGAAGTTTAAGGTCTTTCAGATGGATGTCAAAAGTGCATTCCTAAATGGTGAGCTAAAGGAAGAGGTATTTGTTGAACAACCTCCTGGGTTTGTCTCTTCAACTCAGCCCTCAAATGTTTTCAAGTTGCAAAAAGCTCTTTATGGACTTAAACAAGCACCCAGAGCCTGGTATGAGACTCTAGCTAGTTTGCTGTTAGAGCACAACTTTGTTAGGGGAGTAGTTGATAGAACCCTTTTCGTTAAACACCACAAGGACACAATCCTGTTAGTTCAAGTGTATGTAGATGATATTATTTTTGGTTCCACTGATCCCAAACTGTGAAAAAAGTTCTCTGACATGATGCATTCTAAGTTTGAGATGAGTAGTATGGGTGAACTGTCTTACTTTCTTGGTCTCCAAGTAAAGCAAGATGCTGATGGCATCTTCATCTCCCAATCCAAATATGCCAAGGAATTGGTAAAGATGTTTGGGATGGCTGATGCTTCAGCAATGCATACACCTATGGCTACTAATGTAGTTATAGATTCTGATGATCAGGGCAAGCCAGTTGATCAGAAGAATTATAGGGCCATTGTTGGTTCCCTATTGTACTTAACTGCAAGTAGGCCGGATATAATGTTTGCTACATACCTGTGTGCTAGATTCCAGGTCAACCCCAAGGAATCTCATTTGATTCTTCTCAAGAGAATTTTGAGATACCTGAAGGGATGTCCAAATCTAGGACTATGGTACCCAGCTGAATCCGAATTTGAGTTAATTGGATACTCTGATTCTGACTATGCTGGTTGTAGAGTTGACAGGAAAAGTACCTCCGGAACTTGTCAGTTCTTGGGAGAGAGATTGGTCTCTTGGTTCTGTAAGAAGCAGGCTTCTGTCTCAACTTCAACTGCAGAGGCTAAATATATAACAGCTGCTAGTTGTTGTTCACAGATCCTGTGGATTCAAAACCAGCTTTTGAATTATGGGTACACACACAAGAACACAAAAATCATGTGTGACAGTACCAGTGCTATCTTTATTGCACAAAATCCTGTGCACCACTCTAGAACTAAGCACATTGAGATTAGACACCACTTCCTGAGAGATTGTGTGGAAAAGAACAAGATCAGCCTTGAGTTCATATCCACTGACCTTCAGAGAGGTGATATTTTCACCAAGCCCTTAGATGAACAGAAGCATCTGTTCTTTTTGGTTCAACTAGGCATGATTAATGGAAAAGACTAAGTGTGACATCTGCCTTTGTTGATATCTGTTTGAAGATCGTCGAACGACGTTCGACGATAGTCGATCAGTTTGAGCCGATCGTCGACCTATAGGTGACAATAGCTCGTTTTGTTCTGAAGACAGAAATAGTCGATCGATTGATCGACTACTCTGCTTCAGGAAACGATCGTCGAACGACCGTTCGACCATCGTCTCCAGTATCTTTTAAAATAGACCGTCGATTGCGGTTTTTATTTAAACCGATGGTCGATCTAGGTTAAGAGATTGTGCTTATTATAGTCGACGGAACTCGTCTTTTCGCATTCCGTCTTTCTGTTTGAGCTCTGCCTCGCGCTTTCTCCTCCTCGTCTCTCTCGTCTTCTCTGACAAATCGATGGAGATTGTTCCAGCCCTTCTGTCTGCGATGAAGTTTGACGCAGGATTCAGCGTAGATTTCGACTCCTTCGGCACATGTGATTCTCAGATAGTGGAAATCCTCTAACTGTGCAAAGAACAAGGTTTGGAAAGGCTTATGACCATAAGGATCAAGATCAACATCCCAGAAATTAAAGAGTGGGTCTTCACTTCGTCTTCCAATGACGAATCGATGACTGGAACGATTGGCGGCAAAGAGGTAAGTTTGACTCCCGCCGTTTTGACTGATATTTTTGGATTACTGAACGGTGAAGAGGATTATGAACAAGATACCCATGATTTTGGAAGGATGTTAATCGAGTTAGGACATGCCGAAGGCATTCCTTCTAAGCTACTAAAATTTAATTTTTCGTTAAAAATAAAGTTCTTGGCTTAACTCGTTGGGAAAGTGCTTCTGGGCAAGCACTCTGCTCATGACAACATCACCAGGCAGCAATTTGCCTTGATGTGTGCTATAGTAAACAAGAAACAGATCAATTGGGCAGGGATTATGTTTGACTTGATAAGAAAGAAGAATGGCAAGAAGGAAGTCACCCTGGGTAGGGTACTTGGAATATTTCTAAAAGAAAAATACCCCCAGCTGTTGGTTACAGTTTCAACAACTATCAATGCCAGTAAGAAGATGGACCCAACACTGTTTGTTAAGTGGAAAAGAAGTTTTCAGAAGCCTTCTCCTGCAGGGGTAGCTCCAGCTGTGTCAGAGAGCACAAGGACTGTTTCAGTCTCTCCCCTTCTACATGAAGCAGGCTCTTCCATTCTTTCCATTCCATCCACTTCTGCTGCATTCCCATCTACTTCAATTGAAGTACCATCTGCTGCCTCTCTTCTTCTTGAGTCCTCCACAATTCTCCATACTTCATCTCCAGCTTCTCCCATTCCTGCACATCTAGCTGGGACTTCTATTCCCAGTTTTGATTTGTTAGGATCTGAGAGAATTCCAACCCCTCCTCAGTCACCACTTACACCTCCAGATCACACTGACTTTCCCTCATCGACTCCTCAATCACCAGTCCACAACTCATCTCATCAGGAAACTGCCTGTCCTGATGATCTTCCATCTTCTGTTGTTCCCCCATCCACATCTATATCCCCAGCACTCATAGCCAATATCCTGGGGTTAATTACTCCTTCAATCAAAACCATGATTGAAGAAGCAATTTCTCCTCTTGTATCCTCCATTTCTTCCCTGACTACCTCCATCCAAGCCCTCTCAAAATCTGCTGAGCCCTCTTCATCTAGGGGCCTGGTTTCATTTTCCATTGAAATCATGCAGGGGGAGATGTTCTATGAAGATGCCTCTGAACTGCCCCTGGCCTCTCTTCTAGCAGATCCTCCAACAGATACAGAAAAAGAGATAGTAGCTCAAGAAGAATCAGTACCTCAACTTTTTGAAAAAGAGATTTCTGATGCTATAATGGAAACAGAATTTGTTGTCAAAGTCTGCTTAGAAGAATCCTCCACTCCCTTAGTTGCCCTTTTCCTAGAAGGAGTCATTACCTCCTTTCTAGAATAATTATGGGAGTTAGGAAATTCTGAGGAAAATCCTGAAGGTAATTCATTTACTCATTTTCTTGACATGTTAACTGACATGCTAGTCAATGAATACCTTGAAGGGATGTTTCAATCTTTTTTAGCAAATCTGTGTTCATAATACTACAGATATAGTGGAAGAAGTTTTAGTTGTCCAAGAACTTGTTCAACAATCTGCTCCAGAAGTTCTAGCTGATCCAGAACCTGTTGTTCAAGATCCTGAGTCTGCTCAACCAGCTCAGATAGTTGTGCAAAAAGAACTGGTCTCCATGACAGTTACAGTTGAACAAGAGAATGTTTCAGATATTCAGGAAGAAAAATCTATAGTCTGGGATGACACCCCTGGACTAGATCTTGACACTCTTCTAGCACAGGATTCCTTGGAAGAAGAGATAGAAAAAGCTGCTTTAAAGGATAGAGAAAAAGCTGTGCGAGAAGCTGTTGATCCTTATGATCATCCTCAATCATCTGATGATGAAGATGAATTTGATGATTAAGAAGGAACCAAGAAGAAGAAATCTGCCAAAAGAAAAGAAAAGCTGCTACTCCTCCTTTACCCAACCCTGATCATGATGTGCTATACTATATTTTGAAAGGAATAGATCCCAAGTCAAAAGAATATCAGCACTGGATGGGATTCTCTAAAAATCAGCAAAAATAAAGAAAGAAATCTAAAAGATATGACAGTATAGCTCCTAAATGGAATTCTAAAGGACCTCCTCCTCCTCCCAGTGCAGGAGCATCTGGAAATGTTGCCAGTCCCTCTGCTCCTCCTTCTAGATTCACTTCTTACCAATCTTATCAGAAGAAAGGAAATCAAAGCTACCATGGCAAGTCTCAATCTGGACATCAGAGACAGGAAGCTGAGTTACAAGAACAAGTGAAGGAGGTAGTTTACCTAAAGCCAACCTTTTCTCCTCCTCCTTCACCCAAGAAAAGGACATCACCAGATAAAGAAAGCAAGATCATATCTTCCAGAGAATCTAATCTAAAAAGGAAAATAGATGCAAAAGGCAAAAGAGTTATATATTCTGAGAAATCAAGAAAAAGATATGCTGAATTTGCTCCTCCAACATCTTTAGTTATTCAAGAAAAGAAAGAGCCAGCTGCAAGCTTGTTAGAACCTTCTACTAAATTCAGAACTGTAAATCCTCTAAATCCAGCTGATGAAAATGAGTATGAAAGCTTAGAGCTTAATCCTGACTTCAAGATGGCCAGATTCCTTGAATTGGTTGGATCAGCTCAGATTAGAAAAGCCAGAGCTGAAGGAAAAGATGTTAAAGGCTTAACTACTATGTCCAAATTCAGAAGGAAAGAACTTGATAGATTCCAGGTAAGACCTGAAGTTTTTGATGCTACCAAATACATGGAAAAATATCCAGAAGCAGTTGTTCCAAGAGCAGGAGAAACCAAAGTTATTGGAGAGCAAGATCTGAAGACATCAAAGAGGGAAGTTCTAGATCCTCTCAGAAAAATCTGTTTTATTCCTGACTCTTCTATCTCCAAAACAGATTCTGATGCTGCTTAAGTTTTACTGTCAATCTGTTTATGTTAACTATTTGATTGATGCATTTGATGCTTAGATGTTTCTTTCCTGTATTATATTTAGTTCTTGTAGTTTGTTTGTTTTGTTTTGTTTTGAGAGACTTACCTCAAATAGGGGGAGATTGTTGGTACCCTAGTTTGGATTTGAGTTTAGTCTGCTCCTTTAGTTTCTTGACCCAAGTTTTATCTATGGTCAAAGGTTAGCTAATAGGTTAGATTCCCTTAGTTGTAGAATTGCTTATCCAGATGAAAGATTTGGTTAAGTCATTTTTGGTTCGACTATAGTCGAACGTCGCTCGACCATCGTTTATCGACTGTTTGACGATCGTCTATCAGTTGTTCGACTATCGTCTGTCAGCAGATCGTCTATCTCTGAGTTAGTTCAACTCTTGTTAGCTCGACGTTCTGTGGTATCTGCCTCGTCGATCGTCGAACCCCGCTCGACTTCTGTTGACCAGACAGATCTCTTGATAGTTCAACTATCTGCTTGGATAGTTCAACTATCGGATAGCTCGACTATCTGTTTGATAGGTTGACTATCTGTTGTGTTTGATAGCTCGACTATCTATTTGATAGGTCGACTATCTGCTTTTCTTGATAGTTCAACTATCTGTTTGGATAGTTCCACTATCTGATAGCTTGACTATCTGTTTGATAGGTCGACTATCTTTCTTCTTTGATAGTTCGACTATCTATTTTGCTTGATCGCTCGACTATCTATCTTGATAGGTCGACTATCTGATAGCTCGACTATCTGTTCTGATAGGTCGACTATCTGCTGTGGTAGTTCGACTATCTTCTTTGATAGTTCGACTATCTGTGTCGTTCGACTATCTGTCTGATAGGTCGACGATCTCCGTGCTTCGCTCGACGATCTCCAAGGGTCATTCGACGTCTTTTTGTCTGCCTTTAGTAAAGTTATATTATGTATTTTTTATCTGCTTGACATATTTTATTAAAGTATATTTCATTGATATTATGCTATTATTTCCAGGCAATCACTGCTCCATTCTTTATGCAAGAGCCAATCTTTATTTGACAAAGTGGTTTGTCATATTAGTTGAAATATATTTTCTGCTTTATCTTCCAGGTTGTCCTTTATAGCCGTTAGACTCAGAAAGTCTTCTCTGGCCGAAAAGAGCTCTTTCTGATGTGACTTTTTCTAACACTCTTTTATCAGATTGGATATGCAGCTTCTTAGAAAGCTTTATCCCCTTATAGCATGTCTGCCTGCAGGATATATTTTTGCTTTATGCTTTTTGCAGCCCAGATTGCAGATTCTAGAAGAAGACAAAGTTCAAACTCAGATTAGAGCCATTGCAAAGGATCATATATAAAGAGCCTCTTTTGAAAGAAGGCACATAAAGATAGAGAGATACAGATATACAAATACAAGAAGTTTTACTCTCAGCAGCATAGAGATCTACAGCTCTCAGAAATTCACATTCAACTGAGAAGATCAAATCTCTTCAACATTCTTCTTCATCCTGAGTTCATCCTGCTCATAGGAAGAATTTCACTCAGAGGCTTTTAGAAGAAGAAGAAGAAGAAAGGAAGCTGATTGAAGAAGAACACCTTTTCCAAATCAAGAGTCTTCTTCAAGCTTCTCCTTCAGAACTCCAAGACAGTTCTTTGTCTTAGTTCAGAAGAGTTCCTGCACCCTGAAGCAAGACTCCTTCCTGGATATTCTCTAAGCCAGGGGGAGCCTTGATTCTTTAGAGCTTTCCAGCTCTGTGCAATCCACTAGCTTCTCTAATCTATTTTAATAATAGAGAAGAAACTTTAACTCTCTCAACCTCCTGTATAAAGGGTTATTACTCCCTTCAAAAGTGAACCTTTGGTGGCAGGGCACCTGATCAAATACCTGTGTTGGATTTTGAGCTCCTGATCAAAAGCTCAAAGGGTCTACTTGATCTACCTGAAGCAGATCAGTTGGTGGCAGGGCACCTGAACAAAAACCTGTAGTGGATTCCAACCAGGGTGGTAGAAGAGTGGATGTACCTATTTAGAGGGAACCACTATAAATTTTCTTGTGTCATCTGTGCTGCTTATTTATTTTATTGCACTGTGGCTGTGAGTAGAAATAACTAGGATTACTAGTTGCTGAGTTAGGATCAAAGATCAACTATAATTACAGTTTCCCTTCTCTAGTGCACTTCACTTTGTGTTAGGCTCTAGGGTTATCAATATCTATAAACTCATTCCGCAAATTAACTCTAAGGGAGTTGAGTAGGGTGTCATAACTTTTGTATACTCTATTCACCCCCCCCCCCTCTAGTGTTGTATCTATCATCACTTTCACAAGCTCTCCCATTGATGTGAGGCAATGCTCCCCATTGAGTTCGAGGTTCGAACGCCCGGGTGGTCGAGGCAAAGGCTGGCAGAGAAGAATGGCAAGCAAAAAATGAAGAGGAGCTACGACTCTCCCTCGATATGGTGGAAGAGCTGTGTGACTTCTCTGCCATCCGATAGGAAAAAGTGAAGAGAAGAATGGCTAAGTATTTTGACAAGTGCGTTAGGGTCAAGCAGTTCGCGGAAGGGGACATGGTCCTAAAGAAGGTG